>CM060981.1:245612067-246986567 GCA_030765065.1 Deroplatys truncata
TTCATACACTCTGTATTTGATACAGTCCCATTAAAATCTTTGATTTGAAAGTAGTTGAATGAATGATTATCATGGTTAAAGAGACCATAGAGTTTATGGTAAATAACATGGGGGTTAAAAAGTAGGCACAAAAGAGGAAAAAGAACAGATTTTACATGACTAACCAACCACCCTCCCTCCTGCTACTGTCATCTGATATCTACAGACATATCACATGAAACCATGTACTCTAATAATGATATAATTACAGAAATAACCACTTGAATTGATCCTCATCCATAAGCTGCTATTGTTGAAATGTATACCCCTCCAAAAAAGAGAAGCAAGGTTTAGTCAACTGACTATAGCAAGTGACTGATGTGAAATACCCTATCATTGCTAGGCAATAGTTTAACCATCCGACAGGCGCGAGTTATAAACTTTACAACATGAATATTTTTAATTCGTAATAAGACATTTCTGGGAAAGTTGTGTAATTTATTGAAGAAAACTGTTAAATGCATTGTTGTAAGATTCTCTACCACTAACCTAAATTATTGTAGTTCTTGATGTCACTATTTTATCCCATTGTTCTGAGAAACGTTCAACTTCATTACATCTTTTAGGATTTCATCAATAATGTCAAGGTCAATTGTTTTCAGAAAAGCAGTGATATTCATTACATTCCTCTTTGGTCCTGAAATAATTCTCTCTCTTTGTTTTTTGAAGTTTTATCACACCCACTTTTAGACCAAGCTTTATCTCTGTCTGCAACAATAAAGAACTCCTCACATCTTCTAACTCGTTGGATCTTCGCCATCCAGTTTCGGATTTACTATTGTGATTTTCTGATGGAATCTTCTTGTAACTCAAATCTGCATCACTTTTCTCCAGCTCTGTAAAATCCTCACAGGTTTCAATATCACTTTTTACAAATAGTTTGTGAATCTTCCATCCGAAAACACTTTGAGCTGAAAATAAATAACAGAAATAACAAGTACACCTGTCCACCTAGCCAGATATACAGATTAAAAGCGCAAATATTCGGAAGACCATTAACTGCATTTTACTGGTTATTAATACATTGCACCGGTGGCACTATAGCTCACGTTTGAAACATTGATAATGTAAAATACTGCTGGTGGTGTACTTTTTACGACAGCGTGTCTGCTGGAAGGTTTGTTTGTTTTCTACAAAAGCTAAAAGGGAAAAACAGAAAAAGTGTATACAGCCTCATGTGTTCAGTATGAATAGTGTTAAAAGTAAATAAAAGTAAGTTTTAATATTTTAAATTTGAAATGATACTTCTAAAATCCTTTGCATGGAGTTGAGAACTGTTACATATTTTGCTTTCAACTTTCACCTCCTTTCCTTTGTCCTCTTGTAATAATTATTTCTATTCTCAAAGTTTAATGTTGAATTTAGGTAATTTCATAGTTTAAATTAGGTATACTTGAATATCATTAAAATTTAAGGCTGTTATCCATAATGACATTTTATAATTAATCACGATCTTTCTTTCTACAAAGAAAACCATTGAAAATTCTAAACAGCATGTTTAATATAGGCATTGTATAACATCTACCAGCTGTCCTTAAAATGAAATAAAATTGTTAAATCAGTTAATAGTAAATAGAACCCTATATTACACTGTTGCTGGAATTAAGTTTACTGTGGTGCAAAACTGAGAGAGTTGAGATAACACTATTTAACCTCTAGAGTGTACTTTTGTATCGAAATGATGTTTTCATATTCCTGTTATGGCATTACATTAAGCATTGCTAAGAAGCTATTTTAAAGCTGCATTATTTGTTTGATATAATTTTAAATTTGTTACATTTTTTGACATATTCTTGTTTTCTTACATGTTTGGTTTTTCGGAGAATGAATGTTACATTATCAACTGTTTATATTTTGTAATTGCTATTGTTTGCAAAATCCTATAGGTGCTAAAATGTTGTCTGAGTACATTTATTTTACCTTGCTTAGTACTTCCTTAAGAACCTCAGACGGCAATTAAAAGTTTTATAAAACAGATTTTATCAACAACTATTCGATAAATTGGAAGCCAAATAGTAATTTAAAAATCTGATGTGTTCCATTCAATGACTTTCTCTACGCTTCTGCAAACTGTTTTTACAAAAGTTTATTCTTTTATGTACTTCTTACCAATTGAAATAAACTTTCATTGCATTTTATTCTAGGTTTGAGAAGAATACAGCAGGCTAAAGCAGATTTTTAAAAAGCTGATCGCTATGTGGTAGCTTTGAAATACTATGCTCCTTGCATGACCACGAGAAAAATCTGATGTGTTACATTCACATGACTTTCTCTAGCTTCTATCATTTATTAGTGAGTCTACAAATTATTCTTGCAAAAGTTTATTTTCCTACATGTACTTTATTTTTGCTCAGACAACATTTCCAGAAATAGCTGCATTACACATTTTGTTATAAATACAAAGGGAATAGCAATAGTCAAATGTTTGGCAACTGGATGCTATATGCTGGCCTTAAAATTTCATATGCTTTCCATAACATTGCGAGAAACAACTGAAAATCAATAGAACTTTAAAAGAATGACTAAGTATTGAACCATTCAAACCATTAATAATGGATATCTTGGAAATGGCTGATGCCACAAAAAAAAGCTCTTTTAAATAAATCATATGTTTTAATAGATCTACATTTTTGTCTATCACTTAACGTTTACCGTTATAGAAGATAATACAAAATTTGTTCCGAATGAAGAGGACTTCATAGGCTATTCCCAGAAAATTCAACATATATATTTCATTTGTGATGTAAATATCTTTAAGATATGATATATTAATCAAAATGTTTTGAGCCATTTTTAGTAAATAAAAAATTTATAAAAATGTTCCATGAAAAGGGTAGTTTGGAATGGGAGGAATTTTGTTGAAATATTTCATGCCACATCTTTGGAAGGTACTGAAGTTAAATACAAAGTTTGGTGATTAATCCGACTTTTTGTTTTTGAGTTATGCTGTTCCTGTACCAGTGGCAGTTTTTGGGGTGAACAGGCCCTTCACCTTCTTTGTGCTTAAAAACTACTCCATCACACAATCAATATTTATTTGAAAATTCTCAGCCTAGTTTTTTCCAAAGGTTGCACTGGCACAATGTTTTTTCTCTGCAATCCACACTGATTCACAAGATTGTGCATCCTCAGGCCACAGGCTACCAATCCTCCCTCCCCCTCTCTCTTCCCCCACGTGCTTGCTAGTGAATATGAAGTGACACTACCTGCCAGATCCTGTCTCTCCCTCTAGTTTACATGGTTGCTATGACTACGTGACGTCAAACACTTTTTCTGCTTACGATTTTAAACCTGTAAGTACTGGGGTGGTCTCAATAGATAAGAATCCTTTCACGTCCTTCCCAACTAACTGTGAAGCAGTTGGGAGCCCTGGGGTCCAGGGAGAGGGATATACCAACATTACACTCAAGTCATGCGTTCTTTATTGTTACAATGGCTTGTGAATGTTATCATTTGTGTTTACAAAATGAATCCAATTAATGACAGTTTGTAATATAGTTCGAATCCCTTCTAGAAAGTCGCATGACCTTGACGATGGTATAGGGGCTACTACTCCTGTGAACTGGCGATACTTTGTATCGGTAGAGTCACTCATGCCAGAGTGGCCACAGGAGAGGAGTCAGACTAAGAAGCAGCTTACCAACATAAAATCCATCCCTTGTGTGTCCCAGTTAGAGATTCGTTTGTTAGGGGCTCCCAGTTGGAGAACCAAACAAAAATGGGCTCTGATTCACTCAGGGTAAGGTATGAGACATCGTGCTGAGACCCTCGTGGCACTGGGTCGATAAAGCCAATGTCATGAACGATCCCTCCAGTGCACCAGGCAAAACCTCTACGTATGCAGCCTTCCACCCATATTCGAGACTCTTTAGATGGTGACTGAATAATTCCTCGGTATTCGTGTCACCATTATGGAAACCAATAGAAAAAGGGGGAAATTGAGGTTTGGACTCAGAGAGACACATGTCTAAAGATCAGACTCAGAGAGTCAGCAGTTCTGACAAACCTGAGGACAAAGAATTAGGCCAAACTGCCTCAAATCTTATAGGCTGCACTTGACAACTAAGCTATCAAAGACAGCAAGAAGAAAATTAAAGAAAGAAACATACTGATACTGGGGGCAGTAAGCAACGAGAACTATCTAGCCATGGTTTCCAAACACCGCAAAGACCTGGAATCTGATCAAAAAGGACCAGGGACACTCGGAACACACCATCGCCTGCCAAGCCATACCAGGAAAAACCCAGGGGCACACAAGAACTTGGGGTTTCTTATAGGGAGGCCTTGACAGCACATAAGATAGCAATTATACCTGAGTGTTTCCCGGAACTCAGACTCACAGCAGCCGAGGTCAAAGAAATCCTAACTAAGATACTCGAGAAGGTGAACGGGATTCCTGAGGGAGAACACCTTCTCTGAGGACTTACTCTCTGCAGGATGGTGCACTCTCGTGCATTTGGCTAAGGACAATTTCAATTAATTAAAACTCAAATATGATGAGGCCTGGAAGCTAAAGATCTGCCTAAACCTGTCGAGATAGAACTAAGGACACTACAGCCGAGGACTCAAAGGTATTCTTGTGCAGGCTAAAGAGGCTTAATAAAGGACTTAGCATGGAACGCTAGGTGTTAGATAGACAAGCAGATTCAGTGGGACAGAGGTTAATACTCTTGATTGACCAGGAATCTGCCAATGCAATCAAGGGGGCGAATATGGGAGCCTAAGCAGGGCTGGACCAGGGTCCTTTTAAAATCCTTGCTGACCCTAATAAACCACCCAAGGAAGGAGATGAAGGGACCGAGAAGTCCACGGTGAAGGAAGTGGAGGAATCCATGGACATACAGGATACCACATCTAATTGAGTTAAGTATTTTATGCTTAAATATGGATAAGGTTTCTATTATACAAATAAACTACCACAACAATACAGCAGCTGCTGCCTTAAACAGAAAGCTAGCTGTCAAAAATATTGATATAGCTCTTATGCAGAACCATATGTGTATGGGCGCAGGATAACAGTATAAGCAATATCAGTGTGTCTGTAATTAGTTCCGGCCAAAACGACAAACCAGGACTTGCATATATATGCAACTGGTTAAAGGCGATACCAATATTAAAGTTTTGTTCCAGAGACGTTACAACCGCCGAAATACATCTAAAGGTAGAGAAGAGCAGAAGGTCAGCGTTACTGATCTCTGTTTATCTACCTTTTGAAGAGGAGGAATCGCCATCTTTGATAGTGAGCGACTTCATTGACTACAGAAAAAAACTCCAGAAAGGAGTTCTTGCTTGGATTTGATGCAAATGCACACCACACTACGTGGGGGAGCAGTGGCATCAACAGAAGAGGGGAGCGCATGTTGGAATACTTGGTGAGTACTCATCTATATATTCTTAATAAAGGCAACGAACCTACATTCGTGAATGTTGTAAGAAGAGAGGTCATTGATTATTACCCTGGGATCTAAAATATTAGCTGACCTTGTGGAAAAGTGTCATGGGTAAAAGTATCATTAATACCTCTATGTCGGATCAAAGATACATCTGTTTTAAAATAGGTTCACAGATTTGTGAACCAGGAGAACACTGACTGCGATTTGTATTGCAAAGACCTTTCAGCTTTGGTTCAAGGAATTTCAAAGAACATACGTTCAGTGGTGGATTTGGAGTTGGCTGTTGACTAGTTGCTACAGGCTATTCTCCAGTCTTTCTGCTGTAAATGCAAGCCCAGGGTTGCCAATTCGCCAAGGAAGGTTCCTTGGTGGTCTAAAGAATTGAGCAAGCTTAGGAAAAACACCAGGAGGCTGTTCAGTATAGCCAAAGGGGCAGGTGATTAGGTCAGTTATAGAATTGAACTAACTCGCTACAATAAATAAATAAATAAATACGGAAAGCAAAAAGGGATGCATGGAGGACGTCCTGCGGGGGTGTTGAAGAAATATCAAGCAGTGCTAGACTCATGAACCTAATGACAAAAGACGCAGTTAATAAATTGGGTACAATAAAGTTTCCTGTTTACTCTCACTGAAATCAGATGGACTATCCAGTCGTTCAAATCATATAAATCAGCAGGACCAGATAAACTGATACCTTTACTATTGCAACAAGGGATTGAATGTATAAAATCTCTAGTATGTCATACTCTTAGGGCTAGTCTTGTCCCAATGTCCTGGGGACATGTAAGAGTAGCCTATATACCTAAATCTGGGCGTCCCTCTTAGATGATGCCAAGATATACAGACCAATCAATCTCTCATCGTTTTTATTAAAAGCAATGGAGAAAATTGTTGATGTATACATTAGGGAACGTTAACCTAAATAAATATTCATTACACAAGTACCAATTTGCATATCAACCTGGTAAATCTACAGAACCAGCGCTGCACTATGTTGTGTTGAACACAGAAAAGCCGCTGTGTTACAAGGAAATTGCTCAAGGAGCTTATCTGGACATTAACATGGGGTTCTTGACATTATTTGTCAGTGGATAAGCTCTATGTTTAAAACAAGAACAATAATCAGTACCTCGGCTGGAGAGACAGTGTTGGCTTTGGTAACGTGGGGATTTCCGCAAGGTGGGATCTTATCGCCCTTCCTGTAGAGCCTTGTTGTTGATGATCTAATTCGGGATCTCAATGGGAATGATTATCTTACAATAGGTTATACTGATGAGTTAGCCATAATCATCACAGGAACATTTTCTGGAACAGCCTCAGAGATACTACAAATGGATCTGATGAAATTTCAGCATTAGTGCGACATATGTGATATATCTGTCAATCCTAATAAAATGATTATTGCGCCTTTTACTAGACTCCGATATCCGGAGGGCTTTAAAGAAATCGGACTTGGAGGAACAAGCTTATAATTTTCTGATGAGGTTAAATACCTTGGCATTATTCAAGACAAGGGCTTATACTAGAAAGAAATATCTAGATGCAAGCATTAAAAAGCATACAGATCCTTTTGGATATGTAGAACAACGATTGGCAAAAAGTTGGGACTAAAACCGAAGATCTGGTATTGGATATATATAACAACGTTCAGATCTACAATCTCCTACGTTGCTTTGATTTGGTGGCCTAGATTGATACTTAGCAATTGTAGGAAAGAACGCTCTAAAGTACAGAGACTCGCCTGCATTAGTATAACCAGAGCATTTAGGGCTGCTCCCACTGCTACTATTGAGATTTTTTGTACCTGCTACCTCTTTACCCTTGTATAGGAGAAGCGAGGGCGGGTCTATATAGAGTTACACAAAGTGGCATAGAGGATAGTGAATTTGCATGCTGGGGACACCTGAAGTTCCCTAGGGACAATAGTCTGGACCACACACTGTTTATGAATTCAGACAAAATGATACCAAGGAGATCAGGAGAAAAAAAATCACTATTTCCTTCCCAGGAAGAAATGAATGGGAGCAAGGAATTAGTACAAAGATCCGGAGGGGACCAATTTGGTTTATTGATGGATTTAAAACCAAATAAGGAACAGGGGCAGAAGTGTTCGGCTGTGTCAAAAGGATCTTCCTCAGCCTCGGACGATATGTTGCTGTCTTTCAGGCGGAAATTCTTTCTGACAGTCAAGTAGCCTTAAAAGCTCTTCAAAGTGTACTAATTAAGCCTAAACCGCTCTGGGAATGCCGGGAAACCTAAAAGGTACTGGCCTTGTGCAATTCGGTGGAAGTGATGTGGATGCCAGGACATAGGGGAATCCATGGCAATGAAAGAGCAGACAATCTAGCAAAGAAAGGGGCAAATAGGCCTTTTATAGGTCCTGAACCCAGACATGGATTGCCCTAGAACTTATTTGTGAAGCAATCAGGGAATGGGTTAGAGAAAAGCATAATAGATATTGGAAGTCCTTAGCAGGACACAAGCATTCCAAAGCTCTTATTAAAGAGATTAAAAGAAGCAGGACACAGGTACTGCTTAGGATGAATGGAGGTACACTCCATCAGACGTGGGGATGATTACTGGACACTGTCGAGTACGAGGACATCTCTACAAAATTTATAGAGCGATTAATCGAAAATGTAGAAGATATGGGGAAGGGGATGAAACTGTGTCCCATCTGTTGCGTAACTGTGAAGCTTTAGCAGCTTTTAGGGTTAAATACTTTGATCAAGAAACCATGCAATTACATGGGTTTCAAAATATACCGGCTAAGAGACTTGCAGACTTTATTAAGGAGGCAAGAGTGTTAGAAGACTAAATTAGGAGAAGCACAATAGATCAGCAATGGTCGCAGTGCTTAAGGGGAATATTGCTCTCCCCATCTCTTAATTTAATCTAATATACTTGAGACTCGTTCTCCAGGTGGAAAGACGAGGATAAAAAATACATGTTAACGGTTGGAAGACTTACTACGCCATTAAACCTTTGTATAAAACAGGAAAAGAACAGTAAATGCTATAATGTTAAGTTTTAAACAGCTTGGTTTTCAAAATTGCCGTGGTTGTGCAGTAGCTTCAATTTAGAAAGACTATTTGTTGGCTCTGTTTACTTTTTAATAATAATAATCATAATGTCTGGAATAAGGAAGGATTTTCGAATTTTAAGAACATTATGCAAGCTTTAAATAAGCATAACGATTCCGCTCAAAATTTGAAATTCAAACTACAATTGGGTACATGTTTAAAGAATAGAAGTACAAGTTCTGACGTCCAGCATGAAAATACAAGGCTATGTATAGTTCTATTCAATGAAAATGTTCGTATGATTAGACTATTTTGCAGTTGGCTATAGATGCTGTGCTATATTTAGGTAAGCAAGATTTTGGATTTAGATGGCACAATGAACGCATAAGTTAAAAAAATCGTGGCAATTTCAAGGAACTGCTTGCTTTATTAATATGAGAAGTTCATTGGAAATTCAAAATAATTATTTGGAAATTAATAATGTATGCAGTGGCGACTCCAAAATAATTCAAAATGAAGTCATAACTTCATATCTGAATAGCTACGTCCAAGATTACGTAAAGAATGAAATTCATAACAGTACATTTTTTGCTACTGAAGTTTATGATAGCATAGATATAACTCAAACATGACAGTGTTCTATCATAATAAGATGTGTGAATTTTAAGGAGAATTGTTTGAGCATTTTCTAGGGTTCTATGATGTCAGTGCTGATAGAACATCTGAGACTCTGTTTAATCTTCTAGATGGGATATTGTCTGAGTTTTTATACGAGAACAAATTAGTGGCTCAATGTTATGTTGGGGCAAGTGTAATGGCAGGTCAGTTAAAAGAAAAAGACAAAGCATCTCAATCTGTCTTTGTGCACCGGTTAGCCCATCAACTAAACTTGGTGCTTCAACAAAGTTTAGATTGCATTTCTATGTGTCGCATATTTTGTGCAAGCATCAGTGGATTCCTTCATTTTTCCATCAGTCATCAAAAAGAACACGACACTAGATTTATTTTCAGCTAGATATATTCTATCCTTAGCAGAAACTCGGTGGTATTCTAAATTAAAACTACTCACTGTAATTGTACAAGACTGGAAAAAGTTGAAACAAGTGTTTGAGAATATTATGAGTAACGAGCAATCGGACCAAAGATCAATTCAGCTCACTAAGGGATTTTTGAAGGAAATGAATGGTTTCGAATTTACTCTTCTGGCTGTAGTGTCTATCAGTGTCCAACTTCTTCTTTGTCAACCATTGCTTTTTAAGTTTTGCAAAAGAGATCACTGGACATTTCTTATTGCATTTCAATTGAAAATTACACTAAAGATTTTTCCTTCTTCAGCTCTTGAAAATTTACAACGATGTTATTCAAAGATATTTCAATTAATTTATCATCTAATAAAGAATGAACTGCGTCTTTTGTATGCTGATGAGATGTATAGATCTGTTACTGCAGTGGAGTATTCTAAATTTTGTCAGGAAAATAAGGATGTATTTGAGGAATCATGCAAGTTATTTGCTTTAGTTTTAACAATTCCATCCACAAGTGCATCAGTGGAAAAAAGTTTTTCGTGTTTGAAAAGAATTAAATCTGTCACTAGAAACAGTACATCACAAGGCAGGCTCGGCTCACATCAATAGCGAACATCGCTATCCAGAAAGAACTTTTGTGTAAGCTTATAAGGAACGGGTCATTTTATGAGGACATCACGGATAAGTTTGATGCTCTCAAAGACAGAGGATTAACTTAATGTACAAGAAATAAAATAAGTGAGTCTCGACGATAATTATTATTTAGCTAAATGATTATTTTTGAATTTGGCTAGCACTGTTTATTAAAGTCTGTAGCCCTAATATTTAAGGCATGGGCCGCCGCTGAGCTGTACATCATAAATTGCGGCATGTAAGTAAATAATAGACCAAGCACCAAAAACTGATTTAGAGATAATCAACAAAATATTCACAGAACTTCTACAAAAGCAATATAACAGTTGAGGAAAGCTACACAAACAAAAAAAATCTGATGTGTTACACTCACATGACTTTCCCTACTCTTGTACAAACTATTTTTACAAACTCTTATTCTCCATATGCTTCATGTTAATCGAGATGTTAATCTTATTATTAATTTTCTTGTAGATGCAAGGGGAATATGGTAGGATATAAGCGATAGTCAAATATTTTAAGCGCTGGTTGCTATTGGCGCATTCCATTCTCTTTGCATGTCCAGGACATAAAAAAATCTGATATGATACACTCACATGACTTTCTCTACTCTTGTACCAACTATTTTTACAAACGTTTATTCTCCATCTACTTCATGTTAATCGAGATAAACGTTTGCAAGCTCTATCTTATTGCTAATTTTCTTGTAGATGTAAGGGGAATATATATTTACAAGGACAATATAGAAAAACAGTAGCCTTTAAGCACATACATATCTCTTAATAGCTGGTTGCTAGGTGCAGCACCATTATCTTTGCCACAGATTAATACTCTTTGTATATACAAGACAAAAAAATGAATAACGAATTCCCATTTGAGAAAATAAGTATTGAAAAATTTAAGGGAATAACAAGCAATATCTCGAAAATGGTTCACTCACCAAAATAATGTATATGACATAAACTGTGTATTTTAATGCGATCTACATTTTTTGTGTAGTAAAATTTTGTCTATCTCTTATGGTTTACCAGTTATGCAAAAGTCGTTTACAATGGAGAATACTTTTGGAGACATTCCCAGAAAATTCAAGATATACATTTTATTTGTCATGAAAATATCTTAAACCTATGATATTTTAATCCAAATCGTTAGAGCCATTTTTGAGAAAATTAAACTATTCGAAAAATGTTCCATGTAAAGGATAGCCTGGGGTGGGGGGATTTTCTTGAAAACCTTTGTGTCGCATCTCTGGCAGATACTGAACCTAAATTCCAAGTTTGGTGTTTATCCCACTGTTCGTTTTTGAGTTATGCTGTTCACAGACACACACACACACACACACACACATACAGATACACACACGGACATGTTTCCAAAAATGCTTTTTTGGATTCAGGGGGTCTAAAACATATATTTCCGGTGAAATCTCGGTATCGTATTTTTGGGTGGAATACAATACTTCCCCTACTTACTATATGTAGTAGAGAAAGTAAAAACTATACAGGTTTCTAGTCATATGTGTTTTTACTTTTAGAAAGTAGTTTAAGAACAAAATTATACAAAAGTTGAAATATTTAAGGTTATGTATTCAATAACCTTAACATAAATAATGATACAAGCACCATCGTGCACATTTTCACTTCATTTCAAAAGTTCTCATAACAACACTTATTCTCCTCTTTCAAATAAGGAATCAGTTTAATAAGTCCCTTCTCTTTTCTTCAGACAATCTAGTTTCACAGTGTAGTGGTTCCAGCTCGCCTGTTGAAGGTGTAATTTTATTCAGAGTTGACCGAACTTGCAGTACCCCTGGCCGTTCATTTGTCAGTCTGATGTTGTGCTTTTGAAATGTGCACATTGGTGGTGTTTAGATATTTTTCAGCAGCTGACTTAAAGTCATAAAAATCTGTTCCTTGCATAACAGTCACTATGAATGATGTTGTGTGATGAGATAAATAGAATTTCACACACGGTTAATTAACCTCTTTCGTTTCTCAATGTGAGCAAAATCACGACCGCAAGACATGAAAGAGTGCCCTTTCATCAAAAACTTGTGTTCTATTTTCTTGAAGTAACCTTAGGTACACCCACAGAAACACTATCTTATTTTTGTTCTGTCCACAGCAGTTGCCGCTCCATACTACGAGTTTCCTTTTACAAATAAGTTTCGATGTAAGTGCTTTGTACACACAGGAATCAATCTCATTCCCACCCTACCGCATTAGGTCTCATGCCAGAGAAACGTGTGACCGGTATGACTATCACCAACATGAATGCAAATTTCTAATGTGAAGCTGTCGTAAATACATTTCAGTGCCTTAATGAAGAGAGGTAAATCACTTTTTGTAACTCCAATGCAGCTGCATAAACTTGGCTCTCGTTTGTGTCAGCTTTCTTGGCTGTTCGACGATGCAGTTCTAGTTGCAGTTTTTTCTTTTTATTATTGGGACCTCACTTCAATTTGACCATAAGAACATCACATGTAGAACATGTCAGTTGACAAACGATAAAATTTTAGATTGTAGAATTTTTCATTAGACCTTAGCACAGAAGTGGTATGTGATTTTAGTGCCTTCATTTTGCTTTTGAAAATCTTTGAATAAAAGAAAAGCATTCAGGTATTCACTTAACTATAATTTGTCAGCTGTTTTTTATCCTTCAACGGTAGCTTTCTTGCCACGATTTCACGTCTCTTCCTCCGTTTTGGAACAATTTTCCATTTTGCAGTATTATGTTGTATTTATCTATAACAGTTACTTAAGCAATGCTGTATTATTGCAAGTAAACCATAGAGCTACTTCAATTGTCAACTATTCACACTAATCTGCGTCAATACTTTTCAGTGTTTTGGTGCATGCCTCGTTATTTCATAGGCGTTAGTGTTTGGCATGAGTGCCATTTTCTGACAGCTATTAACACTGTTTCCCACTGTTCTGGCACTCGGATCAGAATGTCATTGGCCATGGCGCTCACAGCAGTATTTCACCAAGAATTCAAATTTCGAATTTTTGGCGCTTGACATGTTATTTACTTACGAAATAAAATAGGCTGAGTCTCGCATGATAATTATTATTTAGCTAAATTATTATGTTTAAATTTGGCTATCGTAGTTTATTAAAGTCTGCAGCCCCTCACTTCTTATTTAAGGCACGGGCCGCCACTGATATATTTGTTTACACAGAACACTACAAGGTTACAAGTGATTTTACTCTCTCTCTCTCTCTCTCTCGCCACTAACATTCGGTTATTTTATAACTCGATGGTTTATTTAATAAAACCCCTCTCCTGCTGATATTATGGAGTGAAACAAATCTCTATGCAGAATTTTTTACACCAATTTTGACTCCCAGTCTTATCTAGGCTTAAAACCGACAAGCAAGCCGGCTGTATAAAAATCTCCAGAAAGTGATGACTCCCAGAAATTATATTTATATTGATATCTATGATCAAATCATCTTCTTTTCTTTGTAACAAAGTTACAAAGTATTTATGGTTCATTTGCTTGAGTTTTTCTGGTTTAGTTTTCAAGATACCGAAAGGAACATGCTCTTGATAATTTCTTTGTGCTGGTTTCTTCACGTATATATATTATATTTTAGGTGTCATTCATATGTTTCATTTCAGCCTTGAAAATGCTGTAATAGATTGTTTGGGTGAACTGCGCAAGCTAACACAAATGTTTAAATTATAAAGAAGGGAAGCGTGATTTTTTTTTTGACAATCCTGAGATTTCAATTGACTGAACTTCCCTAGGACAAGATTGGGTGCAGTGAGAGGAAAGGATCCTTAAGAACCGATCGTGGCGTGTATCTGAGATACTCCGTGGTCCAACGCAAATTAGGTATTTGCTATATTCTGTGGTGTTATCACACAGTTCAGTCATGAGTTCTGTCCTCTACAACCTAAAAATAAATGATTTAACACATTTGCATTGTGTAGTTTCCTACATCAACCAATGATGAAATGTGGTGTAAATGAAAACAGAATTGCAGTGATTGCTCTTTGTAAATAAGTATCCTAAGAAACCTATCACGGCAAATTATGAGGTTGATTCCCAATGAACTATATTGAATTTTTTTCATTTATTATTTAAAAATGGGAAACTATCCAGCGATAAAGTGCTTTACTAAATACAGGCGAGATAAAGGGGAATAGGTCACCTATTCATTTTTCTCGGATGTCGAGGATGTACGACGGAGTTCGTCGCTCCAGACAGTGGTTAGAAAACTTGATATCCCTAAATCTGTCCTACATGGTCATATTAAGGGAAACATTTTTCTCTCAAACATGGCCCTAAACCCACATTTAGTGAATACTAGGGGAATGAGTTAGTTTCGCTTCTCCTTTTTGCCTCTAGAAGAGGATTCCCCTAACTCCAACTGATGTCAGGCATTGCTGCTTTTGAATATGCTGAGATGTGTGGCCATGGTGATTACTTTAATAGCGATTTAAGTTAGACGTCAGCGGCTTCTGATTTTTCACAATGAAATGCCAGTCTTTCTATAAAAGAACCAGACGCTTAGTTTATGTCCAGAGTTATGGGATTACATAGAGAGGCGGGCGGGAGGTGAGTTCTTTACCCTCTTAGAGAACACTCTGCAACAAAATGGTATGAATAACGGTCAATAAATGATTTATAACATGGATGAATTTGGACTGCCCCTTAACATGAAGGTACCTAAGGTAATAAGTAAAAAATGCAAGAGAAACGATGTGGCTATTACTACTAAGAAGAGGGAAGAAGCGTCACATTTGTGGCTTGTTTCAGTGCTAGGGATGTTTAAATTCCTCCATTCGTAAACTTCAAAGGAATTAGATGCAAAGGTACCTTTGGAGATGGTCTCTCCCAGCGGTCATATTGTAGTTGATGTGTTCCTGAAACGGCGGAAAATTCTCAGAAGAACTGAGTCCCTTATGTGTTTTGTGATACTTGGACATGTAGGTCGTTGCAATCTAGTATACATTTGTTCAATTGTTTCTGAAAAATATCACCCTTATGTGTTTACTATCACATTGCACATATGAATCACAGCCCCGTGATTCGTCAAATCGCCGAAAGGAATTACTTCGCAGAAAGGAATCGATGGATTAAGTAGAACCCTGGGAGAAACTTAACAAAACTGAAATTTAGACAATTTTTTTTCTGCAGTTGGTCCAAGTCAGCGATAGTAGGAATCGCTATCAATGGTTTTATGGCTTGAAGGGCACTGAAACACAATCCAAATATAATTCCTGATACCATCCTCGGTATTTGGAGAACAGAGTAAAGGCATTGTTAGGAATCCATCAGCAGCGGATAGGGCAGGAAATGATGAACCTCCAGGACCTACACCAGGTCCGAGCAAGCCCACGACTAAGCCTACACGAGTTAGAACTATGTCTGAAAAGACATGTCACACTCCACAGAAATCCCACCGGAAGAGATAATACAAAATGGACACATCGCCTAAGAGACTTCGAGGAGTTAAAAAGCAAAAATGCTTACATCTCCTGAATATGAGAAACATTGTGCTCCAAGTGTTCAAAGTAAACAAGTGTTGGGATTCAATTATTCCAAGTAAGAAAGAACTCGCCAACTAAGGATCAAACTTCACAAACTACTTAAGAAGCTCCAATGCACCCACTAAGGATTCATGCCTATTGGCATTTTGTGGTGTTGATTATTGTACTGAAAGAATGAAAACGGATGACTGGATCCATTGTATTGACAGTGAAATATGGTACAACGAAGACTGTTTGGGAATATATAATAAGAACATTACATTTATTTGTGGAAAGTGTCTTGCTCTGAAGGACTAGTTGATGGTTATATCAAAATGTGGTACAAGGATTTTGAGTTTTTACAATTGTTCTCAGATATGTATTACTCGTAAATGTCAATTGAGTTGTTTTATAATAAATCCATTATTTTGCTTTGCGGAAATAGATACACGGTGTTGCTATTCCCGGACAGTGAAATTAATATATTTGTTGGTTTTAAATGTCTGTTCCTACTTTTGAAAACCATCCTAGGGGTTGTTAAGGATTCTGCTCAAACCGATATGTTGCCATGCGTCGAGATACTGTTATTCATAGACCAGGCACGCCATTTTGTGTCACTCAGTGTCATTCTCTTCCTTTCTCCCTCCAACTTCTTGTGCTGCGGTGGTCGGACTTTACAGCAACACAGTGCTAATAGAGTAGAAGCTTCTTGGAGGCAGGCAAATCGAAGAACAAAACAGTGGGAGGAGTTAAACGTCATGTGTCCTCCAGTGACAATCTCGGTCTAGACTATAAGAACATTTAGCTGAAATGTCCGATAGTAGCACAATCTACCCTATTACACGTTTCACGAAATATAACGTTTCCATCCGTTGTGAAACACGTGAAATCCTTTGTCTGTTTATCTAAAAATCATTTTTGGAACGCTCGATTTTGTCATTTCATGCAGAGGAATCAAATTAAGCCTCACCCTTAATACCCAAAAGCCTAATATCGAAGTACTGCAGTCTCTTTTTTTATATACTTAGAAAATTAGTATACCACATTGTACTTGTTAATAAACACGTAAATAAAAATGCCATGTGCATTAAAGCAGTGCTAAATATTGGACGGTGACGGAATTATTCCGTTATTTTGAAAAATTATCATAATATATGTTGGTTGGCACCATTGCTTAAACGGCTCGCTCCTCTTGATTCTTGATAAAACTAAGGCTGTTTCGTTAGCGAAAATAGTTCGAACTTCAGGTACTCTTGCAAAATTCCAACTTGCTTTTAAGGATGGTGCTCGAGAAGTTAAAAACGATTTCTGATAGAATATTCACTTCAAAAGTAAATCAGTAACAATATGCTGGTTTAAAAACCTGAACTTCCAAGAACCACATGGTTCTAATGAGCAAAATTAGAGAAGGTAGCAAATACACTAGTATATGAATTTAAAATCAGAAAAAGGATTACGAATTCTCTTAACTGTGGTAAATATAGAGAACTAGATCATATATTGTTTCGTTGCCAATTACACCAGAATGAAGATTATCAACTGTTAATAAATCTATACAAAGTAGGATTCATTGCCCAATTAAAATAATATAATTTACAATGATCCGAACAAGTTATACTAAACGTAAAATGAAACTTTAAGAGTGAATGGACTACTCGTAAGACTGAAAATTTAAAAAAATATAGTTGGCTATTCTGACACCAATAGGAAATAACTCCTGGGGAATGGTTAAACAACAGCAACAACGACAACAACAACAGCAACTACCTGCATACATTTAGTCGCTGAGTGGATCTCCCCTAGTGGTTAACACACCTGTTGAGTTACTCTAAAGTTAATTCTTTGCAATATTTGTAGGAGTTAACCTAACCTGGGTATAAGTATTGGCTGGGAGTTTAGTCTCTGTGTACTTATATTTGCCTTTGATTCTAAAATACCTACTTAAAATAGCTATTTACGCAACGATCCTATAATGGGAGTTTATTAAGACGAGTAACTTTGACACTCGTGAGCGTCGAAAACTTCATGAGCATCTTAATAACCATTATATGACAGTTGTATACATTAGTTTTTCTACGACATTTAGATATACAATAAATATTTAATATTTAGATGTATACGAAAGATGCATATAAATCATTTTCTCGATACGTATTTTAGAGGGCTGATCAACAAAGACTGAGACTGATTTTTTCCTGTAGCTTCCGTGATAGTTTCGTGTCTGTAACAAATATTTGAAAAGAGTGGATTTTTATGTATAATGTTGGTAGGCGGCAGCACTCGTATTGGTAGGTTGGTAGTAATGCTCTATTTTGTAGACCCTACGTGCATTTCGCATACCAGACAATGGAGGTGATGCTTTTTTAAATCGACTATCACCGGCGATGAGTCATGGCTGCATCATTATGATCCTGAAGGAAAACAAGCCAGCACAGTGTGGAAATCGCCAGGTTCTCCAACACCAAAAAAGGCAAAAGTTGTTCCATCTGCAGGGAAAGTGATGGTGATCACATTTTTTGACTGTAATGGAATGATTTACCAGCATGCAGTTCCCCCTCACACTACTGTTACAGCAGCATACTACACGTCAGTATTGGCTACACTGAGGAAGCACATTGCAAAGAAACGACCAGAGCTTTCTCGGACTGGGTGGCGACTTCATCATGACAATGCACGGCCTCACGTCGCAAATCAAGTCATGCAGTTTCTGGCTCGATTCAACATTACCTGTGTACCACATCCACCTTATAGCCCCGATCTTGCACCCTGTGACGTTTTTTTTATTCCCATCACTAAAGGCAAAGCTTAGGGGTATTCGATTTGAGAACTCTGAAGCAGTGCTCAAGAAAAGTGAGGCGATTCTGAAGGACCTGACAAAGAATGGTCTGCAGCACGTGTTCAAGGACTGGCAGAGACGCTCTAAAAAGTGCATTGAAGTAGGAGGGGACTACTTTGAAAATGATCATGTAAACATTGAATTGGAGTAATAAACATCTGTAAAAAAATCAGTCTCAGTCTTTGTTGATCAGCCCTCGTAGATGCGCTTCGATAATAAGTTAATACCGATTCAAGGTCGCAGGTATTGATTTTACAAGACCTCCACAGAAATGTTTATTAGTGAATTTGAAGAGATGGAATTTAGTTCCACGCCTCTTGATATCCTGGAGGAAGCGAGGAATGTAAACAAGAATTTATTTCCTGAAAAATCAAAGAAAATGTATGAAAATACTGTATGAAAGTTCATGGTTTGGCGAGCAAGGAAAAAATGTAACTTTATTATCAGAAAATGTGCTTATAGTTTACTTTGAAGAAATGTCAGGAACAATGAAATCCCCAACCTTATGGACAAATTAGTCGGTACTGAAGACTATTCTAAATGTAAAACATGGAACTGATATATACAAGCATAAAAAGTTCTATTAGCTGTTGAAACAAAAATTGTTAGGGCTCAGAGGGAAAAAAGCAAAAACATTTTTGACAAATGAAATTAAAACCTTTATTGATGAAGCACCTAACAGTACGTATCTACTGATAAGGTATATAAATATAACTGTTTCAGTGGCTCTGAGTAGGACAGCGCGCAAGCCCGGACATCTGTATCGAATTGGACTTCATTTAGACACTGAAGCAAATAAACACATTTAAGTATAGGAGTTGAAAAAGTTGTTTGATAGTCATCCTTTATTTAGTCAATATACCCTGTTCAGGCCGAGCGGGATGGCTCAGACGACAACGCCTGTAGCCCGAATTCCGGAGGTCCCGGGCTCGATTCCCGGTGACCGCCCACTCTGACGATGGTGTTTTTCGTGGTTTTCCTCTGGACGCCCAGGCGGATGCCGGGGTGGTGTATTCTACCACGATTTCTCCTTTCCCCTATTTTCTCTCCTTCCATATCTCCCTTTCACATTTCAGGTGTGTCTTCGGGTCCTGCGATGCTGGCAGTGTCGGGCAGATAGCATAGTTGCTTGCGCATTGTAAAGACTTCTGTCCGTAAACGCCAAGGTGCGTTTGTCCCTACTTCGTCGCCCTCTCTCGGGATTCTTTGTCATATGGATAAATCCTGACTTCATGTGTTTCAGTCATTCCTGTTTCAGCAGCCCTCACCAAAGTACACTCTGCGTACGCCGTTGGTTGAACACTACACAAAGCGAGGCTAGTAGTGCAAGAAACTGTGCAGTAATGACTCACACGTCTAGCGTGGTAGTTGCATATACATATATTATATTTTCTTGTACTATCGTTCGCGTGTTGAAAGAGCGGGATGTAGGCAGTGTATTGTCTCTTATGCATGCGGTGAATATGTTCCGTATTCCAATAACTTCCCGTTTGTCCATAGAACTGCTAGTTAATTAGTGATGTTGTCCACGTTACATAAAAAGCAGCGGGGCACGTTTGAATTCATGACATGTTAGATGTTACGGTGCCGAAGTGTTATGATTTAGTCAGACGAAATTACAGAGTTATTAGTACCTGAATGTGCGTACTTTAAACACGAAACTAGAGATTACGCAATAACGTCAAAATAAGCGTGCAAAATTACTCCTTTCACATTTATTGCACCAAAGTTGGAATAAACTGTTGGAATGAATAATTTTTGAGCAGTACATTTTTGTCTACTTCGCATCTTTGGAAGATACAGAGCCTAAATATCAAGTTTGATATTTATGCAACTTATCGTTTTTGACTTAGCCGTTCACAGACACACACATACGTCGTCCTCCGTGCTAGCCTCTAGTTCCCGAGGTCACGGGTTCAAACCCGGCGGAGAGCAATGACCAAGTAATGAACAATTCGAACCCAAAACAAGGATATCTCAGAATTGGCTTATGCCTAAAAAAAACGTATTTAAGACAAATTGTGTGTTTTAAAGAGATCTAATTGTTTTTGTGTAGTACTTTTTCGTGTATCGCTTAACGTTTACCAGTTATACAAGATTATACAAAATTCCTTTAGAATGAAGAGGACTTTATAGGATATTGTCAGAAAATTCAAGATAAACGTTTTATTTGTCATGTAAATATCTTTAATATATGGTATTTTAATCAAAATCGTTACAGCCATTTTTTAGAAAATCAAAGTTTGCGAAAAATGTTCCATGTAAAGGGTAGTTTTGAGTGGGGGATTTTCTTGAAAATCTTCGTGTCGTATCTTTGGAAGATACTGAACTTAAGTGCCAAGTTTGGTGTGGATTCGACTATTCGTATTTGAGTTATGCTATTCACACACACACACGCGCGCGACCTTTCCCCAAAAATGATTTTTTATAGGCGGGATTCCGGGGCCTCAAAACATGTATTTACGATGAAATCTCGATATCCAATTTTTGGGTGGAATGCAATACCTTCTCTTCCTATGTAGGTACATGGTAGAGAAAGTAAAAACAGGTATTCAACTTACAATCCGAGGTCTACTTATAACCGAGGTTTTGAGTCGAATTCACTATCTCTTTCTAGATGAGATGCTGAAAAACTAATATTTAATCGAAATATAGCATGTTTATAGAGAAACATTATACATACCTGAACCAAAATAATAAGCAGTAAGTTGGCCAAAAGAAGGTTGGAATTCCTTAACAAAACCTTTGACATGTTAGCGTATAATCAGCACAAAATGCTCAATATGTAAGTGTATTTTGTCGCTCAGGCCTTTATCTGACTCTTCAAGGTGATACCTAAATGATGACTGCGATGACCTGGCTATTAATGAGTAGGAGCAGGAAGTAGCTTGTATTTCGCTTCCTCTTCATTAGTGCAGAATAGTTTGTTTCAAAAGGAACGATGTTTCGGAGTATCTTGGTCAGGAGACATTTAATCGGAGGATGACGTGACAAAAACTAAATTTTAAAAGAGAGAGGCTCATTTGAGCATCACTTCACCCATTTTATATGGATGAAATCTGATGTGTTGCCTCCATGACTTTCTCTAGTCTTGTAGAAATTGTTTTTACAAACACTTATTCTCCAGCTACTTCATGTCAATCGAGATATCGGGATTTAACCGGAAATACATGCTTTGAGATGCTCTGAATACAAATAAAGCCTTTTTGAAAACATGTCCATCTGACTGTCTGTGTATCTGTGTCTCTCTGTGAACAGCATAACTCAAAAACATAAGTCGGATAAATACCAAACTTGGTGCTTGAGTTTACTATTTTCCAAGGATTTTAAATCCCAATATCGAATTTTTAGGCGGAATGTATACTTCCCCAACTTACTTACGTAGTAGAGAAAGTAATAAAAATTAAGTTATATGAGCTAGGCTGTGATTTTACTAAATGCGAATTCTCTTTGTTCCTGGAGTATGGAATAAAAAATAAGTTTTTATAATGCACATGTCACCTTTTTACGAATTCTGATTTTCATGAGGGCCAGACATAAGTATTTCTTGCCATAAATAATAATAATACCGTGGCGCTACAGCTCACGAAGGGCCTTGAGCTGCCAAACCGACTGCCGACCTCACGCCCACGTAAGCACGGCAGAGGTGGGCGATCATCCAACCGATACGGGGAGGTGATGTTGCCAGCATCACGCATCCCCAGCCGGAAAGTTGGCTCAGGAGGGTAGGACCGCTGCCTATCGCAGTTCCCAACTTTCCTCATGATGCTGAGTGGGCACCGGTCTTATACACGGCACTTAAAATGCGTTCGATCCCACCCATCGAACCCGGGTGCATTTAATAATAATAAATTGAGATTTATTTATGGACGCACTTTCACTGCTGTGGTCTTTAGCCTCCCATTCTATGTTGGGCGTGAGAAGTCCGGAAGTTTTGCTCAGAGGCCTTTCTATCAGGCTTGAGGTTCTTTTACGTGCCGTAAATCTACGACACAGGACCACCGGCTTTGCTTCGCTTCCGAAGGAAGCCATGATAAGGATTTTTATGCCCGAAAAAAAAATCCATCGCCCTCCACTGGATTTGAACCCGCGACCTCGGGAACTAGAGGAACATGGTAACCACTACACACGGAGGACGACATAATAAAAATGGAAATGCGCGTTTTGTTTTCTTCTTCTTCACTCACTGTCGCTTATATCAGAATAAATATGATATATGTACCGGACACTGCACATGTCCCATTTTTGGCTCGTTGCAAGGATTCCGGATTGTTTTTTGTCCACATACTACCCACGTCAGGCCACCTTTTTGCACAAAATTGTGCGTCTACCTTTGATATTCAATTTAAAATTGAAATGTCAAAAATGTCACGTGTTACCTTTTCACATCTTCCCATTCAGTTATAGTGCCAAACAAATTAAACTTGATATTGCTAAAATTGTAGTTATATACAGACATGTGAAGAATATAAAACAGAAAGGATCTGAACTATTACCGTCACACTAGTTTCTTCAACGTTATAATTTACTTCCATGGGTGTTATAGAAATTATTTATTTAAAAGATTGTTTCTCTGCTTCCTATTAATGATTACCAGGACTCAGATTTTGATGACCTAAAAGTGTTTGAAAAATGACCAATAAAATGACTATTTTAAATGACATAATAATTTAATAAATGGCCTAAAAGCTGCGATGTATTTAATGTACTAACGTTAGTGCACAGAAAGCACATTAGTATAAGTGCTATACAAGGAGACGTAGGTATATGAATAATGACAAGATAATTTAGAAATGAATTAAAATACACATTTATTCTATGTTCTTGTTTGAAAAATCTGAAACTAAAATTAAGAACATTGTTTTTTCAAGCAGCATTAACTGTAAAACTAACTCTTTTGAGTTCTTAGATTAAACAAAATTATTGCGAATGAAGACTGTATGCAAATATTAACGCAAGAAAGAGGAAAGTGACCTGTCTTATCCCCAGTTTGGGACATGGATTCATAACTTTACTGCTGCCCTGACAATGTCCACCCCTCCTCTCACAAGCAACTCTTTCCAGAATAATTATTAAATAAGAATGTGATTTTTTTTCCCAAGAATGGGAGTAAAGAATGGACAAATTACAACTTATTTCTTCAGTTTAATAGTAAAATTTATGCTGTTTGACAAGTTGTCCTTAGGTAACATGTCAATTATATAAAATCTTTATATACTCAATCTAAAAATAAGTAAATGACAAAATAAACACGCAAAATGGCAAGAAAATGGCAAAATCATGACGTAAAATAAAAACTGCTTTAAAATAGCACGAAATTTTACGAACACCTAAAAAATCTGATGTTACATTCACACGAACTTCTCTATCCTCCATCGCTTATTAGTGTGTATACAAATTATTCTTACGAAGCTTTATTATCCTATCTACTTCACATTAATCAAGATAAAACCTTTCCGGAAACAGCTGCATTACTAATTTCGTTAGAGATACAAAGGGATTAGCGATAGTCAAATGTTTTATAACTGGAAGCTGTAAGCTGACCTTAAAATTCCATACCCTTTACATGACATCGCGAGAAACAACTGAAAATCGACAGGACTATAAAAGAATGGGTAAGTATCGCAAAATTCGAATCATTAATAGCGGATATCTCGGAAATAGCTGATAACATTATTTATTGAAATAAATTGTGTGTTTTAAATATATATATTAGTACGTTTTCGTCCATCGCGTAACGTTTACCAGTTATATAAGATTATACATGGACAAACATTCCTGTTCCTTCCAAATGAAGAGGACTTCACAGAGTTATTCCCAGAAAATTCCGGATATACATTTTATTTATCATCTATAGTATTTTAATTAAAATCGTTAGAGCCATTCTTTTAGAAAATAAAAAATTTCGAAAAATTCAAATAAACCTTAGTTTGGTGAGGGTGGCTTTCTTGAAAAGCTGTTTCGAATCTTGTGAAGTACTGAACCTAAACATCAAGTTTAGTATTTATCTGACTTTTCGGTTTTTAGTAATGCGATCCGCATACAAACGCGCGAACTTTTTTCTATAAACGTCTTTTTTTATTCAAGGTGCCTCAAAACATGTATTTCTGGTGTAATTCCGAGTGGAATGCAATACTTTCCCTACCTACTAGGTTACATGGTAGAGAATATAAAAATATTATGACAGCGCGCGCTAAGTTCCTACGGTCCGGCGCCTCCTGGCGCATCTATTCTGCCGCAGGTTAGACTAATGGCCGGTCCCTCTTTGGAACAATGGGCGTGTGGAACAATAGCCATTGTGTGTCATTTCCACATTCCAGAGGATCCCTTTTAGCTCTTTCTGGTACGTTCTCGTTCTTGAAAGTTTTGCTTTGTATGCGAGGAACTGCTAGCGGCAAGAAGTATCAGTGTTGACTAGAAAACGTTTGCGAGCTGTTCTCTGGAAGAGTGAAGGGGATTAGTACCACGTGACAGCTCACAATGATATCATAAATAGATCTACTGTCTACATTAAAAACATCACGCAACGTTAGTATCCCAGCATGTTTCACTTGGAGCAGTGCGTAAGTGTTTTCTAGTGATTTATAAAGTTATTTACAATGCCCAGTAAGAAGAACTCTACACAGTCAAGCCCGAGAAACAGTTACTAACGTTATGATAATCTGTGACGAGGAAAGCAAACAAAAGTAACTGGTCATTCAGCATTACTAGCAAAAGAGCGTGTGTTTTCTAAGAGGCCCGTCTTGTTGATGTGTTGAAAGTAGAGCCGTAATGTTTCGCAGATAGCGATAGAATTATTGATGTCAACACATTCCTTACATACACATTCTCGTGAGAGGAACACGGCACGTGTTTGACTTTAATTTTGCATACCTTTGCATTAGTGATGGGTCGAGTGCGTTACTTTACCGGAACTACTTCCAACACTTCCACTCCGCAGTCGGAGTCGTTTCGAGGAAGTAGTTCCGGCCTCTGGTGGAACTAGTTCCATTGGAAGTACTTCCACTTCCTCATTCCGGAGTATTGGTGAAAATGCTTCCACTGTTTTACTCCGGAATGACTTCCCCTAGTCTATGAAGAGGAAGCATTACAAATATATTCAACGGGATACCACACATGTCTTTAACAATTAATGTCTCCTGTCACATAAGCAAGTGTTTGTGATTTAATGGCTTGTAGTTCTACGCTATTATGTTGTGTTTTTATCCCCGCTGTATAATGAACTACAAAGTAATATTGGTAATATCATATGTAGTGATGTAGACCCAACGTACATGAATAATTTGTAATTCCATTTGCTGTAAAGCAAATATAATTAACGGAACGCTACACTGACTTTAAGACTGAAACTTATGCCTAGATACTTCGTAAAATATTGTTGTAATGCGGTTAAACATTTAGGTTATGAGCAGTGTGGAGGTAAATTCTTTAGCAATAAATGTAGTTTCAGCAAATATAAAACATTACTTTTGGGAAATTAATTTAAATATACTCATAATCTCTAGGAGCTGCTTTTTATGTTATTGTGAAGCGGAACATTTTGAGAATTTAATAAAAAGTGGTATGCTCCGATTTACATTTATTTTATTTATCCTTCTGAACCATAAGTCTGCGGGACAAAGTTTACTGCCTTAAGGCAGTTTAATAGTTTAAATTCTTAATGTATTACTCTAACTTTGTGATAAAAACAAAACTAGGTTATCAAATACAGAATAATGCAAATTACAAATTGGAATTAATTGTTCTTTCACACAAGCCGTGTGTTGGACAGGGTTGGAAAGGTAGGATCAGGTGACTGAAAAATTCAATGCCAAGCCGGGATTTGAACCACGGATCTCCCGGTCTCCATCCGGTTAAATTAAAAATTGTTCGTCTTAGCTACAGCTGTATATGCAGAATTATCAGCTGTTTTGCTGTTAGCGACTACTAATCTACGTCATGGCACACAGCCAACAACGAAGCGGATAAGGAAAATGCGCAATGTATAGTACCAACATTTTCAACAGAAATGAGGTTGGCTAAACTGGAAGTAATTTATCAGCTTCAGCTGATTTAAAATGAGGTTATGTGACGTATGGCAATTCATAATTAAATACTATTGTAGCTTTGTCCTAATTATGGTACTTTAAAGTTTTTTCTTGTTTCAAAAAGTTATTTTGCTCACAGCGACAATGTAACAAATGAAAAATATATTTTAAATGGGTAATTATGCATAATTCGTGCTGTTCAAGTAAAAGGCTCACTATTCATTTTAAGGCTAAAACTAGCAATCAACATAAAATGTTGCTGTGGGGAGTTAAATGCAATATTTGACTACAGACAAACTGCAAAATTATATTATTATAACTACTACATACGTGCGAAGTAGTAAGCGCACATGTAACTAGAAATTGGAATTTTCTCATAGAAGCATAATCGGAATTAAATGATTACACCAGAAAAAAAAACAGGCTTCTGCGTGCTTTTGAAATTCTGTACATAACGTTCAACTTACTGCAATATTCCCTTATTAAAATCACGACTACATGACGTGGGAAGTATGAGCAGATGAAATATAACTTAAAAAAATTTGTTTTTCTCATGGAAGCATAATTGGTATTGAACCATACATCAGGGGGGGGAGAAAGTTTATGCGTATTTTTTAGAAGTCTGTATTAACGTTCAACTAAAGGCGTTCATTGCATTTGTCATATTCAATAGGGCATTTAACATAAATTTTGCATAAATGACACAAACCCGAATTCATCAGTACTTGAGTCAGAATTGACTTAATTTACTTAAACATTTTTTCTCAAATTGCAACGTGACGCAGGCTGCATTAATACCATCTCATTTACCATAAAGGAAATGATATCCAATGTCATGCGACTTCTAAATAATACGCATAACGCAATACTGGTTAGGTATTGTACTGCAAATGGAATTGATGGAATGATGCAATTGGAAGTGGAAGTAACTCCGACGGAGTTGGAAGTAAATGCCTTGGTAGTACTCCGGCGGAGTGGAAGTAACTCTGACGGACTTGGAAGTGATTGGAAGTAAGGAAGTGCCAGTTCCGAATAGTGGAATGGTTACTTCACACTTCCAAAGGAGGAAGCGTTCCTTTGAAACGACTCCGACTCCTTCGACCCATCACTACTTTGCATTAGCTCACGAGAAGCAGCAGACTGGCATTCATCAATCCTTGATGAACATTACATAGAATTTCGTTTGTTCCGTTTCTGCGAAAGCTAAACTTGGCGAACGTTGCATAACATTTCATTTGTTCCGTTACCGAGGAACGAGAAACAGGAGAATAGCATGGGAGTATGTTACTTAATAAACTGAATATTTAATAAAACGACAACCAAAATATAAAAAGTGCTAACGCTATCATTTATTCCCAATTGTATAGAAGCAGTAATAATTAAGAGTTCACAGAAAATCCAGCATATACATCTAATATGTCGTCGGTATATCAAACATGTGACATTTTGATAAAAATAGATGGTGCCATTTTTGAGGAAATATAAAAATTATTGAACTACCCATGTAAAGGATTCTTTGGTTTGGAATGTTTTCTTGAAAATCTTCGCCTCGCATTCTTAAATTGTGCCTGACGCAAGTATGAAATTTGATATTTATCATCCGACTTCATTTTTGAGTTATCTACAAACACACACACACACACACCCACACACACACACGGATCTTCTTCTAAACAAGCATGTCAGTTGCTGGGTTACTGTTCCTAAAACTCCTTTATAAATATTACGTTATTGATTTATTCTCCAGGTATTTAATTTGTAATACCTATATGAATGTTAGTTCTTTGAAATATTTAAATAGGTGATACTTCTGCCTCAATAATAAGGTTCCTTACGAACTTTAACAATGTCTCCTCTAAATGTTTATAACATCTTCATAATATAGTTTAATATATTCTTTGCTTTCTTGTCATTTTTTTCAACTCTTATAAAATATTAACTGTGTGGCAAATATAGAGGGAAACTTTGGACTATAGAGCATAATACCTATAAGCAAGAGCGGTCTATCTGACCCATGAAATGTATGAGTCTCAATACGTAAAATGTTTGTAAATACACCACTCTACTCTATAAGATGTATTTCCCTTGAAATGTCCATATTGAAGTTTTTTGATCGAATGCTGTACTTTCTTTATCTTAGGCACTTATGCGCCAGAGAAAGTAGAGATATGCATGTCATTTGCTTTGTTTTAAAGGAACTGTACACACGAACATTTTTCAATGCTTTACTCTTTGCTACAATTTTCTAAGTTGAAATCTCGGATCTTTCAACGCTTATCAACAATCTTTCCATCCTTGTTCTCGTATTGTTAAGAATTAAGTCCCAGAAAAAGTCTCCCCACGGAGACGTTGTTATACAAATTTATGTCTTCTTCGTTATCTTCTTCTTAGAATAAGGGCAATGGCCTGTTTCCAACAAGTGTATCTAACCACCTCTTTATGGTCTGCGTGCCCTTCTTTTTCTCTGTAGCTGATAATGGTTTGGGTATTCCCTTTCCATTATATGTACGTGTTCACCCAGCGAGATGGCTCCGCGGTAACATGTGGGGGTCGCGGATTCGATTCCCGTTAGACCGGCCACTCTGACCTGTGTTTTTTTCGCGGTTTTCCCTGGTTGTGCGAGTGTATTTCTTATAATGTTTGTGTATTTGTGTTTACTCAAGCTGTTGAAGCCATCTTGTGACGTGATTCATTTGTTAGGTTTGTTAGCTCCATCTGGTGTTAGCAATTTGCGGCAGTATTAGTTCTTGTTTGAAAAAATGCTACTGTTATTTTATTTAATTTTGGTTCTCTGTCCTCCGGCTAGCTATTATCCTTTTGGTCAAGCACTTCTCTTTATACAGGTTGTGTAAACGGAAAGGAATCTTTTATCCAAAGATAACACTGATGAAGAAATTTGTTTTACACTTTTATTGTCGAACACGTTAACTATCACATTTACACATTGATCTTGACACTCGCCAAACTGAAACTGTTATAATAACTTCATTACTGATAATTCTTAATTCGCGTACTTCAACTTTTTGTATAATTAACTTTATAACACTTGAGATTTTTCATAACTCTGTTACGCGTAACCTGCAAATTGATATCCGAAGTGTGCCGTACAAATACTTTCGACGAACTGACGGGAATGCGACGTGTAGTGTACAAAGAATTTTGATGAACTGGCGGGGTCTTTACCTCTAACCTACCTTTTATACTCCTTCACCCAGATATGCCTAAAGATTATAACTGAGCTGCAATTGGCTAATAAAACGCGCCAACATTAGCGTCTATTTTAATATCCAATGAAAATTATGAATACATATGCTCTAGGGAAATGTTCCAGAAGATTCTAAAAGAAAAACGCGCCAATATTACAACTTCCTCGTTTCCAATAATGATAAAATGCTCACCCCCTCGCTGCATTATTGCACGCTATTATTGTCAGTTTCAGTAAGGCAGTATAAACTTACTTCCCAACAATAATTACAATCAACAAACATCTCAAATCAATGTCACATAATAATGCATATTCATACTACAATCATTATTTACATTTAAGTAATTTGTGATACAAATTACTGCATCATATACCCCACTAGAAACATAATTATAAATATTTACAACTTGTTTGGAAATTTTATAATTGGGTTTTTAGTCTCCTAAATCTTGGAACACACGCTATCACTTTCACTTAACACTTCACACGCATTTAACACACGACATATGTTTTGTCTTTATCTCGCCACTATTTACTGGCTCTAGTTTAATGTGTTTTGACATTAATCTGACATTACAAATTTTTTTAGAGCAAATACTGTACCCTGAATTATTTAATTACTGTTTCAAAATGGTTTACTCTCTTATTTTGTTGACAAAAATTGATGCATTTAAGAATTTTTGTAATTACTATACATTTTTACCAAAAATATTCACGCTCTACACAAATATATTTACATCTCTTAAATCTAGACACTGTTTCACATTTTCTGTTTGCTACATAAGTATTTGTTTTTAATTATTTTTACCCATTTTTGTTATTTTGTACTTTATTTTAACAATACTCTTGGAATTGTATTTACGTACTTTTACTTTAATATCATATTAAGTTTCAATCTTTACATTCTTAATTTTCAAATACTGTTATAGTTAAAAAAATGTTATTTTCCTTTTAAAAAAATTTAATTATGTCCAAACTTTTATTTCTCCTTTCACATAACGTACATATTTATTTAACCCTCTTACGTTCCAATACATTTCTCTGCAAGTCATCTTTAACTATCCAGCATTTACTTTACATCTCATTGCTATTTACCCTCCTGGATCAAATTGTGTGTGGCTAAACATTACTCGTAGCCGTATCCTAACCTTCAAAAATTTGTTCATGGATAACCTCTTGAAGGATTCATATAATATTTCGTCCCCTAATAACATTTGAAAACAATCTAAAGTTTCCTGAACAACACATCTTTTAACAACTTTCATATTCAATTCATCTGCTATCTTTTTAATCTGAGAATACTCTGACAAGTCTGTAATAATCTGTACTGGATTGGAGTTTTCATTTTGAACAGCTTGGTACTTGTTAATTTCAGAAGTTAGCTTTTGATTATTTACAGGCAAAACTTTAACTTCTTCGTACAATTTATTGCTTTGCATTACTGACTCATTCTGTATTTCTGATATCTCCCCTCTGAAATTAACTTGCGCCTGATTCACATCTACATTCATAACCTCTTTCATCTCTCTTATCTCACTTGAAATGCTACTCATTTTACTACCTAACTCTGTACATTTTGCATCAACATGTTCTATTTGATTATTAACCTCACTTTTTTGGTTAGATATTTCCCTGCTCATGTCTAACATTTTCTTTGAAACTTCACCTATCTCATTTGCTATCATTTCCTGATTTTCATTTTTCATTCTCATCATACTACTATCTAGCTCCATTAATTTCTTTTCAATTTCTTCCCTGTTTTGTTCTAAGCTCTTACCAATATCTTCCCTTAATTCCCTATGATCTTTATTTATAGCTTCTCTCAATTCCATATGACTCTTTTGCATATATTCCCTGTTTTGTTTTATTTTCTCACTAATATTTCTCAGCAATTCCATCATTTCCTATATCATACCAGCATCAATAGTAATATTTCCTGCTATTCTATTCTCACTTTCTGCACTAACATTTTCTCCCTCAAATACTACATTGTTTGAGCTATTTTCTGTAACCTGTATTGAATTACAGCTAACTGTTACACTATCTCCCTCCATAATTATTTCTTCTGGATTATTAGTAGCCATTGTTTCCTTTATCCTACCGCTCCTAAGGTACATTTAAAATTTTTTATCCTTTTATTTTAGAATTAACATAACACTTTTCTAACCTTTCTGATGCTGTCTGTTGCTGTTACTTTGATGTCCAGCTTCCTGCCCCTCTCTCCTAGATTATATGTCGCTTCTGCGTTGTATTACGATGAATCTACGTCGTTTTGGTGTTTTGTAGTTGAATTCCCCTGTTGCCTTTTAATCTCGGAATTACGATGTCCAATCATCCGCGTAGTCTGTCGTTCCTATAGTTGTTTCTGGAATCTGCGTCTTGTAGTTCAGTTCACTGCTCCATTCGCTCCACGTCCTGATTCCTTCTCCCTTTCCTGGTCACTCTGCCCCACGTTCTGGGTGCCAATTTGTGAGTGCTTTAATGTTATTTATAACCCACGTTGTGGTAGCCAATTTGAAGTAACATTATTTGTATATGTTTGTATTTGTTAGCCCCACATTTGGGAGCCAATTTGCGATGGTATTATTAATGTTGTTTGTGTATGTGTGTTTACTCAACGTGTTGAAGCCATCTTGTGACGTGATTCATTTGTTAGGTTTGTTAGCTCCATCTGGTGTTAGCAATTTGCGGCAGTATTAGTTTTTGTTTGAAAAAATGCTACTGTTATTTTATTTAATTTTGGTTCTCTGTCCTCCGGCTAGCTATTATCCTTTTGGTCAAGCACTTCTCTTTATACAGGTTGTGTAAACGGAAAGGAATCTTTTATCCAAAGATAACACTGATGAAGAAATTTGTTTTACACTTTTATTGTCGAACACGTTAACTATCACATTTACACATTGATCTTGACACTCGCCAAACTGAAACTGTTATAATAACTTCATTACTGATAATTCTTAATTCGCGTACTTCAACTTTTTGTATAATTAACTTTATAACACTTGAGATTTTTCATAACTCTGTTACGCGTAACCTGCAAATTGATATCCGAAGTGTGCCGTACAAATACTTTCGACGAACTGACGGGAATGCGACGTGTAGTGTACAAAGAATTTTGATGAACTGGCGGGGTCTTTACCTCTAACCTACCTTTTATACTCCTTCACCCAGATATGCCTAAAGATTATAACTGAGCTGCAATTGGCTAATAAAACGCGCCAACATTAGCGTCTATTTTAATATCCAATGAAAATTATGAATACATATGCTCTAGGGAAATGTTCCAGAAGATTCTAAAAGAAAAACGCGCCAATATTACAACTTCCTCGTTTCCAATAATGATAAAATGCTCACCCCCTCGCTGCATTATTGCACGCTATTATTGTCAGTTTCAGTAAGGCAGTATAAACTTACTTCCCAACAATAATTACAATCAACAAACATCTCAAATCAATGTCACATAATAATGCATATTCATACTACAATCATTATTTACATTTAAGTAATTTGTGATACAAATTACTGCATCATATACCCCACTAGAAACATAATTATAAATATTTACAACTTGTTTGGAAATTTTATAATTGGGTTTTTAGTCTCCTAAATCTTGGAACACACGCTATCACTTTCACTTAACACTTCACACGCATTTAACACACGACATATGTTTTGTCTTTATCTCGCCACTATTTACTGGCTCTAGTTTAATGTGTTTTGACATTAATCTGACATTACAAATTTTTTTAGAGCAAATACTGTACCCTGAATTATTTAATTACTGTTTCAAAATGGTTTACTCTCTTATTTTGTTGACAAAAATTGATGCATTTAAGAATTTTTGTAATTACTATACATTTTTACCAAAAATATTCACGCTCTACACAAATATATTTACATCTCTTAAATCTAGACACTGTTTCACATTTTCTGTTTGCTACATAAGTATTTGTTTTTAATTATTTTTACCCATTTTTGTTATTTTGTACTTTATTTTAACAATACTCTTGGAATTGTATTTACGTACTTTTACTTTAATATCATATTAAGTTTCAATCTTTACATTCTTAATTTTCAAATACTGTTATAGTTAAATAAATGTTATTTTCCTTTTAAAAAAATTTAATTATGTCCAAAATTTTATTTCTCCTTTCACATAACGTACATATTTATTTAACCCTCTTACGTTCCAATACATTTCTCTGCAAGTCATCTTTAACTATCCAGCATTTACTTTACATCTCATTGCTATTTACCCTCCTGGATCAAATTGTGTGTGGCTAAACATTACTCGTAGCCGTATCCTAACCTTCAAAAATTTGTTCATGGATAACCTCTTGAAGGATTCATATAATATTTCGTCCCCTAATAACATTTGAAAACAATCTAAAGTTTCCTGAACAACACATCTTTTAACAACTTTCATATTCAATTCATCTGCTATCTTTTTAATCTGAGAATACTCTGACAAGTCTGTAATAATCTGTACTGGATTGGAGTTTTCATTTTGAACAGCTTGGTACTTGTTAATTTCAGAAGTTAGCTTTTGATTATTTACAGGCAAAACTTTAACTTCTTCGTACAATTTATTGCTTTGCATTACTGACTCATTCTGTATTTCTGATATCTCCCCTCTGAAATTAACTTGCGCCTGATTCACATCTACATTCATAACCTCTTTCATCTCTCTTATCTCACTTGAAATGCTACTCATTTTACTACCTAACTCTGTACATTTTGCATCAACATGTTCTATTTGATTATTAACCTCACTTTTTTGGTTAGATATTTCCCTGCTCATGTCTAACATTTTCTTTGAAACTTCACCTATCTCATTTGCTATCATTTCCTGATTTTCATTTTTCATTCTCATCATACTACTATCTAGCTCCATTAATTTCTTTTCAATTTCTTCCCTGTTTTGTTCTAAGCTCTTACCAATATCTTCCCTTAATTCCCTATGATCTTTATTTATAGCTTCTCTCAATTCCATATGACTCTTTTGCATATATTCCCTGTTTTGTTTTATTTTCTCACTAATATTTCTCAGCAATTCCATCATTTCCTATATCATACCAGCATCAATAGTAATATTTCCTGCTATTCTATTCTCACTTTCTGCACTAACATTTTCTCCCTCAAATACTACATTGTTTGAGCTATTTTCTGTAACCTGTATTGAATTACAGCTAACTGTTACACTATCTCCCTCCATAATTATTTCTTCTGGATTATTAGTAGCCATTGTTTCCTTTATCCTACCGCTCCTAAGGTACATTTAAAATTTTTTATCCTTTTATTTTAGAATTAACATAACACTTTTCTAACCTTTCTGATGCTGTCTGTTGCTGTTACTTTGATGTCCAGCTTCCTGCCCCTCTCTCCTAGATTATATGTCGCTTCTGCGTTGTATTACGATGAATCTACGTCGTTTTGGTGTTTTGTAGTTGAATTCCCCTGTTGCCTTTTAATCTCGGAATTACGATGTCCAATCATCCGCGTAGTCTGTCGTTCCTATAGTTGTTTCTGGAATCTGCGTCTTGTAGTTCAGTTCACTGCTCCATTCGCTCCACGTCCTGATTCCTTCTCCCTTTCCTGGTCACTCTGCCCCACGTTCTGGGTGCCAATTTGTGAGTGCTTTAATGTTATTTATAACCCACGTTGTGGTAGCCAATTTGAAGTAACATTATTTGTATATGTTTGTATTTGTTAGCCCCACATTTGGGAGCCAATTTGCGATGGTATTATTAATGTTGTTTGTGTATGTGTGTTTACTCAACGTGTTGAAGCCATCTTGTGACGTGATTCATTTGTTAGGTTTGTTAGCTCCATCTGGTGTTAGCAATTTGCGGCAGTATTAGTTTTTGTTTGAAAAAATGCTACTGTTATTTTATTTAATTTTGGTTCTCTGTCCTCCGGCTAGCTATTATCCTTTTGGTCAAGCATTTCTCTTTATACAGGTTGTGTAAACGGAAAGGAATCTTTTATCCAAAGATAACACTGATGAAGAAATTTGTTTTACACTTTTATTGTCGAACACGTTAACTATCACATTTACACATTGATCTTGACACTCGCCAAACTGAAACTGTTATAATAACTTCATTACTGATAATTCTTAATTCGCGTACTTCAACTTTTTGTATAATTAACTTTATAACACTTGAGATTTTTCATAACTCTGTTACGCGTAACCTGAAAATTGATATCCGAAGTGTGCCGTACAAATACTTTCGACGAACTGACGGGAATGCGACGTGTAGTGTACAAAGAATTTTGATGAACTGGCGGGGTCTTTACCTCTAACCTACCTTTTATACTCCTTCACCCAGATATGCCTAAAGATTATAACTGAGCTGAAATTGGCTAATAAAACGCGCCAACATTAGCGTCTATTTTAATATCCAATGAAAATTATGAATACATATGCTCTAGGGAAATGTTCCAGAAGATTCTAAAAGAAAAACGCGCCAATATTACGTAACTTCCTCGTCTCCAATAATGATAAACAGCTCACCCCCTCGCTGCATTATTGCACGCTATTATTGTCAGTTTCAGTAAGGCAGTATAAACTTACTTCCCAACAATAATTACAATCAACAAACATCTCAAATCAATGTCACAGTAATTTGTGATACAAATTACTGCATCAGTTGGTAGGTGAATGCTAGGGTCAATTATATATTATGTTTCTAAATTAGACTGACAACTTCGGGAGCAGTTAGATAACCTTCTTCGAAGTATATTTGGTTAAGGAACTTATGGGCTGCGACACTTCGTTTCGGTGCAAGAGGGATCTTAGCCAAAAGAGATTGAAGGCACCGAATAAACACTCGTTTCAGTCCAACCCCATTTGTCATTAGTACTAACGCTCGGTTTGTTTACAGGTATATTTTTTCGTCGTGACACGCAGAAACGCAGAGGAGGAGGAGGAGGAGGTAGTCTAGAGTGGGGGAGAACGGTTGGTATTGTTTCCCATGCGTGGAACAACGCTCACTTGGAACGCATGGTGATGCCACCTTATCTCACGTTGTGTACGTGCCTGTTGCTCTGTTACTACTGACCTAACACCACTCCCAGAAGATAAATAGACTTGTCCAGCTACTGCGCATGCAGATAAGCATGTCACGACCAAAAAATCACCGGAGCTCAGTAGCATACAGCTTCGATTGCAGCACGTTTGTTTACTTGGATTGGTACGATCGCTTGTTATCCGATTCTTCGCCATGCCTCACCGCAGTCGAAAGAAAAAGGGCGAGTGGATCTCATTCTGTTGAGCTACAGTTCAGTGCAGTTTAATGCGTTTTTGCATGCAGGCAGAACAGTAACATTTGTGAACTACGGCAGACATGGAACGTTACACGTGGCATGAATTGGCGGACATGCATTTGGCGTATGGTGCAGCATTTACATCTGGTCGTATGGCGCAGAGTCTTTACCGGAATACACATATACACCGTCAGCACCCTCACCTCACATTTGCCAGCATTCATCGCAGATATGTCAATGGGGGACACTGCAGCAACGAGAAGATGGTCAAGGACGGAGGCGTTTTATGCGTACACTAATGCGGTGGATCGAGGACAATACCTCTATGAGTACTTGACATGTTGCACATCAGTTATGCATGAGCCATGTCGCGGGCTCGAGAATTCTGCAGGAAATGCTGCTGCGTCCTTACCGTCTTGAGAGAGTCCATGTTCTTACACCACGTGACTATCCAGACCGAATGAACTTTTGTAATTGGTATTTGAACCAAACAGACTGCAACCAAACTTTGCTACCCTTGTATTGTTCACGCATGCTTCATACGTCAGAGAATCTTCAATTCCCGCAATTCCCATGTATGGTCCTTCGAAAAACCCAATGCCACAATTGTGCGACATCAACTGCGAATTGGTGTCAATGTGTGGGCAGGGATTTTGATAACTTCCTTCTGGGATCATATATTTTGCCCGAACGGCTGAACGTCTGCACTTATTTAATATTTCTACAAAATGTTTTGCTTGAGTTACTGGATCCGCTTCCTCTAAACATCCGACACAGCATGTGGTTTCAACATGACGGGGCACTACATCATTTCGGGACTCTAGCACGTGATCATCTGACAGCTATATTCGTTGGATAGGTCAGGGTCGGCCCTCTGTCTCGGCAGTACGCTCACCTGACCTGACCTCATTCGATTTCCTTTTGTAGGGCTACATGAAGGTAAAGGTTTATGAAATCGATATTGATTCTGAAGAAAAACTTGTAGCATGCATAGTCAGCACAACTGCTGAAATCAGGAAAACACCTGGCATCTTTGGAGGGATACGACAATGTATGACACGTCGATGCGCTGCTTCTGGAGGTCCATGGATGTGTGCTCGAACACATTGCTGTAATGAAAACTGGATGTAACGCAGGAGTGGAGTTTTTTTTCTTTCTTTTTTCATGGTTTTTTTGTGTTTGTATGTACAGTTGGATTAGTAATTATGTAACACAGAATTACTTGTTATTTTTAATACCTACTTAATTCCATCCCTTCTGTAACATCCTTCTTGCACTGAAACGAAACGTCGCTGCCCATAGGTGCCTTAAAAAAATATGCTTCGAAAAAGATTATCTAACTACCCCAAAGTTTGTTGGTCTAATTTAGAAACATATGTATAATGCCAGAATTTTGCTGTTCCCCATTTCCTTCATTTCATTTCCAAGTTTCAGGCACAAAGGATCAGGCGAGTGTATGGCGGATGGTGGAGTTTGCTTGGTAGAAATGTCTGCCTTGGCGTTTGGTGGGGCCTCTCAATGGTGTTAACTCATATTCGCTTGTCGTTGGTTGGATTTCTGGTAAATGTTGGGTTTTATTCATTAGATCTCTCTCTCTCTCTCTCTCACACACACACACACACACACACACACACACACCCATTCATACTTCCAAACTCTGGGGAGGATAGCGAATAATCTTAAAATTCCCAACCCCAGCCGGAATCGAACCCGGGACCCCTCGCACAGCAGGCAGGTGCTCTACCGACTGAGCTACGAGACAGCACTTGTGTGCTTATACAGGCTATAAAATTAGAAAATCCGCTTCTTCGTTCATGCATTTAGTTTTTATTTAAATTAGAAACACAAAAGTTGTTATATATTATTATGCTCGTTTAAAACAGACATGTCAAAGGAAGTACAGTGGTGCTTGGTCGAATTTCGGTTCCCAGCTAGAGCTGTGGGCGTTATCAGTAGAAATGAGACACAAACAGATATCGTATGTCACGTGATCAGAGTAGTGTAAAAAGGTGAACAGAGCCTGCGCCATGAATAAGGGAAAAAGAATATGCAATACGTTCAGTGAACATTGGCACGTTTTGCTTTTAGGTATGCAGAACGATGGGGAGGGATGTTGAATATTTTGTAGGCTAAAGCATAAAAAAGCAAAAACAACATTAAGAAATTATCATGAAAGTATAAGCATTTAGAGGATTCAACTTTTGTTGTTGGTAAGGACCTTATCGCTGATGTTAAAGGTATGTACCTATTTAAATACCTCAGTTAGTTAAAATTGTTGTAAATGTTACAAAATGAAATACTTGGCAAAAGCAATAATATAATATTTACGATGGAACTTTAAAAGGCTATCAGTCTATGAAAACAGAACGTCTAGCTAATTATACAGGACCGTTAGTCGTTAATTGCGCAAAAACTTAATTTTTGTTTTTCTATAATTTCAAAAATACCTAACGCATTACTTTTCTCACGCTATGAGTCTCGAACAGCTGACGATATACACTGCTACACTTATTTATATCGCGTCAGTCCAACAGACACATCCAGCTATACATTGTGATGTTCTTATGGATTATAATTTTTTTCGAGTGGGAGAAAATGATACTTAGGTACTCAACAGCAAAGCTGAGAATGTGGGACTCACCAGCATGGGCATACCCACTAAAGCTCTCCATCGGAAGAAAGGATGAAGAAGGAAAAAGAATACATTCGTGAGAAGAATTGTAGCAGTACCGCTGTTATACTGTGCATTCAGGAGCGGATATATTGGCCGGCCAAACTGGACCTAAACCAAGTGAAAATGGGAGCCAAGACGCAAACATGGCTGAGGCCCTGCTTACGCCCTGGGGAATTCGGAGTGGTGGAATGAAGGAAGGAAGTGTGGCGTAACGGGTTTGTGAAGTCTTAACTTCACCTTCGGCGATTCTTGCGGTTGAAGGATTCATTACCAGGGTTAGTAGGTCATCAGGCTTCTCCCAATTTGACGGATACTGGCGCAATGGTGGTCTTGGTAGTAGTTTGTCAAGCATCGTTTGAAGGGCTGTTACTTATTCCTTGACCACCTTTCTGATGGAGAATAAATTGTTAGTCTGTGACTTTATGAGATCCACTGTAGTTACCAGCGGAAACCTGATCTCGTCCGTAGGCCAGGGTGGAAGTCTTCTCTAATATCTGCTATAGCTTCTTCTGGTGTGTTGGGCTATGCTGTTATATGTAGAATTTCTGCTTGTATGTCCTCCAGATTCTGAAGAACCACAGGCGTAGGAGCTTCGTGGTGGTGTGAGACAGAGGAACGGCGAGGCGGGACCTGAAGAGGTTTGGAAAGTCCGCTGTCGGCGAAGGTTCCTTGCACACGACGCCTGACCTGTGAAGTGGCCTGTGTAATCACAGGTTGCACGTTACACGGGGCGGCTTTAGTCTGAAGTGCATCCGGAGTAATGACGAAAATTTGTATAAGACAAGACAAGCACACGGGGCACGTCAGCGATTAATTGGAGCGGGGACGGGGCGTTCTGCCCGGCGTAAATACCAGGAATGCCTTGGAGGCGTGATCAGAAAATTCTGGACGCCTCTTTTCATCCCCGCCTCCCAAAAAACATTCTGGAAAACTCTCTCCGACGATTTATATATATCAGTGAGTTAGTGAGCTCGTGTTGATACGACATAAAGTGTCGGAGAGAGTTTTCCAGAATGTTTTTTTGGGAGGCGGGGATGAAAAGAGGCGTCCAGAATTTTCTGATCACGCCTCCAAGGCATTCCTGGTATTTATATATATATATATCAGTGAGTTAGTGAGTTCGTGTTGATACGACATAAAGTGCTGCTCTCCGAGTTGTGACGTGCAGCGAGTGCCACTCGGTGTGCGATACTGTAGTCCAGCGAGTGAAACGGAAGGAAGAGGAGCTTCGCATGCCGTTCAATCTACTGCTACGCACAAAACAAAGTGAAGTGACGCTGAAGACTGAACTATGAGGGCAATACTGAAAATTTTTAGAATGCCACGTTTCTAAAAACAAATGAAATTTCTTTATATTTGACAGCTACTTTCTAATGTTTTGCGAGTTGATTGCCGTGTGGTTTGTGCAATTTGCTCTAATAGTTTGTTATTTAAAAATGTTGTGCTCACCCAAAAATGAATTTGACTAGATAATATTTGCGGGCTGTGATTTTTGGCGATTTTAAGTCGTCATTAACTCCTAAACAATGTGAAGATTGGCTTAGAAATGTATTTGGTGAAGGAACTCCATTAATTTGGTACAGCGAATTCAAAAGAAGTCGTTTTTGTTTCTTTCAGTGATGAATTTCGTGAAGGACGCCCAAGAACTGCTGTTATTCATGAAAATATTGCCGCTGTTCGAGCAATGCTCGAAGAGGATCAACGGACATTTTATGAATTTATTCGAGCGATATTGAGCATTGGTATGAGTCAAGCGCAATACTTTTAAACCAAGAGTTAGACGTGAGAAAATTTTGTTGTCAATGGATTCCATATGAACTGACTCCTGATCAAAAACAACACATTGATTGTACAGAAAAACTCTGGGAAAATTCCAAGATGACACTTCAAATTTGATTTGAAATATCGTTACCGGTGATTAATCTTGGATTTATTGATATGATCCTGGAAAGAAAAGTTAATAAGCTCAATGGGTTTTTTGAACAGAACTCACAAAACTCGGATGAATTCCCAGTGCCAGTAAGAAGGTGGTTGCTAGTTTTTTTTTTCTAAAACGGACCATATTGCTACGATAGCATTAAAAGATAGACGTACCGTTACTGCCGATTGGTATAAAAATGTCTGTTTACAGCAAACTTTTTAAAAAGTTCGAGAAAAATGCCCTAAGGGAAAATAATGTTACATCATGACAAGGTACCGTCTCATACAGCAAAATTAACAACTGAGTATCTGGATGCGCTGAAAGTCAGCACCATGAATCTACCATACATCTCTGATCTAGCACCTCGTGCTTTCTTTTTGTTTCCAAAAATTAAAGATAAAATGCTGGAATAACGTTTTCGTCATCAGATGATGAAGAAGTGGAGCATTATAAAAACCTGGTTTCTGAAGTGTCTCAGGAAGAGTGGCATCATCGCTTTAAGGACTGGTTTCATCAAATGCAAAAATATATTGTTTAAACGGGAATATTTTGAAACACAATAAAATCACTTGGATGTTTTAAAACTAATCCTTGTTTGTTTTTCTAAAACATTTCAGTGTGGCCCTTGTAAGTCACAATGGTAAAGGGACATGACATTGAAAACTGAATAAAATCCAATGTGTTGGAAAAACTGCCTTGCTGATTATCGGAAAAGAAGTGCTATTTTAAACTTGTAATGAAATATGTCATTAACGTTGGCAACGTTGAATACTGAAAATCCACACTATAGAAATGATTGGCATTATCAATAGTCTGTTTACGAAACAGCAAATGAGCTCTTTTTTACGTATGAGCAAATCAGTTATGCGTAGCTTAACTCTGCTGAACGTCTATAATGTTTGTGTAACCATATCGGAAACTTCGAGTTTAATAGCAATTCTCACAATGGCGTCACAAATAATATACAGAATGAATGAAACGTAAAATAAGACATTCCACGAATGAAATAATGAATACCAGTGATAAAGAAACAATGAGAAAAAGGGAAGTTATACAAATAGATATATGAAAATATATGAGTACCGCAAAAACTTTTAAAATCCAAAGTGTTGCATTCACATGACTTTCTTACTCACTGTTCTATTTTTACAACAGCTTATACCTCTATCTATTTCTTGTTAATGAGGAAAAACCCTCATTAGATATTTCTTTGACGGCATAAGTAGAATACATCAAGTTAAAGCCAGAGTCAAATCTTTTTAAAGCCCTTTGCTATGCGATAGCTTTGAAATTCCATTCTCTTTGCATGAACACATAAAAAGCAAATAAGGAAGCAATTCTGATGAGTTGCATTCACATGACTGTCTCTACTCACTCTTCTACAAACTATTAATACGCACGCTTATTGTTCTATCCACTTCTTGGTAATGCAGTTAAATCTTCATCACACATTCACAAATTCCGTTGTAGGTATAAGGAGAACACAGCGATAGTCAAATGTTTTAAAAGTGGGTCGCTAGGCGATGCCTCTGAAATTCCGTTTTCTTTACATGAGCGCGAAAAAAGTGAATAGTGATTTGCAGTTGAAATAAGTGTAAAGTATGTAAAAATTCGAACCAATAACATAGAATATCTCGAAAATGTTTAACGCCACAAAAAGTTAACGCGTTTAGTGCTTTAAGAAGATCTAAATTTTTTCTATAGGAATATTTTGTCCACCTTATAGATTTACCAATTATAACTAAGTCATTAGTATGACGAGTACTTCACAGGCTATTCTCAGAAAATTCAAGATATACATTTCATTTGTCATGCAAATATATTAAACATAAGGTATTTTAATCAAAATCGTTAGAGCAATTTCGGAGAAATTAAAAAAAACGTAAATTTTTCAGTGAAGTTGTTGTTTGTGATTAAACGCATCTGTTATCTCTGATTCTATAATTGTCACGATGTCTGTAGTAGAATGAACTTGTCTGAACCACTATGTGAATCTTTGAAGAATCGTTTGTCTTCAAGCACCCATAGCATTCTTTTGTTTATTATTTTCTCCAGCAGTTTACATATTGTGTTAGTAAGAGCAATCGGCCTACAACTTCCAGTTAATACTACGCCTTTGTTGGATTTCAGTATTGGGATAATTACAGCAGAACGCCATTGGTCAGGAAAGGGTTTCGTTGTCCAGAGATGATTGAATATTGCGAGGAGGTAATCAATACGAATAAGGTAAGTTATTAAGTCCTGGACTGGAACTATTGGAATTTTGGAGAACCTTCTTGATTTCAATTAATATGGTGATGTCATAATGCTCATTTGAATTGGTTTTCAGGTTCATTTGAGAGCATGGCTTAACATTAGGGTAATTTTTACTTTCTCTACTACGTATAGTAAGTAGGGGAAGTATTGTATTCCACCCAAAAATTCGATACCGAGATTTCACCGGAAATACATGTTTTGAGACCCCTGAATCCAAAAAAAAGCATTTTCGGAAACATGTCCGTCTGTGTGTCTGTGTGTGTGTCTGTCTGTGAACAGCATAACTCAGAAACGAACAGTCAGATAAACACCAAACTTGGTATTTAGGTTCAGTATCTTCCAAGGATGCGACACAAAGGTTTTCAAGGAAATCCCCCCACCCCAGAGTACCCTTTACAAGGAAGATTTCTCGAAAATTTTAATTTTCTCAAAAATGGCTCTAACGATTTTGATTAAAATATCATATGTTTAAGATATTTTGATGACAAATAAAATGTATATCTTGAATTTCCTGGGAATGTCTCCAAAAGTATTCTTCATTGTGAACGACTTTTGCATAACTGGTAAACCATAAGAGATAGACAAAATTTTACTACACAAAAAATGTAGATCGCGTTAAAATACACAATTTATGTCATATACATTTTTTTTGTTGAGTGAACCATTTTCGAGATATTACTTGTTATTCCCTTAAACTTTTCAATACTTATTTTCTCAAATGGGAATTCGTTATTCATTTTTTTGTCTTGGATATGCAAAGAGTATTAATCTGTGGGAAAGGGAATGGTGCTGCATCTAGCAACCAGCTATTAAGAGATATGTATGTGCTTAAAGGCTACTGTGTTTCTATACTGCCCTTGTAAATATATATTCCCCTTACATCTGCAAGAAAATTAGCAATAAGATAGACTCTGCAAATGTTTATCTCGATTAACATGAAGTAGATGGAGAAGAAGCGTTTGTATAAATAGTTTGTACAAGAGTAGAGAAAATCATGTGAGTGTAACACATCAGATTTTTTTTAAGGAATTCGTTGTCCTAGTTAGAGGTGGAAGATGAGCCAACAGAAATATCCGCAGCCGTTTGCGTTTCATTAATGTAGGTGCCCGATCTAGGGTTTTGCAGTGTTATGGGACCATAGACCCAGGAGATCCGCTAATTTTCCTGATATTATCCCAAACTAAATATTGGGAAGTTTTGTAGTTGTAGGAAGTTACGAATGTAAGCCGTGAATCTTGCTTGCTCTACTTGACCTTTCTCTGAACCTTAGCTTGGCATTATTGAAGTGTTAATCTGTTGGTAGCAGTTCGGTGTCTTTTGTATCGGCAGTTAAGCCTTGTTCTTCGCACTTAAAGGTGTTATTTTGTTCATTCTATCAAGGAACCCGGCTTGTTTTGTGAGACGTGTTTGAAATAGGAATACATGCAATCGCTAATAGATGATTGCATCGCTGAAGTCCTGTATTATTTTATTGACTTCATGCAAGCTAATATCTTGCGCTGGAATAAGATGTTCTATTTTTAATTTCATACATTTTTATATGTCTCCCAGTTTGTCTATTTGTATTCCACTTTGAACATGGGTTAGACGTTCCCGAAAAACTGCAAAGATCTGTTAATAGTATGGGAAAGTGCTCACTACCTTGGGGAGTGTTGTAGACCCACCATTGGAAAACGTTTGCGATGTACGATGAATGTATGCTTAAGTCGATGGAAGTTGTCCTCCGTGGTGTAGTGGTTACCATGCTAGCCTCTAGTTCCTGAAGTCGCGGGTTCAAACTCGACGGAGGACGATGGATTTTTTCGGGAGCAAAAATCCTTAGCATGGCTTCCTTCGGGAGGGAAGTAATGCCGGTGTTCCCGTGTTGTAGATTTACGGCACGAAAAAGAACCTCAAGCCTGATAAAGAGGCCTCTGAGCAAAATTACCGGTCTTTCTCGTCTAATATAGGACGCCAAGGACCATGGCAGTTAAATAGCGTACATAAATAAATAAGACTCAATTTAAATTAAGTCGATGGAACTGTGTGTGCTTAAGCCGATGGAAGCGTGCCCCAAATTATATGTTGGTCTGGGGAGGTTGAGTGCAATTACGTCATTTATATCAAGAAGGTGTTCAATGATTCTTCCTCGTTTGTCTATTTCCTTATTTCCCCAAGAGGTGCTGTGGTTATTGAAATCTGCAACGATAATGATTTATCAGTTCATTAAGTCTGAAAAGTTCAATGCGTTTACTGTTAGTTAATAAATATTGCCTATGGTGAGAGCATGAGTGTGGCAATCGCTTCATGAGTGGTGCTCAAGAGTAGAGGCCACCGCTGGCATGAAAATAGTGGGCCTATTTTTATAGTGGCCGGTACATCCTCTAATTGGAGCGACGCATTCACTTTTTAAATTAGTTTCCCCTAGACACAAGACAACCGAAACGTGTTGGTGGATAAGAGCTTTAGGTATTCCAATTGGTTGAGGAAACCGTTGACGCAGTAATTTGTATCACAAATTATGTAAATGTAAAGAGTGATTATAGTGTGAATATGCATTATTGTGTGACATTAATTTGAGATGTTTGTTGATTGTAAGCATTGTTGAGAAGTGGGTTTATACGGCCTTACTGAAACTGACAATAATAGCGTGCAATAATGTAGCGAGGGGGTGAGCTGTTTATCATTATTAGAGACGAGCAAATGACGTAATATTGGCGCGTTTTTCGTAGAATTTGCTGAAACATTTTTCCCTAGAGCATATGTTTTCGTAATTTGCATTGGATATAAAAATAGACGCTAATATTGGCGCGTTTTATTAACCAATAGCAGCTCGGTTATAATCTTTAGGCATATCGGGGTGTAGGAGTATAAAAAGGGCTAAGCCAAAGTCAAATTCGTTCAGTCCATCGGAAACATTTGTACATTACACGTCGGCTTCAGTCCATCGGAAACATTTGTACATTACACGTCGGCTTCAGTCCATCGGAAACATTTGTGCATTACACGTCGCTGAGTTCAACAGAAAAAGTAATGGTGAATACATAGCATAGTTTATCGATTTGCAGTGTACGCGTAGCAAAGTTATGAAAAATTTCAAGTGTTGTAAAGTTAATTACACAAAAAGTTGAAGTACGCGAATTAATAATGAGCAGTAAATAAGTTATTATAACAGTTTCAGTTTGGCGAGTGTCACGATTAATAGGTGAAAGTAAATAATGTGTTAAGACAATAAAAAGTGTAAAACAAATTCTTTCATCAGTGTTATCTTTAGATAAAAACTCCTTTCCGTTTACACAACTGTATAAGATAAGTGCTCGACCAAAAAGATCATAGCTAGCCGGAGGACAGTGAACCCAAAAATTAAACACAATAACAGGCGCTCAGTAAAAGATAACACGAAGTGACCGCGATAAATTGTCTTTTATACGTGCGGCAGATAAACAGTAGCATTTTTCAAACAAACCTAACAAAGAATACCGCCGCACCGTTCATGTTCCAATGAAAAAGGTTCACTTTTATGTCTTATTTATTTTTTATTGGTCTGCAACAGAAAATTTTGTTGTGGTAACTCTTTGTTCTCGTTTGTTTATTAGCGGCGAAGATATTTTTCTGGATGCAAGTATTTCTTACTCTATTCTACGATCAGTGTACTGTGGGTGAAGCCTTTTTAGTGTGTCTAAGAGGCCATCGAAGTCGTTTGTATATTGGAAAGCAACGGAGATTATATTGGCAGTGCCTACTGTGTTTTCAATGAAACTGTTTAATTGCAGGAAAGTTAATGTGTAACTATGAGTTTCCTTTTCATGGCGATTTTCAATGGCTGCAACACATCTGTGTACGATGCCAATATATCGCTTCTCTTTGCCTTTTAATGTGCGTTTTATCTAGGTCTGTGGTCTAGGTCGCAGTTCTCGGAAATGTCTTATGTTGATCCAAGGAAGTCTGTCAGGGATGGGGTTTTTTTCCAGTGGTTGCTTCTGTAGCAAATATGCTGCAAAGGAAGCAGAAACAGGGCGTTTTAGGATAGAAGTACCCGGTTCTTTGGATAGAGCGCATGATTAGAGGTAGTTTTCTGGTGTCGAAGTGCTTTGTTTTACATTGGGGCCAACGGTGTAGTTTTAGTGTTTTTCGGTTAGTTAGACTTTGGGGTAGATCTAGAAATTGTACTGGGTTGATCTCCTAGGGCCATTGCCAAGTCAGGAGTTTGTTTGCAGTGTTTAGCTAAGTGTCCTTCTCCTTCACAAATAATGCAAGTGGGTGTGTCGGAAGTGGTATAGATCCAATAATTTGTGTTCTCGCGGTTTAAATTAAAGCTAGGCAGTAGCTTAGTGACTTCATTTGCAGATATGTACATTTGCCTCCTAGGTCACGGATGTTTGTTGTGGTTTTATAATGTTTCGATTATATTTGAACTGAACCTAATTATATGCAGCATGCTAACTATTGCTAATACTCACACGAGTATCCGTGGTACAGATGTGTAATTCTAACACCACAGTTCATCAGAAGAATCTCTGGTACTTGTATAAATACAAAAAATGTGACACGTGAAACTTCTGCACAAGCCAGGGTTGGCTCAAAGGGAGGTCGAGCTGTGCCATCGCTCAGGGGGGGCAGGTTTTAGGGGTGGCAAATCTTAAAAAATGAACAAGATAATATGTGAACATATGACAGAATTACAAATTACGCTTAAATATGGCAAATTTATGGAGATTTCTAGTTATGAGACTGGTACAAATAAGCGCCAGAGTCATTTGGTTGCGACATTCATTGACGATCATCAAAACATACCGGGCGCATCAGGTGTTCAACAATCAACCACTAGCTTAGTTTATTTGCTTACATTGGTGACTCGTTTACCTCAGTTATTGCCCTAGTGCTAGCCTGGAAGCCCAGCTATTTTAGTGTTCACTTACTTGTGTTGTTAGTGACTTTGCTTTTAACTCCAGAGAAGCCTCATTTCGACAGCTTTGAATTAAATGCAATAAGAGAGAATATCTATCTACTACAACCGAAATTAGCACCCTACTACACACAAACATTTCTTCACTTAAATAAGAAAAGCTATTTCAGGAAAGTCTTAGCTCTTTGAACACGGTGGTCCATGATCTCGGATTGAGTTCAAGACAATCACAGAGAAATAATACTTCAAAGATCCGATACTGTAGCTCTAAGAACATTATTCTTAAGATAAATACAAAATAAGAATTTGAGAGAAATAGTATGATTGGCTGATTAAACTCTGGCCATAATGTATTAAAGGACTGGACTGATGATAGAATTGAAAGGTCCATGAAGTCACCCGCAGGAATTTATCATTGCGCATGCTGGAAGATCTCTTTTCTTTTGGCCACCTCTGCTCTTCAGTTTGAGAAGATCTGAGAATACCACGAAAACATTAATCTTGACAATTTTTACAGATGGTTTAAGGATCAGTTGCTCCTTAACATCCCGTGTTATTGTTATGAACAATACCCCATACCTCATGGCCCAAATAGATAAGCGCGCGCTAACATTAACGCTAAAGTAAAGTGGCTCACTATCATAATGTGGCATGTAACATTAAAATGCAATAAGGAGAACTTATAGGAACTCTGTTCCATCACTTGGTATGGTTCACAGAATTTCGATCTGGCCGTTCGAGCACAAGAGATGCCGTACGCACAGGACTGCCGGTTGAGATCACAACAGAAGAAATGGTGAACATTATTGTGCTGGAAGACCACTGAGTGAAAATCCGTGAGATAGCCAAACCGTAAACATCTCGAGTGAACGGGTGTATAACATTCTGCACAAATTTTTGGGTATGAGAAAGCTGTCAGCAAGATGGGAGCCGCGACTGCTCACAGTTGAGAACAAGCAGAATCGTGTGACCATTTCACAGGGATGCTTGAACATGTTCCAGCGCAACCCAAATGAGTTTTTGCGGCGTTATATCTCGGTTTATGAAACTTGGATCTATATTATCAACCTGAAACAAAACAACAATCAAAGCAGTGGATTTCCTTCGGCGAACCTGCTCCAAAGAAAGCGAAAATCATTCCGTAGGCAGGAAAAATCGTGGCAGCTGTCTTTTGAGATTCACAAGGGGCGATAGACATCCACTGCCTGGAAAAGGGTAAAACAATCACAGGTTAATATTATGCCACAATGCTGGATCAGTTTCATAAGGAATTGTTAAAGAAAGGACCCCATTTGGTGAAGAAAAAGTTTCTCTTTCACCAGGTTAATGCACCCGCACACAAGTCACCCATTGCCATCGCAAAATTTGTAGAATTAGGCTACGAACTGCTACCTCACCCACCATATTCTCCAGATTTGGCTCCGAGTGACTTCTTCCTCTTCGTAAAGCTGAAAAATTGGCTCGCTGGGAAGAAATTCACGTCCAATGAACACATAATGGCAGAAACAACCTCATATTTTGCAGATTTCGTAAAGTAATATTTTCTGGAAGCGTTAAAAAAATTAGAGAAACGTTTGATAACGTGTATTGAATTGAAAGGAGACTATGTTGAGAAATAATATTGATTTTTTTAAACAATTGTTATGTTCTTTAAAACGTCGCTGACTTATTAATCCGGTCTTATAAACGCGAAAGACAATAAACATATAAGCTGCTCCCTACTTAGAAGTGGGGAACATTTAAACGCGGTTTATTAGAATGATAATTAACATTATCCAAAACCCAGTTACAGAAATTAAATCTCTTCACATTATCGCGTGGTCGTATTTCCTGCACTACAATTCACTTATCCGTATGGTTTTAATTTTTGAAGTTTAGTGGCATTCCAAGCCAAGTTTTACGAAATTCCTAATTCCTGTGTAAGCTTTCTCAGAGATTTCTTTGGATTTCGTTCTAACTTTTCTCCGATGTCATTGAGTTTTTCCTTATAAGAACATGGCGATTTACTTTCGGTTTCCTATCACGAATAAATCCAATTTCCCTAAATCTGTCCATGATATTACAAATTGTTTCTGTAAGGCGCACGAATAGCATAGAATCTGCGTTTAAATCGCCGTCTCATTTCTTTACGAGACTTTGTGACATAGATATCATACATGAATATTATATATTCTAAAACAAGGGTGGCGAAAACGACTTCCTTCCGCGAGTCACCAAATATGCAACACGCACGGCGTCACTCAGCAGCATGTGAAAATCAAACGGACGGTTGCAGAGAGGGAACGTGCGCCTGCGAGTCAAAATGCCTCGCGAGTCACGTTTTCGCCACCTCTGTTCTAAAATATACACAATTTTTACTTTAAAGCAGTACTAAACACACTGCTGAAACACGTGGTCTCAGAATTTGTTAATCTCTATGCAACACAGGTTGTTAGTCGGCACACGGAAAGGAGAAAAGCGATGGGGAGCAGCGCCGGACAGAAACAGTGCAGTGAAGGGCAAGTAATTCTCCATAATATGGCCACGTTCTACAATTGTCCTGACTTACCGTAAGATCCATGACGCAACGTGGCTGAACATCACAATGAAAATCAAATGTTTTCAAATAAACATATTTGGAGATGAACCAAAGGTTATTAAGGGTGCTTTTGTTCCTTTCGGTAACTCGGTAAGTCATTTTGAAGGTGAATATCTATACCTCTGGAAAACTTGACGGCTTTAGACAGATACAATTAACAGCCATATATTCGCGTTATAAACAATCAAATAACATTGTAGTTAGAGATTGAATTATATAAGCGAAAAAAGAGATATATATGAGACCAGATATATATTTGGAGACACATATCTGAAAAGCAATGGATAATGACAGCTTTTAATGAATGCTCAAGGAAAACAATGTTTTTAATTCATAATATCAGTTCTGCTAATGTTGAATTACGTGACATCCGTGGCCGGAGATCACGGAAGCACCAACATTTAATCACGCATCTTGCATCACAAATCCGTTTGAATGAGGTCATGGTGCGGTGAGAAGAACAGATACTTTATGAGGGTCACAAGAGACCCCTGCGTGTGCTAGTTGGGAGAGCAAAGGTTTTATAGTAACCGTTTATCAATGTGAGAAAAAAGAAAAAGAAAAGATTAAAGTTAATAATGCTTCACGCTCTGTTGGGTGCATTTTAGTACCAAACTATGTCAGAAGCTTGAAAAGTGTTTTGTAGCATAAAAGTAGATCGTTGACCATTACTGAGTAACTTTAGTTTAATAATCCTGTAAGTAAGCTCAAGCCAATCATGGTACTGTCACGTAATTCCAGTGAAATTTACCCCCTCCCTTTTTCAGGCCGAAGTTAGGAGTTGACATCGATGTATTACAGATGCCTTTGGATTCATGACTCTTTCCTATATTTTGTCCCCGAAGCTCCGCGGAGATTTAGAAAAGTCTAAAAACACCTTGCATTAGCACTATTATTATCATTAACGTTATTCAAGGTTTCTGACAGAAATGTGGCAACAGTTAGCATGCGATGTACATAACATTGTATTTAAAGTGGTAGTACAACAGTTGTGGAAACAACTGTAAAAAGTTGTGGTGTTGACGTCGAACAAATAAAAGTTAAACAAATTTTAAATTGGGTTTGTTTATATCATACATTTGGTGTCAGGAGTCCAACGCAACGTAAAAAATGTTCACAAAACTTTTGAGTGCAATAAAGGGTTTGGAAAGAAAGATAGCCTAGCAGTTTAGAGAAGTTAAGTAGATATAAAAAGTAATTATGTTACATTTACATAACTTTCTCTGCCAACTATCGTTTATTTTTATATAGATTTTACAAACTGTTCTTATGAAAGTTTTTTCCCCTTTCTACGCCATATTAATCGAGATAAACTTTTGGAAAAATAGCTTCACTACATAGTTCCTAGATAAACTGGCTTCCATTTATTCCGTCCTCGCAGCTTTGGGAGGCATTCTACAGACCTTCACAGGTGAGTATGTACAGCAAGGAGAAGGTGCGTGTATTTGTTTACATTTTCGCACATGTAGTGGCGTCCTGTTTTACTGCACAATTCTATATTATTCTCGTATGAATATACAACTTTGAGCAATAGCTTCACTCACGATCACTTACCTACAAAGGCGGAATGATGTCAGTGACTTTTTAAAGAAAATAACAATTTTTAAAAAAAAATCAATTTTATTTCTCAACATGCTCTCCTATCAACTCAATACACCTATCAAACTTTTCTCCAATTTTTTTTAACGCTTCCAGAAAATATTATTTTTACAGGTCTGCAGAATATGGGGCTGTTTCTGCCATGAAGTGTTCACTGGACGTGAATTTCTTCCCAGCGAGCCAATTTTTCAGGTTTGCAAAGAGAAAAAAACCGCTCGGAGCCAAATCTGGAGAATATGGTGGGTGAGGTAGCAGTTCGTTGCCCAATTCCACAAATTTTGCGATGGCAATAGCTGACTTGTGTGCGGGTGCATTATCCTGGTGAAAGAGAACTTTTTCTTCACCAAATGGGGTCATTTCTTTAACAATTCCTTGTGAAACTGATCCAGCATTGCGGCACAATATGAACCTGTTATCGTTTTACCCTTTTCCAGGTAATGCATGTCTATCATCCCTTGTGAATCCCAAAAGACAGCTGCCATGATTTTTCCAGCCGACGGAATGGTTTTCGCTTTCTTTGGAGCAGGTTCGCCGAAGGAAATTCACTGCTTTGATTGTTGTTTTGTTTCAGCTTGATAGTAATGGATCGAAGTTTCATCAATGGTGATATAACGCCGCAAAAACTTATTTGGGTTGCTTTGGGACACATTCAAACATTCCTGTGAAATGGTCACACGATTCTACTTGTTCTCAACTGTGAGCAGTTGCGGCACCCATTCTGCTGACAGGTTTCTCATACCCAAAAAATTCGTGCAGAACCGACCGTCCTTTGCGCACGGCGTCTCTTGTGCTCAAACGGCCAGATCGAAATTCTGTAAACCACTTGTGAACCATGCCATGCGATGGAGCAGAGTCCCATAATCCTTGTTCAGTTTTTCTTCTGTTTCCTTCACCGTCTTACCAAGCAAAATGTAGTGCTTTATCAGAACACGAAATTCACTTTTCTCCATTTTCTACGAAGCAACACACATTTGCGTGTTTTAGATATTCTCAACAATGTTCTTAGATACAAATGACGACGAGTTTCTGCGATTATACCCAGAATAGATGTAATACTTGGATGCAAACAAGAAACCTTTTATTAGAATGCTATCTTTCGTCAAAGTCATGGACTTTTCAGTCGCCCTCGTATAATAACAATTTTAAATATACAACTCAATAAAACCTTGCTTTGTACAATTTCTCCACGAAGAAGTATTTTTAATGTCAACATATTGTAAAATTGAAATACATACTTTTTACTCTCAATAAGGTACATTTACTAGATATTATTTTAATAATCCGTCCATTTTCCACTCTCGTTTAATACCTGATTTAGCCGCCTAGGGACTAAATCACTTGTCGCCCTCTAGGAACGCTCATGAAATGTGGAAATATGTGGGTTTAGAGTCACTTCCAGCATCTAAGCGATGAGGTATCTAAGTAGCTAAATCAGATATTAGACAAGAATGGAATTGGACAGACTATTAAAATAATCGTAGTAAATGCATCCTCTTTGAGGTAAAAAGTATAATTTACTTGTTTTACACTATATTGTCAATAAAATACTTTTTACGGAGAAATTGTGCAAAATAGTGTTTTATTTAGTTGTATACTTAGATTGGACAGATGATTCCAATAATGTCTAGTAAATGTGTCCTCTTTTAGAGTAAAAAGTGCAATATATTTCAGTTTTACTTAGTCGCCATTAAATTTTTTTAAGTACTGAGCTAATGCTCAAGGTTATATACTCATATGTGAATAAACTGGAACTGTGCATGTAAAACAGGACCACTAAATGCGCGAAAAGGTAAAGTAAACAAATACACGCCCCTCCTCCTTGCTATACATGCTCACCCGTGAAGTCCTGTAAAATGTCTCCCAAAGCTGCGAGGATAGCATAAATGGAAGCCAATGTAAAAGGGAGATAGAAGAAACCGAATCTATAGTCAAATATTTAAAAGCCAATCGCTATATTCTGCCATGGAAATTCCAGACCCTTTCCATGACAACGGAAGAAACAACTGGATAGCCAAAGCAATTTAAAATTTATAGTACTGAAGAATTCAAAACCAATTTTAACGAATATCTCGGAAAAGACTAATGCCACAAAAAGTTATTTCAAATAAATTTTGTAATTTAAATAGATGTGCACCTTGTTGTGTAGTATGTTTTTGTCTATCTCTTATGGTTTACCGGTTATATAAAATTATACAAAATTCCTTTCCGAATGAAGAGGACTTCTTAAGCCATACCTAGAAAATTCAAGATGTACATTTTATTTGTATTGTAAATATCTTAAATATATGGTATTGTAATAAAATAATTTTGAGGCATTTTTGAGAAAATAAAGAATATAACATTTTCCGTGTAAAGGGTTGTTTGGAATATGGGGATTTTGTTGAAAATTTCGTGTCACATACTTGGATACTTTGGTAGTTTAATATTTATCCTACCTTTCGTTTTTGAGTTGTCGTTTTCGTCTTTTTCGTTTTTGTTCACACACACACACACACAAGGACCTTTTTCTAAAGCTGCGTTTCTGGATTCAGGAGCCTCAAAACATGTACTTCCGGTAAAATCTGGGTATCGAATCTTTTGGTGAAATGCAATACTTCCTCTTCTTACAACAAATAAGCAGCAGAGAGGGTAAAAAATTAGATGCTAGCGAAGGTAGAGATGAGCGAAGAGATGAAAGGAGAACGAACAGCTCGCGATGTGACGAAGGAACTCGAGAACGTCGGTGAACACAATGACACGCTTGAGTACACTCATTTCCATTTATGCCGTCACTGCAGCTTCAGGTAGCATTCTACTGACCTTAACAGGTGAAGTATGTGCAGCAAGGAAGACGTATGTACATGTTTGCCTTTTCGCGCATGCAGTGGCGTCCTGTTTTATGCGCACAGTTCCAGATTATTCACACATGAATATATAACTTTGAGCAATAGCTTTCCTTGTCATCACTTATAATAACCATATTTAAATATTAACTAAATAAAACCCTGTTTTGCACAATATCTCCACGAAAAAATATTTTTAATGGCAACATAATGTAAAACTGAAACACATTCTACTTTTTACTCTCAAAGAGGACACATTCACTAGACATTATTAGAATCGTTTGCACAATCAAAGTGTACAACTAAATAAAACACTGTTTGCACAATTTCTCATTCTCTATGGTGTCTGCCTCACATTCAAGAGGTCCCGAGTTCGAATCTCGATTAGGGTGAGTTATCCAGATAAGTCTTCTCCGGGGTTTCCCCTAACCTGAAAATACGAATGTTGGGTAACTAAGCTTACTTTAAGTAAATGATACATTTTATTTTCAGAGAGAACACATGTACTAAACTTTTAATATTCTGTCAATACGAATGCTGTATAGAATTGCCCTAGCAATGTCTTCAAATGGTAAATCGGCTTCCCACACACCCGCAATTCTTCCACGATGCACTTCCGAAATATGTGCATACATGGCGTGAGCTACAGTTAAACACAGCCTGCTTGGTCGAACTACAAAGGCAGAACGCTCCAGACATATCCCTCGCTGCTACAGTAAGTGATCAAAAGTATCCGGACACCCCACAAACATACGTTTTTCACCTTAGGTGCATTGTGCTGCCACCTACTGCCTGGTAATCATTATCCGCGACCTCAGTAGTCATTAGACATAATGAAACAGCAGAATGGGACGCTACGTGGAACTCACGGACTTCGAACGTGGTCAGGTGATTGGGTGTCACTTGTATAGGCCGACCTCGTCCGTTGACTGACAGAGACCGCCGACATTTGAAGAGGGTCGTAAAGAGTAATAGGCAGACATCTATCCAGACCATCACACAGGAATTCCAAACTGCATCAGGATCCACTCCAAGTACTATGACAGTTAGGCGTGAGGTGAGAAACCTTGGATTCCATGGTCCAGCGGCTGCTCATAAACCACACATCACGCAGGAAAACGCCAAACGACGCCTCGATAGGTGTAAGGAGCGTCAACATTACATGATTGAACAGTGGCAAAAAGTTGCGTGTAGTGACGAATCACGGAACATAATGTGCCGATTCGATGGCAGGGTGTGAGTATGGCGAATGCCCGGTGAATGTCATCTGCCAGCGTGTGTAGTGCAAACAGTGAAATTCGAAGGTGGTGGTGTTATGGTGTGGTCGTGTTTTTCCTGGAGGTGACTTGCACCCCTTGTTGTTTTGCGTGGCACGATCACAGCGCAGACCTACATTGATATTTTAAGTACCTTCTTGCTTCCCACTGTTGAAGATGGCGATTGCATCTTTCAACACGATCGAGCACCTGTTCATACTGCACGGGCTGTGGTGGAGTGGTTACACGACAATAATAACATCCTTGTAATGGACTGGCCTGCACAGAGTCCTGACTTGAATCCTATAGAACACCTTTGGGTCGTTTTGGAATGCCGACTTCGTGCCAGGTCTCGCCGACCTACATTGATACCTCTCCTCAGTTCCGCACTCAGTGAAGAATGGGCTGCCATTCCCCAAGAAACCTTCCAGCACCTGATTGAATGTATGCCTGCGAGAGTGAACGCTGTCATCAACGCTTAGGATGGGCCAACACCATATTAGCTTCCAGCGTTACCCATGGAGGGCGCCACGAACTTGTACGTCATTTTCAGCAAGGTGATGCACGCAGTGTATGTACGCGCCCGTTGAGAAGGTTGGTAAAATGCTTTCCGAAGCTGGAGTGACGGCATAAATGGAAGTGAATGTACCTCAATGGGCGCAATAGAAACCTTTGACAAAGTTGCCATAGGATTGGTTGCCATGACGTCGTTCGCTTCTGCCTCTAGGCCTTAGGGGCGGCTCGTGACCTAAATAACACTGAAGCTCTTTTCACATATAACAAGACATGCAACCTACCTGTTTCTTGTATACTAAATTGACTCTCTTATCCTTTCGGTTGACGTACTCACTACGAGTATATCATAAACTTTTAAAACGTCTTCGCACCTATCATTTCCACTTTATGTGCCGTTACATTAAGAATTGCCGTAGGTCTACCCGTAAATATCATCCCTTTTATAACTCGAGCACACAGTATTGCACATCGCTGGGCTGGCTTCCGCGTATATTCAAATGCAGGTTTCCGCAAGGTCAACTGCAACAATATCGCGATCGACTTATATACACCGTCCACCGCGAAAAGTATTTTTGATGCTCGCAACACACTATGTTATTTTGCGGATTCATTGCAAATCGCCAAAGGTTTTTATGTTTTTAAGATAAGCTTATTGTTGATTCTTTAATTCACACTGGCTAACTTCCAAGTCTATACTTAAGAACAATAATAATTGCTACTTACAGACTGTTTTCCCACATAAACTGGATTAATACTGAATGTCCGAGTCCGAATTTGGGAGCTTGAGAGGGAAAATATTCCGTTGTCCAAGAAAAGGGATGTATGCAAGTTTACTAAAGATTTTACAAGTGTCAATGACCACCGAATAGCCTCTACAAAAGTTATATTCCTTACGTGAGTAGTAGAATATTTAAATATAAAAATTATATTCAAATGCTTCTTAACGCGCCAATATCGTCTCTTAGCCACGACGTGAAAAATGGAACTACAAATATAATGGGATTTACGCAATACTATACGTAACCTAAACGCCTGAAGGACGATTGTTAGCTAATCTCTTTTTGCAGTTATTTCGCCAGCGTATTGTCTTTAGTGTATTCATTAATTTCCATAAAGCATTTCTTACAGGTGTGCGTACAGTGCCATTTAAACAGCATGTGACTTGTGACAGTTCACTCGAAGTGAGAAGTAGGAGAGCTGCGTTGCCAAGTTGTATTAGATGTCTGTCAGCTATTTAGCAGCGCGCCGAATAGCAAACCACTCACACAGCTTTCGCATTTAATAACTCCTTAACAGTTAGAGCTAGGACCATAAACTAAAGTGCGGCTTGTTTAGCGCATACAGAAGCTAATGTTATTGCTAAAGTTTTCGCACATTCTACGCTTAAATACGGAGTATAATGCTTACAATATGTTTGACGAAACATGTATAGCAAATAATCAAATTTCATAATCTGCAATCGGGATCAAAGTAGTTCATATTACTTTCTAGTTACAGTGAATTATATGGTGGAGGTGACTCAACTTATTTTTAATAAAATAATCTTAAATTTGATAGATGCTACTGCCACCACCACTACACTATTGTGTCTTGTTTTTACCACAGAATGGCAAGGATGTTATCAAGTGAAGCCCAACCTGTTCTCTTAAGAACTAAGGTTCAAAGGCTATAGTTCATCCCACCTACTATATTTGAAGATTTACAGGCTAAACCAATCAAGTTTCAGTCTTTGGAGGCAAATATGGAAATGAGTGGGAAAGGGGAATTGCCTTCATACCCTCCACCTGTTAGGCATCCCTGGTGTTATCGGTCACTATAGTGGAGTTCGGAGGATGTATTTTGTGAAAGCATCCCTTGAAAGTTGTAGCATTCATTTCCTAGTGGTAGCCCTTGAAAGGAAAGAGTTGGGGAAGTTCTAGCATGAGGAACAACGACTCCCTGCTTACAACCACCCAAGACAAACAGTAAATAACGACAATAAGCAGAATATAAATGAATGCTAATAAGCAATAGGAAAACACATGGTAGAATTAGAGTATCATGGCAACGTGCTGCCCCTCAAAGTCAGCTTGTAGATGGAGGGAAAGGACATTGGTGGTACTTTACTGGCTAGAACAACAGCAGCGGAAAGGAGGAGCCTCCAATATCTGAAGCACACCGCCACATATGGGCCACAGTGGGCCCTTTTTGCTTCCAAAGCAAACAAAGAAGGAAGTGATGAAGGGGAGACCCAAAGGGCGACCAGATCCGGACGGCAAAGTGCGCTAGTCATGGTGGGGTCCCTAACAATTCCAGCATGGAACCAATTCTAACGCCGACTAGCTCCGGTTAAACCCCGTGCCTTCCGGGATTATCGTGATCGAGATGGCTCCCAGGAAGGGGACCCCAGTCGTCCCACCAAACCCAAGGAGAAAGTTTTTCCCGAGCGTAAATTAGCCATCGTCGCCTGGTTTTCTAACCCTGAAACAGATGTAAGGAAATCATGGGGACAGAAAATTCCTTGTAGAAGGGGGAACCACACTACCGACCCGGTGAAACCATGAGAAAACCCATGTTCAGAGTGACCGGGTCAAGATGAGTCGAATCTGGGATCCCCTGAATGTGAGCCTCATACGTTACCGCGTAGACATCTAGCTCGGTAGCGGAGGGGAGGTTGCCATGCAAAGGTGCCGTCCAGCAACTGTTATAAGTCACAAGTAGTATACTTTCCTTTCTTCAGCGCCAAGTACCTTTGGGGGAGGTATGTAGTGCTTTGAGGGGTGGGGATAGTACTAGAATCCGGTATGACTTATCCGCCCAGAACCGTGTGTTCACATAATATTTAATTGGGTTTAATGAGTATTTAATCGGGTTTAATGGGTATTTAATCGGGTTTAATGGGTATTTAAGTGGTATTCCCAGACTTTAAATCAAAGGGGACTTAAATGACACCTTCCTTCTAGGCCAGATTTCAGGTTCCCGGGCTTTAGAGCAAAGACAACCTAAATGACACCTTTCTTCAATGTGTAGCCGCCTTGAAACACTAGTGCGGGAGGTTGCATCTTTCTTCGGGGTGTTAGCGCGGGTAATTCGCTCTTCCAATAGCGTCAACCTCCTATGGAGGTCTTCAAAGGTTTTATTGTTCTTCCTCCTGGTGGGCTTCTTAGTAGCATACCTGAAACATCACATATTGCATCTATTAGAAAAATCATGTTTTCTTTTAAATAGAATCGCAGGTATCCTGAAAGGAATTGCACATGTTAGATACCATAAAGAGAGCGAAGTAGCGTTTACACTTTATTTAAGCATGAGTGTTATTTCATAGATTTGAAACTAATACTCACTGTATTATCTTGGTTAATTCTGCTCGTTTCCTGGGTGAACGTTCAGGAGTCACCTGGAGTAGATCGTCATCTATTTGAAAACCGATTGGCCTGTCTTTGTCATTTACAGTCATCGAAAGCTACGGTGCATTCGGGAAATCTACTTCATCTGTGTCCTCTCTAGGGGTAGTCGTTGTCTGACGATTGCTGGAACAATTATAATGATTTTTAAACATTAGATATTCTACAATTCCGTGCAGAGTAAGAACATATAGTTATTTTCAATGCTACTTACCTTAGGTTTCTCTGTCTGAGTAAGAATACAGCGCAGTTTAATCAAACAGGAAGTACGACTGCATTTGATCGTACACCTCTGGCTTCTCGCATAGGGTTGCATGCGTATGACCATTACAAAATTCAGAATGGTATTAAGCCGCATAGTTGGTTACAAGGACATCAACATCATGCATGTCTCTCTGTTGTTCCTCATCTGCATCCCCTCCTCTGAAAGAATGAACATGTTTCAGATTCATTATTTCCTTTTAACATTAGGTGTAGCATAGTATTCCCGAGAAAGGAATAAAAAAGTCTACTTTCAGGTACCTTCTTCTGTAGACTGGGCAGTTCTCTGTGCATATTTCTCTCGAAGACATCTGGTCATGATATGAGGGTATATTACAGACAATTGAATGTATGAATCCATTGCACTCCTCCTTGTGGTAGTAGGTGTAGTGGTATACTTCCTCTCCACACACACTCCAAGGATTTTCCATTCCTGCCATGCTAAATATGTCCAGATCGAGAAACTTTCTACAATCACCTTCAAGTAATACTTTCAGGGTGCTAGATATGGGTCTTTATGGTATAATGGTGGAGATAATTGTAGAAGGGTAGGGTGGCTCATGCGCATTCATAGGGTTTCAGGGCGGAGCTTGAGGCGAAAACAGACCGCTATTGGCTTTCATGGATGCGATCCATTAATTTTTAAGTTTACAACTGTGCCGGATTTGAAAGATTTATTGTTCAACATGGGAAAGTTTTGTAGCACTGGTTCTCACGGGCGGTGAATCATGTTTCATCCATAAATTACCTCCCCCACCCAAAGCCCGTACGTGGTTGACGAGGAACGCGACGTTTAGGTGTTTCTTCCTCTAAAGCAATCACGTGACTATGAAAGTGACGCTAGGAATTCTAGCTGTTCCACGAGTGAACTTGGATTTGATGCTGAACATAGGTGTCGTTTAGGTCCCCTTTGCTCTAAAGGCCACCATGTGGACGGGAATGGCACTTAAACTTCCCATTCCACTGAATGTGGCCTAAAAGGAAGGTGTCATTTAGGTCTCCTTTGCTCTAAAAGCCACCACGTGGACGGGAATGGCATTTAAACTTCCCATTCCACTGAATTTGGCCTAGAAGGAAGGTATCATTTAGGTCGTCTTTGCTCTAAATCCCGGAAACCTTAAATCTGGCCTAGAAGGAGGGTGTCATTTAAGTCCCCTTTGCTCTGAAGTCCGGGAATGTCACTTATATACCCATTAAACCCTATTAAATGCCCATTAAACTCAATTAAATATCATATGAACACACGGTTCTGGGCGGATGAGTCTTACAGGATGCTAGTACTACCCCACCCCTCAAAGTACTACCTACCTCCCCCAAAAGTACTTGGCGCTGAAGGAAGAAAAGTATACTACTGTCACATGTTATTTAAATGGTACGGTAGCTTCTCTGCAACATTTATCTTCCTTTAGTTCTATGCTTTATGTCCACTGTGTTGTTGCTATAGTAAGCATTTAGTTAGTTATATTTCGAAGCCATTTTATTTTTATGTTTAGAGAAGAAATGTACAGCCCAGTGAAAATGAACTGCCTATGGCTACTAGTCGTAGCTCTAGCGGAAAGCAGCGAAACAAAGCTATGGAATAACGACAACAAGATAATGGATGAGCTGCAGCACCTTACAAATGTCATAGCTTCAAGGCATTTCTCCCAAGCACGCTGTATTGGAGTAATTACTGAAATCCCTGGTATTTACCTGGAGGAATCACAACTGCCTGTGTTCTATATCACGAAAGACAGAAGCAATAAAACATTTGACAGCCTATTGTCGACGGCAATAAATGCAGGCTGCCTTGCCTTCGTTCTTCAAGTTAATGACATTAAATGGATGGTTGAAAAGTTTACCGAGCTCTTTCGCTCACCTTCCTCCATGAATAGAGCAAACAGGCGATATGTTTATCTTCCAAGAGCTGTTGCAAATGAAGGGATTTCCCGCAAAGCAATTATGAATGAAGTATTCACCTGCAAATCTATGAACTGGATGCCAGATCTACTGATTGTTAACTTCGTCACTGGCAAAGAGACTCTAGGCGACATGGGCACCCTCAAACAGGTAAATATATTTCGTTACCATCTAGTAATTGCTAAAAGCACTAATTAATTTTGAGGCACTAGCCATTGACACAAATTTGGACAAGCGGACACAAATTTGGTGGCGCCGCAGTAACGTGTGCGACTCACATTCGGGAAGTCCCAGGTTCGATCCCCGGCGACCGCCCAAACTGGCCCTTAGGTTTTTTCGTGGTTTCACCGGGTCGGCAGGCGAATGCCGGGGTGGTTCATCTACCACAACTCTCCTATCCCTTATTTTTGTATCTATCACCTTCCTTTCATCTGTTTCAGAGTTGTAGGGCCAGACGACGGTGTTCGGCAGGTTGCGGCTGGACGGTGGCTATGCGCTCTGTGGAAGTTTCTTCCTATCGTCGTACCAGGGACTGCTCGTTTTGGAACCCGCCTCCGGGTGCTTTCAGCTGCCGCTCCTTCGGGGACCCCACGAAGGCTCGGGGTCCTATGGATGGGCCTGTCGACGCTGCAAGCGTTCAATCTGGAAACATTAGGGATCCCGTCTGTGCTTATGCCCATTGTCATCCGGACCTGGTCGCCCTTCGGGTCACTCCCCTCATCCTTCCCTCCAAGGGGTCACGGTAGAAGCACAAGGAACCGAATGGCCTGCGTGCGGCGCTCTGTCACGGTTTCGGCGGCCCCTCCGCTCATCAGTACCTTTACGTTTGCCTTAGACACAAATTTGGAAATAGACATTCACCACTCCCTTGTTTTATTGGGCAAAATAACCATAGCTTTTTGTAATCTATCAATGGAGAGTATATAAGCCCCTTTTTTGAAATTCAGAAATGATTTTAATAACAATTAGATAACGTTTATACAGACAGCAGGCTGCAGAAGTATGTGCACATTCTGTAGTACCCATGGAAAGAGTAAAATCATTTTTATGTTAACATGAAGTGTAATTTTCACGGGCCGATTAGCACATCGAGTATGTGGGACAACAAAGGATTACTCTTTATTCAGAAATTGTGTGATATTGTAAAAATATCTTCATTAAAAACTGACTGATTACATATTAATTGAAAAACACACCCTTCGCCTATATTCACTTATTTTGTTCCCTTACACTAAACTTTATCCATAAAATGTGTAATAACAAAAAAATCTTCTGAGCAATTACACGACAGTAAAATCTGAGTTTACTGAACGAGATGGCTCTTCGGTAACGTGTAAGGTGCGTATTCGCGAGATCTCTGGTTCAATTCCAGTCTCCGCCCCCTCAGACGTGGGTTTTCGAGGCGAAACTGGGATGGTTTCTAATAAACCACGACTTCCTTTCCATCATTTCTCTTTCATTCGGGTTCCTTCTCATATTTTGGGTGTGCTGCTAGGTTTCGTGGCTTATGGCCTGCCGGAGATATGGTGCGGTTGCTTGCTTAAAGGAGAGAGTTCTCCCCGTGGACACTAGAAGGCCCTTGGTAAACGGATTTTTCATCGCCATCTCTAGGCAGCTCCAGCACGTTATATAACCTATACGTGCAAAAGTTTTAAGTTTTATCCTGATTGAGTGAATATTAAAAACAGCTTTTCAGCATTTGTGTAAATGTTTCAAACTGGCAGTCTAATTTCTGCCTAACTTTAAGCCAGGATTACAATGAACCTGTGTAATCTGACTTAACGTGACGAAACGTGAAAGTTAAACACATTATATTAAGTGGAGCTATTTAAAGTTGACTTAACGTGACTTAATACAATGTAACATGAAAGTTAAACACATTATATTAAGTGGAGCTATTTAAAGTTGATTTAACGTGACTTAATACAACGTAACGTGAAAGTTTAACACATTATATTAAGTGGAGCTATTTAAAGCTGACTTAACGTGACTTAATGCGATGCAACGTGAAAGTTTAACACATTATATTAAATGAGGCTATTTAAAGCTGACTTAACGTGACTTAATGCGAAGTAACGTGAAATTTAACACACATTAAGTGGAGCTATTTAGAACTGCACTAATGTGACTTAACTTCACGGGACGTAACATGAAAGTTTAACACATTATATTAAGTTGTGCTATTTATAGCTAACATAACATAACTTACTGCGACGTAACTGAAATTTTAACACATATTAAGTGGAGTAATTTAGAACTCACTTAAGGTGACTAAAACGGGACGTAACATGAAAGTTAAACATATTATATTAAGTGGAGCAATTTAAAGGTGACTTAACGTGACTTAATGCGACATAACGTGAAATTTTAACATATTATATTAAATGGGGCTGTTTTGGACTGACTGGTGTCTTAACTTAACGGGACGTAACATGAAAGTTTAACATATTATATTAAGCGGAGCTATTTAAAGCTGACTTAACGTGACTTAACGTGACGTAACATGAAAGTTTAACACATTATATTAAGTGGAGCTGTTTATATCTAACTTAACGTGACTTAATATGACGTAACGTGAAATGTTAACACATTATGCAAAGTGGAGCTATTTAGGGCCGGCTTAACGTGACTTAACAGGACCTAACATGAAAGTTTAAGATATTATATTAAATGTAGTTATTTACAGGAGACATAAAGCGGTTTAAATTAACGCGACGTAAGGTGAAAGTTTAATACATTATACTAGGGGAACTATCTAAAGCTGAGTTAAGTAACAATGCAACATAACGTGAAATTTTAACACATTATATAAAGTGGAGCTATTTGGAACTGACTTAACGGCACGTAACATGAAATTTTAACGCGTTATATTAAGTGTAGCTATTTAAAGCTGACGTAACGTGAAAGTATAACACACTATATTAAGTGGAGCTATTTAGAACTGACCTAACAGGACGTAACATGACATTATTATATTAAGTGGAGCTATTTAGAACTGCCCTAACAGGACGTAACATGACATTATTATATTAAGTGCAGCTATTTAAAGTTGACTAAACGTAACTGAATGTGAAAGTTTAACACACTAAATTAAGTGGAGCTATTTATAGCTAACTTAACGTGACTTAATGCGAAATTTTAACACGTTATATTAAGAGAAGCTATTTTGAACTGACTTAACGTGACCTAACATGAACGTTTAACTTACTATATTAAGTGGGGCTATTTGTAGCTAACTTAACGTGACTTAATGCGACGTGACGTGACTTAATGAGACATAACGTGAACTTTTAACACATTATATTAAGTGGAGTTATTTAAAACTGACTTAACGGGACGTAACATAAAATTTTAACACGTTGCATAAAGTGTAGCTATTTAAAACTGACTTAACGTGACTTAATGCGACGTAACGTAAAAGTTTAACACACTTTATTAAGTGGAGCTACCTATAGCTAACTTAACAACGAAAATGCGACATAATGTGAAATTTAACACATTATGTTAAGTGGAGCTATTTGGAACTGACTTAATGTGAAAGTTTGACATACCATATAAAGTGGAGCTATTTATAGCTAACTTAACGTGACTTAATGCGACGTAACGTGAAATTTTAACACGTTATCTTAAGTGGAGCTATTTTGAACTGACTTAACGTGACTTAACGGGACGTAACATGAACGTTTAACATATATTAAGTGGAACTATTTAAAGCTGACTTAACGTGACTTAATTGGACGTAACATGAAAGTTTAACACATTATATTAAGTGGGGCTATTTGTAGCTAACTTAACGTGACTTAATGAGACATAACGTGAAATTTTAACACATTATATTAAGTGGAGCTATTTAGAGCTGACCTAACGTAGCTGAAATTAACGTGACTTATCGTGAAAGTTTAATATATTATTTTAAAGGAGCTATCCAAAGCTGACTTAAATGACTTAATGCAATATAACGTAAAAGTTCAACACATTATATTAAGTGGAGCTATTTAAAGCTGACTTAACGTGACTTAATGCGATGTAACATGAGAATTTAACACATATTAAGTGGAGCTATTTAGAACTGACTTAACGTGACTTAACATGAATGTTTAACATATTATAATAAGTGGAGCTACTTAGAACTGACTTAACATGAAAGCTTAACACATTATATTAAATGGAGCTATTTGCAGCTGACCTAACATGGCTTAAATAAACGCGACGTAACATGAAAGTTTAATACATTATATTAAGTGGAGCTATTTAAATGTGACTTTATGTGATTTAATGCGACATAACGGTAAGGTTTAAGACATTATATTTAGTGGAGCTACTTAGGGTTGCCTTAATGTTACGTTTAGTAATGCTGTCACGTTAAGTTCATTGTAACCGAAGGAGATGTCTCCACGGTAACGTGTGAGGTTCACATTCGGGAAGTCTCGGGTTTCATTGCTGGTGACCGCCCACTCTATGGCATTTTCGTGGTTCCACTGGGTCGGAAAGTGAATGCTGGGGTGGTTCCTCTTCTACCACGACTTTCCTATCTATCATTTCCTTCATCATCAGGGTTGAGGGACGAGGCGACGGTGTGCGGCTGGTCCTGGAGGTGAGCTCTGTGAAGGTTTCTCTCTTGGGTGGGTCGTACTGCTCATAGATCCTCTCCCTGACCGGTTTTCCTTAAGGGAGTCCCGGGGGGCTCAGGGTTTGTGGGCAGGCTTGAACGGCATCGGATGTGTTCAATCTGAAATCTTTAGGGACCCCGTTCACGCTTGCGCACGTCATCTCCCGCATCTGGTCGCCCTTCCGATCTCACTCTCTCTCTCCCTTTCAGCAGTCACGTTCGAAACACAAAAGGCCAAGTGGTGTACTCTGCCCCAATGTCTTGGGCTCCACCGTGACATGAACCTTTACCTTTAAGTTTATGTAAGCAAATTCTAAATTGTAACAGCTATTTTCACTCTGCTGCATTTTACAGATTGACAGCAACCGAGAAGATACTGGCACATATGGGAAAGTAAACATTTTGGGAACATCACAAGAACTAGATTTTGTGCTAGAGATATATACGCACAAATTCGTGGGAGCAAATCCCTCGGAGGCGGTTCTTCTGGACGTTTGGGTTCCTGGCCAAGGTTTTGTCTACGGAGTGGATTTCTTCCCCGACAAACTGAAGAATCTAATGGGAAAGGAAGTTAAAACGATGAGCATACCTTATGCGCCCTTCACTGTGATGATCTTAGACACACAACCTCCAGTTTTTGACGGCATCGAATTCCAAGCTCTGTTTGAGTTCGGGAAGAAACACAATGTCACTTGGGTGGTGCAGTACGATTTGGAAAACTGGTGGGGTGACATATGGGATAATGGAAGCGGCGTCGGTATTTTAGGAGCTATGGCAGAAGACAGGACTGACTTCGCTCTTAGCGCTTTGTATATGCTGCGCAGAGGATTCTCCTACATTGACTACAGGTAAGTTCTATCTGCTTTTTAGAGCACATTTTTATTAACCTTCAGCACTTTCATATCTTCATTCTGCTCTTAAGTATCATCTATCCAAGAAATAACCTCCTTTCCAGTGTGTTGTATACACCATACACTTCTAAGATTTCCTTCGATTTTCGAAAACATAGAAATACAGTAGTATCACATCAGATTTTTGGATCTATCTTAATCTTTAGGCACAATCACGACACAATACATTAAGTAGTGAGCTTCACTACTAACAAAAAAATCTGACTTTCTCTACTCTCTATCGTTTATTAGTGGGTATACAAGCTATTCTTACTAAAGCTCTATACTACGTATAATAAGTAGGGGAGGTATTGTATTCCACCCAAAAATTCTATGTCGAGATTTCACCGGAAATGCATGTTTTGAGACCCCTGAATAAAAACAATATTTTTAGAGAAAGGTCCGTGTGCGTGTCTGCGTGTCTGAGAACAGCATAACTCAAAAACAAAAAATCGGATAAATACAAAATTTGGTATTTAGGTTCAATACCTTCCAAAGATGCAACACGAAGATTTTAAAGAAACGGCTACCCTTTACATGAAAGATTATTTTTTAATTTTTGACTTTCTAAATAATGGCTCCAATGATTTTGAATAAAATACTACTATACACTGGGGCGAGGCCAAAGGTTTTTGCAGATAAAATATTAAATTTAGTTATTCCAGCATAAACATTGGAGAGCTTACTGCAGCGCAAACGAAAGGACCAGGAACTTAGCTGCACAAATTTAAAGCAGGCGTGGGTTATTCATAACATAATACACTTAAATTCACATTTAACACATGAGTAGGGGAAATGGGCATTCTGGCGCACTTAATATGCATGGAATGTCAATTAATATGCTAATTAGACCCTCCCCCCCTTTTGATTTTTTCCAGTGATTGTTCTATAGGAACGTTCTGTGGGCCTTCAGTGACAAAGTTATTCCATCTAATCAGCTGTCTGAATCTGATTTCCTAGTGAATATATTTAGGTTGAGCATCATACAAATTTAGCGCAGTATTGCATCAGTCTCCTTCCTCTATAGTAAAAGTGGACACTCCATCTACCAGTTTTCCCGTCTGTTACGGCTGGATACCGTATTTCACAGGAACCATCAAATCAAATATTACCTGTTGTTCATAAACATCCGCTTCATAGAGCAAACAGGGGAGCCTAACAGCAATATCATTGCCTTTAGAAACAAGGATATAAGCATAATGCCTATAGATTTTAGAAGAAGTCAACGACGTCGAGGATATAATAATGGAATGATTCGACGCATACATCATGCTCTGCCCTTGACGCCCATTAGGTTAACATCACGCAATCAGCAGTTCCTACAGTTATTGGGCTTCAGAATCCTATAATCATGGACATCTTCAATGCTACCGACACCGAGATTCGACAAGATCACTAAGAAGAGGAACATGTGTTTTCACCATATAATACATCAGCTCTGGACTCTAACAACGAGTTTTGAACCCCTTGTCAAGTTGAGCATTTATATACTTTACACCGTCTCAGGGTGAAGAGAATGCTGTTGTTAAACCTGTACTCATCGAGTGGAGAAGGCTTGTGATTCGACTTTCTGATGCTGTGATCCTCAAGACTGTTAAGCTGGATAAGACTCTGTTTCACCCATTTAGAACCACAGATCTGCATACTCAACCTGCTGTGTTACAGGAATTTACCTGAATAGTGACACCACATCTAAAATGGAGAAGCCGTGATTTGTCATTTTTTGGTGCTCTGACTTAAGATCGAGTAATGCATCTAAAGACGGTTCTCTTTTTGATCATTGTGACATAACTTAAACTAATCATTGTAATGATTTATTTTTCATTAGGAATGCAAGGATTTTTAATGAATAAAAACACTATGTAAAAGCATACCTTAATTCTTTTATTGTTATTATTTATCTTACATTTCCATCACTTTCTCGTCCGACTCATTGTTTCTGTATATCATTACACTTGTAACAGCAGGTTATGCAAATTTCCTTATTATTTAAATGAAAGCCTTTTTATTTTCATAATTTGTATTCCAGCGTGGCAAACAGTCTTAATGCTGTTAATGTATACAGGGCTCAAGTCTTTTAGGATACAAATTTCACCATTACTTAAAGTATTTTCACAGTCACTTAAATTATTGCTCACAATGCTTAATTTCAGTGAATATAGCGAGACTCGCTCGAGCTAACTCTCAGCTATGCATTGAATTGTATACAAAATTGGCCGTATTTTTTCATCGTATACCCTGTAATGTTATATAAGGATCCTGTCTTAATGTGTTTCGGTGATGTAGATGTCTCAGCACCCGTTTCTCGCCGAAATGTTTCTTGTAGGTGCCGATGGTGCTTATTCCACCCTCCAATAGCGTCAGCATCCTTTGCATGGCAGCAGGCTATTCCTCTTCTTCTTCCTCTTATTGCACACCCTGAAACATTGCACAATGAAAGTCTTAGAAAACTATCTTGGTCAAGTAAAGGCAACCTGGAAAGAATTACATTTTTTGTTATGATACATGTAAAATGAAGCATATGGCACATGTAAAAGGAAGCACAAAGATTTGTATAAACATTCGGATATTTAGAGTTATTTCAATGCGCTAGATATAATTAAACTCAATGCATGTGATATTGTGATTTCGTGAATTTTTTATAAAATTCTATAATATGCATCTTTTGTATCTTTATATGTAATATCAATGAGTCAGTTGTTTTACTTATGAATTTTTCATTGTGAAATAGGAGAACATTCAATACTTAAGTTTGACACCTCTACGCACCTTCTTTGCATGTAAAAAAGACAATTTACATGTCTTAAATTTCCCCATCTCTACCATACCGTTATACTGTAGGTATACGTTCCCAGGTATTTCTGTAATCTCTTGATCGGTTAACGAATTATAGCGCTCTGGCAAGAACACTTGACAATCCTCCAGCGAAGATACGATCCTGGTACCATATCTTGTTTGAACTCTCTTTAAGGACTTTATCTCATAGTTAAGACCTATTTCGAGATCTTAAACCCGACGAGTCGGTAGGAAACTACGCTCTTCAGCCATCTTGTTAAGTCTATCAGCTAAACAATCTGTAACAGACATTGTCATGAATTATTATCTTCACTACATTATTCAAGTTGAAGAACGAGTTATACACTTCTTTATATTAGAACTAGGGTGTGTATGTTTTGTAAGTAAGCCTATGAATGTGTAGAGAAACAAAGAATAAGTACAGAAAATCATGTGAATGTTCATTGAAGATGAGCCAGCAGAGAACCAAAGAATGAGTAGAGGAAATCGTGTGCGAATGTATAGTGAAACAAAGAATGAGGGGGGAAATCGTATGAATGTTTAAGTAAGAAGAATGTGTAGCGAAGATCGCGTGAATGTTAATGGAAGCAAAGAATGTGCAGAGAAAGTCATGTGAATGTTAACAGAGCATGAACCTGTAGGGGAACAAAGAATGAGTAGAGGAAATCATGTGAGTGTATAGTGAAACAAAGAATGAGGGGGAAAATCGTATGAATGTTTATGTAAGAAGAATGTGTTGCGAAAATCATGTGAACTGAAGAAGAGTATGCAGTGAAATCCATGTGAATGTAAAGCACAGATTAGAAAATATAATGCTCCTTGTAACGAATCGTCTTTCATGTACTGTAACGTTTAAACAAAATTAAATGTATTGTAAAAGCCAACAGTGATTTTGTATAGTTATGTAAAACTCACCTTGCATTGCCACGTTTTGATATGTGCTGAATGTGTAGACGGCCTGCAGCTCACGTTGCTTTTAATGCTCTTTAAAACTTGAATGTAAAGTTAATAAGTACACAACAGTTCTAACATGGGCAGATATCTGTTTATATAGGGATCTAAACCCCCTCCAGGCGATGCCGGCACGTCATCATGGCTGTGATGCTTACACGTCACGTGATTATTGAATCCAATGACATCATCTCTTGCTGCGCATGCGCGGAGGCTCTCAGCACTTCTATCCCTACTTGTTTCACTTCCTCTCGCTCTCTCTCTCCCTCTCTCTCTCTCTCTCACGGAGTACATCCATAATGTCGTTACACAAAGCTGCATACAGTTACATTCTAGTGTACAGAGGAAAATTAAGGAAGTCATTGAAAGATCGGAATTCGAACTAGGGGCAACTGATTGGAAATTATATACAGCATTAATTGTTCATTGTATGAGCTATCAAACATGCTTTCGTCTACAGCTCTATCTCTGCTAGTTTCTGTAATAATTGAGATTTAAACTTAAGGATCGAACCCAGGACGTCAGGTGCCCTAATATACACCCGCTGGATATTATTAACGTAATAGGTTTATTTGGTGCCTTTGTCTTAATTATTTACTATGTTATTAAATTTATAAGTAAACTTCATTGAATCGGTATTCGAACTCAGAACGCCAGAAACAAAATTATTTATTATATTAGTTTGATGTGTTTAAGAGACCTGTATGCAGTTACAGCATCGATCTATGTGATATATTCTAGAGCACAGTGGAAAATTAAGGAAGTCACTGAAAGATCGGGATTCGAGCTAGGGACAACTGATTGGAAATTATATAAAGCATTAATTGTTCATCAAAAGAACTAAAATTCGTGCTTTGGTCCGCCCCTTAATCCCTTCTAGTTTCTGAGATAATTAAGATTTTAAAATTAAGTATCGAGCCCATGACACCTGGACTCTAATATACATGCACAAGAAAGGAACTAATGACATAAAAGTAATAAAGCTTATTTACTGTTTTTATTTTAACTAGTTTTGGAGTTATTAGAAGATGAATTTGTAATCACTCCTAGGATTCGAACCCTGATTCCAGACCGGTTTCGAGCAAATCGTAAATGTGCCTTGCATCCGAGCTATAATTAGTTTTTATTGTATCATTTTGTCTCTTTTCATTCAGGGCATGCGCGTGAGTTGGTGTGTGCGTGTGTGGGTTGGCGCTGTTGGATGTAAGTGAACAGGCATATGTGCTTGCACGTGTGTGTGTGTGTGGTCGTGTGCGTATGTGCAAGTGTAACAGTGTATGTATGTACGCGAGTGTGTGTGCGTGTATGTGTGTGTGTCCATGTATATGTATGTGTGAGTGTAAGACCACTAGTGTATGTATGTATACGACTGATGTGCGTGAATGCGTGTGTGTACTGGTGTATGTATGTGTGTGTACTGTTGTATGTATGTGCGTGTGTGTATGTGCTTGCGTGTGTGTGTGCGCGTGTGTGAACTTACATGTACGTGTGTGCGTGTGTGTGCATGCGTCCACCAGTGTATGTTTGCTGATGTGTGTACAAGTGCTTGTGTATATGCGAACGCCTGAATGTGTACAAGTCGTGGAGAAAGAAAGAGATAGTTAGAAAGAAAAACAGAGGAGAAGAAGAAAGAATGGTGTCTAGGCTTCGGGATATCTAAGTATGCATCAGGGTTTAATATAAATAATTATATTTGCTAAATGCAATTTTAATCCGACGCCCCCTGCTTCAATAACTTAATAGTTATTATAACGTTTCGCAGGGTAAGATTCAAACTATGGGCCTCTGGTTCCTAGAATACAGCTCGTTAAACATTGTAATGTTGTATAAATTAAATTATATTTGTTAAACACGTTTTAATCTGACCGCCCAATACTCACATAGTTTAATATTTATTAAGCATTAGAGTTTCGCAGATTCGATCTAGAACCCTCTGTACACCGTTTCATTAATTAAATTATATTTGTTAAATACATTTTAATCTAGCCGTGCATAGTTTAATAGTTATTGCGCATTAGAGTTTCGCAGTTTCGATATAGGACCCTCTGAACAGCCTTTTTATTAATTATTGTAATAATATATAAAATTAAATTATATTTGTTAAATATATTTTAATCTGGCCGTGCATAGTTTAATAGTTATTGCGCATTAGAGTTTCGCTGCGTAAGATTCGAGCTAGAACCCTCTGAACGCCCTTTCATTAATTAGGGTAATGATATATAAAAAATTAAATTATATTTGATAAATACATTTTTAATCTGACCTTGCATAGTTTAATAGTTATTACGCATTAGAGTTTCGCTGCGTAAGATTCGAGCTACACTCCTCTGAACGCACTTTTATTAATTAAGGTAATGATATAATATCAGTCATCAATTTCTCATTAGCAATAAACTTTTGATTACAGCAAGAATCGAGCACCGATCTATGGATATCCACACAGAGGTTTAATGCATGTAATGAAATGTATATTAGGCGCTTTTTCAGAGTCACTACCTGAAATGGGTCAAGCAGAATGCTTGTTAACCATGCTCGGATATATTCGTAGGATGTCGTGAAACATCGGAGAGAACTCCCTCAGGACAAAAATAATGATGACCGACTCTGACGTTGTTACGCAGAGTTGGTAAACAGGCTTCTCTCTCTTTCACTCAAACAAGGACAGGACGAGCATGAAGCCACCTTCAGATTCTTTTCTTAAGCTACCAGGTGCTCGAACAATGCAAAGGGACCGGCTTTGTTATAGAGCAGTGGAATGGGAAACGCCGCAGGTGTCTTTCTAAACTAGTCTTGCCCAGGACAATAGAAAGGCACACAATAGAATCTCTTACACAATGGAAAGGGACCGGCTTTGTTATAGGGTTGTGGAATGAGTATGCCAGATGGTCTTTCTAATGAAGGCTTGCCCGGGACAATAGAAAGGCACACACAATAGAATCTCTTTCACAATGGAAAGGAACCGGCTTTGTTATGGGGCATTGGAAAGAGAAATAAATGCTTGCACCGGACAATAGAACTTGTTTCTCTGTTAACTGGCTTAGGTTCTCTTTGTCACAACCCTAATTCATCATGGGCTTTGTTCATTTTGACAGCTGAAGGGTAAGCATTGTTCTTTTGTTAAAAGCTAGTGGAATGAGTATGCCACGTGTTCGACAAACAATAGGAGTGGAGTGGGTAACTGCAACAAGTGCAGAAGTGGCCTGGTGTGGAATGGGTAGGAAAAACATCTCGCCTTTGTTACAGAACCTTAAATTTATGACCCCTTTGTTCGTTTTGACAGTTGATTGACTGCCTTAATTGCTTAACTGTCAAGCCTCCATTGTACTCAACAAGATTTACGACCCTCAGCTGCAAGTAAAACTACAAGGCCCTGCGGGGGAGGGAGGGGGGAAGTGGGGGCGGGGCTAATTAGCATATTAATTGACATTCCATGCTTATTAAGTGCGCCAGAATGCCCATTTCCCCCCTACTCACATGACCTGTGGTTTATTAAATAATTGACCTGATGTCACTACATTGCTCACAACAGATTACAGGACAAACATTGGAGGGAGATGCTCCACACTCTACACACAACAACCATTCGCCCTGAAGACACACAAAAGACTGACTCTACTAGTCGACTGACGCCACCAGAACAAAGAGGCTCGTCCCTATACTTGCCCTCACCCGCCCTGATTAGGAGGTGGGGAGGGAAATGCCGAGCCGGACATGAACTCAAACTCACAAACTAAATAATTAGTTCAACAATGTCATGTTACAAAGCAATAATGTGTCCGACGCGACAATGCACACACATACGTTACATCACCTTACATTAAAGATATTTAATTACAAATATAATCCATATTTTGAATTTTATGGAAATAGCCTGTGAAGCCCACTTCATTTGGAAGAAATTATTTATAATCTTTACTAACTGGTAAACTTTAAATGATAGACGAAAATGTACCACACAAAAAATGTAGACCTCTTTAAAACACACAATTTATTTCAAACAATTTTTGTAGCATCAGCCATTTCCGAGATATCCATTATTAATGCTTATATTTGTTTACTGCTTTGTCATTCTTAAGTCCCATGGATTTTCAGTTGTTTCTCACGATTGCATTCTACAGTATGGAATTTTGAGGCCAGCATATAGTTCCAATTCCTAAACATTTGACTATTGCTGTTCCCTTTCTATCTCTAACGAAATATGAGATGTAGTTATTTCTGAAAAGGTTTATTTAGATTAAAATGAAGTAGATATAAAAATAAGCTTTATTAAGAATAGATTGTATACCCACTAATAAACGATAGAGGGTAAAGAAAGTCATGTGAATATATCACATAAATTTTTTTCTATCTGTGTTATTTAATCAAAATAAACTTTTACAGAAAACTGCTTTACACATTTCGTTATAGATACAAAGGAACAGCGACAGTCAAATGTTTAAGAACTGGACGCTATATACGGTGGCCTTAAAATGTCACAGTTTCCATGAATCGCGAGAAACAACTGAGTGTTGGCAGGGCTTTAAAATAATGATCAAGTAATGAACAATTCGAACCATTAATAAAGGATATCTCAGAAATGGCTTATGTCACAAAAATTACCTTAAATAAATTGTGTGTTTTAAAGAGATTTACATTTTTTTGTTTAGTACGTTTTCGTCTGTCGTTTATCGTTTACCAGCTATACAAGATTATACAAAATTCCTTTCGAATGAAGACTTCATAGGCTATTCCCAGAAAATTCAAAATATGCGTTCTGTTTGTCATGCAAATGCCTTTAATATGTAGCATTTTAAACAAAATTGATTGAGCTATTTTTAGAACAAAAAAGGTTTCGAAAAATTTCCATGTAAAGGGTAGTTTTGAATGGGGGGATTTTCCTGTAAATATTCATGTTGCATCTTTGAAAGGTGCCGAACCTAAATACCATATTAGATATTTATCCGACTTTTCGTTTTTGAGTTATGCTGTTCCTTACACACAGATAGACACACTACCAGTCCTATTTCTAAAGTGATTTTTGGAGGGGGCTTCAGGGGCCTTCAAAATGTATATTTCCGGTGAAACCTCGACATCAAATTTTTGGGTGAAACGCAATACTTCCCCTAAATTAAATTAAATTCAGATATATTTATGGACGCTCTTTAACTACTATGGTCCTTAGCGTCCCATTCTATATTGGGCGTGAAAGACCGAAATTTAGTTCAGGGGTCTCTTTATCAGGCTTAAGGTTCTTTTACGTGCCGTAAATCTACGACACGGAACCACCGGCTTTACTTCGCTTCCAAAGGAAGCCATGCTAAGGATTTTTACGCCCCAAAAATTCCATCGCCCTCCGCCGGGTTTGAACCGCTACTCGGGAACGGTAACCTCTACACCACGGAGGACGACATACTTCCCCTACTTACTATACGTAGTAGAGAGGGTAAAAATCTGATGAGATGTCTTTCTCTACTCACTCGTCTACAAACCAACCTTCTAAGTACTTCTTGTTAATCGAGATAAATTTTCTTCTCCCTCCTCTTCTTATATAAGACATCCTGAGATAGCTATGATCTCTATAACGTATATATACCAACACTACAGTATTATTTTATCACATTAAATTCTTATGTTTAATTGTTCAGTATCGATTAATTTACGCATTTCGTTGTAGATATAAGGGTACACAAAGCTAAAGCGATAGTCATTTTTACTTTCTCTACTACGTGTAGTAAGCCAATTAAGTATTGCATTCCACCCAATAGTTTGAGAGATTTCACCGGAAATACAGGTTTTGAGGTGCCCTGAATCCAAATAAATCATTTTTGGAAACTTGTCCGTGTGTGTGTCTGTGAACAGATAACTCATAAACGAAAAGTCGGATAAATACATACTTGATATTTCCGTTTAGTAACTTCCAGGAATGCGACATGAAGATTTCAAGAAAATCCTCCACACCAGACTACTTTTTGCATGTAACATTTTTCGAAAATTTTTATTTTCCCAAAAATGGCTCTAATGATTTTGATTGAAATATCATATATTTAAGATATTTTCGTGGTAAATGAAATGTATATCATGAATTTTCTGGGAGTGTCCCCAAAAGTCCCCTTCATTCTGAATGACTTTTGCATAACTGATAAACCGTAAGAGATGGACAAATTTTTACTATACAAAAAATGTAGATCTGCTTAAAACAAACAATTTATGTCATATACATTTTTTTTAGTCAGTGAACTATTTCCGATATAAGTAGTCATAATGTGGCGACTCCAGAACAAAGGAATTAATGACCTATTGTTCTGACTTCAAGCCCCGCCCTCTCTTTGTGCGCTACTGTATCCCGCCCTGGTCGCGCGTGCCGCTAGCCCCGCCCCCTCCCTTTGTGGGCTTACTTAACGCCGACAGGGTCTGTGCCGACAGGTCCCCCCTCCCTCATGAGGTCTGGTCGCGTGCCGGTGGTTCCGCCCCCCTCCCTCCCCCATACGCTGGGTGCGTACCCTCCCTCCCCTTTGTGATCTGGTTGGTTCCCTGTGGATAGGTGGGAGAGTGTGTATTGTTCCTATACGGTGACTACATTCCCACCCCCCTCATTGTGACTTGTCTAAATCCCTGCCGTGTGATTGGTTCCCCTGCGGATATGTGGGAGAGTGTGTATTGTTCCTATACGCTGGCGACGTCACCCTGCTCTCATAGCGTCCTGTCTAAATCCCGCCCCTGGTAAGGTGTGTGGTAGGGAATGTGATTCTCGATGCCTGCCGCACATCGGCAAATCGTTTAAGTACATAATTGTGTCAATCAATTAGGTAATGTGTTATTGAAAAAAAAATCGGCATTTTATTACTAGTAATGTCCGCACATTGCATATCTAATGAAACGATGCTCCTCGAACGATGAAAACAATTAAGTATTTTTGATTGATTAATTGTATATGAATTGACTTGCGCACATGTATCTAAACCCCCATTTTTACATCTACTAAATGCCCGCAAAATGCATATCTAATGAAACGATGCTTCTCGATCGATGAAAACAATTAAGTATTTTTTTGATTGATTAATGTAATTGACACGCGCGCAACTGTTCGTCATCGTATATGTGTGGTGGCATGTGTATAATTATTACGACTAATAGCATTTGTTTAATTCTACTTTTGAGGGAAAATATATTTTGGATTTATAAGAATATTACAACACTTAGATGAATCCATAGCTGAAAGGACAGAGTTGCCGTAACGAGACGTTAACGTGCTGTAATTTCACTGAAAGCCCGCACACAACCCTTCCTCCATGGAGCGCCAGACTGGAGTGAACGGCTCTCGGCAACTGTAGTGGCAAGTCGGCTACGGCACACCCTCCACTCGCGTTTCAGTTCGCGACCTACACCAGTGCGCCGGGTGGTAATATGAGGGAAACTGGTTTTTTCTCTCTGAACCAGCGTGGGCTTCCTCACGGCGCGCCTGGTGGTCATATTCGAAAGTTGTGAATTCGCCATATTGAAGCTCGAGGTGCGCACAAGGCGGCCATCTTAACTCTATATAATTCAGCGAAATATGATTCTGGAAAAAAAAATAAAGGCGAATTAACATTTTAGTTAAATAATACTCGTTTAACATGCGAGGTGCGTTCATGTTGTCTCGTTATAATTCCGGAGGAATTGATTATGAAAAAAATAAATAAATACGGTTAACATTATAGTTAAATATTACCTATGTTATTAAAAAATAAATGATTCGGTTAACATTATAGTTAAATATTATAAATTCTATTAAAAATAAAATGATTCGGTTAACATTATAGGCGAATATTACACATGTTGTAAAAATAAATAAATACGGTTAACATTATAGTTAAATATTATAAATTCTATTAAAAATAAAATGATTCTGTTAACATTATAGGTGAATATTACATATGTTATAAAAATAAATAAATACGGTTAACATTATAGTTAAATATTACATACGTTATTAAAAATAAATAAGCGTCCCGCTGATCGATGAATACAATTAAGTTTTTTTTTATTGATTAATTGTATATGAATTGACTCGCGCACCTGGTTGTTCTCGTTTACAAGAAATTCGAAACATGCGCGAAGACCTCAAATATAAATTTGATATTCGTTTTTTAAATGTTCTTTCTAAAGACGTAGCGAACTTTGAGAAATTCAACGAATTATTCACTTGCGTGCCCTGCTTGAAAGAAATATGCTGTACACCCCTGAAGTACGCATACGGTGTTCTCGGAAGAAATGTCCATGTAAACAATCATTAGCGGACAATGGCAGACGTTTCCACTTCATTAAACACCTTAAGAGGGTTTGAAGAATGCATACAGGGTCCTGTATACAGTCATTAGCGGACAATGGCAGACGTTTTCCCTTCATTAAACATCCTAAGTGCTCTGAAAAACCCCAGACCCTCGGGGTAAATAACTATTAGCGATACAATAGATTTTCTTAATGATTAGCTTAATGGCTTCCTCTATGCAGAAATTCCATCACAAACCGTGGAAAACCAAGTCTAGTCATGTTTTAAGCTTACGACAATAATTTTTCCCCGATAATTAATATAAATTCTACATGAAGATTATTAATGATTAAGTTTCATAGCTCTTATTTCTTTCAATAAAATATTGAATATGACTCAAGCGTTAGGAAAATTAAACGGTGAGAAGCACTATTATAATTATAATTAAACGCATACTGTATAGATTCTTTACTTAAACATTCGATTGTATCTTTGTAATTATTTAAATACTCACATACAAGAAATGCATGCATGATATCAAAAATTAAACTGATTTTTACGGTATGTTAAACAAAGAAATATGATTTGGCGAGAGTGATATGAAGAATAAAAAGTATTCAGAACGGTGAATATTACATATGTTATTAAAAAATAAAACAAATACGGTTAACATTATAGTTAAATATTATAAATGTTATTAAAAAAATAAATGATTCGGTTAACATTATAGGTGAATATTACATATGTTATTAAAAAATAAAATAAATACGGTTAACATTATAGTTAAATATTATAAATATTATTAAAAAAATAAATGATTCGGTTAACATTATAGGTGAATATTACATACGCTATTAAAAATAAATAAGGCTCTCGCTGATCGATGAAAACAATTGAATATTTTTTATTAATTAATTGTATATGAATTGACTTGCGCATTTTGCTTGCTGTCGTATGTGTGTGATTATTACGCGTGTATAACTATTACGACTAATAGCAATTGTTTAATTCTAAATAAATAATGAAATATGGAGCCTATCCTAAACAAGACACAATCCTCGTTACTCTTAATTTATTCCATTTAAAAAGATTGGCTTATTCTCTTAGTAAACATAGGACGAGAACGTTTTTAAATACCTTATCCCTTCGATTCACATTCACATTATTTGCAGCTTGTTGTAGGTATATACTTCGATGTGGAGAATCATTGCAAGGGGTATTAAACTTCTTTCTGCACGAAATCACTCAGAGTACAATCTAGACATTATTTACACATATTTTTTTTAATACAGTGATGCATGCTTTTGACAACTGCTATCCTACTGGAAATTATTTGAAACTTGCTGTAGGTATCTGCTTTGAGGTAAAGAATCAGTGAATAGACTATTAAACTACTTTCTGCAGATCCTCGCCCGGACTACATCCTAGGCGTTATTTTTTTATATAGTGATGTATACTTTAGACAAATGTTATCCTAGTGAAGTGTGAATTTATAAACTCAACGAATGTAACTCTAAATGAAGCTTTGAAAGGATAGCTGAATTATTTCTACAAACCTTAAAACGAAGAAAAGACAATTTACATGTCTTAAACTTGCCGGCTGGTACTACTCCATGATATACCATTTGAAACTTCCCAGGCATTTCCTCCAACTGTTGGCTTGTTAGGGTTGAATATCTTGTCGGTAGAAACACTTGCTTATCGCCTAAAAGTGCAACCACTCTAGCACCGTATAGCGTATCAATTTTTCTTAAGGATTTTATATTATAAGGCTCCTCTGGGTGAAGATCTTGTAGTCTTTGAACGGCAGGGTAAATGCTACCCTCAGCCAATGTGTTAAGTTGAGATGTCAAACTTTCTGCATTAGGAAGAGAAAAAAAACATATTCTTTACTAGAGAATGTGTTGCATAAAAACATTTCATTTATTTGAAAGTTACAAAATTATTAACTTTTTTCTGTATAATATAATAATAAAAATCATAATATGTGTAAATATAATTGAGGTTCTGATTCACTAATGAAGTTCACTAAGTACTGTATTTTTCGATTTAAATGTTTTAATATAATGTAAATATTTACTTTGTTAGAGCGAATGATTCGCGCAACAGACTTTTTGTAATATTCTAAAGCAAAAACGTTAATAAGGTATTCAAATAATTGTATTTTCTCCAAAAGGAATATAATTCACTCTGTGAAATCCTGTATTTAAATATCTGGAATAATAATTACTCAACAAGGTGAATACTTAACTAAATTGTTCACATTTTGAGAATTCGCGCAGTTAGCTATTAAATGTAGAATAAGCTTGCCTAAAATGAATACTTAACTAAACTGTTCGCATTTCAGAAAATTCACGTGTCTAGCTATTAACTTTTAGAATGCTCAGCTATTTTCAAATAAATGTCCGACATTAAAAACAAGAACGCAAATATAAGTTAAATGTACTAAGTAATAAGTTAACTTTTTAATGAAAATGAATTGGTGATACAACTTACCAGACATGATGCTCGATGAAATTTCACGTTGAAAGAATAAAGTTTGCAGAGTGCTTAGATCGCTGTGTTGTCACAATACAGTGAAAATCGCCGGAGAAGCTACTGCTTTTATATCATTTCCCCCGATAAAAAATGTATGCGTGAAAGTTTAAGATATATAATACAACGATTTTGATTGGCTACTTCAAGCCTTCGAGAAGAAGGAGAGGGAAATGCTAGCCTCGCACAGGGGCTTTTCGTAAGCAAGCCTAAACCTGTTATGGGGAAATCCGACATTACGTCATCTCTCCTTAAGGGAAATGCTTCTGCATATGACGCTAGGAAATAAAAATATATTTTATTTTTTCAATGTACCGCTAAAATTCATTGTTAATTATTGTTACATTTCCAAAATAATCACAGAGTGAAAATAATGTAATGTTTCTGTTGATATAATTTTCATCGAACCAGCGACCTTTCGATTGTGAATAGACACGTCACAGATGTTTAAAAAAAAGCCTGATGCTATGTGATGGCTTTAGAATTCTATTCTCTATGCATTACCACGGGAAAAACGAATAGCGAGTTACCACTTGAGAAAAGTTAAAAGTATTTGAAAATTTAAACCAATATCAAAAAATCTGATGTGATACACCCACATGACTTTCTCTACTCTTGTACAAACTATTTTTACAAACGCTTATTCTCCATATGCTTCATGTTAATCCAGATATCGAGATGTCAATGTTATTGGTAATTTTCATGTCGATGCAAGGGGAATATGGCAGGTTTTAAGCGAAAGTCAAATATTTTAACGCTGGTTGCTATGTGACGCATCCCATTCTCTTTGCATGTCCAGGACATAAAAACAAGAATAACGAATTTGAGAAAAAGTATAAGTATTGGAAAATTTAAGGGAATAACAAGCAATATCTCGAAAGCGGTTTACTCAACAACAACAATGTATATGATATAAATTATGTATTTTAAAGCGATCACCATTTTTTGTGTAGTAAAATTTTGTCTATCTCTTATGGTTTACCAGTTTTGCAAAAGTCGTTCAGAATGAAGAATACTTTTGAAGACATTCCCAGAAAACTAGAGATATACATTTCTTTTCTGATTACAATATCTTAAACATATAATATTTTATTCAATATCGTTAGTCATTTTTTGAGAAAATGTTCCATGTAAAGGGTAGTCTGGTGTGAGGGATTTTCTTTAAAATCTTCGTGTCGCATCTCTGGAAGATACTGAACCTAAATACCAAGTTTGGTGTTTATCCGGCTCTTCGTTTCTGAGTTATACTTCACAGACACACACACACAGCCATGCTTTTTTTGGATTCAGAGGGTCTCAAAACATGTATTTCCGGTGAAATCTCGGTATCGAATTTTTTGGGTGGAAATACAACACTTCCTCTACTTACTATACGTAGTAGAGAAAGTAAAAACTCATTCGCAAATACTTAATGTCGCAAAAATATTACTTGAAATGAATTTTGTGTGTGTGTATTAAGTTTATATTTAACATGCTGGAATATTCAAAAAATATCTCTCGAAGGGATAAGGTATTTAAAAACGTTCTCGTCCTATGTTTACTAAGAGAATAAGCCAATCTTTTTAAATGGAATAAATTAAGAGTAACGAGGATTTTGTCTTGTTTAGTATAGGCTCCATATTTCATTATTAATTTAGAATTAAACAATTGCTATTAGTCGTAATAGTTATACACGCGTAATAATCACACACATACGACAGCAAGCAAAATGCGCAAGTCAATTCATATACAATTAATTAATAAAGAATATTTAATTGTTTTCATCGATCAGCGAGAGCCTTATTTTTTTTAATAGCGTATGTAATATTCACCTATAATGTTAACCGAATCAGTTTTAATAACATATGTAATATTCACTATAATGTTAACCGAATCATTTATTTTTTTAATAACATTTATAATATTTAACTATAATGTTAACCGTATTTATTTTATTTTTAATAACATATGTAATATTCACCTATAATGTTAACCGAATCATTTATTTTTTAATAACATTTATAATATTTAACTATAATGTTAACCGTATTTATTTTATTTTTTAATAACATATGTAATATTCACCGTTCTGAATACTTTTTATTCTTCATATCACTCTCGCCAAATCATATTTCTTTGTTTAACATACCGTAAAAAATCAGTTTAATTTTTGATATCATGCATGCATTTCTTGTATGTGAGTATTTAAATAATTACAAAGATACAATCGAATGTTTAAGGGGACCTAGGATAGATTATATGATTTTCTACAATTGTTTTTCAATCTTATTAAAATTTTGTATGTTGGTTTCCCTCATAATAAATAGCATTATGTGTAAATTTCAATAAAATTGATGAAGTAGTTTTTCAGATATGAGATATTTTCTGTTTTTCATATCGCGATATTTGAAAATTATGAAATACTCCATGCGGGACAAATTTTATTTTTCATCAGTACCACCTTGTCATAATTAATATTTGAACTCCTTACAAATTATTCTAGTATGCTTTTTTCATTTTGTGCTTTGAATAACAAATTATTAATTATAATCATTAATCCAGATATTACAGCCTAAAAAGTAAAAATTTTTAGGGTTAATAGCCCACTGTGTCCAAGTTTTACATAGTAGCCCAAAAATGATACTACAACTTCTTTAGATAGAACAGTAGAAGTATTATGCCAAGTTTCATGCAAAACTAAAGAAAACTATCCCGCATGGGACATTTGAGATATTGAAAAATGTCGTTCTGAGAAAAGTTAAATTTTATATTGAAAACATCTATACAGGCTAATGTACCTGGTGTAAAGGGTTAAAATTGTCCAGAACCATAGCTCTTTCCCTCCTTCTTCTTCTTAGCCTCTTCTGCTTGCAATTTCAACACCTTCTTCTTCTTTCTGGTGGACTTCTGCTGTTGTAATGTGGAGCGGCGACTTTCATACTTTCTGCGAGAATCTCTTTTCAGAGCTATTTTTCTTCCTATTCCAGTAATTTCTTCTCCAGTTGAACTGGCTTTTACTACTTGTGAAGCAATGCATCCCATATTATATTCAGAAATGGCATCAATTACTCCTATGTCTAACCTTTTCCTGGAAACAAAGGTTTCCTTAGGACACTTTCTCCAAATTGAAGAATGCAAACTTTCATTTGCATTCTGAGTTCCACCTTGGGTGCATCTTGACAAAAGTTCAGTACAGGCTAGTCTTTGGTACAATGGTAGTATTTTTACTAGCATAGCAGAAGAAAACTGTATAGACATAACCTTATGGCTTTCTGACTTTTTTTCTTCTGCAATACTTCTATTGTAGAAGCACCATGAATCCTTTCCAGAAGGACATTTACTATGTTTTGGGCTTTCATCAGTAGATGAGCAATGATACAAAGTGGCATAGATAGCAGATTTCATCCTATCAACATCAGGTAAATTAGAGACAATGGCATTCCTATAATAATTGGTTAACTTGACAATATTAGCTTCTTTTAGTGTTCCTGGTCCTCGCCCACCAAGTTGAGTGCCTTTTGCTTTCCATTCCTGTACCAAATTCCTTAATCCTGTACCCATCCTCTTGGCAATATGGTTAACACACTCTTCTTTTATAATTGTGGTATCTGATTCATATATAGCTTCCTTTGTCAGGTGAAGGAATGTTTTGGCATCACCGTCAGATAATAGAGTTGTATAGCGCATGGAACACTCACTTACAGACCTCTTCCATAAGATATCTGCTGCAGAAACTTCCATAGCAACAGATGAACCAGAGTAATTCCTACAGCATTCTCCAGGTATACTTTTATGTCCTCTAAGCCATATGTTATACTCTGGAGTATCTTCTCCCAGTTCATTTTGAGAGAGGACACACATGGGGCAATATTTTGATAAAATTTCAAAGTCAATGACTAATCCAGTTAAAATATCAATTACTATCCCTATCCCATATAGAGATCTGAACCCTCTCTTGTGCCAGGTTCCATCAAAAGACACAGCTATATCTATTACTTTCTTATTTATGTTTGCTGCATTCAGATCCTTATGGGCTTTATGCACTGCTTCTCTTGATTTGGAAAGAACATTTTTTCTTATGGTCTCTGATTCATCTGCTAAGGCATGCATATGCTTAGTGAATGTTTTCGAATCTATTATATTCAAATTCATGCTCATGCAAAATCTTTCCATTGTTCTGTGACCACCTCCAATTTTTAAAAATGTCTCTATACATCCTCTATTTACATCAAAAGCAGCCTTTTTACTTTTGGAATCAGTCCTTACTTTTGGGCTGGAGTAAACATCTGAAAATGTCTTGTCACAATTCTTACATTTTACAGTAAGCTTACATGCTAGGCCCTTATTTTCTCCTGTTTCAATAATCAAAGACATTTCCCCACACTCATCACATACTATATTGCCACATAACTCATTCAGAACTTGTGAGTGAATTAAAATGTATTTATTTTCATATAGGTTAGGCTGTGTAAGTGGTGTTTCAAAATATCTGAGCTTTTTGTCACTGGCAGAAATTATTTCATGTGTACTGGTATGTGTGGGTAATGTATTATGTACAACAGAAGTAGAATCTGAAATTTCTGTACTACTATTTGAATCAGATAAAATACTTTTGTGATCATATGGCAATGTTGATGGGCCAGGTTGTGATTCTATAGTTTCTTTGGGAACACCTTTCCATCTTTTTTCAATATTTTTCAGAGTCTTTAGCTTCCTTTTACTCATCCTACCTGTTGGTTTCCTCCAACTTGCACTTACTGTATGCATTTCAATTACCAATAAATAAACTTGAAAGACACTGACAGTAATAACCTCACAAAACCAAGCTGCATGTATACATAACACATAATTATTTAAAACTTATAAAACAGATAAGAATGTTACAAATAAATTCTTAAAATATTTAAATACTATAATAAAACTATATTTTACTGGTGTGAGACGGCTGTATATTTTGTTTCCAAAAAAAGCGGCTATATTTTGAACTCATGAAGATGAAGTTTTGTTGTAGTTACAGTAATGAACACCAGATGGAAGGAATAACCAATACACACTGACTATGGTGCAAATTTGAATGATTTTTTGGAAAGAAAGTAAATATTTTGCAAGCGAGAACAAAAATGGGCGTGGCAGGCATTTAAATTTCCGTGCAGTGGTTTTTAAAGATGGCTACCAAACCCTTTAAAAAGGTGCTTATCAGCATAAAATGCATTTAAATGTTTGACTAACATTATAAAGAGTTAATTTTTGCAGAAAACAAAAAATTGAAGATTTTGGCCATTTTCACTAAAAAATCTGTCCTAGGTCCCCTTAAGTACAGAATCTATACAGTATACGTTTAATTCTAATTATAATAGTGCTTCTCACCGTTTAATTTTCCTAAAGCTTGAGTCATATTCAATATTTTATTGAAAGAAATAAGAGCTATGAAACTTAATCATTAATAATCTTCATGTAGAATTTATATTAATTATCGGGGAAAAATTATTGTCGTAAGCTTAAAACATGACTAGACTTGGTTTTCCACGGTTTGTGATGGAATTTCTGCATAGAGAAAGCCATTAAGCTAATCATTAAGAAAATCTATTGTATCGCTAATAGTTATTTACCCTGAGGGTCTGGGGTTTTTCAGAGCACTTAGGATGTTTAATGAAGGGAAAACGTCTGCCATTGTCCGCTAATGACTGTATACAGGACCCTGTATTCATTCTTCAAACCCTCTTAAGATGTTTAATGAAGTGGAAACGTCTGCCATTGTCCGCTAATGATTGTTTACATGGACATTTCTTCCGAGAACACCGTATGCGTTCTTCAGGGGTGTACAGCATATTTCTTTCAAGCAGGGCACGCAAGTGAATAATTCGTTGAATTTCTCAAAGTTCGCTACGTCTTTAGAAAGAACATTTAAAAAACGAATATCAAATTTATATTTGAGGTCTTCGCGCATGTTTCGAATTTCTTGTAAACGAGAACAACCAGGTGCGCGAGTCAATTCATATACAATTAATCAATAAAAAAAAACTTAATTGTATTCATCGATCAGCGGGACGCTTATTTATTTTTAATAACGTATGTAATATTTAACTATAATGTTAACCGTATTTATTTATTTTTATAACATATGTAATATTCACCTATAATGTTAACAGAATCATTTTATTTTTAATAGCATTTATAATATTTAACTATAATGTGAACCGTATTTATTTATTTTTACAACATGTGTAATATTCGCCTATAATGTTAACCGAATCATTTTATTTTTAATAGAATTTATAATATTTAACTATAATGTTAACCGAATCATTTATTTTTTAATAACATAGGTAATATTTAACTATAATGTTAACCGTATTTATTTATTTTTTTCATAATCAATTCATCCGGAATTATAACGAGACAACATGAACGCACCTCGCATGTTAAACGAGTATTATTTAACTAAAATGTTAATTCGCCTTTAATTTTTTCTCCAGAATCATATTTCGCTGAATTACATATAGTGTTAAGATGGCCGCCTTGCGCGCACCTCGAACTTCAATATGGCGAATTCACAACTTTCGAATATGACCACCAGGCGCGCCGTGAGGAAGCCCACGCTGGTTCAGAGAGAAAAAACCAGTTTCCCTCATATTACCACCCGGCGCGCTGGTGTAGGTCGCGAACTGAAACGCGAGTGGAGGGGAGCCGTAGCCGACTTGCCACTACACTTGCCGAGAGCCGTTCACTCCAGTCTGGCGCTCCATGGAGGAAGGGTTGTGTGCGGGCTTTCAGTGAAATTACAGCACGTTAACGTCTCGTTACGGCAACTCTGTCCTTTCAGCTATGGATTCATCTAAGTGTTGTAATATTCTTATAAATCCAAAATATATTTTCCCTCAAAAGTAGAATTAAACAAATGCTATTAGTCGTAATAATTATACACATGCTACCACACATATACGATGTCGAACAGTTGCGCGCGAGTCAATTACATTAATCAATCAAAAAAATACTTAATTGTTTTCATCGATCGAGAAGCATCGTTTCATTAGATATGCAATGTGCGGACATTTAGTAGATGTAAAAATGGGGGTTTAGATACACGTGCGCAAGTCAATTCATATACAATTAATCAATCAAAAATACTTAATTGTTTTCATCGATCGAGGAGCATCGTTTCACTAGAAATGCAATGTGCGGACATTACTAGTAACAAAATGCCGATTTTTTTTTCAATAACACATTACCTAATTGTTTGACACAATTATGTACTCAAACGATTTGCCGATGTGCGGCAGGCATCGAGAATCACATTCCCTACCACACACCTTACCAGGGGCGGGATTTAGACAGGACGCTATGAGAGCAGGGTGACGTCGCCAGCGTATAGGAACAATACACACTCTCCCACATATCCGCAGTGGAACCAATCACACGGCAGGGATTTAGACAAGTCACAATGAGGGGGGGCGGGAATGTAGTCACCGTATAGGAACAATACACACTCTCCCACCTATCCACAGGGAACCAACCAGAACACAAAGGGGAGGGAGGGTACGCACCCAGCGTATGGGGGAGGGAGGGGGGCGGAGCCACCGGCACGCGACCAGACCACATGGGGAGGGGGGAGGACCTGTCGGCACAGACCCTGTCGGCATTAAGTAAGCCCACAAAGGAAGGGGGCGCGGCTAGCGGCACGCGCGACCAGGGCGGGAAACAGTAGCGCACAAAGAGGGGGCGGGGCTTGAAGTCAGAACAATAGGTCATTAATTCCTTTGTACTGACCAGAACAATGGTCCATTGTTCTGGAGTCGCCACATTATGACTACTGATGTATTCCTTGTTATTTGTTTGAATTTTTCAATATTTATACTTTTTCGTTATTCTCTTTTTATGTCCTGGAGATGCAAAGAGTATGGAATGTTCCACATAGCAACCAGCTCTTAAAAGATTTGACTATCGCTTAAAGTCTACCATATTTCCTTTGCACCCACAAGAAAATTAACAATAAGATTTCTTTCTGGAAACGTTTATCTCGATTAACATGAAGCATATGGAGAATAAGCGTTTGTAAAAATAGTTTGCACAAGAGTAAGGAAAGTTGTGTGAGTGCAACACATTAGATTTTTACTTTCTCTACTACGTATAGTAAGTAGGGGAAGTATTGTATTCCATCCAAAAATTCGATACCGAGACTTCACCGGAAATACATGTTTTGAGGTGCCCTGAATCCGAATAAAGCTATTTTGGAAGCATCTGTGAGTGTCTGCCTGTCTGTTACTCTGTCTTTCTGTGTGTCTATCTGTTCAATCTGTGAACAGCATAACTCAAAAACGAAAAGTCGGATAAATACCAAACTTCGTATTTGAGTTTAGTATCTTCCAAGGATGCGAGATGAAGATTTAAAGAAAATCTTCCCTCCCCAGACTACTGTTAAAATGGAACATTTTTCGAAAGTTTTTATTTTCTCAAAAATGGCTCTAACGATTTTGATTAAAATATCATGTATTTAAGATATTTTCGTGGCAAATTAAGTGTATATCATGAATTTTCTGCGAGTATCCCCATAAGTCCTATTCATTCTTAATGACTTTTGCATAACTGGTAAACCGTAAGAGATCGACAAAATTTTACTACACAAAAAATGTAGATCTCGTTAAAACACAATTTATGTCATATACTTTTTTTGTGGAGTGAACCTTTTCCGAGATATTCCTTGCTATTTGTTTGCGCTTTCCAATACTTATATTTTTTCTTAAATGGGAATTCGTTATTCATTTTTTTTATGTCCTGGACATGCGAAGAGAATGGAATGCTCCACATAGCAACCAGTTCTTAAAGCATTTGACTATCGCTTAAAGCCTAACATATTCTCTTTGCACCTACAAGAAAATTATCAATAAGATTTCTTTCTGGAAAGGTTTATCTCATTACATGAAGTAGATGGAGAATAAGCGTTTGTATAAATAGTTTGTACAAGAGTAGAGAAAGTCATGCAAGTGCAACACATCAGATTTTTTTTTAAAAAGCATGTCGCTATTTGATGGCTCTGAAATCACATGCTCTTTGAGTGACCAAGGGAATACATCTGATGTATTATATTCAGATGACTTTCACTACCCAATCTTCAACATACTATTCTTACAAAAGCTTATTGTAATATGTACTTCATATTAATCGAGATAAATATTTGTAGGAATGCTTTTATTACATATTTCCTTATGCGATAAGTCAGATCTTTTAGGTCGCTATGTGATGACTGAAATCCCGTTGTCTTTGAATGACCAGTAGGGGGGAAAACGACTTCCCATTTGAGAAAGGTATAGGTATTTGAAAATTCAAACCAATAACAAGAAATATCTGGGAAATGGATAAACCCCCAAAAAATAACTTGACATATTGTGTGTCCTAACGTGATCTACATGTTTCCTGTAGTAAGATTTTGTCTATCTTTTACGGATTACCAATTATGCAAAGATTACACGCTATTCTCAGGAAATTCAAGGTATACATTTCATTTGTCATGAAAAAATAGGTTAAGTTCCCTATTTTTTAAAAAACAAAGAAAACATAATTACACAAATAACTGTATTGGCAACAGGTACAGCAATGTTTGAGCTATTTTTCGACATAGTCACCACAAGAATTGAGACACTTGTCATATCGTGGGATCAACTTTTGTATTCCTGTGACGTAGAAGTCTGCAGCCTGTGAATGGAACTAGCGAGTGACAGTCGTCTTAGCTCTTCGTCGTCGTCAAAACGCTGACCGGAAGACAGGAATTTCTTGAGGTGCAAGAAAAGATGGAAATCGCTGGGAACAAGATCCGGACTGTATGGTGGATGATCAAACAGCTCCTTGCCCAACTCCTGCAGAACAGTTGCTGTGTACCGAGGCGTATGTGGACGAGCATTGTCATGGAGCATCACAACACCTGCAGTAAGCATTCCACGCCTCTTGTTTATAATGGCACTTCGCTATTTCCGCAGTGTTTCACAGGAACGGTCAGCGTTCACTGTTTCACATTTGGGCAGGAGGTCAATGAGGAGAATGCCCTTCCTGTCCCAAAACCCATGCACATCACTTTCTGCACCTACATAGTTTGTTTGAATTCCGTCTTGACCGGAGATCCACTGTGACGCCAATGCATTGACTGCTGCTTGGTTTCCGGGGTAAAGTGCGAAATCCATGTCTCATCGCTCTAGACGACCCTGTCGAGGAACTTGTCGCCGTCATCCTGATACCGCTGCATAAATGTCAGTGCTGCTCCTAAGCATTTCGTTTTGTGCTCGGGTGTCAGGTTTTTCGGCACGCACCTGGCACACAGTTTCCTGAAGAGCAGGTGCATAGTGACAATTTCATGCAACAAGTATCGCGCTATCTGCCGAAAATGGCTGCTGAGCTCCGTAATCGTGAAGTGACGGTTCTCCACGATGCGCTGCCGCACCAGCTCAACAAGGTCATCATTGATGAGGGACAATCACCCATGGACATTTTGACGACCTTTGGAAAACTGCCTACACCGGCGACGCACCATCTGTTTACTCATGATGTTCGGCCTGTAGATCTGACAGAGCTGACGATGAATTTCGATCGGTGCTGTTTTGTGCAGTAAGGAACTTTATCACTGACCGAACCTCGCAGGCGGCGAAAACGAATAAAGGCCGCCATTTCGGGCCACTGCTGCCGCGCTACTGGCACCTCTTCGGCTGGCATATGATGATACGTCATAGATCTGTTATGCGTGCGCAATTTTCCAGGCTAAATACGTTTACTTTTAAGAAAACAAAATCGGGAAACTTATTTTCTGGATGTTAAACATATGGTATTTTAATCCTAATCGTTGGAGCCATTTTTATGAAAATCAAAAATAACGAAACGTTTTGCATGTAAAAGGTAGTTTGGTAAGTAGCAGAGAATAGGAGCTTCGTGAGTGTACACATTATACTGTGATTAAGACTAGGAGTAACTGCGGAAGGTGACTTAGCACCCCGACCAACAAGAGCCTGAAGCCCCTGGCAGGGTGCCCCGAGAGGGAGGGGTGAGGTGGGAGGAGACAGAGAGCTGGACCAGGAGGCACGACATGGCAGAGGACAGAGTTCATGTTACAGTTTGAAACTCCCCGGATGGCAACCGGTGCAACCAGCTCCGCTCTCCCCATTAGGGTTTACACATCCCCTGGGGGGTCCGAGACTCGAAGACCCCCATTCTGGAGGACGAAGTGTTACAGAGAGCATTCTTTTCCCCTGCCACACAAATCCGATACTTCCGCCGACAGTTTCAAACCTGAAAGGTGAAGTGAAATGAGAATGTAGGTGAAATGGAGGGAGAGGAAATTCGGGGAGTTTAATGAACCTTCCCAGCATTCGCCTAGTGACCCAGGAAACCCCTGAAAATACCCATGGTTAGGCCGGGGCGATCGAACCTAGACCTCCCGAATGCGAGTCCAAGCCATCGCGGTCAGTGTATGTGATTAAATTCCATTGCTATGTTTCTTACTGTGCATCATTTTAAGAATCATCATTATCATGCAGAAGACATGGCATTTCATAGCATTTATGGTCGTATCCGCTGCTCACAGTGGATGCGTTTGCGAACAACTGAATGATGTGAGGATTCTCTGCCCGTTTGCTCGGCTAGAACGGAGAGAGACCTTGCAAGGAACATTCCACTCATTCAAAATTTGGTTTTTATGGCCCGATGGCTGAGATGATGTGCCTCTCAGAAATTGACACCGTTTTGGATCAAAGTAACATTTAATGTTGTTTTCGAGCATTGAAGTTCTGAACAGTTTGTCTTGTGCCCGGCGGTGGAACCTCTCATCCACGCGCTAGTGTTTCTCTCTGTTGTTGCCCCGCTTCTTCCACCCTTACATTCCTTCCATGCGTCGAGCACAAGACTCATCGCCAGGGTCAGGTGTATTTGGAGATCGCAATAATCATGTCGTATTCTAAATTCAACTTATTTTTGCTAACATTCACGAATTGGAGTGTTATAATAGGCATTATGTGCATAAAACAATCGCGAATGTTCTAAATTCAACTTGTGTTTTCTAACATTCACAAATTGGAGTGTTATGATGGGTATTATGTGCATAAAAGAATCGCGACAAACCGCAAAATGGGTTTATCAAAACCGAAAAATTAAACGCATTGAAGCAGGATCATTGTGATGCCGCGACGGTGCGACCATTTGAAACAGTAACGTCGGTAGGCACTTTGAATGCGCTTACTTTACCTGCTTGTGATGTTGTCGTTGATTCTGCTGCCGTGATCTCGCAGCAGTTCTGCTGTCTCGTTCACCAGCTATTCCAGTGGTAAGTGTTTCTCTCAGGGTATGCGTAGGCGTAGTGTTAAATTAAATGAGAAATTTAATGTGATCTAATACTTGAGCTTTTGAAGCAAGTTGCCGATCGTTTGAAGATACAGAATGAAACTGATTATGAATAATAGTACTCGAAACTATAACAACTGAATTATTATATCTGCTAACTTCTGCAGTATCAATTTTACGTTACGATTTGAAATAATTTGAAACTAGTGTAACGTGCCGTAGGTCTCTAAAATGCTTATCGGCGAGACCTCTTGCAATAGCCGCGAAATCTTACTCACACAAGCCCATCAGTAAGAGTCTAAAATATCACACGAGCAGTGTGTACCGGTAAAGGTACCAGAATAACTCTCTGATTTCTATTGCATGAACATTTATTAATTCTAGCTCCGCATACATATTATTCTCCCTTTCAACTTTATATCTTGCCCGGGCCAATACTTAACTCCTCTTCATGCACGTCTCTTACGTTTTTTGCTATCTGAGCCTTTCAGATTTCTCAGAATTTCTTTTGCCTCTCTAATTTAGGTACATAAAGCAAACGTAGTGGACTTATAACTTAACTGAATTCCTAGAATCCTTAATCTAATGCGTTCGCTACTTCCGCTGATACTAATGACTTCCGCTAACTGACTTCCTAGTTACCGTCATCTTTCCGACAAACATTTCAACCCAAGGTTATTACACTATACATTTATTTTATATACGGGTATTATTCATTGTAATTATTTCTCTATTTTACTTTCATTTCTCTATTGATTTACATATTCCCGTCAATAATTACGGTATGAACATTCACGAAATATTGACATTGTTTTATTTATTGCGAATTTCTAATTCTAACACTTATTTTGAACCAGTTTAATTCTGGTTGCAGTTATTAATGGATTTTCGGGGCGTTGTTCGATAAATATTTCTTCCATATAATAAACTAGAATGTTTCATTCAATTTAAATATTACTGTTGACCTATTACATCATACACTTATATATTACCAAACACCAGTTCTTTCTAAACATCCCCAAACTGGAGCATTGCAAACGCTTCAATATTTCTTTCCAACATTCCAAGGCACGATATGTTACAATTAAATCATACTTAGAAAAAACAATCGTTTACTCTCTGCATTAGACACTGGCTACAAAACAGAAATATTTTCTCGACCACAATTTTATTTAGAAAATGGAAAACATGATTCAGTGCACTCCTGGATCTAAAATATTTCATAAATTTATGAAAACTGTATTGACGCAATATAAAACAAAGATAACATATTTGCAATACTACTCGTATTGTAGCTAAATGTTTCATGCTGATGCTTTACTGTATTGTAGGATTTACAGCAGTGCAATTACTCTTGTTTTTGTATTTCATATTGCAGCTTTACGATATTCAAAGTATCTCGTAACATTAATCCTGGTAGAGAGATTAAGTGTACACATTGGAATAATATTTTTAAAAACACGATTTTTAGCAGTTTACATTAATCTAAGCCCAAAATTAAATATATGTGCTACATTGACATGACTTTCTCTATCCTCTATCATTTATTAATGGGTATAAAAACTGTTCTTACGAAAATATATTTCTAAATCTACTAAATTTCAATCGAGACAAACCCTACAGGAGTAGTTACATTACACATTTCATTATAAATGCAAAGGGAATAGTGATAGTCAAATAAATGTTATACATTTTTATTCTCATGTAAATATCTTTAATATATAGTATTTTAATCAAAATCGTTTGAGCCCGTTTTTAGAAAATAAAAAAGGATGAAAAATGTTACATGTAAAGGATGGTTGGAGTGAGAGGGTGATATTGAACTTAAATACCAAGTTTGGTATTTGTCCGACTTTTCGTTTTTGAGTTATGGACTTTACAGACACACACGGACACGAACCTTTTTTCTAAAAAGGCATATTTTGGGATTCAGGGGCCTCAAAATATGTATTTTCGGTGAAATCTCGGTATAGAATTTTTAGTGGAATGCAATACCTTCTCTACCTATTAACGTACTTGGTAGAGAAAGTAAAAACACACCTTTTCAGCAATTTATATTAATCTCTGCCAATAATATAAAACAATCTCCGCCACATCAAAATTAAACAATCTGACGTGATGCATTCACACGACCTCCTCTAACCTCTATCGTTTATTAGCGAGTATACAAACTATTCTTACTATAGCTTACTTTTATATCCACTAGGTTTTAATCCAAATAAACGTTTGCAGAAATAGCTACAATACACATTTCGTTATAAATACGAGGGCGGATCGAAAAGTAACGCACAATAATTTTTTTACAAAAACGTTTAATAGTTAAAACTACAACAACAAATCAAAAATGAACTTACGCCTTTTACCTACTCTTCGATATAGTCACCAAGTTTCTCAACACATTTCTCCCATCGTGATACCAGTTTCAATATGCTCTGTTCATAGAAGTCCGTTTCCTTGGAGTATAGCCATCTGCGGACTGCTGATTTCACTTCCGCATCTGTTGCAAAGCGTTGGCCGACCAGGAATTTTTTCATGGGACCAAACAGATGAAAGTCCGACGGTGCATGTTCCGGACTTTATGGTGGATGCTGGAGGAACTCCAAATTTTGTGATTTTCTGAGAAACAGCAGCAGCAACATGGGGGAGAGCATTATCATGAAGAATTTTCACATCGTCAGAATTCATGTTGTGATGTTTTGTCACGAAGGGCACGACACAACTTCATCCAAGTTTTCGTGTAGGCTGCAGCATTCACAGTGGTCCCGTGTTCAGCAAAGTCCACCAATACAACACCATGCATATCCCAGAACACCGTCACAAGAACTTTCCTAGCAGTTTGAGTCACTTTGAATTTTTTCTTCACTGGGGAATCAACATGTTACAACTCCATACTTGCCTGCTTGGTTTCGGACGTAGTGGTATGCCCACGACTCATCACCAGTGACGATTCCTTTCAGAAAATCATGCCCTTTTGCGGTGTACCGCAGTAGCTTATGTAGAAGAGAGCAATGCCACTTTTTTGCGTTTATATGGGAAAAGATAGGAAAACCGAGGGGAGATGCGGCGGGTCAAGGAGGAAAATGCGCTTATATGGAAGAGATAGGGAATACGAAGGCTGATGCTAGGCTAGACAGGGGTTGAATGAGGAAAATGTGTTTATATGGGAGGGATAGGGAATACGGGGGACCGATGTTAGACTAGTCAGGAGTTGAAGGAGGGAAATGCGTTTATATGTGAGAGACGCGGAAAACGGAGAGAGAGAGAGATCCTACGCTAGGAGAGAGTTGGAGGATGGTTAAGTGCGTTTATATGGGAGAGGTAGGGAAAATGACGATAGCTGTTAGGAATTGCGGTTAAAAGCTGCCATACAAAGAACCGCATTATTCAAGAAATTTAACAAAAAAAAAGGTCCAAGTATAGATCATTAGTACGGTATTTGAGAGGTCTTTAGTGGAAAAACATCCCTAAGTCAGTAGTATAGAAATGAGCGTTCCAGATCACAGAATATGCAGGAAGGTGCAACTAATATGCTAATTAAGCCTCCCCTCCACGCGCCACGCCCCATGGTACCTTTTTGTTGCAGCTAAGGTCATACATTTTGTGATGTATAATGGAAAGGTTGACAGGTATGCAACTAAGGTCGTCCATTACCTGTCAAAATGAGCAATGGTGTAATAAATTATACTTTGTAACAAAATAACAGACGCTATTCTCCCCATTCCATTCCCCGTACACGTGATCGTTAGGAAGGCCTCACATGTAGCAACCCCCTCCCCGCTGCATTCTATTCTCTCTCCAAACACGCGCACCTGGGCAATAACAAAATACTAGACTGGTGCCAAGTTAACAAAAGACCAGACTGTCGCTATACCCTACCTCCTGGGCAAGCTTCATTAACAGAGAACACCTGGGCGCAATAAATTTTCCTACTCGACAGAGAGGGTAACCATACAGCGCAATAATGCATTGCGCTGACGGTCGCTTCTCCCCCGACCTCTTTTCCAGGAATCCCATTCGATGTATCCGTATTGCGCCGATGGTCACTTTCCATTACCGACCCGGTTAATGAGGTCATTATGAAGGAGCTGTCAATCAATGCGGTTTAAGGAAAAATTACCCGGTTAGACAACGAAGACCACAGACAGAAGGAAGAAAAGGATTAGCAACTCTTCACAAAACATTAGTATAACTGTATATTTGTGCAAAGTAATAATTTTATGCGTTATATACGTACATGCATTACAACGTATAAAAGTACATGCAACGAGAAAATGGGGAAAATAATAAGTAAAACACTTAATTTAATTTAGTTAATATTAATACTTATTATTTAGGCACAGTTTTGTGTAAAACAATTTACCTCGATAAATTTGAAATAACAATATAAACATCTATGATGGTGTAACTCAGAGACTTGGTAGGGAATTAGTACGTTTCTCGAATACTCATTTATCCCGCATTTGCTAAAAATTGTTGCAACGTTTCCTGTTTGCATGTTGTATTGTTTATGGAATATTTAAAAACCTATGTTCTTAGGAATCGTATTTTATAATTTTGCGCACTTAAAATACTCGTTACGATGCGGCACATCAGTGCAACATTTTAATTTCTCTGCAGCCTACCTATTGCTTTTCATAAAAGCGCCCACCAAATGATTCAGATATTAGAATAGGAAATAAAAAGTATATCTTAAATTCTCTAGGAATAGCCTACAAAACCATCTTTACTTTTTATGGATTTCATGCAATATAAAACCATAAGGAATAGGCAAAAACCTTTTATATAAAAAATGTAATCTCAAGAAAATACTTTTTTCCTAATGTATTATAGAAATAGTTCTTGTATGTTTACAGTTCCCACATGTAAGTATATCTGCACAGTATGCTATTCTTCTTTTTTTTCTACCCGCATAATCTCAACAAAAATGACAAATATGATGCGGTAGACTTACACCACTTTCCCTATTCCTTCCAATTTCATAGATATTTACTATTCATACAAAATGCAATTCTTCCTTTTTCTTGCGTTCGCTAGGATAAAATATTTGGGTGGAAATGATTTCAAGTTTAGCGGAATTAGTATTTCTACATGTTCATGTTCAAGGCAGTGAGCTGTTACAACCCCCGTCTCTCTCCCTCCCTCTCTCTCCGTGGGTGTGTGTATTTCTGTCATTAGATAATGGAGGTAAATAAATGAACCGTTCGCGAATTTTCAGTCTATATCTGCCAAATGTGCTTATCATGACAAAATATAAATGTATTATAGCATGAAATATTTCCAAAACGTTTGACACTAAGAAATAAGCTATTTGGCAAGCTATGTATTTTAATGAGCTACGCGTTTTCCCTGAAATTGTTTTTACCTATCTCTAATGGTTTCTCTTAAACGCAGTTTTGTAATATTCACAAACATATGGTACCTCGCACTTTAACCAAAATCGTTAACATCGGTTTTTAACAAAATGAAAAATAACAAAGAAGTAGGTTGGGGTGTATAAAATTTTGTGAAAATGTTCATGTTACACACTTGGAAGATATAGAACATAATTGAATAAGGGACCTCAAAACATGTATTTTTAGTGAAAATTCGGCTTAGGCAGGTTGTAGAGAAAGCAAGCCGACTTACTTGCATAAACTAGAGCATGGCGAAATAAATATAGCAAAATTATGTAGCTTCATTTGAAATACTACTAGCCAAACATTTTGAGCATTATTAAGGCAGGATTTGAGGCATTACTTTTGAGACGAATACTGTAATATGCAAGGGCAATACAACGTATGGTTGGAATACAGTACTTTCTCACCTACCATCTAAAGGATGCAAAAACGAGAATGTTAACTTTATAAGAATTCCTAAGTTTTGCTGAAAGTTTAATTCAAGTGGTCAAACATATGTAAGCTGTTGAAAATATATTCCCTAGCAATTTTTTTTGCTGAATCGTGATAATGTTCCCCAGCAAGTCTGTAACTCACGCTCTTATATACCTCAGAGAAGAAATGCGCGTTTTAGTTTCTACGTATACACCGCCATTTCTAAGCGGACATTGTAAGTTGCACTTTGCGATATTTAAATTTTCAATAACCCGCAACTCGCGGTTCCGTTTGCTGTACATGGAATAGGTATTCATTAATAAACACAGTATAACAAGCAAGATGAAGCCTGAACGTTTTGATCGTCGGTGCAATGCCAATACCTAGGTGGATATAAATTTAATGTTAGCGAAAATATTTCCAGCAAATTAACTTTTAAGATCCTGATGTACCAAAGCCTGTCCTCCTTGTACCTGTGGTCCCATTTGAGTAACCAGTTTTTCCTTAAACCGCGGTGATTGACATGTCCTTCCTAATCAACCTCATTAGACGGATCCTAATGGATTTTGACCATCGGCGCAATGCAACAACACCGACCACACAGCAGTGCTAGACAATGGGCAATAAATCACGCTTTACTATACCGTCCGACATTGAGGCGCCAACTCATTTCCCACGGAGCAATCTTTATTACCTGAGAGAAGCCTATAGCATTGCTAATATATCTGGCGTGTCTTTGTTTGACGGTAAAAAAGAGAGAGACCCCTTCCCACGATGCAAGCTTCATTTACCTGCTAGGCAATATATCCCCCCCAGGCTCGACCTCACCGTCATGCAACCGGCTCTGCCCTCGGGCAGCCATCATGACATACCATGTAGTTCTCTCCGAGAGCACCCGAACCTGCACGACGACCTACGAGAGACACCGGTTATACATATTCTAACTCTCTGTTTCTGTTTCTGTTGTCTCTTTCAAACAGCGATATCAAAAATGTGTTTAATATATATCATTACTTATATTAATCCCCTATGCATTCTTAGGTATCCTTAGGGCTGTGTTCGAATCTTACTGCAAACGAAAGTTTAATGTTTTAATTGCTAATGAAAGATTGATACTTTGATAGGGTAAAACATTTATATATCATTACCCTGATTAATGAGAGATGTTCTCGGGTATCCAGAGGTCCGAGTTCGAGTCTTATTGTAGTGAAACATCAATGCTTAATAACTATTAAAATTTACGAACATAGGCGAATAGGGTAAATCAAGTTACTTTTTTACTTTCTCTACTACGTATAGTAAGTAGGGGAAGTATTGTATTCCACCCAAAAATTCGATACCGAGATTTCACCGGAAATACATGTTTTGAGACTCCCTGAATCCAAAAAAAGTATTTTTGGAAACATGTCCGTGTGTGTGTCTGTGAACAGCATAACTCAAAAACAAACAGTCGGATAAACACCAAACTTGGTATTTAGGTTCAGTATCTTCCAGAGATGCGACATGAAGGTTTTCAAGAAAATCCCCCCCACCCCAGACTACCCTTTACATGAAACATTTTTCGAAAATTTTAATTTTCTCAAAAATGGCTCTAACGATTTTAATTAAAATATCATATATTTAAGATACTTTCATGACAAATAAAATGTATATCTTGAATTTTCTGGAAATGTCTCCAAAAGTATTCTTCATTGTGAACGACTTTTGCATAACTGGTAAACCATAAGAGATACACAAAATTTTACTACACAAAAAATGTAGATCGCGTTAAAATACACAACTTATGTCATATACATTTCTTTTGTTGAGTGAACCGTTTTCGAGACATTGCTTGTTATTTCCTTAAATTTTCCAATACTTATACTTTTTCTCAAATACGTTATTCATTTTTACTTTCTCTACTACGTATAGTAAGTAGGGGAAGTATTGCATTCCACCCAAAAATTCGATACCGAGATTTCACCGGAAATACATGTTTTGAGACCTCCTGAATCTAAAAAAAGCATTTTGGAAACATGTCCGTGTGTGTGTCTGTGTGTGTGTGTGTGTCTGTGAACAGCATAACTCAAAAACGAACAGTCGGATAAGCACCAAACTTGGTGTTTAGGTTCAGTATCTTCCAGAGATGCGACAAGAAGGTTTACAAGAAAATCCCCCCACCCCAGACTACCCTTTACATGGAAGATTTTTCGAACATTTTAATTTTCTCAAAAATGGCTCTAACGACTTTGATGAAAATATCATATGTTTAAGATAATGTCATGAAAAATGAAATGTTTATCTCGAATTTTCTGGGAATGTCTCCAAAAGTATTCTTCATTGTGAACAACTTTTGCATAACTGGTAAACCATAAGAGATAGACAAAATTTTACTACACAAAAAATGTAGATCGTGTTAAAATACACAACTTATGTCATATACATTTCTTTTGTTGAGTGAACCGTTTTCGAGATATTGCTTGTTATTTCCTTAAATTTTCCAATACTTATACTTTTTCTGAAATTCGTTATTCATTTTTACTTTCTCTACTACGTATAGTAAGTAGGGGAAGTATTGCATTCCACCCAAAAATTCGATACCGAGATTTCACCGGAAATACATGTTTTGAGAATCACTGAATCCAAAAAAAGCATTTTTGGAAACATGTCCGTGTGTGTGTCTGTCTGTGTGTCTGTGTGTCTGTGTGTCTGTGTGTCTGTGTGTCTGTCTGTCTGTGTGTCTGTGAACAGCATAACTCAAAAACGAACAGTCGGATAAACACCAAACTTGGTATTTAGGTTCAGTATCTTCCAGAGATGCGACACGAAGGTTTTCAAGAAAATCCCCCCACCCCAGACTACCCTTTACATGGAACATTTTTCGAAAATTTTAATTTTCTCAAAAACGGCTCTAACGATTTTGATTAAAATATCATATGTTTAAGATATTGTCATGACAAATAAAATGTATATCTCGAATTTTCTGGGAATGTCTCCAAAAATATTCTTCATTGTGAACGACTTTTGCATAACTGGTAAACCATAAGAGATAGACAAAATTTTACTACACAAAAAATGTAGATCGCGTTAAAATACACAACTTATGTCATATACGTTTCTTTTGTTGATTGAACCGTTTTCGAGATATTGCTTGTTATTTCCTTAAATTTTCCAATACTTATACTTTTTCTCAAATTCGTTATTCATTTTTTTTATGTCCTGAACATGCAAAGAGAATGGAATTCGCCACATAGCAACCAGCGTTAAAATATTTGACTATCGCTTAAAATCTAGCATATTCCCCTTGCATCTACATGTACATTACCAATAAGATTGACATCTCGATATCTCGATTAACATGAAGCATATGGAGAATAGGCGTTTGTAAAAATAGATTGTACAAGAGTAGAGAAAGTCATGTGAGTGTAACACATCATATTTTTTTATGTCCTGGACATGCAAAGAGAATGGAATACGCCACATAGCAACCAGCGTTAAAATATTTGATTATCGCTTAAAAGCTACCATATTCCCCTTGCATCTACTAGAAAATTACCAATAAGATTAACATCTCGATTAACATGAAGCATATGGGGAATAGGCGTTTGTAAAATTACATTGTACAAGAGTAGAGAAAGTCATGTGAGTGTAACACATCAGATTTTTTTATGTCCTGATATGCAAAGAGAATGGAATGCGCCACATAGCAACCAGCGTTAAAATATTTGACTATCGCTTAAAAGCTACCATATTCCCCTTGCATCTACAAGAAAATTACCAATAAGATTGACATCTCGATATCTCGATTAACATGAAGCATATGGAGAATAGGCGTTTGTAAAATTAGATTGTACAAGAGTAGAGAAAGTCATGTGAGTGTAACACATCTGATTTTTATATATCATTACGAAGTTTAATGCAGGGTATTCTTAGATACTCACACGTCCTAGTTTAAATCTTACCCTGCGAACCACTAATGCTTAATAAATATTAAACTATAGGAGTATGCGCGGCAAGATTAAAATGTATTTAACAAATATAATTATTTATATTCAACCCTGGTGTATACTTCGGTATCCCGATGCCTAGATTTGATTCTTTATTTCCTTTCTTCTTCTCTCTTTTTTCTTTCTATTTATCTTTTTCTTTCTTCTTGACTTGAATACATCGAAGCGTCGTGAGCTGTTTATATAGAGATCTAAATCCTCCCTGGCTATGTCAGCACATCGTCACGGCAGGGGTGTTTACACTTCTCGTGATTATTGCACCCAATGGAATTATCACCTGTTGCACATGCGCAGAGGCTCTCAGCACTTCTATCCCACTTGGTTCAATCCCCCCTCTCTCTGTCACTCATTCACTCTCTCTCTCAGAGAGTACCTCCATGATGTCTTTACACGAGCTATAAAATTGTGTGAATGAAAGTCATGTGATGGTGTTACTTGAAAATAATTACATTTTGCTACGTTGCAGAGAAATGAATCAAAGATTTTTTAATTCTGTAAAGACAATAATTTCCAATGCTATCGTGTGTGTGTGCGTGCACTGGTGTATGTGTGTATGTTTGTAGGCGTATGTGCGTGTGTGTATTTGTGTGTGAGTGCACTGGTGTATGTATACGTATACATGTTTATGTGTGTATATGTTCCTGTAATGTCTCTGTGTATGAGCTCGTGTATATATGAATGCTTGGATGTATGCAAGTCAAGAAGAAAGAAAGAGATAGATAGAAAGAAAAAAGAGAGAAGAAGAAAGGAAATAAAGAATCGACTCTAGGCATCGGGATAACGAAGTATACACCCGGGTTTAATATAAATAATTATATTTGTTAAATAAATTTTAATCTAGCCGCGTATACTCCTATAGTTTAATATTTATTAAACATTAGAGTTTTGCGGGGTAAGATTCGAACTAGGACCTCTGGGTACCTAAGAATACCCTGAATTGAACATCGTAATGATACATAAAAAAGTAACATGATTTACCCTATTCGCCTATGTTCCCTAAATTTTAATAGTTATTAAGCATTAATGTGTCACTACGCTAAGACTCGAACTTGGAACTCTGGATACCCGAGAACATTTTTCGTTAATCAGGGTAATGATTTAATAATGTTTTACCCTATCAAAGTATCAATCTTTCATTAGCAATTAAAACATTAAACTTTCGCTTCCAGAAAGATTCGAACACAGCTCTAAGGTTACCTAAATATACATAGGGGTTTAATATAGGTAAAGATATATGTTAAACACATTTTTGATATCGCTGTTTGAAAGAGACAATAGAAGCAAAAACAGAGAGTTAGAACATGTGTAATTATGTTCGGTGATTCCCGTAGGTCGTCGTGCAGGTTCGGGTGCTCTCGGAGAGAACTACATGCTATGTCATGATGGCTGCCCGAGGGCAGAGCCGGTTCCTTGACGGTGAGGTCGAGCGGGGGGAATTTATTGCCTAGCAGGTAAATGAAGCTTGCATCTTGAGAACGGGTCTCTCTCTCTCTTTTACCGTCAAACAAAGGCTTCTCTCAGGTAATAAAGCTTGCCCCGTGGGAACTGAGTTGGCGCCTACGTTTTCGTCTATCGCTTAGCCGTTTATACGTTATACAAGATTATACAAAATTCCTTCCAAGTGAAGAGGACTTTAAAGGTTATTCCCAGAAAACTCAAGATATGATTTTATTTGTCATGTAAATATCCTTAATATGCAGTATTTAAATGAAAATCATTGGACCCATTTTTTAAAAGTTAAAATGTTCGAAGTATGTTCCGTGTACTTTTTTAAATCTTCGTGTGCATCCTTGGAAGATACTAAACTTAAATACCAAGCTTGGTATTTATCGGAATTTTCGTGTTTGAGTTATGCTGTTCACAGACATACACACAGGCACATATATGAACCTTCTTCTAAAAATGTCTCTTTGGGATTCAGGGCCTCAAAACATGTGTTTCCGGTGAAATCTCGGTATCGAATGTTCAGGTGGAATGCAATACCTTCACTACCTACTATGTACGTGGTAGAAATTAAAAACAGAATAAATTTGATCTTTATGAATACCTGCCCCTGCCCATCACTCAAAACCTTTTTCTTCTTTCTTTTCTTATACGGTGTTCAGATGTATTCGGCCGTTGTCGCCAGTCGATTGTCTGGGCATGACATCAATACTTTGAAGCGAGTTATAGCCAGAGCCTCTGGCATTGGACTAGCGAAAGATAAGTGGAAGGGGAGGATGTCAGCGGTTTCGAGATCACTTGTAACGTACATTTCCGGTATTTACATGTGGAACGTCTTTCGCTTGTGTCTAGTAAACTCGCCACCTCAGTATATATGCTGATAGGTGACTCAAATAATTGGATGATTTTTGTAGCGTAGTGTGTCTTGGCTTAGCGCTCATCCATGCAAGTTCCGTTATCGGGCGTCACCTCCATCTCGTGTGCAAATAACGCACGAAATGTCCTAGTGTAAAACAGTTCTGCACCGCCGCAGTACATCAACCTGTTTACGAAGTCGGAAACGCATGCTTGTCTTGTTCTTGACTCTTACAATACTGATTTCCGTCATTGCTCCGTGCGTACTTCAGTCTTGGGCTTATTGTACTACCTGTATCGTTTTAAACCCAATTTATTATGCTTGCTCCCCTTACCAAGGAATGCAGTCTCATAACAGATAGGGTTTCAAATTCTGGTTATAATAACATTTTCCCAAAAATAATATAACTCCTGTAAGCCAAGACTTCACAGGAACATATAATGTGCTGGACTGTTCCAGTTTTCTTCTTGCAAATCTGCAACTAGGTTATTCTGAAAGACTCCCAGCGTGTTAAGATGTTTTTTCACAGGAGCATGTGCTGTGAGAAATGCAATAATTATTCTCAGCCTAAGTCTGTTGTATATAAGCAGGCTTTCAGCTCTTTTCTTACATGGTTTTCTAATAAACAGTTTACCGTGTTTGTTTCCTGGAGCTTTAAGCCAGGTTTTATGATGTTCTACTTTGGACCAGTCCTTAAAACCCTCTCTTACTAAACAACGAGATGTTCCTAGAGCCAACTCTGGCCCAAGCTGCTCCTTGTCTTGCAAGTTCATCAGCTTTTTCATTTCCCTATATGCCGTTATGACCCGGCATCCAGAAGAGTTGAACTTCATTCTGTTCTGCCAAGCTTGTGAGTATGTTTAGACCGTTTAAAACCAGTCCTGACGTTATCTTATCTCTATTCAGAACCTTAAGTGCAGCCTAGCTATCTAAGAAGATAAGGAGCTGTTTGCCAGTGTAAGCTGTCTTTATATTTTCATGTATGCATTTCTGTTTCAAGAATAGTAGCATATCCACCACGGAAAACACTTTTTGCACCTTAGTCTGAAGCCATATACTCCGCATCCTCTTCCTGAGTCATCCTTTGAGACGTCTGTAACCACATCAAAGCTTTCTCAGGACTTTCAAGAGTTTTATTCGTTCAACGTTCAATAATGAACTTGAAGATCTTTATAAAGTGTTTAATTGGAATTATATAGTCTGACGGAATTTCTATAGATGCATCGCCTATGTACAATGTGTCCTAATTATTAGCAAACCTGAGTCTATTTCAGGAATTCTCAGTTACTTAGCGTGTTACAGACTATAGAGTGTCATTCTTACCTCCTTCGTTGAAAATAAATGCAATAGAATCAGGTTCAAGAGTGTTTCCATTGCTGCAGTAGGCATTGTTTTCATAACTCCTATAACAGCCATACAGGCTGTACTTCGAACCTTATCTAGTGTATTTTTAGACCACTTGAAGGATCTTAGGCCACCAAATCAGCGCTCCGAAGGTTTATCGATGGTATGATTATCCTGGTATATATCCAACGGATCATAGCAAGTCTTAGATCCTATCCTTTACCATGCATGCGTCTAGCTACTTAAAAGATTATTTTCGCACGATTTATTGATTTCTTGAAATGCTGATTTCAGTCCATCTTGGAATCAAAAGTGGTTCTCAAGTATTTGACTTCCTCAGACATTTTAAGTTCTTTACCTTGAAGATATAGAGGTCCTAATCCCTTTATGTCTCTTCTTCTGGTAAATGGCACTATGGCTTTTTTATGAGGACTAATAATTATGGCCTCATTCACAGGCCGTTTTATCACAGTATTCAGTGCACGAGTTCCCTGACTGTTCCTGTGTATTTACCTCGAACTATGATGACGATATCATCAGCATAACCCGTGATATCAAAGCCTAGGTTACTTGCTTGCAAATAGCCCATCAACCACCAGGTTCCAAGTAGGTAGGATAACACTCCACCCTGTGGACAATCTCTCATGACCCTTGTAGCTAGGCTACTATCCATGAGACTTATATGAAGTATTCTGCCTCTCAGCATGGATTGAATCTTCGACACTAGGTTTCATCCATTCTATGTTCCTTGCAGAAATAGTTATTACATAAAAGGAAGTGTTATCAAAGGCACCCTCAATATCAATAAGGGCACCAAGTGCCACCTCCTTTTCCTGAATTGTCTTTTCCGGCTTATAGGCAACCTGAAAAGGGAAATTTCAGTTGATCTGCCTGTACGATAGGCATGCTGATTCTGGTACAGAGGATACACCTCCAAAGTACCTCCTCTTATATGTCTATCTCAAAATTCCTCAAGAGTTTTGAAAATTATTAACATTAAACTAATGGGTCTTAGGGACTTAGCCTGGGTCAAAGGTATTGTTGGCTTTGGTTATAAATACCACCCTAAGATTCCTCCAGTTCATTGGTACGTATCCTAAGGCCAAACTTGCTCTTAGGATGTGTATTAAAATGTTTGATAATTCATAAAACTTCGCTGAAGCATAATGGGCATCATTCCATCGCTTCTGGAGATTTATAGAGTTGAAATGAGAACACTGACCATTTTCTTTTTTCATACTTAATGACTACCTTGGCGATTTCCCAGTCTGGCCTGGAAGCTCTCTTCCCAAATAGACTCAATTCCAGATTCATAAAGTTAATCGATCCAGGGAAATAAACTCGAAATTTGTGTCCTTCTCTGTTTCAGTGTGTTCTCCAATTTCCAATTGGAGATTGGTAATAAAGCTTTGTAAACCTTTCCTAATAGCCTTCTGAAGTTTTGCACATTCTGGGGCCGTCTCTATCTCCTCACAGTGCTTCCTCCAGGAGTCCTTCTTAGCCGTCCTCAAGACTTTATTGTATTCTGTCAATAATCTGCAATAAGCAGTCCATTGTCTGGTTCATTTCGCAAAGTGAAACAATCTGTGAATTTTCTACCTTTTGTTTGCAAGTTCTTGATTCTACCAGGTCACATTCCTGTTGGCTTGCCTTGTTTTCAGAAGACAGTTATCATTAAATGCTGAGATTATTGCATCCTTCAAATGCTCTGCAGCAATTTCTGGCCTTCACAATCATGAATCCTAACGTCCATCTTACCCAGATTACTGAGCAGATGTTTCCTGTAGGAATCCTAGCAGTTCTTTTTGGATCCGATAAGTTCTGATTTGTTTAGAAATACATCTTACTTCAAATTGGATGTATATGCGGTCTGAACAACTTTCATCCTAACACATGCCAATTTTAATAAGGTCTCCCATAAAACTGGCTGCTAAAGTTATGTCGATAAATTCCTGCCTTCTTGTAGTATCAAAGGTAGGCCTGTTACCCACATTCAATATATCAAGATTACTAGATATAATAAAATTACAAAGAAACTCAACTCTTTCATTTATATCCGTACTCTCGCACGCAAAGTGATGGGAATTATCTTCACAGCCAATTAGCAAACGAAGTTCCTCGGAACAACAGGTAACTACCAGCTTCTAATTCCCTCGTAGGAGGTAAAATGACATCGTCACATAGAAGGTGGACCGATCCGAGTATAAACTCCCTCGGTCCATAGTCCCCCTTCGATTTTACTCTGACTGCCGTAAGGTCTCTGTAACAGAGATTCATTAACGACAGTATATTTAAGCAATTTTAACTAAGATGCACCTGTGCCACTTCACAGGTCTTCATTTTCACATAGTGGGCTACAAATGCTGCCCTACTATGATGAAGACTTGCCTTCAGTATCCTCATAATTCCTTTGAGTACCTGGGAGTATCTTGGCCTGTAGTCTCAGTTTTGCAATGCTTACAGCAGATCCTCTACAGATGGTTCAGATATGTGTTATGCTTCTAGAGATCCTTGAACATTTCAGGCTTTTGTTTTACGTGTCCATTTAAATATCGCGAGTATGGAGGAAAGACAGTCGACCCTCTACAGGGCCAAGGCTGAATGCTCTAGGAGGTCGCCTGGTTTCCAAGGGGCTCCGTTAGCGACACATCTTCCATGGGCCATGCACCTCTTCGGCACGGAAACGGATAAGACCTTGGGGTTGGGGAGTTTGTTCGCGGTCTCCTATTGGTTATGCGGAGACAGATCTGTCCAGCGTGTCGGCAATCAGCCGACAACGCCAGTCATGACTCGGCTATCCACATACTGCCGAAGCGTCCAGTACTCGTTCACGGTTCAGTTTTAAGGGCTTACGGCCGATAGGTCGCTCCAAAGGTCCTCCATTGCGAACGGAAACGCATGCAGTCCGAGGTTCATTCAGCATCTCCCTTTTGAGACAAGAGACTCGCCGAACTAATAATGACGTCATTCACTTAAACCTATTGGCAGTAAAGGCCGAATAAATCTGAATTTGTTTAACTAACTCTTTATTTTCATTGTTGCATTTGTAAGACCGCTCTATAACCTGAATTGAGAAACTGTAGGTGTTCGAGACACATTTAGTTTGGATTATGACTGAACGTTTTAAACAATGACACAGACTGATTTCCGCATCCACCCTTCCATATTCCAAGAGGAAAGGCAATAATCCTTATAAAAGAAAAATGCCTCCTCTCAGCCGGCACGCCCGCTTTAGAAGTATATGCTGCAATTCGAATATATCATTTGTAGTTAACAAACCATAAAATGGAAATTAACACTGAACATGAACTTAGTTTAACTCATGTAACTAAAGTGTCAGAATACTAACTTTCGCATAAATGTTGCTTCAGAACTTTCTTATTTGCTTTACAGCATGCCCTTTTACCAAAGCGGTTTGACTGCAGTTACTCCCAAGCCGAAGATGCTTCCAGCTTGGCTGATCCCTGTGCTGCCTTTCACCACCGAGATGTGGTACGCACTTCTGATCTCCGTACTTGTTATTATTATAGCGCTCTACATTGTTTCCAAATCTTCTGATATATTGCACGGTAAGATATACTTGTTGTTATTATCAATAATTTTCTTCTAAATCTGTTCCTTATAACTATGCCCCGTATCTCTTAACCGTCACGTGCTTTAGTCACCTCTAATTGGCTGATAACGTGGAATAGGTTGTGCGATTCAAACTAATTCCTTACTTAATATGATCATTTATCTTAATACAGTATGATCCAGAAATAGGAGCATAATTTCAGGTATGAATTCCCCATATGTAGACAATGCAAAAAGGTCGTTACAGCATCGTTCCTGAAATGCTTGGTTTCCCAGTTATGGCGTTCGAAACTGTGACATTCAGCGGAATTTTTCCCCGCTGTTAGTTGCCGTTACAGACAGGAGTTGAACAGTTGAAAAGGTCCTCCTGTTGCTTGAATATAGGCCTCACATCAATGTCCCATGGCTCTACGAACACGATCCAAAGGTCCAGGAGTATTGCGTCTTTCCTCACAACCTGTCATAATTCGATTCCGAAGTGTTTTTATGTCAGGCACCAGAGACGAATACACCAATGATTTTAAATTACCTCTCAAGTAGAAATCTATAGGGGTTCAAATAACCCCATAGAACGTGGAGGCCAAGCAATTGGCCTATCTCTACGTACACATCGATCAGAAAACCTTCAATCTCAGTACCGGCAAGCCCTATGATTGAAGTGTGCAGGAGCGCCATCATGCATGAATAATAGCATGACGAATTGTTCTTCTTGACGAATGATCAGTGGAGTGTCTTAAAAAACATCAGATATGGTGTTGTTCAGAAAGTTTGTGTATACCCGGCCCGTAAATGTGTGTGAAAATACATGTAGTCCAAATAACCGATCACCAACGATACCGGCCCACATGTTAAGGGACTGCATTTGGTGGGAGATAGAAGAATTTCAATGGGTTTTCATGTGCCCATACATGCTTATTGCACAAATTTGTAATGCTATCTTGTGCGAAAATCAGAAAACTTCCGATTTGTATCACACTGCTGCAAGAACCATGTCTGCAGAACACAACACAAGCAGGGTAATTTGCTGGTGACAGGGCCTGCACACGTTGCAAATGATAAAAATGCAACTGTTGCTCTCGTAACAATCTTCAGACAGTCGTATAAGGAACATAATTTGCATCGCTGACCCATAGAAGGAGTCGTCTGCAAAGTATACAAAATCTCCTCCTCTACATCTGGGCATTGGTCGTCCCCTTTCTAAGGTACGAGGTGCCAACATCGCATGATCGCACAGACGGCAATGGACACGTTCAAATCTCTGCCGATCTGGACTTCGCTGAGGGTACCTCTCCTGGTACAAATGACAAACCAACGCAGCATGTACCTTACCTACATGAAATGCACACCTGCCAGCTCCTGATTTGAGTACATGTCGCACAGTACAACGCCAAACCCTACACTCAACTCGAATTAACTATCAGAGTGTCCTCGGTTAGTATATTCTGCCACGACTACTACCTGAGGGAAGAAAAAAGTTCCGGTGAAGGTCATAACTCGGGAACCAAGTATTTCCAGACCCATGCTGTGATGAACTATTTTTATTGGTAATATGGGGAATTTATACCTGAAATTATACCCTCTACTTTTGAAATAACCAGTATATTGGAAGACAACTGTCAAATTTACATTTACATAGCCATATGAGTAAAATATATTATATACAGAGTTAATGTATCTGGAATACTTGTAAATTCTTATCAACAAATGGATAGGAGGATCCTTCGGTTTAAACCTGCGTTTCATGATGACTAAAGCACGTGTATCATGATAGAACGTTTTTATCGCATGACTTTGCCTTACAAGGTTTATCATACATCGTCATTCAAAGATGTACATTAGCCAATCAGGGGAAATGGGAAGGAAAGAGAGCGCGGAAGAATAGTCAGCGGAACGAGGTAATAAGAAGTAGGGCTTAGCGATTTCGAAGGGTTTTATTCGAAGTAATGTTTTGCTTTCAGGTGGAGAAATAGCCGGTCCTTACTCTTCGCTATTGGAAAGCAGCTTTCGGACAACAGGAATGATGTTGCTGCAAGTTCGTGATGAGGAGGTGGGCCGCGCCGGTTCTGGATTTATTCCCTTGAGACACTTGGTCGCGTGGGTTATTCTTTACTTCCTAGTTATTTCTTCAGCTTATGCAGGAGGGCTTTCGGCCATCCTTACTTTACCACAGTAAGTTAAACATTTTTTTTAGAAAAAAAATGTGTAATTTTCATGTTTCCTTTTTTCTCTTTCAAGCTGAGTTGACTGTACATGCGGTCAAACTAAAAGTGGCCGGTCTCTTCAGCAGTTAAATGTTTTTCAAAGCCCTTTCGAGTGAGCGCGCGGTTTACAACCGTCAACTTCTGTGCGCCGCTTTGGCTAACTCTATTACACAAGGCACTGATTTGTGCTACCTCCACACCGTGCTTGGCGTGGAGTAGTGTAGCAGCTACTTCTACACAAGCAGCTCAAGTTGGATTTTATGTAGTTTATTGTTATCTTTTGTTTCTTACAATCTTTTTCTGTAATATAGTTAAATAATGTGCTTGTATTACTTCAGTTTACTCACAAATATAACTATAATAATGGTGAAATTGATGGTTATAGAATTAAACTGAGTATGAAGCCTCACCCTACCGATAAATTAATGTCATAATTGCCATCGACGGGTATGGTGGACTACTAAATGAACAACACATACACAAAAAATTAAGAAAACCTTTTACTACTCGGCCACAATATGAGTGCGTATGGTCGGAAGAGGAACTAAACGTTTACGAAATAAGTGGACGGGACATCGGAAGGACCGTCAGGCAAAGAAAAGATCCGCAGTTCCGAGTTGCATTTACTAGCGAGGCTGAGGCCTTAAAATGTAGTACTGTTTTCACTGTGCGACTGCATATTTCCCTATCGCCTTGCCCCTCACTTCCCTGTGATTCCAATGCTTGATTGTCAACAACAAACAGTGGCGCCCTCTTCCAAGCGCATTCATATCGTGGCCGACTAGTATATGTTTTCATGTATTTAAAGTGAAGGGGGGAAGAAAGTTGAGCAGCTCCACGGAGATTTGAACTTGCAACCTCAGGAAGAGTAAGCTAACTCTTTAGCACTGAGCTTAGAGTGGTGCAGCAAGTGTGGCAATACAACGAGATTTAGTCATACTTGATTTGAGAACCACAAATCAATTAAGTGTATTTTGGTTACATATATTCAATGTTGAAACACTCTGAAACACCTGTCTCTTTGAAATCTCGTACATCAATTATTTACTGGAAACACTTTTATGATTATAGTTCTGTTTCACATTATAGGGCTACGTCAGTTGCGTCTGGGGTTTTTAAAAACTATACTCAGTTGCGTCCACAGCTATCTGCTTAGGTAACTTGGGTCGGTTTAGGTTCTTCGATAAGACAGACAAACCCTAATGCCATCTGCACGGCACGAAGCAGAAGATCCAGCTGTCATTCGCTGGGGTTTCTGTGGGCACGTGACGAAGCAAGACGGCATTTCCAGGGATGAGACCTAGAAGGCTAACTGTCCGCCTTTCTGTGTGAAGGCGGCAGTTAGACTGGACGGCTTCCTAATGCTGTCCGCACGGCACGAAGATCCGGTAGCTATGCGCCAGGGTGTGTGACACGTGACGGAGCGGGTGGTTACAGGGATGAGACCTAGAAGGCTAACTGTCCATCACACATCGTTCTAAGGGTTATCCACTAACAGATCCATCGCGATATAACCAAGGAGTTAAAGCGACGTAAAATAAATAGAGTAACAAAACTACAGAACGCGTTATGTGATGAGACACAACAAAGCACTGTTTAGAACGCTTTCTGCTGTGTCATATACACCATAAAGGTCAAACTGGATATACATAATAATTCTCATTCTCAGTTGTGCACGAGTCATGGAATCGATGACAAGTGAGAAGTGGAAGCCTTTGTCATCGATGGTTACAAATTTACACATCACAAGGACCTGCAGAACAATGTTTCACGTTGGACGTGCTGCATGAAAACTTGTGTTTCATAAGGTTAAATGTTAAAAATGAAATCGTTGAAAGCAATCAAGAACACAACCAGAGCAAGTGTTAATAAACAGACAAAAAGTAAGTATAAGCTTAAAAGGAAATCTTGAACATTTAAGTGAGAGGCCAACTAAATTACTGCATGCTGAAATTAAAACCAGTGACTCGGTGGCTTTAACGAGTTGTGATGCAACATGCATAAAACAAAGTCTTCAGCGTGCACGACGATCATTGCTTCCGAAGTTATCCCAGAATATTTCTGAGGCACAGCGAGCGATTGGTTCCTTACCGATTACTGCAAATAAAGGCAAATCATTTTTATCATGTAATGAAAACGGGATGTCCCACGGAAAGTGATCCAAGGGCCATCTGTCGTATGGAAAATATATACATAAATGGGACTTTTAAAAGCTGTTCCACCAATTATTATTAACCGCACATGGAGTGTTTAATAATTTATATACACCCTTCCTTTTCATTCCACTTCCTGACAAAATGAGGAAGTTAGGAGGAAGTTCTTAAATACATAATCGGTGCTTGTGGTAAAGTCAACCTAGAGTTTTCTCCCTCGCGAGTGTACATAGATTTTGAAATACCTATTCATCTTGCAATAAAAACAATTCTTCCAAGGTCAGAAATAAAAGAGTGTGGTTTACATCCCGGACAGCGTTGGTGGCGTAAGATACAGTCTCGGACTTGTGAACCCCCTGAAACCATTCCGAAGTTGGACAGTATTTGAAATTGTTTTTTGATTTGCCGTTTTTGGACTCTACAGGTATCGACGACGTACTTATTCACAGACGACCTACTGCCTTCAAATACAAAGCTAAACATAATTAAAGATACGTACTAATAGAGCATTGCCATTTAAACAGGCAAGAAGTGAGAAGGAAGCCTTTATTCGTAAACACATGGTTACTTTACAAGAAGGTCAAATAACAAGATTGGATTTTATCCGGAATCTGTCATTGAGATTTCAACCAAGGCAAATGTAGTTAAATTTTTAGTCAGAATTTTAATAATGACACTGCCAACATTTTATGGTGAAAATGCCACAGACAACATTTTCAATCTACGTGTAATGTTTCAACTCTACACATACTTTGTCATTGTTTTTTTTAGTTAATTCGTGTTCAGTTCTAAGATTTATATGCATAATACAATGTAATCTGACAAAACATAATAAAACTTCATCCATTTATGGGGTTTAAATTAAAAATGTTACAGACAGTCCTAAGTCTGCAAAATGGGAAGGGAAATGTTGTTTGTGTCAGGAACTGAAAAGGCTGGGACTAACAATTCAAATATTTCAACGGCGCAACTGACGTATTGAGCAAGAATTCAGGGACGCAAATGATGTCGGACAGACATTCCAGGGACGCAACTGACGTGTAAAACTACCACGGGACGCAATCTCCGACCACCGCACATTATAACTACTTCTTGTGAACAAGGTCTGCAGCCCCGAGCGCTCACGAAAGTACCCGATTCGAGCTCCGTCTCTCAGCGCCTGCAGGTTTTAAATTGACCGAGTGTACATAAGGAACACAATGTAGTTGCGCACATTCATTGAACGCGGACTGACCTTAACCTTGTGATGGGATGTTAAGTACGGTTACGCTTATCAGGAAGCGGAGGAGAGTTTAGACACTTAAGCGCATATTCGCCTATTGTGTTTCTGGAAACCTGCAGGAGGAAGGGGTGAAGCGAAGGACATATAGACCAACCAGAACCGGGACGCAGGCTCCAGATATTACATCGCCGGCGGGACCCCTCCCTATAGGCCTATCTCTCCCCAGGAGAGGTCTCTCTGAGCGCCCATCACACACCGAACGCCAGGGCAGGCATTTCCACAAAGAAACCTCCACAACCCGCGCCCGGCATCCACTCACTTGATCCTTAGAACCTAAAAAGGAAATGAAATAACTGGAAATGGGGGACGGACAGGAAAATCGCGGCAATATATAATCCACTCCCGGATTCGCCTACCAACCAGGGAGAACTCAAGGTTAGTGCGGCCGACCCAACGGGAATCGAACCCGGAACCTCCCGAACGCTGGCCTCAACGTTACTGCGGAGCCACCTCGTTCGGTGTTAGGCACTGGTAATCCTAACAGCCTGTTTGAGAATTAGGCATTAGGTGTGAAGGTTTCATCGGAAATATACTATTATGTTTTTGGTCCCCTGAACCCAAAGAAATGGTTTATAGAAATGGTCATTGTGTGTGTGTATGAACAGCATAACTCAAAAACGAAATGTGGGATAAATACCAAACTTGTATCTTGTATCTTCAATTTTGTATTTAAGTATCTTCCATTCGACAAGAAGATTTTAAGGAGAACCCCCACCCGAAACTAACCTGACATGGAATTTTTTACTAAGTTTTTTAATTTCCCAAAATTGGTTCTGACAATTTTGAGTAAAATAACATACATGTAAGATATTTACATGGCAAATAAAATTATATAGGTAAGCTTTAAGCGATAGTCAAATATTTTAAGAGCTGGTTGCTATGTGGAGCACTTCATTCTCTTTGCATGTCCAGGACATAAAAAAAACCAATCATGAATTCGCATTTGAGAAAAAGTATAGGTATTGGAAAACTCAAAGAATAACAAGGAATATCTCGGGAATGGTTCACTCCACAAAACAACTGTATATAATATAAATTGTGTATTTTAACGAGATTTATATTTTTTGTATGCAACTGTATTTATCTCTTACGGTTTACCAGTTATACAAAAGCCATTCACAATGAAGAGGACTTTTGGGGACATTTCCAGAAAATTCAAGATATACATTTTATTTGTCATGAAAATACCTTAAACATATGATAGTTTAATCAAAATCGTTAGCCATTTTTCCAAAAATTTTCTATCTAAAGGGCCGTCTGGATTGGGAGATTTTCTTGAAAATCTTCTTGTCGCATCTTTGAAATATACTGAACCTAAATACTAAGTTTGGTATTTATCCGACTTTTCGTTTTTGAGTTATGCTGTTCACATCTACAAAAACACACAGACACACCCACGGACCTGTTTTTTAAAATTCTGATGTGTTACACTCACATGACTTTCTCTACTCTTGTACAAATTATTTTTACAAACGCTTATTCTCCATCTACTTCATGTTAATCGAGATAAACATTTGCAGACTCTATCTTATTGCTAAGTTTCTTGTAGATGTATGGGGAATATATATTTACAAGGGCAATATAGAAATACAGTAGCCTTTAAGCACATACATATCTCTTAATAGCTGGTTGCTAGGTGCAGCACCATTCCCTTTGCCACAGATTAATACTCTTTGCATATCCAAAACAAAAAAATCTGATGTGTTACACTCACATGACTTTCTCTACTCCTGTACAAACTATTTTTACAAACGCTTATTCTCCATATGCTTCATGTTAATGGAGATATCGAGATGTCAATCTTATTGATAATTTTCTTGTAGATGCAAGGGAAATATGGTAGCTTTTAAGCGATAGTCAAATATTTTATCGCTGGTTGCTATGTGGCGCATTCCATTCTCTTTGCATGTCCAGGACATAAAAAAATGAATAACGAATTTGAGAAAAAGTATAAGTATTGGAAAATTTAAGGAAATAACAAGCAATATCTCGGAAACGGTTCTCTCAACAAAAAAAATGTATATCATATAAGTTGTGTATTTTAACGCGATCTACATTTTTTGTGTAGTAAAATTTTGTCTATCTCTTATGGTTTACCAGTTATGCAAAAGTCGTTCATAATGAAGAATACTTTTGGAGACATTCCCAGAAATTTCGAGATATACATTTCATTTCTCATGACATTATCTTAAACACATGATATTTTCATCAAAATCGTTAGAGCCATTTTTGAGAAAATTAAAATTTTCGAAAAATGTTCCATGTAAAGGGTAGTCTGGGGTGGGGGGATTTTCTTGAAAATCTTCGTGTCGCATCTCTGGAAGATACTGAACGTAAATACCAAGTTTGGTGTTTATCCGACTGTTAGTTTTTGAGTTATGCTGTTCACAGACACACACACAGACACACACACACACAGACACACACACACAGACACACACACGGACATGTTTCCAAAAATGCTTTTTTTGGATTCAGGAGGTCTCAAAACATGTATTTCCGGTGAAATCTCGGTATCGAATTTTTGGGTGGAATGCAATACTTCCCCTACTTACTATACGTAGTAGAGAAAGTAAAAATTAATAACGAATTCCCATTTGAGAAATGTATTGAAAAATTTAAGGGAATAACAAGCAATATCTCGAAAATGGTTCACTCAACAACAAAAATGTATATGACATAAATTGTGTATTTTAACGCGATCTACATCTTTTGTGTAGTAAAAGTTTGTCTATCTCTTATGGTTTACCAGTTATGCAAAAGTCGTTCACAATGAAGAATACTTTTGGAGACATTCCAAGAAAATTCAAGATATGCATTTTATTTGTCATGAAAACATCTTAAACATATGATATTATAATCAAAATCGTTAGAGCCATTTTTGAGAAAATTAAAATTTTAGAAAAATGTTCCATGTAAAGGGTACTCTGTGGTGGGGAGAGTATCTTGAAAACCTTGGTGTCGCATCTCTGGAAGATACTGAACCTAAATACCAAGTTTGGTGTTTATCCGACTGTTCGTTTTTGAGTTATGCTGTTCACAGACAGACAGACACACAGACACACACACGGACATGTTTCCAAAAATGCTTTTTACTTTCTCTACTACGTATAGTAAGTAGGGGAAGTATTGCATTCCACCCAAAAATTCGATACCGAGATTTCACCGGAAATACATGTTTTTAGACCTCCTGAATCCGAAAAAAGCATTTTTGGAAACATGTCCGTGTGTGTGTCTGTGTGTGTGTGTGTCTGTGTGTGTGTCTGTGTGTGTGTGTGTCTGTGTGTGTGTCTGTGAACAGCATAACTGAAAAACGAACAGTCGGATAAGCACCAAACTTGGTATTTAGGTTCAGTATCTTCCAGAGATGCGACACGAAGGTTTTCAAGAAAATCCCCCCACCCCAGACTACCCTTTACATGGAAGATTTTTCGAAAATTTTAATTTTCTCAAAAATGGCTCTAACGATTTTGATGAAAATATCATATGTTTAAGATAATGTCATGAGAAATGAAATGTATATCTCGAATTTTCTGGGAATGTCTCCAAAAATATTCTTCATTGTGAACGACTTTTGCATAACTGGTAAACCATAAGAGATAGACAAAATTTTACTACACAAAAAATGTAGATCGCGTTAAAATACACAAAATATGTCATATACATTTCTTTTGTTGAGTGAACCGTTTTCGAGATATTGCTTGTTATTTCCTTAAATTTTACAATACTTATACTTTTTCTCACATTCGTTATTCATTTTTTTTATGTCCTGGACATGCAAAGAGAATGGAATGCGCCACATAGCAACCAGCGTTAAAATATTTGACTATCGCTTAAAAGCTACCATATTTCCCTTGCATCTACAAGAAAATTACCAATAAGATTGACATCTCGATTAACATGAAACATATGGAGAATAAGCGTTTGTAAAATTAGATTGTACAAGAGTAGAGAAAGTTATGTGAGTGTAACACATCAGATTTTTTTGGATTCAGTGGATCTCAAAACATGTATTTCCGGTGAAATCTCGGTATCGAATTTTTGGGTGGAATACAATACTTCCCCTACTTACTATACGTAGTAGAGAAAGTAAAAATTTAAGAGAATAACAAGTAATATCTTGAAAATGGTTCACTCAACAACAAAAATGTATATGACATAAATTGTGTATTTTAACGCGATCTACATTTGTTGTATAGTAAAATTTTGTCTATCTCTTATGGTTTACCAGTTATGCAAAAGTCGTTCACAATGAAGAATACTTTTGGATACATTCCCAGAAAATTCAAGATATACATTTTATTTGTCATGAAAATATCTTAAACATATGATATTTTAATCAAAATCGTTAGAGCCATTTTTGAGAAAATTAAAATTTTCATGTAAAGGGTAATCTGGGGTGGAGGGATTTTCTTGAAAACCTTCGTGTCGCATCTCTGGAAGATACTGAACCTAAATACCAAGTTTGGTGTTTATCCGACTGTTCGTTTATGAGTTATGCTGTTCACAGACAGACAGACAGACAGACACACACACAGACACAGACACACACACGGACATGTATCCAAAAATGCTTTTTTGGATTCAGGGGGCTCAAAACATGTATTTCCGGTGAAATGTTGGTATCGAGTTTTTGGGTGGAATACAATACTTCCCCTACTTACTACACGTAGTAGAGAAAGTAAAAATTCGGTTGTTTCTCGCGATGTCATGGAAAGTGTAGGTACGAAATTTCAAGACGAGCATATAGGGACATCCGACTATCGATTCTGTTTTCTGTATCGGCCCTGCACCTACAACGAAATGTGTAATAAAATGTTTCTATAAACATGAAGTAGATAGCAAAATAGGCTTTCGTAGGAATATTTTGTAGTAGTTGCATAAAAATAAACAATAGTGGATAGAGAAAGTCCAACGAGTGTTACACGTCACATACTTTTTTGTTGGCTTTCACTTTACTGTCCCCAGAAATTGCGGCACCTGCAACTGCTCGTGCTGCACCATTACTATAGAGAGCCCTGAGTTCAAGTCCGAAAAGTAAACCTTATTTCTGAGCGTACACTTGATCGATTGCGACCGAGTTAACAAAGAAGATTCATAAGCAAGTCAACTACGTCGCTTCCAATCTTGCAACGGAACAGTATGAGAGAAACAAATGATTTGTTTTAATTCATACAGTACTTAAGGAAACGTTTTGTATTTAGAAACATTCAAAAGGTGGAGTGAATAATGACAAAATTCCGGAATTGGAAGTAATCGAACTGCTATCACATCTAGCATATAACCCTGATCTTGCACTATCAATTACCATCTGTTTAGATCCGTGGCCCATTTCCTACATGGAAGAAATTTTGAAAACTTTGAAGCAATTGAAATGGGTATCAACGAATTCTTCACATCAAAAACCAGAAATTGGTACCATTGCAGAATAGCAAACCCTCTGAAAGGTGGCTCAGGACTATAGAATCTAATGGTCTTTTATTTGAAGATTAGAATCATTTCTGTAACAGCATATTTCAAATAAAGTAAGCCATCATCTATATTTGTCATTTACATGCCTCAGATGAAAAAATGAAGCTGAACGGTTAATAGCAATTAGGTAATTTGTATTTTGTCTGCTATTGTCAAACATAACATGTACAGTTATTTCTGTTCGTTTTTTATTACTTTTTACAGGTTTCAGCCACCAATAGAAACTATTAAAGATCTGGCAGATAGTGGACTCCAATGGTATGGCGCGGATGAAGCTTACATTTTTCCTATTTCCAACTCCACAGATCCAATTTTGAAGACGATTATTCAGAACTATGTTGTGCGTTCTGAGGAGGAGATCGTCAAACTTGCTTATGACGACAACTCTTCCTTATTAGTGGAACGCCTACAAGGAGGTATGACTTGTATAATATTTCTCGATTGGCAGTTGAACTGAAATATCGGATGTAATTACAAGAGGATACATTTATGTCATAAATTCAAAAAGTCGGTAGTAATTAGGAGACGGAGGTCATAGTGGGCCCTTTGTGCTTTCAACGTGGCCCCTGGAGGGAAGGGATGAACGGGGGACCAGAAGGGCGACCAGATCGAGACGACGCTAACAAGGTAAGGGCTCCCTAACGATTCCAACATGACACCAATCGTGACGCCGGTTAGCCCTACCTCAAATACTCGTCCTAAGGGGTCCGGGAATAGAACGAGTAACACCCAAAAGAAAGGGGGCCCCAGCAGTTCCACCAAGTACCAGGAGAAAATTATCCAGCACAAATACCACCGTAGTGCTGCAGCATGTCAACCGCCGTCGCCTGGTCCTACAAACCTGAAACAATTGAGGTGAAACAGATAAAATGTAATAATGGGGACAGAAATGATAGACAGGAAACTCATGGTAGAAGGAGTAGCATTCGCCTACCTACTCGAGAAAACCCGAAAAAACCTGTTTAGACTGGCCGACCTGGCCTGACAGGAATCGAACCCGGAACATCCACATGCAAGCCTCATACGTTACCGCTGAGCCATATCGCTCGGTAAAAGCATGTGGTATTATCAGACAACATAAATAATTAATTTACTTTTCATATTAAGATAATAGTACACTAATTATATGAAGAGCGAAAGTGTAGCCAGATACGGAGCGACCCAATGAACTGCGAACCCACTTACGTGTTTTTCTACTGGGTGTACAGGCACGTGTTCCCCGTCGCTGGTGCAATGTAGGCCACGGTAAGTCCAATATCGACTGAAGAGTGGTTGAGTGTACTTCTGTTATCACGGGGGTTTATTTGTTCTGTATTTAATCGCAAAGTGAATTATGACTCAGTATATTTTTACTTTCTCTACCGCGCAACTAGTAGGTAAGGAAGTATTGCATTGCACCCAAAAAATTAATACCAAGATTTCGCCGTAAATGCATGTTCTGAGGCCTTCCGAAAAAAAAGTGTTTAATAGAAGTTCGTGTGTGTGTGAGTATGTGTGTGTGTGTGTGTGTGTGTGTGAGTGAGAGAGAGAAAGCATAACTCAAAAATGAAATGACAGATAAATACAAAACCTTGGTATTTAAGTTCGGTAGCTTCTAAATATGCGATATGAAGATTTCAAGAAAAGAACCCCATACGAGCTACCCTTACATGGAAAAATGTTGCTAATTCACTTTTATTTTCTCAAAAATGACTAATGATTTTGATTAAAATGTTATATATATATATATATATATATATATATTTAAGATATTTATTTGCCAAATGTATATCTTGAGTTTTCGGAGATTAGATTTTGAAGGCCTCTTTAATTGGAATTAATTTTATGTAACTCTGTATAACTTGTAAACCATAAGAGAAAAACAAAAACTTACTTCACAAAAATGCACATCTCTTTAAAAAAACACAGATTACTTCAAATTACATATTTTTTATATAATCAACCATTTGCGAGATATCCGTTGTTATTGGTTTGAATGCTTTTTTTAATGCTTGTCATTTTAAGTGATGTTGCCATTCATTTGTTTCTGACGATGTCATGGAAAGAGTATGGAATTTCAGGATCAGCATATAATGACTCGCTTTTAAAGATTTGACTATCGCTTCCTATACCCACCTTGTAGGTACCTATCATGAATTGTTAATGAAACTATTTCTGAAAACCTTTATCTCAATTAACATGCTGTGAATAGATATATTAGCTTTTGGAAGTATAATTTTTGGAAGCTATGCGAAAATAAACGATGGTACGTAGAGAAAGTCACGCGAACGTAATACATATTTACTTACTGCACTGCCGAGAGGAATGGCTCAGGCGGTAACGCTTGTGCCTCCATTCGGGAGACCGTGGGTTTGATTCCCGTGACCAACCTTCCTGACGCATGGTTTTTTTCGGGGTTTCCCGGGTCGCCAGGCGAATGCTGGAAAGGATCATTACATCCCCCGAATTTTCTGAGCCTCCCTTTCATATCCATTCTCATTTCACTTCACCTTTCATCTGCTTGTTCTCTTGTCGCAAGTGTCGGCGGAAAACATGATGTGTACATGACAGCGAAAAAGGATGCCCTGAGAAAACCTTCGTCTCCCGCACTGCGAGCGGTCTCCGTATCCCCCAGGGAACTTGTAAGCCCGCAGGAAGGGAGGGGATCCAGCTGCACCAGCCACCACCCGGGGGTTCAAATCTGTCCCCGTTTACAGACCCTGCCCTCTGCCTGTCGTGCCTCCTGATCCGGCCGCCCTCTGTCTCCCCTCACTTCATCCCTCTCTTCCGGAGGCGCTCCGTCAGGGGCCTAGGTACAAAAGATCTGTGTAGATCGAGGTGCTATGTCCCCCTCCGTTTTTAGTCCTATCCTATCTACTGCACTAAGGGCGTTTATGTATGATACATTTATGTTGACCCAGTCAAGTTCTAAACGACAAACGAATTGTAGAAAAGATTTCCATGTTAAAAAGTTCCAGACCGAACAACAATATTTAGAATACATTTCTGACCATGGGTAGCGTTCAGTCTTAGAAACCTCACGGCGGGGGATTGTTACCGAAGCCATATTCCGTTATCGTTTGGAGAATCGCTAGGCGAACCTCACGACAAGCATGTCTTTTAGGCTCTGTGCAAACAGTTATTAATTAAGACTGTTGAAGTAATACTTTTCGACCAGGTGAATGTGTACATAGGTGCACGTATTGCGAGTTGAGACTCAATAGTGTATGCAGCGACAAAATGGATCGATATTTAGGTAATGTTTGCTCGGATGATACCTGGTTCCGCCTTCATTGTTGTATGTGTATAAACATCAACTAATCGCTGCTGCAACTCTGAGAAGCCCGATAAAACGTTCATGAAATACACCTCCATGATACCGAGCGGGATGGCTCAGGCGGTTACGTTGTGGGCCGCATTCGGGAGGTCCCGCGAACGATCCCCGGGGACCGCACACTCTGGCGTATGGATTTTTCGTGGTTTCCAGGCGAATGCTGGGGTGGTTCATCTTCTACCCGACTCTCGTTCCTCTCATTTCCTGTACCCACAATCTTCCTTGTCATCTGTTTCAGGGTTGTAGGACCAGGCGACGGTGTTCGGCGGGTTGCGGCTGGGCGGTGGCTTGTGCTCTGTAAAGATTTCTTCCCTGGCGTCCTGCGGTACCACTCAGTTAGATCTCTCCTCAGCGTGGGGCTCCGCTCCGGGGGATCCGGGAGGTTGTGGACAGGAACCGTGCGGCGTCGGATGCGTTCTATCTGGAAACGTTAGGTTTCCAGACAGAACGCATCCGTTTCCGTCCAAGCTTGTGCCCGAAGACATCCGGATCCGGTCGCCTTTCGGGTCTCTCTCCGCATCGTTCCCTCCCAGGGGTCACGTTGGAAGCACAAGGGCCGACCGCCCTGCGTGCGGTGCTCTGCCCGGTTCCAGGGGCCCCTCCGTGATATGTACCATTTACCTTTCACACCTCCATCACGAAGATTAAGTTTGTTGTGTTGCATTCACATTACTTTCTCTACTCACTCTTCTTACAAAAGTATATTCATCTATCCACTTCTTGTTAATCGACATAAACCTTCTTTGCCATTTACACATTTCGCTATTCTTTTAATTTCCATTTATTAACTACAATGGTATTTCGACGAAATTGGAATACATGTGCTATTGCCTATGGGCAATGGTGTTGACTCGCATTGCTTATCGTTGGAATTCTGTTAAACTTTATTCATTAGATCACACACAATTCTTACTTTCAGACTCTGGGTAGCATAGGAAATAATCTTGACTAGAGAAAAATTGGGAATTGAACCCGGGACCTCTCGCACAACAGGCAGGTGCTATACCGACTAAGCTACGAGGGCAGCCACATTTCGTTGTAGGTATAAGAAGGATAAAGTAGGCTAAAGCGTTAGTCAGATTTTTACTTTCTCTACTACGTATAGTAAGAAGGGGAAGTATTGTATTCCACCCAAAAATTCGATACCGAGATTTCACCGGAAATACATGTTTTGAGACCCCCTGAATCCAAAAAAAGCATTTAGGAAACATGTCCGTGTGTGTGTCTGTCTGTGAACAGCATAACTCAGAAACGAACAGTCGAATAAACACCAAACTTCGTATTTAGGTTCCGTATCTTTCAGAGATGCGACACGAAGGTTTTCAAGAAAATCCCCCACCCCAGACTATCCTTTACATGGAACATTTTTCGAAAATTTTAATTTTCTCAAAAATGGCTCTAACGATTTTCATTAAAAAAATCATATGTTTAAGATATTTTCATGACAAATGAAATGTATATCCCGAATTTTCTGAAAATGTCTCCAAAAGTGTTCTTCATTGTGAACGACTTTTGCATAACTAGTAAACCATAAGAGATATACAAAATTTTACTGCACAAAAAATGTAGATCGCGTTAAAATACACAATTTATTTCGTATACATTTTATATGTAAAGTGAACCATTTTCGAGATATTGCTTGTTATTCCCTTAAATTTTCCAATACTTATACTTTTCTCAAATTCGTTATTCATTTTTTTTAAATCCTGGTAATGCAAAGAGAATGGAATACTCCACATAGCAACTAGCTCTTAAAATATTTGACTATCGCTTAAAGCCTAGCAATTCCCCTTGCATCTACAAGAAAATTAGCAATAAGATTAACATCTCGATATCTCGATTAACATGAAGCATATGGAGAATAAGCGTTTGTAAAAATAGTTTTTACAAGAGTAGAGAAAGTCATGTGAGTGTAACACGTCAGATTTTTAAACAGTGTGCGCTTCGTGATGGATTTGAAAGCTTATATTTCTTACTTAATGAAAACCAAGATAAACCTTTGCAGAAATAGTTTCATTCCAATTTTGCTGTATGTACAAGGAGGTTAGAGGAAACTGAAGCGATAGTCTTATGTTCAAAAGTGATTTGCCATATACTGGTCTTGAAATTCAATACTCTTTCGATGGCATCTCGAGAAATAACTGAGTAGCGACACCACGTTAAAAAAATTCGAAGTATTAAAAAATTCAAACCAATAACAAGGGATATCTCGGAAATGGCTGATACTACAATAAAAGTTATTGGAGATAAACTGTGTATTTTAAAGAGATGTATACATTTTTGTAGTACTTTTTAGTCCATCTATTATGGTTTACCCCTATACAAAATTAGGTTTACGAAATTCCTTCGGAATGAAGAGTACATCACAGGCTATTCCCAAAAAATTCAATACATACATTTGTGCACCATTTAACTACGTTAAAATATATGGTATTTTAATCAAAATTGTTAGAACCATTTTTGAAAAAATAAAAAATTCCGAAAAAATGTCCATGTAAAGCGTAGTTTGGGGAGAGGGATTTTCTTGAAAATCTTCGTGTCGTATCTTTGGAAGATGCTGAACTTAAATACCAATTTTGGTGTTCAACCGAGTTTTTATTCTTTGGTTATGCGCTCACCGACACACACACGCAAAATTTTTTGTTTGGAGAGGTGGGCAGGGAGTCTCAAAACGTGTATTTCCGGTGAAATCTGGATATCCAATTGTTGGGTGGAATGCAATACTTCCCCTACTTGCTACAGGGAAGTAGGAGAAAAAATAAAAATTTATGTACGGAACGTATGAGCGGAGAAAGAATTATAGGCCGGATTTTTTCTTTTGCTTTTTCGCCTTATGTAAAAAGTGATAAGGCTGGTTCACAACCAACGAGAACGGTAACCAGAAAGAGAACGGGAAAGATTGAAATACATGTATTCAAATGGGAGTGTCCACAACCGACGGGAAGCCTTCCCGGGCCCCGGGAACGGGAAGAAGAGTTGCCCAACTTTTAACTTTCTCGTTCTCGTTCCCGGGCACGGCATGTTAGATCCCTATTGTGCATATTAGCCTCTTCACTCTAGAGGTTATTCTAAGCGGCCGTGACATGAAACAGCCACTAGTGCTCTCTATAGTCGCAAGCTGGAAACATGAAACTGGAAGGAATTAGTAGTAAATGGGTAAATGTGCTTCCTAACCTCATCCCGACAACCGCTTATCTAATCAACGTTGGTTCCTCTGGTGAAGGGATCATTTGTAGTTTGTTTAAATGCAACTCAAAACTGGCTATTACCTAAAAAACAATGGCAAACGCTACAAAAAACAGCTAAATACGGTGGAAATGAAAAAAAGAATAAACAATTTTAATGTATGCCATTAAATAAAGGAATGAAAGTTTGGCATAAGTAGAGGGATCGGAAATGTAATGAATATGCATTTAGATAATGTTTACTCTATCGAATTTTGACGTTGGCTTGGCTAAATTGGAAGTAGGTGAAAAAATGTCATTGGTCAGTTAAAAACAAATGAAATCCCAATGCGCAAAATCGACTTTCACTTTGTGATCGATATGCATTCCCGTTCTCGTTTCCGTTCTGATTACCGTTACCGGGTGGTTGTGAACCAGCCTATAGACTAAAGCAATACTACAACAAAAATGTAGGTATCTTTAAAACACACAATTTAGTTTAAATGAACTTTACGGCATTAGCCACTTCCAAGATATCCGTTAAATATTATTGGTTTGAATCTTACAATACTCATTTTTTAAAGTGCTGTTCGCTATTCAGTTGTTTCTCGCGATGTCGTGGAAAGAGTATGGAATTTCAAGGCCAGCATATAATGGTCCACCTTTAATCATCTTATTATCGATTTGGCCTCCTGTATCCCAACGAAGTATGTAATGTAACTATTTCTGCAAAGGTTAAAAGGTAAAGGTACGTATCACGGAGGGGCCTACAGAACCGGGACAGAGCACCGCACGCAGACCACTCGGCCCAATTTGCTTCCAACGTGACCACCTGGAAGGGAGGAGTGAGGGGAGAGACCCGAAGAACGACCAGATCCGGATGCCGACGGGCGAAAACATGGCCAGGGTCCCTAACGTTTCCAGATAGAGCTCATCCGACGCCGCACGGTCCCTGCTCACAAGCCACTAACCTTCACCGTTCCCCTGAGCGGAGCCCCACGCTGAGGAGAGACCTAATTGAGCGGTACCGCAGCGACACCAGGGAAGAAACCTTTACAGAGCGCAAGCCACTATCGCCTGGTCCTACAACCCTGAAACAGATGATGGGTACAGGAAATGAGAGGAAAGAGAGTCGTGGTAGAAAATGAACCTTCCCAGCATTCGCCTGGCAACTCGGGGAAACCACGAAAAAACCCAAGGGTCAGAGTGGGCGGTCGCCAAGGATCGATCTGCGGGCCACAGGCGAAAGAGCCTGAGTCATCCCGCTCGGTTGTGAAAAGGTTTACCTCAATAACATGAAGGAGATAGAAAAATAAAGTTTCGTACGATAGTGTGTATAAGTTTTACAAAGGTAAACAATGATGGGTAGACGTCTTGTGAATGTAAAGTATAGTATTTTTACTTTCTCTACTACGTATAGTAAGTACGGGAAGTATTGTATTCCACCCAAAAATTCGATACCGAGATATCACCGGAAATATATGTTTTGAGACCCCCTGAATACAAAAAAAGCATTTTTGGAAACATGTCCGTGTGTGTGTCTGTCTGTGTGTCTGTGTGTCTGTGAACAGCATAACTCAGAAACGAACAGTCGGATAAACACCAAACTTGGTATTTAGGTTCAGTATCTTCCAGAGATGCGACACGAAGGTTTTCAAGAAAATCCCCCCACCCCAGACTACCCTTTACATGGAAAATTTTTCGAAAATTTTAATTTTCTCAAAAATGGCTCTAACGATTTTGATGAAAATATCATATGTTTAGGACAATGTCATGAAAAATGAAATGTATATCTCGAATTTTTTGGGAATGTCTCCAAATGTATTCTTCATTGTGAACGACTTTTGCATAACTGGTAAACCATAAGAGATAGACAAAATTTTACTACACAAAAAATGTAGATCGCGTTAAAATACACAACTTATGTCTTATACATTTCTTTTGTTGAGTGAACCGTTTTCGAGATATTGCTTGTTATTCCCTTAAATTTTCCAATACTTATACTTTTTCTCAAATTCGTTATTCATTTTTACTTTCTCTACTACGTATAGTAAGTAGGGGAGGTATTGTATTCCACCCAAAATTTCGATATCGAGATTTCACCGGAAATACATGTTTTGAGACCCCCTGAAACCTAAAAAAGCATTTTTGGAAACATGTCCGTGTGTGTGTCTGTGTGTCTGTCTGTGTGTCTGTGTGTCTGTGTGTCTGTGTGTGTCTGTGAACAGCATAACTCAGAAACGAACAGTCGGATAAACACCAAACTTGGTATTTGGGTTCAGTATCTTCCAAGGATGCGACACGAAGGTTTTCAAGAAAATCCCCCCACCCCAGAGTACCCTTTACATGGAAGATTTTTCGTACATTTTAATTTTCTCAAAAATGGCTCTAACGATTTTGATTAAAATATCATATGTTTAAGATATTTTTATGACAAATAAAATGTATATCTTGAATTTCCTGGGAATGTCTCCAAAAGTATTCTTTATTGTGAACGACTTTTGCATAACTGGTAAACCATAAGAGATAGACAAAATTTTACTACACAAAAAATGTGGATCGCGTTAAAATACACAATTTATGTCATACACATTTTTTTAGTTGAGTGAACCATTTTCGAGATATTGCTTGTTATTTCCTTAAATTTTCCAATACTTATACTTTTTCTCAAATTCGTTATTCAATTTTTTATGTCCTGGATATGCAAACAGAATAGAATGCGCCACATAGCAACCAGCGCTTAAAAGATTTGACTATCGCTTATAACCTACCATGTTCCCCTTGCATCTACAAGAAAATTAGCAATAAGATTGACATCACGATATCTCGATTAACATGAAGCATATGGAGAATAAACGTTTCTAAAAATAGTTCGTACAAGAGTAGAGAAAGTCATGTGAGTGTAGCACATCAGATTTTTCTCAAATGCGTTATTCATTTTTTACTTTCTCTACTACGTATAGTAAGTAGGGGAAGTATTGCATTCCACCCAAAAATTCGATACCGAGATTTCACCGGAAATACATGTTTTGAGACCCCCTGAATCCAAAAAAAGCATTTTTGGAAACATGTCCGTGTGTGTGTCTGTGTGTGTGTGTGTGTGTGTGTGTGTGTGTGTGTGTGTGTGTGTCTGTGTGTGTGTCTGTGAACAGCATAACTCAAAAACGAACAGTCGGATAAACACCAAACTTGGTATTTACGTTCAGTATCTTCCAGAGATGCGACACGAAGGTTTTCAAGAAACTCCCCCCAACCCAGAGTACCCTTTACATGGAAGATTTTTCGAAAATTTTAATTTTCTCAAAAATGGCTCTAACGATTTTCATGAAAATATCATACGTTTAAGATACTGTCATGAGAAATGAAATGTATATCTCGAATTTTCTGGGAATGTCTCCAAAAGTATTTTTCATTGTGAACGACTTTTGCATAACTGGTAAACCATAAGAGATAGACAAAATTTTACTACACAAAAAATGTAGATCGCGTTAAAACACACAACTTATGTTATATACATTTCTTTTGTTGAGTGAACCGTTTTCGAGATATTGCTTGTTATTTCCTTAAATTTTCCAATACTTATACTTTTTCTCAAATGCGTTATTCATTTTTTATTTTCTCTACTACGTATAGTAAGTAGGGGAAGTATTGCATTCGACCCAAAAATTCGATACCGAGATTTCACCGGAAATACATGTTTTGAGACTCCCTGAATCCAAAAAAAGCATTTTTGGAAACATGTCCGTGTGTGTGTCTGTGTGTGTGTCTGTGTGTCTGTGTGTGTGTCTGTGTGTGTGTGTGTCTGTGAACAGCATAACTCAAAAACGAACAGTCGGATAAGCACCAAACTTGGTATTTACGTTCAGTATCTTCCAGAGATGCGACACGAAGGTTTTCAAGAAACTCCCCCCACCCCAGACTACCCTTTACATGGAACATTTTTCGAAAATTTTAATTTTCTCAAAAATGGCTCTAACGATTTTGATGAAAATATCATATGTTTAAGATAATGTCATGAGAAATGAAATGTATATCTCGAATTTTCTGGGAATGTCTCCAAAAATATTCTTCATTGTGAACGACTTTTGCATAACTGGTAAACCATAAGAGATAGACAAAATTTTACTACACAAAAAATGTAGATCGCGTTAAAATACACAACTTATGTCATATTCATTTCTTTTGTTGAGTGAGCCGTTTTCGAGATATTGCTTGTTATTTCCTTAAATTTTCCAATACTTATACTTTTTCTCAAATGCGTTATTCATTTTTTTTGTCCTGGACATGCAAAGAGAACGGAATGCGCCACATAGCAACCAGCGTTAAAATATTTGACTATCGCTTAAAAGCTACCATATTTCCCTTGCATCTACAAGAAAATTACCAATAAGATTGACATCTCGATATCTCGATTAACATGAAGCATAGGGAGAATAGGCGTTTGTAAAATTAGATTGTACAAGAGTAGAGAAAGTCATGTGAGTGTAACACATCAGATTTTTTTGTCCTGGACATGCAAAGAGAATGGAATGCGCCACATAGCAACCAGCGTTAAAATATTTGACTATCGCTTAAAAGCTACCATATTTCCCTTGCATCTACAAGAAAATTACCAATAAGATTGATATCTCGATATCTCGATTAACATGAAGTATATGGAGAATAGGCGTTTGTAAAATTAGATTGTACAAGAGTAGAGAAAGTCATGTGAGTGTAGCACATCAGATTTTTACTTTCTCTACTACGTATAGTAAGTAGGGGAAGTATTGCATTCCACCCAAAAATTCGATACCGAGATTTCACCGGAAATACACGTTTTGAGACCTCCTGAAACCAAAAAAAGCATTTTTGAAAACATGTCCGTGTGTGTGTGTCTGTGTGTGTGTGTGTGTGTGTGTGTGTGTTCGTGTGTGTGTGTGTCTGTGTGTGTGTCTGTGAACAGCATAACTCAAAAACGAACAATCGGTTAAGCACCAAACTTGGTATTTAGGTTCAGTATCTTCCAGAGATGCGACACGAAGGTTTTCAAGAAAATCCCCCCACCCCAGACTACCCTTTACATGGAACATTTTTCGAAAATTTTAATTTTCTCAAAAATGGCTCTAACGATTTTGATGAAAATATCAAATGTTTAGGATAATGTCATGAGAAATGAAATGTATATCTCGAATTTTCTGGGAATGTCTCCAAAAGTATTCTTCATTGTGAACGACTTTTGCATAACTGGTAAACCGTAAGAGATAGACAGAATTTTACTACACAAAAAATTTAGATCGCGTTAAAATACAAAACTTATGTCATATACATTTCTTTTGTTGAGTGAACCGTTTTCGAGATATTGCTTGTTATTTCCTTAAATATTTCAATACTTATACTTTTTCTCAAATTCGTTATTCATTTTTTTTATGTCCTGGACATGCAAAGAGAATGAAATGCACCACATAGCAACCAGCGTTAAAATATTTGACTATCGCTTATAACCTACCATATTCCCCTTGCATCTACAAGAAAATTACCAATAAGATTGACATCTCGATATCTCGATTAACTTGAAGCATATGGAGAATAGGCGTTTGTAAAAATAGATTGTAAAAAAGTAGAGAAAGTCATGTGAGTGTAACACATCAGATTTTTTTATGTCCTGGACATGCAAAGAGAATGGAATGCGTCACATAGCAACCAGCGTTAAAATATTTGACTATCGCTTAAAAGCTACCATATTTTCCTTGCATCTACAAGAAAATTACCAATAAGATCGACATCTCGATATCTCGATTAACATGAAGCATATGGAGAATAGGCGTTTGTAAAATTAGGTTGTACAAGAGTAGAGAAAGTTATGTGAGTGTAACACATCAGATTTTTTTTTTGTCCTGGACATGCAAAGAGAATGGAATGCGCCACATAGCAGCCAGCGTTAAAATATTTGACTATCGCTTAAAAGCTACCATATTCCCCTTGCATCTTCAAGAAAATTACCAATAAGATTGACATCTCGATATCTCGATTAACATGAAGTATATGGAGAATAGGCGTTTGTAAAATTAGATTGTACAAGAGTAGAGAAAGTCATGTGAGTGTAGCACATCAGATTTTTACTTTCTCTACTACGTATAGTAAGTAGGGGAAGTATTGCATTCCACCCAAAAATTCGATACCGAGATTTCACCGGAAATACACGTTTTGAGAGCTCCTGAAACCAAAAAAAGCATTTTTGGAAACATGTCCGTGTGTGTGTGTGTCTGTGTGTGTGTGTGTGTGTGTGTGTGTGTGTGTGTGTCTGTCTGTCTGTGTGTGTGTCTGTGAACAGCATAACTCAAAAACGAACAATCGGATAAGCACCAAACTTGGTATTTAGGTTCAGTATCTTCCAGAGATGCGACACGAAGGTTTTCAAGAAAATCCCCCCACCCCAGACTACCCTTTACATGGAACATTTTTCGAAAATTTTAATTTTCTCAAAAATGGCTCTAACGATTTTGATGAAAATATCAAATGTTTAGGATAATGTCATGAGAAATGAAATGTATATCTCGAATTTTCTGGGAATGTCTCCAAAAGTATTCTTCATTGTGAACGACTTTTGCATAACTGGTAAACCGTAAGAGATAGACAGAATTTTACTACACAAAAAATTTAGATCGCGTTAAAATACAAAACTTATGTCATATACATTTCTTTTGTTGAGTGAACCGTTTTCGAGATATTGCTTGTTATTTCCTTAAATATTTCAATACTTATACTTTTTCTCAAATTCGTTATTCATTTTTTTTATGTCCTGGACATGCAAAGAGAATGAAATGCACCACATAGCAACCAGCGTTAAAATATTTGACTATCGCTTATAACCTACCATATTCCCCTTGCATCTACAAGAAAATTACCAATAAGATTGACATCTCGATATCTCGATTAACTTGAAGCATATGGAGAATAGGCGTTTGTAAAAATAGATTGTAAAAAAGTAGAGAAAGTCATGTGAGTGTAACACATCAGATTTTTTTATGTCCTGGACATGCAAAGAGAATGGAATGCGTCACATAGCAACCAGCGTTAAAATATTTGACTATCGCTTAAAAGCTACCATATTTTCCTTGCATCTACAAGAAAATTACCAATAAGATCGACATCTCGATATCTCGATTAACATGAAGCATATGGAGAATAGGCGTTTGTAAAATTAGGTTGTACAAGAGTAGAGAAAGTTATGTGAGTGTAACACATCAGATTTTTTTTTGTCCTGGACATGCAAAGAGAATGGAATGCGCCACATAGCAGCCAGCGTTAAAATATTTGACTATCGCTTAAAAGCTACCATATTCCCCTTGCATCTTCAAGAAAATTACCAATAAGATTGACATCTCGATATCTCGATTAACATGAAGCATATGGAGAATAGGCGTTTGTAAACATAGATTGTACAAGAGTAGAGAAAGTCATGTGAGTGTAACACATCAGATTTTTTTGTCTTGGATATGCAAAGAGTTATAATCTGTGGCAAAGGGAATGGTGCTGCACCTAGCAACCAGTTATTAAGAGATATGTATGTGCCTAAAGGCTACTATTACTTTCTCTACTACGTATAGTAAGTAGGGGATGTACTGTATTCCACCCAAAATTTCGATACCGAGATTTCACCGGAAATACATGTTTTGAGACCCCCTGAATCCAAAAAAAGCATTTTTGGAAACATGTCCCTGTGTGTGTCTGTGTGTCTGTGTCTGTGCGTCTGTGTCTGTCTGTGTGTGTGTCTGTGAACAGCATAAGTCAGAAACGAACAGTCGGATAAACACCAAACTTGGTATTTGGGTTCAGTATCTACCAAGGATGCGACACGAAAGTTTTCAAGAAAATCCCCTCACCCCAGAGTACCCTTTACATGGAACATTTTTCGAAAATTTTAATTTTCTCAAAAATGGCTCTAACGATTTTGATTAAAATATCATGTGTTCAGGATATTTTCATGGCAAATGAAATTTATATCTCGAATTTTCTGGGAATGTCTCCAAAAGTATTCTTTATTGTGAACGACTTTTGCATAACTGGTAAACCATAGGAGATAGACAAAATTTTACTACACAAAAAATGTATATCGCGTTAAAATACACAATTTATGTTATATACATTTCTTTTGTTGAGTGAACCGTTTTCGAGATATTGCTTGTTATTCCCTTAAGTTTTCCAATACTTATACTTTTTCTCAAATTTGTTATTCATTTTATTTTATGTCCTGGACATGCAAACGGAATGGAATGCGCCACATAGCAACCAGCGATAAAACATTTGACTATCGCTTAAAACCTACCATATTCCCCTTGCATCTGCATGAAAATTAGCAATAAGATTGACATCTCGATATCTCGATTAACATGAAGTAGATGGAGAATAAGCGTTTGTATAAATAGTTTGTACAAGAGTAGAGAAAGTCATGTGAGTGTAACACAACAGATTTTTTGTCTTGGATATGCAAAGAGTTATAATCTGTGGCAAAAGGAATGGTGCTGCACCTAGCAACCAGCTATTAAGAGATATGTATGTGCTTAAAGGCTACTGTATTTCTATATTGCCCTTGTAAATATATTTTCCCGTACATCTACAAGAAAATTAGCAATAAGGTAGAGTCTGCAAATGTTTATCTGGATTAACATGAAGTAGATGGAGAATAAGCGTTTGTAAAAATAGTTTGTACAAGAGTAGAGAAAGTCATGTGAGTGTAACACATCAGATTTTTTTTTAAATATTGCCCTTGTAAATGTATTTTCCCCTTACATCTACAAGAAAATTAGCAATAAGGTAGAGTCTGCAAATGTTTATCTGGATTAACATGAAGTAGATGGAGAATAAGCGTTTGTAAAAATAGTTTGTACAAGAGTAGAGAAAGTCATGTGAGTGTAACACATCAGATTTTTTATATGTGTTTCTTTCTTCATGGTGCAAATGCAAAAATATAACTACTGTTAATTTACATAAAAACACAGGGTTTATAGTCCTAATTAATCAACGCAACAACACAAATTCGTGTGTTTTTTTTTTCCCGTAGGTTATTTCACTCACCTGAAGTACATATCCGAGGAAGTTATGCAAAATAAACGGCTCATGAGAGAAGTTATTATACCTGAGCATCTTGTCTTTGCTTTCTGTAAGGGTTCTGCTTATAAAGAAAACTTCAACGTCTTACTTCACAAACTCCGGCAGTCAGGCATACCACTATATTGGGAAGGTGAGACAGCACGCAAATATCTTTCTCAACGTCTGCAAACATCAATTTTGGGGAGCAGAGAACTACCAAATTCGCATGAGATAAAGTTAAGCTTCAGTCATGTTCAGGTGAGTGTGCACAGGTGATCTAATTACTCAATGTGCATGAATCATTAGGTACTTTATTAAATACACGAGGAACGAAATTGTTTTTGGTAGACATCGGATATAAGTGCAAATGTATGTTTTATTTGCTTGCACATATTATGATACGGAAACAAAGTTAAGATTGCGCTTTAAGTTCATATTTTTCTGTATGTAAAATTGTATGGTGCATATAATTGCAGACTTTAAGTATTCTTGCATATTTCGCATTTATATCAGTTGTCTTTAAAGCATAACAAATATTAAACTGAAGCTTTATAATGTTGATTCATAAACTCGGTGAGGATGAGCCGGATCGCTTGTAGGGTCTTAGAGAAAACCAATCATTCTACCATTGCTCGCTTTGTGAACGATGCTTTAAGAGCATTACGGCCAGAAGGAGGTAGTAAACCAATTCCGTGTTCCGTTTTCAGACGCTGCAGCTGTGAGCTGCCTCATCTCCGAAAATATTTTATACCCATTTATTTCAGGAGATTTGTATTGTGCATGGGCTTCTAAGGATAGCAGAAGTCATGTCGGAACAGTTTTCTGAATTAAATACCTTAATTTATAGCACCAAGAAGGTTTTTGTAAAAGCCCTTGTCCGCGTAAATGCTTATAGGGAAAAACTTCCGGAATTTGCTTTACCTCCAGAATCAATACCGCTGGGGTACATGGATCAAGAACGGTTCAAGGGAGGGTCGAGCCGTGCCACCGCCCAAGGCGGCAGAATCTTAAAACATAAACAATATACATATGTGAAAATACGACGGAGTTACAAATCATATTTAAATTCCAGCGACTTTCTGGATATTTTTCCTTATGCAATTGGCGACAAATGAAACGATAACACTGGATTGGATGCGACCTTCATTTATAAGTATGTCAAAACACCCAGTGCGCGGCAGCTGTTCAACAATAAGCATCACGTTTATAAACGGGAGTGTTTCATGTTACTAGCTTTAGCATATATACTTACATTGCAGACTCATGAACCTCCAAGGTTAGTGGTCGCTTTAGTGGTATCCTGGAAGCCAAGCTTGTCAACCAGAATGAGCATCCTACCACACGTAAACTTATTTCTTCACTTGAAGAAGAGCGCTATTTCAGGGAAGCCCTGGGTCTTTGGATAAGGTCCTCCAAAATCTCGGATTTAAATTCAAGACAATAACTAAGTAATAATACTCGAAAGATTCAATATTATAGCCCTAAGGGCATAATTCTTAAGATTAATACAAAATAAGAATTTAAACGAAATTGGTTGGCTTAAACACCGGCCATACCGTAGTAAAGGGCTGGTTGATAACAAATGAAAGTTCTAAGAAGTTACCCGCAGAACTTTATTATTGCCCATGCTGCAACATCTAATTTCTATGGCCACCTAAAAGTAAACTAAACTCAACTCCATAGCCCTACGGCGCATGCAAACCTTGACTTGCCAACCCGACTGCCGGTCTCACGCCCACATACCACGACAGGGATGTGCGATCATCCAACGGATACGGGGAGGATATGTGGAAAGCATCACGCATTCCCGAGCCAGAATGTTGGCTTTCGAGGCCGGGATCGCCACTTATCGCAACTCCTCACTTTCCTGAGTGGGCACCGGTTCTTATACTCGGGCGCATTCCGTGGCCGGAAACCAGAGCACCACACCCCAGCCCTCTGCGCCACGGCGCAGGGCTTTTATACTCACCGATTGCTCTTCAGTTCGAGATTTGGGGATTACCATGAAGACATTAACCATAACCAGTTCTACAGATGTTTAAGCAACAGTTACTCCTTAACATCCCGTGGACAATACGCCATACCACACGGCCAAAACAAATAAGTGCACAGTAATACTAAATTACAAATGGTAGAGTGGCTCACTGTCATAATCAGGCATTTAATATTACAATGAAAAAGGATGAACTTTTTAATTTCTGCTGCTCATAAATGAAAACAAGTTCGGCCCAAATACGTTGCGGATGAACTAGCTAAAAGGACATTGTCATTGAACCATCAGATTGTCCCGATATCAATGCAATTTCAACCCCATAGAACTTATCTGCACAGAAGTAAATGCAACAAAACATTTACTTTGATCTAAGTGGGACATCGCACAAGGGAAGCAGGAAATGAAGTGACACCAGAAAAGTACTAATTAACCAGTGCACTGTGTTTTCATTTTGTGTGTGATTTAATCTTTTAATCTCCCGATGAAGGGGTAAACCCGAAATATTGAACATTTTTATTGCGTGACTTTGCGCGTTTTATCTTTCACTCAGAACAGCCTTGTTCTTTCACCACGGATAAGATACGGTATACGTGTACGAGGCGGATTCCTATAGACATGCTAATCATGCATTTACATGGTTCTTTTATTGCTTTTGATAAACTTAATATGAATGATGGACACTATTGGACGTTGTGGGTAACATATTTTAATAGTGTGTGAAAATTCTTGTCACCTTTTTCCATACACACAAGTTACACAACGCCCATCACACGCATTCAGCATTCTAAAAGCATTGCTTCTACTACCAACATTGGTAATCCGAACATAGCGGAAGGTACGAAGTGCTGCCAACACGAAAATGGATCCTTGCTACTTATTCAGAATCTACGCAAAGCGTAGCCAAGGGGTGTCTTTATAAGTAGGGGAGTGAAGCAGTTAACGACGGCAGAGCGTAGTCTTACGATCTGCGGAGCTAAACCTCTATTTTAGTTTCGCAGCGTTTTCATACGTTGGCGACATTCATTTAGCGACCATTTGTCCATTCCGTTGGCAACCTTTCACTACATTCCACCTGAAAATGTCGGCAGTTCCTGTTACGAGGTGCATCTAGAATGTATTTTCCGATTTTGTTTCCTTAAAGTAAACGTATTTAGGCGGGAAAATTGCGCATGCGTAACAGATCTATGACGTATCAGTCATATGCCGGCCAGATAGGTCCGCATGGTGCCAGTAGCGCGGCAGCAGTGGTCCGAAATGGCGACTCTTAGTCGTTCTCCCGCCGCCTGGGAGGTTCGGTCAGTGATAAAGTTCCTTACTGCGCAAAACATAGCGCCGATCGAAATTCATCCTCAGCTCTGTCAGGTCTGGGGTAGAACTCCTGAAGCCGACCCCAACATGGATAAACGCTGCTCCCTTTTATGCTGAAATTTCAATGCAGTTAAAAGAGATTGTTTACAATCTAAATCCATGTGATTGTTTGTCAATTGAACGTTCACACAACATTTAGAAATGGGACATTGCAGAGGCACTTGAATATAATTAAGGCGTGCTTAAAAGATCTACCTCATGCAATACACAAACTATAAAAATGTTTTTGCCTCTTAATGACTAAATCAATCCTTAAGAAAGTGAAAAAGTGAATTTAAGTGTGTCCTTTTAAAATATAAAGAAATATTGGGTGCAAAATCATACAGTGTATTACTAAAAATCCGTATTTTAATATTTTATCCTCAATTAACTAATATGTCCACGGTGACGTATAACTTCCAAAGAAATTCTTCCAGAGCTTTTCAGTACTTACAAATACTGCCATTCATGTCTGTAGACGTTGAGAGTTCACTTTCTACATGTAAACTCACGTTTGCTAATAAAAGTAATAAATTTGCAGCTGAACATTTGGAAGAAATGTGATTGTATACTGCAGATCCAATTATAACCTCCAAGAACGCTATAAGGAAGAAGCTTTAATGTGAGTAGATCTATAAATCATATGCATACTGTATTAGCATACTTCAGTGCATATTTTCAACTTTTAAAGCGTATTTTAAAGCATAAATGTCTGCATAATTAAGATATTTTAATGCATATGAATCCGATGTCTAGCTATTAGCAAACTAAAGCTCTGCTTTGCGTCTTAAAACTTAGACTGAATGTCACAAAGTCATCCTAAATTACTGACCTAACTCAAATGGCCGACAGGATCTTTTTAAAGTATTGTATTTCCACTCTCTAGTCTTTATGGGTATCATTTTCACAATTATATACGGAGAGTTGTTCACGATCTATGGTAAGAATATCAGACGAGCACAGTAGCTCCGCGCTGAACATGTGGAACCGATTAAAGTTCAGCAGTATGAGTGTACCACTGTGTTTGCTCATTCGTGTGCTCTTGTTTCTGCTGCATCAAATGGCGTCAAAAATAGAACCATTCTGATAAGGGTATATTATTCTCATTTCCGGTGCAAAATACTTGTATTCTAAGATTATTAAGCAATGCAAGAGGCGTGGTTTTAACATATACAAGAAAGTGGTCTCATGTGCACTGAACAAAAAAGGTAAGGCCACGTTAGGACTTATTCCAAAGGGAAGATGCAGGGAGATAATTTGGAAGGTGAAGACCCATGCCTCTGGAACAAATCCTGCAACTCAGAGGGCCATTGAACTGTAATTAGGGATCCCTGTCACTTCTGTGAACACCATAATCAACCAGGATTTGAATCTAGAAAAGTGCCATAAGAGCCGGGGATGTAAGCTGTTGCCTAAACAGCCTCTAACACCAGAAAGCTGTATGAACGACACCTAGCTGGTGAAAAGTGTCGCGGTAATCGGCTCGTGTTATCTTATTTGCTTGGCGCCTGTTATTGTTTTATTATTTTAAATTTGGGGTTTTGTCCTCCGGCTAGCTATTATTACTCAGTTAAGCAAGTATCTCTGAGCAGGGCGTATAAACGGAAAGGAGTTGTTACTAAAAGATAACACTGATAAAAGAATTTGTTTTTACACTTTTATTGCCGTCACACTTAATTAATAATTCACATCTTTAATCTTTATACACGCCTGACTGAAAATGTGGTACTTCCAAATGTAATTACTGTCGTATTAGTTGACGCGTACATCACATTTTTGTAACTAACTTTACGACGTGTACCTCGCGCGAGATTCTTCCAAACTGTATGACGTGCACCTCACGAGAGATTCCTTAGAACTGCGTGAAACATACTTATGGCTCGAGAATATATACTCCTTCACCTCGAAATGCCTAAACATTATAATAGAGCTGCTATTGCTTACCAAATCGCGCCAACATTAGCGTCTGTTTTGTCAGCCAATCACTACTACTAACATATATGCTCTAGGGAAGATATTCCCTCCATTTCTAAAGAAAGGCACGCTACCCTGACGTCATTTGTTTGTCTCTTCTTAGTGATAAACAACTCACCCCCTCGGTTTATTGTTACCCACTTCTATTGTCAGTTTAGGTGAGGCCGTGTAAACCTATTTCCTAACAATACTTATGGCTAACAAACATCTAAAATCCTGTACATCGAATAATATTAATTTACACTACAATCACTTTGGCATTCACAGTGTTGTGATATAAAATATTGCCTCAAAAGTGGATGTTTGTTGTCTTTTTAGATGAGGCATACGCTTATCTAAGTAACTGCAACAAGCCCTGGGCTATATATTACCGACCAAGGGGAGAAAAAAATTTGAAGGTTGGTATAAGAAAACTAACGAAACTTTTCCACAATGGTTTCATGGTAATAGCAAGGCAGAGTTACAGTGGAAATTAACCATTAAACATTCGTCGTGTACATAACAATGTAAAAATCAACTCGGCATATTATCAGACTAACGTCCCGATACCAATTTTCCATACAGAAATCCCTCCTCTCTACGGTGCAGATGTAAATAAAGTCACCAAGTCATACGTCTGCTTCAACCTACATATGTTTGGATACATAGAGAGAGAAATGGGAATACATTCCATGCCTTTCAGCGACATCCATGTTAAGTAATCTGATACATAAATGATGGAGTTTTGTGCATTTGCTGAAAAGAACCCCTGGAAGCAGACGGCCGCGAACTTTGGATGGTCTCTGGAAAGCTGCCAGGAGGAATGGAATAAACTGGACATCCTTGTATTTCGTAGCAGTTTGCTCCAGTGGAAGCTGTGCTGCAGATTGATAGCTCAAGCTAAAGGCTGCCAGATAGAACATTACTGCTGGTGGAGGCGTGGTTTTTCATAAGGTAAGAGGGGTCTTAAGTTTGTTACCATACATTGCAAACAAACCTCTGTATTCACGCAAAGAATGATAGAATATTATGCGCATAAAGTGAAGACAGTATAAAATGTATTTTATGATTTTAACAATCATTCTGTCATATTATACGAAAATTAGGTTATACAGAACCACATAATATGATAAAATAGTGTTCAATTATTTGTTGCAATGGTTTGTAAAAAGCATAAACAACGTATGCAATATGACCAAGAGATTTATCCTAGTTGAAAACAATCACCATAATATGTCTTCAAAGGAGTTTCTGGGCATATTCCAACCACTGATGATGTCAGCCGTAAGTGCATATTACGTAACCCCGAGGATTCCTTTTCATCTATGGTTCGGAAAATTTAAATCACGATCATTTATTCTAGTGAAGAAGACAACATTGCAATATCCTTTCACCGCTACAACCCACATTCATAATAAATTAATGAAATGTAGGCAAAACATGATGTCAAGAGACATTCCGACACAAATCATAAAACGCAGGACATCTTTGCTTACCATAAACCCAAACAGCTGAGGTCTTAAGAGCACTTTGAATATATGGCCAATGTAAGGGTTCCAACAAGGGTTCCATTCATACGGGGATGAGGGTATTTGCTTGAAAATCGCCGTATCGCATCCTTAGCTGAAGAAGGTGGACGTAAGTACAATTATAAATATTTACCCGAACCTCCATTTTGTACTTATGCTGTTCATATGGGCAGCAGGGCTTTGGCGCGAACTTTATTGAAGCAACGATGTTTACCTGCAATCAATTTTGCGTTTGTATGCGAGTTACATCGACTTTTAATTTGTGGAGGCGATAGAAATATAACTTTGGTTCTCTTGCTCTGGTATATAAGTTCAGGAGGGCTATGGCGCGAGTTTTATCGAAGCAACAATATTTACCTGCTAGCAACTTTGTGTTTGTGTGCGAGTTGCAGCTATTTTAATTTGGTTATGAATATGGGAGACTTAACATTACGTGCGCTACTCACCTCTCATCCGAGGTCCTCTTGAATGTGTTTGAAATTGAACTAAGGTTTGCTCCATATAACTTTCCTTCCGTTGCTCTTAACGGTCACACGCTCTAGTCACCTCTCACCGAGATTCGAACTCGGAACCACTTGAATGTGTTTGAGATTGAGTCGACATAACTAAGACTCTATCCATATAGCTGTACTTCCGTATTTCTTAATAATCACGCGTGGTAATCGCCTCTCATCCGAGTTTCGAACTCGGGTCCTCTTGCGTGCAGTGATGGGGAGGACAGTCACGCTACCCGCACATCAGAGAGAGAGAGAGAGAGTGTGTGTGTGTGAGTGTGAGAGTGAGTGTGAATGTGAGAGTGAGAGAGAGAGAGAGAGAGTGTGTGTGTGTGTGTGTGTGTGTGTGTGTATTGTTTGTTATGTGTGTGTAGGTTATTTAAAACACAGTACTGAAGGTTTTGCAGACGAATAGGTCATTAAAGTCACGGCCTGATTTCTCCGAAATGTGGTATTGAACTGCCCTAAGGGTTGGAACCCTTGCATGAGCCAGATATTTAGGGTGCTCTTGAGGCCCCAATTGTTTGAGCAGGCAAGGATGTCCCAGATTCTGTGATTTGTGTCGGAATGCCTCTTGACATCGTGCTGCCTACATTTAATTACTTTATTATGAAATGGTTTACATCAGTAAAAGTATGTTGCAACGTCCTCTTCCTCAACAGAATAAATGCTTGTGATTTCAATTTTCTCAACCACATACAAAAATAATTCTCAGGGCTACGTAATATGCACTTACGGCAGACATCGTCATATTGTGAAAACGCTGTTAAAACAAAGTAGGGGTTTAGCTTCACAGATCCTACGGCTACGCTCTGTCGTCGTTAACTGCTTCACTCCTCCACTTATAAAAACATCCCTCGGCTACACTTTGCGCCTTAGGGCCCTAAATAATTTAACAACAACCCGCTTTCGTATTAGCAGCGCTCCGTACTTTCCGCTAAGTTCGGATTGCCAATGTTGGTAGTAGGACAATACAACCAATGCTTGTATAATGCCGAATGATTGTGATGGGTATCTTGTGTACATGGAACAAAAGTGACAAGAAATTTCACAAATCCATTAAAATATATAGTACCAACAATGTCCATCATCAGTATTAATCCTATCAAAAGCAATAAATGAACCACGTAAATACATTCTTTTGTGTATAGCGAATCTACCCTGTACCCGTATACCGTATCAGAGACATATTATGTGGTGAAAGAACAAGGATATTCTGAGTGAAAGATAAAACACGCAAAGTCACGCAATAAAAATGTTCAATATTTCGGGTTTACCCTTCATCAGGAGAATGGAAAGAGTGATTAAAATTGCTGCCAATGTTTGCACTGCAAGAGCCATTCCTGGTAGATCCCAAGGCGATAACCCCTGCAGGCACTGCATGAGTGAGAGTTAAACCCTTGGGCACGTTTTGGGATTCTGTCCATACGGCGAACTTTTGCTTAATTCTTGACATCATAAAATAAGATCTTTGATAGCCGAAGATCTACGAAGGAACAATCTCTCAGTATACGAGGAAGTTTATGGCGTCTCTGAAACTGGCAGTACCAGAAGAACTGATATTACTGCTATTGCTGACATTGCCAGAATGGGCACCATAATAGATTCAACAATCAGGATGGAGTCTTACAGCAGCCAACCTTGTGACGTCAATCCGGAGAAAACCAAGATTTGTGTACCCAACATCCTGCACTACAAAGTAAAATACGATCTCCAAGATATCACAGTGATTTGTTTAATGATCCACGCAAGAGGAACAATACCTTCCTTTTTCGTTAATTAATCTAAGTTATCCCGAAACACCCCATAGTGTTAAGATGCTTTTTCATATGAGCATGTTCTGTGAGAAATGCAATAATTGTTCTCAGCTGAAGTCTCTTACATTTAAGCAAGCTTTCAGCTCTTTTCTTACACAGGTTTCTAATAAACAGTTTACCATGTTGGTTTCCTGGAGTTTTAAGCCAGGTTTTATGATGTTCTACTTTGGACCAGTTCTTAATAGCCTTCCTTACTAAGTACTGAGATGCTCCTTGAGCCGGCTCTGGCCCAATAAATTGTGATGCTGCTCCTTTTCTTGAAAGTTCATCAGCGTTTTCCATTTCCCTCTATGTCACTATGACCCGGCACCCAAATGAGTTGAACTTCATTCTGTTCTGCCAAGTTTGTGAGCATGTTTAGGCAGTTTAAAACTAGACCTAACGTCACCTCATGACTGCTTAGAGTCTTTAAGTGCAGTCTGGCTATATGAGAAGAGAAGCTTATGTGATAGTATATTTTATGATAATAAAATGTTCTATTTATTTATTTTATTCGTATTCGTTTGTTTACAACATTTAAATTATTCATATTTTTAATTGTATTGGTAAGCTTTTTCTCTTTTTGGCAATCCCTAAATTGAGAAAATTGTTTAATTCTACTGAATAAAAATATGCTTGGCATTACGCATAATATCATTACATCAGCCATTATTAAAAGGGAATGTGTGTCATTTCCTCAAAATTGTGTTACCTACGAGGGCAGTCCCAGAAGTACCCGACTTGACGCATATATAGCGGTTGTTGTTTCAAACAAATGACCATGGTAGAAAGTGCCACCCTTATAAAGCTTAAGTTTGAAGTGTGACGAAGCTGCGTTGTTTAGTAATTGTTTGGCAGTCATTAATACTGAACTCTCTCGCGAATTTGTAAAAATGGATAAAACTGGCCATCGTTATGTGATACAATACTTTCATCTAAAAGGTCTTTGTCCAACTAATATTAAAGCTGAAATAGATTCTACTCAGGGGGATTCTGCTCCTTCGTTTACAACAGTAAAATATTGGGTGGTGGGCTTTAAGCGAGGCCGTAGGAGCTGCCAAGAACGAACATCGCAGTGGTCGACCAAATGAGGTGACCACGCCAGAAATTGTGAGAAAAATCCACAAAATGGTATTGGATGACCATCGACTGAAAGTGCGCGAGCTAGCAGACATCGTAGGCATTTCAAAAAGTGATGTACATCGCACACTAACTGAAAATTTAGACATGAGAAAGCTGTGCGCAAGATGGGTGCCGCGTTTACTCACAATGGAACAAAATCAGTGTCGTGAGGATGTTTCAGTCAAATGTTTGGCGATGTTTCGCTGCAATAAAGCCGAACTTTTGCGTCAATTCGTAACCATGGATGAAACCTGGATCCATCACTTCACACCTGAGACGAAGGAACAGTCAAAGCAGTGGAGTGAAAGGGGAGAATCGGCTCCAAAGAAGGCGAAGACAATTCCATCCGCAGGCAAGGTCATGGCGTCAGTTTTTTGGGATGCGTGTGGGATAATTTTCATTATCTTCAAAAAGGAAAAACAATCAATGGCAAGTATTATGCAAACTTATTGCAGCGTTTGAATGATGAAATCAAGCAAAAACGGCCGCATTTAGCGAAAAAGAAAGTTCTGCTTCATCAAGACAATGCACCAGTTCACACATTCATTATCACCAAGGCCAAAATCAATGAGTTAAAGTTCGAATTGCTTCCTCATGCCCCCTATTCGCCAGACTTAGCCCCCGCTGATTATTTTCTGCTTCCAAAGTTGAAGAAATGGCTTGGTGGTAAAAGATTTGCCAACAATGAGGAGGTGGAGTTTGCAGTTGATGGCTATTTTGCAGAACCCGACGGTTCTCACTATAAACAGGGTATTGAAGCTATTGAACATCGCTGGGAAAAGTGTATCGAATTGAAAGGAGACTATGTAGAGAAATAAAGTTGTTTCCCAAAATATTTGTGTGTTCTTTGTTAGGTTGGATACTTCAGGGACAGCCCTCGTATCTATTCTTGATGTTCATTAATACATAGTACATGTTGCAGTGAGAGGCTGATGCATTTAATTTATCAATGTTATTCTTTGAAATAGAGTTAAATATTTTTACTTAAATATACAGAATTCTGGTGGTATGAAACATACACTGCAAAAAGCTTTATAAATAAAATGCTTCTTCTTTCAGCCATGCTTTTTAGATTGTGTTACACTTATTTTGTTAATGCTGTGTTAATACTTTGAATATGTAGCATTAAATTTGTTTAATAACTTACCTGAGGGAATCAGTTAAATTCTATCGCCTCTAAAAGGCATAATAAATCTATTCCTTTGCATAGTGCTTTGTACAGTGTCCACGAATCTTATGACTTGCATTTTTCGTGTGCATCTCTTTGTGACGACATTGCTATACATTTATTGTAAATGTTCTTAGCAATAAACCATATTCTTATAAATCATTGTTGTCTGTTCGAATTGAAAAAGAGCAGGAGAATTCCATCGAAAGAAAATGAAGTTGAAAAAGAAACAGTTAAGACATAAAGTAAGGCTATTAAAAAACGAAAAAAAAGGAAAAAAAGAGACAGACGCGGATAGACGAGTGTTATTCCGACACGTACTTGTTTATGCAATTTTAAAATAATAGATTACAAAGTATGTAATAAAATCAATGCAGTGGTTCTTAAATTATGTGATGCGCTCTTTTGTACACGTTGGAGGCATCCTTGTCTACTCGTATATTAGGTGACCTTCCACATTGCTTCCATTCTCTTTCTTGTGTACTCTAGATGCCAAAGCGCGATTAATGTGGTTTATCATCTTTACAATCATTTCCGGTACCTAACAATTTAATCCCGCGTAACCCCAATATCCTAAGTAACATTATTGGTAAATACAGAGTGAGCCAAAAAACTACGAACCGCCTGCGCGGTGTTTTTCCTGTCCGCGTTGCCGTCTGCCGCTATCATAGAAAGGCGCGGATGAAACCATGGAACATTTTTAAAACTACTTTTAAAGGCTTTACTTACCAACTTAATGAAAGGAAATGCTCAAACTGGCCACCGTCATTGTCCATACATTTTTGGCACCTCTTTAAAGAAACTATCCACCATAGTCTTAAAAAGTATATCATAATATATACTATAATCATAGAGAGTGTGAGTGTGTGTGTGTGTAAATTAAATTTATTTTTATTTATGGCCGCCTATAAGTGATGTGGTCCTTAGTATCCCATTCTATATCGGGCATGAAATACAGTGATTTTGCTCAGAGGCCTCTTTTATTAGGTTTGAGGTGCTTTTACGTGCCGTAAATTTACGACACGGGACCACCGGCTTTAATTCCCTTCCAAAGGAAGCCATGCTAAGGATTTTTACGCCCGAAAAAAATCCATCCCTCTCCGCCGAGTTTGAACCCGCGACCTTGGGGACGTGGTATCCCTAGGCCACGAGGACGACAGCCAGCTCTGTACACCAGTAACTTAGAACATATTATTGAGTAGTTAAAACTCGATCTATACGAAACAAATACACATAAATAGTTCTGTCAGCCATTACAACACCTGTACCATCTTCTTCCTTACAAACATAACTTTTGATAGAGTTTAATATATTAGGATCCTCTTTCCTTGATTTGAACACTTTTGAACTATAAAGAAACTACGTGTATGTATAAATTGCATGTCGTTCAATGATTTACTGTGATATTTTTTCTCCACAGGGAGCACTTGTTTTACTGGTCTTAGGTTTGTTGCTGGCACTGATCATCTTTATTCTGGAACTTGTAAGATTTTACTCCACTGAAAAGAAGAAAAGAGAGAGAGGCTAATGCAACTAAGATGAGACATATTGCATACCTTGCTACATGGATCAAGTGTAGTTACACATACTAAGGTTCACATTTGTTTTGTATTCCATTTTAAAGTTTAGTAAATGGATTCTACTACCTGACTTTTTATTCACAAAGATGTCAAGCATAAGCACTCCAGAGTTTCCCTACTTTATTTATATTTGCCATCTGTGTGATTTGAGCACTATTAATATATCCATATCACTCATTTGCGAGCTTGAGTGCATATATAGAGTGAGCAACTGTAAGGTCTACATCATACCATCAAATTTTTGTTTAAGCATGTACAATACTGCTGAGACTTGGTGTGATCAAGCTACTCCATTAAGCGCTCGCTTCTTTTATATCAGATAGCATTCTCTCCTGTGAGAGAAATCTCAGTTTAGTGCAAAAGAGGTGAATAATTATTTCCTCTTAACAATGTAAAGATCTGTTGTCCACTAACAGTCGCCTGAGATGTGGTCTCAGTGAAAGACTACATATTGACTTTCATTTGTTATACTATGTTTCTCCATAGTTTTTGTTTCATTCAAGAAATAACAAAACACTACTCATATTCTGCTGCTTATTTATGCAATATGCAAAAGATTAAACTACTCTGAATCATTTTGTGTAATTGTTGCTAAAACCTATTTATTGCCACAAAGATACATTGATTAATTTGCAAGTAGAGCTTTAGGAAAATTTTATTGTTATATCAACTTTAACTTTATGTTCAAAAGAAAATTTTACTACTTAAAATTGGAAATATGGTTTTGTTTGTTTTAAATGGATATTATAACAAATGTTTATTTACAGTATTCTGCTAAAATAGATAAGCATTTTACTTACTTTAAACCTGTTTATCTTCCAGGTGGCTTGAAAAAACCTAAATTAAGTTATTGCCATTTAAGGTATCAAAATTTAATTTAAAGTACAGATGGAACCATGTATATCATATCTAAACATAGATGAATGTTTCCAAATTGAGACTAAAGCTAAATTTTACTAGCTAAAAAGAAACAGATTTGGTTTAAACCTGTAAAACCTCATAGAAGTCTTTTAAATAATTTTATATTACACATGTGTTTAAAACATGCGAAAACTATCTTGAAATTGCATAAATATATTACACAGCTATTAAGAAAGCAACTCCAACATCTATAACAGGAAATCTTACTTTGAATGACCTTGACTTTTAAAAATGTGGTTGGGTGAAACTGTCTGATATTTCAATTTGGGATCTTCCCCAGTCCTTAAATAATTATTACATAGCCTTAAAGCTTTAATCCTCTTGTTTACTTCATTACTTTCTGGTATGATCTGCCAGTTTAAAGCTGACAAATTTAAAACAAGACAAAAAAAGACAAAAAAGAAAGCAAAACAATAAAAACAAAAAAGTAGATTATCATAATATCAGCATTTCATAAGAAATTCAGCACATTTAAACCTCAGGTGATCAAGTTGCTGCAAAATTAAACAATGCATCCTTTTGTATACTGCTAAGTGTGTGTGTGCGTGTGTGTTTTGTACCCTCACTTGTTTTTAAAACTCAATTTTATGCTTTTAATTTGGCTGTAAATGCAAATGGTTCATTGTTTGTTTAGCATGCACTGTATATTGTGTAGTAAATATTGTAATATGGTTATGTAATATGGTAGGTATATGTATACATATGTAATCTTTTAAGTACCTACTGGAACACAATTGCGAATGTGCATTAATTGTCCCAATAATTTCTGTTATGTGTATAGTGAACATACAATTGAGACTCTATAGGTACAATAAACAGTTAATAAAAATCTTTTATGAATTATACAGAGTGATTTATATAGAACTAACACATTTCTTTCTTTATTTATTTGACTCGAAATTCATCTAATGTCCCAAGTTTAATGTCAAATTAAGCAGGAATTGGGAAGTTTTGATTCTGTTACTAGATGCATGGATTTTTATTCTTTATTCCTTATAGTTGACTTTTATAAACTGGTAGCTGTTTTCGATGTTTTGTTCTAGTTGCTGTGAAAATGCAGTACACATTAAATCAATGGCTCTTCCTTGTACTGTTTCAAGAATTAAATTACAGCTACTAGAAGGGCATACCAGAGAGAATTTGGCATTTGCAATCCCTCAAAAAGATACATAACACTGACATAGGTAAACAAATTGCAAACAACTGGATTTCTAGTTTAGTGGAGAAGGCAAATATTGTTCACCTAGACTGCCCATGGTGGTTGTGTATCCCCTGGCACAACTAAAGCAGTCACTCTGTAAGTCATTCAGACATCTGTTGCAGGAGACTGAGTACATCGATTCAGTGTGTCAGAGCTGCAAAAAATGCTCACCTCAAACCATAAAGGGCTACAGTCATCCATTAATTGTATGAACCAGATATTGATAAAAGAGTGAAACATGCCATTGGTTTATGGCATTCATTGTCCAAAATCCTGGGATATTGTCCACCACAGATGAACATGGTTCCATTTATGTGGTTAAGTGAATTTAAGAACTCACGCTATTGGACCATCCAAAATCCACATGCGATTCATAAAGCACCTATACACCTAGTTAACATTGCGACTTGGTGTGCAATATCCACACAGAAAATAGTGGAACCAATTCCCCTTTTTTTAGCATACTGTAAACACTGTAGAATATACAGACGTATTTTCATGCACTTAGAGCAACTGTACATTGCACTGCAGTGTTATGGATATTTTCAACAAGATGGCACTACATACCATGCATCAAACCGATTGAAAGCTTTTTGATGACCACATAATTATAGCCATCGAGATCCCCTGATTTGACAACACCGGACTTCTTCCTATGGGGTTATTTTAAACGCAGAGTTTATGTCAATGGCAATTTTTGAGGTGAAGAGTGTGAAGGGTCCCTTCATCTTCTTTGCACTTAAAACTTAAAAAAAAATCATGCAATCAATATTTATTTTAAAATTCTCAGCCTAGTTGTTTCCACAGCCTGAGCTGCTGCAATGGTTTTTCTCTACAGTCTGCACAGCTTCACAAGATTGTGCATTCTCAGGGGACAGGCTGGCAAATGGCACTTGACAGAGAGGGCATGTATGCTCTATCTCTCTCTAACCACTTGCTTGCTAGTGAATGTGAAGAGACTCTGCTTCCCCGACCCTCTCTCTCCCTCTAGTTTATATGGTTGCTATGACAACATGTCAAACTTTTTTCTGCTTGCGATTTTAAACCTGTAAATGCTGGGATAGTCTCAACAGATAAGAATCCTTTCACATACTTCCCAACTAGCTGTGAATCGTGCTTGCTTACAGGCCAGGGGGAGGGATATGCTTTTGTTATTGTTACAATGGCTTATGGATGTTATCATTTGTGTTTGCAAAATGAATCCAATTAATGACATAGTTTGTAATATACTTGAGACACTGTTCTCCAGGTGGAAAGATGAGGACAAGAAAGGCATGTTAACAGTTGGAAGACCTACTAAGCCATTAAATCTTTGTATAAAAAGGGAAAAGAATGGTAAATGTTATAATGTTAATTTTAAAACATCTGATTTTCCGAATTTTCGTGGTTGTGGGGTAGCTCCAATTTAAAGAGAGTATTTGTTGGCCTGTTTACTTTTTAATAATACTCATGTCTGGAATAAGGAAGGATTTTTGGATTTTAGAAACATTACACAAACTCTAAATAAGCATAAATATTCCACTCATCTTCCTCTGTGGTCTAGTGGTACCACAGTAGCCTCTAGCTCCCGAGGTTGTGGGTTCAAACTCAGTAGAGGGTGAAGGATTTTTTCGGGCTTAAAGATCCTTAGCATTGCTTCCTTCGGAGGGGAAGTAAAGCTGGTGGTCCCAAGTTGTAGATTTATGGCATGTAAAAGAACCTCAAGCCTGATAGAGGCCTCTGTGCAAAATTTCCGGTCTTTCATGCCCGGTATAGAATGGGACACTAAAAACCATAGCAGTTAAAGAGGGTCCATAAATAAAACTCAATCTACTTTAATTTAATTTAGATTCCACTCAACACCTAAAATATAACCTACAATTGAATACTTGTTTAAAGAATAGAAATACAATTTCTGATTCCCTGCAGAAAAATGTAAGGCTATTTATGGCTCAATTCAATGAAAATGTTCGTAAGAATAGATTATTTTTCCAGATGATTATAGATGCTGTGCTATATTTAGGTAAGCAAGAACTTGGATTTACGGGGCATAATGAAAGTGAAAGTTTAATAAATCATGATAATTTCAAGGAAGTGCTTGCTTTATTAATATGGAGGAGTTCATTGGAAATTCAATATCACAATTTGAAAATTAATAGTGTATTCCATGGGGATTCCAGGACATATCAAAATGAAGTCATAAATTGCATATCTGAATAGGTACATACAAGATCATGTAAAAATTTAAATTCATAAAAGTAACTTTTTTGCTTTTGAAGTTGATGATAGCACAGATATAAGTCAAACATCACAGTGTTCTATCACAATAAGATGTATGAATTTTGAGTGCTTTCTAGGATTCTATGATGTTAGTGGTGATAGAACATCTGAGGCTTTGTTTAATCTTCTGCATGGAGTTTTGTCCGAGTTTTCACATGAGAACAAATTAATGGCACAATGTTATGATGGGGCAATTGTAATGGCAGGGCACTTATATGGTCTTCAGCAGAAAATTAAAAACAAAAAAACTCAATCTGTGTTTGCGCATTGCTTAGCTCGACTCGTCATTTTTCCACCATTGATAAAAAAAAACACAATCCTAGATTCATTTTCAGCTAGACATGTTCCAACCTTAGCAGAAACTTGGCGGTGTTCTAACTCAAAACAACTGACTGTGATAATAATTGTAGAGGATTGGGAAAAATTGAAACAAGTGTTTGAGAATATTATGAATGACAAGCTATATGATAAAAGATCAATTCAGCTCAGTAATGCATTTTTTTTTTAACGAAGTGAATAGTTTCGAATTTATTCTTTGCTGTAGCACTCGGTGACATTTTTTCTTTGACAAATATTCTTTTTGATGTTTTGCAGAAGAGATCACTGGACATTGCTTATTGCATTTCAATTGAAAATTACGCTAAAGATTTTCCTTCTTCAGCTCTTGACAACTTACAATGATGTTATTAAAATAATTGATAATTTAAAGAATGAACTGCATTTTTGTATGCTGATGAGGTGTATATGTCTGTTACTTCGGTGGAGTATTTTAAATTTTGCCAGGAAAATAAGAGTGTATTTGAGGAATCATGCAAGTTATTTGCTTTAGTTTTAACAATTCCACCCACAAGAGCATCAATGGAAAGAAGTTTTTCGTGTTTGTAAAGAATTAAATCTGTCACTAGAAACGCTATATTATAAGGCAGACTCACATCATTAGTGTACAGCTCTATCCAGAAGGAACTTTTGTGTAAATTTATAAGGAATGGGCCATTTTGTGAGGACATCACATATAAGTTTGCTGCTCTCCAAGACAGAGGAATGACTAAATACACAAGAAATAAAATAGGTGAGTCTCGCATGATAATTATTATGTTTAAATTTGACTATCATCCTTTATTAAAGTTTGCAGCCCTTCATCTGTGGTCCTCCATGATCTAGGGGTACCATGCTAGCCTCCAGTTCCCAAGGCCACAGGTTCAAACCCAGCGGATGACAATGGATTTTTTCAGGTGTAAACATCCTATTGCTTCCATCAGAAGGGAAGGACAGCAGTCCTGTGTCTTAGATTTATGGCACATACAAGAACCTCAAGCCTGATAAAGAGGCCTCTGAGACAAATTTCTGGTCTTTCATGCCCAATATAAAATGAGATGCTAAGGACCAGAGTAGTTAAGGAGCATCCATAAATAAATTATTTAAGTCATAGGCCGCCACTGGTTTACAGTAGTAGTATAACTGGCGCAACAGTTCTAGACACGTGAAAATCTTAATGACAGCTATGAAGCGAGTTACATACCAGATCAAGAGGTGACCGGTCGTCTGCATGCTGCAGGAGTGCGTGGGACAGTCATTGTCAAATATTCGCACACCGGTTATGCACTGCACTACACAATAAAACTTATAGTTATATACAGTATATTTAAATCCCCCACTGTAAAATGCCCTTAATATAAAAACACTGTCAACCATCTGCCTCCAGTTCTTCCACACCGGACAGCCCTTCCTCTTCTGCGGAATCACTCACGTCATTGCCGCTATCGCTACTTTCTGCACCATTATCCTGGATGAGAATTTTTTCTAATTGATTTTCTGCAATTCCGTATTTTTTGAAATGATGATTCTCAATTTATTCAACATGTCGATATACATTTTCCCATTCTGGCCTTCCAATTTCTGCAAATCGCTGGCGACATAAATGCTCCACATCTTTTAGTTTAAAAGTGATATTTCTGCAGGCCACCCAGTTTTTGACATCAGCCCAGATTAATTCGATTGGGTTTAGATCTGGGTGATACGGTGGCAGTCTAAGTACATAATGGCGATGTTGTATTAATATCTGGCCAAGTATTATGAGTTATGACTTCTGAAGGGATTTCTTGGCTTTAACTAAGTTATATTTGTTTTACTCATGCTTTCATCAAAACTTATATTATGCCTAAGCAACCAGGTTTTTATTTCTTCTTTTAAGGAATTTGAGGTAGGTTGTTTGTCAATTTGAGTGTTACCACATTGTGAAGCATTGTCGATAACCAGAATAGATCCAGCAGGCATATTAGTTATCAACATGGTGTTGATCCACTTCATGTAATTTTCTGTATTCATTTCTTAATGAAAATCTCCTGTTTTTTGTTGCGACTTGTAAAAGAAGGGCATTTGGAACGAACAGCATGAACGATAATAAGTATTTGCCCTTTGGCAACAGGTGCCTGAAAACCTAATTTGCTATCGTCACTTCAACTTTTAGATGTTGTATGATTGCTGTGTATGTACGACTCATCTTCATACACTATAGTTTGACCCTCTAATTTGTACCTCTGAGTAAGGTACTCTTCCAGCTGAGATCATATGTCGTGCTTTTCTATTAGAACTCTCCTATTTGGTTTCGTTTTCTTCCACTTAAACCCTAAATCTTTTATAATTTTTCTGAGATTTGTAGCAGCATCTTGAAAATTTATGCTGATATAAGTACATATAAAATTATAGTCATTTGGAAAGTTAGTATCAGACTGCAAAATTCAGTGCCATAGCCGGGATTTGAGACTTGTAGCACCACCTTGAACATTTATGACATCTTTCAGATTGATGAGCAATCTGCTTATTGTTGGCACAGTTTTTTCTTCCACATAGAAATTGTGAATTGTGCACCGAATGACGCATTTGTCCAAATCGTGTATTTCTGTAATACGTTTAGGGACCTTATGTTTCTTCACAGGTGTGTCAAATGGTACTCTTTCATCCATATGGTTTTTCTTGTCTTTGAGAAATCTGGAAACGGAACTCAGTGTAACAACAGTTGCTTTGGCTACTCTTTCTTTCACTCTCTTAAGGCTTTTGTGGAACTCGGGTAAACATATATTTTCTTCGTTCATCTCTGCTTCTTGCTTCATGAAGTTGAGGACATTTGCAATTATTTCCCTGCTTTGAATACGTAATACCTTACCATTTAACTTTGAAAACATAGGAGTCATGGTTATAAATATCACAAATATAAAATAAGCACTATTTACGTACTGATCTCTTTGAAATTACAAGATGCGGACACTTTCTATGCAGACTGTATGTGTTACGCACTGTGAGTAAGCAAAGGTATCATATCGCTTTCGTTGATTAAGCTAAACATAAACCATTCCTAGGCTTGGCAGCTGGGATGACAATCAAGGTCACGATTCCAGAAGTTTTGCGCCAGTAATAATAGCTGTTTGAATGCTGCAAAACTATTGTGCCTATCAGTGCCACCCTCTGCCTATAGATTTATTCATGCCAAATACATAAGGAATACATACAAAGCAATTACACGGTTAAACAACTGAGGTTACAAAAGTAGAAAAAATAAATAAAAAATGCATAAGTTATACACAAAAAGGAAAAAACCCACAAGACAATATATATCATAACTAATCTTCAGCAAACACAAGCAGTTAAGTCAGTACGGGCACAGTTTGAGTCATTAACACACCAGAAAATTACATTTTTGTAAGGAAATCACTGAATTTAACATAGCAGGAAAGCTTGATGATGGACGCAGAATCATCCCCTAAAACCTTAATTAAATTAGGAGAGTCAAGTCGTTTGCGAAGGGCAGAATAGTAATGACACTGGGTGAGGAAATGTGCAGTGGAGACGCGGGTTCACCCCTAAGCAGGTAGCCATGACTAACATAAGTGGCCAATACGAAGCCAAGCAAGCATGGTCATCTCGCAAAGTGATAGACAAGAACAATGCCAAGGAAGTCTTGTAGTCTTAACTTCTCGGAGTTTGGCGGTAGATGTAAACCACTCCTCAGGCCATTGAGAGAGTATCTCTCTGAGCAAAAAGCCCTTCATAGGCAGTGGAGAACCCGTTCATCTGGGTGTAGAATCGCAGCCTGATGTGGCTGTTAATTTCCTATAATGCCACTATGTCCAGGAACCCAGACAAAGACATCCGAAAGCCAGTAAGATAAGAGTGCAACTGATCATGGATTTTCTGAACAAGTGGGTGTTGGCTATAGAGATCCCGTAAACTAAGTAAAGCACTGAAGAATCAGAACAAACGAAACAAATGCAGGAAAAAGGAGTGGATGAAAAATGTGGCTTTAAATAAAGCCTACAGTTTGGCAGTATAAGCGAAGTGCTAAGGGGGAAGCAAGTCTTGTGAACGACATGTGAAGCAATAACCACAGCGCAGCCTACCCCTTGATACATTCAGGAACCAACAGTATATAGAAAACGGTATCCAGGAAAGTCGTATTTCTTAGCCGCGAAATGGGCTACATATATAGGAGCGGCAGTAGTGTCCTTGGGCAACTGAGCCAGATCAAGATGACACAGAGGGGGTTTGGCGTATCCCCTACGGAAGAGCAAGGGAAGTACTTTATCCAACTTTGACAATAAGTTCCGAAATGTGTGCCCTGCAGGAAGCAGTGCAGACGGACTATTGCAATAACGACAATCCAAAGCGGCACCAAAGAACATAGAATAGATGGGGTGAGAAAGTTTGGCACACAAAGCGGAGGCATAATTACAAAGAATATCCCGGCGCATCCAAAGGGAAGGTTCACCAAATTCCACGTATAAAATGAATGGCCGAGCAAAAGAATAGACCATGGACCCATAGTCAAGTTTCGAACGTATTAAAGCCCGGTAGAGACGCAGCAAGAGTACGCGATCGCACCCCAAGAAGTACGACTAAGGACAAGAAGTAATTGCAGGGAGCGAGCACAACGTCCACGAAGATATAAAATATGAGGTCCCCAACAAAGCTTACGGTAAAAAACGAAGCCGAGAAATTTAGCTTTCTCAACAAACGGCAGTTCCACTCTACCGAAAGAGAGAGAGAGAGAGAGAGAGAGAGAGAGAGAGAGAAGGGGGGCAGGAAACTTCCTACGACGCAAAAAATTACGGCAGCGTGTTTTCTCCGCTGAAAATTAAAACCCATTCTCCAAACTCTAAGTGTTTATGATATCAAGAAAGCATTGGAGGCGCCGTTGAATACAGCGCGTGCGCCCAGAGCTACAACAAATTGCACACTCATCTACAAAGAGAAACGGAGTGATGCCCGATGGTTTGGCACTATGGGATTCATGGCTATAGCAAACAAAAGAACACTCAGCACCCAGCCTTGCGGCACACCAAATTAAATTGAGTTTTATTTACGGACGCTCTTTAACTGCTGTGGTCCTTAGCGTCCCATTCTATACTGGGCGTGAACGACCGGTAATTTTGCTCAGAGGCCTCTTTATCAGGCTTGAGGTTCTTTTACGTGCCGTAAATCTACGACACGGGACCACCGGCTTTACTGCCGAGCTAAGGATTTTTACGCCCGAAAAAATCCAACGCCCTCCGCGGGCTTGAACCCGCGACCTCGGGAACTAGAGTCTAACATGTTAATCACTTCACCACGGAGGACGACTTGCGGCACACCGATCTATTGTCTTAAGACCAAGGGGAAAGAAGATCCCAGCTGTATTCGAAAAGTACGGCATCCATAAATTGCTGCAAAAAGACAGGTAGATGGCCCCGGAAGTTCCAACGGAAGAGCTGGCGGAGGATTCCCATACCACAGGTGGTATAGTAGGTATTTTCGAAGTCAAAAAAGACAGCTACCGTCTGTTGTCTGCGCAGAAAAGAATCATAAATGTGAGTCGCCAATGAAACCAAGTGGTCAAGAGTAGACAACCGTTGTCGAAAATTGCATTGTACAGGAGTGAGAAGAGCATAGGTACCAAGACACCACATTAATCGCTTAGCGACTATCCGTTCCGCTACTTTACAATGCAGCTTGTTAGAGAAATGGGTCGGTAGTTAGTGGACAACCGTCGGTCTTTATCAGGCAAAAGGTAGGAACGATAATGGAATCGCGCCACTGAGATCGGAAAACGTCATGCAGCCAAATATAGTTAAAGGTGTTTTAAAGAAATACTTGACTACCTGGAAAAGTGTTTAAGCATTACTGCATTTATACCATCCGGGCTTAGGGCAGTATCAGGGGTGACCGACGAGGCTAATTCCAATTCAGGTAAGGACTGTCTGTGACTGGCAATATTATTACTTGTCCCCATCATATAGCCAATTCCCTGAGTGGAGTTTTGCTACTGCCTCTAGTTCTGCGCACCATGATCCCCAATTCTTGGTTGTCAAGGATCGGGCAGAGTCCTCTGGATTTGATTTCACCTCTCAGAATCTTGACGAACATGCAGTATCTTATAGACAGCCTTAAAAGTGGTAGGAAGCTGCCTCAAGCAAACGTCAAAAAGATCGTTCTGGTAGGTACCTGTTTCGCACCTTCCAGCCGCAGGAGTCGTTTACCTGCACTGACCCCTTGACTAGAAAGGTAGGCGATAACTTCTTCAGAGAGGAAGTCCTTCTAAGGCGGAGAAAGTTACAACACCTCGGAAGACATTCAAGGAAGCACGTGGTTCAACAATAACTTCTTGGGTTCCAAAGTGATGTACCTGGAGTAAACGAAGGGACTGTGGATCAACCTTAGTCAATATATATCAATAAAGATCCATTGCATTGTCAGGTACAGCCGTACTGGGATAGCGATTTTGTCCAAGGTGGCCTGAACCACGAAGGGGTTCAAAGAGCTAAGCGGTGTTTGGTCTGGTGTAGCCGAGCATATGATTAAATAACGGGGAATATCACATTTTCCTGACATAGAAACCTTTCCTACCAAGACAAGATCAACTATACGTCTCTTTTTGGAGGTTACTAGACGAAAATCAGTAGTAGTATCCATAGCTGCAGTGAATGTCATGCACGGAGAAACATAATGGACCGTCTATCTCCATGCCAGGTCGAACCTCATGGAGTCCGACCGGGATCGACCGGGACCGCGCCGCCTCGGTTACCCTTCAAAGGAATAGGAACAAAGCTTTTTTTACAGACAGGGTAGCTAATCCTAACTCAACCCCCGAAACCTGGAGGATCGGTGGCTCGGGGCCCCAGGAGCGCCAATTCCGTATTTACCGAAGTAAGCCACTGGTTTATGCCACATACCCCAAGACATTGGACAATCTGAAGCACAACATTGCACAGGAGATTAATGGTAGTGACAATACGATCCTCCATCAAGCAACCAGTGAAAGTAAGTAGAGAGAGTTATGCAGGAGAGGGGACATTTTCAACATATTCTTTAGAGGTCAATCTTGCAAAGATACTCAATTTTGGAGGTATATAAGTTGAGGCTAACATAATTTGTTTTGATTTAAATAAAAAGAAGAGAGATGTGTTAGTTCTATATTTTCACTATGTATGTTGGTATTAAACTATGTGATCAGCATTGCAGTTGCACTCCTCATGTGGTTTGTGATAGTTGTTAAGTGCAAGTTGGGCAGGTGGTTAAAAAATTAACAAAGTTTCTGTGCCTTTTAGAATTCCACTGATATGGACTAAATCAACCAACCTAAATGATGATTGTTATTTTTGTCTGAATAAAATAAAAAAGGAAAAGAAACAAACAAAACATTAAAATACTCTAGCATAACACCAGCATTTATACCTTTTCCTGTTCCTCCTAAATCTTTCACATTAGAAGACAAGTCTAACAGAAGCGATTAACCAGTCCTCAGTCAAACTGAGGATCAAATCTGAAGAAGCAGATGCTGATGTGCATTGTTAAGATAACTTAAAGAGTTAAATGAACAGATCCAACATGGGAACGGAATATCTTACACAGAGGTACAAGAATATGAGCATTTCATGGATGATATGAACACCATTTCTTCAAAATGGAACAGTCCCTGTGACTTTAATGTCTGATGAAAAATTAACAACCAAATAAATTGAGACACTTCATAGATGAATCAGCGTAAAACTTAAAAGTTGTACTATTACATAACAGAAACATGCAACTTGTACAATTTACAACAAAAAGTTGAGCAGACTTTCGGAGCGTATATTTGTTGAAGTCCACATCATTTCTGCGGCCAGTTCATAATGGAGTCTTGGGACACATACCTTTAGCTTCATTCTATTGTCACCTTATTGAATCCCAGCTACTGAATATGTGCTGACTGCTGAGCAGTTATGAGCAGGTACATAGTAATGAGGTCTACCAAGGTTCATATCCCGAGCATTTTTTTTTTTTTTCCTTTCTTTCTTCATACTGCTAAGACTTACTTGGTTTCAAGCCGTTTATGCTCGCACAAAAACTGAAACATTCTCCTTTTCGTTTTCACCTTATGAAATAAGTAAATATTATATTCCTAAATGAAAAAGCAAATAAAAAAGAACTTAATTTAATATCAGATGTGTAAACCCTCTGCTTCTATTACTGCCCTCATTCTACAGGTCATGGACGATATCAAATGCCTAGTCAAATTCTCATGAGAGGATACTTCCTACCGAGCATCCTGTATTTGATCCCACAAAACCTCTTTTGTCTTACTAGCCAATTTAACTCCAAAACTTTCTTCACCTCTGGCCACACATTTTTGAAAGGATTTAAATCTGGTGAGTAAGGAAGCCAATCAATCAGTGTGGTGTCTTGCCTTTGCAAGAACCAGTGTGAAACCTGCTGACTTATGTGGACAGGGTGGATATCCTGCTGGATTTCAATCATTCCATTGGGATATCTAGTTTTTACAGAAGGAACCATGATGTTTTCGAGTATGTTTTTATACTGCTGGCTATTTAATGTACCATCAAGCTGGCACAACACACTTAGACCATCTCGTGACATCCAACTCGACACAGATACATGACCTTGGCAATCCATTTGTGCCAGGTATTTTGCATTGTAACATTTTCCTCTGGGGCAGTAAACAATTACCCCCCCCCCACCCAATTGGTAGATGAAAATGTCACCTCATCTGTGGTTATAACCCTATAACAGTTATGGTTGACATTTTCTTCTGCAAATGTGAAGCAACATAAAATGGAAAGGAAAGCTTCAGCTCTTACTTTACTAAATTAATTTAACAATTACTTGGAGCCAATAGAAATTTTGGTTGTAATATGTTCCTCAAAATTCACTTTTTGTATTTCCATTTTGATTTTTTCCCTGGAAATTAGTGACTAACACAGAGCAACATTCCATCAACATACTCTGAGATGGCTAAAAAGGCATCAAGAAAGATGGAAACCCAGTATGCTTGCAGATTACTCTGAAACCTCAGAAAAGTACAACAGCAGCAGCTGAAATTTAACTGACAGGAGCCATGGACAAGGGGAAAATGAACTGATGCTTCCAAATATCATTATTAACTTTCTTCAAAATCAGGTCACTTAATTGTGAAGGGGTACTAATGCAAATGATAGTATATTTACTTTTTATTTATAAATGTTTAAAAAGATAAAATACAATTTATTGAAAAGCTGAGGGTGCTATCGAAAAGCAAAGGTTACATTTGAGCTTGGTAACATACATAAGAAATAATAAATATTGTGAAAAAGAAGTTTTGAAGGTGAGTTGTGGTGTTCAATGCTGTAATAAATATCCAAATATGATTTGGGATTATATTTTCTAATTTATTACTGTGTCAGCAAATCCATTATTAAATTTGAATGAGTGACCCTGCATTTCTTTTTTCTCATGTATATATCACAATTGTATAATTATCCATTCTAAATAAAATTCAGCCTAAAGTTCTGAAATTAAAGACTAATTATTGCAATAAATATCCAAATTCCGTTCGGTATTATATATTCAATGTCACTAATTTCAGTTAGACATGTGTCGTATTTGAGAGGAGATTAAAAACCCTATACTGCATATGTTAAATCTACTAAATTCATGACCAATTACCTCGGAAACTATTTAGATATTAGATTGAAATTTTTAAAGGATGTAGATGATGCCTTCTATGTTCACTGATCTACTTTTATCCAATAAGTTTAAGGAAGGTGGGATTATTCATCTTTTGCTTAAAATTTATTAACAATTATTTTTTTTATAAAAATAATCAACCATGTTACCAATAGCATAGTAGATTCGCAACAACACTTATAAGTTGCTTTTATTAACTCAACATTTAATTTAGCTATCTTCAATAATTTCTGAGAAAATGGGTGACTTATGACAGAAAATGTCATTCACAGAAAAAGTGGTTCAAAGCAAAATGGAGAAGAGAAACTTGCATATTGCATATTGATAAATCCATGACTTTGACAACAGATAACACTCTAATCACAGGTTTCTTGTTTGCACCCAAGTCTTACATCTATTCTGGGTATAATCTCAGAAATTTGTCATCATTTGTTTCTTAGAACATTATTGAGAGAGTCTAAAATAAGCAGATGTGTGTTGCTTCGTAGAAAATGGGAAAAGTTAATTTTGAGTTCTGATAAAGCACTACTTTTTGCATGGTAACGGTGAAGGAAACCGAAGAAAAGCTGAACAAGTATTATGGGCACTCTCCTCCATCATATGGCATGGTTCACAAGTTCACAGAATTTCAATGTGGCTGTTTGAGCTTAAGAGAGCCGTGCACACACGACGGCCAGTTGAGGTCACAACAGAAGAAAGACCGCCATAAAAACCCCTGAGATAGTCAAGACCGTAAACATCTCGAGTGAATGGGTGCATAACATTCTGCACGAATTTTTGGGTATGAGAAAGGTTCTCTCTTGCCAGGATAATGCACCCATCGCAAAATTTGTGGAATTGGGCTACAAACTGCTACCTCACCCACCATATTCTCCAGATTTGGCTCCGAGTGACTTCTTCCTCTTTACAAACCTGAAAAATTGTCTCACTGGGAAGAAATTCAAGTCCAGTGAACACATCATGGCAGAAACAACCTCATATTTTGCAGACTTCAAAAAGTCATATTTTTTGGAAGAGTTAAAAAAATTGGAGAAAGGTTGGATGGACAACATGTATTGAATTGAAAGGAGAAATAAAATTGATTTTTTTGAAAAAAATTGTTATTTTCTTTAAAAAGTCACTGACTTTTCAATCCACCCTCATATATCTGACACACATTATTTCACACATTTCAAAGAAATTGTTTCCAAGAAATGTTCTTTGATTTCCAATGCTTATTTTGAGTCAATTGAACTAGTTTATGCCTGATATCCAAATTTAGAGTTTATGGCATAATTTTAAAATGAAAAAGTGGTAATTTGAGGCAGTATTTTTAACACTTAAATAATTTCAGTCTAATTATATAATATGTAAATTCAATAACAGCCCGCCTTGAAGCAATATGTGTATGTAATAATTTGTAAAATGTATGTAACAGTCATTGCATATGCTTATATTATTGTATCCATGTATAATAATGTTATGTGAATATATTACATAATTTAATAATGTAGGAGCTGTGAGAATAATAAGTTAAAGGTTGCTAACAATGAGGTAACCTTGAGGCAATAATGAGTTTGAGAGTTCAAATGTTATTTGTGATTCTTGGAAGCATTAATGTATTTTTAGTGACAGTTTATAAAAAATAGCCAATCAACAACCAGAAAAAGCTTTAGTTAAATGCAGGTATTCTATTGGAGTAAAAATAGCCAATCAGAGACTTGAAATACAGAAATTTACAAGTCTAGACGGTTGAAATCTAGTCAGTTGCCTGCAGAAAGTGTTTGTAACTGGATGCGAGATGTGTCCTCGAGAAATTAATTACGTATTCATGTGAGACAAAAATAGTATATGTGTTAAAAAGTGCAAGTATTAAATAAAAGAATCACACAGCTCTCGATATCAGTGAAGTGCTATTTAATTTGTGTCAAGGATTAATAAAAAGGAGTGAACTAAAACTTAAAATCTGTGCAAGCCTACATTCTTGTTGCATCACGCCCTGCCAAGACTTCCATGTCACTAACAATAATACTGACGCAGCTGAGGCAAACATAAATATTTAATACTTAAAGAAACAGTTTAATTACAGAGTTAATATTTTTTAAACTTGGGGCAAAGACCACCTAAAAATACATTTGGGGCGAAGGCTACCGGAAACTGTTTACTATACGTGCAGTTGCAACGAATTTTAAATTCGGCTCCCCAACAGTTAAACTATAATACAACCTAATTTAAATTGACGCCCAAAGCGTGTTGCAAACAACGTAAAAGAAAACCACCTTCTTCAAAGTATACTCAAAGAATGAATAATTAAAAGCTATTTCTGCCTTTCATTGTTTAGGCCATTTGCCTGCTCCAATCTGACTTCCAGACCTTCTATAATCTAGCATCTTTCTTGGTAACCTGCTTGCATACATTCTATTAATATGATCTATCCTTTTTTTTTTGTCTATAATTTCACCTATTGGACTAATCTATAGGTCTTCTGGGTTTTTTTTATTGGTTAATCTAGCCCATCTTGTTATTCCCTTGACATATCTCATTTTATCTAACTTCTGCTGCCTGAATATGACTCATCTTTTTGTTTTAAAACTTAACTTTCACTCCCATAAAGTATTACTGGTAAGGCCATGGTTATATACAGTTTAAGTTGCATTTCCTGTCTTGTGTTTTTCAAACTTCTTCTTTTGTTCCGCACATTTGTTGGTACTTGTGTATTTTGTATATGTATACAGTTATATTTATAACTTCTATCATAGCCAAGACAGTTAAAAGTTTGTACTTGATCAATTATTTTAATTTGTATTAAAATTTTGGTCTTATAGGCTGTTTTCCTATGAGTGCGATTACTCTTGCTTTATTTACTGACATTTTCAATTCATACAGTATTTCAAACCAGAGCCACAGAGCATTAAAACTTCTAAAATTCCTCACCACATGCAAAAATGAATGAATCAACAACAAACACTAAGTATCTTATAACAAATGGGTTCTTTGTGTTTAAAAGTTTGAATATCTACAAAAATATAAAAATGCAACTATTTTTCAAACTGCAGGCCAAATATTGGTCTTACGCATTTAGATAGGAGCAGGACAAAGGTCTTAAATTTGGTGCTGTACCACCAAAATCTGGGGTCTCTGTTTATGTCTCATGTGATTGTTTTTAAATTTGGAACTCTATATCAAGGGTGGCGAAAACGACTTCCTTCCACGAGTCACCAAATATGCAACATGCACTGCATCACTCAGCACCATGTGAAAATCAAATGGACGGTTGCAGAGAGGGAACGTGCGCCTGCAAGTCAAAATGACTCGCAAGTCACATTTTTGCCACCTCTGCTCTATATCATCTTCACTGCAACTTTTGCTGCATAGCTCATCATTATTGTCGTCATTTTTTTCCTGCCTCTGTCACTGTATGTAGCAATAACTTCTGTTAAAATACAACCAAAAAGCTTTGCTAGAATTTCTTTTCTGGTGATTAATGTTGTTAATACATAAGCATTATGTACTTGCATCATGGTGAAAGAAATGGTGAAAAAAGCACGATTTAAAGGAAACCACAGGCTTACTATTTATTATTAAGTTGTAAATAATGGTCTAACATGTAAGTAAACTTACGAGAATTGTCTGACATTATGAAATCACATCTGCTATACTAGGAATATACTATGCCTGAAGTAATACATGTATTAAAAAACTCAAAATTGTATTATCGATTTTCAACATGTTTTAAAGAATTTAAATCAAGCAATGTAAAAGTAGCTTAAAGCAGATTCAGGTCAAGGAGAAATGAATCAGGGATATGGGCTGCCAAATGGGCCAAAATTCTGTCTTTATACACACCATATCAAAGTTATATTTCAAGTTAAGAATCATATTTACATTAATATTACAGTTTCCTCCACAGCAAAAGTATGGTAAAACGATTTATATGAAAAAATTAATGACTGGCATAACATTTTCCTTATCTTTAAGAGTTCAATACAGTTTACAGTTTTCAGATGTGAGCAGACAATGATTATTGAAGAATTTGTACCTTTTATGTTATATTATTACTTTCATGTTATATTAATTTGCAGTTGAGCTCTAATTGCACTGTGAATCAAACAGCTCACATTCAACAACATAACTTATCTTAAATTAGCTGCCCTTGAACTTCTTTCAAAAATATCCAAGCTAAAATTACAAAATATGTGTTATTTGCAATAGAATTATGATTTCACGATGGCTGTGCCAGAAAATAAAGAAGAAAGAAACAAAAAGCTGTGTCTACATGTTATAATGCCAGTCCTAAATCTTCACATAATGCTTCATATTTGACTTATGTTCCTGAACATATGTGGACATTCAAACTCATGTACATAATCTACACTTTGTAAACATTCTTCTCGTCAATCAGATTAATTCAATCTGTTTAACATGAATAAATAAAGGAAATACTTTTATACAGATGTATGTAAAAATATCATTTATAATTCTTTCCCTCATAACCACAAGATTTCTGGATCTTTATATTTTCAGATTGGACATTTTTGAAAATGACGTTAAACAAAACTTATGAGATATAAACTTAAAGATATCTTTGGACTCAAAGCAATGTTAATCATCAAATAAATAAAATATAAGATTCTAGAATATTAGATTTAAAGACATGAAACAAAAATGCATTTGGTGGTGTAACTATTGTTCACCACCTACTAAGTAACTTCTCAGTCTACTCTGGACGAGATACAGCAGCAGTAACCTGTTATCACCCCTATTTTTGTAACAAAGTAAAATTATTATTTATAACAACATATCAAAGCTTATTAGCATTGTAACATATGCAAGATTCACTTCTTATCAAACAGAGGTAGTTTCGATCGAACAGCACCTTCACATATCATTAACCTCTGTGTGGCATTAACAGTCCGTTTTACGTTTTTTTCCCCTGATAACTGTTGAACCAGCCCCGAAGACTGAGCCTGTTGTGTTATAGTTGATGATATGCTTCCTGCAGCCATCTTCTCCAGAGACTTCCTCAACAGGGCTATCTTCGAAGAACGCATAGCATCATTTAAGCTTGCACCTTCCATCCGCCTTGCAAATTCCAAAGGCGATGTTCTACTACTGAATCCTGTAGCTTGATGGAACAACATGTCTCTTTGATGCTTTGTGGACTCTTGTACTTCCCACACTGAATGTACTTTGTCACAGTCTGCAAGGTTGTGATTAGTACTGCTTTGTTTTCTTTCAAAGTACTCCACTATCTTGCTGATGTGCTGTGGCTGTCCTATGCCTCCAAAGCTTCTATCTTCCCAGTAAGATAGGTCTCCTCCACCTAAACTTGATATATCTTCTGAGCTGTCTGTGTAAATTGAAGAAGAACGCTTAGCAGCAAAAAGAAGAGAATGATGAGGAGTGCTGCGAGTTAGAACACTTCCTGCTGCCCCACTTGTGGCTATGTCATCTAAATCACCAAGCTCCCCACTACCAGAGCGCAAAGAGCTCACTGTGGTTGTTGACACAGCCGAATCATCGAGCAGAAAAAGTGAAGATGCTGCGGAAGAGGAAGAAAGCGTTGCCGAAGATGCTGTATGATGACTCCGTGTGGAAGCATGAATACCTGTGAATTCTGAGGGAGAAAGTAAATCACTAACAACACAGCCAAAATCCTCTCCCACGCTGCTAAAAAAACCTGACTCACATGATCCCCTACGCCGTAACTGTGGTGTACCACTTGGGTCCTCACTCAGCAAGAGACCAGTGTCTGCGAGGTTCAGACTGGACGAACATACCCGTAGAGGTGATGGCTGGGGGAGCTGCAGCAGACTAGTCGGCTGAGTATTTCCCTTCTGTGCCTTTTCAGTCTTGCTATTACACTCGTTGCTTTTGAACAAAGGATGTGAAAAGAGGGAATTTGCAGTCACTGCCTTTGCCTTTTTCGATGATGATGATCCTGAAGTCTTCTTATGCGAGTCATCTAGGCATTTTAACCCTGATTTCTTTGGTATTTTATCTTCTTCCTGATTGTCATCACCACAACTAGTAGCGGTATTTACTAAGTTGGAGTTTGTGAGGATTCTCTTACGCATTAATGTTGGAGAGGCTGGCAATGAGAGTGGCTGGTGATTCACTTTGCTCCCTGAGCCAAGTGGGGACATACATCTCACAGGTGACTCACTGTTCAAATCACCTGTAGGTGTGCTAGGTGGTGTAGGTCCATAAAATGGGGACGGCAATTCAAAACAAGATGAAAACAGATCTCCTCCTGTTCCAGAAACGTACATGTTTGAGCTTCCACCTGCACAAAGAGAAAACATTAATGCTAAAATATGCTTCTCAACAAATATTTTCATATCACACATATTTCAAATTAATTGCTGTGAATATTTCTCATTATGCTGCAACTGACAAAGCAAAATGTACATTTAACTTCTCCTGAACTACAAGGATCAGTCATTTAATGGGACATATGGGATTTCAGAAAAGTATGTATGATTCTGCGAAATATTTCCCATGAGAAAGAAACCAGTACACTAGACCAGTGGTGTGCATTGTTGGAGGCATTATGCTTCTTTTTTTTTTTTTTTTTTTTTTTTTTTTTGAGTGGCATGGGAGTTTGCTTAGAAGTTGCCAATTATATTCTGCAGCTGTAAATGCAGCAAGTGTTTCTGGGTTCAAGACATTTTTTCACGTTACACTGATTTCCTTCAAGAATAACTTGAGGGTAAGGGTAAAAAGTATTCAGGGATAAAACTCTTAAGGATTAAGTTTAGACAATTGACAGCTGAATTCTGGATATTCATGCTGAATAAACACTGATCTTAATTTGGAGATAACCTCAAAATGGTGATACCAAGTATTACAGCAAGAAAGGAGATTCCAGCTCAAATTTCACAGTAAGGCTATCAAAAATGATGTATAATATTTTCAAGTATTAATCTGTTTGTTTTTGCAATATGATATATATACTGTTTCTGGTAAAGTATTTCAAAATTGTTAAGTTATTAATAGGGGTGGGGTTTAATTTCTTAAAGAATTTGCGTATAATTTTTAAATTCTTGCGTGTTAATAATACAACAAAATTTTGTGACAAAAATAAAACAAAATATATGTGATTTGTATAATGAGCGACTCTGAAACCGATTTAGACAAAAAAAATATTAACCTCTTTTACATGTACAAATATTGTATTATCCATAAAATTGAGTTATTAATACCACCAGTGCTTTATGCGAGGTTTAACAAAAATGCAATATATTTTGAAAGGATCCTACTACTGTTTGGTATGAAATATTAAATTAAAGATTATTAGCCCACGACACCAAATTGCTACATACAAATTACACTGTTTTCAAGCCACTGAAGATCACATCAATAACTACTAAATTATAGTGCGAAAAAAATCTTTCACTGTCCACATTTGATGGTAGTCATGAGGCTTCAACAGATATCTTACAAAATCTATGAAACTGGTTAGCCTTAGCTTTAAATGTCAACAGAGCATGTAATACAGCAATTTCATTACTAATCTGATACAAATTTTGGACATAGTTGCAGAATTCAAAATAACATAAAAGTAGCTACAAATTCTTTTCTCTCTTAAATTCGTGTAGTTGCTTAAACATAATATCTATGAAATCGAGACTGATATCAAATTTTGCAATAAATTTTGATGGCTCATAAAGGAAATCGAGTGCATTGATTACCTTTATATTGCCAAATATAAGTTTTGTAATTAATTAATTTATAAAATATGCCAATATTCGTGTTTATCATGCACATAAAGACTTTTGCAAGAAAATGAGAAATTCATGAAAAAATTACAGGTTTAAACCATCTGTATTTATTCTGAAACATACAAATACCCCTAGCTTAAGTTGTAAAACATTTTTTGAATTTATCTTTAATAGCAAAAAAGCATGGCTCTGGTTATAAACGAAGCAATATAAAAGTATATAAAATAAAGGACTTAAAATCTGATGTGTTACATTCACATGATTTTTTTACACATTGTAATTTACTTTTATAGCTTCTACAAACTATTTTTATAACAGCTTATTACTTTCTCTACTCTGTACAGTAAGTAGTGGAAATATTGCATTCCACTAAAACTCTGATGCACGATTTCACAAGAAATACATATTTTGAAGCCCCCTGAATCCAAAACGAGCACTTTTAGATAAGGGCCCATGTGTGTGTCAGTGAACAGCATAACTCAAAAACGAAAAGTCGGATAAATACCAAACTTGGTATTTAGGTTCAGTATCAAAGATCCGACTTGAAGATTTTCAGGAAAATCCCCCAACTCCAGACTTCCCTTTACACTGAGCATTTTTGGAAGATTTTGATTTTCTCAAAAATGGCTCTAACGATTTTGATTAAAATATATTTTTTATGACAAATAAAATGCATAACTTGAATTTTCTGGGAATGTCTCCAAAAGTCCTCTTCTTTCTGAATGGCTTTTGCATAACTGGTAAACTGGAAGAGAGAGACAAAATTTTTCTATGCAAAAATTATAGAGTTCATTAAAACACACAATTTATGTCATATACTTTTTTTTTTTTTTTTTCCTTTTCTTTTTTGTGGAGTGAATCATTTCCAAGATATTCCTTGTTATTTGTTTGAATTTTCCAATACTTATACTTTTTTCTCAAATGAGAATTTGTTATTTGTTTTTTTATGTCCTGAAATGCTCCACATAGCAACCAGCTCTTAAAAGATTTGACTATCGCTTAAAGCCTACCATATTCCTCTTGCACCTACAAGAAAATTATCAAAAAGATTCTGCAAATCTCGATTAACATGAAGTAGATGGAGAATAAGCATTTGTAAAAATAGTTTGTACAAGAGTAGAAAAAGTAACATTTTTTTTCTAGCTCATGTTAAAAGAGATAAACATTTGATAAATGTTTCATTACACTTTTCTAGATACAAAGGGGGATACAGGAAATGCAGTGATAGTCAAAATTTTAAAAGCAAGTTCCTATGTGCTGGCCTTGAAATTCCATACTCTTTTCATGAACATTGTGATATGAATTGTGACAGAATTTTTTTTTCTTTAAAAAAAAAAAAAAGACAAAGTATTGAAAAATTCAAACCAATTACAGTAGATATCTCGGAAATAGCTGGTGCCATATGAAACTTATTTGAAGCAAATTGTGTTTTTTAGGAAGAGCTACTCTTCTGTGTAGTAAGATTCTATCTAACTCTTATGGTTTACAAGTTATACAAAATTATACACAATTCTTTCTGAATGAACACTACTTTACAGGCTATTTCCAGAATATTAAGACTTACATTTTGTTAGTCATGTAAACATCTCCAATATATGGTATTTTAATAAAAAACTGTTAGAGCTGTTTTTTAAAAAATAAAAAATAATGAAAAATTTTCCATGTAAAGGATACTTTGTGCTTTCGTGAACATTTTTTTACATTTTGGAAGATACTGTCCTTAAATATCAAGTTTGGTATTAATCCAACAGTTTATCTTTTGAAGTAGTCATTCTCTCTCTCTCTCACACATGCATGCGCACGCAATTGGGGACCTCAAAACAGATACTTTCAATGCAATCTCAGTATTAAGATTTTGGAATGCAATTCTTCCTGTACATATTAGTAGAGAAAGTACAAATCTGCATATACACACAAAATTATGGGTCTTGACCCTTTATTTTATTTACATTCTGTCACAAGTCACCATAATAAAATAATTCTTCAGTGGAGACATGCCTATTGAAGGATTGCACAAGTTAATGTCTTTACCAGTGACATGTGTCTCCTGTGCACAGTGTGTACATCGAGAATACTGGTGTTACTGTATTTACCATCCAGGGTATATAATGGAAACCAAGAAAGAGCCGTGCTTAACCATTTATTACCTAGGAAGTTTCTGGAGGAAGGAGTCACTGTAGCTGCTGGTGATGAAGTCAAGAACTGCCCTAAGAAAGTGTATAACTTTTCTTTACAGCAATGCCTTGCAAATAGTGTCAATACTGCCTACAACATATTCTGGATATTCTGGAAAATCCAACCCATTACAGCTCTGAGGTGTCACTAAGTAATTTCTATACTGAACTAAGCCTAAAGCTAGTCATGCTGACTTCATGGTGGTATACAACGTATGCTCCAATATTTATTCTGAGAGCTAATGAGGGGTTTCTCCAGAAAGGCATTCACCACTTTGTTTCAGTGAACAAGTAGCTCAACGCTACTGAGATAATTCATCAGCCGTCCAGTATTTAAATGACTGATCTCATGTTAGATGTAATGTAACTGAATAAGCTGAAAAGTATGACAGAATTTATCAAGACTGGCTTTGTGGTCAAGTGCTCAGTGATATGGCTTCTCATCTCAGAGTTCCTGGGTTTGTTTCCCTGCTGGGGTAAGGAATTTGTTGAACTTAAGCATAAATTAAAAAAAAAAATGTGTTACATCCTGTGTTTTCTACCTATTCTTCTACAAACTATTCTTACAACAGCTTACTCTTCTAGATATTTTGTTTTAATCGAAATAAATGTCTGCAGAAATGGTTTTATTACATTCTGTTGTAAGTATAAGAGGGATACAGTAGGATTAAGTGAGAGTCAAATCCTTTAAATATTCACTATTGTAATAGCCTTGAAACTCCATTCTATTTACATGACCATGAGAAGAAAACAAAATAACGACCGTTGAAATAAACTATAAGTATTTGATAATTCAAACAAATTATAAAAACTATCTCAGAAGTGGTTAGTGCACCCGCTAAATTATTTAACATAAACTGGTGTTTTAACAAGATCTACATTTTTTGTATAGTAAGTTGTTGTCCATCTCTTATGTTTTACAAATCATACAGTATTCATTCAGAATGAAGAGGACTTGACAGGCTATTTGCTGAAAATTCAAGATATAGATTTTGTCTTGCAAACGTTTTAAACGCATAGTATTTTAATCAAAATTGTGTTGAGCCATTTTTGAGAAAATAAAAAATAATGAAAAATTTTTTAGGTGAAGGGATAGTTCAGGAGGAGATATTTTCTTGAAAATCTTTGTGTCATATTCCTGTGAGATGTTTAAATTGAATACCACGTTTGGTATATATCCAAATTTTGTTTTTGTGTTATGCGCAAGCAAGCAAGCACTCACGCACATACATACACACACACACAAACCTTTTTCTAATTTTTTTTATTCAGGGGCGTCAAAACATGTATTTCGGGCAAAAATTTTATATTGAATTTTTGGGTGGAATACATTTCCTCTACTTACTATAGGTAACAGCAGAGAAAACAGAATTGCTTTAACACAAATGAATTACAGTTGCCTTGGCAGTCAATGTATTATGCCTCATGGTTGGTGCCTCTCTTGAATTTTTCTAGACTGTGGTTTGTCTGTGTTGCAAACAGCTAAATACAGCTTTAATTATACTGTGTATTAGTTCTCAAAAATTAAAGCAATCAAAATGTACCACAGTGATGTTCTTTGGTTAGCAGCACTAGTATCGATATACTGTAACACTTGTGTTATATGCAGTTATACTATGTGGTAAGCATTGCTTCTCAGTCTTTATTTACATCTATTCTTTCATAAAAAGCCCCAAAGGGACATATTATTTAGCTCTAAAGCTAATGTTTTATGTTTTAATATATATCACTAAAGTATCTTTAAGATGTAGTCTTCATATTTGGAGGAACAAGATTGTCGCACTGTTTCCTGAAGCTAAAATTTGTGTTAAAATATTTATTGCTCTGTATTCATTCTCAGAATTTATAATTTAAGAATAAGCTGTTAACTAATTCAGTCACATTTAGTAAAAGATTTTAAAAATACTTTTTAATAACATTAAATACCCCAATGGTTAATTCTTGGTCCGATGCAATATATCATTTATATTAATGATTTGCCTACATCTCTGCTCCCTCAATTAACAGCTAGTTCTATGCTGATGGCTCAAATTTTCACTTTTTACTTTTATTCAACAAGAGTAATGAATTGTTCAAATGATATTGCAAGTGACTGTGCACTACAAACTTGCTTTACTGGTAAGATTCAGCACTTCTATAATAAGGGATGTTAAGTCAATAATCATTTTGTAAATTCTGTTTTTCACCTGACTCCCAGTCATATTCAAAAGTTGAAGATGTGTAAAGCAATTTATGTATTAAGAAGACCAATATCTTATGTAAGTCTAGAAGCCTTAAAATTCTTTTGCTTGGATAATACACATCCATTTATGTCACGCTATTTTGAGGCCACCAGGCTTCAGTATTACCTTCAGTCTTATTATCTTTATTTACTTAAAACACTCAGTTCCTTAAGCACGTTAAAAATGTTTAAACGAGACACCTGGTAGATGCTGTGGGTAAGTTAAGACATTTAAACTCCACACTCAGAAGATTTTCTTAAAAATTCAGTTGCTAGTGTTTCTGTTTATAGAAGATATTACAAAATATCAAACTATATATATATATATATATATATATATATATATATATATATATATATATATATATATATAGGCAACTGCAGCACTGTTGCATCTCTGTTAGCTGCTTATTCTTAAGTTAAACCATGTGGCAAGAGTTGCCTTGCTTCTTTTGTTTTCAAATGCCAGTTTTAGCATCCCTAAAACACAATCCAAAAGCTAGTCATGACAGGAAAATAGCTTCTTTTGGATGAGGAATTTTATTTTTTTAGGATTTTTAGTTTAAGAAGCAGTTTATACATGAAAGGAAAAGCAAATAATAACTTATCAGCTTCTGTTTTTGCGTACATGTTGCAGCACTTTTAAACCTCAGTCTTAACCCATAGCTAGTCAATGTGCTCAGTTTTTATTTTAAAGTTTTTTATACTGATAAGCACTGAAGTAAATAGAGCAAGATAGGCACTGTATACCTTTCACTGATTAATTATGGAATAAGTTGGTATACACCAATGAAATATGCATGCGGCTCACATGTTGACCCTTTGTGTTACATGATTGTCTCATTGTCATGTTTTTTTTTCTGCAGTATAGATGTAAGATTTTGTATTGTTGTTGTTCCCACTACATTGTCGACTGACTGTCGATTGATCCTCATCTCCTAGTACTGTCTCACTATTATGTTAGTTGTGTACAGTGTTAGGTAAAGGTTTGATTACGAGATGGAACATCAAGAGCAGCAAATACTGAAATAACTCTCAGAATTTTAAGATGTATCTTGAATTTTTTGAAGATGATAGTACCTCAAGCAAGGCAAAGAACACTGAGAATTAATGAGGAAGACACTGTTAAGAAAGCGATGAAAATAACTTAGATCATACATTTAATATCATGTTCTGTAATGTGAAAATGTATACCCTAATTATATTATTTAAACAAGATATTTAAACAAATGTGTTTCCCAAAACTGAAAATTATAAAAGCTTGTCAATGTAACTGTTAAACAACAATAAATAGATAGTAAGATGATGGTTGGTACTATGGGCTCTGCAGTTGCATGTCGACCAATCGCAGGATCCTAATCTACTCGACCAACTTGTTAATGCTAGTCAAAGCACGAAAATAAGATTCTTTTGGAAAAAGAATTTCTAACATTAGAGTCATACTTTTGTTTCTACTTGAGGCTATTGGGATCAATGTGGCAACTTAATGTACATTTTCATGTCACTTTATGTATAGTTTTGAAGTAATAATTTATTTCATGTAATAAGTGGATTTGCTAACAGCAAAATAAAATATCTTGCAAAACTGCAAATTCATACTCCAATTCGTCCAAAGTGAGAATTTTAATTAAAAATTAAAAACTTGATGTGTACTCATATATGGTTTTTTATACAAATGATGAAAATAGCTGAAATGTGGTTCAAGATAAATTTATTGTATCTTAATATCAAAAATACTGAACAAATCTTATTTTATCTAAATCTTAAAAAACATGACAAGTCAATTACTTATTAGTTATTTATATTAATCAAAGGCTAAACTGGAACCATCACACAAGTCATAATGCCACAAGCTGCCATAGTAACATTTCTGCTATACGAACTATGGAACAATAGGTATAAATGAAGACTTGCTCATACATTCACACTACATTTTTACTTTCTCTACCATTTACCTAGTAGGTGGAGGAAGTATTGCACTCCACCCAAAATTTTGATACTAAAATTTAACCAGAAATACATGTTTTGAGGCCCCCTAAATAAAAAAAATATTTTTAGAAAATGGTGTGTGTGTGAGTGAGTGAGTGAGTGAGTGAGTGAGTGAGTGAGTGAGTGAGTGAGTGAGTGAGTGAGGAGTGAGTGAGTGAGTGAGTGAGTGAGTGAGTGAGTGAGTGAGTGAGTGAGTGAGTGAGTGAGTGAGTGAGTGAGTGAGTGAGTGAGTGAGTGAGTGAGGAGTGAGTGAGGAGTGAGTGAGTGAGTGAACAGCATAACTCAAAAACGAAAAATTGGATAAATACCAAACTTGGTATTTAGGTTCAGTACCTACCAAAGATGTGACACAAAGATTTTCAAGAAAATCCCCTGCCCCAAACTACCCTTTATATGGAGCATTTTTTTGAAATTGTTTATTTTCTCAAAAATGGCTCTAACAATTTTGATTAAAATACCATATATTGAAGATATTTGTATGTCATATAAAATGTGCATTTAGAATTTTCTGGTAATAGCCTGTGAAGTCCTCTTTACGTTGAGGAAATTTTGTATAATCTTGCATAACTGGTAAATTTAAAACGACAGACAAAAACTTGCTACACAAAAAATGTCTTTAAAATACACAATTTATTTCAAATGTTTTTTGTTTGTTTGTTTGTTTGTTTTTTTTTTTGGCATCAGTCATTTCCATGATATCTGTTATTAATGGTTTGAATTGTACATTACTTGGTTACTCTTGAAAGTCCTTTCAACGTTCAGTTGTTTCTTGCGATTGCATAGAAAGAGTATGAAAATTTATGACCAGCATATAGCATCCAGTTCTTAAATATTTGACTATCACTGTTTTCTTTGCATCTATAACAAAATCTGTAATATAGCTATTTCTGCGAAGGTTTATTTGGATTAAAATGAAGTGGAAAGAAATATAAGCTTTAGTAAGAATAGTTTTATACCCACCAGTAAGCAATAGAGGGTAGAGAAAGTCACTGAATGTAACACATCAGATTTTTTTCATCACATTTAATTTATGACATTGTTTTTTGGGAAAACTGTAGGAACAAACATTACCTTTAAATGGAAAAAAAAGGGGGGGACACGCTTAGAAGTATAATAGGATTTCAACAACAATTGTACAAAAAACATTTTAAATATGATAATGAGTTATGGCAGTGCCATTTTGAAACTTTTGTCAATGAAAATCTTGAGCAATATACAATAAGGGATACCACTGATGGTTACAATACTCATACAAACTAATCAATAGATGTACCATATTCCAGGCTTTCCAAACACATCACAGTAACAAACCTCTATAATTAAACTTATATATAACAGATTACCAATATACATCAGCTCACTCCCAATGAATAAACTTAATATTTTTTTAGATAAATGGTTAAAAGACACAGCTCAGTATTCAGTTGAGTACTTTGGAAAGTTAAAAACAAATCAATCAATATACTATGTTAGCAACTTATATGATTATAAAATAAAAGCTCTTGTATATTTATATTATATTAATTAATGTATTCAGACTATAAATAATTCCATTGTTTATGTAAGTTAGACAATGCTGATCATAATGTTAGTTAATGTTGTTGGTTGAACCTACACTGTTCACATAGAAGTGGAAAAATATGGCTACCTTTCCTGGACTAAAAATGATCTGGAAACAACAGTGAATATCATTTGGCATCCACAGGAATCCAACACAAACATTATATCAAGAACAAGAGCAAGAACCCTATGCCCCATAAACATGCAGTAATAGCCTGACATTCAGATTGGTTAATGTTCTTCTGAGCAAAACTGAATACACAAAAGAATATAACACATAATTAACACAGTCACAAACACTGAGTTCACAAAACTAATAACAGACAAGAAAATACATAAATTTGAGAAACAAAAACACAAAGGATGGTACAAAACTTGTGCAGCAAAAAGAGAAAATACAGTTCAAGAAATTCACATACCACCAGTTCAGCAAAATCTTCAAAAAATGTACTATTGCCCTAGCTCCACAGAAAGGTTTAATGTTCAAAAACTATTATGCAACAACCTGAGAGATCCTATTCCTGAACACATAAAATTACCTGTATATAAACTTGATTGTATAAGTTGTAATAGGCAAAACCAAAAGAGGCATAGAAAACAGACTAAAAGAAAACATAAGATGTGTAAAATACAAACAAACACAAAAATCTGCAGTAGATCATCATTTCTAGTTTACCAACCATGAAATTGTACCAAACCAACGTTAAAACCAGCCAGATATGCAACCGCGCTCAACACATGGGAGAAGATAAATAGGATGTACACAAAGAATTTTAATTGCCAACAGAAAATTCTTTCTGGAAGTTCATTTCTCATCCACAAAATGTCACCAAATACAATCAATCTACAACTACCACCAGATCTAGTCAGTTGGATAATAGCTAATAATGGAGACGAACCATCTCTAGAATATGTACCAGTTAAAAACTTTTAGTGATGTTAACTTTGCAAATTCCAACTTATCATCCTTTAACCCTCTTAGTACCGTGTGATAGAAAGGCCACCAGCCCTTGAATGCCGGATACAAGCAGATTGGCTCTGAAAGTCCACCCACCTGAACGTCAGAGCCGATCATGTTGACTTGCAAAAACCTTCATGTTTAAACTATTTTTATGGCAACCTGTACTGATGGAATTCACACCCTTAGTAAGGTTCAACCTTTTTCCTTCGACTGGTCGTTTATAATGGTATGCCTGGGTTTCAAAATAGTAAACAGCCTCTCAGTTTATGATTGCACATTATGCACTTTGTTTATAAAATGGCAAACTATTTACATGATATTTTTACAGCTGGTTTCAACAACAAGAAGTTGTTGCATTATTTCGAGCAGTGCAAGGTTAATGCAAATGAGTTAATGTCAGATAGTGATAGTGATTCTGATAATGGTAATATTATACCAGAAACACTCCGCGATTCTCCACTATGAAAAGGAGGCATTTCAGCAACTCACCTGGAGAGATGATACCGGCATCACTGTCAACAATGGAGATGCTGTTTACAGCTTTACTGTTCATTGTAGATTCCCTATGCAAAGACTAGTTGTCTACAAGAAATACCATCTATACTGCTTTAATTACCGTGGATAGTGTCCGCATACAAATTTGTGGTGTCAGGTTATTACCTGGGAAAAGGAAAGACTGCGTTGTGTGCCATTTACTGCAACATAGGCAGCGGTAAGAACTCTCTACGTTGGTGTGATAGAGGATTGCTTACTGGATATTCAGCCACTCAATAAGTGCGCAATATAAGTGTGTGTAAATAATTATATACTAATTTTCTGAGCCACTTTTATTGTGTGCTAATATTTTGGTTGCATCTCAGTTTTTATTTAATATACCTACAATTATTTATTCATTCATTAATAATATTATTATTATTAGTGTTATAAGTGTTATTTTATATTAGAAAAGTGACAGTATAAAGACAAAGAAAAATTACAATGCTGAGTGTGCATATTGAACCCAACATGTTCATGAATTTGTAACCAAGGTGATTTATTGATGAGTACCTAACCAAATGTAATTGCAGCTGCATTGTTTCCAAACCTAAATTTAACAATTTTTTAATATAATGCATGTTTCTTTGTTTACAAAGTATCACTATTTCGTTTGATATAGCTGGAGCAGTTTAGAGTTGCATTTTTAATGGTGGATTTTTTTTTAACTTATATTCTGAAAAACATATTTATCCAACAAAAACATGTTTTAGTGGACACATAACACCTTGTATAAAATTAACATACAATACTGATGTCTGGGCCTTATGCCTGAAAAGTTTCCACTATTGTATCTTTAAACATGGATATTTTTATATGATTTTTTATAATAGCTAGTTCTCACTTAAAATGCTGTGGCACTTTATGCCAGGCAGGCATGGCGGGCCTCTGGCTTTCTCCAGCCGGTTTCAGAAAGCTAATTAGGTCAGCTCATGGCATTAAGAGGGTTAATAATACCATTTATGTTGCGAAATCTACTTCCTCCATTCTTTGATTTGCACACATTGAACATATACTAAGTATACGCCACTTTTAATAACTTTTAGGTTTACCACTCCTGATCTTACGCATGCAAACTATTCCATCCCAAATTAAAGCAAGGTACAACATGAAATAGACCTCTTAATGTGTGATTATTCACAAGTCACATACCAATAAGATGTTACAATATGCAGCAATAAAGCCAGAATGGATTCTAAACCCAAACTTCACTATGACAATTTAACTGGCTTACCTGGATTGGTAAGGTGGTTTTCAAAATCTGGAATGACAATTTAATTTATTTAATTAAACACCCTGTAATCTTTATGAAATTATTGTACAGTAATCTCTGGATTTTTTTATACTTGAATCTCCCACATACAAGGTCTGTTCAAAAAATTCTGGAACTTTGTCCACAACATTTTTCTACACTTAGCTATTACTTATTGTGCATTGTCTCCTTCGAAATACTCTTCTTCACAATTGATACACCGCTCCCAATGCCGTTTCCACTTCCGGAAGCAGTCTTGGTACATCTCTTTCTGAATTGCGCAAAGCGCTGTCATTGAATTTTCTTTTATCTCATCTATCATTGCAAATCCTCATCCTTTCAACAGGTTTTCAACTTTCGAAAAGTCTGCAGGGGGGAGAGTACGGAGGATGAGGCAGCACAGTGATATAGTTTTATGTGCAATAGTCACGCACCAACAGGGATGAATGTGCGGGTGCGTTATCATGATGCAATAGCCATGAACTGTCTCGCCACATTTCAGGCTGCTTCCTTCTCACATTTTCTCGCAGGCATCGCAACACGTCCCTATAGTCAGTCTTCGATTGGCACGCACAATTTCGTTGATGTTCCTGACATGTGCATCAGACGTCGAAGAGCGTTCTGAACGAGGGTCATCTTTAACTTCCATCTGGCCATTTTTAAACCACGTGAACCATTTGTAACACCGAGTACAGCTTAAGCACTTATCACTGTAGGCTTCCTGTATTATTTGGTGTCTCTGTAAAGGTTCTTTCAAGTTTCACGCAAAATTTAATGCAGACGCATTGCTCCTCTAACTCTGCCATCTCAAAATTCCAAACTGTGCGACACAATGTTCTACTCAATACAGCAATATAGAATAACTAACAGACATAGAATAATTAAACTTCCAGCAGTTACACATTAAACACAGGCATGTGCAGGGATGCCAATCACATTTGGCGCGGAATTATGGATGTTCCGGAATTTTTTGAACAGACCTCGTACCTCTTAGAACCATTATTTTGTGACCCCAAGGTATCGTAATACTGGATGTTGTATTTCTCTACCTGCTTAAACTCCCCAAACAATACCTCAAATTCTAAAAATGTTGTATACCCTGCATCTTATAGCTGTGAAAGAATCATCCAAATGGTCACGAAATATTAAGATAAGCATAGCAGTTGCAATTTTAAACTTGTTAACTTCTCTTCGGTCCCATATTTAATAACATACACACTCCAAAATTTTCACATTAAGAGAAACCATAGTCTCCTGATATTAAATTGCTGGACTTGGCATATAGTCTGTAATTATGGAGAAAAATAATATTTTCACTTGTTAATGATGAATTGAGTATTTGATGTTATATTGGACATGGTTCTCTCTCTTTATAAGTTTGTTTCAACAGCCACTGATATTTTGAGCATGCAGATGTCTGACTGGCAATGTGATCCAACAAACTCTGAATGTGCCTACATACTGCATTGAGGTGTTCCAACAAATTTCTTATCTCATCAGAGTCCATCAGAAAGAATACACAATAAAGGGCACATACTAATTCTGACTAACTACCAGTACAGACCAATGCATAAGCATGCATTATACATCATGGACTCATATGTGAATCGATTAGAAACTGTGAGTTGGAACAAACCTTATATATTTAATATACATTGATAATAAATCTGTTTTACAGCAATAACAGGAAATATAGCTATTATAAACAAGATCCGATTATCATTTGTTTTGTTCTAACATATTTAGAAAACAGAACACAGTGTGTGGAAATAAGTAATTTAAATGCTAAAGGTGTGAGAGAAAACATAAAATCAGACTTTAAAAAGGTTCAACAGGGAGTTCCGCAAGGCTCAAAATTAGGACACTTTTTGTTCTTAATATACATTAATGAAATATATGAATTAATAGAATCTAAGGGAGAAATAGCAATTGGGTATGCGGATGACATGACGGTTATAATTAGGGGACAGAAAATACAAGATGTAGAAAATAGGGCAAACTCAATTCTAAAATTCATAAAAGAATATTGTTCTAGTCTAGATATGGTAATAAATGTAAAAAAGACAGCATGCATACATTTCGAATTAACGAATCGAAACCTCAAAAATGTAAATCTAACAATAGATGGTGTAAATGTAGATCAAATAAATAGTACAAACTTCCTTGGAATGATAATTGACAAAAATTTAAACTGGAAAGCACATGTAGACCATATTACCAAAAAAATAAATAAAGGTATATATGTAATGAGACAGATTAGTAAGACAATGGATAGCAAAACGATGATACAGGTTTACTATGCATTAATATATTCGCATATTAGTTATGGTATTACGCTGTGGGGGAATATTACTTATAGAGAAATGGAAAAAGTGCTAAAATTGCAGAAAAAAGCTATCAGAATAATTGGTAGGATGAAAAATAAAGAAACATGCAGAAGTTTGTTTAAGAGCTTAAAAATATTAACTGCTCCATGCATATATATTTATGAAAGCATAAAAGTTATTGTACATAAAAGACATGACAAAAATTGTAATATACATTCCTATGGATTAAGAAATAATTTCAGAACGACCCTAAGGGGGACCTTGAATAATCGTTCAACAGAAACCATAGGAAGTGAATTGTTCAATAAACTACCAAATGAAATAAAGAATATAAATCAAACAATAAAAACGGTGAAAACCATAAAAACATATTTAATTGAAAATGCATTTTACAGTATAGAGGAGTTCAAATATGGAAAAATAATGTAAAACTTTGTATATAATGTAAATAGATTATACTGACGTGTCCTTTAAACGTATGTAAAAGGATGAAAATAAATGAATATGAATGAATGTCTTCTGTTTGCTTAGCATTCTTCCAAGACTTGGCTATTTCATTGTGGGCATCTATGCATATTGCAACAGAACCTTCACAGTTGACCAAGCCACAGGTATGTTCACCACATTTTCTCAATAATATTAGTACAGGTTCTTCAGACAACTTTTGGAGATATACTGCCTCCATATCTGCCAATATTCCTGATGTGGTAGATGTCACCTTTGGTTGCTGTATTTGAAGACGAGATCATTATTATTTGGAATACTAAAGTTCAATAGTTGTTTCTTGTTTTCTTTATTTAGGAGATTTTTTCTAACTGGTTAACTCTTTTGAATTAAGGATTGCTTTTACTTGTTTTGCTTTGTTCTTTTTAAGCCACAAAAGTCCCTCTGCTTTTTCTTTTGCCAAAATAACTTTTACTAAAACTGCTGCAGTTTATTTGATAAATGTCTGGAGCTTTATTTATGGGTATTCTGTGTTTAGTATTTGTAATTAACAGGTTTTGTAGACAGTGCTTATTGATGGAGAAACATGTAAGCTGGGCTTATTGAGGGAGAAACAAACTAATAATGAAGTTGGCGAAAATTGTTTTGAATTTGTCATACACCTTGATATGAAATATGGATACTTTGATACCATCTTTCTTTTCTTAATCTTTGGAAAGTTGTTTCTTTCTTGTGGGTATCTCATCTTTTAACTTCTGGACCTTTTGTATACACATTTTTCTGGAAACCATTTTTTAGTTCCATTTACATACCGCCTTTAACTACAATAGTCTTATCGGCGGCCTTTCCTTTGGAACATATTATTGCCTATAGGCAATTGTGTTAACTCATACTCAGTTGTCATTGGATTTCTAATAAGCTTTGGGTTTTATTCATTACATCACACACACGCACACACACATACTCTCATTCATATTTCCAGACCCTGGGAAGGATAGGGAATAATCTTGGAGGGAAAAATTCCCACCCCTCAGTTGGGAATCAAATTCGAGACCACTCACAAAGCAGGCAGGTACTCTACCAACTGAGCTAAGGGGCGTCAGAAACCATTCTTGTATGCTGTTTCTATGTGTGCAGGTTACTGTTAGCTTTTGTTGCTTCCCATGGGTGTTTTACATCTGAAAACACAATTATTAAATACTGTATGTTTGTGTCATTTTGCATTTTAATCATTTTGAATTTCTTTCTAGTTTATGGACATTCTGATGATCTTCACACAGTTAAGGAAGTTAGTTGTTGGTTTTTATTTCTATTGTGAATTTAGTTGGACATCTTTTAACCTGAGTAATTTAAGTCAGCTTCTGTAAAGCCATTTGCTTGTATGAAAATTAAATTGAGTTTTATTTATGGACGCCCATTAACTACTGTGGTTCTTAGCGCCCCATTTTATATTGGGCATGAAAGACCGGAAATTTTGCTCAGAGGCCTCTTTATGAGGCTTGAGGTTCTTTTACGTGCCATAAATCTCTGGCACATTGCCACCACCTTTATTTCCCTTCTGAAGGAAGCCATGCTAAGGATTTTTACACCCGAAAAGATCCATCGCCCTCCGCCGAGTTTGAACCCATAACTTTGGGAACTAGAGGCTAGCATGGTACCCTGAGACCATGGAGGACTTGCTTACCGAGAAACATTAGATGACATTGGTAATCATTTGGAGAATTCCTCCTAGAAATTGCTTAGGCATCTTTTACAACAGGCAGGCATTTTGTACAGCTCTGTACAAAGAGCTACTAAATTATTGAACTTAAAACCATACAAAATAATTACTGTGGCACATGCTCCTCAACCAGGCGATCTTGTATGTAAGTGCACAATTTGTGAGTGGAATCTCAATAGTGTATAAAATGGCAAAGTACACACATGTTTAATATTTGTATCAGGTAAGGCCTGGTTCCACCTTCATGGCTATGTGTGTACACAAAATTATCATTATTGAGCTCTGACAATCCCAATATCGTTCATGAAGTACCCCTCCTTGATGAGGAAATTGGTTTATGGTGCACTATGAGTGGAGAATGAATTATAGGAACCTTTTTTTCAAGCAAACAGTTGACATCCCCCACAGAGTGAATACAAATTTGTCCCCAATGTTTAAAGAATTAACAGACAGGAAGCATGCCTTTGCCTTTTTTCAACAAGACTTTGACACAGCACATCAGTCAATATTTTGATGAGAACAACTGAAAGTATGTTTGAAGAAGTGGAGTCACAGTGAAAGTTGAACTAGATCACATTAGTGAGGTGACAAAGCGAACTTAGTGAAGTGACAGAGCTGGATGAAGTCACTATATATAACACTAGAGCCGAGCATAATCTATTTGGAAATTCACACAAGATTCTTTATGAAAATAGCTTCACTTATGCTGGACTACATCTATGCAACAAGCTACCTGAATCAATAAAAAAATATTAAATTTCAACAAAATTTAAAAGGATGCTATTATGTTTCTTAAAAGACTACAGCTTTTATAGCATAGATTAGTTGTACATCTATAATTATCATAAAATTGAAATTTCTCACTTGATATAAACTGCAAATAATGTATATAATATTTTATGTATCCTACAAGATGTGCATGTTCTAATGGATGAATAATAAATGGAATGAAATAGAGTAAATCGATATACAAAGTATTTTCAGTAATGTAATCCTTTACCAATCTTCTGCACTCCAGATCTCTATTTTATACAGCCATCTTGGAAGTCAATATCTGCTGGCATCTTGGGCTTTTTCATGCGGACAGACAGTTGGATATTGTGATGGTACGATATACTCCACAGTAGAAAAATGCTGAACAAGTTATGTTGAAATGTATACATATTTGTTCGTAATCTAGTGTGTCTAGTGAGTAATTGTCTAGGTTGGCAACATGTGTGTTGGTGCCATAGGTTTCATTTGTTGTGTTATAGCCATTATTCTATGTTCTTTTTCCGGTTCTCCTTCTTCCATTCTTCCACCAATGTGGTGTAACAGTGTAATAATTATGAAATATAAATAAATCCATATTTGCAGTTATACATCACTAGATATTTATTTAATGTTCCAAGAATCCCAACAGGTTATGGGTCCAGTATGCCACCTCTGCGCATTTACTTTTTGTTTGTTATCATGTGAAACTGTGTACATGGTAGTTCAACATGGTTATGGCCAATGAATCAACCACAATGACTTCAACACTGACCACAAGCAGCAATGTGTTCTCATCATTGGTAACCGTAACATCATCAGTGCCATCGATCGAGAAGCTGAGAGGAAAAATAATTATGGAAGCTGGAAATCTGCCATGAGCATGAGTTTGATGCTCAAAGGGTTATAAGGACATGTGGACAGATCAGTTGGTGCCCTAACCTCACCAGCTGACCAAGAACATGATACTGAGCTCTCGCCAAGGTTTGACCTTCTATAAAGCAAAACTGTTATGTTCACATTTCTAATGCAGAAACAGCTAAAGCAGCATGGGACAGCTTATCCACAGCAAAGGAAAAAGCATGGCCACGATTTTTGAACTAACTAGGCATCTGTTCAATGTGAAGCAAGTTAGCTGTTCTTTTGTTGAAGATTATATAACAGACATTCTGACCCTTGCACGAAATTGAGCAGTCTAGATGAACCTTTGGAAGACAAGTGGATTGCATTTGCCATGATGAATGCAGCTGTTCTTCTCTCCAGGCAAAACAAGAAGAAGAAATCACAGGTCGGAATTAAGAAACCACACTGCTACAATTGCAGAGATCCAAATCATCCACAATGTGACTGGCCAAAATTCAAGGAGCAGACAGTCAAAGACACTAAATGTGAAGTATGCACAGATTCCACAAAATCTCCTGACAACAACACTGGTTATCAGATGCCAGCGACTGAGTGGGTGATTGACTGGAGCAACAACACATGTGAGAGTAAAATCTGTGTGGCAGATAACAGTAAGGCAGAGTGTGAGGGTATAGGTAACATTATGCTTGATATAAATGTTCATGGTTGTAAAGATACAAAAAAGGTTGCAAATGTAATGTATGTGTCTAATTTTTTAACAAATTTACTGTCTGTAATTTAAATGACTGGGTTATGTTGTACTGTTTGATGACAAATGCTGCAAAGTGTATGATGGATGCAATTTTTCTGTTTGAGGTAATGTTCATATCACTGGGACCAAAAGAAATGGATTGTATCTGGTAGATCAGGAACTTCAGGATGCAGTGAGGGCCTTATTCGCTGAAGCTTTATCCACTCAGGAGCTATGGCATAAATGCTTTGATCATCTCTCTCGTAAAGGCTTGAGACAGATGAAAAACAGTCTTGTAAATAGCATTGATTATGAGGAAGATGACAATGAGGTATGTGTGATCTGTTTGGAGGGAAAGTCCAACCTTTTAAAAGAAAGGGTAAAAGAGCTAAAACAAAATTAGAACTCGTCCACAGGATGTGTTAGGCCCAATGGAGGTAGCTTCCTGGGGGGTGCCCATTATTGTGTTACTTTTATTGATGACTATACATGAAGTCTTTGGATTCATGATAAGTCACAAGAGTTAGGTATTTTCTAAATTTCTTGAATTCAAGTCTTTTGTAGAGAATGAAATAACCTGATCATCAAATGTTTACACACAGATAACAGTGGTGACTATATAGGTAATGAGTTTGAACAGATCTTAAAACACATGGCATAAAACATCAGACTGCTGTGCCTTATACACCACAGCAAAATGGTGTTGCCGAGCACACTAACCAAATCCTAAGGTGCATGCTTTTGAATCAGGGTTGGACAAACGTTTCTGGGCAGAGGCTATGCTAACAGACATCTATTTAAAGAACTTCTCACCAACTGCTGCAGTGCAGGGGGCAGTATCTGAGGAAGTCCAGAAGGGTGAAAAAGTTTGTCTCTCACCAGCATGTGTTTGGGTGCATGTTCCCAAGAAAAAGGGAGGAAAGCTCGATAAGCGATCGAATTCATTGATATTTATAAGATACCCAACTGAGTGCAAAAGTTACCGTCTGGTAAATCCTGATAACTGTAAGAATATTGTAACTGCAAGAAATTTTATTTTATGAATCTGCTATTGGTAGTCATTTAGTTGACAGAGATGTAGGTTTGAGGAAAGTCAGCAACAATGATACCTCTGCAAGACCTATAGATATGTGAGTTATACTACAGCAAGCTATCAATGTACCTGATCCCATTATTGAGCATGTGCAGCTCTTACAATTAGAAACAATGTTGATAGTGAGTCTTATGATGAATTCTCAACATCACAGTCAAGGTCCAATGTTTCAGATGTTGATGTAACTGTAACCCATATTAGCGATGAGTGAAATAGTGAGGGTTTCAAAGGTTTGAAAATGAGAATACTGGGGACCTGATAGGGGATCAATATTCAAAAGGAAGCCATAGGAAGCCAAATGCTAATGATGACTATGATTACTCTTTTACAGCTGTTGGACTAGAATTTTAATGAGATAAAGGTCTTTGGAAAAAGGCAATGGAGGAGGAGATGAAATCACTTTCAAGCAAAGATACGTGGTCTCTAGTGCAACGACCATCCGACTAAAATGTTGTCAAATGTAAATTAGTATATAAACTTCGGATGAATCATGTTTTCACAAGGCGAGACTAGTTGCCAAGGGCTTTTCCTGAAAACCAGGACAGGATTTTGATCAGACTTTGCTCCTGTTGTAAAAATTGAGTCTCTCAGAGTACCTTTTGGCTTAGTGGCTGAACTGAATCTTGAAATTGATCATGTGGATATTACCACTGCCTTCCTGAATGGAAACTTAGGTGAATGTATATATATATATATATATATATATATATATATATATATATATGGATAACAACCTGAAGGAGGGTTCAGAAAGCAAAGTCTGTAAGTTAGATAAAGCTATCTATGGTCTTAAACAAGCTGCTCATTGTTGAAATGACAAGACTGACACTTTTTTGGTCAATCTTAAGTTCAAAAAGTCCGATCATGATCCATGTGTTTATATTGTTGATGATTTTTATCTCTTTTGTAATTGTAAGAATAAATAAACATAAAGGAACAGATTGGCAAGTCATTCATGATGAAAGAGCTTGAGGCTCTTAAGATTGCTTAGGTAGTTGGACGTTACTAGAAACAGAAAGAAAGGAACAATTAAATTGGATCAAGAAGCATATGCTAAACATGTCATTAGCAAATTTGGCTTGACAAGTGCAAAGCTGTGATTACACCTCTTCAGTTTGGTCAAAAGTTGAGAGAGCAGATGGTAAATATAACAATAAATTGTATAAAAAACTTGCAGGTGCTTTAATGTATCTTTCTGTCAACACTAGACCAGATATAAGCTTTGCTGTCAGTTTTTTAAGTCAATTCAACACATGCAACAATTTTATCGCTGTCAAACGGGTTGTGAGGTATTTGAAGGGAACAGCAAACTAAGGTTTACGTTTCTGCAAGGGAGAAAGTACTCTCATGTGTTATGCAGATGCTGATTTTGAAATTGTGTATTTGATTAAATGTCATATGCAGAATATGTATTAAATTTTGTGGTGCTGCTATCATCTAGAAATCAAGAAAACAGCGCACCATAACACTGCCTGACACTACTACTACTTGCTGAGTATGTGGCAATAAGTAAGAGTGGAAAGAAGGCATATTTCTGAAGGGTTTGCTGTCTGCATTGTATTACTGTTTGGAGCCATTAATAATTTTTCATGACAACCAAGGTACTAATTATGTGTGTGAAAATCAGGTATTGGAGGAAAGAAGCAAACATATTGATATTATATTCCATCAAATCCAGCATTGCATCAAACAAAATATTTTTAGTGTAAAATATCTGTCAGATGCAGAAATGCTTGCCAACTTCCTGACAAAACCTGTCAATGGGAACAAACATGGCTATTTTTCAAAAGGTCTAGATCTTGTAGATTAAGAAGAGATAACATTGCTAACTTCCACTATATTAATGAGGCTGTTGAAGTGTACGCATATTTGTTTGTAATCCAGTGTAAGTCTAGTGAGAAATTGTCTAGGTTGGCAATATGTGTTGGTGTCATTTGTTATTTTATACCCATGATCCTACGTTCTTTTTCCAGTTCTCCTTCTTCCATTTTTTCACCAATGTGATGTAACAGTGTTATAGTTATGAAGTATAAATAAATCTAGCTACACATCATTAGATATTTAACGTTTCACAAATCCCAACAGTTATGCCCTTGCCATTAGACTTCGCCATGCATTCACATTTCGCTTACAATGTTTAACAAGTCAGCCTTATAAGAACTTTAAAAATTTTCAAATACAGAACAAATAAAGATTCTGAAACATTTTTATTTTCTTTATTGAACTCATCAACACGCAGAACACCACTAGTAATTACAATAACAAGTTTGTGTACTTTAACAGGTTTTTAATTTTGTGCATATACAGCAATATTCCTATTTCTCTTTATAATTTATTTACATAAATTCAGAAATGTTTCATATATCAAGCAATATTTTTGCTGAAACTGTCAAAACAGTTATGTCTAAATTCTTGGGGGGAGGACAGTTTTTAATTTTTTTTTAAAAATATTTTAGCATTTAAATTAAAAACCAATGAGATGATTAAACTGTACAAAAACAATATATTCCAGCAGTATAACAAAAAAATACTTCCAAAGACACTGTTCCATACTTTATGGCTTGGGAAAGTTCAACATCCTGTGCTTGTCCTCTCTAATTGAGCTTTCTTGCAAAATTCTTGACCATGTTCAATGATAAAACAGCAATCACTGGCAAGTGTCCATGAAGTATACTTTTAAACTGCTGGTCTTGCATTTAATGAGGTCCTCATTTCAATGCTTTAGTTTGGTATCTTGTTGAGATTTGGAATCTAAATTGCTGGAACTGAAGACATTTGACGAATGCTTAAGAAAAAGTGCATTGAAGGCATTCAAAGGTGTCACTTGAACACCCAAAGCCCATTCTTTAGTTTGTAATTATTTCAGGTGCTACATCTTCCAATACTCACTTCCAGTAAAAATATTAAATTTTTTTTATACAACCTTGATCCATGAGCGGTAGTTCTGATGTGCTAGGTTTCTTGTTTGCATATTTCAGATAAGGACTTTTAAATGAGCCAGGCAATTTTCAACAAAAATACTACTTTATATTGATGCTTAACTTCTGTCAATCCATGTAATCCATGATTTGAAAACAAGAGCCCTTCAGTCAAGTAGATATTCCGTTGTTTTCTTATATGATAGGCATTGATTTCACACCTGAAAAGAAATCACAGTTAGCTGATTTTCCATTCTTAACATCTGATTCCTTTTGTTGGTCATATTTGCTCCCACCATCTTTACTTCTTCCAAACCCTGCTGTATGCTAAGTTTAAGTTTTATTTGGATACCTCTCTGGTTTCATTTGCTTTACAGATATTATCTGGTTTATACTCTTACTTAGATTAATGAAAATAGTGGGACTCAAGAGTTTAACTCAGCCTTAACTATTAGGAAAGCTTTCCATCCTTTTGTTTTTGATATTATTAAGAAATATTTACTGGATCGTATATCTCTCTCTTTCTCCCTCCCTCCCTCCCTCCCCCTCCCTCTCTCTCCATACATTAATTAAGAATCAGCTCAACATTGTTTACTGCTCTCAACTAGACATTCATCCCTTCATTATGTGCACGTTGTCACTTTATCAGCCATATATGAGGATCATACTGAATGTTATTAGCAACCTATTCGTTATGAATCTTAATTTTTAGTTATTAGAAACATGATCATCTTTATCTACAGATTCTTCTGTCACGTTTCAACATCATCTCCATTTCTTTGCACACATTTTTTCCATATTTTGTAAGTTTGAAAATTCCTTGCAGTCACAATTCATTCTGGATGCCCAAAGACAGACACTGACACACTGCTTTCTGGATGTCCAAATAGTGGCATTCCATGCTATGGTTTTGTTTTGGGCTCATAATGATGGAGCCAGCCTTCACTGCCTGTCAAAATATCATTTCCATTTCAAAAACTCTGAAGACTTTGGGTAATGGTTCTTCTCTGAACTTTGTGATCTCTGGTCAATAAACGTGGGAACCAATGGGCACAAGCTTTTCCATAACCCAAATTTGAATCATTTCTTGCACTATTGCAAGTTTTGTTGTCATTTCATTCACAGTGACATGTCTGTCTTCTATAATGAACTTACCAACACTTTCCTTGTTGAGACCGTGGAGGCAGTTGAAGGGCAACTGCTATGAGGCTCATCTTGGTTACTCAAGTTCTCATCTTTTAAGTGTTTCATCCATCTCCTAACACTGCATACATCTCCATAAGCAAGCTGAAGTCTGAGGTGAATTTCAGTAGCAGATTTTTCCTCTTTAACAAGAATTCAATAATAGCATGCTGTAGAAACAAAACATTGATGTTGCAAATATTGCGATCATGTGACAGAAGCTACTGCATCACAATGTGCCAACATGTATTGTAAAGTATGTAGATTAAGATAATCGTTATAACATTGTTGGAATTGCCAATGTAGCAAAGAGTTGCTCACGACTTTCAGTAAGACCCTCATAATTCTTCTTCTTCTTCTTTATCTATTTAACCTTCTCATATGTAGGACTTACAGGCGGGTGCCTGGGGTCAGAGGCCCGTTGAGGAGCAGACACTCATGGATCAGACAGAATGGGTGATCAGCCCGATGCCTGGTATGGTAGGAAGTAGATGAAACAAAATGATGGTGAAATGGGTGAAAGGAAAGGTGATGATGGAGCAGTTGGTGGAATGAATGGCAGGGGTAACCGGAGAACCCAGAGAAAACCCACCCAGACACCACTTTGTGCACCGCAAATCCCACATGCGGGTCCCTGGGATTGAACCCGGGCTGCCTCGGTGAGAGGCGAACGATCTAACCACTCGGCCACGGTGCCGACACCCTCATAATTCTGTTATGTTAATTGTGTAGATCATGCCATTGTAAATGTCATTCCAACAACTCTCAGCCTGCAAGCTACAGTCATTATTGGCTTGAAAGTCATGTAGCTTGAATTGTTTCCATGATCTCATTTTAGCTGGAAGACACCGGTCATCACACAAATAATTATGCTTTAGTTGGAAACCAGAATCAGGCTGCACCTGTGTATTCTAGGCTAGTTTCTCACTTTATAATTTAATTAAAGGACATATTGTCTATGAACAGACTTTGATAGGGATCAAAATGTGCGACTGGAATGCTTACATGAGCTAAGCGACAGACCTTAAAAGCAATATTGCAAATTGCAAAAAGTGATTACAATTCACAACCTGAGGAACCTCAAGATACATGAGGCTAAAGTGATAGTCAAAGATTTTCAAGAAAATCCACCTCCCTCCCCAAACTACCTTTTATATGGAAGATTTTTCTAAATGTTTTATTTTCTCAATAATGGTTCTACCAATTTTAATTAAAATGTTTAAGATACCTGTATGGCAAATAAAATGTATATCTTTAATTTTCTGGGAATAGCTGTGAAGCCTTCTTCATTTGGAGGAAATTTCGTATAATGTTGTTTAACTGCTAAACCATAAGAGATAGACAAAAACTTACTATACAAAAAGTGCAGATATCATTAAAACATACAATTTATTTGAAACAATGATTTTTGTGGCATCAGCCACTTTCAAGATATCCATTGTTATTGGTTTGAATTTTCAATACTCTTATCATTTTTTTAAAAGTACTGTTGTTATTTAGTTGTTCCTTGCAATGTCGTGGAAAGAGTATGGAATTTCTGGGTCAACATATAGCTGCCCAGGTTTAAACATCTGAGTATTGATTCAGTTTTTTCTGTCCCCTTGTACCTTCAACAAAATGAATAATGAAACTCTTTTGCAAAGGTTTATCTCAATTAACTGGAATTAGATAAAAAAAAATTCTGATGTGTTACACTCACATGACTTTCTTACTCTTGTACAAACTATTTTTACAAACGCTTATTCTCCATATGCTTCATGTTATTCGAGATATCGAGATGTTAATCTTATTGCTAATTTTCTTGTAGAGGCAAGGGGAATTGGTAGGCTTTAAGCGATAGTCAAATATTTAAGAGCTGTTTGCTATGTGGAGTACTCCATTCTCTTTGCATTACCACAACAAAAAACAAAAAAAAGAATAATGAATTCCCATTTGAGAAAAAGTGTAAGTATTGGAAAATTTAAGGGAATAACAAGCAATATCTCAAAAAGGGTTCATTCAACAAAAAAATGTATATGACATAAATTGTGTATTTTAATGTGATCTACATTTTTGGTATAGTAAAATTTTGTCTATCTCTTATGGTTTACCCGTTATGCAAAAGTCGTTCACAATGAAGAATACTTTTGGAGACATTACCAGAAAATTCAAGAGAGAGACACGCACGCACGCATCCGCACGCACCCACCCACCCACGCGCACGCACACACACGGACATGTTTCCAAAAATGCTTTTTTTGGATTCAGGGGGCCTCAAAACATATATTTCCGGTGAAATCTCAGTATCAAATCTTTTAGTGGAATACAATACTTCTCCTACTTACTATACATAGCAGAGAAAGTAATAAGCTCTTGTAAGAATACTTCGAAGAAGCTATATAAAAATAAATGATAATATGTAGAGAAAGTTATGTGAAGTCTTCAGGTTTCTTTTTCATCTACTTCATGTTAATTGAGATAAACATTTACAGAAACAGTTTCATTACACATTTCGTTTGTACATATAGGAGGGACAGAGAGGCTGAAGCAATAGTCAAATGTTTAAAGTGTATCACTATATTGCTGGTTTTGAAATCCTATACTCTTAAAATGACATCTTAAGAAACAAACGACTGTTGATATGAATATAAGGAAATGGATACTCTGCAGTGCCAACTGAGTGGAGCTTTTACACACAGTAAACTTCAATGTGCCAAGAAATATACTTTTGAGTCTGATATCCTGAAAGTTTCAGGTAACCTCATAAAAATCTTAAATTCCTCATATAATTATTTGGAAGCAGATGCTCCCCTCAATGGATTATGACTTTTTAATCATACATCTTAGCACTTTGATCATGAACGTAGACTCAAGGCCAAATTGAAAGAAGTTTAAAGCTGAAAGTAGAACAAAGGAGTAAAACATTAAATACAGTGGAATCTCGTTAGCACGTTCCTCATTAACACGTTTTCCCGTGTATTACGTTGAATTATAAAAGTCCCGGTACCAAATCACCAAATATAATAAATAATGTTTGCTTAGTGCGTTTTCCCGGTCCCGCTTACTACGTTTGAAGTTTGACGTCCTCATTCGCTGTTTTGGCCAATCCTTGATGGGTACAGTGGATGTAGGCGTTTAACACGTTCATAGTTTGACGTCCTCATTTGCTACTTTGGTCAATCCTTGGTCACGGGGTGGATATCAGCAGCCAATCACATACATGCATTTAAATATTTGTGTGAGACGATTTCTGTGGGCGGGATAGAGAATGCTTTACCTTGGCGTGGTAAAGCGGTAAACGCTAACGATAGTTTCTAATGTTGAGTGATGACCAAACAACCGTAGATTGTATTTTAACTTTTCATTTACAATGAAAAAAAGAAAGTGTAGTAGGTAAATAACCAACAGTGAAAAACTGAAAATCCTTGATGTAATACAATCCAAATATAAAACATGTCGATATAGTGCGGAAGTTAAACATTCCTCCGTCAACCTTAAACACGATTGTTAGCAAACCTAAATTAATTGAAACTGTTTTTAAAGAAGGGAAAAATACTAAAACAAAACTTTTCTCTTGGAAAATAGGATCAGAAGAGGACCGGAACGAAATTTGTTGCATGGAAACACCTCCGTGTTCAAATCGTCTTGTATACACCAAAGATAATGTCGTCTATTGTACTCGTAACACGATGCACGCTCATAATTTTTTCTTTTTTAGCAGAAATTGTTATCACGTGTGTAATACAACACACAGCAAAACCACTATTGCCGCTTCCACAATTCGCAATTTATTTTCTCAAAAACATTCATAACCTAAAAATCCAAGTTGATCAAAAAAAAAAAAGCTTGAATTATTTATTCTCAGGCTTTGTGTATCCAAATCCATTTAAACATATTGAATTTAACATGGAAACGGGATCGTATTCAGTATGAAATTGTACTCAAAATCGATTTAAATTGCCCATGGAGACGTAGTAATTATTAGATTTTTATTACCTATGTTCTTAAATTGCAGATTTTGCATTTTCGTTAACACGTTTTCCCGCCTATGACGTCCAAATCCTTAGGTCCCTGCAAAAACGTACTAACGAGATTCTACTGTATAAGAAACTTTGAAAAAGTAGAATGGGTCTACTTTTAAAACACTTATAGTTTCACTTAATTTACTTCAGATGCCTTTCAAAGACTATAGTTTTAATACTCAATGGTTCTGGCAAATTCATTGTTTATAACACTTCTCATATTATATTTCATTTGATAAACTTTATTAGTTCATTAGGAGGAACTCATAACTTCATGTGTATAAGGGCAGATTGATAAGTCCACGACTTTGACGAGAGATAGCGTTCTAATCACAATTTACTTGTTTGCATCCAAGTCTACATCTATCCTGGGTATAATCACAGAAATTTGTCGTCATTTGTTTTTTAAAGCATTGTTGAGAGCATCTAAAATAAGCAGATGTGTGTTACTTCATAGAAAATGGAGAAAAATGAATTTCGTGTTCTGATAAAGCACTACTTTTTGCATGGTAAGATGGTGAAGGAAACGGAAGAAAAGCTGAACAAGTATTATGGGGACTCTGCTCCATCACATGGCATGGTTCACAAGTGGTTCACACAATTTTGATGTGGCTGTTCGAGCACAACAGATGCCATGCGCACAGGACAGCCAGTTGAGGTCACAATAGACAAAATGGTGAACAAAGTTCACGATATTGTGTTGGAAGATCGTCGAGTGAAAATCTGTGAGATAGCCAAGATCGTAAACATCTCGAGTGAATGGGTGTATAACATTCTGCATGAATTTTGGGATATGAGAAAGCTGTCAGCAAGATGGGTGCTGAGACTGCTTACAGTTGAGAACAAGCAGAACTGTGTGACCATTTCACAGGGATGTTGGAACATGTTCCAGCACAACCCAAATGAGTTTTGCAGCGTAATATCATGGTTGATGAAACTTGGATCCATTACTATCAACTTGAAATCAAACAACAATCAAAGCAGCAGATTTCCTTTGGTGAACCTGCTCCAAAAAAAATTGAAAACCATTCCGTTGGCAGGAAAAATCATGGCAGTTGGCTTTTGGGATTTATAAGGGGTGATTGACATTCACTACCTGGAAAAGGGTAAATCGACCCCATTTGGTGAAGAAAAAGGTTCTCTTTCACCAGGATAATGCAACCGCACACAAGTCAGCCATTGTCATTGCAAAATTTGTGGAATTGGACTACGAACTGCTACCTCACCCAACATATTCTCCAGATTTGGCTCCGAGTGATTTCTTCCTCTTCGCAAAGCTGAAAAATTGGTTCACTGGGAAGGAATCCATCCTTGTCCAGTGAACACATAATGGCAGAAACAACCTCATATTTTGTAAGACTTCGAAAAATCATATTTTTTGGAAGAGTTAAAAACAATTGGAGAAACATTGGACAATGTGTATTGCACTGAAGGAGACTATGTTGAGAAATAAAAATGACTTTTTGGAAAAAAATTGTATTTTCTTTAAAGTGTCATTGACTTATCAATCCACCCTTGTATATTAAGTTACGACATACAAAGAGGTGCTGAAACCAGTTTGGACTTAGGGGATACAGCTCTGAATCTGCACCAAGAAGACCAATATCAAGCGCATATAAAACTTGTCAAAATAAACGTCTAGAACAATAGTTAATGCACCATGGTACATATGCAATGATTATATATATATATATATATATATATATATAGATCAACATAGTCAGGGAAGAAATATAAAAGACTCCAAAGAAACATTAGAAGAGAGTCCTACAGCATGAGAAAACATCGAAATGTTGAAAGTGCTAAATAAGTGGAAGTATGACAATTGAAAAGAACTAAACCATTAGACTTAACATGTGACCATAAGAACTAGCGTGTAAAGTTTGAGGATTCTTTCAAATCTCATTGAACTTAAATGAAAGAATATTACTGAATAAGCTAAATTACCAAAAGAAGTAATAGCAATTAAAATGTAAGTGGATAATAAAGAGAAGAAATTAGTATGATGGGGAATTCCTGGGAAGGGTGAGGGATAAATGCACAAGGAGCTTGAAGCGGAAAGAATCACTAAAAAAACGAACACCAAATGCAAAACATATTTAACCTACCTGTTCATGTACAAATGTGAAAAATGCATAATTGATTATATTTGAGGTTATATTTATGTATTCATTGTGATGTTTGCATATTTTAATATTACCGTCATGATTATCAATTTACATTCATTGTGAAGTTGTGAATTGATTTTACATAACTTCTCATTTAAGAGTTGGATTTATTTGTGTAAGTAATAGGCATGGCTGACTTTGGTAAAATCAATAAAAACGAAAACATGTAGGCAAAAGCAGTATACATGGCCATGGAGCTGAAAATAATTTTCTCTCAATCAATAGCAACCAGAGTACTTCATTAGTACTCAAGCTAGACAATATCATTTTACCATCACTGCAAAACGCATGAAGGAATTTTAAGAAAAGATAAAGAAACATGTAAATTGTGCCAGAAAATCTTCCTGTTACACGCCCTGAGAACAAAGAAGAGAATCTCATTGCTCATTGCTTAAAACCATTAAGCATTTTTTTTTAAAAAAAACTATTTGACGATGACCACCATTTATTCTTATCAATATTGAAAAACCACCACAAGCTCAAAGAAGGAGCAAGAGAGAAGATAATTGTAATAATGATGGTAATTTGTTGTAGAGGATCTACACCATACATACAATCTGGGGATGAAAGTATGTGGAGCCTATTCAAAAAGTGGTGGAATCGCACACAGTGAAGCAATTAATAAAATACATTTGATGAAAGTGGAGTGAACCTAAACACTCTTACAAGCTTCATTCACTCATTTATTTTGCAGAACATGTATCGTGAGCATGGCTCATAGATTAATCAACATTCCCTCAACAAAGCTGAATACTATAAAGAATATCAGCACATCGTCAAATCTGCAGTAGAGAACAGGTTCAGCCAGGAAATGGTAGATAGGAAAATATGTAAATTCCAGAGAAAAAAACACATCAAGCAGGTCACCACACTTTCTAGCGCAGCAGAAAAGATCAACTTAGGAAATTCACATACCACCCAGGTCTCTTTCACAAATTTCAGAAAATATTCAAGAATCACAACATTACCCTGGCACCTTACAACAAATTTAACATCAAGAATCTCATTAAAGCAAGAAAATCTGATCCCATACTCCAGGCCTAAAAGCCAAAAGCTTTACATTGGAAAAACAAAAAGGAACATAGGTACCCGCTTCAAGGAACACCAGCATTGTATAAAGTTCAAACAGACCGACAAATCAGCAGTTGCTTTTCACTTCTGGACCATGAAATAGACACCAATATCCAGTTGCTGAAACCAGCCTAAAAACCAAAATAGCTTGAAGTATTTCTGAGAAGGTTTACATAAAGAAGTTTGTAAACCGCATCATGAACTTTGATTTGCCAGAAGCTGACAACCCCCAATTTAGTTTCATCTATAGGCCGCCAGAGGACACTTTCCTTTCTTTCTTTGAAAGAGGGCTTTCAACAATACAACTCGAGAGTTCATCCAACAGTCAGCATGCAAGCTGATGACGTGAGCTCATGCTCACGATACATTTTCTGCAAAATAAATGAGTGAGTGAAGCTAGTAAGAGTGTTTAGGTTGAACTCCACTTTCATCAAGTGTATTTTATGTGGAACCTAATTCACAAAGTGTTAAGACTCTTAAATGTGTATTATTTATTACAGATATAATTTATGTAAAGAAAAGAAATTAAATAAATATCAAGTACTAGATAAGCTGATGCTTAGTTGTAATTTGCTAATTAAAAAAAGGAAATAAATAGGTTTATAATATTAAAAAGATATTAATTGTCATAGAAGAATTACAACCAAGAAAAAAGATTGAACTTTTGGTCACTCTAAAAGCACTTCTGCTGCTTCAAAGAAGTTGGATATGATCAGTAATGGTGGTCATCTTGGTAAGACTAAAGATGTTTAATTTTTACATTACAAAAAGTGTGTATGTATCTTATCCAAGTGTCTTGTATCAACCCTGGCCAATGAGTATAAGTTAAAAATTAATGCCAGCATGAATATAACATCAAGTGAAGTATACATGACCTAAAGAAGCAATCATAATTAAAGAATCAGATGTCTTAAATTTACAAATACTCTGAATTTAACTTTTACATAATATCATGCTTAAGTTATGAATATCTGAAAACGACTCCATGATGAGCCTGGCAACAGCCCAAGGAAGGCATAACTTTCTAACTAATAAAATGTCCAATCAATAAATCAACAGTTTGAGTATGACCAGCTGAAGGTTATTTACAGAATAATTTGTTCATCTTTTAACTTAAATCAGTCATTTTCTTCCCTCCCCCACCCTTCTTTCTGTCATTTTCTTCAGTATCTTATATTCCTTATATTATTCCACAAATTGTGAAACCACGTACCTATTTGTCTATTGGGATTACTGATTATAAATCAGGAGCCACCACCAACTCAAACCAATAACTGCAAAGTGACCAACTAATTGTAACCTTTTGTGCAAAAAAAAAATTATTTTGTAAAAATGAACATCATAAGAGCATATCTTCAAATATGTTTTGTTTTATGGAATTTTTTCTAACGATTCATAGACACAGGGTTTAATATGGTCTGCCAACTAACAATCAGAATGCCAAAAATATTTTTATTTTTGTTCTTAAATTGTACATTTATAACATGCATTACTCACGTCTTTATAAAATTCTTATTCTGAACTTTAAATCGTTTTATTTTTATGCAGTTGGCAACATCACCACAAAGTTTTTAAACAAAGGCATTTAAGTTTTCTAAAAGCTGTTTATATGGACATTAAAAATACTAATGGGTAAAATCAGTTTGCTATTCTTGTTTCACTGCAGTTACCCTTTCTGAATGAAAAGATATTTCCAAAAGAGGTAATCTTGACTTTTAGCATCACAATTTAAATCAATATACTGCAAAGGCAAGCTAATTTAAATTAACTATTAAACAGACTTTTTATAAATCAAAGCACACTTCATTGACCACACATGCACATACATATCAATCATGCAATGAAAATGTTTAATGGATTTCAGCAACCCACTTTTAGCAACACTTCCCATAATCTTCTTGACTCCTCTGAACTGCGAGAGTGTGGCAAAAGGATTAGACCCCGTGGACATAGGTTTGTAGTGAGGATCCTGTTTCACCATGCTCTCTCCCACATGTTTTGGAGTCAGCAGCTGTACATCTGATGATGGCTGCCTTGAGGAGATGAAGTGACAACGAGCCTTATCACTAGGAGCTGTATGGGGCGGAAACATAACACAACCAACATCTTCGGAGAAGGCGCGGCGATGACTTGCTGTAACAACAGATTCTTCCTTTCATTACTCTATACAAGAACCTATTAAACTACAACTATGAATCTTTATAATGAAAACAAATGAATAACAAATAGGTTATGGTTTAGCTCATTAACACAGTAACATTTGGCTTTAAAGATCCTTTTAAATAATGTTCAAAAACATTTGCATTTCACAAACATTCATTACTTTTTAAACTCTGTTAAGTTAAATGATTACTTACTGACCAATTAAAATGTTTAAAATTGCTTCAAGCATCAAATCTATTAGCACAAAGAGTGATAAATTGACTACAGTGACCTAGTTTATCATCATTCTCTAAAACATTATGAAGGATAAATTTATTTAATGAATGATCAAATGGATTTCCATCAAGTAAATTAAGCACATTGAATATTTCGGAAGACATTAAACAAACATGGCATTAGCACCAGATAATCATCCTTAATCTTAGGCTATTTTCACCATGTTTTAAAAATTATCTTCTGGGCTTTTGTGACAGGGTCGAAGGTTAAATTTGTAATCGTATGCTTTGCTGACTCCTGTTGTCAGCATCTTCAGTGGCAGTTCCCATTCCCAGAAGACCACCACCACCACCACCACCACCACCACCACCACCACCACCACCACCACCACCACCACCACTTGACCAAGATCATAAAAGAGACAGTTTTAAACATTGCAGTTTTTCAAACTTGGTCATTTGATATGAAGTATGTTGCTAATACTGTCTCTATTATTGATTAATCAATAAAGAAACGTAGCGCAGCACAAATCTTAATGGTCAGGCCTACCCTCCTACTTGGTGCATGTACTACCATTTGAAAACACTGCAAGACCCAGCATTCATTCTAGGAAGAATTAAGCTTTATCCTGTAATATATACTGTTTTCCTCTTAAATCAACTACCTTACACTTTCCATTATTAAACCTTCAGAAGTACACGTTTAGCAGCTGATAATGTATTTGAAGCAATACAGCAATCACTGAAATAGATGCTGCTGTTTTTAGCACACAAATGTTCAGTTTTCTGACAGAGCAGATGAAACTAAAATTACACAATTGGGACATAAAACATAAACTTCTCCCAAACAAAAATGCTAATTATTAATGCATTTTCTAATTAAATAAATTGAGGTTACAGGTTTTAAAGGACAGATTACATGCTGCTATGAAAATATAAAACAAGTCTTAAGCTTTAGGTGCTTTTCACTTAATGGATCAGGCTATTTTTTTCAATCCACCAACTACATGTTGTGTTATCTGCACTAGAGTTGGTCCATTGTGCTTCCAACATCATCCCTGGGAGGGAGGAATGAGAGGAGACCCGAGGGCAAACAGATCAGGATGCCAACAGGTGCAAGCATGGACAGGGTTCCTAACGTTTTCAGATAGAACGCATCCGATGCCGCACGGACCCTGCCCACAAGCCACCAATCTCCAGGGTCCCCCAGAGTGGAGCCCCATACTGAGGAGAGACCTAAATGAGTGGTACCGCAGCAATCCCAGGGAAGAAACCTTTACAGAGTGCAAGTCACTGCCCACTGCAACCCTGCTGAACACCATCGCCTGGTCCTACAACCCTGGAACAGATGACAAGGAAGATGATGGGTATACAGGAAATGAGAGGAAGGATGGTAGATGCTAAGATGCATTCAGCTCTGACCGGCTGCAGGTGGCAACATGTCCTTCAATGCTCACCAGTGATTAGTTGGAGAGGGAGAGGGGAGGTAGGGCACTTTTCCCAACGTAAATATCAGGAATGCCTTCAAGACATGACCAGATAATTCTGAAAGCTTATCCCCCCCTGCAAAAATTCTGAACTCTCTGACAGTTACATATAATATAAGCCAGCCTCGTGAACTAAGATCATGATGCAACGAAGTGCTGTTCTCCGAGAGAGGTTGTGATGACAGTTGTGACATACAGTGAGAGCTGCTACTGCGAGGGATTAGGGAAGAGCTCTTTGCACGTGGTTCATTTCGCCGCTATGTGCAAAAAGAAGTGAAGTGACAGTGTAGGTTGAACAAAGTTACACTATTAAAGTGAGTGATAGTGAAATTTAACTAAGTCGCATTAGAAAAGTAAAGTATCGAAAACTGAATAAAGTCACACTTGTATCAGGAGTGGGATTTACCACAATGGAGGAAATACTTAAAAAAAAATATTAGCTGCAATGGAGAAGACAGAGACAGAAATGAAATCTGGAATGGAGAAGATGGAAATGAAAATGGAGTCTGGCATGGAGAAAATGGAGAGTGAAATGAAGAGTATAATTTCTGGAATGGAGAAGATGGAAACCGAAATGAAGAATGAAATGCAGAAAATAAAATCTGAACTTGGCTGTGACATTGAGAACAAAATGGAGAAAATGAAATCCGAGATAAATACAAATACAGAACACTTGAAAGATGACACTGCTAAGGAGTTAGAAAGAACCAAATCTGACATGGAAGGAAATATTAATACAGTGTAAGATCGTCCAAATCAATAAGAAAAACGGGATAACAAAGCAGAAGGAAATAGACAACCAGATAGAGGACATGAAGATCGGAGGCATAATAGGGGAATCCGATAGCCTGTGGTCCTACGTTGAATACTGGAAGCTGAACTTCACCAAGAAAGCTGCTTTCCACTGTCAGAGTTTGATGATACCCTGGACACCTTAGAGAAGTATTATTGAAAACTGCATTAAATCACAACACACTAAAATTATACGAAAGTAGTTAAATTTTCTTATAGAAAATATTTTCACACAAGGTTAATAAATATAAATAATATTCCCTCACACTTCATAAGTGTATTATAGGTCTATGCAGTTATAAATAACTGTGACTTTACATCAAGATAAGTGCCTCAGTCTTTTTTATAGTGTAAATCTGGGATGTCTACATAACGAAGGAACCACTAAAATGTATGAAGAGAATGGGTAAAAACAAGTTTAAGTCCAATTTTGGCTTTTTATATTATACTACTATAGGGATTTAGTATTACATTACAAAGTAAAACTAAAAATAATATAGGAAAATCTTCATTTTCAGTTAAAAAAATCTATTTAAAAATAAAATGTTCAGGGAAAAAGCAATCATAATGAACACGCAACATTATGCATTTTTCTATAAAAAGTGATAAAGTAGACTTTGATTGTCTTTCCACTGTACCATTTAAGTTTAGTTCATTGCTGGTGTGTTTTCATTAGACAAGTTAGCGACTGCTGATCTGAAAAAAATCTATCATGTATTTGTCTGCTATGGGAACTGATGTTTTCATGCTGACCATAAATTGCATATCAGAAAACTGAACATTACGAGTGTTGATTCATCTGATACAGTGGTATATCTAATAATGGTTTAAACCTAAAAATTAAAACTTCAGTAAAAGAATGTCTCACCTTTCTTATGGTGGGTATATTCTCTGCTTTCCACTAGAGGTTCATCACTGGTTGGTATAACCTCCTCACTTCTTGCACCTAAGCTTACTCCTGCTTTCAAAGATTTGTCCTCTGCCAACAGATGCTTTTCATTGGCAACAGAATCCATTTGAAACTCAATGATTATAGGTTCCAAACGAGCAACTATTTCTGAGAATGATGGACGACTCTTTGGTTCAAACTGCAAGGAATTAAAATATTGTTAACAAAACTAATGTACACAATAACACTTAACAACACAATCTGGTGCATCAGTGTTGAATCTGTTTCAGAAATGGCATACTTTCCCTATCAGCTCTTGTTTTTGAAATAGGCAAAAAAAACAGTCTTCAATTTCATGGACCATTAAAAATAAGAATGTTTAATGTTGTGGTTTAACTAATCTTCTTGCAGCATGATAGGAATGCATTACAAAAACAAACTGCAACATTACAAGTGACATGGCTTGGTGATAATGCTGAGGCTTATATTTGGGAGGCTCTAGAACTCCCATCCTTTTTTCAACCCTCACTACCCTTGACAAATACTGGGTTGATAACACTACAAAAACTCTAAGGCTGATGATTACCATCAACTGAAATAAACAATCTCTAAGTCCATATGTCTAACATAAGAAGAGTACTTCTAACAAACACATGCAAGTAAATATCCAAAAATGTGATGATGCAACCTGAGAAACTAAGTGAAATAAATAAGCGTAAATAGAAAAGCCCCCCCCCCCAGATGTGTGTACCAAATCTACTTATAACCAAAAGTATAAGTTTAGAATACAGACATCCCAGTTATTTGATAAATGCAGCTTTCATAACACTTACTAGAGCAGAATTTGACAGAGCAATCTCACACAAAGTCGATCATGATATTCTCAATTTAAACTGTCTAATTTTGGGTTTTCTGTTTAAATGTTCATACCTCTCTAATAGAAAAAGTATGTAAAATTTCATCAATCAAAAGCCTATTCCTTTTCTGTTAATCCTGGCATTCCTCAGGGATCAAACTTAGGACCATTATTTTTTTTCTGCTCTTTAAATGATTTACCAAATGTCATTAATTATTCCAAATGTCTATTATATGCTGATGATTTAAAACTGTACAGCTAAATTTGTAATAATTAAGATATAAAGAAGCAACTATCAAATCTGGATAGTGTTTACAAATGAAGTTCGGAAAATAAACTTCACTTCATGTTCCTACATTACATTTAATAGAAGCAAGCAATACTTAAATAACATTCCACTAGTTACAGTATTTTCCATCAGAGACTTAAGTTAACTTCGCATGTTATAAACACTTAAATGTAACCAATGCTGTTTCAAAACATTGGGTTTTATATTCAAAATCTTGAAAGATTTAAGAGATATTCCACTAATACTTATAAAGGCCTTGTCCAAAGCCTTGTCCAATTTTGCCTCACCTATGCATAAATGGTATAATAATCAATTGGAAAAAGATTAAAAAGAATAGCTTCTCAGATAATACTTAACACTACAAAACTCATACTGAATTGGCCTATGATCAGAACATTTCACATAGTCAGCTCTTATATGAATTCAACTTAACGTAAATTTCCAATTGTAGAATAGTTGCTGAACAATTATTCCTATATAAGCTTATAAATGGCCTGTTATACAATGAAAAATTAGTTAAATATATTTAATGTCACTAAAATAAATTTCAGAAAATGACAACTCCTACAATTTAGACACCTAAAATGCTGTTGCATAAAAACTTCCCTGTTCTGGGGTTGTGCTCTAAATACAATAAACTGAATAAAATAGAGCACAGATTTCCTTTAAGAAACAGCTAAATATAGGAATTAATTGCACATGATTTCCAGTACATTATTTAGGAATATACCTTTATGATTATTGAAACAGCATTGTCTTGTCTTTAATAATAGTTTAAATATTTGTTTTTAGTCTTAGTTTTTTCCTTCTCTTTTTTATGTTGCTATGTTATATTTAAATTTGCATATTTAATGTATATATATACTGCTGTAATTGAAGCATTGTTCTGTTGTAGTAGAAAGTAAAATAAATAAGGTTCCAAAAGTAATCTGCCACCCATCTACATTCCCATATTCAACTTCTAATCTTCTTCTTGCTCCTTGGTTTAGATAAGAAGCAGGTTCACTGGAAAGTGATTTAACTGACTCTGCAGATAATGTACTTTAACATTACTTTTATAGAGCGTCAGAGAAGCTAATTGGCTTTGTTTGGATCTCTCATACTGAATCATGTGAAGTATTCCCAAGGTACAATGTGCTTCAGAGCCCATAGTAAAAGCTGTAGATCACTTTGTTTCCTCACTGTCATCCTCAGAGGTAATGGATACTCCCGCTGGGTGCCTCCAGCTAATAAATGGTTCCTGTCTTCGCTTGTGGGGCAAGGTTCCCCTCGAGAGTTGTAGCAGACCATATATACAGTGTTTAAAGCATTACTTTTACAGCCAAGCCTACTGAAATAAAAGGGCATCTCCTCCACTAATTATTGAATCTCTATATCTGTCTTCTTGCTGATGAAATAAATGAAGACAAGGCAGAATATTTTATTTTATTCATTCATTTAAGAAACAGTCACTTATGAGCTTCTCTTTATGAGCCATAAAAACATTTCTGCCTTCGCTTTTTTCCATGGCAACTCAGGGGATATTTATGTGGTATGTACTCAGAGTATGTAAAGCCTTTACACACTGTTTAACAAGTTGGCTTTATATGCAATGATTTGATCTTATGCTGCACCAATTACAGCTTCCTGTCCAACCCTATCTTTCCTTGCGCACTAACAGCTATATTAGTTAGTTGTGTTATTTAGTGTTTTAGATATAAACCTAGAGTTACATAAACAATCTTACTATGTCTGCTAAATTGTATACCACAATGCAAACTAGGGAAAAAATGTATGGGTTGAGAAAAGCATATAATTTAAAACAGTGTGCAACTTAAGAATTAATTCTTGAGAATCTTTGAAAAATAAAAAGAAAAGGGAAGAAAAAAATAAGATGATATGTTTCATACCTTTGATAATCAAATAAGTCTAGACAAATATGACCATATCCATGAGACTAGAGATGATGTTTATCCAACACAATTTTCTGAATATGCACCAAATAACACAAACAACACGTCTAAAAGCTAGCGCTCTCTCTCCCTCTCCCTCCCCCTCCCCTCGCTCTCTCTCCCTCTCTCTCCCCTCCCCTCTCTCCCCCTCTCTCTCTCAGGGAAGGTAATCATTGAATCCCTAATACTTCAAGGAGAGCATTCTTATTCATTAACTTTCAACAATTAGTGGCCTAAAATAATTCTGAAACCAAAGTTGGTGCCATCTCTAGAAACAAACATGCTGTAAATTCTTTCATGACAATTTCTGGAGAATGCAAGTTGTATTGAGACTGCTATAAAAAGAAATAGGTGTTATGGCATTTACTCAGCAGAACTCACAATTTAAATGGTGATCCTGACATATGACCATATTGTATATGTGAACAGTACAGCAAACATGCTTTCATGTTATTTTATTGTATGCAGAGAATAATATGAGCTTCAATACGCTTATGCAAGTTATGCATAAAATGGTCATTTAAAAGACTATAACATTCTATTTTCTTTCTTCTTTGTTTCATTGTTCAACTTCTCAATGCTGGAACATTAAAACCTACAAAAGCACTTGAACTGCATAATCCAACTGCAAGAAATCTTGTGATTTGGCTTTAGTATCTGTACTAGCCACACTAACCATTCACTTTGTGACTTATTTGATTTATTTTGCTGAAGGAACACTATGCTTGTTCGAAACTGGAATTACGTTTAGATTACAAGATTAACTGAATGAATGGTGTGCTTCTCAGAGACTGAATGTTTGCAGTCCAAAGTTATATTTAGGACTGTTTTCAAGCATTAAGTTCTAAGCAGTTGGCTTTGTGCTTAGTGCATTAGCATTAAGTCATTCACCAGAGTGCTAGCCTTTCAGTATTTCTGATGCTGTTGGAGTCTACTATTCTTAGTTCCTTCCATGAGCCAAGCACAAAGCTGAGTGCTCGAATTTTAATGGAGCAAAACTAATGAATTTCCACAAAGCTCAAACCCAAACCCAAACGAAATCCCAGTTTGCATGAGTGGAGTATTCCTTGACACCCATTTTGGCAGGATTCTAATCCCTATCAACACCACTTCTCCTGGGCAAGAGAAAATTATCTTATTGATATTTGACCATCCTTGTAAGAACTAAGGAGAACTCACACTGTAGCACTTACATTTACGGTATGCCAGTAGAACCAATTCATTTGCTTAACATGGTATAATCCGGTATTATCTCAGTTTTACATTTGCCCTTATGAATACATCTGAAGCAACAAATATATACTTACTGTACAACAGGAAAATGCAAGTTTCAGGAAATCTGGGGGGCATGGCCCACACATTTCACTGAAGGCCAAATAATCCAAACCAAAATTTTCAGTTCTTGGCAAGATGTCTGGATCAGCTTCTATCCTTGCTATTAGTTCACATAAAACGATTCCATATGAGAACACATCAGACTTTTCATCATACCACTGACCCTTTAGGCACTCTGGTGACATCCAATAAGGGGATCCCACTGTAGGTAACCTGTACCCACTCAAAGGATCAGGAATCTTAGCTGCCAAACCGAAGTCTCCCACTACTGCTGTCATCTCACTTGTTTCCTCATTCTTTTTTATGAGCACATTCTGTGAAAATACAAACAGGCTTCAGGTTTATGAAATTTAATAAAATACAAATACATTGCTAATACTTCCTCCCATTAAGGCAATGCACCTATAAAAATCCAAAAATCCACAGTTTTCTTGGGATTCATTTGACTTTTTTTACCATATACTTAGAACATAACATGTAGTGCATACAAAATTTTAACAAGCAATGTCAAACCATTGTTAACATTCATTTTTTTATTCATGATTAATCACTTTTGGATATGATAACATTCTCTTAGGACCCCAACTTTAATTGGTTTGAGGAAAAAAAATTGTTTATGTGCACATTACTGAATTTTTCAACTTTATCGATGTGAGTTATGGAAAATAATTACTTTAAACTGAACTATTTAATATTTTTTTAACTAGTGCATTACAATTTTAAGATCAGTAACTCCTAAAGCTCTCCTGAATTTCAAGCTAATAAATCATATACTGTGGAACAAGGAGCATTTTGAATAGTAAAAACTGTTGAAGAAAAAAAAGGAATTGAGAAAAATTGAGTTTAAAGTTAACTATAGTGCTTTACCTAAGTGGTACAGTACCAATTAAATATCCACTTGTGGCTTTAAAACTGTTGATATTAAAAAACCAAATGTGAAGCATGAAAGTACAGTTATGAGTATAAAAATGCAAAAAACAATGAAAACTTTTCACATTTTTTTACCAAATTTCAGTGATGCCTTACTTTAATCTTAATCGTTTTTTAACACTCTTTGGGGATAGTTACAGTTCAATACAGAAGTAACATTTCACAGTTTTCAATATGAACATTTTATTATGCTTTGGACTATTTTCAAAATAATCTATATTTTTATTGCAGTCTTAAAGAGTATATTTATAAAATAAATGCTGCAAAATGTAATGCCTGCTGAATCACTAATGCTTGCTTTCTTTGCATTAAGGGAAGACATTTTTTCATTTTCTTGCTGTCATTTTTGGTCCTTGCAACCTACTTTTATTGTCAAGACACTAGATGAATTAATGGATATATTTTTATTGTCAAGATACCATAGGCAAATGAATGGTATAGAATTTATGACTGCACAAATGAGCCCACTCTCTAACACCAAAACTTATGACGTTTATCTTTCCAAGGTTACAGAAAACTTTGGAAGAAAGCCTCACCCTGGAATCAAATTAGGGTTGTAGTTTGGAAGACACCTCCATGGCACCATCGATGATGATGTAGTAATCTGGATGCATTAATACGAAATAGAAGAATACAAAGAACGCAAGTCTCATATGTAACACACAACTTTCTCTATCCATTAGCAATTTATAAGTATCTCCCATATTCATAATCACAGATTCCTCTATCTACTTCATGTTAGTCATGATATTGTTTGCTTTGAAAAGTTTTCAAAATAGACAACAAGGATTGGTTACACACAAGATGGGGAAACAACATTCAACTATTTATATCCATTTCAATTTCTCCTAGCAATAAACACACCTTTTCAAAAATGTTACCTCAAGAACAGTAATTTCAAAATGGAAAAATATTATTATTATTATTATTATTATTATTATTATTATTATTATTATTATTATTATTATTATTATTCTTCATATTTTGGGCAGGGATAATTCTATGCAAAAGTAATATAATATAAAATTGTGTATTTCAATGAAATTCATATTTTCCTTAATCATTTTTGCCTTTCACTTACAATTTCCCATTCTAAATTCAATAAGAATGAAGAGGTCTCCATGGGCAGTTTAGAGAAAATACAATACACATTTTATTTATATTGTCAATATCTAAAAATATTATGTTTTAATAAAAATCATTTAAAGCCACCTTTTAGAATATAATTCATTCATAACAAACATTTTCCCATGTGAATGGGTAATAGGGTGGGGGGGGGAATTCCATGAGAAGCTTTGCAGCCTATCCTGAAAGGATGCTGGACCTAAAATAGAAAGTTTGGTATTTACCCAAATTTCCCCCTGTAATTCTTTTCTTCTTCCTTCTCTATGCACACCAATGGAACTTTTTCTAAAACATGCTTCTGTTTTGATTCACGGAAACTAAAAATGTGTGTTTCTGGTGAAATCTCCAAGTCAAAGTTTTGGGTCTAATGGAATACCACTACATCCTCAGGTATGTGATAGGAAAGATAATAAATTTTAACTAGTACCTGAATGCAACACATGATTAATTACATAATTACAATAACCGTTTCAGTAAAATTATTATGTACACTGACTCCTAATATTTGGGAAAATCTTATTGAAACACACTCTTTCTCTAGATTAACATAAATCATTGCAATACAATATAGAAAACATTTACAAAATGCTTAAAAAATTATGTTTTTAGAATCTACATTTTGTAAGAATCTTTCGTGTTTCACTTAGCCACTATTGCAAGTAATTGCATCATTACTATGCTACTAAGTGTGTGAGAAAGAGAACATAACCCAAAAACGAAGTCAGATATGCAGTTTTCTCATAAATGGCTCAAATGATTTTGATTACAATATCATATACTTGAGATATGGCATTATAAATAAAACATATACCTAATCATCAGAGAACAAAAGAACCTAACCTTTGGCATATACAGGAAGCCAACACACTCTACTAATTACATAAAAAATAAGAGTTTCAATCCAACCACACACAAACATGCAGTACTAAACAGCCTAACACATAGACTGGTATATACCCCCTTAAATAAAAAAGAATACCAGTTAGAATACCAGCATATAGTAGACACAGCAATACATAATGGGTACAACAAAGCCCTAACCTTTGGCATATACAGGAAGCCAACGCACTCTACTAATTACATAAAAAATAAGAGTTTCATTCCAACCACACACAAACATGCAGTACTAAACAGCCTAACACACAGACTGGTATATACCCCCTTAAATAAAAAAGAATACCAGTTAGAATACCAGCATATAGTAGACACAGCAATACATAATGGGTACAACAAAGCAACTATTGACAAAAAAAATTGCAAAATTCAAACGACAGTTGCACATTAGAAACACAACAAATCTCAGCCAGCAAGATAAAGAGCTAAAGTTCAAGAAATTCACATACCACCCAGGAACATTTCACAAATTTAAGAAGATTTTCATGAAACATAACATCAGCCTAGCTCCACAGAACAAATTTAACATAGAGAAATTACTTTGTAACAAGTTAAAAGACCCCATTCCACAAGACAAAAAAGCTGGAATCTATAAAATCAATTGTTCAGATTGCAATAAAGTATACATAGGCAAGACAAAAAGAAACTTAGAAACTAGGCTAAAGGAGCACATGAGATGTATTAAATACAAACAAATGGACAAATCTGCAGTTTCACACCATTTTTGGATCACTAATCACATCAAACCCAATATTACATTAGTCAAACCAGCCAAATTTGCAGCCGAATTAGATGCATGGGAGAAGATCACCATTCTAAAACACAACACACATCTAATGAATTTTGATTTGCCGCCACCAAATCCTCTCTGGAAGTACATTTCTCCACCACAAGATGCCACCACAGGATCCAGTCCAAAAAACGGAAACACCAACAACACGGGCCAGTCGAATTAACTTCTGAGGATGGGAACAACCGTTTCCCGAAACATGTTAAGTGAGTAAACTTAAATGATGTTAGTGTAACAATTCCGACTCACCTTTAAATAAATATACCTTGAATTTTCTGTAAATCACCATAAAATCAGTCATTTAATTTTAGGTAATTGAAATACCATAAAAGATGGACGAAAATTTTCTGCAGCAAAAATGCACGAATTATTAAAATATGCAACTTTACAAGTAACTTTTTGTAACATTGGCAGTTTCTGAAATATTTGTTGATTACTCCCAGACTGAATCCTACAAGATGGGCTGTAAGTAATACCTGTAATGTTTTGCAATTGATAAAAGTATTCTATAATTCTAACAAGGAAAATGATTGATCAATCTTTAAAAGTGTTATTAATGATATTCAGTATGAACGAGAACAGATTACAGTCATGATAGTCAATAAAAGAGCATAATTATTATCCTGTCACTTAGTGTTTGGTTGTCACAGTGTGAGTTCACAAAAGATGTCTGACATTGGTTCATAACACAGTTTGGAGTTGCCACGCCTCACGAAAATCACATTATTACAATAGGAAAAGCATGCATTTGAAAGAGTATGAAGCTCATACAACAATGTGATGCCATTTGAAGAATGATTGGTCTAGTTTGACTGCTGTGTGTTAAAGAATTGAGTAGTGCTTATTGTGATGATCGGCGCAATGTTTGCACCGCGCTTCTTCAGATTCCCTTCGATGCATGGTTGCAATGCACAATCTATTGAAGTACCAGATCTTGCAACATTGGATTTTGGACTACAAACAATTCATATTTTCCACAAGAATTGAGGGACCATCCACCACCTATCATGATTTGGGCCAGCATGACCGCGAACCACTTGATAGCCCTCCATTTTTTTTTAATGTTGCAGCAAAGTCATAATTCAACAATGGCTATGTTCACTGAATCACGACTCTTCGAGTAGAGACACCGTAATCCTGTAACAAGATGGTGCCCCTCTGCATTGCGCGATCAGTGTGCGAAAATGTCTTAATACATTGTTTCCAGACAGATGGGTTGAGCGGAGGTACTAGGGTCCGCTTGACCTGGCCACCAAGAAGTCCTGACTTGACCACCCGTGTGGGGTAGCATTAGGCAACATCGCGATGGCCAAACTGCAGGTTCCTGTGGCAGAAGCATTTCCGAATAAAATAACAGGAGATTGACTTTGTCAAAACCTCTCATCAGACAGGGCATCGTATTCAGATATGTCATGATGGTGCGTCATACCCGGATCCTCTGGATAAATAATGGATATGTATATTATAAATAACTATTTGCATGTATGCTTATGCATATTAGTTGTGAAATAAATTGAACAAATTAAGAGGTATAGCACGTGTTTTTGAACTGACCGTGCAGAAATGCAAACTAGAAGGTTGGAGAGGAGAGGGGAGGGGAAAAAAGGCCTGGAGTAGTCCCCCTAGAGCAGTGCAACAGGAATGCCTCACATTTCTCCTACAACTAGCCTAAACCCCTCCTGGGAGATAATGGACTTGTGAATCCAGCTGAGTAGGGCCAGGAGGAAAAAAATCATACTGTAATGTGACTTATGGCCTAACCTGTAATCCTGTAGAAAGACGACCATCCACAAACCTCTGAAATGCACAATTAGCAGATCCTCACATGAGCTTCGAAAACTGGGGGAAAAAAAGAAAGAAAAAACAACAAAAACACGACACAGACTTGTGATATAAACAGCTGACGTCTGCACCTTACCATGGAGGAATGAATGTAACACAGTCTGTACTGTCTAATATTAAATAATTTCTAGACAAATGCTCTCACTGTGAATAAGGTCAAGTGGATAAGAGAATCCTCGTTATATGAGTAGTATAAACGGGAAATGGCAATGGGTAGAGAAAGTCAGGTGTGTGGAATTGTTTTCTCTTTATTTCCATATTAAGATCCACCTTCAAACACCCACAATATACATTATGTCAATATTATTACAGCTGTGTACCCTTATACTCACAGTTTAAATTTATAGTCATGTATTTATTGTTTTTTAAGAGCTAACCACAAAAACCATGCATAATCTGTTTTTACCAACTGGATTTAATACATACAAAAACTTTGGTTTACCAATGCTGCAAGACACAGAATGAAATCACGGATATCATATTTGTAGTGCAGATAACAATGACTTCAAAATTATGCTCTGTCCAGAAATGTTATTCAATGGATGCTAGGTAAAATCTTTTCTTTTTTTTTTTTTCTTTCTTCTTGTAATTCTTAATTAAAAATCTTAGTAAAAGCATATAAAATGACCAATTTATATTGCGGTTTGAAAAAATAATGCAAGAAACAGACAAAGAGAATGCATAGCTATATTGTAATTTTTCTCTCATGGAGAATAAATACACTGGATTATGTAACTTTATTTTATGGTAATAGGTATATGGAGTAGCTAATTAAGATGTAATAACAGCTTGATCTGTTACTCACTGCCGCATGCTTGTATCAAAAGAAGGGATGAGAGATTTTCACAGCAATTCTAATTCAGTGTTACCTGGAACAGAATGAAGGACAATAAATTAAAAATCACTAACCTTAGATGTGAGGTCCCTGTGAAAAACTCCCTGAGAGTGTAGGTACTCCATTCCACTAGCAATATCCAACGCTAGTTTCATCCTTGTTAAATATGGCAGGTCTTGATTTCTGTTCTGGATTAGTTGTTCTAAGCTGCCTCCATTTATATACTGAACACATAATAAACATGCACAATATCAGACAAACATGGAGCTTATTTTAAACAATTTCACATATTATGTAAAAATAGTTAAAACAAAATTATGATGATCTAGCAGATGATACAGTTAAGTATTTAATGAAATGACAATGCCGTCAGAAAGTTCTCTAAGTTAACAAACTATATACTTCTTTGGCTCTTTATTGATAATGCTATTCAAGATTCAGTATTCAGTTGTAAATGCACTTTGCTCTAAGCACCGTTTTTCATCTAGCCGTAATACAATTTCAGTCAAGAAATTGCTAAAATAGACTTCCTACAATAAGTTTAAGCTAGATATTTAGGTTCTTTGCATCATAAGAAATCACAGCTTGCTAGGATGAAGTTGCCAAATTTCATGGAATAAGACTGCTTGGGAATAAATTCTAAAGAAAATAGTATGATCATTACCACAGCATGTGCCTGACCCTTTGCCAATAACTGTAGAAATGCACCAAACATTCATGCCAACAGGCAACTTGCCTATTTATCCCACATGAAAAAATAAGCTGATGTTAAGGCAAGCATTTCAAAATGCAGTGCTGTTTCTGTTTAGTTTCACCATAGTCTTTGCATTGTGTTCACAATAGTTTTGATGTGTTGCATTTAATTTCTATCTTGTCTTCCAACAATATGTACACTGTCATGCATAAAAAGTGGCCCATTCCTCTAGATCGCTATAGTGTTTTTCTCTTCATAAGGTTTCCACCTTCAGATAACCAACTTGTGACTTTGCCTGGCCAGTATCAGTACTCTATGTAACTGGCCTGAAAAACAATTCAGGGGGATAAAAACTAACCAATGAACAATGTTTATAAATCTAAATGAAATCAAAGGGTGGTTCAGATACCCTTCTATGAAAGAATTTTGCTACGATTGGCACACAAGGAAAGGCTAAGCCAATTACAAATAATCCAGCCTTCTGGAGGAAGGGGTGAAGAATCATTTGCATGTCTGGTTAAACTGAATGACAGCTATGACATTTACATAGATGAGGGCTTTTATCAGTGACATGGAGACGAAGGTTAAGGTATTGCTGCTACTAAACAGCAATAAGAAAATCAGCATTACGTAGTGTAGCATAAAAATATAAGGTTTAAGTTGTAATGTTACCCTTCGACAGTTTGGCCATATCTACTTTTGAGGAGGTAAAGTACCCCACCAAACCAATGGCTAGATTTTGTCAGTACCAACATAAACACCTCCGTTCCATTATGGGCCATGTTTTATGCATGGGAATATGCACTCTGCTAAAGCTTGCATGGGAGACTGTACCTTAAATAAAATTAATAGGGCATGTTTCATTTTACAAACAACATAATGAAAGTTTCACATGCCTTCAATTGACCATTTGTGTACAAAAATGTCCAATTCTGCAGCTGTGCACATCTTGTGGAAATGTTGATGATTGCAAAAACACAAATGCAGATGTTTGAAACAAACAAAGAAAGTTCCATGTTACAATGGAACTAAACATGAGATGACATAGTCAAGAATCATAAGAATTTTACATTTATAACACAGAAAAAGCCACAAATAACACGAAAGAGAGATACTAAGATACTGCACTGCATTAAACTACAATGAAAATGCACTTAAATGTTATCAACTATAGTTAAAAAAATATTAATAAAAAGGCCAATACATCATTACAGTTCAACTTTAAGAAATTAATGTTTACGAGATAATCCATTCATATATATATAATTTGCACAATTTTGGTAAATACTTTAAATAGACCATAAATGTCATTCATCTGCAGTCCAATTCAAGTATAAAAGGTTTTGGTGGACACCTATATACCTGTGTGTATTTTACATTTTGCAAACATACCTACCCATGTGGGGATTTTTACGGCTGTGATTTGTGATAGGATGTTTTGTAAATTTATAACATTCTCCAATGGTTTATTCAGTTTTAACGGTAGCATTACATTATATCTTAGGTGATGTCTGGGCACTGCTAACATACTTGAGTACATTCACAATTCATCACAATAAATTTAACATTGAAAGCATAATAACTGTAGCCATCGACAAAATAGCAGACAAATGAGATTATCATTAACCATTAAAGACTAGTCAGGAAGGAAGGAATGAAGAAAGAAAGAAAACAAAAATTGTTGTGGGGTGGAACTCCAGTCAAACACATGGTATTAACCATTACACCACAAAAGTCATGTATATTTATGATCTATAACAACATTAATATTTTTAAGACTACTGCACAGAATTAGAGTGCGGTATTTTACAATAAAATTAAATAAAACAGTCAATTTATTAGCTCCCACCCACAACAAATTGCAGCGTAAATATTTGATGGCACTGTATTTTAATTTTAGCTAACATGTTCCAAGTATTTTGAAAACACTGTGTTATGGATAAATTATGGACTTTGAATTTGACCAATCATTTACAGTTTTTTGATTTTTTGGACAATCTAGAATACAAATCTTTCAAAATAAGCCAAAAGTTTATTATATGTTTCAGTAAGATACCATAATTAAGGATCTCAGGAATTTCCATTAGGAATGCACAGAGTCAAATTGCTTTTTAAATATTGTTTATTAATGACCAAAACGTCAAAAGAAGACACAGATCCACTGACAAGAACTACTGCACCTTAAACACCAAATTTAAGGATAACACCAGAATTCCCAGGATTTATAACTGACTTTAGATCATTTGTGTAACATAAAATTAAATGAAGGACTTGAGTCAATTAAAGAAACATCGCACACTTCATGCTTTGGAATATAACATTTCTTGCATTTTAAAAGGTTTTGCAACAGTCAAAATTACTTAAGTATTGTTCTATAGTTATTATATAGTGCTGCTGAAGAATCATAATACTGTTAACTTTAAGTTCCACTATGTTTAGTGTGAATATATTTATTGAAAAGTGGCTTGTATTGTCATTCCAAGCCCTTCAAAGCTAAAAAAAGGCAATAACATTTGGTTTGATAACTGTATCACTGTCACAGCCAATGCTGGTGCTGGTCAGCTTGGCAGAAAGAATTACTTCTGCGGTTAAGTGAGTAACTACATGAGCTTCCTGGAACTATAAACAGAAAGTTAGGCGGATAATTTCTGGAAAACCGGGCATCTATATAAGAGGGAAACATCACTTAGCAAGTTAGTCCAACCAAGAACTGTTTGACATCAAAATTCATAAAACAGGACAACCAAATCAAAGCTTAAAATGATGTTTCTACCAGAGGTACACTAGGGCCATTGCACTCTAACAGATAACCATTGAGGAGCACAACTCTGTCTCCTATCCACCACATCAACTTCAGCCAGTTAGGAGCAGGAATGGTCAGACAAAACAAATTAGTTTTGTGAGATGGTGAATGCATTCCTCCTGTGCTATACATGAGACAAGCCAAGAGAGACATGCACATTGTGATTTCATACTGCTGCATGTCTCAAATAGCTGTTAACAGTGCTAAGGAAGTGAGGCAGTGTTGTTCTTAATTTCAGTAATATAGAAAACAGGGTATACAATTATAGTTCTATATTTATAAAGAAATTTTCTTGTGTAATGTGCTAATAGTGCATAGTTACAATAATTTTGTAGTTTGTTATCCATTTTCTTAAGATTAAAAAAAAGAAAAAGCTAAACATGGTTATGATTTTACACCTATGTTAACCCGCCAATACTCCACAGATTTATCACTAGTAATGATAATAAAATTATAATTTTTTTAGACACAAATGCATTAACCCTTCTGTCATTCATGGTACAAGCTTATCAGTAACATCATTCTATAAAATTCATTTTCCATAACTTCATGGACCTGCATAAAAATTCCTAATGTGATTAAAAGAATAGAAGTTTGGTTTTGCAGAAACACTTTTGAAGAAATCATTGTTGTTACTACAGTAGCTCAAAGTTCATTTCTGGTCCTCTATAAAATCATACTTAACATATAATCGCTATGATGGCATTCAGAAAAGGAATTATTACTTGCAATTTTGCAGAAAATGACTCATTCATACTTCAGAACCAGAGCCCTATTTCAATAAAAGATATGATTTTACAGGTGACAGAGATGTATGACAAGCTTACATATTGATAAATTTTGTTTTTAATAGAACCTTACAGATTTTCAAAACTTTCATGACAATTTTGTAGGTTTTTAAGACAATTTTACACATATATGCTCTATGAAACCTTTTAGTACACAGGTAAACGATTTTACAAATTTTTAAGTATTTGGATTCATAAATTGTTTTATGAAATACATATCATGATTTGTTTATATATTTACACATTTCTAGAAATGTCATTATAGACATGGAGGGCAGCACCAGCCATGTGCAATGTTTATGCACAGCTTATAATTTTTGGAAAAACTTTTCTGTTTTACTTTATGATAATGAACACCAGTAACAACAGCAATGGGAGTGACGAAGACAAAATTATGTTCTACTGGCATTTAACAAACAGATTAACCTAACCTTTAACTTCAATAACCTATGTTAAAAAAGATGACAGTAAAAAGAGAACATACTTTAAATTGAATAGGGGTTGCCTTGTTATATTTCTAACATTTATTTATGTGTTATTTATTTATTTGTTGAGTCTAGAAAGCCTTTGATTTTCCACAATTTCTTACCATACTTCAGCTGTAGCTCCATAGCTGAGTTCAGAAGATAGAAAAGAAAAATCCTTTGATCTTTCAAATCATGTTTAATACAGCAATTTCATGAATGTTGGCTAACATTTTCCTGCTTCAACAAACTTAATTTTGGCAGGGAGGGGGGGAGGGTTAATAATACCCTGTGTGCAAAATTTGGTCTGGAGATTCATGATAATTGTCACTGATGAACCAGAGCCAGTTTATGTTATGAGATTCTAAAGTCTGGAAATTTACAATATTTTGCCTGCCATAAAAGGTGAGTTTGAAAAGCTTAAGAAACATAAATTTATCATGTCATATTGATAAATTTTTAAGGTATTACATAATTGTTCATATTAGTTGCACCTATAAAGTTTTATGAAAGAGTGCCCATATTTATGATTTCCATTGGAACAATGTTCAAGCAGCTGCACATCCCGTTGCAATTTGTTGCTGTTAAGTATATAATGGAAGGATATATTGGAAACAAATGTAATAGTCATATCAGACTGTTTACAATTGATTCCACTGCGTATATGCATCTCAGTTCATGTATCAGAAGTACTAAAATTTCTCAGATGGATCAGCTGTGGAGTATAATATTAGAAAATGCTCTTCTGAATCGCAAGAATGCCTTCAATGTTCCAGCTGAGTGATACTCGCTTGCTACACTGCATGGCAGGAATACTTATTTTGGATTAGAAAGGACTCAAAAGACTTGCAGCAAAACTTGCTTTTTACACCTTACAAAGATCGGATTATAATACTAAGGGGAGATTACATGCATTATGCTACCAATGTTAAACCTGCTAAATTCATGACCCATTACCTCAGAAACTATTTAACATATCAGACTGAAACTTTAACAGAATGTAGATACATGCCTTCGAAGTACACTGACTAACTTTTAACCAAGTTTGTTTATTAATGAAGATAATACTATTTTCTTAATTATATCATCTTTTAATTAAAATGTTGTCTGCAATTATAGTTTTAAAACATAACCAACCATCTTATTAACGCCAAAGTAGATCTACAACAGCAATTACGAGGTTTTTATATCCTCATAGAATTTCATTTATATATCTTCAATGGTTTCTGAGAAAACAGGTCATTTACATCAAAAAATGTCATTCACAGAAAACAATGTTCAAAGCAAAAATAGAGGAAACAAACTTGCATATATTTGCAAAGGCAGAAACCACATGACCTGAGTACACTAAGAAAACATTAGGCAAGAAATTAATTTAATTTCAGATATTGAAATCTCAAGTGAAACTGAAAATTCCTTGAGCAGATGCCAGAAATGTGTGGGTAGCGAAGGCAACTTTACCAGTATCTCTTATGATAAGGTATGCTTTTATTATACTTGTAATTGCAACTCCAGCTGTGAGAACGTGAGGCAATTACACGATATTATAACTGTTTCGGCAGGAATCCAAGCTATAGCGGCCAGTACGTGAGTCGCTGTGCGAAGGTAAAGCACTGTATATACATACAATTTTTTTTAACAAAACAGTATACTACTCCATGCAGCATTGAAACAGAATATCAAACATCTGACTTACACCCTGTCCAGCAAATAAAAAATTAACTGATTGAAAAATAATATAAAACTATATTTCTTACCTCAGTCAAAGCATGTAGCTGTCCTTCATGAACACACACACCCATGAACCTTTAAAAAGAAGAAAATGGGTATCAATAAATTCCAAGATTAAAACTACAACCTAAGTGTCCTCTTGGGAAAAAGGGATGTGGCGGTGGCAGTAAACAAAATTTATTGCATGATAAAAGGTCTTTTTAAAACAGTAACAAAGAAAGTGGTTATGTTTTATAGAGGTAATAAGAACCAAATACCACTGCAAAATTAAATATACTAGAATTTAGAATATCTATAATTTACATAGAATATATAGCTTATTAAAAATATCACTTGTTTTTATTTATAGAGATTAATATTTTATTGTACATTTAAAATCCACAACATATGCCACTGAAGCATTTTAGAAAACAATTTAGTAACAAAATTATTCTTAGCAAGCATCTCTTCAAAATGATATATGCTGTACTAAAAATGTAAACAGTAACTAGTTTTATCATCTTGTGTCAAAATGAATCTTTTTAAATGTAGCTAGAACACTTCTAACAAAATTTAATGGCAAAAGCTATGAAAACAATTCAATTACCAAAAAAAGAAAACAGCATTGAATTGAATGCTGTTTTCACAATTTTGATGTGATAGTTAATGAATCTGAAAAAGGCAGTGTGTATTATGAAGAAACGTGAAACATTAAAAATGGTATATTCTTCAGACAATGAAACATGGTCTGGTATTTTACAGTAATCTGGATCAACATATGCATTATTTCTAAAGAAATAGTAAGAGAAGGTTAAAGTGATTAACTAATGGTTACTTCCTGGATTTCCAAAACATCACAATCAGAAGTTCAACCTCCAAAGCTTTAAAATATAATTTTACTTGGCTTACAAAGTAATGATAATTGTACAAAATAAAAGAACAAGTTGAATGTTACCATAAACTCCCAAAAAAGTAAATTACTGAATTTATGAAATAGAGAAATAAATACTTTAATATACTTTAAATAGTTAGCAGAAAACTGCTAAGGTTAAAAAAGTTAAATTAGAAATGAATGTCTTCAAAGCAAACTGTTCTTTGTTACTATGATTACCCAAAATGCATAGTTGGAAAATGAAATCTTTAGTAAGAGACAGAAAAATACAGTTTAGGCCTGTGCAAGATTAAGCCTGTAATTTGTAACACAGCCTTATAGAAATGAATGTAGCAAACTATGATTACTTTGAAAGATGATTTAAATATATGATGCTGATGAGCATCCATTTAATGAGGAACTGCTAATACCACACATTTCCTTGTAAATGATGGTTTGGGATGAGGGGTTTTCTCAAACCCTCGTGTCACATCTTAGGAAGATATTGAATATAAATACCAATATGGTACTTAGGTATTTATCCAACATTTTGGTTTTTAGTCTCTCTCTCCCCCTCCCTCCCTCTCCCTCTCTCTCTCTCTCTCCCTCTCTCTCTCTCACACTCTCTCTCGCAAACCCTTTTTATAAAAATGCAGTTTCTTTTGGGGGGAGAGGGATTCAGGGGGAGTCAAAACTTGTATTTTTGGTGAAATCACAATCAAATTTTTGAATGGAATAAAATACATTCTCTACATACTACTTGTATAAGTAGATGCTAAAGAAAGTAAAAATGTGGTAGGCATGCATGAGTGCTGAAGGGACTTCAGTAAAACTGTGGTAAAAATGCCTGTCTTATGTTTAAATTAAAAAAAAAAAGAAATTTCTATAAGCGAAATATTTTTCTCTTTAATAGAAGACATACTTATGCCCATAAATTTAATCAAACTATTGAAGTATGTAGCAGAAAACATACAATGTTTATCCTGCATTAGAAGTTTCTTGCAGCCATATTTAATTTTGTAGTTAAACGATTTATAAGTGAATGTCCATGCAATTAACTTTCTTACTCATCTGAATTATTAACAAATTAGGTACTTTCAAAGTTTGAAACACATTTGTGAAGATTTTTATTTGCTTGATACCAGATTTCACCAGAAATACACATTTTGAGGCACCCTAAACCCCCCAAATTATTTTTAGAGAAAGATCCATGGTGTGTATGTATGTGTGAGTGGAAGTGTGTGTGAACAGTGTAATTCAAACATGAAAAGTCAGCCAAACACCAAACTTGGTATTTAAGTTTGATCTTCAATGAATATGACATGAAGATTTTCAAGAAAAACAAAACCCTAAACTACCCTTTACAGGAGATATTTTTTTATTTTCTCAAAAATGGCTTTAAATATTTTGATTAATATACAGTATGTTTAAGATATTTGCATGAAAAAAAATCTGATGTGTTACACTCACATGACTTTCTCTACTCTTGTACAAACTATTTGTACAAATGCTTATTCTCCATATGCTCCATGTTAATCGAGATATCGAGATGTCAATCTTATTGCTAATTTTCTTGTAGATGCAAGGGGAATATGGTAGGTTTTAAGCGATAGTCAAATATTTTAAGCGCTGGTTGCTATGTGGTGCATTTCATTCTCTTTGCATGTCCAGGACATAAAAAATCTGATGTGTTACACTTACATGACTTTCTCTACTCTTGTACAAATTATTTTTGCAAACGCTTATTCTCCATATGCTTCATGTTAATCGAGATATCGAAATGTCAAACTTATTGCTAGTTTTCTTGTAGATGCAAAGGGAATATGGTAGGTTTTAAGCGATAGTCAAATATTTTAAGCGCTGGTTGCTATGTGGTGCATTTCATTCTCTTTGCATGTCCAGGACATAAAAAATCTGATGTGTTACACTTACATGACTTTCTCTACTCTTGTACAAACTATTTTTACAAACGCTTATTCTCCATATGCTTCATGTTAATCGAGATATCGAAATGTCAAACTTATTGCTAGTTTTCTTGTAGATGCAAAGGGAATATGGTAGGTTTTAAGCGATAGTCAAATCTTTAAAGCGCTGATTGCTATGTGGCGCATTTCATTCTATTTGCATGTCCAGGACATAAAAAAATCTGATGTGTTACACTCACATGACTTTCTCTACTCTTGTACAATCTAATTTTACAAACGCTTATTCTCCATATGGTTCATGTTAATCGAGATATCGAGATGTCAATCTTATTGGTAATTTTCTTGTAGATGCAAGGGAAATATGGTAGCTTTTAAGCGATAGTCAAATATTTTAACGCTGGTTGCTATGTGGCGCATTCCATTCTCTTTGCATGTCCAGGACATAAAAAAAATGAATAACGAATGTGAGAAAAAGTATAAGTATTGGAAAATTTAAGGAAATAACAAGCAATATCTCGAAAACGGTTCACTCAACAAAAGAAATGTATATGACATAAGTTGTGTATTTTAATGCGATCTACATTTTTTGTGTAGTAAAATTTTGTCTATCTCTTATGGTTTACCAGTTATGCAAAAGTCGTTCACAATGAAGAATACTTTTGGAGACATTCCCAGAAAATTCGAGATATACATTTCATTTCTCATGACATTATCTTAAACATATGATATTTTAATCAAAATCGTTAGAGCCATTTTTGAGAAAATTAAAATTTTCGAAAAATGTTCCATGTAAAGGGTAGTCTAGGGTGGGGGGGGTTTCTTGAAAACCTTCGTGTCGCATCCCTGGAAGATACTGAACCTAAATACCAAGTTTGGTGTTTATCCGACTGTTCGTTTTTGAGTTATGCTGTTCACAGACACACACACACACAGACACACACACACACACACACACGCGCGTGCGCGCGCGCGCACACGGACATGTTTCCAAAAATGCTTTATTTGGATTTAGGAGGTCTCAAAACATGTATTTCCGGTGAAATCTCGGTATCGAATTTTTGGGTGGAATGCAATACTTCCCCTACTTACTATACGTAGTAGAGAAAGTAAAAAAATGAATAACGAATTTGAGAAAAAGTACAAGTATTAGAAAATTTAAGGGAATAACAAGCAATATCTCGAAAATGGTTCACTCAACAACAAAAATGTATATGACATAAATTGTGTATTTTAACGCGACCTATATTTTTTGTGTAGTAAAATTTTGTCTATCTCTTATGGTTTACCAGTTATGCAAAAGTCGTTCACAATGAAGAATACTTTTGGAGACATTCCCAGAAAATTCGAGATATACATTTCATTTCTCATGACATTATCTTAAACATATGATATTTTAATCAAAATCGTTAGAGCCATTTTTGAGAAAATTAAAATTTTCGAAAAATGTTCCATGTAAAGGGTAGTCTAGGGTGGGGGGGGGGGTTTCTTGAAAACCTTCGTGTCGCATCCCTGGAAGATACTGAACCTAAATACCAAGTTTGGTGTTTATCCGACTGTTCGTTTTTGAGTTATGCTGTTCACAGACACACACACACAGACACACACACAGACACACACACACACACGCGCGTGCGCGCGCGCGCACACGGACATGTTTCCAAAAATGCTTTATTTGGATTTAGGAGGTCTCAAAACATGTATTTCCGGTGAAATCTCGGTATCGAATTTTTGGGTGGAATGCAATACTTCCCCTACTTACTATACGTAGTAGAGAAAGTAAAAAAATGAATAACGAATTTGAGAAAAAGTACAAGTATTAGAAAATTTAAGGGAATAACAAGCAATATCTCGAAAATGGTTCACTCAACAACAAAAATGTATATGACATAAATTGTGTATTTTAACGCGACCTATATTTTTTGTGTAGTAAAATTTTGTCTATCTCTTATGGTTTACCAGTTATGCAAAAGTCGTTCACAATAAAGAATACTTTTGGAGACATTCCCAGAAAATTCGAGATATACATTTCATTTTTCATGACAATATCTTGAACACATGATATTTTAATCAAAATCGTTAGAGCCATTTTTGAGAAAATTAAAATTTTCGAAAAATGTTCCATGTAAAGGGTAGTCTGGGGTGGGGGGGGTTTCTTGAAAACCTTCGTGTCGCATCTCTGGAAGATACTGAACCTAAATATCAAGTTTGGTGTTTATAAGACTGTTCGTTTCTGAGTTATGCTGTTCACACACACACACACACACACACACACACGGACATGTTTTCAAAAATGCTTTTTTTGGATTCAGGGGGTCTCAAAACGTGTATTTCCGGTGGAATCTCGGTATCGAATTTTTGGGTGGAATACAATACTTCCCCTACTTACTATACGTAGTAGAGAAAGTAATAACATGTATATCTTGAATTTTCTGGGAATAGCCAGTCATAATTCTAAATTCATTCATTATCTGTTTAACCTGCTCTTATATAGGACTTACACCCCCCAGGACTTACAGGCGGGTGCCTGGGGTCGAGGCCCGTCGAGGAGCAGACAGAATATCCAGGATGGGTGATCAGCCCGATGCCTGGTATGGGAGGAAGGAAGTGGATGAAACGAAATGTTGGTGAAATGGATGAAAGGAAAGGTGATGATGGAGCAGTTGGTGGAAAGAATGGCGGAGGAAACCGGAAAACCCAGACGCCGCTTCGTCAACCACAAATCCCACATGCGGGTCCCTGGGATGGAACCCGGGCCGCCTCGGTGAGAGGCGAGCGGCCTAACCACTCGGTCACGGCGCTGCCTAATTCTAAATTACTTTTGTATAATTGGTAAACCATTAGAATGAAAGAAAATTTTACTACACAAAAGATGTTAATCTTGTTAACACACACTTTGTCAAATAAATTCTTTTGTGGCATTAACCATTTTTGAGATATTCTTTGTTATTCGTTTGAATGTTCAAATAATAATGATTTTTTTCAAGCAGTAAGTTGCTATTCATGTTTTCTCAATGTCAGCATAGAGCACAGAATTTCAAACCCATCACACAGCAATCAATTTTAAAAATCTGACTATTGCTTTAACTACTGCATCCTGCTATACCTATAACAAATGTATAAACGTGTAATGAAAACCTATCTACAAGAAGTAGATAGGAGAATAAGCTTTTGAATGAACAATTTGTAGAAGAGTAAGTAGAGAAAGTCATGTGAATGCAGCACCAATTTTTTTTTCTTGCAAGATGTGGAAAAGTTGTATGAAATACCTTTGTTTTTGAGCCAGAAACTGAAAAATTGCCATCACACATACAAATATTTTGGGAAAAAGTGGAAGCTACTGGATGCATGAAAATAGTCTCTCTTTTCAGGAAGCAACAGTGGCTTCCATAATCACCATCATGGCTTTCAATGTAAATTATACACTCATTTACATACAAAGTATTTCTGTAAACCTGCAATGCTCACAGCTACAAAAGCAAATAATATCTCTAGAAAAGAAATAAACAAAAAAATGTAGGAACAGAGAAAGAGACTAGGTACAAAACCCCTCATGCTTCAACATATGTTAGCAACTGAACGATTAAGAAGCCATGATTTTAGTGTCAATGGCTTCTAGTGAAACAGATGGCACATGTAATTTGCAATTAGGTCATCCAGAACCATGCTGTAAAGGTCAACAATACTTCCATAAATAGCAAAGCTTAGTCAGGCTTACCTCTCTTATCCTAGACCTACTTTTGCAACAGCCTTTCTAAAGAGAACAGTGCTTTGTTACTTTAATATTTCCAGTGCTCTATTTTATCTCTTAAATGTTCATCGAAATGCTCAACAGACCAACTTTAGCTACATTTAACAGCTATGAACCATCAGCATTCCTCTACAGTTATCTGTAGGGAACATCTGCCAAGCACCCGCCTTATGAGCTAATTGCTCATATGCTGCAATGATCAACTGTTTGGTGGTGGTCCACTGCTGCCCACTGACATAAATATTGCTGGAGGAAAGTAGGGTGAATCAGCCTATGTTTGAGATATCATGAACTGCTATAGTAATTACATTAATAACACCACTCAACCTTAGTGTCTGAATGCTTTTCAATCGGAACACTGTTCTGTAGTGTTTTACAGTCTGCTATAGTCTACTGTAATTTCAGCTATTTTCAAAGCAATCTTGTTGGTTATATCTCGTTTATATATTACACACAAAACACAGTACTCTCTACTCATAAGTGTGGCTACATGTTGTATTCAGCATTGCAGACACAAGCATAAATAACTTCTATGAGATGTACGAGGTGTGATCAAACAATAACGGGATTTTTTTAATTTCAAAAGCTTTATACATTCGATGTTCAAAACTTTTGTTTTATCTTGTTGGTACATATGTTCCTGATGTATGTTTGCACTTTCAGCTGTTTTGAATACTTAGTTTATTATCACAGCCGAAAAAGTTATACGTGTTTTCAAGTGCTCGGCGAATTTTTACTTTCGAAAAAGATGGATCAAAGAATTTGCATTAAATTTTGCTTGAAAAACGGAATAAAGAGAAGCAGCGCATTCGAAATGTTAACTGTGGCTTTTGGCGAATCTTTATGAGTAACACATGAGTTTACGAGTGGTATAAACGTTTTAAAGAGTGCCGAGAGGACGTTGAAGACGACGACCGCCCTGGACGCCCTAGCACAGCAATTACTGACGACAATGTGGAAGTAAAGAAAATGGTTCTGGAAAATCGCAGAACCACCATCAGAGAGGTTGCTGATGATGTCAGTATATCCTTTGGCTCATGCCAAGCAAGTTTTTCGAATATTTTGGGCACGAAACGTATAGCAGCAAAGTTTGTTCCGAAATTGTTGAATTTCAACCAAAAACAATGTCGCTTAGACATCGCTCAGGAATTGCTGAATGAAGTCGAAAACGATCCAGATCTTCTAAAGAAGGTTATAAAAGGTGACGAAACATGGGTATAAGGGTTATGACGTCGAAACTACGGTCCAATCGTCCCAATGGAAACTCCTGAAGAGCCAAGACCAAAAAAATTCGACAAGTTCGATCACATGTGAAGATTCTTCTCACTGTTTTCTTCGATTACAAAGGGATAGTGCATTCAGGAGACCCTGCCTTATGGTCGTACAGTCAATAAGGAATACTACCTGGAAGTTATACGCCGTTTGCGTGAAAAAATCCGAAGAAAACTATCAGAATTGTGGCAAAACCACTCGTGGAAATTGCATCACGATAATGCACCCGCTCACACCTCACTGCTTGTTCGTGACTTTTGGCAAAAAAACAAAACCGTTATGCTGCCTCAGCCACCGTATTCGCCGGACATGGCCCCCTGCGACTTCTTTCTATTCCCGAAGCTGAAGAGAACCATGAAAGGACGACGTTTTGCCACCATTGATAAGATACAAAGTTGATGTTGATGATTAAATAAAAATTCTTTAAGAAATACAAAAATTCACGTTACTTTATCAAACCACGTATACAACTCGTTAATATTTTGTTGGAGACTTCATTGTGGTCTACCTCATGTATAGCTGCAGTTGGTAATTCTGCAAACCCTTCCAGGAAACTTATAATCAGCGGAGTACAGTAACAAGATTAGTGCTTAATCTTAAGTACCTTGTGTCATTATTCAAACAAAATCTCCAATCATGTAATTAATATCAATTGTCCTTTCTTTCTTGTTCTCAAAGTAATGGGTATATCTATTACAACCCTGACTTTCTTAAATATCATAACATTTTTAAACAATTTTTCTTGCCTATCCTCAGTTATATTAGTTATTAAATTATTAGTGAAGAATATGTAAAAGAAAAGGCTATTATTAATCCATTAGGAACATAAATATATCTATCTTAAATATACGCTATGTGATCAAAAGTATGCGGACACCCCCGTTTTTCATCTTAGGTGCATTGTGCTGCCACCTACTGCCTGGTACTCATTATCCGCGATCTCAGTAGTCATTAGACATCGTGAAACAGCAGAATGGGACGCTCCGTGGAACTCACGGACTTCGAACGTGGTCAGGTGATTGGATGCCAGTTGTCTCAGAAGTCTGTACGCGAGATTTCCACACCTAAACATCCCTAGGTCCACTGTTTCTGATGTGTAGTGAAGTGGAAACGTGAAGGGACGTGTACAGCACAAAAGCGTACAGGCCGACCTCGTCTGTTGACTGTCAGAGACCACTGACATTTGAAGAGGGTCGTAAAGAGTAATGGACAGACATCTATCCAAACCATCACACAGGAATTCGAAACTGTATCAGGATCCACTGCAAGTACTATGATAGTTAGGCGTGAGGTGAGAAACCTTGGATTCCATGGTCGAGCTGCTGCTCATAAGCCACACATCACGCAGGAAAATGCCAAACCACGCCTCACTTGGTGTAAGGAGCGTCAACATTACACGATTTAACAATGGCAAAATGTTGTGTGGAGTGACGAATCACGGTACACAATGTGGCGATCCGATGGCAGGGTGTGGGTATGGCAAATGGTCGGTGAACGTCATCTGTCAGCGTGTGTAGTGCCAACAGTTAAATTCGGTGGTGGTGTGGACGTGTTTTTCCTGGAGGTGCCTTGCACCCCTTGTTGTTTTGCGTGGCACGATCATAGCGCAGACCTATATTTATAGTTTAAGCACCTTCTTGCTTCCCACTGTTGAAGAGCAATTCGGGGATGGCGATTGCATCTTTCAACACGATCGAGCACCTGTTCATATTGCACGGGCTGTTGCGGAGTGGTTACACGACAATAACATCCCTGTAATGGACTGGCCTGCACAGTCCTGACTTGAATCCTATAGAACACCTTTGGGATGTTTTGGAACGCCGACTTCGTGCCAGGCCTCACCGACCTACGTCGATACCTCTCCTCAATTCCTTACTCCGTGAAGAATGGGCTGCCATTCCCCAAGAAGCCTTCCAGCACCTGATTGAAAGTATGCCTGCAAGAGTGAACGCTGTCATCAAGGCTAAGGATGGGTCAACACCATATTAACTTCCAGCATTACCGATGAAGGGCGCCACGAACTTGTACGTCATTTTCAGCCAGGTGTCCGGATACTTTTGATCACGTAGTATACATGCCCTATCATGACATAATATGTATATGTGTGTGTGTGTGTTTTATCCAATATGATTACATAACATAATGATATGTTAATGTTATATATTACAATAATGATTATATTTGTTCAAATGCCCTTGTAGAAATGAATGGGTTATACCACACAGACGGCCTTAGGGTTGCTTCTGTGCCAGCTGTTTTGTTTCTGCTGATGGTGACCAGCCTCAGATCTTTCTAATATACTGCTCACCTAATTTTATTACCCTTTTGCTGCCATACTGACTTTGGAGGTTGTGGAAAATGTATTCAATCTGGCACTCACTTATGCAGCTAGAGAAAACTTACAGCAAACCAGCCAGGTTACAGATTGTAACTTTCAATTCCTCCCAATGGCAAATCTTAGCATTACCACTGCATCATCTAGCTCTGTGCTGAATATGTATAAGATTTTCTGAAAACAGTTATTGAGTAATAACTGCAATTTTCTCCAACTGACTTTTGTTTGCTGAAATAATATTTATTTTAAATTCACTGCTTCTTTGGACTGAGAATACATTGCTTTCAATTCAGAAATGAGTCTTACAGAAAACCAACATATTCTGCTGTATTTGGAAACCCAAGACACTCGCTAAGACAGTAGCTTGAACTACCAGTGAACACCAGCCTGACTACATCCCTGAAATGTTAATAAAATAAATATATGCCACTCACAAGATCACAAGAAACAAAAGAATGGATGCTTAACATTCAAAATACACTGGACTTAAACTCTGGGAGACTTTAAAATAATAAATATTTTGCTATGAGATTTCTCATAAATTGCATCTTATGTGAGCTTCCTTTTTTAACTTTGCAGCACATGTCATAGTGTCATATAGTTGTGCTCAGTATGTATCATATTATGACTGTGAATTGAATTTTAAATTGAATTTTATTTATTTATGGACGCTCTTTAACTGCTATGGTCCTTAGCGTCCCATTCTATATTGGGCGTGAAAGATCGGTAATTTTGCTCAGAGGCCTCTTTATCAGGCTTGAGTTTCTTTTACGTGCCGCAAATCTACCACCGTTTTACTTCCCTTCCGAAGGAAGCCATGCTAAGGATTTTTACGCCCGAAAAAACTCCATCGCCCGCCGCCGGGTTTGAACCCGCGACCTCGGGAACTAGAGGCTAGCATGGTAACCACTACACCACGGAGGACGACATCATGACTGTGGAACATATATTCAAGCATCTGCCCAGCAACAGTCCTGATATAGGCTAATGATTGTTGAATAATTAGAATGTACAAGCAAATACCTAATATTCATATGACAAACTTTGCACATATATTATCAAAGAAATTTTTCTTGAGCCCAGCAAGGAATCAAACCCAGGTTCCTCAGAACAGCAGAACAGGTTGCTCCAAAAAATGAACTGCAAGGGCTCCTTAGCAAGCTTTTAATCATCATGGCTTTCCAGTTGTACATAAACATCAGCAAATACCCTCTCTCTACTCACTCTCTCCCTTTCTCTCTCATAAGAATATCTCAAATTATGATATTTTTATAAAATTCATTTACATTCTTTTATACTAAGGGTGACTCTGAACTTTCGGGCGTAAAAATCCTTAGCATGGCTTCCTTCGGAAGGGAAGTAAAGCCGGTGTTCCCGTGTCGTAGATTTACGGCACGTAAAAGAACCTCAAGCCCGATAAAGATGTCTCTGAGCAAGATTTTCGGTCTTTCACGCCCAATATAAAAGGGACGCTAAGGACCAAAGTAGTTAAAGAGCGTCCACAAATAAAACTCAACTTAATTTAATTCTTTTCAGTCTCAAGAAGTTAACTGGCAAATGTTTAAATTCTGCAAACATGTGGACAAATATGTTGTAGTAGCTTACAAAATATATTTTTCCTTTGTAATTTTAAAATCTCTGAGTAAAAATGAACTCATTCACTGGTTCAAAGATTAACAATTTTTGCTCTCAGCGCTATCTTTTGAAGTATTTATCCTGTGAATATGAAGTGCTAATATCTTTCCTAATAAGAAAGCAAACATCACAAAAACAATGTGCTAGCTAACAGGTGTATGCTTGGCAGATAAGGTTCTCTAGCGTCATGCATTAACTTTTAATGGTTTTGTGCTGACACATACTATTAATGAGAGTAACCCCAACCTGCCAGCTGTTGTGGAGTTTGTTTCCTAAAACCAATATTATGCTTTCAGCATTATCTTTTCAGGTTTCTGATAAATGCCCACAATGCAAGACCTGTTTCTGAGAACCATTTTTAATTATTTCATTCAGTTATCTGCAAAAAGCTTACCTATAAGCTGATATGGGAAATAAACATGGACTTCTTAATCAAGAAGACATATAATAGGTGAACTAATGACGATGTTTTGTACATAATGCACTACAATTTATCAAAATTGACTGTAGATCCCATTCTGCCCTGATGAAGTCACATCACAGGATGGGCGAAACATCAGTAAAACCAAGCCTCTCTGGAAGTAGTCTACACTAGAAGCACTAGACCTAGTAAACTTGTACTACATAGATAATTTAACTTCATGATGAGCCACACCAAAATGTAATGGTCGGCAGCAGTGACTCTCAAAGATGGGACTAATTTTATATGCGATTAGTATGATTCGCTTGGGCCAACCATTTATTTTCTCTACCACTTTCTTATGGTAGCTGGAAGAAGTATTGCAACCCATTCAACAACTGATGTTGAGATTTTACCAGAAACACATTTTGAGATCCTTAAACCCAATAAAAACATTGTTACAGAAAAGAATGTGTGCATCACACACAGAGAGAGAGGAGGGAGGGAGGGGGAGAGAGAGAGCTGACAACTTATATGGAAGCATGTTTTGTTAATTTTTCTTATTTTCTCAAAAATTGTTCCAATGATTTTGATTAAAATACTATGGGCAAAAATAGATACCAGAGGACGCACAGTATTAAATTGTATATGTGTACAGACAAAGAAGAGAGCAGAAAAAGGAAAGAAGGGGGGAGGTTGTGTTTGCAGTAAAGGAAATGTCCTTGGGTGGAGAATTATACCTTAAGGATTAAAATATCTGCAAGATAAGAAGTTGAAAAGGACAAAATGTATTCAGACAGCAACATGGAGGTGAAAGTTTTCACAGCAGGGTGTTATGTTTATTTGGATGTAAACGTACACATAAGCAAGCAACTATTTTTGTACAGGCCCAATGTTACAAAAATGTTTATGCAGATACTGAAACACAACTCCTCCACAAAAATACAAAATCTATACCTACTGAATACATAAAAATGAGCCACTGGAGCTATATATATAAAGCACAATCAGATCAAGTTATGTCTTTACTTTTACTTTCTCCACCACGTACTCGTATAGTAAGTAGGGGAAGTGTTGTATTCAACCCAAAAATTCGATACCGAGATTTCACCGGAAATACATGTTTTGAGACCCCCTAAATCCAAAAAAAACATGTTTGGAAACATGTCCGTGTGTGTGTGTTTGTGAACAGCATAACTCTGAAACGAACACTTGGATAAACGCCAAACTTGGTATTTAGGTTCAGTATCTTCCAGAGATGCGACACGATTACCCTTTACATGGAACACTTTTCGAAAATTTTAATTTTCTCAAAAATGGCTCTAACGATTTTGATTAAAATATCATATGTTTAAGATATTTTCATGACAAATGAAATTTATATCTCGAATTTTCTGAGAATGTCTCCAAAAGTATTCTTCATTGTGAACGACTTTTGCATAACTGGTAAACCATAAGAGATAGACAAAATTTTACTACACAAAAAATGTAGATCGCGTTAAAATACACAATTTATGTCATATGCATTTTTGTTGTTGAGTGAACCATTTTCGAGATATTGCTTGTTATTCCCTTAAACTTTCCAATACTTACCTATACTTTTTCTCGGAAATTCGTTATTCTTTTTTTTTTCCTGGTAATGCAAAGAGAATGGAATACTCCACATAGCAACCACTTCTTAAAATATTTGACTATAGCTTAAAGCCTACCAATTCTCCTTGCATCTACAAGAAAATTAGCAATAAGATTAACATCTCGATATATCGATTAACATGAAGCATATGGAGAATAAGCGTTTGTAAAAATAGTTTGTACAAGAGTAGAGAAAGTCATGTGAGTGTAACACATCAGATTTTTTTATAGGGAATGCCAGGTCCATTGCTACGATCCTTTGGTGGACAGCGGCATGACGGAGCACCTACAGCAGTCTTTCGGAATCATGAAGGGATTGGGAATTTCCAATATGCTAGAACGTTCTGGAAGGAGGGGCACGTGTATCCGAACACCTACTAAGGGGGAAATGACAGCTAGCAAGTTGTGCGTCGAGTCCTATGACATGCACAAGGCGAATACATACAGTCAACGGCACAATTGCATTTCAAGTGGAGAGCTGTGGAAGCGAAACAGTGTTTTCTTGAGGTGGATTAAAAAAGTCATTATCAAAGATGGGACAACTGAACTAAGAAACACAGACACATCAAATAAAGAGAAGTTCATGTACACTACATTTAGCAACATATAAATGGGCAGTCAAATGAATACAAGCTAGACGCCAAACATTACCATCGAACATATTTTACTTAATTAGTAATCTCTGTAACCTTTGTACATTATCCCTGAAAAAAAGGAGCCAATGCTTTTGTATAAGTTTTTATGCTGCTATGGGATTCATAGTTTTAACCTGTTGCATATGTCCGGTTCGAACTTATCACATAAATGCCTCTGTTTTTAACAAAATGAGACGGCGGAAGCTCTGTGTTATAGAAAAGATACTGAGAGGGATTTCGTGAACAAATTCCGCATTGACTAAGGATCTATGACGAAAAACCCTATAAATTACGAGCGATTTGTCAGAGCTACAAAGTGAGGCTTTTAAAGCATTTCAGTAATAAATAAAGCTTGTTAAGAGTTAATCGGTGTTTTTATTTGTCACAAAACACTTGACTTCTAAACCGGTAATGGTGTATTCAGTCAACTCATAGCATCGCTCAGAAATGCGTGGTGACCAGGATGCAAGAATTTGGTGCAAGCTTTCCCTTAGCAAATGATTGACTGCTAAACAAACAGCCAACACACGCCGGATTTATTTTAATAAGATGAAACGTTCGCATCACCTTGTGTTTATATGTTGCAATGTTGATGGCCAAGAGAAACACGCTAAGGATTTGATCAAGGTGTGTGATAATGCTAAACGTGCTCTTGTGTGCAAATAACACTATGGATACTCCGATCAAGGGCGAATTATGACCGCGTTCCTAGACTCTCGCCTTGTCTAAAGAAAACTGATCCGTAAATTCTCACCTAGTTTCGATGATCAAATTAAGACAAATTTGGTAAGCATAAAATCGAGCTCGAATCCCGCCTCGGGCTTGAATTTTAACGTGAGCTCTGTCTAATTATTACCTGTTCATGATCAGTGTCCTCTCTATGCCAAAAACCGAGTTCTCTCAGGTATAATTCACCCAGTTCTCAAGTATCTGCTAAACTTCAATGCGCTCGGGATAAACGCATATTTCTTATCCAGTTTAATTAATGTTTCAACTTTAAGATACACCAAAAATAATTATTTCTCCGAATTCGCAGTACGATTTAAGCAAACAAGATATATGTCCAATAAATTGAAAGCTGTTTAGAAACCTACTGTCATTTATTGGGATGGGATCTCGATACCGTCGATACTTCGATACTCGGTGTTATGGTATCGAAGTATGTGTAATACTTTGAGATAAACCTTAAATACTCTAAATTCCTAAGTTTTGCATTATTGAAAGTTGTTGCGTTTAACTTATGCTAGATAAGGAATGAAAGGAGTTGAGACTTCACGTTATTGCCTAGCACGTATCCCTAAAGAGTTGCTGGACTACAGTTCTTGAAAGACCTTGATTGTGTTTCCTGTGGGTGAATCAATGCAATATTCCATAGATTCTGGTATCAAATGAAAACATGCAAAACAATGGGGGAAGGAGTAGAGGTACTCGTGTAACATGCACTGTTAACTGAGTTGTGAGTGAAGCTGATTTATCTGACGCACAATCTCGTTTCTGCAATAGTCTGGCTTGGTGACTCTCTCAACCATTACATTTACCTACTCCGGCGACCAAAATCTTTGAAACCAACAGAACCAAATCAGAACTTAATGTGCGGGATGGCACAGCGCATGGTAATATTTGTTTAGTTGTTCGAGTTTCATGTAAAATACACTGCGTGATCAAAAATATCCGGGCACCTGGCTGAAAATGACGTAAAAGTTCGTGGCGCCCTCCATCGGTAATGCTGGAAGTCAATACGGTGTTGACTCACTCTTACCCTTGATGACAGCGTTCACTCTCGCAAGCATACTTTCAATCAGGTGCTGGAAGGTTGCTTGGGGAATGGCAGCCCATTCTTCACGGAGTAAGGAACTGAGGAGAGGTATCGATGTAGGTCGGTGAGGCCTGGCACGAAGTCGGCGTTCCAAAACATCCCAAAGGTGTCCTGTAGGATTCAAGTCAGGACTCTGTGCAGGCCAGTCCATTACAGGGATGTTATTGTGGTGTAACCACTCCGCTACAGTCCGTGCAGTATGAACAGGTGCTCGATCGTGTTGAAGGATGCAATCGCCATCCCCGAATTGGTCTTCAACAGTGGGAAGCAAGAAGGTGCTTAAAATATCAATGTAGGTCTGCGCTGTGATGGTACCACGCAAAACAACAAGGGGTGCAAGCCCCCTCCAGGAAAAACAACACCACACCACCACCGAATTTCACTGTAGGCAATACACACGCTGGCAGATGACGTTCACCGGGCATTCGCCATACCCACACCCTGCCATCGGATCGCCACATTGTGTACCGTGATTCGTCACTCCACACAACGTTTTGCTACTGTTCAATCGTGTAATGTTGACGCTCCTTACACCAACAGAGGCGTCGTTTGGCATTTTCCAAGTGATGTGTGGCTTATGAGCAGCAGCTCGACCATGGAATCCAAGGTTTCTCACCTCACGCCTGCCATAGTACTTGGAGTGGATCCTGATGCAGTTTCGAATTCCTGTGTAATGGTCTGGATAGATGTCTGCCTATTACTCTTTACGACCCTCTTCAAATGTTGGCGGTCTCTGTCAGTCTACAGACGAGGTCGGCCTGTGTGCTGTACACGTCCCTTCACGTTTCCACATCACTATCACATCAGAAACAGTGGACCTAGGGATGTTTAGCAGTGTGGAAATCTCGCGTACAGGCTTCTGACACAATTGACACTCAATCACCTGACCACGTTCGAAGTCCGTGTATTCCACGGAGCGTCCCATTCTGCTGTTTCAAGATGTCTAATGACTACTGAGGTCGTGGATAATGAGTACCAGGCAGAAGGTGGCAGCACAATGCACCTAAGATGAAAAACGTATGTTTGTGGGGATGTTCGGATACTTTTGATCACATAGTGTATATTCTTGTTTACATTTTAAGACTGTAGAATAAAGAAGAGTTTGTAGTTTTGTTTTCTATAGGTAGAAATTCGTTTAAAAGAAAATTTTTCCGCGCAAAATATACTTACATGAAAAGAGAAGCAAATAAAATGTGGTGGTGGTGGAGGAACAAATGGGGATACATAACCTGTGACATTGCGTTTATACACAGAAAACTACGGAGGAGGACACAATTCAGTGTAAAAGCTATCGCTTTTGCAGTTTTTTTATAAAGTGAGTGCTCAAAAATCAGTATCGGTATCGAGAAATAGTGTTATCTCCCATCACTAGTTATTTACAACTGGCATATAGAACTGGGAAAATATTTGTAGAAGGCTTCATCTGTTCTTCCTTTTCACTGTGTCGTCTAAAAACCTTGTAATCTATAGAACGAAAACCTTTCCACGTGGGTCGATTGGCGTTTTCCATGCTCATTCATAATTTGTCTGCTGATCCAGGACTGATAAACATGGAGTCACTACAACTTTAGACGTCTTCTTCTATTTGGAATACTCCAGTTTGCAAAGCGACCAAAACGTATTGGTGCCTCTTCCATGCAGGATTGAAGTGTTTTTGTTATTCTCTGCTCCTTACTTCTCAAGTCATTCGGCTTCTGTCCATTCTAATAAAGGAATAAAAACAGCCTTAACGTACAAGTATCGTTACCATACAAGTAATGGCTGGTGATTTTTTGTGTGCATGCGCGCAGATGGACAAATGACGCAGTTCGTAAGTTATTTATGCAGCTGTTAATGAAAGTGATGCATTTCCTAAGAGTGAGATACGGCTCGGCTCCAAGTTCTATACTAATAAGGTATAACACTTTCTTAGCGATTGTGCAATTCACTTTGCTCTACGCTATGCAGAGATTACAGTATTCTCATTAAAATATGAATTGGAGTCTAAGTTGAGATGAAGGCAACTTACCCTTCAGCCCTTCATTTCATCTGAATATCTCGCCGTATTGTTCTTTTGAGAGTTGGGTTTAGAACGTATTGAGAATTAGGTTAAGAATGCTAGCTCAAAATGTCTGTCGTAGATTTCTTTTTTGCGCAATGATTTAAAAAACATGAACTACTCAAGTGCGACGCAGTAAGAAACAATAGTGTTCTGCCTTTGTAAAGAAATTGTTAAAGTATTTCCTGTTGTAATCTGGAATGCTCTAATATTATGAGTTTTCCTAGGGTACGTTGGAAAGCATCAGAAAGGAAAATGGCTACCAAATAATTGTAAAGTTACTACCAAGGTTTCGCTTCCATGGTAAGAATGCGTTTGAAAGTGTTGAGCAGAAGCACTATCATGGAAGAAAAAGCAAAACAAAACAAAACTGCATCTTGGTCCTTCACCGCTGTTCATGGATTTTGTTGAAAATATTCATGTTTCACACCGTCTATCATTTTTATTTAAATAAAATTAAATCAATCGTTACTTATACTGAAAAATGGTTTGTTACACACACATAATTTTCCCTACTCTTGTACAAACTATTTTTACAAACGCGTATTCTCCATCTATTTCATGTTAATCGAGATAAGCATTTACAGAAATCTTATTGCTAATTTTCTTTAGGTGCAAGGGAAATATGGTACGAGGATGTCCCAGAAGTACCCGACCTGACGTATATATAGCGGTTGTTGTTTTAAACAAATGACTATGGTAGAAAGTGCCGCCCTTAAAAAGCTGAGGTTTGACGATGCTACGTTGTTTAGTAATTGCTTGGCAGCCATTAATAGTGAACGCTTTCAGCGAATTTGTAAACATGGATAAAATTGGCCATCGCTATGTGATACAATACTTTCATTTGAAAGGTCTTGGTCCAGCTAATATTAAAGCTGAGCTAGATTCTACTCTGGGGGAGTCTGCTCCTTCATTTACAACAGTAAAATATTGGTTGCCAGAGTTTAAGCGAGGCCGTACGAGCTGTCACAAGACGAACATAGAAGTGGTCGACCAAATGAGGTGACCACGCCGGGAATTGTGAAGAAAATCCACAAAATGGTATTGGACGACCGTCGAGAAACTGCGCGAGCTAGCAGATATCGTAGGCATTTCAAAAAGTGCTGTGCATCGCACACTAACTGAAAATTTAGGCATGAGAAAGGTGTGCGCAAGATGGGTGCCGCGTTTACTCACAATGGAACAAAACCACATCGTGAAGATGTTTCAGTCGAGTGTTTGGCGATGTTTTGCTGCAAAAAAGCCGAGTTTTTGTGTCGATTCATAACCATGGATGAAACATGGGTCCATCACTTCACACCTGAAACGAAGGAACAGTCAAAACAATGGATTGAAAGGGGAGAATCGGCTCCAAAGAAGGCGAAGACAGTTCCATCTGCAGGCAAGGTCATGGATGAAACATGGGTCCATCACTTCACACCTGAAACGAAGGAACAGTCAAAACAATGGATTGAAAGGGGAGAATCGGCTCCAAAGAAGACGAAGACAGTTCCATCTGCAGACAAGGTCATGGTTTGGGATGCGCGTAAATAATTTTCATTGATTATCTTCAGAAAGGAAAAGCAATCAATGGCGAGTATTATGCAAACTTATTGCGGCATTTGAATGATGAAATCAGGCAAAAACGGCCGCATTTCCGGAACAGAAAGTTCTGTTTCATCAAGACAATGCACCAGTTCACACATCCATTATCGCCATGGCCAAAATCAATGACGAATTACTTCCTTATGTACCCCATTCGCCAGACTAGCCCCCTGATTATTTTCTGTTTCCAAAGTTCAAGAAACGGCTTGGTGGTAAAAGATTTGCCCACAATGAAGAGGCGGAGTTTGCAGTTGATGGTTATTTTGCAGAACTCCAGATTCTCACTATAAACAGGGTATCGAAGCTATTGAACATCGCTGGGAAAAGTGTATCGAGCTGAAAGGAGATTATGTAGAGAAATAAAGATGTTTCTTCCCAAAATTTTTGTGATTTCTTTGTTAGGTCGGGTACTTCTGGAGGCTTTAAGCGATAGTCAAATCTTTTAACAGATGGTTGCTATTGGAGCATTTCATTCTGTTAGCATGTCCAAGGAAAACACACACACACACACACACACATACATAACAAGGAACATCTCGCAAGTTGTTCACTCACAAAATAAATAAATAAATAAAATGTATATGGCTTAAATTGTGTGTTTTAACGACCTATAATTTTTTTGTGCAGAAAAATGTGTATCTGTTACGGTTTACCAGTTATGAAAAAGCTATTCAGATGAAGAGAACTTTTGGGGACATTCAAGATATACATTTTATTTGTCGTGAAAATATCTTTAAAAATATATGATATTTTAATAAAAATCGTTAAGGGTTCCATGTAAAAGGTAGTCTGGGGTGGGGGATTTTCTTAAAAGTCTTAGTGTCGCATCTTTGAAAGATACTGAACCTAAATACCAAGTTTGGTATTTATCCGACTTTTCGTTATTGAATTATGCTGTTCACGCAAGGGTTCCTAGACGAATAATATTACTAATTGTTTCAATGCAAATTATAAATGGTATAGACACACATTCATACAGACACATGCACGGACCTTTTTCTAAAAATGTTTTTCTTTTTCTTCAGGGGCATAAAAACATGTATTTCCGGTGAAATTTCGGTATCAAATTTTTGGGTGGAATGTAATACTTTCCCTTCTTACTATGTGTAGCAGAGAAAGTAAAAATTGAATTTAAAATATTAGTTCTAATCAAACTAATAAACTGGGGGAGTAGCAGATAGAATATACAGGGTGGCCCACATAAAGTGTTATAGGTTTTTCTTAAATGAATAGAAAAGAACCAAACGTCAAGAATTCCAAATCTTACTGGGGCAGGGGCCTTCCAAACTGTGATATGAAACATATTTCCTTTTGAAGCACAGTGGGCCCACTTCAGAATTTTAATTGAAACCATGATTTTTACTTTCTCTACTACGTATAGTAAGTAGGGGAAGTATTGTATTCCACCCAAAAATTCGATACCGAGATTTCACCGGAAATACATGTTTTGAGACCCCCTGAATCCAAAAAAAGCATTTTTGGAAACATATCCGTGTGTGTGTGTGTGTGTGTGTGTGTGTGTCTGTCTGTCTGTCTGTCTGTGAACAGCATAAATCAGAAACGAACAGTCGGATAAACACCAAACTTGGTATTTAGGTTCAGTATCTTCCAGAGATGCGACAGGAAGGTTTTCTAGAAAATCCCCCCACCCTAGACTACCCTTTACATGGAACATTTTTCGAAAATTTTAATTTTCCCAAAAATGGCTCTAACGATTCTGATTAAAATATCATATGTTTAAGATATTTGCATGACAAATAAAATGTATATCTTGAATTTTCTGGGAATGTCTCCAAAAGTATTCTTCATTGTGAACGACTTTTGCATAACTGGTAAACCATAAGAGATAGACAACATTTTACTACACAAAAAATGTAGATCGCGTTAAAATACACAATTTATGTTATATACATTTTTTTTTGTTGAGTGAACCATTTTTGAGATATTGCTTGTTACTCCCTTAAATTTTTCAATACTTATTTTCTCAAATGGGAATTCGGTTATTCGTTTTTTTTTTTTTGTCTTGGATATGCAAAGAGTATTAATCTGTGGCAAAGGGAATAGTGCTGCACCAGCTATTAAGAGATATGTATGTACATAAAGGCTACTGTATTTCTATATTGCCCTTGTAAATATATATTCCCCTTACATCTACAAGAAAATTAGCAATAAGATAGAGTCTGCAAATGTTTATCTCGATTAACATGAAGTAGATGGAGAATAAGCGTTTGTAAAAATAGTTTGTACAAGAGTAGAGAAAGTCATGTGAGTGTAACACATCAGATTTTCATTATTATTCTGATTCCTCTCAATAAACTAAGTAACTTTCATTGATGAGCTGTTACAGCGTGTTTTCACTGAAGAATACAATAGTATAAGATAATACTAAACGAATAATAATCAATAAATACCCAGGTGATTACTTTAAATTACTATATTAAATGCTCAAAGTAGCCTCCATTAACTTCTAAACACTTGCAATTCTTTTGGAAAGATTTTCTGTAACTGTTAACATATAGGGGTTAATAGTGCGACAAACTTCACGTATTCAAAATGTCACATTCTCTTTGGTTGTAGGTGCTGTAAACTTCACTTTGCATTACGTATCCCACAAAAGTTAGTCCAAGGGTGTTATGTCGGGTGAACAAGGAGGCCATGTGATAGGTTCAGCACGTCCAATCCACTTTTCACCAAATTTCTTGTTTAGCAGTTCACGTGTAGATATTGCAAAATGTGGTGGTGCACTATCCTACTGATACCACACTTCTCTTCCCATGTTTTCCAATAACGTAGGTAATTCATAGTTGAGAAAATGGCAATATGATTCACCAGTAATTGTGCCTTCAAAGGAGCAAGGTCCGATGACAGGTTATTCTGAATTCCACACCAAGCATTTAGCGGCCAACGATGCTGAAAAGGCACAGTTCTCATCTATTTGAGGTTTTCAGATGCCCGAAAATGCACATTATGTCTACTAACATGTCCAGTGTTTGAGAATGTTGCTTTATCCGAAAATAAAAGTTTGCCAAGTATGAACCATTCTCTGCAATAGCATTACGTAACCACTCGCAAAAAGCAACTCAAAGCTGAAAATCTCTTTGTGCGAACTCATGATGGAAGCACATATGATAAGAATGCTAATTCTGCTGCTTTAGTATCCGCTGTACTGAAGTGCGGCTAATCCCACTGTCTTTGGACAATTCACGTTGACATGTCTTACTTCTACAGCAGCAAGAATATTGATAGTGTTTTCATTATTCACTTTTGATTTCACCTTCAAGCGATTCTTGTTCTTTACACTTCCATATTCACGCAGTCGTGTTTCCAGTCATTTGAATTTCATATGTGACATTTGCATCCCATGTCTCTCATTGAACACTGCCAATATGTTAGATAATTTCTTCTGCATTCACCTAGTACTAAAATTATATCTCTCTACATGAAAATCTAACTTGTTTCTGAATTCTAAGGAGCCACAGTAAATAATCAACATGACTAATTACATACAGTTTTATTTTGGGAGTTCAGGTGGCTTTGAGAGCACAATACCCATGTTTTTTCACTTGATACTGTATTTCCTCCCCGAGTTTACGAGGTGTAATAACTTCAATGAAAACATTTTATAACAGCTTAAAATTAATTTTAGAAAAAAACTGTTTTAATAAAAGTTGCTTAGTTTATTCAGGGGAACCATAATATTAAAAGTATTATTATTATTATTATTATTATTATTATTATTATTATTATTATTATTATTATTGCTCCATGTAAAATTCTGAGGTTGGCCCCCGTGTGACCCAGAAGGGTCCCTATGGAAATATTTTCTATATCACAATTTGTAAGGCCCCTTGCTCCTATAAGATTTGAAATTCTTGGTGTTTGGTTTGCTTATTCGTTAAAGAGATTCGCATGTAACACTGTATATAGGGCACCCTGTATAGAGTATGCAATTTTTGTCTAAAAATTGAGATATCGCAGTCCAAGCGAGTGCTACTTGAAAAAAAAATTTCCTTTCTTTTTTTACCCCCCACCCCCCGGATATATTTGTTGAAGTGGTTCTGAGTGACGCCATGGCGTGCTGCCAGTTGACTAATACGAGCAATTATAACTTATCAAAGTATTCTTCTTGGTCTTCGCCATTCGTTTTCCAGCACTGCACCTAATTCCTATTCTTGCAGCTGTTACTTCACAGCAAGTAAATCCCGACCGCAAGGTGGTCATTCAGAAGAAGTACTTGGTGTACTCGGAGCCAAGTTGGGACTGTATGAAAGATGCTAACAAGGCTTTGCTTCTATGGTAAGAATGTGTTTTGGCAGTGTGAGCAGAAGTACTGTCATGGTGGAAAAAACTCATCCTGGTCCTTCGCCTTGGTTCGTGGAGTTTGTTGAAAATATTGAGCAGATAGATTTCAGCTGCACTCTGCAGTAACTGTCTTCTGGTTTTCCAGAACAGTGATGGCCAGATGATTACTTTTTGAAAACCGACAAACATTTTATGTTGCGTTATGTAAACAGTCGATTGTTGCTCCCACATTTTGCTTGACAGTCCATATTGCAAATTTATAGAAGAATTAATTTCTTGAAATGTCATCAAAATTTTCCTCAGGAAATTCTTCAGGGTAGAAAAAGACTTATGCAGCATTACTATGTTTGTACTTATGTTAATTACTGAGCTCTGCTGATCAGTGAGCGATTTTTCAATTTTATTTTATAGAGTAACCTCCTAAGCATTAGTCGTGCATTAATAAATCCTGTAACCAATTCTTTATGGAAACTAGTGTGTGAATCAATGGATGTTCCCAGTAAATTCATCTGGTATATCTACAACAAGTTGTAGGTAGTCTGAATTTGACATTTATACAGCATTATAATGGATCTTTTTAGGGACAATTTAAGTCATAACTCATAATTCTTGAATAAAAGGCTCTTCTCTGATTGGCCAAGAATCGTTTATGGGAAATATTTTATTTTGGGTTTTCATGCGCAGAACTCAAGCATGTTTTAGAAACGTCATCATTTTCTCTTTGTTCTAAACACAATAATCTTTAAAATAGACTATTATGATACACTTTCTACTGGCCGACCGAAGAGATGCGGAGACGGAAGAACGCTATCACCCAAATAGAATCCAGAAGTGCTAACGATAGATAATGAGATTTTTCTGCATGGTTATCGCCTCGCCTCCCGAGAACTCTCTCGAAACGCCAGCGGGCGTGCTCGCGACAGTAAAAGATAGTTGTTCTTGGTAAGATATAAAGGGCTGGTTACTCAGTGTGTTCTACAAGTGAGACTGTTACAACTCTGCCGTAAAGTGGGAGCTATTACTGCGAGCGATTAGAGGTCTTGTGTTCGACGCCCCTGCGAGTGAATCGGAAGGAAGGAATTGCTTTGTGCGTTACATTACGCCGCTATGCGCGAATAAAAGTGAAGGGACAGAAAATTGAACTAAATCACATTAGTGAAGTGAACAAATCACAATACTTTCCAATAATAATTTATATTCTAGACATTGTCTAAAAACCACACAAAATTTCATCTTTGCACCTAAATATAAAAAATGCTGAATTTCGGAGCTTACATTACAATTAAGTTAAAATGTTACATTTCATATCCTAACATACTTCTACAAGTACCTTCATAAAGCTATCAATAGCATTCATTGTAGATCTAACTTCTTATGTACCTGCGGTTTCAAATTTAGCCATTGCCAAAGATTCTTTAAATTATGCTTCATAGACCATGAACTCCTGACGGATGCAGCCCCTTTTTAGCTCCGAATAGTTGAGGGTTTAGATTTGTAAGTAACAGTTTTAAAATACGGTTTGGGGTAGCCTTTAATTTTCGGATCGTAATGGCCTAGAATCTAAAGACTTGTCCAGGTAGATCAAATCGTTTAGATTTGAATACAACGGGTTGAAACTGTTTTCGCAGGTCCTAAGGCTTAAGTGATCAAACTTTTGTCCAGAGCGGTCAAATGGTATAGTATGTACATGGGACATGGAAGTTATTGAAAGCTGTGACATACCTTTAACCTCGGGTCATATACTGTTAAGTTTTAGTTTTGTCCGCATCGCATTAAAAGTATTCCCTGATGACAATACCTATACGAACATTTTGTTTAAAAAAGAGAACAATGGAAATATATGTGGAGTCCTGCAAAAACACATTCTAAACCACATTTTATTTAACTGGGGATACTCTCTCTTCCCTCTGTGTGTGCGTATATATGCGCGTGTGCGAAGAACAAGATTGCTCCGAGAGAAAGATAAAACTACGCGAAGTCCGAGTGTTTACAATTTCGGCTTTACCCCTTCACCAGGAAATTAAAAGCGTACTCAAACTGAAAAACACTTGACGGTCGACTGCACTAGTTAACGATCAAGTCAAGCGTGGTTTTATTCTGTGTGCGGTTTTAATCTTTTAATCTTCTGATGAAGGGATAAATGCGCAATACTGAACATTTTTAATGCGTGACTTTGCGTGTTTTTATCCTTCACTCATAACAATGTTTTATTTATTGATCACCCATGCTTATTATATATAAGAGGAATCTACAAGCTTATAAATTGGGTGAACTATTCATAATTGTTCGACAAGAAGTTATAATATTTATTCATGCAAATGTAAAAAACACAATACTTCTGAAGTAGTGTCGACTAATCTATTCAATAGCTTAAACAACAATAGTAAGAACTCACATTTTGTTAATTTAAAAACGAGATTCCAGATATACCGAAAAAAATCCTTATGTTACATTCACATGACGTTCTCTATCCATTACCTTTTATTACTTTCTCTACTACGTATAGTAAGTAGGGGAAGTATTGCATTCAACCCCAAAAATTCGATACCGAGATTTCACCGGAAATACATGTTTTGAGACCCCCTAAATAAAAAAAACTTTCAGAAAAATGTCCGTGTGTGTGTGTGTGTGTGTGCGTGTGTGTGTGTGAACAGCATATCTCAAAAACGAAAATACCAAACTTAGTGTTCAGGTTCAGTATCTTTCAAAGATGCAAGACGAAGTTTTTCAAGAAAACCCCCCACCCAGACTACACTTTACATGGAACATTTTTCGAAAATTTTGATTTTCTCAAAAATGGCTTTAACGATTTTGATTAAAATATTATACATTTAAGATATGTTCAAGACAAATAAAATGCATATCTTGAATTTTCTAGGAATGTCCCCAAAAGTCCTCTTCGTTCTGAATGGCGTTTGCATAAGTGGTAAACAGTAAGAGATAGACAAAGTTGCTCTACACAAGAAAAGGTGTAAAACACACAATTTGTATCATACTTTTTTTTAGTCAACCATTTGCGAGATTTCATTGTTATTTGTTTGAATTTTCCAATACTTATACCTTTTCTCAAATGGTGATTCGTTGTTTTTTTTTTTTTTTGTCCTGGACATGCAAACAGAATGAAAGGCTCCACACAGCAACCAGCTCTTAAAAGCTTTGACTATCGCTTAAAGCCTGGCATATTGCCGTTGCATCTACAAGAAAATTAGCAATAAGATAGTTTCTGCAAATGTTTATCTGGATCAACATGAAGTAGATGGAGAATAAGCGTTTGTAAAAATAGTTTGTACAAGAGTAGAGAAAGTCATGTGAATGCAACAAATCAGATTTTTTTTATACAGCTTCCAATAAACTATTCTTACGAAAGCTTATTTCTCTATTACTTCATGCTAACCGAGATAAACCATGCTAACCAGAAATACAAGTAGTTTTATTACACATTTCGTTGAAGGTACAAGGAGAATACAGGAAACCGAATCATTAGTCAGATGTTTAAAAATCGCCATATACTGGCCAATATATCCCATACTCTTTCCATAACATCTCAAGAAATAGCGGCAGCACTTTAAAAACTGACGAAAGTATTTAAAAATTCAAATCAATAACAATGTATACACGGCCGTATTTACAGGGGTTTTTTAGGCTACAACCCCTCCCCAGAAACTTCCTACAGTTTTATTTATTTAAATTCATATCAAACCAATATGGGAACATTTTGTTAGATAACAGTAGGTCTACTGTAGGGAAACTTAATATTGACAACATGTTCCTGTTTTCGAAGTAGTCTGTGCATTTTTGGTTTGTTTCTTTGTTTTTTTTAAGTTTCATTTATACCCCGCCTTTAACTGCAGTGGTCTTATCGGCGGCATTTCCTTTGGAACATGCTATTGCCTGTGGGCATTGGTGTTAACCGTATTCTCTTGTCGTTGGATTTCGGTAACTTTGGATTTTATTCATTAGATCATACACACATTCACACTCTCATTCATACTTCCAAACTCTGCGGAGGGTAGGGAATAATCTTTGTTGGAGAAAAAGTTCCAACTCCCAGCCGGGAATCGAAACCGGGACTTCTCGCACAGCAGGTAGGGTTCTGCCGACTGAGCTATGGGGCCAGCCTTAGAGCGTTTTGTTCTGTAAGGTGGAATATCTTTACTCTGGTGTGTTTTTCCTGTCTATATAATGTTTCCAAGCAAGTTTCTTGTCACATAACGTCTATATAATATAGCCTTTCAACAAGAGTGTCCTATCTTTGAACTTAAATAAAACACGTTCTATAAATGATGGAGGTTTATTTTTTTTTATTTTGGAACATAACTAATGTCATTACGTGTAGAAGAGAACATCAGTTAAATGACCGCCGAGACTTCGTTAGGTTGCGCGTATACGGTTGACCCAATTTTAAATGACAGAAGAACGTAAATTAGGTCCAAATTCACGAATAACACGCGTAATGTTATTCATAAGATCATTTACTGTTTCTGGATTGTTGTCATAAACTCGATATTTAACATAACCCCACAAGAAGTAATCCAACGGCGTTAAATCACATGATCTCGGGGGCCAGTTAACATCACCACCACGGGAAATGATGACACTTCAGAACTTCTCCTTCAAAACATCGATTGTTTCGAGAGCAGTATGACATGTGACACCATCTTGCTGGAACCAGATGTTTCTGAGATCTATACCATCCAATTGAGGCCAAAAATAGTCCCTTATAAGAGCCCGGTATTTTTTTCCATTGACAATTAGAGCTTCTCCATCTTCATCTTAGAAAAAATATGACCAATGATTCCACCATACCAAAATCCATACCACACAGTAACCTTTTGGGGATGAAGTGGTCCTTCTTGAATCTGCATTGGATTGTGACTGCTCCAATAGCGGCAATTTTGTTTGTTAACACAACCATCCATCTAAAAGTGGGCTTCGTCGCTGAAGATGATTTTTCGACAAAAATCCGCGTCAGCTTTGAATTGCTCCATAGTCCAGTCAGCGAATACACGGCGCAACCTATGGTCGTTGGGCTTTTATTTCTTGAGTTAACACCATTTTGTAAGTGTGAAACTTCAAGTCCAGGTGCAGAATTCGCCAAGTTGTGGTCGGCGAAAGCCCCAATTCTTGCGCTCGACGAGCAATTGATTTTTTTCCGTTCTCGCGTACACTCTCACAAACGGCGCCTATGTTTTCGTTGGAGCGCATACGTCGATTACGTACGGGCGTTCTTTGATCGCTGACAGAACCACTTCTTTCAAATTTATCGATCAAACGTCGAATCGTTCTCTCGCAGGGACGATTATGCACACCGTAAACTTCACGCAATACACGGAAAGTTTGGCGAACAGGTGATCCATTTTGATAATAAATTTTCACAATTTCTACGCGTTGATGAATGCTGTAACGTTCCATGGCTATTTGTCAATAACTACTGTAACCACATGAAAAATAAAATCCGATGTGTTGCACTCACTGACTTTCTCTACTCTTGTACAAACTATTTTTACAAAATCTTATTCTCCATGTATTTCATATTAATCCAGATAAACATTTGCAGAAATGATCTTTTGACATGCAAAGAGAATTACATTTTACACATAGTGACCAGTTCTAAAAATATTTGACTATCGCTTAAGGCCTACTATGTTCCCCTTGTTTTGTATTTGCAAGGGCAATATAAAAATATAGTAGCCTTTAAGCATAGACATATCTCTTAATAGCTGGTTGCTGGGTGCAGCACCATTCTCTTTGCCACAAATTAATACTCTTTGCATAGACAAAAAGTGAATAACGAATTACCATTTGAGAAAATAAGTACTGGAAAATTTAAGGGAATAACAAGCAATATCTCGAAAATGGTTCACTCAACAACAAAAAATGTATATGACATAAATTGTGTATTTTAACGCGATCTATATTTTTTGTGTAGTAAAATTTTGTCTATCTCTTATGGTTTACCAGTTATGCAAAAGTCGTTGACGAAACATACTCGTACTTTTGGAGACATTCCCAGAAAATTCAAGATATACATTTCATTTGTCATGAAAATATCTTAAACATATGATATTTTAAACAAAATCGTTGAGTCATTTTTGAGAAAATTAAAATTTTCGAAAAATGTTCCATGTAAAGGGTAATGTGGGGTGGGGGGATTTTCTTGAAAACCTTCCTGTCGCATCTCAGGAAGATACTGAACCTAAATACCAAGTTTGGTGTTTATCCGACTGTTCGTTTCCGAGTTATGCTGTTCACAGACACAGACACACGGACATGTTTCCAGAAATGCTTTTTTTTTTTTTTTTTGATTCAGGGGGTCTCAAAACACGTATTTCCTGTGAAATCTCGGTAACGAATTTTTGGGTGGAATACAATACTTTCCCTACTTACTATACGTAGTAGAGAAAGTAAAAGTGACTGCTGTAACTCAATAACAACGGCAGCTATCACATGTTAAAGATAGGACACTCTTGTTGAAAGACCCTTCACTACAGAGTAGGTAGGTACATGGTAACTGTGTGGGGTGCTGTTAAGTTTTGATCTAGTTATGAAACCCCCGAAAAAATTTTCTGGGTACGGGCATGATGTATATCTTGGAAATGGATGATGCAAAAAAAGAAAATCTGATATAAACTATGTGTTTTAAAAAGACCTACAATTTTTGTCAAGTGCGTTTTTGTCTACCCATCTCTTAACGTCTACCAGTTATACAAAATTATAAATAATCCCTTCCGAATGAAGAGGAAAATTCAAGATATACATTTTATTTGTAATGTATATATCTTACATATATCGTGTTTTAATTAAAATCGTTAGAGCCATTTTTGACAAAATGAAAAGTTAAGCGTAGTTAGGGGAGGGGGAGATTATCTTGAAAGCCCTTGTTCTTTGAAGATGCCGAACTCGGATATAAAGTTTGGTGATTATCTGACATTTCGTTTTTGAGTTATGCTGTTCACACACACTTTCTATGTTTCTATTCAAGGTACCTCAAAACATGTTATTTCCAATGAAATCTCGGTATCGAAATTTTGGGTGGAATACAATACTTTTTCTACAAACTAGGTATGTGGTAGAGAAAGTTAAAAAAAAACATTTTCTTTCAATTGGTCCACAGAGATATACAAATGTAGCTTAGGTTATTTTGATTGCACTGCTTTTATATCCCATGTTTACAATGTTGTTTGATGGCGTTGACATTGAAAGGATTTTAAAACGTAGAACTGACCTTAACATACAAAATTAACCTTTATTCGGCGATGACATTAACAGGATACCTATCCAAACTCTGAAACTGGCCATACTGCAGAAGCTCAATTGGGGTATTCATGTAATTTTTTATGTATGGTTAACATATCCCAGGTTGAATTTTTACTTTCACTACTACGTATAGTAAGTATGGGAAGTATTGTATTCCACCCAAAAATTCGATACCAAGATTTCACCGGAAATATATGTTTTGAGGCCCTCTGAATCAAAAAAAAGCATTTTTGGAAACATGTCCGTGTGTGAGTGTGTGTGTGTGTGTATGTGTGTGAACAGCATAACTCAGAAACGAACAGTCGGATAAACACCAAACTTGGTATTTAAGTTCAGTATCTTGCATAGATGCGACACAAAACTTTTCAAGAAAATCCCTCCTCCCCAGATTATCCTTTACATGGAACATTTTTCGAACATTTTAATTTTCTCAAAAATGGCTCTAATGATTTTGATTAAAATATCATATCTTTAAGACATTTTCATGACAAATGAAATGTATATCTCGAATTTTCTGGGAATCTCTCCAAAGTATTTTTCATTGTGAACGACTTTTGCATACCTGGTAAACCATAAGAGATAGACAAAATTTTACTACACAAAAATGTAGATCGCGTTAAAATACACAATTTATGCCATATACATTTTTGTTGTTGAGTGAACCATTTTCCAGATATTGCTTGTTATTCCCTTAAATTTTCCACTACTTTTTCTCAAATGGGAATTCGTTATTCATTTTTTATGTCCTAGACATACAAAGAGAATGGAATGCTCCAAATAGCAACCAGGTTTAAAAGATTTGACTATCGCTTAAAGCCTAACATATTCCCCTTGCACATACAAGAAAATTAGCAATAAGATTAACATCTCGATTAACATGAAGCATATATAAATAGTTCGTACAAGAGTAGAGAAAGTCATGTGAGTGTAACACATCAGATTTTTTTTGTCCTGGTAATGCAAAGAGAATGGAATACTCCACATAGCAACCAACTCTTAAAATATTTGACTATCGCTTAAAGCCTAGCAATTCCCTTACATCTACAAGAAAATTAGCAATAAGATTAACATCTCGATTAACATGAAGCATATGAAGAATAAGCGTTTGTAAAAATAGTTTGTACAAGAGTAGAGAAAGTCCTGTGAGTGTAACATCAGAGTTTTTCTTGTGCGGCACAAATGTGAATTTACAACAAATGCGTCAGAAGTTATCTGGCATATTTAGAAACCTCTGGCGAGGAATGTTGTAGCTGCAAATTCAGTATCACGTTTTATGACGGACAGAACTTGAGTGTGGCAGCTAATGAAAATGCGACTCTCTTCATATTAAATTCTCGAAATAATTTCTAAATGTTATGGAAGACGTTTTGCAGAGACACTTCTTCGTCTTCGTTGAATTACGAGAATGTAGGTATGTACTGAATCCCAAATGAGAAAATTGATAACTGAAATTTTGAACCATGTCAGAAAAGGTGGAAAGAGTTTGAACATGTTCAAAAGTTACATCAAAAGAAAGAGTTGCAGCTATGGCGAAAGGATACATTTATCATGACTTTTTTTTTAGCTGCTATATAACTTGTCTACATCATACAACTTGAGCAAGCAAACGAAGGGGTGTGTCACACATGACAGGGTCGTCCTCAGTGGTCTAGGGGTGCCATGTAGTGCCCGAAGTAGCTGAGGGCGATGAAATCCTTAGTGTAGCCTTCTTCTGAAGCGAAGTAAAGTCGGTGGTCCCGTGTCGTAGATTTACGGCACGTAAAAGGACCTCAAGCCTGATAAAAAAGACCTCTGAGCAAAATTTCCGTCCCTCACGCACAATATAGAAGAGGCGCTAAGGACCACAGCAGTTAAAGAGCGTTCATAAATAAAACACTATTCAATTTTTTCCCCCCATTTCATCTCAATTTCACATTTCAGGTGTGATTTCAGGTCCTGCGGTGCCAGATGGCATGGATGCATGAGCTTTGGGAAAATTTCTCTCTGTGAAGACAGAGTGGACTATCCCGCCAGTTAGGGTAGCTGCGTCGCCCTCCAGCGGCTTCCCCTTCACTGGTGCGCGGGTGCTCAAACTGAAAATATTAGGGACCTCTGCGCGTCTCTGTGGGCCTGTCTGCCTGCGGCCCTGGAACCTCCTCCGGCTCCTTCGCCTCATCCCTGCCTCCCGGGGGGCGTAGCCACAATAGAACAAGATGGTCGCAGTGCGTGAGGTGTCCCCCTCCGATAAACATATCCTACATCTTAAATCCTATGTATATGAATTCACTTCCTGACTCTCATCTACAATTTGAATTAGGGGATGTTATCCACAATGGCCGCTGAGGGCATACCTCCTTGAGCTTCGATTTCTAACAATGTTCTTTCGAGGCAGTAGAATTATTTCTTAGATAATTGTTTATATCTCCGTTGGCAGTGTGTCAAGAAGTAAAATATAAAACATGAGTGTTCCTTATAATTGGGAGTTGGTTAAAAACAAAGATTTTCAATGAACTAGGTTTAGCAACATTTGGAGATTGTCTAGTTTTAATATTATTCTCTCTTTTTACATTATTATGAAGTTGAATTAATTCACGCATATGTGGATTTGTCCATCATTTTGCCTCAAGTATGTCTTGGTAGTTTCAATATGGTCTTTGTTCTGTCGATGCACTTAGTCATTAGATCGCCTATATATTCGTCAATACATTTAATTTTATCTATGTATATTTCAACAGCTTGTCGGTAGTTTGTGTGCTATCCGCAGCCAGTTTCCTTTCCGGTTCCCCTAATTTAGTCAAAATACCTAAACACATACGAGTCTCTGAAGGCCGTTGATCGCTTTATATTGCTCTTCTCAGCTTCCTTCCTGTTCTAGAAGTGTTCTGGGCTAGGAACAAAAGTAGTCGAAGTAGCCATGAATCCAAGGACTGCAAATATGTGCCGTTGTCGACTATAACTTCGATGCGAAGAAGGAAAAGAAAAGGTTGGCTGACATAACGGGACAATAATGAAACTAAATGCACGACCATTAACTAAATAACTCAAAAATTATTCCTCACCGAAAAAAAAATTACAAACACAGATTTGAATTCAGCTCAAAAGCATCACTAATGCTGGTTTTCGTTATAGACTAACGGTGTATTAATCAAAATTACCTAAATTTCCCAAGTACGAGTAAAAATTGTTTGTTTCATCAATAGCTGATTTTATCGATCTTCGTTGGTGCCCTAAAGCTTTCGTAATGATAATTTCGTTAAGTCATATTCAGTGTTCACCAAACACTGTTGTCTACGTCTAACATAGTTGCTAACTTCAGACATCCCTCACATTAAATCGTTTAACTTATTAAGAAAACAACCGGATGTGTGTGCTTCAGTCCAGAAAACCTGCATATGTTAGAACATATTGGACAATAATGACATGGTACCTACCAATGAGTACAGAATTTACTTCAAAATTATTTTGAAAATTAGAGGACCATGATTAATGAAGCAGTACGAATGATTTATGTCACAAAACAAATAAGTAAATTAATGTGATGTCATGATGTTTAACACTCGCATGACTTTCTCCACCCACTGAAATTTCATAATGACTCTCCACACAATGTAATTTCATAAAAGTATGTTACCCATCTAATGTAATACCTTACTCGGCATGGATCGATTTTAAGCCTACAATGGCAATTTTAGTTTATCCCTGTAACCTTTAGAGATGAAACCTGTGTGCAATTATCTAGAATACGAGGAGCGACTCCTACACTTTATCCCTCAGAACAGCAATTTTGTAAAATCCCGTGATATTCATCAGCAAAATTCCCTTGAGGTAACCACGAAACAGAAAACACACAACCTACTCCACACTCTGGAAATGCAAAACACAATTTGTGCTAAATACAGTTTTATTTCCTTTTCAAAATATTCCATATTGCAAGTTTAGACTTTTCCTCAGCATCTTGTTAAGTACATGCTTGGAAATAGTGGAGTCCAACCTACACTCTTAAGAGCTAAGGTTCAAAGCCCATAGTTTACCCCACCTACTATATTTGAAGAGACTGACAAGCCAAATCAATCAAGTTGCAGTTCTTGGCAGCACGAGTGGGAAGAGAAACTCCCTTCATACCGTCCCTCTGTAAGGTTGAGCATCACTGCTTGGAAGTTCGCGATGCTTCTTCCCCCCTCCCCGCACCCGTTTTTTCTTTCCATTGCAAAAGTTTGTTACCACGAATCAAATAAAATTATGAATGTTGTTTCCGTCTGTTGTAACCTTTTTACTAAATTTGCGATCATTCCTAGGAAAAAAATATATTGTAACATAACATGGACAGAAGAATAACTTTATAGCTTTAATGTCCCTACTGCATCACCTGGACAAACTGAAAACTTTAACGTTAACTCGTCGACACTCTACAAGTACCTTTCCAATCGGAAGTGTTTTGCATTTCCCTTTCACTCGCACACTGTCCAGCACAAGATAATGTAAGTACCTCGCGAGACACGCTTGTTTTGCCTACACCGCACGTTTTAGCCGTAAGTTGCTGAGAATATTTGAAGTGGACTTGATTTCCCCTTCCTCGTTGTTGCATCTTTTAAAACATGCGTATATCGCAAAAACAATATTTCGAGCCTGGCTTCGCAATAGCCTCGCCACTAAATTCACCGCTTAAGACCAATATACGAATCCACGCCTCTTCTATTGCTATTTAAAGAAACCAAATCTACAAAACACTGATATGAAGTATTTGAACTGTGAAGGGTAAACTTAAGGTCCACACGCTTTTGCGTCATAAACATATCATGGGGGACGTTCCCTAATAGATGCAGTTTCTGTCTACCAGACCTATGCTGTTGTGCTCATTACTATGTGTATTTACTATGTAACATGTGCTTGGGCATCTGCCAGTGGCAGTCCTGACATACGTTAATTTCATAATTTAACAGCCCAGTTTTCACAATCACTTTTAGGAAAGATGATGTCACTCGTGTACCATATATTCTAAGATTTGTGATTTCTGGAAAAAAGCCTCGTGCCATGTTTTCTATATAAATGATTCTCTAAGAGATGTAATGTCTTAGAGGGACGCCTTAAGTTAAACGGCATTAAGGGAAGGGTTGACGCTACGATGTTGAAACACGGTAGGTATGAATTAGGGTGTCTAGAACGTTGAGTTATTGCACAGTGTTACTTGAATACTTTATATCACACTTGTTTGTATTTCTTTCTGATTGAATGCCTCAAAAAGTTGATTACACAGCGTACTCTTCTCATTACAAGTGTTACACAGCTAATATAACATTAATTAAAAAGCGATTCTTCTATTCACATTGTTATTTTCAATTCACTTTTCTGTAAATAATTCAAATTAAACAATGATACTTGCATGCAAATGTGGAAACACGTTAAAATGTTAACTGAAAGCAGAAAGGAATAAATTTCTAAGCCGTAGTCATGGAGGAATAAATTACTCTTCCATGATTGTAGGTATCGAGCTCTTGCGAAGGGAAAAAACGAGAAGAATATTAATAAACCATCAAGCATCTTCCCTCAAATGATGCATTTATACTTCAGGAAATGTAATCAAGAGCATGGTATAATTCGAAAACAGCTAAAACAACGAAACAAATAATTCAAACTGCATACAGGATGAATCACCTAAAACTTGCACCGCAAAAATTTCAAAAATGGAAAGTGCTATTGATGTGCAGTTTTCACAGCATTGATTGGTGGTTAGGGGCTCGTACATTTAGCTTATAAACAGATTTTAATAATACTGAGAAAGTGTATTTTTTGAGCAAACATGCAATTTTTTAAATGAAACAATGCCTAGTTACATCAACAGAAGAATGCCACCGAGGCGGCCCGGGTTCAATACCAGGAACCTGCATGTGGGATTTGTGGTGGACGAAGCGGCGTCTGGGCGGGTTTTCTCCGGGTTCTCCGGTTTCCCCCGCCATTCATTCCACCAACTGCTCCATCATCACCTTTCGTTTCATCTACTTCCTTCATCCCATACCAGGCATCGGGCTGATCACCCATCCTGGATGCTCTGTATGATCCATGAGTGTCTGCTCCTCGACGGACCTCTGACCCCAGGCACCGGCCTGTAAGTCCTGGGGGGGTGTAAGTCCTACATAAGAGGAGGGTAAACAGATAATGAATGAATAAATAAATTAGAATGTCAGTGGCGTTTGTTGCAAGATTCTAGTGCAAGTGGCTTACGAGAAATCTTATTTTGAAGCTTTTACGCACCGGCACTTGTACACCTGTGGTAGCACAAACTAAAGAAAAACAAAAGGGAATTACAATATTTCTGTGGATTCTTACAAGAGAACATAGCCCTTCAACGGTTGTGTTCAAAATGACCACCGGCAGCTTCAATACATGCTTCCAGTCTGCTATGGAAAGACTGCTGCATACATCTAGCTTTTCAGCGGAAATTTCAAAGCAGGCAGCAATAATACGTCGTTTCATATCGTCTGGTGTAGTTGGTACATCCTTGTAGACAGTCTCTTACAGCCTTCCCCACAGAAAAAAGTCTAAAGGGGTCAGATCCACGAACGGGCCGGCCAAGGTACAGGTCCTCTTCATCCAATCCAACGATTTGGAAACAATCCGTTAAGACAAGCTGTAGTACTTCGTGCACTATGGGCTGGACAGCCATCATGTTGGTACCACAGGTTCCTCCTAGTCTGCAAAGGAACGTCTTCTAGCATCTGTGGCAGATGGTCTGTCAGGAGGCTGCGATACTTGTGCGAGTTCATTGTTCCTTCTATGAACAAAGGGCATATGAGCTGATGGTTCACTATTCCACACCACACGTTTAAACTCCATGGACGCTGACGTTCCACCTGATGAAGCTAACGGGAATCGTCAACAGACCAATAGTGCAGGTTTTTACGGTTTACCTGGCCATGATTAGTAAATGTTGCCTTGTCACTAAACAAGATACATGATGAATCTGCAGTATCATGTCATAATGCTCATGTACAAAAGTTAACACGATTCTCAAAATCGTTTCCATGCAGCTCTTGATGGAAAGAGATGTGATAGGGATGAAACTTATGTCGATGGAGAATACGCAGTACACTTGCCTGACTTATGCCACTTCCACGTGCAATTGTGCGGGAACTAATTTGCGGATCTATTGCAACGACAGTCAAAACATTAATTTCTGCCTCTTCTCCAGTCACTTGTTTGTTTCTGTTACATTTCCTAGGTGTTAACACTACCACTTTCACGTAGGTAATTGGTTGAAGAGGTTGATAAACAATTACCGAGATGGTTGACGTCTATTGGGATACGTTTCTGCATACACCGTACAGCAAGACACCGTACAGCAAGGGTGGCGAAAACGACTTCCTTCTGCGAGTCACCAAATATGCAACACGCACTGCATCACTCAGCAGCATTTGAAAATCAAACGGACGGTTGCAGAGAGGGAACGTGCGCCTGCGAGTCAAAATGACTCGCGAGTCACGTTTTCGCCACCTCTGCCGTACAGAAACGAACTGCATTCTTCCTACACTCTCTATACACCATGAGCATGTCGGCTTTTTCTGCATTAGTAAACCCCATCTTCCACTCACGACTTACTGCTTGAACTGTCACAAACTAAGACCAGAAAGTCGGCAATGCAATCAATGAACAGAAAACACAATGCAAACAAACATAACATCGTACCTAGCAACTAAGCAGGTTGAATGGGACAAATAATTGTCGGGGTGGAAACTTTTTAAAATACGATTTCTCGTAAATCACTAGAATTCTGCAACAAAGACCATTGACATTCTAATTTATCCTACCTCTATTCTGTTTGTTTAACTAGGTATTGTTCCATTTAAAAAATGGTATGTTTGCTAAAAAAATACACTTTCTCAGTATTATTAAAATCTGTTTATAGGCTAAATGTACGAGCCACTGACTAACAATCAATGGTGTGAAAACTGCACATCAATAGCACTTTCCATTTCCGAAATATTTGCAGTAAACCTTTAGGTGATTCACCCTGTATACTAATGAGTTCTACATTTTCCTGAAGTAAGGCTTGGTTTTGTCTATCTCTTATGTTTATTCAGTTATACTCACACAAAATAAATGGAGGTGTATTTACGTGGTATCTATAGAAAATTAAAAATCTTTTATTTATCTTGCCAATATGTTAAACATGTGATATTTTAATCAAGATTGTTAACAATTTTCGAGAAAATATTTAAAGTCGTTTTTAAATTTAATGCGGTTTTTTTTTGTATTAATGCTCTCCCTCTCTCTCTCTCTCTCTCTCTCTCTCTATCTCTCTCTGTGCGTGTGTGTTTCTCGTATACACATCTTTTTGTAAAATTGAAAACATTTGTTTCTGGTGACACCTTAATATCAAATTTTCGGTGAAACACCATGCATCATTGCCCTATAATTAAAGAAGACATTGCAAAAAAATTCTGATGTGTTACACTCACATGACTTTCTCTACTCTTGTACAAACTATTTTTACAAACGCTTATTCTCCATGTACTTTTGTTAATGGATATAAAACATTGCAGAAACTATTGTATTGCTAATTTTCTTGTAGGTGCAAGGGGAATATGGTAGACTTTAAGCCATAGTTAAATCCTCTAAGAGCTGGTTGCTATGTGGAGCATTCCGTTCTCTTTGCATGTCCAGGACATAAAAAACGGAATAACGAATTCCCATTTGAGAAAAAACTCTACGTATTGGAAAATTTAAACAAATAATAAGGAATATCTCGGAAATGGTACACTCGACAAAAAAAATGTATATGGCATAAATTGTGTGTTTTAACGAGATCTACATTTTTTGTGAAGTAAAATTTCGTTTCTCTCTTACGGTTTACCAGTTATGCAAAATTCATTCAGAATGAAGACACCATTTGGGGACATTCCCAGAAAATTAAAAATACACATTTCATTTGCCATGAAGGTATGTTAAACATATGATATTTTAATCAAAAGCATTAGAGCCATTTTTGAAAAAATAAAATTTTAGAAAAATTTTCCATGTAAAAATTAGTCTGGAGTGGGGATTTTCTTGAAAATCTTCGTATCGCATCTTGAAAGATAATACTTACCCGAAATACCAAGTTTGGTATTTATCCGACTTTTCGTTTTTGAGCTATGCTGTTCACAAACACACAGGCACTCACATGAACCTTTTTCTAAAAATGTTTTTTTTATTCAGGGAGCCTCAAAACATGTATTTCCGGTGAAAACTCGATATCGAATTTTTTGATGGAATGCAACACTTCCCCTACCTACTATACGCAGTAGAGAAAGTAATAAGATGGTTTGGTCGCTCTTATTTGTTCTATAAATAAGTTTATTTGGTTTAATCGCATTAGCTCTGAATTATTATTAAATAAAATACTTGTTCCATGTTTTTCATTGAATGATAAGATGTCACCTTTTAATTTTTGCTTTCTCTACTACGTATAGTAAGTAGGGGAAGTATTGCTTTCCACCCAAAAATTCGATACCAAGAATTCACCGGAAATATATGTTTTGAGACCTCCTGAATCCAAAAAAAATCATTTTTAGAAACATGTCTGTGTGTCTGTGAACAGCATAACTCAGAAACGAACAGTCCGATAAACACCAAACTTGGTATTTAGGTTCAGTATCTTCCAAGGATGCGACACGAAGGTTTTCAAGAAAATTCCCCCACCCCAGAGTACCCTTTATATGGAAGATTTTTCGAAAATTTTAATTTTCTCAAAAATGGCTCTAACGATTTTGATTAAGATATCATATGTTTAAGATATTTTTATGACAAATAAAATATATATCTTGAATTTCCTGGGAATGTCTCCAAAAGTATTCTTCATTGTGAACGACTTTTGCATAACTGGTAAACCATAAGAGATAGACAAAATTTTACTACACAAAAAATGTAGGTCGCGTTAAAATACACAATTTATGTCATACACATTTTTTTTGTTGAGTGAACCATTTTCGAGATATTACTTGTTATTCCCTTAAATTTTTCAATACTTATTTTCTCAAATGGGAATTCGTTATTAATCTTTTTGTCTTGGATATGCAAAGAGTATTAATCTGTGGGAAAGGGAATGGTGCTGCACCTAGCAACCAGCTATTAAGAGATATGTATGTGCTTAAAGGCTACTGTATTTCTATATTGCCCTTGTAAATATATATTCCCTTACATCTACAAGAAAATTAGCAATAAAATAGACTCTGCAAATGTTTATCTCGATTAACATGAAGTACATGGAGAATAAGCGTTTGTATAAATAGTTTGTACAAGAGTAGAGAAAGTCATGTGAGTGTAACACATCAGATTTTTTGTGTAGTAATATTACTTTCTCTACTACGTATAGTAAGTAGGGGAAGTATTGTATTCCCTAAAAATTCGATACCGAGATTTCACCGGAAATACATGTTTTGAGACCCCCTGAATCCAAAAAAGCATTTTTGTAAACATGTCCGTGTGTGTGTGTGTGTGTGTGTGTGTGTGTGCGTGTGTGTGTGTGGTGTGTCGTGTGTGTGTGTCTGTCTGCGAACAGCATAACTCAGAAACGAACAGTCGGATAAACACCAAACTTGGTATTTAGTTTCAGTATCTTCCAAGGATGTGACACGAAGGTTTTCAAGAAAATCCCCCCACCCCAGAGTACCCTTTACATGGAAGATTTTTCGAAAATTTTAATTTTCTCAAATATGGCTCTAACGATTTTGATTAAAATATCATATGTTTAAGATACTTTTATTACAAATAAAATGTATATCTTGAATTTCCTGGGAATGTCCCTAAAAGTATTCTTTATTGTGAACGACTTTTGCATAACTCGTAAACCATAAGAGATAGACAAAATTTTGCTACACAAAAAATGTAGATCGCGTTAAAATACACAATTTATGTCATATACATTTTTTTTGTTGAGTGAACCATTTTGGAGATATTACTTGTTATTCCCTTAAATTTTTCAATACTTATTTTCTGAAATGGGAATTCGTTATTCATTTTTTACTTTCTCTACTACGTATAGTAAGTAGGGGAAGTATTGCATTCCACCCAAAAATTCGATACCGAGATTTCACCGGAAATACACGTTTTGAGACCTCCTGAATCCAAAAAAAGCATTTTTGGAAACATGTCCGTGTGTGTGTCTGTGTGTGTGTGTGTGTCTGTGTGTGTGTCTGTGTGTGTGTGTCTGTGTGTGTGTGTCTGTGTGTGTGTGTGTGTGAACAGCATAACTCAAAAACGAACAATCGGATAAGCACCAAACTTGGTATTTAGGTTCAGTATCTTCCAGAGATGCGACACGAAGGTTTTCAAGAAAATCCCCCCACCCCAGACTACCCTTTACATGGAAGATTTTTCGAAAGTTTTAATTTTCTCAAAAATGGCTCTAACGATTTTGATGAAAATATCATATGTTTAGGGTAATGTCATGAGAAATGAAATGTATATCTCGAATTTTCTGGGAATGTCTCCAAAAGTATTCTTTATTGTGAACGACTTTTGCATAACTCGTAAACCATAAGAGATAGACAAAATTTTGCTACACAAAAAATGTAGATCGCGTTAAAATACACAATTTATGTCATATACATTTTTTTTGTTGAGTGAACCATTTTGGAGATATTACTTGTTATTCCCTTAAATTTTTCAATACTTATTTTCTCAAATGGGAATTCGTTATTCATTTTTTACTTTCTCTACTACGTATAGTAAGTAGGGGAAGTATTGCATTCCACCCAAAAATTCGATACCGAGATTTCACCGGAAATACACGTTTTGAGACCTCCTGAATCCAAAAAAAGCATTTTTGGAAACATGTCCGTGTGTGTGTCTGTGTGTGTGTGTGTGTCTGTGTGTGTGTCTGTGTGTGTGTGTGTGTGTCTGTGTGTGTGTGTGTCTGTGTGTGTGTGTGTGTGTGAACAGCATAACTCAAAAACGAACAATCGGATAAGCACCAAACTTGGTATTTAGGTTCAGTATCTTCCAGAGATGCGACACGAAGGTTTTCAAGAAAATCCCCCCACCCCAGACTACCCTTTACATGGAAGATTTTTCGAAAGTTTTAATTTTCTCAAAAATGGCTCTAACGATTTTGATGAAAATATCATATGTTTAGGGTAATGTCATGAGAAATGAAATGTATATCTCGAATTTTCTGGGAATGTCTCCAAAAGTATTCTTCATTGTGAACGACTTTTGCATAACTGGTAAACCATAGAGATAGACAAAATTTTACTACACAAAAAATGTAGATCGCGTTAAAATTACACAACTTATGTCATATACATTTCTTTTGTTGAGTGAACCGTTTTCGAGATATTGCTTGTTATTTCCTTAAATTTTCCAATACTTATACTTTTTCTCAAATGCGTTATTCATTTTTTATGTCCTGGACATGCAAAGAGAATGGAATGCGTCACATAGCAACCAGCGTTAAAATATTTGACTATCGCTTAAAAGGTACCATATTTTCCTTGCATCTACAAGAAAATTACCAATAAGATTGACATCTCGATATCTCGATTAACATGAAGCATATGGAGAATAGGCGTTTGTAAAATTAGGTTGTACAAGAGTAGAGAAAGTTATGTGAGTGTAACACATCAGATTTTTTTGTCTTGCATATGCAAAAAGTATTAATCTGTGAGAAAGGGAATGGTGCTGCACCTAGCAACCAGCTATTAAGAGATATGTATGTGCTTAAAGGCTACTGTATTTCCAAATTGCCCTTGTAAATATACATTCCCCTTACATCTACAAGAAAATTAGCAATAAGATAGACTGCAAATGTTTATCTCGATTAACATGAAGTAGATGGAGAATAAGTGTTTGTATAAATAGTTTGTACAAGAGTAGAGAAAGTCATATGAGTGTAACACATCAGATTTTTTATTTCCTGGACATGCAAATAGAATGGATTGCGCCACATAGCAACCAGCGCTTAAAAGATTTGACTATCGCTTATAACCTACCGTATCCCCCTTGCACCTACAAGAAAATTAGCAATAAGATTAACATCTCGATATCTCGATTAACATGAAGCATATGGAGAATAAGCGTTTGTAAAAATAGTTTGTACAAGAGTAGAGAAAGTCATGTGAGTGTAACATTAGATTTTTTTTATTCATGATAGGCAGGTAAAAACAGCTGTGCCTGCTTTGTTTTTACTGTGTGTGTTCAAAGTTAAATCAAGTGGCGTTCACATTTACGAGTTTTCATTAAATGTTATAAGTTTTGCAGCAAATACATTACAGATGTTCCTTGGTCATTAAATGCATTAGCCAAACTAATTTCTACAAGCATTAACTTAAAGCATGTTTAAGTCATTAAGAAGGCGTTAGGGAAATAACAAAGGTTGGCGAAACCAGTCATATTTCACAACCAGAAGAAAATCTCTGTCTCTCTTTCTCTCTCTCTCTCTCTCTCTCTTTCTCTTTCCCTCTCTCTCTCTCTCTCTCTCTCTCTTTCTCTTTCCCTCTCTCTCTCTCTCTCTCAAATGAACATCAGCACGGTCAAAGCCGCGGTTGAAAGCTAGTGGGCCTATATTAGGGCTAAATACACACATCATGCCTTTTAACGTCGTGCGCACGTCAGCTGACTGGGGGTAATGGCAGTGCATCCTGGAAGTTACAGAAATGGAAAAGGCGGGTCGGAGTAACGCCCAAGACTAATCTAAGAATCTTTAACAAAGTATGTAATCTAACTGACGTAAATCATTAACTATTTAATCTTGCTAGTGTAAGGACGCTGCATTTATCTATATCTACTCTGATAAACTCTAGATTATGACTGACTGATGCGCAAACAATGAGAAATCTCTCGCACTCTTTTCTTTACATGCTCTATCATTTATCTATAGCAGCTATAGGAAGTAATATATTTCACCCAAAAATCCAACATACAGTTTTCACTAGAAATACACATTTTCAAGTCCCTAACCCTCCATTCAAAAAAAACTTCACTTTTAGAGAAGTTATGCGTGCGCGTGAGTCTTTAGATAAAGACACGTATACGTATCAAATATCATACACTACGTGATCAAAAGTATCCGGACACCTGGCTGAAAATCACGTACAAGCTCATGGCGCCCACCATCGGTAATGCTGGAAGTCAATATGGTGTTAGCCCACCCTTAGCCTTGATGACAGCGTTCACTCTCGCAGGCATACTTTCAGTCAGGTGCTGGAAGGTTTCTTGGGGAAAGACAGCCCACTCTTCACGGAGTGCGGAACTGAGGAGAGGTATCGATGTAGGTCGGTGAGGCCTGGCACGAAGTCGGCGTTCCAAAACATCCCAAAGGTGTTCTATAGGATTCAAGTCAGGACTCTGTGCAGGCCAGTCCATTACAGGAATGTTATTCTCGTGTAACCACTCCGCCACAGCCCGTGCAGTATGAACAGGTGCTCGATCGTGTTGAAAGATGCAATCGCCATCCCAGAATTGCTCTTCAACAGTGGGAAGCAAGAAGGTGCTTAAAATATCAATGTAGGTCTGCGCTGTGATCGTGTCACACAAAACAGCAAGGGGTGCAAGCCCGCTCCAGGAAAAACACGACCACACCACAACACCACCACCTCCGAATTTCACTGTTGGCAATACACACGCTGGCAGATGACGTTCACCGGGCATTCGTCATACCCATACCCTGCCATCGGATCGCTATATTATATACCGTGATTCGTCACTCCACCCAACGTTTTGCCACTGTTCAATCGTATACAGTTGACGCTCCTTACACCAAGCGAGGCGTCGTTTGGCATTTTCCTGCGTGATGTGTGGCTTATGAACAGCAGCTCGACCATGGAATCCAAGGTTTCTTACCTCACGCCTAACTGTCATAGTACTTGGAGTGGGTCCTGATGCAGTTTGGAATTCCTGTGTGATGGTCTGGATAGATGTCTCCTATTACTCTTTACGACCCTCTTCAAATGTCGGCGGTATCTGTCAGTCAACAGGCGAGGCCGGCCTGTACGCTTTTGTGCTCTACATATCCCTTCACGCTTCCACTTCACTATCACATCAGAAACAGTGGACCTAGGGATATTTAGGAGTGTGGAAATCTCGCATATAGACTTCTGATACAAGTGATACCCAATCACCTAACCACGTTCGAAGTCCGTGAGTTCCACGGAGCGTTTCATTCTGCAGTTTCACGATGTCTAATGACTACTGAGGTCGTGGATAATGAGTACCAGGCAGTAGGTGGCAGCACAATGCACCTAAGATGAAAAACGTATGTTTGTGGGGTGTCCAGATACTTTTGATCACATAGTGTATACTTAAGTCAGAAATCTTTTAAGGGTGCCCATAGCTGAAATTTTGGAAAAATGTGCAAAAAATTAAAAAATTAGTCTTTATTTTCAAAAAACGCTTAGCTTCAATTGCATACTATAGCTGTTCCCTCAGAGCCCTTTAAAGCTTCAACAATTTAAATTCTTAAGAGCACATGGCCTGTATTTACTTCCAATGCCTTTTGTTCGACTTTTATTTTTCTTTCAGTTCTGCAAATTAAAAACGTTCCACACGATGTACTCTGTAACGAAACAGGTTCAAATTTTCAGCACAAACTCAAGAGAGGATGCATTTAGAACACTGCCATATGATTTCTGCTACACTTTTAAACTGCTCAAGATATGACATAATTAATTCGACCACTGAACGATAAGTTGTTAAAAAGTACCTTTAAGGTTTAAAAATTTGATGTGATACATTCACATGACTTACTCAACCTCTATCTTTATTAGAGGGTATACAAAATATTGTTATAAAAGCTTATTTTTTTATCTCTACACTTAATACAAATAAAACAGCGATAGTCAACGTTTAAGTACCGAACGCTATACGCTGGCCTTAAAATCCCATACGGTTTCCATGCAATTGCGAGAAACAACTGAAAATCATTGGGACCAAAAGAATGTCAAGTATTGAACAATTCGAACCTTTAATAACGGATATCTCAGAAACGGCTTATGCAACAAAAAAAATTATTTTCAGTAAATTGTGTGTTTTAATGAGATATACATTTTTTGTGTGCTACGTTTATTTTGTCGCTTAACAAGTTACACAAGATTATACAACATTCCTTCCGAATGAAGAGGACTTCCTAACTATTCCCAGAAAATTCAAAATATATATTTTATTTTTAATGTAAATATCTTTCATATATTGTATTTTAATCAAAACTGTTAGTTCCATTTTTTAGAAAATCAAAATTTTCCAAAAATGTTCCATGTAAAAGTTAGTTGGGGGTGAGAGAATTTTCTTGAAAATCTTCGTGTCGAATCCTTGGAATATACTAAACTCAGATACCAAGTTTGGTATTTATCTGACTTTTCGTTTTTGAGTTATGCTGTTCACAGGCAGGCACACACAGAGAAAAAAAAACTTTTCGTTTTTGAGGTGTGCTGCTCACAGACAGACAATACTCAGACACACACACACACACACACACACACACACACACACACATGCATATTTCCAAAAACTCTTTATTTGGATTCAGGGCGCCTGAAATCTCGGTATCGAATTTTTTTGGTGGAATGCAATACATACCTCCCCTACTTAATATACGTAGCAGAGAAAGTGAAAATGTTTTCTGAGACAACCAAAGTAGTGAATAATATATATGCCACTTTTGTACATTAGTATTTAAAAAATATGGTAGTATTTTCACTTTTTCAAAACTTCCATTTCTGCATCACGTGGAACACCTGATTAATTAGCATAGTAAAGCATACTTTTTTCTCACCAAATGTTAAAGGTATATGCATTAATTTAAAATACGCTTATAATTGAATAAGAGAAGTATGTGACAATATTTTGAAAACATTTGGATAACAACTTCAAGATTTAAATTTCACCTATGGGTACTTTAAGAACTAATACAGAAATTTTCCAGAATGTCCAGCATTCCAAGTAAACGTTTTTAAGGTAGAATTTTATAATCTTTTGTTTTTGTGAAAATTGCCGCAGTGGTGGTTAGCATGGAAGCCTCAAATTTCTGGGTGGAAGGTAGAATATAATGTATAAAACCGAAAGAAAAATCATAAATCCAATGACAACTGTATACGAATTAACACCAATGCCGATAGGCAGGCAATAATATGCCCCAAAAGCAAAAGCCCGCCAATATGACCATTGCAGTTAAAGGTGGGAACAATAAAAACATTAACAAAAAAATTTCTGATGGGTTACATTCACACTACTTTCTCTATACACACTTGTTTTTTTATCTAGCTTCTACAAACTATTCTTAAAAATTCTTATTCTTCTATATACTTCAGATTAATCGATATAATGTTAGCAGAAATAGTTTAATTGCACACCTACAGGTTTTAAGTACAGGAGGGTGCTTACAGGAAACCCAAGCGATAGTCTAGTGTTCAAACGCGAGTCGATATATGCTGCCCTCAAAAGGCCATATTCCTTCCAACCAAGAAATAACTGAATGTGAGAGCACTTTAAAAATCTGATGTGTTCCATTCACATGGCTTTCTCTACCCATTCTTTAACAAGCTATTCCTACAAAAGCTTATTCTCCTTAGGTGCAAAAGTTAAAGGCATACGAAGGCGGGCATTTGTGAAGACTCCAGTGAACCTGCTTGCCCCTCTTATCAGCGCTGCCAGATGTGCAACTTATGCGCTTGAACTGAGAATATATTTATTAATTACGCTCGGATAAATATTTAATAAGACAGATGCCAATGTTATAATTACACAGTATTTTATTTTCTGATGGTGGCTGTACAAAAATCCTGTCTCTGCATTACTTAGAACGCGAGCTATGCAGCTTTTGTCTTCGCCTGGTTATGGCCACTCAACATTCATTCAACATTGAAGCCCTGAAGAAAACAATCATTCCTTCCCCACAACACCCATCTGAAATATAAACATACAGTAGAAACGCCATGAAAATACAAACCACGCAGTTTAAAAAGGAAAGAGTTAGTATTTTTTAAATTCTGTATAGTTAATTGAAATTAATTATACTTTTTAGAAACCTTAGTCTGGTCTTGGAAAGTTTTAATATAGAGTCAACTGAAAAATTCAAAACCCGGCTGTGGCACTGAATTTTTCAGTTGACTCTATCTTAAAAAATCTGATGTGTTATACTCGCATGATTTCTCTACTCTTGTAATACTATTTTTACGAACGCTTATTCTCCATATGCTTCATGTTAAACGAGATATCGAGATGTTAATCTTATTGCTAATTTTCTTGTAGATGCAAGGGGAATTGGTAAGCTTTAAGCGATAGTCAAATATTTTAAGAGCTGGTTGCTATGTGGAGTATTCCATTCTCTTTGCATTACCAGGACAAAAAAATGAATAACAGTTCCCATTTGAGAAAAATATAAGTATTGGGAAATTTAAGAGAATAACAAGCAATATCTCGAAAATGGTTCACTCAACAAAAAAGATGTATATGACATAAATTGTGTATTTTAACGCGATCTACATTTTTTGTGTAGTAAAATTTTATCTATCTCCTATGGTTTACCAGTTATGCAAAAGTCGTTCACAATGAAGAACACTTTTGGAGACATTCCCAGAAAATTCGAGATGTACATTTTATTTGTTATAAAATTATCTTATATTTTAATCAAAATCGTTAAGAGGCATTTTTGAGAAAATTAAAATTTTCGAAAAATGTTCCATGTAAAGGGTAATCTGGGGTGGGGGATGTTCTTGAAAACCTTCGTGTCGCATCTCTGGAGGATACTGAACCTAAATACCAAGTTTGGTGTTTATCCGACAGTTCGTTTCTGAGTTATGCTGTTCACAGACATAGACACACACACACACACACACACACACACACACACACACCGTACATGTTTCCAAAAATGTTTTATATGCATTCAGTGCACCTCAAAACATTTATTTCCGGTGAAATCTCGGTATCGAATTTTTGGGTGAAATGCAATATTTCCCCTACTTAATATACGTAGTAGAGAAAGTAAAAAGGAATGAGGTTACTGCTCTGTAGTTTTCAGAGTAGTGGCGTGTTATTTTATTATAAAGTGTCCGGGCGTATATAATACGTTAAAAAGTGTTTCAAAATCGTGAGAAATATTGTTAATACATAAATTGAATTAATAAATTTTTTTGGCCTGTGTTTGTGTTAGGAGTGTGTGAACATATACATCGAAGCTGGGACAAGTGATTTTTCGATTAACAAACGCGAAGTGATTCACTCTCTGGCAGAAACATTGAATTTAATGTATACGCCATTTAAAGAAAGAAAAAACAACAAAACAAAACCTCTGCAATCCATTAAGTAAGATTTTAATGTTTTTTTAATGTGTTCTGCTGTACAGTTAGCGCCAGTAAACGTCTACAAGGGACACTACTTATATTTTGAGCCTTGGCAACCCTGAATGTCATCTGACGTTTCCAATGGAAACTGACATTTTTTATCATAATCTACTTCAAACATTTTGTCAATAGAGCGTCATTTGTTTTATTTGCACTAACTTGAAAATTGTGTGTCAACAAAAACATGGAATGAACTCGTGAAAATGTTCGTGCGATGATTTATTATGACTTTCGACGTGGATTATCAACACAAGCGTGCATCGATCAACTAACTTCCACATTTGGCGACGAAGCTCCATCCATTGCCACTGTGAAACGCTGGTATAACCAATTTAATCGTGGCCGCCGTTCGCTCAATGATGAAGTTCGTGAAGGTCGTCCAAAATCAGTTGTGCCAGAAAATATCGATGCTATCCAAAAAACTAATAATGAAAGATCGTCATGCGACATATTGTGAGATTGAGGCAATCCTAGGCATTAGTTCCACCAGAATATATAAAATATTGCATGATTATTTAGCCGTGAAAAAGGTTTGTTCTCGTTGGATCCCACATAATTTGACGCAATCTCAAAAAGATGCTTGTGTCGATTGGTGTACAAAACTGCTCAAGAAATACAATGGCGTTGCCTCAAACGACGTATATAAGATTGTAGCAGCTGAAGAATCATGGATCTATGAGTATGAGCCGGAACGTAAACAGCAGTCGCCTGTATGGGTGTTTTAAGATGAAGCAAATCCAACAAAAGTTGTTCGCACTCGAAGCACTTCGAAGCAAATGGTTGCCTGCTTTTTCAGCAAAACTGGCCAGGTGACAACAGTGCCTTTAGAGGAATGTAAACCGGTCAATGCTGAATGGTACACAACCATTTGTTTGCCGGAAGTCTTCGGCGAAGTAAGGAAAACCAACAAGAACCGTAGGATCGTTTCATCAAGACAATGCGAGCGCACACACATCTCGTCTAACAACAGAGTATTTGAAGGCTCAAAAAATCGAATTGATGGGTCATCCGCCATACAGTTCTGATTTGGCTCCCATTGACTTTTTCTTTCGAACATCAAGAATAAATTGCGTGGACAACGATTCTCGTTTGCAGAAGAAGCCGTTGATGCCTTAAAAACCATGTTTTGGAGGTGTCTCAAGAGGACTGGAATAAATGCTTTGACAAATGGTTCAAACGGATGCAAAAGTGTATTGTTCATAAAGGGGAATATTTTGAAAAACAATAAAGCAGTTTTCATTCAGAAATTACTTTGTTTTAATTAATAGGCTCAGAATATAAATAGTGCCCCTCGTACTATAATGACAACAGCGCTCTGCACGAGCATTGGCCAGCGCTCATATGTTTTTAACTTTTGCGCATTTACTTTAATCGAGATAAATATTTGCAGAAATTGTCTTATTGCATATTTCCTTGTACAAGGGATTTAGGAGAATACAGCAGACGATAGTCAAATCTTTTAAGAGCGAGTCACTATGTGATGGCTTTGAAATTCCGCTCTCTTTGCATCACCGAGAGAGAGAGAGAGGATTGATAGTCCTCTTGGTTTAAATATTTGAAAATTTAAACCAATAACAAGGAATATCTCGGAAATCGTTAATGCCACAACAAATTTTGACAATGTGTGCCATAACAAAAAAATTAATTAAATTGAGTTTTCTTTATGGACGCTCTGTAACTGCTGTGGTCCTTAGCGTCCCATCCTATATTGGGCGTGAAAGACCGGTAATTTTTCCCGGAGGCCCCTTTATCAGACTTGAGGTTCCTTTACGTGCCATAAATCTACGACACGGGACCGCCGGCTTTACTTCACTTCCGAAGGAAGCCATGCTAAGGATTTTTACCCCGAAAAGCATTCATTGTCCTCCGCCGGGTTTGAACCCGCGACCTCGGGAACTAGAGGCTAGTATGCTAACCACTACATCACGGAGGACGATATGTGCGATAACGAGATCTACATTTTCTTGTGTAATAAGACTTTGTCTATCTCTTAAGATTTACCAGTTATGCTGAGTCATTCAGAATGAAGAAGATTTCGGGACTATTCCCAGAAAATTTAAGATATAGTATGCACATTTTGTCATGAAAATATATTAAACGTGTTATTTTAATCGAAATCGTTACCACCAATTTTGAGAAAAGCAAAAATAACGAAAAATTTTACAGTAAAGGGTAGTTTGCGGTGCGAAGAATTTCTTGAAAATCGTGTCGCATCTTAAAAAATGCTGAACTCAAATACCTATCCAGTTTGGTGTTTAACCGACTTTTCGTGTTTGACTCATACTGTTCACATATGGACGTTTTTCTAAAAATTCTCTTCTCACATTCAGGGGACGTGTTTTTCCAGTGAATTCTTCATGTCCAATTTTTGGGTCGAATGCAATACTTTACTTACTACAACTAAGTAGCAGACAAAACTAAAATAGGAAGAAATACAGAAACAATTTTTGCAGTTAATGGATCTGTGAAGTTAAGGTTCTAAAAGTTTAACTCTGAAAATGACCTCTCCATACACGGAATAAAAAATAATAAAAATTAAAAGACACCTTAGTGGTGTTCATGCGTTTGTCTTGTTAACTATTCTTTAGCATCATTTCTCACAAGAAAATTGTGTTGATCGCTGTTGTTTAAGCTTGCACAAAGAGTTTCATCACAGAGTAAAAAAACCTGCAGATAAAGGAAGAAGAATCAGATCGAGCAAAAGTAGTTGCATCAGTGAATGATTGCGAATGCATAATCGTTTCCTGTGTATGCGACGTTTCTCGGTTTCATATTTCGCAAACTCTTTACAGCGAAATCTTGCGTTCTAGTGTAAGCAGATATAATGCAAAACTGTTATCTCTTGGCGCTTGTTTTGTGCAGACGGCCCTGTTTGTGTAAACCTTTTCCGCTCTATTTAACTTTTTGTAATGCTTACTCTAGGTAGAGGAAGATTTTTATTCCAACAAAAATGCTATATTTTGATTTCAACCGTAACATAACCATTTCAAGTCCCTGTATCAAAAATAAAATAAAACGCTTGGCTAGCGTTTGGCAAGCTAAAAAGCTTGGCTAGCTCGCGCGTAAACTGAATAAGATCAAAATGAAAGTCGAATGAATAATTAAATAACCTTTCCCATATAAACGCAAAACTGTGCTCGTTGTCCCTATAATATGCTACTCAGGTAATTTTGAGCTCCATGGATTCCGAACTCATTTGAGCATAATTTCACCCATTTCATCCATTCATTGTCCCATATGACCTACTCGTTATACAAAGGACGTTAAGGACGTCTTACAAAAAAAATCTGATGTGTTACACTCGCATGACTTTCCCTACTCTTGTACAAACTATTTTTACAAACGCTTATTCTCCATATGCTTCATGTTAATCGAGATATCGGGATGTCAATCTTATTGCTAATTTTCTTGTAGGTGCAAGGGGAATATGGTAGGTTATAAGCGAGAGTCAAATCTTTTAAGCGCTGGTTGCTATGTGGCGCATTCCATTCTCTTTGCATGTCCAGTACATAAAAAAAAATGAATAACGAATTTGAGAAAAAGTATAAGTATTGGAAAATTTAAGGGAATAACAAGCAATATCTCAAAAATAGTTCACTCAACAACAAAAATGTATATGACATAAATTGTGTATTTTAACGCGATCTACATTTTTTGTGTAGTAAAATTTTATCATCTCCTATGGTTTACCAGTTATGCAAAAGTCGTTCACAATGAAGAACACTTTTGGAGACATTCCCAGAAAATTCGAGATGTACATTTTGTTATAAAATTATCTTATATTTTAATCAAAATCGTTAAGAGGCATTTTTGAGAAAATTAAAATTTTCGAAAAATGTTCCATGTAAAGGGTAATCTGGGGTGGGGGATGTTCTTGAAAACCTTCGTGTCGCATCTCTGGAGGATACTGAACCTAAATACCAAGTTTGGTGTTTATCCGACAGTTCGTTTCTGAGTTATGCTGTTCACAGGCATAGACACACACACACACACACACACACACACACACACACACACACACACGGACATGTTTCCAAAAATGCTTTTTTTGGATTCAGGGGGTCTCAAAACATGTATTTCCGGTGAAATCTCGGTATCGAATTTTTGGGTGGAATGCAATACTTCCCCTACTTACTATACGTAGTAGAGAACGTAAAAATTGTAGATATAATCTGTTTTGAAAGTTATAGAATCAGTTTTTTTTCTTCTTTTTTGGTCTTATCGAGGGCTTTGACTTGAGAAATGAGGCAGTATTTTATATCACAACATTGTGAATGCCAGAGTGATTGTAGTGTAAATTAACATTATTGCATGACAATGATTTTAGATGTTTGTTAGCTATAAGCATTGTTAGGAAATAAGTTTACACGGCCTCACTGAAACTGACAATAGGAGTGGGTAACAATGAAGCGATGGGGTGAGTTGCTTATCACTTAGAAGAGACAAACAAGTGGCGTCAGGGTAGCGTGCCTTTCATTAGAAATGGAGGGAATATCTTCCCTAGAGCATATGTGTTTGTAATTATGATTGGCTTACAAAACAGACGCTAATGTTGGCGCGATTTAGTAACCAATAGTACCTCTATTATAATGTTTAGGCATATCGTGGTGAGGGAGTATAAATTCTTGAGCCAAAAGCAAGTATCGCGCAGTTCTACAGAATCATTCACGAGGTAAACGTCACGCAGTTCTACAGAATCTCTCGCGAGGTACACATTACGTAGTTCTACAGAATCTCTCGCGTCGTAAAGTTAGTTACAAAATGTGAAGTAGGTACGCGACAACTATTACGACAGTAATTACATTCGGAAATATAACAGTATCAGTCAGGCGTGTATCAAGATTAAAGATGTGAAATTAATTAAGTGTGACGGCAATAAAAGTGTGAAAATAAATTCTTTTATCAGTGTTATCTTTTAGTAACAACTCCTTTCCGTTTACACGCCCTGCTTAGAGATATTTGCTCGACTGAGTAATAATAGCTAGCCGGAGGACAAAGAACCCAAAATTCAAAATAGTAAAACAATAACAGGCGCCAAGTAAAAAAAGATAACACGACAGATTATCGCGACAGAAACAACGTACTGATGGTGTTTTCTCTCCAAACTGTAGTGGTTTTTAAACGTTGGTTTAAAAATTCCCCGTCACAGCCGGGAATCGAACCCAAGCCTCCATTTTGAAAAGTCAGAACTCCCACCACTTTACTACAGAGGCAACCAGAACCACTTTATTTTGCTTATTTTGCCTTCCGCCTCTTTGAATTATAAATGCCCATTCATGCCCTTGTAACTTCCTCTGCCACGTATAGTAAGTATTGCATTCCATCCAAAAATTCGATATCTAGATTTCATCAGAAATACATGTTTTGAGGTGCCCTGAATAAAAAAAAGCATTTTCAGAAAAAAAGGTCCTCGTGTGAACACCAAACTCAAAAACGAAAAGTCGGATAACTACCAAACTACGTGTTTAGGTTAAGTAGCTTTCAAAGATACAGCACAAACAATTTCAAGAAAATCACCCCCCCCAGATTACCCTTTAAATGGAACATTTTTCGAAAACTTTGATTTTATCAAAAATGGCTGCAACGATTTTGATTAAAATATCATTCGTTTAAGATATTTTCATGGCAAATGAAATGTATGTGATGAATTTTCTGGGAATATCCCCAAAAGTGCTCTTCATTCTGAATGATTTTTGCATAACTGGTAAACCGTAAGAGATAGACAAAAGTTTACTATACAAAAAAGTAGATCTCGTTCAAATACACAATTTATGACACATACATTTTTTTTCTTTTTGTGGAGTGAACTATTTCCAAGATATTCCTTATTAAATATTTGACTATCGCTTAAAGCCTACCACATTCCCCTTGCACCTACAAGAAAATTAGCAATAAGTCAGTTTCTGCAAACGTTTATCTTGAATAACATGAAGTGCGAGACGGAGAATAAGCTTTTGTAAAAATATTTTGTACAAGAGTAGAGAAAATCATGTGAATGTAACACAAGATTTTTTAATTTATTTTCAAGTTTTCTGTTACATTCAGGACATCACTTGTGACTCCTTTACGTTGGAGTATGGCCATATTTTGTATAGTACTCTTTGCTATATGTTCAGGGTTCAGCATTTCTCTTTGAAAGTGGGATCGTCAGTATCAGGAAATGTTGCAGCGAAAATATTTAGACGGATAATGCTGGTCAGTCGCTTGAAAGCAGAATAACATCATTTAGTTACGATGCCTAAATTCAGTCAACACTGTACAAAAACTTTACATTTATGTTAGTGAATTTGGTGGCCATGTGTTTGTAACTGATGGCACAGTTTTATTGTGTAGGTTTGTGAAAACACAGTTAATCACGAAATAAATATTTTATCAATCAACACATGTTAACAACAAAGCACAAATTTGCTCTCCCTTCAAAGAGTGGTGCCAAGAAAATAAGGCTATTTCCAACAGCCGTTGCCACATACAGCAGGCGGTCACAGTTTTCACTAGCTTTGTGTAAATTACTTGCTCATGCATGCCAGCAGAGTCCAACACAACATTTACAGCAATACCTTACGGTAATGTGCAACAATAAAAATAAAATCTGGTTTGTTACATTCAAGTGACTTTCTCTGCTCTCTATCGCTTATTAGTGGGTATACAAATTATTCTTACGAAAGTTTATATTCCTATCTACTTCATTTCAATCGAGATAAACCTTTCCAGAAACAGATGCATTACACATTTTGCTATAGATACAGAGGAAATAACAATAGTGAGACGTTTTAGAACTGGACGCTATAATTATGCTGGCCTTAAAATTCCATACCTTTCCATGACATCGCGAGAAACAAATGAAAATCGACAGGACATTAAGAGAACGGCTAAGTATTGAAGACTTCGAGCAATTAACAACAGATATCTCAAAAATGGCTGATGCCACAAAAAGGAATATTTGAAATAAATTCTATGTTTTAAAGAGATCTAAATATTTACTTTCTCTACTACGTACAGTAACTAGGGGAAGTACTGTATTCCACCCAAAAATTCGATACCGAGATTTCACCGGAAATATATGTTATGAGACTCCCTGAATCCAAAAAAAACATTTTTGGAAGCATGTCCGTGTGTGTGTGTCTGTCTGTGAACAGCATAACTCAGAAACGAACAGTCCGATAAACACCAAACTTGGTATTTAGGTTCAGTATCTTCCAAGGATGCGACACAAAGTTTTTCAAGAAAATCCCCCCACCCCAGATTACCCTTTACATGGAACATTTTTCGAAAATTTTAATTTTCTCAAAAATGGCTCTAACGATTTTGATTAAAATATCATATGTTTAAGATATTTTTATGACAAATAAAATGTATATCTTGAATATTCTGGGAATGTCTCCAAAAGTATTCTTCATTGTGAACGACTTTTGCATAACTGGTAAACCATAAGAGATAGACAAAATTTTACTACACAAAAAATGTAGATCGCATTAAAATACACAATTTATGTCATATACATTTTTTTTGTTGAGTGAACCATTTTCGAGATATTGCTTGTTATTCCCTTACATTTTTCAATACTTATTTTCTATAATGGGAATTCGTTATTCATTTTTTTGTCTTGGATATGCAAAGAGTATTAATCTGTGGCAAAGAGAATGGTGCTGCACCTAGCAACCAGCTATTAACAGATATGTATGTGCTTAAAGGCTACTGTATTTCCAAATTGCCCTTGTAAATATACATTCCCCTTACATCTACAAGAAAATTAGTAATAAGATAGAGTCTGCAAATGTTTATCTCGATTAACATGAAGTAGATGGAGAATAAGCGTTTGTATAAATAGTTTGTAAAAGAGTAGAGAAAGTCATGTGAGTGTAACACATCAGATTTTTTCTATAGTGCGTTTTCGTTTATCGTTTAACGTTTATCAGTTACATAAGGTTATATACAATTTCTTCCGAATGAAGAGAACTTCTCGGGCAATTCCCAGAAAGTTTAACATATGCATTTTATTTTTCATGTAAATATATTGTAATATAGGGTATTTTAATCAAAATCGTTAGAGCTATTTTTTAGAAAATGAAAATTTTCGAAAACTTTTGTATGTAAGGCGTAGTCAGGGTAAGGGGATCTTCTTGAAAAACTTTGTGATGCATCTTTGGAAGGTACTGAACCTAAATACCGGACTGGTATTTACCCGACGTTTATACAGACAAGCGCACGCGTGCGGACCTTTTTCTAAGAATGCTTTTTGGTTCAAGATACCTCAATCATGTGCACCCCCTCAAGAAAATATTCATCTGCACTTTAAAAAAAATTCTAGCAGCTAAATATAGTAGGGAAAAATATAACTTGTTTTGGACATAAATATCAGCTGCTAATACACTTCACCTGTTTCGGCGGTTTTTCAGATCGTTCACTTTATCAGTTTTATAAACTTTTGAAAAATAATCCAAAATTGCAACTTTTTTGTACGTGGTATTTTAAAAATTATATTTCCCAACTTTGACATTTTGTTCCTCCGTTAAATAAAGTCTATTTTCACCGCCAAATCACAAAAAAGTGATACACAAAAAAGTTACCCTATTCAATGAATGTAAGATAATTTTGAAACCATCACTTACAAAAGAGTTGCAATTTTGACATATTTGTTTCAAACATTTATAAAACTGATACAATGAACGATATGAAAAACCGCTAAATCACGTAAACTGCATTAGCATTTAATCTTTATGTCAAAAAATAAATAAATTTTCCCTCCATTAATTTGGCTACTGGAATTTTTTAAAGTGCAGAGGAATACTTCCTCGAGGGGGTGTATTTCAGGTGAAATCACGATATCGAATTTTTGGTTGGAATGCAATACCTTCTCTACCTACAATGTACGTGGTAGAGGAAGTAAAAAGAAAACTAAATAAATAAATTTAAAAAAAAAAAGCATAATTTAACTGTTTCAGTGCAAGCAAACAGATATTTGAAATTCAATGTCTTAAACAGGAAGTTCCTGTGTATGCTATTTTCAATTATGTCGATACATGGCCTAAACTTAAATCTCATAATGTATTACTTTCTCTACTACGTATAGTAAGTAGGGGAAGTATTGTATTCCACCCAAAAATTCGATACCGAGATTTCACCGGAAATACATGTTTTGAGACACCCTAAATCCAAAAAAAGTATTTTTGGAAACATGTCCGTGTGTCTGTCTGTGAACAGCATAACTCAGAAACAAACAGTCGGATAAACACCAAACTGGTATTTAGGTTCAGTATCTTCCAAGGATGCGAGGTTTTCAAGAAACTCCCCCCACCCCAGATTACCCTTTACATGAAACATTTCCGAAAAATTTAATTTTCTCAAAAATGTCTCTAACGATTTTGATTAGAATATCATATGTTTAAGATATTTTCATGACAAATGAAATGTAGGTATATCTCGAATTTTCTGGGAATGTCTCCAAAAGTATTCTTCATTGTGAACGACTTTTGCATAACTGGTAAACCATAAGAGATAGACAAAATTTTACTACACAAAAAAATGTAGATCGCGTTAAAATACACAATTCATGTAATATACATTTTTTTTTTTTTTTTTTGAGTGAACCATTTTCGAGATATAGCTTGTTATTCTCTTACATTTTTCAATACTTATTTTCTCAAATGGGAATTCGTCGTTCATTTTTCTTGTCATGGATATGCAAGGAGTATTAATCTGTGGCAAAGGGAATGGTGCTGCACCTAGCAACCAGCTATTAAGAGATATGTATGTGCTTAAAGGCTACTGTATTTCTATATTGCCCTTGTAAATATATATTCCCCTTACATCTACAAGAAAATTAGCAATAAGATAGTCTGCAAATGTTTATCTCAATTAACATGAAGTAGATGGAGAATAAGCGTTTGTAAAAATAGTTTGTACAAGAGTAGAGAAAGTCATGTGAGTGTAACACATCAGAATTTTTTTATTCTGATTGGGCAAAACTGTTTACTGTAAATTTTTGTTACGATTTGTAAATAAAATCATGCATTTAACTTGTGGAATGTGAGAATTTTTTATACTCGTGGAATTTTCATCCCACTCAACTCTCTTTGCCGTTATTAACAAATCCCACTCCATCCACAAGTTGCACAAATAAGTATTAGAATACCTAACAGGGGCTTTAAACCACCCTAAACGGCAGAAAAGCAGCATCGAACTGGATGTCATTCTTCAAAATGGCGAAATGCAGTCACAGCTATGACCTCAGTATCATGAAGTGACAATGCAGTTATGAATCTTGCGTTTTAATTTCCTTCCTGCTCATCCTTTAGGCAGGTAATTCAGGAATGGCAAGTAATCCAATAAAAGCAATCGAATTACTTAACAATTACGTTTTGGTAATTTTTACTTCTAATAACTATTTTTTACAAAATCTAAGTTTTGCTCGTGATTAATTTGAAATAAAATTGAACTGTTACATTCTAAAGAGCCGGACTAACGGGCATTTTCTTGGCAACGAGAAGTACGCTGTTGCCGGCGGAATTCATAGCCCCTTAAATGTAAGCGCAAATTATAACTACGAGGGCAGTCCCAGAAGTACCCCACCTGACGTATATATAGCGGTTGTTGTTTCAAACAAATGGCTATGGTAGAAAGTACCGACCTTATAAAGCGTAAGTTGAAGTTTGACGATGCTACGTTGTTTAGTAATTGTTTGGCAGCCATTAATAATGAACGCTCTCAGCGAATTTGTAAACATGGATAAAACTGGCCATCGTTATGTGATACAATACTTTCATGTGAAAGGTCTTACTCCAACTAACATTAAAGCTGAGCTAGATTCTACTCTGGGGAAGTCTGCTCCTTCGTTTACAACAGTAAAATATTGGGTGGCAGAGTTTAAGCGAGGCCGTACGAGATGTCAAGACGAACATAACAGTGGTCGACCAAAGGAGGTGACCACGCCAGAAATTGTGAAGAAAATCCACAAAATGGTATTGGACGACCGTCGACTGAAAATACGCGAGCTAGCAGACATCGTAGGCATTTCAAAAAGTGTTGTACATCGCACACTAACTGAAAATTTGCACATGAGAAAGCTATGCGCAAGATGGGTGCCGCGTTTACGCACAATGGAACAAAAGCAGCGTCGTGAGGATGTTTCAGTCGAGTGTTTAGCGATGTTTCGCTGCAACAAAGCCCAGTTTTGCGTCGATTCATAACCAAGGATGAAACATAGGTCCATCACTTCACACCTGAGATGAAGGAACAGTCAATACAGTGAATTGAAAGGGGAGAATCGGCTCCAAAGAAGACGAAGACAGTTCCATCTGCAGGCAAGGTCATGGCGTCAGTTTTTTGGGATGCACTTGGGATAATTTTCATTCATTATCTTCAAAAAGGAAAAGCAATCAATGGCGAGTATTATGCAAACTTATTGCAGCGTTTGAATGATGAAATCAAGCATAAACGGCCGCCTTTAGAGAAAAAGAAAGTTCTGTTTCATCAAGACAATGCACCAATTCACGCATCCGTTATCGCCATGGCCAAAATCAATGCGTTAAAGTTTGAATTGCTTCCCCATGCACCCCATTCGCCAGACTTAGCCCCCTCTGATATTTTCTGTTTCCAAAGTTGAAGAAATGGCTTGGTGGTAAAAGATTTGCCACAATGAGGAGGTGGAGTTTGCAGTTGATGGCTATTTTGCAGAACTCGACGGTTCTCGCTATAAACAGGGTATCGAAGTTATTGAACATCGGGCCGTGACACGCGACTTCGCTTCGAGACTCCGCAGAGGCAACATCTCTACACTCGCCGAGAAGGCATCCGCCGGGAAGGCTGCTTCACCGCCACCGCTGACCGGGCGCAGCTACGCTTCTGCCGCTGCTTCACCCGGTCGCAGCATTGCAACGCCGGAACCTGAACCTGTTGCCTCCGGCTCTGTTTCTCAGGGCTGTACGACACCACCGACTGCCGCCGGCTTACCACCTTTGGTGAGCCCGATGTCACCACCGACGCACCCTCCGGCAGATGGCCGCCACAGTGTTGTCATCTGTGGAGTGCCAAGGGACCTTCCGGTGCACTTCGTGCTGGATGCTGCAAGGCAGCACTGGCGCTCTGCGATTCGGGCCTCCCGAATTTCTTCAAACAGAGGGCCAACACCGCTGGTTCGCCCCCACTTGGGTTCCGCCTCGGAAGCTCAGGCAGCCTTGGGGTCAAACCTGCCTCTGCTTGGGCAGTGTTTGAGCGTCGAGGCCAGCAGGAGTCAACGTTCGGTACCCTGCCGCCGCTGTTGTGTCTTCGTTCACAAGCTGAGGCATGCATCGGTGCCACTACTGCGGGGCAGGTTGCCTCACCGCAAACTGCACCGCCCATGACCTTCGCCGACGCCGCCGATTCTGCGCCACCTGTTCCGGGCGCACACACTACACAGAGCAGGCTCAGTGCCCCCTGTACCCCCGGAAACAGCAACCAACTGGGTCAGCTACACTGACGTCAACTCTACAGCCTCCGCAGACGACCCCCCGTGTGGCTAAGCCTCCACGGACGGTTCCTGACTCCTCACATCCACAAGCAGAATTACAAGCCACTCTGTCTGCTATGCAGGCCACACTTCAGGACTTCAAGACCACCTTCAACGATTTCAACTCTCGCCTGGCTGAGCTACGCTGCGCAACCAACACACGCCTTGCGGCAGTTGAGGCCAAGCAGCGGACCTCGGCCAGGGCAATCTTAGCCCTCTCAAGACAGATCACGGGCCTCCAAAGTGATGACGGGATCCTCGCATCGGTCTAGCGCAAGCTGGAACGCATCGAGGGCCACCTCGTCGAACCGGACGACGCCGACACTGATCCCGATGACCAGCCGACACGACTTGGAGCACTTCAGGCACAATTGATGGAGCTTTGGGATCTTCAAACCGAATCAAATGGATTTATCCACACCTGCAAGGTACAACTGAACACCACTCTAAAGTTTGGGGACTACATGACCAATCTGGACAGACTCCGCACCTCAATACAGCGAATGATCAGGGACGAGCACCACTTCGGCAGGGAGCTTCAACAGCCAGTCACAGATTCATCGGACTGGCCGGACGCAGCAACCAGAGGCCGCAACAGACACAGAAAGAACTTCTAAGCAAGACTGCACTCTACTTCGCGGGGGCATACTGGCCATCGTCTAGCTTGCCTACCGCCACACCTTACCTCTCCTACTTTTCCTTTATATCTCATCCTTGAATTTCCATGGCTGCAACCTGGGAACTGCGGCAACTCTTCACTCCTGAATTCCCAAGGGCGCAAGCAGGGCCTCGGTCATGCTTGCGCTCTGGCGCCTTACCTTCACCTGGCTTAGGCCCTAGTGGCCGGCCAATATTTCCTTACCCTGAATCCACCGGTGCAACAGCGGTACGGCCGCATTGTCACTCCGAATTCCTCTTTTTCCTTCTTCCATATTTTCCTTCCGGTGGAGGAATTTTTAGTGGGTATGCCGACTATTGGCGAGTCCCACACTCTCAGTCCCGACTCCCATCGGGGCTCGGGTATGTGATTAAATCATTTTCTCCTCCACTCGAAAAAAAATTGAACATCGCTGGAAAAGTGTATCGAGCTGAAAGGAGACTGTAGAGAAATAAAGATGCTTTTTCCCAAACTTTTTGTGTTTTCTTTGTTAGGTCGGCTACTTCTGGGACAGCCCTCGTATAACTACAAACCTTCGTTATAAAAGCCGCTGGAAATGATATGCTTGTGCCGCCACGCTCCCTCTCCCCTTTAAGGAAAATTTGCATTAACACTCAATTATTCGCCATGGCCATGTAAATAAATCCATGCTTCGTCCGTAAAAAAATTAAAAACCCGGTTCAGTAGAGCGATCATTAACATTATCCAACACTCAACCGCAGAAATTAACTCTATTCACACTATCATGAGGTTGTAATTCAGTTATCTTATAGAGTTGTAATTTTAAAAATTTGGTGGTATTCCAAGCCAAAGTTTGCGAAATTCCTGACTCCTGCGCAAGCTTCCCCTGTAAGAACCGGCGATTTAATCTCATTTCTTATCAAAAATAGATCCCCTTGCCTTACATCTATTCACAAGATTACGAACCTCTGAGGCGCAAGAACATCAGGGAACCTGTCTATAAATTGCCGTCACTCGAAAAGGGTTAGTTGTCACATAGGAATAATACATGAAGATTCTGTGTGCTAAATTATATGGATGTTTTGCCATTATAATAGCACTAACACTGAAACACGTGGTCTCGCTACGTATCAACCACGGTACGGACTGATTAGTCGGCACACGGAGAAGGGGAACCGAACCGGTTAGAAACAGCGCAGTGCGGGGCAAGCAATTCCCGGCAATACGACCATGCGTCCAAACGAAGATTCTGCAGTAATAGACACACATCGCATCGGCACTTCAGCGCTCGTAAGGAGCACTCATCTACTGTTCGATTAGTTGTGGAACCGGTTTGAGATTTACTTAGTATCTAATCGTGTCTACGATAAGGTGACCAGACGTATTAGCCTACAGGGTGACAATTCGTGTCAATGACTGTTTGAATTTTCCAATAATTACACTTTTTCTCAACTGAGAATTCGTTGTTCTTTTTTTATGTTCTTGACATGCAAAGAGAATTACGTTTTACACATAGGGACCAGCTCTAAAAATATTTGACTATCGCTTAAGGCCTACTATGTTCCCCTTGTTTTGTATTTGCAAAGGCAATATAGAAATACAGTAGTCTTTAAACATAGACATATCTCTTAATAGCTGGTTGCTATGTGCAGCACCATTCTCTTTGCCACAGACTAATACACCGTGCATATCCAAGACAAAAAAAATGAATAACGAATTCCCATTTGAGAAAAAGTATAAGTATTGGAAAATTTAAGGGAATAACAAGCAATATCTCGAAAATGGTTCACTCAACAAAAAAAAATGTATATGACATAAATTGTGTATTTTAACGCGATCTACAATTTTTGTGTAGCAAAAATTTTGTCTATCTCTTATGGTTTACCAGTTATGCAAAAGTCGTTCACAATGAATACTTTTGGAGACATTCCCAGAAAATTCAAGATATGTTTTATTTCCCATAAAAATGTCTTAAAACATATGATGCTTTAATCAAAATCGTTAGCCGTTTTTTAGAAAATAAAAATTTTCGAAAAATGTTCCATGTTAATGGGTAATTTGGGGTGGGGGATTTTCTTGAAAACCTTCGTGTAGCATGTCTGGAAGATACTGAACCTAAATACTAAGTTTGGTGTTTATCCGATTCTTCGTTTCTGAGTTATGTTTCCAAAAATACTTTTTTTGGATTCAGGAGGCCTCAAAACATGTATTTCCGGTGAAATCTCGGTATTAAATTTTTTAATGGAATACAATACTTCCCCTACTTACTTTACGTAGTAGAGAAAGTAAAAATGAATCCAGTCCCCTCCCCCAAATACCCAATGCTGTTCAAATGCTTCAACTTATTTCTAAATCAATTAGCTTGACATTCATACAATACGCTTTATTATACCTTGTCTAATCTCTCTCGCCTGCCAAATGTGAAACTGGTAATATATCCCTTCATCCAACTTTAGGACGCTCATCAACTAACTGAAGACAGTAAGTTCACTTACCCCAGTATATTTGGATGGGATAGCTGATTCATTAGTTGAACTTCTTTGAGCATGTTGGGCCGATTGGACCTCAGCAGGTTCATCTTCAGCACCATCACCTGGCCCGTGGTGCGGTGTGTCACCTGAGAACAAAAATGTTTTCGCTTATACACCGGTCATAGCATGCAAAACCTTTGTAGAAAGTTTTGCCTGTAAGCATCACAGAGGATTATTCAATACACATAGGCTCATAAATCACTGGCAATCCCAGTAAACTCGTTCATTTCAGTACTACCATAAAGTCACCCTATGGAAGCTTTGGTTTTAACAGTGTGTAGCACATAATCTTTGATTACTGACCGTGTGGGTCAGCTAGGTACTACTTAGTTTATAGTTTCATATACAGAATTTACTGTCAGTATGAAAACATCGGTCCCTGCGGTGCATTAATTACTGCAAAACACCTCACAGCTTTGGTTATACACTTAGCAAACAGGACTGACATTATGCAAGACAGACGCGTCGTTCATGAATGCATTCTGAAAAGCTCACCGACAACAAGAATGTACTTTATGACAATGAAAATATTACGTATGCACATCAGAGCATTGCAGATAGCAAGGTCACCTCTCTCCATCTTTCACTAGATCAGCTCAACTCTGCAAGGCTTTCCGATAATTTCGTCCTGTCAACTCGGATGTTCTGTGAGCTACGCACTAGATCAACCTCCCCCCCCCATTTATATTCCGCCAGTAACATCGTAGATCATATCAGCGGTTTCCCTTTGGAACAATTGCTCATTGGCAATGGTGTTTACTCGTTTTACTTGTTAATCGTTGGAATTTATCACACACACACATGCACCATCGATACTCTTTTTTATACTTCCAGACTCTAGGGAGAATTGGAAATCATCCTGAATAAAGAGAACTTTCCACCTCCAGCCGGGAATCGAACCCGGGACCTCTGTATTTGGAGACTAGCGCGCTAACCACCAGACCAAAGAGGCAGTCTAGAACCACGAATTGACAGAGTAATGCCGGGTTTCATCAACCTTCGTCAAATTTAGGTTGAGGGACGTCAAACAAACGCTTCGTCAGTGTTTACCGTGTCGTCAACGACAATCATCAAAATGACGGTTCGTTAACTACGATGACTCGTTACGTACGTTTAAGAAGGTTGGCAATACTAATGTTTGCTATGTATATTTTCATTGTGGCTTCGAAAACAAAACATAAGCGCAACGCGATGTTTAAACTACGCCACGCCCCTCGGGAACCACCGTCACCAAGAACAAAATTCCATCTCTGTCTCGAACAGCATTCTCAACCGGCTGTTGTCAAATATAAGCTGTCATGAACAGAATTTGAGCAGCGTACCACAATATTGGTAACTAGTAAACTTGCACTGTAAACCATCTGAATATCCTATACACTTCGGCATTGTGCCCACTGAGTGACGAAATGGGCACATGAGTTCAGTCAATGGTGTCTACAACGTCAGGAAAATATGCAATTGTGTAAAATTCTTGAATCACTGTGGTAGTAAGGAAGCAATTGCTTCCGTTTCTTTCTCCATGTATCTATACACTGCGGATTTTACCCTCCGTTGCAGTCACCATTAATACGGAATGACCCCGTGGAGATATATCCGAGTATTACTAATAACTGTTGAATTGCTAAAAGTAGATAACCGATTTCTGTTCGTAGGGTATTCCATCTCGGTTCAGTATCTTCCAATACTTTCAACACTCCGTTTTGATAATCTCTAACTTATCACAAATTTTACGTCATTCACTTCGTAGATATGGCTATTTCTATCCCCCTGTAACACGTTCTGGAACCATATTTTCAATAAATTCGTTTACAACATTTCAATATCGAAAATATGCATGTTCAGTTACTGTAATGAAAGTGAATGCATGCGTTTATCAAGAGCTAGAGTACGTGCATAACCTTTAAACCAGAATTCACGGGCCATCAATGATTTGAAGGAAAATAGATGCTTAAAAATTGGCGGGAACTTCGGTTGTCAAAGGTTTCACATTGGTGAAACGGAACTTCCACTTTTAACGAGCCGTCAACAGCTTAACGATCTTCAAATGCCTTGACGACGGTTGGTGAAACCTGGCATAAGTCTGATGTTTCGGGCCGACAGCGGCTGTTATATGTGACACAGTCTGTGTTAGGAATACAGTTATGGCTCACCGTTATAATGCGACCATCCACAACACACTAATTCCAGTATTTATTGCTATTAGGCTAAACTACCATAAAAGTCTCTCATTTAAGCTGCTCCAACATAAATTAATACACACTTCTAAAATAAAAATGCCTATCCTCCTGTGCACTTGAGCAATACAACAGACTACCAAACATCTTGTAATTTAAAATGTCCTTTAATGCATCGTGTTAAATATAGACAGAAGCAGATGCGAGCAGATTGAAATAATTAGTTTCTTTTGTAATATATATTCAGAGAAATCAAGGATTGTGTTCATTAGCGTGATGACAAGTGCAGACATTTAATAGTTATTATTTATGCAACTACCAGTATGAGCATCATCACCGCTCGAATGTGTTTGCCAAGAACGAGGCATAAGCCGAGTTCTGCAATTACACGAGATCGGTAATTATGTCTATCTCACTAGTCGCATACATTTTTTTTTATCTGAGACCATTTAATAATGGCTACTTATCTTACCTGTGCTCATGACACGGTCGTTGATTTATAAACAACAGCATCATTCAATAAGCATTATGATTCTCTGTGATTCAATGTAAACCAAAGCCTAGTTAATATTTTTCCGTTGATCACAGTAAAGTTGGTGTAGAAACAAAAGAACTAATATAAATATACCTACTAGTTTCTTTACAATAGAATGGTAGAGATTATCTGGAGTCAAAATTCTGACAATTCGTTCTGAATAATGAGTTATTCTGAAGAAAGTATCCCTTCAGATACTGAAGTAGCAGTTTTGACAGTTGTTAAATAGCTTTTACCAAGTAAATCGAGAGTAAGATACGAAATAACATGTGGTCACTATGTGAAATGGTGCGAAGTTCAGAGGCTGAATAATATCGTATGTATGAAAGCTTTGCTTGCAAATTTTGAGATTTTATCACAATATTACCAACCTTTGCCTCTTGGACATATTGTTCTATCAATACATGTTAATTCCTTAACGCAATGAGTGCGGTAATGAATTGCACATTGCACTCAATGTGGTAATAAATGTCATTACAATGGTGATATGACAATGGATAAGTCGGTATTATCAAATAGTCGGGGTAAATTATTTGACTGAACTACTCGTAGCTGGCTCACCAAAGTTGCGCGGTTAGATTTTAAACTTCAGTAACGAATTAATTTAATTTACCTCCCAGTTGTTTATGAAATTACTGTACAACCTTTTAGAGCATTTTTTATAGAAAATCCTCCCCTTTAGTCCTTATAATTGTAATGTCGGACAATCCCGATTATTCTAAAATAACGGATGAAAAATCCCTGGTTATATACGCAGAAGAATGTGAAACATCGGCGGAAGTCTGACTTCCTTAACCTCCTTCGACAGTCTTCCAAGTTCTGGAAATGCTGCATAGCGTATAAAGCATCCTTTGACGGTGGAAGAACCGCAGTTGCGACAAACCTGCCACAGTGGAAGCTCGGCAACAATCGCCGTCAGCACCCTGTGCTTCCTCGGAGGCACGGCACGGTTAGTTGTAGGGTTCCACGGGACCTTCCAACCAGACATGTCCTCACCGCAGCCCAACAGCAGTGGCCCTCAGTACTGAATGCCACCAGAACCATCACATCAAGAGCACCGCCTCCGCTCGTCCGACTGGAGCTCGCAGATCCTGGCGACTACAAAGCGGCCTTGAGAACGGGCCTGCCCTAGTTAGGCTGGCGCCTACGCATCGAGGCCAGCCAAGTGGATCGTCAGGTACCCAGCACCGCTGCTGTGCATTCGGCCGCGATGAGTCCAACAGCGCGGCTCAACCTAAGTGCCATTACTGTGGCCCCTCCAGCCTCACCACCGAATGCACAGCCCACTCGCTGAGGAACCGCCGCAGGTATTGTGCCAACTGTGATGGTTTTGACCATTTCACGGGACAGGCGTAGTGCCATACTAACCACGCAATCGCCGCAAGCCTTCAACGCCCTCAGCGAGTCCTCTGCCAGCTCCAGTTCGGACCACCTAAGCGATGTCTGCAACGCCCTGCGGGTTGCAGTCCAGGACCTCCACACAGAGGTCTTGAACATCAGCACTTCGCCTAGCCGCCGTTAGCACCACTACAGAACCAGAATCTACACTCCGCAGATTACACTGTATTGAAGCCGGAATACAGGACCTCCAAGCCACTACTGTCACCTCCACATCTTCATAACAGTCTTTCGCCGCCACATACCAGTCATTTCTGCATTGAGCTCCCTGGAGGAAAGCTTCGCACAACTGAACAACCGGCTAGATCTACCGTCTCTACACCTGGATGCGACCGACCAGCACACGCCGGAAGTTCTTCGAACCCGGGATATTATATGCCCAGATATTTGCATCCAGGATGCCACCGACTGCGTCTTCGGACTGATCTACGCTCAATCGCTTCAAAACCACCTTTACCTTTCCTCTTCCATCATTATCGGCTTCGAGCCTCTAGGCTGCAGTCAGGGCAGCTTGTCATAGCTGTAGCTTAAAACCTTATCCTTCACCCGCTCCCGTCCATTGAGCGGAGCTATCTATCTTTCGTCAACTAACGCGGGTGTTATATAAAGCAAAGCTTTCGACGCTGATTCGATATGTGAGCAAGGGCAAAATTGCTATGTTTTACTTAAGAAATCGGTGTTATGAAGCATCGGGATTAATCCTTACGATATATGGAGTGCTGCCGTGTATCCACCACCACAATAAAAGGTAAGAATATGTTACGGAAACATTTGAGTTTTAGACGCGCAGATCCTAGGGCTTCGCCCTGTCGTCGTTTCGCAGTTGCGGCCACCTCTACTTGTTAAAAACATCCCTCGGCTACGCTTGAGGCTTAGGGCTCTCGTTGGGCTATGCCTTGCGGCTTAGGGACTTCAATATCGTCTCCGGCCTGGACTCATTATCCAAACCTTTATACCAGAGAATTATTAGAAGTTTTGGCATCCAGAGAACATAGATGCAAACATCTATAGAACTAAAGCAAAGGTTACTCAGAGATTTTGTTGTAACATATCAGTGATATTAATATTTGTAATCTATGTGTACACACCCTGTATTATATGCTCTGTTTATACCACTACCTTCTTTTGTTTTCGTGCTTAGCAACCTGCTGTTAATAACAAGAACATAACAAGAACAATGGTGTTCTCACTTTTTCTCCCTAAGTGTAAATATGTAAAAATACATCTTATAAAAGTCATTCTGCTGGTTTTATTGAATCCCTTGTTGAAATAACAGGAGATTTAACAAATTTGACATTGTTTCATTACATATACATCTGCAGTATTTGATAAATGGCAATTTCATTACATATACATCTGCAGTATTTGATAAATGGCAATTAAAGAAACAAAAATAACACATGATCGATTGTCACTTTTTAAACTTTGTCTTTTGTTTGCTGAAGTGTTACTTCATGGCAATCTACGTATGTATATTCCTTCCAATAAAATATAACCGACTTTTGTTTTTATACTCTGCGGGGTGCAGCAACTATTTATATATGTGAAATTAGAACCACTACCTTCTCCTCCATGGCGAAAAGTCAAAGCCTTTCTCTCAACTAAAAGTCAAACCCTTCTTTGCAGGCACGTTCTTTTATAACTCTTTTATTCAAGTACAAGGGCTATGTACATCATTTTAAATCTTTTAGTAATTTATTAAATGAATTTAGGTGTCCGTCAGAGCAAATTGGGCTATTCAATGGTGAAAGTAGTATGAAATTTGGTTGGGTGGTTTTTGAGATTATGCTACATACACAACCAGACACAAATGTTCTTTCTTTATAATATTAGGGTAGATTATGCATGGTGTGAGGGGTATAGTTACCCATTTTTAAGCTGCTAAGACAGCTCATCCAAAAAGTATTTAGTTCAACTCCAAACATATTTCTAAAATTAAGTGCACAACTGAGACCACGTACTCAGCGCGCGGCATAGTTCATGTGGTGGACCGCGAAGTAAACGATTGGTGAATACTGGCAGACACAGGCCATGTCTCAGTCGAAAAGTGGAAATGATAAGTTTTTGCAATGTTACTCTTATCTTTATGAATATATTAAGAGAAATGTGTGCGATAATAAACAAAATAGTGTTTGGGTTGGATACTAGTGAATTCCTTACGGTAAAGATAAACAAAATAATCCAAAATTAAATTTCTTGTAAAATGCACTGGCCTTTTGACACTGTATTCTTCTCTCTTGCCACATACGGAAAACAAAAAGTTTTGTAAAAAGCGCCTAAACTAATCAGTATCTGCTCATGTGGTGGTGTTATCACCCGCGGACAAACTTCCTACCGTGGTCCAAAATCCCTTTCACTGGGATACTGAACCTCTGGTAAACAAAGAATATTTGTTCACATTCCTAAACAACTCAACGAAAAAAATCTGATGTGTTACACTCACACGACTTTCTCTACTCTTGTACAAACTATTTTTACAAACGCTTATTCTCCATCTACTTCATGTTAATCGAGATAAACATTTGCAGACTCTATCTTATTGCTAATTTGCTTGTAGATGTAAGGGGAATATATATATATATATATATATATATATATATATATATATATATATATATTTACAAGGGCAATATAGAAATACAGTAGCCTTTAAGCACATACATATCTCTGAATAGCTGGTTGCTAGGTGCAGCACTATTCCCTTTGCCACAGATTAATACTCTTTGCATATCAAAGACAAAAAAATGAATAACGAATTCCCATTTAAGAAAAAGTATAAGTATTGGAAAATTTAAGGGAATAACAACCAATATCTCGAAAATGGTTCACTCAACAACAAAAATGTATATGACATAAATTGTGTATTTTAACGCGATCTACATCTTTTGTGTAGTAAAATTTTGTATATCTCTTATGGTTTACCAGTTATACAAAAGTCGTTCACAATGAAGAATAGTTTTGGAGACATTCCCAGAAAATTTAAGATATGCATTTAATTTGTCATGAAAATATCTTAAACATATGATATTTTAATCAAAATCGTTAGAACCATTTTTGAGAAAATTAAAATTTTCGAAAAATGTTCCATGTAAAGGGTACTCTGTGGTGGGGGGATTTTCTTGAAAACCTTCGTGTCGCATCTCTGGAAGATACTGAACCTAATTACCAAGTTTGTGTTTATCCGGCTGTTCGTTTCTGAGTTATGCTGTTCACAGACAGACAGACAGACATGTTTCCAAAAATGCTTTTTTTGGATTCGGGGGTCTCAAAACATGTATTTCCGGTGAAATCTCGGTAACGATATTTTGGGTGGAATACAATACTTCCCCTACTTACTATACGCAGTAGAGAAAGTAAAAATGAATCGCTCTACATATATTTTACGATACTCATTAGGGGCAAGGCATTATATTTACTGCATCTTCGTAAAATAACAGCGTGAGGAACCAAGATTGAGAGAATCTACTAGCAAATTTAGCTTAATGTGTTCCAAGCTGCATCTTTAGGCCTGTATCCTAGTTCCAAGTTAATTAAAATTGTTTTCTCTTTACACAACGCTCCCTTATTTGTATAATTATACAGGACGGAAAGGGATATAAATGTTGCACAGCTGAATTAAATACTGTTGTGACACGTTTTTTCTAAACACTATATTTTCTGTAGGAGACAATGTTATGTGTCGAAGCTTCATCACGTAATAACTTTGAATACCAAAACCTGCTTAAGAATACTGGCAGATTTTTTTTTCCTCTGCATTCTTATGATACACTGTTTCTCATCATTTGCAAAAGCAGTTTCTGCAAAATCTAATTTCGTAGTGTAAATCTGGCAACACCACATGTGACCCTCCCCTCATCTCCTGTCGCGCAATCCTCGCCTTTCTCACTAATTTCCACAACGGTGAACAAGAATAAATGAAAATAAAGCATTATATTAAAATACATCGTTTAATCATGAGTTTATATTTAAAATACAGAAATTTAAAACTTACACCTTTCGAACTTCAGAAATTATACTCTTGTGTACCAAGTAGACTTCTTCGTAAATATTTTCTTTTACTTATATAGAGTTTGCATATATGTAATGTTTCCACAAAGTGGGGGCAATTGTTTTTATTTTTATTTCCTCTACCGCTTACCTGTATTAAATAATGGAAGTACTGTATTCCACCCAGAATTCAATATCAATACTTCACCGGAAATACGCGTTTTGAAGTCTCCTAATAAAAAAATAGTTTGTGCGTTTGAACAGCAACAATCAAAAGCGAAATGCCAAGCAATTAACACACTTGGTACTTAAGTTCGGCATCTTCCAAATATACGACACGAGGATTTTCAAGAAAATATCCCCACGCCAAACTACCCTTTATATGGAAACGTTTTCTTTTTTCTTTTTTTATTTCCTCAAAAATAGCTCTTTCGATTTTGATTAAAATACCAACTATTTGCATAATAAATTAAAATATAGATATATCTTAAGTTTTCTGGAAAAAAACTTGTGGAGTCTTTTTCATTCTGAATGAATTCGGTAATATGGTAAACCATAAAGATGGACAACAGCTTACTATACGAAAAATGTAAATCTCGTTAAAACTCACTATGTAGGTCTAATAAAATTGTTTGCGGAACTAACCATTTCCCAGATACTCGTTATTATTGGTTTAAATTTTCAAATACCTAATATGTTTTGGAATTGGTAAGTGGCAAATTGTTTCTCGTGGCCATACTAAGAGAGAACTTTCAAAGCTAGCGTATAGGACCTGCTTTTTAATGATTTGCCGATCGCTTCAGCCTACTGTGTCCCTCTTGTACCAAACTAGTTTTTTTTTTTTTTTTTTTTTTTTGCTTTGTAGTAAATTTGTTAGTTAAGTAGCTGGATACCAGTTGCTTTTATGCTGGTTACCAGTATTAGTATAGATTTAGTAGATTTTGTAATTATTATTTATTTACACCTTTACTCTTATTTATTTTCTTCACTAATGTTTTTCTTTTTTTTCTTTGTTTGTAATTAGGTAGTAGTTATGGACTTAATCTGTAAAATGAATGTACATAAGAACTGAAAATTTTCATTCAATAAATAGAAAATTTGGATACATGCCCCGCTATAGTAACCTAGATACCGGGGTTGAATATTCAGATTTTATTTTATTTTTTATTTTATTTATCTTAAGTTTTATTTTATTTATTTTTGTATTACTTTTTTGTACCAAACTAGGAAATGCATAACGAAACCATCACTGAGAACGTTTATTTCAATTAAAACGGAGTAGAGAGTAAAACAAGCTTTTGTAAGAATGAATTGTAGAAGAGAATTGTTAATAATATTAACTCGTGTTATTTGTTGTTATATGACATTTTAGTTCAGCAAGAACTCCCCTGAAGTTTGCAATTGGGATTCGATGCTGAAATTGCTGTTTTGATCTCATATTTTTTAAATTGAATGAGTACGTTATTATCGAAAGCTATAAAATTTAGAATAATTCATCACAAACCAGCTTAAGACAGCCTCAGTTGGCTCTTCCTTGAAAAGAAGTTTGTCTCCATTTAAAAAATATATATTTATTTTCTTTTAACACAAATCTGTTGCACTTTAAGCACAATTCGAAAATCTCCAAATGACTGCCAGATTTATAACATACCAACCACTACATAACCGTTTGTTCTGTAATATTTCTTACATCCTGTCGGTTTTTCCGAGTCAGCAGAAGGAACAGTATTCTCTCGAAAATGCTTATTTATTAACTTTATGCTGGATATGTATGATTAAGGACATCACCACTTTAAAACGTCAGCATACCATATTAGCGCATCTGCTCGTAATTGCATTTCCTTCTCCATGGGGCAGTTTCCTTTTTTTCCGGAAATGTTACCTCTTCTTCCAAGTAAACAGGTCACGGCGCACACTTTGCAATATCTGTGCGTATCTGCTAAGCTATCTCTGAACATTAGGGGAGTGACAGTTATTTCGCGTAATGGTTATAACTGTCGCAGTTACAATGCGTTAACGGTTAAGCTATTTGTTTTCCCGGTTACTTTACATCAACGATTACCAGTAACGATTAGCTGTAGCTACGTTTCAATATGAACGATGTCGATACAAGCTTCTTTTATTTTATGCAATCAAAAAAGAAGTTCCTCTAGGCGTGTAAAAACTTTAATGGCTATGGTGGTTTATAATCGCAAAATGCATTCGCACTTCTACATATGTACTACACATACTCGTATATTAACTAGTTCATACATAACCTATTGGCTAAGCTATTCCCGCCGTAAGTGTGCCTCTCTCAGCACGTGCAGATGGGAACAGCCGTGAGTACATGAAAATATCAATACATTCATGCAAATCGAGGTCGGAAACGTGCAATTGTACAATATTAATAAAGAATATTCAACTTACAATTACGGTATGTTTGGGAATGAGGCAGCCCTTTCAACTTCGAGGTTTGATTCGGGAAATACTTTAACCCTCCCTGTCATGTACCTGTCTGCCTATTTACTCTTTGCCATGCAAGGTTAAGGGCGTAAATATCCATGTTAACAAACCAAAAAGAGCGGAAACACACACACACATTCACACGTGCTTTTCGAATTCGAAAGTTGGAGAAGTTTCACTTTTCTTTAAGCAATCTTAAAGAGTAGATGCCGAAATTGTGCAACTCTGGATCTCGATTCACCACTGTTAAAATTTATGTACGTTGTTTGTGCTAAGCAGCCCGCGCATATTACTAAACAGCACTAACTGTTTATTCATACCTTCTACTCGCGATGTATAAAAACCCATGCACCTATAATTATTTGTAGATAACTATCCTAAAGCAATATGCGCAGCTTTGCTGCAGGAGTGCTGACTGACCTGCCATCTGTGGCCTGCGTCCTATATTCGAAGCGATAAATAATGCACTGTAATAAACAAATATGTAATTGCAACTACGTGCGATAGGACTCAAGTTGCAAACGAAGAAATAGCCTTTGGGTGAGGTAACTAGTTCCCGAAAAGTGATACCAATGCTGCGTATATGTGTAGTGAATGATGTCAGCCAGGCACAGTAACCGTTAACCAATAACTAGTCATCTTCGTTACTTTGGTAACCGTTACTGGGTAACTAGTTACTTTGAATTCGTTATTTTAGTTACCCAATAAAGGTTAGCAGTTACTTTGTAACCGTTACTGGGTAACTTATACCTACCTTGTATTCGTTACTTGGGTAACCGTTACAATGTAACGGTACGTTATTTTCTGCCCATCCCTACTGAACATCTTGGTATCATGAAGTAGTTCATAATTCCCGCGCATGAGCTGAATGGCTCAAATGAACTAGTTCGTTTGTTCAGATCAGCTGAGCTGATCAACAATTACCTCATCATAAACAGTTCACTTAATAAATAGTATGTGAAGTACTCAACGGATGAGAGGGCACGCTATGGCAGAACCATTCCGAATTCCGCCTGGACAGCGATGATAAAAATCTGATGTGTGAATTCACATTACTCTCTACACAATATTCTAAAAAGGGTCACTCTTCTATCTAGTTCTTCTTAATCGGAATAAACTTCCATTACACATTTCCTTGTAGGTCTAAGGATACAGAAGGCTGAAGCGATAATCAGATTTTCAAAAGGCCGATCGCTATGTGATGGCTTACCAATAGAGAAAAATGTAAGCATTTGAAAATTCAAACCAATAACAAAGAATATCTCGGAAATGTTTAACACGACAAAAAGAATTTGAGGTAAACTGCGTGCTTTAACAAAATCCAAATGTTTTGTTTAGTAAGATTTTGTCTACTGCTTACGGTTTTACCAGTTATACAAAAGTAATTCAGAACGAAGAGCACTTCACAGGCTATTCCCAGAAATGTAATGCATACTATTTATTTGTCATATAAATACCTTAAATATATTCTATTTTAATCAATTTTGTTAAGGGCCATTTTGAGAACAAAAGAACGAAACATTTTCGCTGTAAAGTGTAAGAGGCAGCCGAAACCATCTAGAAACGACTCCCTTACAAAGCAGGACATCGCCTGACAACTCCCTAATATGGAAACTAACTACCATTACGGTGACACTAGTTGCACTGAGGCGTTGTGCTGTGGGCTAGAACTGTTCGTTCAAAAAGAAAGCAGCAGCACCGGTTGTTTTGAAAAATCTTCAAATGAACTGAAGTTTATTTTGCTCACTATGTATCCAAATCGTTCCCAACGGCAAAGAATGGAATCTAGCAGACGAAACGGTGCTTGGCCTGGTTTTCTCCAGATGTTCCCGTTTCCTTCACCACACATTCCATTTATTCCTAGTCATATCGCTCACGGTAATAATGTCCGTTGAAACATATCCACAATTGCTTCACAACTGGAAATGCCAATCCCTAGTTAGCGTTAGACGTTAACGCTCTAGGATAATGCCTTAATTTTTCTGATATTTTATTTATTACTAGGGTCCGGATTTTTAGGTGAAATAAGCCTTGATTTTAGGTTTCTTATATGCTTAAAATAGGTCTTTTTAGGTTTTTCTTGATTAAAATAGGTTCAATGCAGGTATCAATAATCCACGTTTGTGCAGTGAACAAGTGGCGCCATCTTTCGGGACTCCGATAAATTTCCAACCCCATCTCCAAAATCACTCCCGCATCTGGAGGCGGTTACGACACAGCTAGTCTAATCATCAAACCCGCTGATTCAAACACGTCTCAAGACCAAGGGAAAGCCTTGATAAGAAAAACTGTAGATCCCAAGGCTTTAAAGCTAGGCATTAACAAAATGAAGAACCTAAGAAACAAAGCCCTGCTCTTAAGCGTGCTGTAGTACCAGTGATAGAGACGTACTACAAACTGAAATAAATAAAGTTGGCACTATCTATCTAGAATATCCCTGCCAGGTTTACTGCTAAAATTTGTACCCCATAACATTGCCCACTCAAAGATAAGGCATTATTACCCTCCAAAACAACCTGTCACACATAGTTGAACCGGCAATGAATGCAAGATTCGCCAAAACAAAATACCGTGACTCCAGACAGGTCGTCGTCGAAGTCAGTTCAAACCTCAGGAGAGAATTGGTGGCTCTTCAAAGTGTCCAACTAAACTGGTACAAGTACAGAGTAGAAGACTTTGTCGTAGTCACCCGTGGCTTTAATGCTTAGGCTTTGGACACACATTTAAGTTCTGCTCGAATGTACAAATGTTCTAACTGCGCAAGGGACCACCACTAGGAAGAATGTGATAATCTACATGCTATACTTTGTCCCAACTGCATAAAAGCCAACACCTTAATCCACAACAGCAGTAAGAAACTGAACGTCAATCACAGCGCATTCAATAAAGAATGATCCAGATTACAAACAATAATAATCAACAAAACCGACAACTAGAACGGATATTTCCCGATGTGCCCAAATCAACACCTATCACCGAAGCCGTTATGGTGCATCTATCTCTGAGTTTGGCTCAATTATACGTAGATTTTCTGAATCAGAAACCCTATTGCTACGATGGAATACCTTGCCTCACTCCTCCTAACTACACCTCTTCCATGTCGTCTCCGACACAACTCCTGAACCGGCATCCTAATCAGGACCAATACAGCTCATAAATTCACGCTTCTTCACAAATTGTCAACTCCCGACAACGTAATCGTCACATATCATCCGATAGCCCTCTGCACATGGCCAGTTCATACCTTCCACGTTATGATACTCTTGAGCAGCACCTTTCAACCATTCAAACCTTCCTAATTTCGATAAAACCAGTCAGCTTCATATAGTCTCGACTCAAACCGTAAACACCCCATGTAGTAAAGCCCGGTCACCGACGCCAGAGGCAGAATTTTGGTTCAGTTCTTAACAGAACACAGCTTTATCACTGTGAACTAAAAGGACGGCCCCTCCTTCTCAGAGGGCCTAGGAGACAGCTGGTTCGTACTTGCAGTCACTAGTACAATTCTGCCCATACATTTCAGAAATAACTCGTTAGCGAAGAAAATACGCAGTCCGGTCGTAACCTGATACTCTACAACTTCTCGCACCATACCAGTTCTACAAACCTCACTCCACAAGCCAGCAATCCAACCAGAAAATACGCCACTCAAGTCGGGAAGTGGTACTTATTCCAAATTAAAATCCAGGAAACCAATGATTTATGGATGGAGCTGATAAAAATGCTACCACAAAAATATAACTGGAAGAAGCCATAACAGCTATGTGGGAGCAGTTAAACGAAATAAATAGAAAATGTATCCCCCTTTCTTCCCAACAAATAAATTCAAGCCATGGCGATTCGCTGAATTCCCCTCTCTTAGAAAACAAGTAACTGCAGCCAAAGCGCAGATTTAAGAGAAGTAAAAACGCATTACTCAAATAAGCATTTGGTAACGGATTCAGGGCACTGAGATGTCAGTAAAAAGAAGAAATATTACGAGCCAAACAGGAATCCTGGAGAAAATTCTGCATAGAGAGCTCTAAAACATCTCCCTGCAAAATATACAAGATAGGCAAATCAGAGCTCACAAAGCGAGCACCTCCTACCACCTTAAACCTGACAGATCGTAAGGCAACCTCGTCAGCTCTCGCCCTTCTAAGTAAATTCTTTCCAGAAGACAGTCCGGCACAAGGCAACGACCTACAAGGCTATTATTAGAACTCAGATCCACGACAACAGGATTCTTAACACCCAGCCTGAAGCCGAATTCAAGCATCATGAGGTAGATGATATAAGTAAACGACAAGAAATGTCCAGGTCCAGCGGTACCCACGGAACCATAGTGAAAATGCTTCACAAGATCCTTCCGTCTTCCTGGAAGACACTCTTAACAGTTGCCTAAGCCTTAACAGTTCCCTAGTGTCTGAATAAGGCGAATACAGTCGCCATTCCAAAATCGGATAAAAGCAAACTGCAATCCACGGATGGAATCAGCTTGCTATCCATCCCAGGGAAGTGCCTGGAATAAGTAATTATGGAAAGACTTAACTTTCATCTCGAATCCCATAAACACATTCCTTCCCAACAGCATTGCTTTACACAAGGGAAATTAACTGCCGACTCCATTAAAGCCGTCGTAGACTTTGTCCATGAACGTGTCGTCCTCCGCAGTGTAGTGGTTACCATGCTAGCGTCTAGTTCCTGAGGTCGCGGGTTCAAACCCGGCGGAGGGCGATGATTTTTTCGGGCGTAAAAATATTTAGCATGGCTTCCTTCGAAAGGGAAGTACTGCCGGTCTGAGCAAAATTACGGATCTTTCAATCCTAATATAGAATGGGACGCTAAGGACCCCAGCATTAAGGAGCGTCCATACATAAAACTCACCATAATTTAATTTTTTTCGTGAATGCAAAAGAAACAATTCAAACTACCACTTGCTATCCCAAGACACCTTTGGAGCTTTCGACAATTAATGGCACTTAATGGCACTCTAGTACATTAATTAGACTACGGAAAGTAAACCGCCCATCGAACATCTGCAGACTCATCGCAGACATCGTACAGGATCGCACTGCCGTCTTCATGTCTCGGTTACTCATCCGTCCCAAAGGATGTCACCAAGGTACAGGAGTATCCAGAGTGTACAGGAATGCCTTCAACTGAGGAGAGGTATCGATGTAGGTCGGTGAGGCCTGGCACGAAGTCGGCGTTCCAAAACATCCCAAAGGTGTTCTATAGGATTCAAGTCAGGACTCTGTGCAGGCCAGTCCATTACAGGGATGTTATCGTCGTGTAACCATTCCGCTACGCCCGTGCAGTATGAACACTCGCTCGATCGTGTTGAAAAATGCAGGCAGTAGATGGCAGCACAATGTACCTAAGATGAAAAACATATGTTTGTGGGGTGTCCGGATACTTTTGATCACATAGTGTATACGTAAAATACGCTGCTCTAAGGATATCTGGAGAATGTCTTTCCATCATCGCATGACGATTTATAACTAGACCATTACATATACCGCAGAAGCCTGGTTCAACTTCACATCTCGCAGAGGCAGACAAACTGCTACAAATACAAATATTATTTCCTATATTCAGTACAAAAGCATATAAAACGGTTTCCAGCACCTCCCTACAAGCAATAGCAGGCATAATGCCTATCGATCAAGCCATACTCCTAAACAATGACATCAGCGCAATCTCATCAGGTGAACCTACAAACGCAGTCATTCCCACTCTAAAGTTCGTAGAAACCCAAACTAGAACCAGGATTATCCATCCAAAACAAAAAAACGCTAGAACTTCAGGCTTACCGCCGATGTACAGGACACGTACTCAACATCCGTCTTAAGAAGATTAGAATGGAGAGATCGCATAACCTTCTCAGACGTCACGCCAAAACTCAACATCGGAGAATACTTTTTTCAGACGAAAAAACAAAATCACAGTAGAGCAGAATGTATGCTCGGAGTCGTGAGGAATCCCGCCAGGTTGCTCCTCGGGTTCTTCGTGGCCATCATTCATCACCAGTGGGAGTTTTGTACAATGGAGCTACCGATGTTCATTTCTGCGAAGAGGGACCATTGCCAATGTGTATGTAGAGGAAGTCCTGAAACCTCTTAACCAGACAATGTTCGCTGGTGATCACTGGATGTTCCAACAGGACAGCACTCCGGCCCATAAAGTTCGGAAAACTCAGCAGTAGCTCAAACACAACATTCCATATTTCGTCAGCTATACGGATTGGCTATCAGCCACTACAGTAAACTGTGGGGCATTTTGGAGACCAAGGCTAGTTAAGTCACAGCAATCTTGAAAGCCCCCCCACAAAAAAAAAACAGATGAGCAGTGGCGGATGTGGGCATAAACGTCATACGTGCCGATATCGACGACTGTCCAAGGCATTTAAAGGCTTGTGTCAAGGCAAGAGGTGGACATTTTGAGTGAAATGACTGTGCAAAGTGTTCATCATAATCTGTTCTATTAAATGGTATATAAAACTTTAACAAAATGTTTCATTTAACCCTGAAATTATGCCTTAAAGCTGTGACAGAGGTACACCACGGGCTTTCTTTATCCCTAGGTCCAAAACTACATAACCACTCAATTCCTGACTAACCACGGCTTTTTCAGATCACGCCTGTATAAAATGAACAAATGTCCTTCACCACTCTGTAACTGCATCGAAAAACCCCCACAAACTGCCATACACCTGTTAACAAAATGCACACAATTCGCAAGATGTCGACCAAGAGTCTTACGGGCAGCTCCTCTGCCAATGGCTCTCAAACACCACATCAATACCATGGAGATCGCTGCCTCCCTCAGACACATCTGCACAATGCAAGAATAATCATGATTCTTACTGTACATAAATTCCCCGTGATATGCCTCATGGCGAAACACGGGTTTTAAACAATTTTGGAAAAAAAGAAACGTATTATATGAAACATTGTAATCTCTTTAAAAAAAACCATTTGAAATAAATTCTGTGTTTTAAAGAGATCTGCATTTCTTGTGTAGTATGTTTTCTTCTATTGCTTAAAGTTTACTAGTTATACACTTGATAATACAAAATTCCTTCCCGATGAAGCGGACTTAAATTCAAGACAATACACTTTATTTATCAAATATCATTATTATATGGTATTATAAACAAAACCGTTAGAGCCATTTTTAGATAATCAACATTTTCGAAAAATGCTCCATGTAAAGGATAGTTTGAGTTGGAGATTTTCTTTTCTGCTACCTCATCCACCATATTCTCTAGATTTGGCTCCAAGCGACTTCTTCCTCTTCGCAAACCTGAAAAATCGGCTCGCTGGGAAGAAATTCACGTCCAGTGAACAACACATGGCAGAAACCACCTCACAGTTTGCAGACTTCGAAAAATTATATTTTTGGAAGGGTTAAAAAAATTGGAGAATAGTTTGACATGCTTTGGATTGAAAGGAGACTAGGTTGCGAAATAAAATTGATTTTGGGGGGGGGGGGAAATGTTATTTTCTTTAAAACGTCACCGACTTATCAATCCACCCTCGTATATGTTAAATCATTAACATAATTCATAGTCAAAATAATTCTCTAAACGTTAACATGTAATCGTAATCATAAGCATAACGACAAAACCTCAAACCCATTCATTCTGCGGGGTAAATCATCCGCCAACGCTTCTAAATTGGTATCAGTGAAAATATCGTCCTCCCTGGTCAAAGGGTACCATGCTAGCCTCGAGTTCCCGAGGTTGCCAGTTCAAACTCGGCGATGGCGATGAATTATTTCGGGCGTAAAAATCCTTGGTATTGCTTCCTTAGGAAAGGAAGTAAAGCCGGTGGTCCCGTGTCGTAGATTTACGGCACGTAAAAGAACCTCAAACCTGATAAAGAGGCCTCTGAGCAAAATTTCCGGTCCTTCACGCCCAATATAGAATGAGACGCTAAGAACAAAGTAGTTAAAGAGTGTCCATAAATAAAATTTAATTTTATATTAATTTGTATCGGTGAAAATCATAAGATGTATAAGATTCTTCAAGTTACCATTAGTTCTGTTTCCATTTCAAATTTGGGATGGGTCAACAACTTCCTTCAATCATTTTTACATTTAAAATCTCAACTCCGTATGTTTAGCGTTTCATGAATTTTCTCATTTGTGCAGGCAACCGAAAATGGATGCTAATAGGAGCTCCGCAGTCTAATGCACCTAAAGTTTGCATAACCCTAACATAGACAATTATAAGCAAGGCTCTTTTCCTAAAACTGAGTTAAGGGTATTGGAACTCGACCTAAAGGATAACCATAAATTTGAAATTTCCCCCCAAATGATGGTAATAGCAGTAATGAAGAAAATAACCTGCATGCCAGTGATATCTGTATATTTTATTACAATGGATTTGTCTGATCTTATGACCAACAGTCATTCAAGCCGTCTGATTTGTCTGATCTTATAACCAAGTCATTCAAGCCGTCTATTTTTTCATCAAACGCCACGTCGTCCTCCGTGGACTAGTGGTACCGTGCTAGCCTCTAGTTCCCAGGGTAGCAGGTTCAAACACGGAGGGCGATGGATTTTTTCGGGCGTAAAAGTCCTTAGCATGGCTTCCTTTGGAAGGGAAGTAAAGCCGGTGGTCCCTGTTGTAGATTTACGGCACGTAAAAGAACCTCAAACCTGATAAAGAGGCCTCTGAGCAAAATTACCGGTCTTTCTCGCCCAATATGGAATGGGACGCTAAGAACCATAGTAGTTAAAGAGCGTCCATAAATAGATAAATAAATCAAACGCCACCTCACTTGCTACTTCTGTATGCCTAGTCATGTAGCAGTACTTCCACAAATTCCATTTCCGTGTTTCCACTTTTATTGTATTCTAAATTCTTCAGTGTTAATTTCTTTGGCGCGAGAGGTCATATAACTAGATGCCTTAAAAAAATCTTGTGTTGCACTCACATGACTTTCTCTACTATTGTAGAAACTATTTTTACAAACGCTTATTCTCCATATACTTCATGTTAATCGAGATAATCATTTGCAAAAACTTGCTGATTTTCTTGTAGGTACAAGGGAAATATTGTAGGTTGCTATGTGAAGCATTCCATTCTCTTTGCATGTCCAAGTGTTTAAGGAGGGGGGGGGGGGGGAAACTAATAATATGAATGAAAAAGTATATGTATTGGAAAAGTCAAACAAACAAGGAATATCTCGGAAATGGTTTCCATTCGACAAAAAAAAATCTGATGTGTTACACTCACATGACTTTCCCTACTCTTGTACAATCTATTTTTACAAACGCCTATTCTCCATATGCTTCATGGTAATCGAGATATCGAGATGTCAATCTTATTGGTAATTTTCTTGTAGATGCAAGGGGAATATGGTAGCTTTTAAGCGATAGTCAATTATTTTAACGCTGGTTGCTATGTGGCGCATTCCATTCTCTTTGCATGTCCAGGACAAAAAAAAATGAATAACGAATTTGAGAAAAAGTATAAGTATTGGAAAATTTAAGGAAATAACAAGCAATATCTCGAAAACGGTTCACTCAACAAAAGAAATGTATATAACATAAGTTGTGTATTTTAACGCGACCTACATTTTTTGTGTAGTAAAATTTTGTCTATCTCTTATGGTTTACCAGTTATGCAAAAGTCGTTCACAATGAAGAATACTTTTGGAGACATTCCCAGAAAATTCGAGATATACATTTCATTTCTCATGACATTATCTTAAACATATGATATTTTCATCAAAATCGTTAGAGCCATTTTTGAGAAAATTAAAATTTTCGAAAAATGTTCCATGTAAAGGGTAGTCTGGGGTGGGGGGATTTTCTTGAAAACCTTCGTGTCGCATCTCTGGAAGATACTGAACCTAAATACCAAGTTTGGTGTTTATCCGACTGTTCGTTTTTGAGTTATGCTGTTCACAGACACACACACACACACACACACACACACAGATACACACACGGACATGTTTCCAAAAATGCTTTTTTTGGATTCAGGAGGTCTCAAAACATGTATTTCCGGTGAAATCTCAGTATCGAATTTTTGGGTGGAATACAATACTTCCCCTACTTACTATACGTAGTAGAGAAAGTAAAAATGAATAACGAATTTGAGAAAAAGTATAAGTATTGGAAAATTTAAGGAAATAACAAGCAATATCTCGAAAACGGTTCACTCAACAAAAGAAATGTATATGACATAAGTTGTGTATTTTAATGCGATCTACATTTTTTGTGTAGTAAAATTTTGTCTATCTCTTATGGTTTACCAGTTATGCAAAAGTCGTTCACAATGAAGAATACTTTTGGAGACATTCCCAGAAAATTCGAGATATACATTTCATTTCTCATGACATTATCTTAAACATATGATATTTTCATCAAAATCGTTAGAGCCATTTTTGAGAAAATTAAAATTTTCGAAAAATGTTCCATGTAAAGGGTAGTCTGGGGTGGGGGGATTTTCTTGAAAACCTTCGTGTCGCATCTCTGGAAGATACTGAACCTAAATACCAAGTTTGGTGCTTATCCGACTGTTCGTTTTTGAGTTATGCTGTTCACAGACACACACACAGACACACACACGCGCACACACACACACACACACACACACACACACACAGATACACACACGGACATGTTTCCAAAAATGCTTTTTTTGGATTCAGGAGGTCTCAAAACATGTATTTCCGGTGAAATCTCGGTATCGAATTTTTGTGTGGAATACAATACTTCCCCTACTTACTATACGTAGTAGAGAAAGTAAAAATGAATAACGAATTTGAGAAAAAGTATAAGTATTGGAAAATTTAAGGAAATAACAAGCAATATCTCGAAAACGGTTCACTCAACAAAAGAAATGTATATAACATAAGTTGTGTATTTTAACGCGACCTACATTTTTTGTGTAGTAAAATTTTGTCTATCTCTTATGGTTTACCAGTTATGCAAAAGTCGTTCACAATGAAGAATACTTTTGGAGACATTCCCAGAAAATTCGAGATATACATTTCATTTCTCATGACATTATCTTAAACATATGATATTTTCATCAAAATCGTTAGAGCCATTTTTGAGAAAATTAAAATTTTCGAAAAATGTTCCATGTAAAGGGTAGTCTGGGGTGGGGGGATTTTCTTGAAAACCTTCGTGTCGCATCTCTGGAAGATACTGAACCTAAATACCAAGTTTGGTGCTTATCCGACTGTTCGTTTTTGAGTTATGCTGTTCACAGACACACACACACACACACACACACACACACACACACACACACACACACACACACACGGACATGTTTCCAAAAATGCTTTTTACTTTCTCTACTACGTATAGTAAGTAGGGGAAGTATTGCATTCCACCCAAAAATTCGATACCGAGATTTCACCGGAAATACATGTTTTGAGACCTCCTGAATCCAAAAAAAGCATTTTTGGAAACATGTCCGTGTGTGTGTCTGTGTGTCTGTGTGTGTGTGTGTCTGTGTGTGTGTGTGTCTGTGTGTGTGTGAACAGCATAACTCAAAAACGAACAGTCGGATAAACACCAAACTTGGTATTTAGGTTCAGTATCTTCCAGAGATGCGACACGAAGGTTTTCAAGAAAATCCCCCCACCCCAGACTACCCTTTACATGGAACATTTTTCGAAAATTTTAATTTTCTCAAAAATGGCTCTAACGATTTTGTTTAAAATATCATATGTTTAAGATAATGCCATGAGAAATGAAATGTATATCTCGAATTTTCTGGGAATGTCTCCAAAAGTATTCTTCATTGTGAACGACTTTTGCATAACTGGTAAACCATAAGAGATAGACAAAATTTTACTACACAAAAAATGTTGATCTCGTTAAAATACACAACTTATGTTATATACATTTCTTTTGTTGAGTGAACCGTTTTCGAGATATTGCTTGTTATTCCCTTAAATTTTCCAATACTTATACTTTTTCTCAAATTCGTTATTCATTTTTTTATGTCCTGGACTTGCAAAGAGAATGGAATTCGACACATAGCAACCAGCGTTAAAATATTTGACCATCGCTTAAAAGCTACCATATTCCCCTTGCATCTACAAGAAAATTAGCAATAAGATTGACATCTCGATATCTCGATTAACATAAAGCATATGGAGAATAGGCGTTTGTAAAAATAGATTGTACAAGAGTAGAGAAAGTCATGTGAGTGTAACACATCAGATTTTTTTGGATTCAGGAGGTCTCAAAACATGTATTTCCGGTGAAATCTCGGTATCGAATTTTTGGGTGGAATGCAATACTTCCCCTACTTACTATACGTAGTAGAGAAAGTAAAAATTGATGTGTTGCATTCACACCACTTTCTCTAATCACTCGTCTACATACTATTCTTAAAAAATCTTGTTCTTCTATCTACTACTTGTTAATCGAGATAAACTTTCATTACACACTTTCTTGTAGGTATAAGAAGAGTACAATAGTCAGATTTCTAAAAAAAGGATCGCTACATGATGTTGAAACACCACTAAGCTCCTTGCATGTCCACAAGAAAAATGAATGGTGTATACCACTTGAAAAAGTGTTAAGTATTTGAAAATTCAAACCAATAACAAAGAATGTCTCGGAAATGGTTAACGTCAAAAACGTTTTATTTAACATAAATCCTGTGTTTTAACAAGATGTACTTGTTGTGTAGTAAGATTCTGTCTACCTCTTACGGTTTACCAATTATACAAAATTCATTCAAAATGAAGAGGTCTTCACAGACCTATTCCCAGGAAATTCAAGGTATGGATTTTATTTGTCTTGCAAATATATTATATTTTAATTAAAATCGTTAGCCATTTTCAGAAAATAAAAAAAAAGAAAATTGTTTCATGTAAAGGGTATTTTGGGGTGGAGGGAATTTTTTTAAAATCTTGGTATCGCAGCCTTGGAAGATGCTGAATTTAAATACCAAGTTAGGTATTTAACCAACCTTTCGTTTTGGAGTTATGCTGTTCATGGACGGACGGACTCACTTTCACACACACACACACACACACACACACACACACACACACATACACACACACACACACACACACACACTCCCCCTCTATCACACAAACTTTTCTAAAATGCTTTTTTCTTCTCTCTCCCTCCCTCCCTCCCTCTCTCTCTCTCTCAATTTAGCGGATCTCAAAACATGTTTTTCCAGTAAAATCTCGGTATCGAATTTTTGGGTGGAATATAATATTGCCCAACTATAGGTAAATAGTAGAAAAAACAAAAATACATGCATAGCAAAATCAATGTGTTGCTGCAATTATAATTAGTATGACCTGCTTTTCTTAACTTTGGAAATGACATTTCAGCGATGACGACGGTCGCTGTTACCAGAATGCTCTAAGAGCTAGAAATTGGTACACGCTCATATAGAGAGAACAAAGGAATTGCTGCACTAAACCATGGTAATGACAGACCATGCTGCAGAAATGACTACAGACTGCATGATGAACAACCAATAACAGTGCTAAACTGTAACAGCTTAGAATAGTACCTATAATCAAAATGATTGCATTTCATCAACGCCATGTATAGCTGCATAATTGCCGCTGGCGTTATAAAATAATTGCAAACTCAGTGAAGCATCTGCGTCTTCTATATTAACATCGCTTTTTCATTTCTTCCGATTATGCCTATGATTGGCAGTTGCCATAAGTACAGATGCATTCTCAAAGTTACTTGCCGCCAGATATTCCGCTACAAGCAAAGAAACTTAGCCTGCCCGTCGGCAAGACATGAATGCGAGTTCACACGCATTCAGCAAAGAAGTCCTCGATGAAACCTGGGTTCTCTAAGGCTCAAGCTTCACGGCACTCGTTCTGACTGCTGGATTGACTAGGAGTATTGCAGTGTGCTACCCATGTGGCGTTTATTTCGTTCATTGCAGTTAAGGCTGCGAGGGACGCGAATTGCAAGAAAACGAATAAACCAACTCTGAAGGAAATTGAACAAAATTAAAACGCGAGAATTATAAATTTGACGGCTCAAGCTCAGCATGAGAAAATGGACATGCGTTTATGAACAATTTCCAATAAGCCAAATGACTTCCCACAATAGTTTTGTTGTGCTTTTCCAGACGGAGGGGCATTCCCAAGCGCTCCTATTTAAAACGTTAGCTACTCAACATTCGTAAAAGATGTGAATAACCCGTACGTTTATCTTCTTGTTTCTAATCTTCTTGAATAATGATATCGAATGTTACCTTTTCGATCATCTTTACATCTATTGAAATTATATTCATTTATATAGTGAAATACTTTGCTCAGAGGGATTTTTATATAACTGTTTTTGACGGAGTTAAAACTTTATTAGTGAAATGATTCTTAAAACGTCTGTATTACGAACGCATAGAAACTGTAAGGACTAAGAATAATATGACTATTTGTTTCTTATTATATATTTGTATCGAAAAATTCCGAAGTAAAGCAGATAAGCTCTTTCCCGTTAACGTCAATTCTAGTCTCACATTACACAATAAAAAGTACAAACGAAATGCTGCGCTATGCAGCACATGGAAAATTAGACGAGCAAGCTGAACTACCCATAGCTTGGCCAGGTCAAGCTGGTTTGCTTGCCTGTGTGCCTGCCTCCGCTCCAGGTAGTGTGGGCATGTTGCATTTGTACGCCTATAGCAAGAACGGCAAGTTGGCAAGTTACCAACTTCTGAAGCATGTAAATCATAGGAAAATCAATTAAAGTCAGGAAAATGCTGTAAAGTTGGGAACGTTGTTCGGACACAAAGTTTTCTATAGTAAATTTCTATACTTCTAACCTCAGATACACAAACATTCATAGTTTAGCTTCCCATTATACGATTATTTGTAAATAAACAAAGTGATTACTTAAGTTTACGTTTACTCATTCTTTTCAGAATAACACTGTGTTTTTGTTCTAAATACGCTGCGTTTATTGTGATTTAACTTTTTACAGATTACGCTGTACCATTCCATTACTGTTCATAAAAACTAGTACCTTTATTATAAAATAATAAACATCGCATTATAACGAACTTGTTTGTTGGGACTCATAGCAAAGCCCTAGGCCTGGGATCTTCGTAACGCTGTTGTTGCGTTTACAAGTGCTACCGTTTTGTCCTCGATTTCTCAGTCGTAAACAAAAATTGTAAGCACGATCTTGGAGGGTAGGACTAATAACACTAAAGGAAGTTCAAAGACAAATTCTCCATACTGACAGTGCCGCACGACCAAGGACAGAATCCTGTAAACTCTAAAGGCTTCAGAAGCAAGGTTATACAAGCAATAGCTTTGAGATAAGTGGCTTTAAACTTCGAAAGGAAAAAGGAAGTCCTCGTTTATGCTCTTCGTACTTCCTTCCGAACTTAAAATGCCGTTTCTAGAAACTTCTTTCGTGTATCATTTGCTTCTCAACTTCTCGTTTAACAGCTCTGTAAGTGTACTCGATTCTGTGACTATGTTGTTTCCGTATGGAAGTATGTACAAGCTCGCAGCTCAAGGGGACCGTCGGTGAAAATCGGGCAAAAATGATGAGAAGTTACAATTTCGGCTTTTTAACTTATTATTACGACCTAGGAACGTTTTCGTGTAAATCTATTTTGTTACCAGAGTGAAAATGAGAGAGCTACATGGCGATTTAAATAACCCTGAGCGAAGAGCGTGGTTGCACATTTGAGGATTTTTCTGATATTTCTCACAGTTTTTCCAAAATTTCTAGAAGTGTGTTTGCAAAACTTGCTACACATATGTTAATCAATTTATAAATCATATATTTTAAGTAAAACTGCACGATCTAATAAAAAATGCATACGCAGGTTTTCTGACCAATTTTTACTAGTAATTTGTTCGGTGCGTTAGTCTCGGTTGAATTATTTTAGATATTTTTCAGCATTTAAAATACTTACGATCAATTTTTAAGTTTTAAGAGCGAAACTTCGGAAATATTTCCCCAATATATTCCAATGAAAACTTGCTATGCACGAAGCTCATCCAGGTTTGATAAGTATATTTTTTGCAAAAACCTCACCTCACAATTGAACAAAAATTATGCTTTTAAAACCAATTCATTTAAAAGATATATTTCTTAGGCAATTTATTTTATAGCTCAATAAGGAACATAAATCTGCAATGTTGTTTAAAAGTTACGAAAATTGCATTGTATGGGGCATTTTGTAAAATACTGAATTTGTGTTTTAAAACACAATTATCCACGAAAGACTAACATATATGCACCAAACTGTGCAACCACACTTCTTTATTCAGATATAAGATGTAAAAAATTCAAAGTACTGAGTACAATACTTGGTTTTTTGAAAATTCACATATCCGTCCCCTTAACCTATTCGGCACTGTGAAATCGCAAGCGGACCGACCAGAACAGCACACTTGAATGAACCATAGCGGTATGCCTACACTAGTTAACAGTGGAGACAATAGAAGAGTGCAAAATAATGTGTCGCATCCCTTCTTATGCTATAAGTTTCACCCGAATTTTAAACGCGCTGTGGAGGCTTTCCAGAATCACTTTTTCCATCTATACTGTTTTGTTGAAGTAGCGATATTGGTGAAATCCTTTATCTTGTGCATTTTCCAGATAGGGATCGAGCCAGCAAAGAGACATTCTTTCTCGAGAAAATGGAACATGATCAACTACGAAACATAGATGGATCTTTTGTTAAGAGATTAGCATGAAACAGTCATCATATAATGACTCCACAACTCGTTTTATGTATATCTGACTTCAGGTTATAATCCTAAAAGTAGAATTTCAAAAGGGCACTGAAAAAAAATACTGTGTATTTTGTGGATTACATCTCTATTCCAGGAAACCATTCTTTTATAATAGTTTTAACACATCATAGTCTCACAATGGAATGCAAGTGACCCGTGTAGCAATTTGAATATAAATGTGTGTGTGTGTTTTTTTTTAAGGGAGGGCAATATTTCGAAAGGAAAATAAAAAATCTAAACGTTTACAATGAATATTTTGTCATAAAATATAGTTGTGTTTGAAGTCATATTGCTTTCATGAGTTTATTAGCCCACTTTCTTAACTGCATTTGTAATAAAAATGTCCAAAAAACCGAACGTTAGAATAATTACTATAATATGGCTGAAGTATCGTATGGTATCGCGAAAATAGTTTCTATGTGATACCATAAGTAATTTATTCACAGCCAAAAGCATTAACGAAGCAATAACTTTCGAAATAATTCTCGCGTTAAGCACCGCCTATGATAATGCTCCTGACGAAGAAGACATCCACGTTGATTTTTGCTTTCTCTACCACCTACCTACAGCATGCAGAGGAAGTATTGTACTCGATACAAAACTTCGATATCTAGATTTCAGGGGAAATACACCTTTTGAGGTCCACTGAAGACCCCCCCCCAAAAAAAGCATTTTAAGAAAACGATCTACGTGTTATACCGAAGATCATAAATCAAAAACCAAAAATTGCAAAATTGCCAAAAATTATAATTTTGCATGCGGGCGTGTGTGGTGTTTTACTATGTCAAAACCTTTGGCCGAACCTGTCCGGATAGCTGCCTCTCCCGTCTAAGAGTCGCTCTGCCGAAATGACCTCATTCCTTCCTCCCAGAGGAAGTAGATGCAATAGGCCTAGACTTGGCTGCAATGCTGCAAATCCTCATCTGTCATTATGCTATACTCCATAACCCTAACATAAAAAAATTGCTTATGTTCTACATTCACATGACTTTCTCTATCCTCTCTCGTTTATTAGTGGGTATACAAGCTATTCTTACTAAAACTTATTTTTCTGTCTGCTTAATTTTAATCCAAATAAACCTTTGCAGAAATAGCTACATTACACATTTCGTTATATGTAGATACAAATGAGACAGCAATAATGAAATGCTTAAGAACTGAACGCTGTATGCTGGTCTTAAAATTAAATAGTGTTTTCATGCAATCGTGAAAAACAATGGAAGTTGATAGAACGTTAAAACAATGACCAAGTTATGAACAATTCGAATCATTAATAACAGATATCTCAGAAATGGCTTATGCCACAAAAAAAGTTATTTGAAATTAATTGTGCAATTTTTTGTGTAGTACGTTTTCGTCTATCACTTACACAAGATTTGATGCAGTAATTTGTATCACAAATTACTTAAATGTAAATAATGATTGTAATATGAATATGCATTTTTATGTGACATCGATTTGAGATGTTTCTTGACTGTAAGTATTGTTGAGAAGTAAGTTTTTAATGCCTTACTGAAACTGTCAATAATAGCGCGCAATAATGCAAAGAGGGGGGTGAGCTGTTTATCATTATTGGAAACGAGGAAGTTACGTAATGTTGGCGCGTTTTTCGGTAGAAACTTCTGGAATATTTTCTCCCTAAAGCATATGTATTCATAATTTTCATTGGATATTAAAATAGACGCTAATGTTGGCGCGTTTTATTAGCCAATTGCAGTTCAGTTATAATCTTTAGGCATATCGGAGTGTATGGTGTATAAAAAGCCAAGTCAGAGGTAGATCGCGGGCAGTTCATCAAAATTCTTAGTACATTACACGTCGCCTTCAGTCGGCCAGTTCATCAAAAATCTGTGTACACTACACGTCGTCTTCAGTCAGCCAATTCGTCGAAAGTATTTGTACGGCAAACGTCGGGTATCGATTCACAAGTTACGCGCAGCAGAATTATGAAAGATCTAAAATATGGTAAAGTTAATTATACAAAAGGTTGAAGTACGTTGATTAAAAGTGATCAGTAAGAAGTTATTATAACAGTTTCAGTTTGGCGAGTGTTAAGATCAATGTATAAATGTGATAGTTAACGTGTTTGACAATAAATGTGTAAAACAAATTTCTTCATCAGTGTTATATTTGGATAAAAGATTCCTTTCCGTTTACACAACCCTGATCAAGAAACATGTTCGACCGAGACGTAATAGCTAGCCGGAGGACAGTAAACAAAATTTAAATCAAATAACAGTCGCATTCTTTCGAACACTAACACTGCTGCAAATTGCTAACACCAGATGGAGCTACAAACCGAACAAATGAATGACGTCACAAGATGGCTTCAACACATGATGTAAACAAACATTATAAGTAACATCACTCGCAAATTGGCTACCACAACGTGGGGCTACAATAATGTTAAATAAATAAATATAACATCACAACTATATCACTTACAAATTGGCTCCCATACGTGGGGCAGTTAAAATTATGTAACCAAACAAAACAAAAGCAGCACAATATAAGATCTTCAAGTTCTAATAATTTACGTAAAAACATATTACGTAAAACATTAACACCTACAGATTATACAAAATTCCTTCCAAATGAAGAGGGCTTCATAGGCTATTCCCAAACAATTCAAGATAAATATTTTATTTGCCATGTAAATATCGTTAATATACAACATTTTAATCAAATTCGTTAAGAACCATTTTTTAGAAAATAAGAAAATTTCTGAAATTTCCATCTAAAAGTATTTTGGGGTTGGGGATTTTCTTTAAAATCCTCGTGTCGCATCTTTGAAAGGTATTGAACCTAAATACCAAGTTGGGTATTTATCCGGCTTTTCATTTTTGAGATACGCTGTTCACACACACCAAGATCTTTTTCTAAAAACTGTTTCTTAGATTCAGGGGGACTCAAAACATATATTTAAGGTAAAATTCGACATCGAAATTTTGGGTAGATTACAATACTTCCCCTACTTACTCACTATTAGAGCAGTAAAAATAAATAGTTTTGTCCGGAAACTGCTTAGTTTCACCAGTACTTTCACTAAAAAGGGTGCCTATCAGAGTGTGCCAGTTTTATTTTTTTTATTTGCTCACTCAGTGATCGGAAGTGAAAAAAGGAAAGAGAATGATGACGATTTTACTATTATCACACACGACTTAGAAAAACGGTTTGAGGTAAGACATACCAATAACATCTGTTTTACAAAATTCTGAAGGCTGCTTGCATGGAAATGATCAAGATGCAGTGGAATCCTTGGCGTGGGTGGAACGGAGGTAAACATTCGCAGGCGTGACGAAGAGAAAGTCGTAGCATAACGCCATGCTAATGTATGGACATTGCTCGCATTGCATTACTACTTTCAGGCTACCAGTTATTACACGCCTCTCTGAGCTTCCGATCCAGTTACCCTCTCACAAGGAGCTCACAGAGCCGCCCATCAGCCCACTGGTCTGCAAGAATTCATTACATTCATTATAGCAGGGAACAATGAACAGCAAACGAGGAGATAAGTGTGATGGATGTACGTGCTTGTAAAAACTAGGTTTTTAACCCGAAAGACATTTTATTTTGGATTTCTCCCCTTAGGAACATTATTAATTTTGCTTCCTTTACCGCTTAGGTTACTATGATAAAGTAGGTATCATTCGATACAAAAAAAATTCTTGGAAACTGGAGTTTTTCCATAAAAATATTTGCCTTGCACACAACAGATTCCTGACAGGCATCAAATTTAGTGCTTATCCGACCTTTTCGTCTTTTGTGTTATGCTGTTCACGGGCTCAAGACGTTTCACTAAGGGGGTGGGGCCTTCAAGGCAGTTCAGAACGTGTTTCCGGTGAAATCGGATATAGCATTTTGTGTCCAATGCAGTACTTCCTTTGCATTGGTAATAGTAAAAACGTAAAAATGAACTAACATTTTCATAATAATATTCATTTTTACTTTCTATACTACTTATTTATAGTAAGTAGAGGGTATTGTATTTCACCCAAAAATTCAATATCGAGATTTCACCAGAAATATATGCTTTGAGACTCCTGAATATAAATTAAAAAAAAAAGCATTTTAGAAAAACGCCCCTGTGCTGTGTGTGTGTGTGTGTGTGTGTGTGTGTGTGTGTGTGTGTGTGTGTGTGTGTGTGTGTGTGTGTGAACAGGATAATGGTATTAGAGTTCAGTACCGTCAAGAAGGCGAAACGAAGATATAATTATTTTTTTTACATTGTGTTTCGTTATCTTTTACATTCTCAAAAATGGCTAGAACGATTTTGATTAAAATACCATGTGTTTAAGATATATGCATGACAAATAAAATGTATTTGTTGAATTTTCTGCGAATAGTCTGTGAAGTCCTCTTCATTTGAACGAATTTTGTATAATTTTATTGGTAAACTACAAGAGATGGGCAAAATCTTAATACTCAAAAGATGAACATCTCATTAAAGCACAATACTTACGTCAAATAATATTTGTTTGGCCATATCCATTTCCGAGATATTATTTGTTACTGGTTTGCATATTTTTTTACCTTCTCTACCATGTATTTACAGTAAGCAAAGGAAGTATTGTATTCCAACAAAAAATTCGATTTCACCGGAAATACTTGTTTTGAGGCCCTGCTGAATCCCAAAAAACATTTTAAGAAAAAGGTCCGCGTACATGTGTGTGCGCGCGCGGGTGAACAGCACGACGCAAAAGCAAAATTTCCCATAAATACCAGACGTGGTATTTTAGCTTCAGCATCTTCCTAAAATGCAACACTAAGGTTTTCAAGAAAATCACTCCACCACAAACTACCCTTTACATGAAAATATTTTTCGAAATTTCGGTTTTGTCAAAAACGGCACTAACGATTTTGATTAAAATACCATGCATTTAAGATATTTTAATGTAAACTGCAATGTATATCCATTTTCTGGGAATAATCTGTGAAGTCCTCTTTATTGGGAAATAATTTTGTATAATCTTGCATAACGTAAACCATAAGAGATCGGCAAAAACTACTGCACAAAAAAGTGTAATGTGTTTAAAACACGTAATGTATTTCAAATAACTTGTTTCGTGACATTAGGGATTTTCGATATACATTGTTTTTGGTTTGAATGTTTTAATACTTTGCCATTTTTACAAGTGCTGTCGCTATCCACTTGTTTCTCGCGATATTAAGATAAGTGTATGGAATTTTTAGATCAGCATCCAGCGAAAATCTTTTAACGTCTGACTATCGACTTAGTTTCCTTGATTCCCCTTGTATATATAGGTTTATCTGGTTAGCATGAAGTAGATAGAAAAATAAGCTTCCTTAAGAACAGTTCAGGGAAGCTATACAAAAAAATTCTGATGTGTTACACTCACATGACTTTCTCTACTCTTGTACAAACTATTTTTACAAACGCTTATTCTCCATATGCTTCATGTTAATCGAGATATCAAGATGTTAATCGAGATATCGAAATGTTAATCTTATTGCTAATTTTCTTGTAGATGCAAGGGGAATATGGTAGGTTTTAAGAGATAGTCAAATCTTTTAAGCGCTGGTTGCTATGTGGCGCATTCCATTCTCTTTGCATATCCAGGACAAAAAAAAATGAATTAACGAATTCGAGAAAAAGTATAAGTATTGGAAAATTTAAGGGAATAACAGGCAATATCTCGAAAATGGTTCACTCAACCAAAAACATGTATATGACATAAATTGTGTATTTTAATGCGATCTACATTTTTTGTGTAGTAAATTTTTTTCTATCTCTTATGGTTTACCAGTTATGCAAAAGTCGTTCACAATGAAGAATACTTTTGGAGACATTCCCAGAAAATTCGAGATATACATTTCATTTGTCATGAAAATATCTTAAACATATGATATTTTAATCAAAATCGTTAGAACCATTTTTAAGAAAATTAAAATTTTCGAAAAATGTTCCATGTAAAGGGCAATCTGGGGTGGGGGGATTTTCTTTAAAACCTTCGTGTCACATCTCTGGAAGATACTGAACCTAAATATCAAGGACATGCTTCCAAAAACGCTTTTTCTGGATTCAGGGGGCCTCAAAACATGCATTTCCGGTGAAATCTCGGTATCGAATTTTTGGGAGGAATACAATACTTCCCCTACTTACTATGCGTAGCAGAGAAAGTAATAAAGCAATAGTAGGTAGAGAAAGCCATATGAATGCAACACATCAAATTTTTTCCTTCAGATTTAGTGTTGCCTCGGTAGAATTCAATTCTAGGAAACTAAAGCACCCTTTTTAACGAGTAACAAAATTATTGTACGTGGTGAGAAAGGAGGTGGCGACGGTGATACAGTTGTTGGCACCTCAGCTGTTGTATAACTAATCCCTTTAATGCACGGATAATCTAAATGGTATGTCCTTGCCGGTCCTAGTTTTGTCCTCACCACAAAGCATGCGCCAAACAGGTGCAACGTTAAGTGAAGGACGTTGCACGCGTCGTTTAAGTAACACATTCGAACGTTAAGAAAACCATATGTTCGTGACAGAATGAAACTACTCGACTTTCCTTCATTTAAAGATGATGAGCGGGGCCCAGATTATGATGGCATCTTTTAATTGTTGCATTCATAGGCATTGCTAACCTACATATAAACCCTTATCATGGGTCCCAGATTATGAAAATGCATATGTATTAGGTTATTCTTTTTAATTATATGCCACTTTGTTTCAGGGATTTTTCCCTATGTTTATGCCACTGCCCTTTTGCGTCTCTATTTTCCTACAGTTTTATATTATTGACATTTTACATAGCTAACTTTTGTTATGTGAATGTATTACGTAATTTAACAATGTAGGAGCTGTGAGAATAGAAGCCGAAAGTTGCTAACAATGGGTTAATAATGAGATAACCTTGAGGCAACAATAAACTAGAAAGCTTAATAATGCTGCTAATAATTCTTGGAACAATAATGTAATATTTAAAACAGTTTATAAATGGCCTATCAAAAACTAGAAAAGCTTTAAGTTAAATAAAAGTATTCTATTGGAGTAAAATTAGCCAATCAAAGATTTGAAATATAGTAAAAGTATAAATTTAGGCGGTAGAAGCCAGACGCTAGAAGATAGCGTATCCAACCGGATGCTACTAGACAGCGTTCCCGAGCAGTTCCATATGTATTCAATGTGAGATATAAAAATGCATTAAGGCGAGAATAATATAAAGTTTACATGTTAAAAAGTGCAATTAATAAATAATCTCACAGCTCTACAGTAGGATACATCAGTGAAGTGTTATTTAATCGTGTGAAGGATTAATAAAAGGAGTGAAGTAAAAATTATAATTTGTGTAAACCTTCATTCTTTAGCCGCACCACTCCGTGCTAAGAGATACGTGTTTCTACAAATTAATACTGACGCACCCGAGGCAAACATAAATATATAATATTTAAAGAAACATTAAAATACAAAGTTGATTTTTTTAAAAGTGGGGCGTAGGCCACCGAAAAAGTAAAACGTGGGGCGAAGTTTGTATCGTACGTGGGGCTGGAATTGCTTCAAATCGGCGCCTAAACGTGGGGCTACAAAAAACAATTTCAGCATTAACGGACACTAGGACTGAGTTTTTAGGTGAAAATGACAAGTTTTTTTTTATTTCTGAATTAGCTCATATAGATATTCTATACACGCTGTGAATCATTGTAAACAAACATTTTTACGATCCGCCATTTTTAAAAGCCCACCGACATGTTTAAATCACCCTTTTAACCCCACTGGACCCTTTCTATATTTTTTTTTTCTCGGTTTCACATTTTTGCGCATGAAATTTATCCCTTAAACTTCAGTTTTGCTGATTTGTTTGCAAATTTGCTTACGTAATCTAAAATGTGTTATATAGCATGCATTTTATGATTGCCTTATTCACTTGTTCACAAAAAATACTAAAAAACAAGGAAAACTTTAACATCAAGAACTTCATTAAAAAAAAATTATTTGTCCACAACAAAGAACTTCAACTTCAAACAAATCCTTACTGCTTTTTTTTCTCTCCTAAAGTTCCATTTATGCCTAACTGCTTTGGTCTTATCGGCGGTATTTCTTTTGGTACCTATTGGCAATGGTGTTAACTCGTATTCTCTTCTTGTACTCGTTGAGCTTCTTGTACATTTTGGGTTTTAATCATTAGACCACACACACTTTCACACTCTCACTCATACTTCCAGACTCTGAAGAGGATAGGGAATAATCTTGGCTAGAGAAAAATTCCCACCCCCAGCCGGTGATCGAACCCGGGACCCTTCACACAGCAGGCAGATGCTCTACCGATGGAGCTACGGGTCTAGCCTACTTACATTTATTTTCAATACACTCAAGTATTTAAAAACGTCGCTATCATACTTCACTAACAAATCTTAATGCTCATGGCAGTTTTCGAAAACTAGCAATTTTTCGCTAACTAAAAACATTTAATCTTATTATCTGATAAACTATTTGAGCTAGAGCTACGAGCTTTTGCGCAAATGTTTCTTTATTTACTCACATTAAGTATGCCACTTTTCATGGGAATAACTTTTCTTAATTTTCTTTTCAGCTTCTTGAAATAATATTTTGGAACAAATTCTATATTTTCATATTAATTTCTAAATTGTCTCGTTATTCTTACACCTACTTTTCCTACTTGTATAGTAGTTATGCCCATGTATAAATTAATGTTTAACTTTCTGTACACTAAATTTATTAAATTAAATATCAGCTTTGTTTCAGTTTTTAATTTTTAAAAAAAATTTGTCATTTTATAGATCATTTTTCAAATATTTTAGGTCATCAAAATCCGACCCTGTTGATAAATATGCATCGATTTTACGCAAATGCATGTTTAGTATGGTTTTATTTAAGATATGGAATTAAGTTTTGCATTATTGTTTGTTCTGTGCTTGTATGTAAAGTGTAGTGCATATAATTGCATTTTTCCATGCATGGAGCATATAATAAACATATTTTTAAGTCTTCAATTTTAAAAGAACATATCAGTGACAAAATAATAAAGTGCTTACTATAGAGACACCCTCTAGAGGGTCTGAGTAAACTTGATAGTACTTCCACTCGTTTCAAATACGCAAGAAAATTGCGCGGTATATAGAGAGAAATCATAACATTAAACTTTTGTGTTCTGTGGATAAATCATCTTCAAGTTGAAAACGTAGTGCTTCCTGAAGAAACTTCCGCAGAGTTACTAAGTGCTTTCTTACTTTGCCATTAACATATGTAGACGTAGAAAGATGCTTGCTTCTGAGCATACAAATTTGTCATAGCTTACACCTGGGAATTTGGAGAAAACGATCAATCAACGAACGAAATGATGTCTAAGGAAGATATACATTTTAAGTACCAACAATTTTAGTGCATAATTACTGCATATTTTCTAGATTATAGAGTACATTTTAAAGATTTTGACAGCATAAACGATGGCATGTTTCATATATATTTTAGTGCATACACATCTGATAACTGGTGATTCATTTATTCTGAACGTAACAGGCATAAGCTCAATTACAATGTTCATTATAAAATTCAATCATTATAATTAATATCTAGCTAACGCAGAAAACAGAAACAAAATTTATAGAAGAAAATAGAAGTTGTGAAGAGAAATAAAAGAATAAGGAACCGAAATAACTAAGAAAGAAAGATGTGGCGGCATGGTTGTTAATTATATTTATATAATATATACAATTAATAATAAATAAATGCAATTCTGAGAATATCCGTTGGCGCTTCATTACTATCGTTTGCACATTGTCACTGATTATTTCTTATTTTTCAACCGCTTATGTACTTATGGTAGACACTGTACTGCATTTAACCAAAAACCTCAGCGTCGAGATTTCACCAAAAGGAGCTTTGAAGCTCGAGTTCAGTAAGAAAAATCCTCTTAATCGTTTTTGCACAATGACAGCTGTGCGTGCAGAACCAGGTGGTTTCTTTATATACAATGTTATCTCGTAAACATACAATTAAAATTTGTCATTTCCACAAGTAATTCTTCCTCTTAAATTTAACTATTATGGCATAAAAAAGTTTTGACTATCTCCAACAATTCCTCCAAAAACGTTTCCTTAAAATTCCTGTTAATTGAAATAAATGTTTGCAGAAATGGTTTCATTACACGATTCGTTGTAGCTACAAGATGAATACAGAAGGCTGAAGCAATAGTCAATTTAAAAAAAAAAAAAAAAAAAAAAAACATAGGTGGGTATATGCTAACTTTGAAATCCAACTCTTTGGATGACCACGATAAACAAACGAATGACAAGTTAAACACTTCTAAAACTATAAAGTATTTGAACATTCAAACAAATGCCAACGATTACATTAGTCTGCATGATATCGGATGACTGTAAACTAATAAATGATTCTGACTCACTTTTTACTTTCTCTACTACGTATAGTAAGTAGGGGAAGTATTGTATTCCACCCAAAAATTCGATACCGAGATTTCGCCGGAAATACATGTTTTGAGACCCCCTGAATCCAAAAAAAGCATTTTTGGAAACATGTCCGTGCGTGTCTGTGAACAGCATAACTCAGAAACGAACAGTCGGATAAACACCAAACTTGGTATTTAGGTTCAGTATCTTCCAGAGATGCGACACGAAGGTTTTCAAGAAAACCCCCGCACCCCAGAATACCCTTTACATGGAACATTTTTCGAAAATTTTAATTTTCTCAAAAATGGCTCTAACGATTTTGATTAAAATATCATATGTTTAAGATATTTTAATGACAAATGAAATGTATATCTCGAATTTTCTGGGAATGTCTCCAAAAGTATTCTTCATTGTGAACGAATTTTGCATAACTGGTAAACCATAAGAGATAGACAAAATTTTACTACACGATAAATGTAGATCGCGTTAAAATACACAATTTATGTCATATACATTTCTTTTGTTGAGTGAACCGTTTTCGAGATATTGCTTGTTATTCCCTTAAATTTTCCAATACTTACACTTTTTCTCAAATTCGTTATTCATTTTTTTTATGTCCTGGACATGCAAAGAGAATGGAATGCGTCACATAGCAACCAGCGTTAAAATATTTGACTATCGCTTAAAACCTACCATATTCCCCTTGCATCTACAAGAAAATTACCAATAAAATTCTCCATCGATATCTCCATTAACATGAAGCATATGGAGAATAAGCGTTTGTAAAAATAGTTTTACAAGAGTAGAGAAAGTCATGTGAGTGTAACACATCAGATTTTTTATGCTGATTTCAGAACTGTTTTTAGTTCCTTTTTTCTATCACGTACAGTTTTTTCACAATTTCACTTCAAAAATATAGAGATATAAAGATATTGCTTCCGCCACTACACATAAAATTGGGCTTGATGAAGCAATTTGTAAGCGCTCTACCACAGGATGGACCCTGCTTCAAGTATCTTTCCAATAAATCTCCCTCCATTACACAAGACAAATTAAAGGCTGGAATTTTTGTTGGTCCTCAAATAAAGAAATTGGTGAAGGATGAAGATTTTGAGAAGATAATGAATGAGAGAGAAATAGAAGCATGGACCGCCTTTCGATCAGTTACTGAAAACTTCTTAGGCAATAACAAAGATCCTAATTACAAGCCCATTGTCGAAACAATGTTGGAAAATTTTAAGAAGATGGGTTGTAACATGAGTGTACAGGTGCATTTTCTGCATTCACATATCGACTACTTTCGAGAAAATCTGGGACGTTATAGTGAAGAGCAGGGTGAACATTTTCACCAAGATATTCAGGAAATGGATAGGAGGTACCAGGGGAGATGGAATGAAACTATGATGGCCGACTACTGTTGGATGTTGAGGAGGGACAGTCATCTTCAAGGATCTGCAAGGAAGTTAAAGAAGAGAAAGTTTGAAAACAAATAAATGAAACATTTTGGATTCTTGTTTTGTTAAAATGTAGTCGTGAAGTAACTTAGGGTTCTTGAGAGCATTCTTAAAATGTTTCTTGAATAAAAGGTTACCTTGTGTGAAATGGTATTTGAATACTTTTCTACGCTCATTAGTAAAATTGTCAAAACATTACTTATTTTGTGTAAAAACCTGAGGTGATAGATAAAAACGGAAGTTATTTCTGGAATCAGCATAAAACTTGATTCAAGAACACCTACTTTTAACAAATGATCTGACAAAAAGTTTGAAAATGCAGACTAGTGTTATTTAAGAAATGGTTAATAACGAAAAAAATTATTAAATCATAAATTGTGTGTTTTAACGAAATCTACATTTACTTTCCCTACCACGTACATAATAGGTAGAGAAGGTAGGTATTGCATTTCACCCAAAAATTCAATAACGTGATTTCCAGGGAAATGCATATTTTGAGACCCCGTGTAGTGTGTGTGCGTGCGCACGTGTGCGAACAGCATAACTTAAAAACGAAAATTCCGATAAAAACCAAATTTGGTATATAAGTTAACACCTTCCAAAGTTGCGACATGAAGATTTTCAAGATAATACCCAACCCTAAACTACCCTTTACATGGAATAGTATTAGAAATTTTTTATTTTCTAAAAAATGACTAACGATTTTATTAAAATACCATAAGTATATTAAACATATTTACATTACAAATAAAATGTATAACTTTAATTTTCTGGGAATAGCCTGTAAAGCCCTCTGCATTCGGAAGGAATTTTGTATAATCTTGTATAACTGGTAAACGTTAAGCGATAAACGAAAACATACTATGCAAAAAATGTAGATATCTTTAAAACACACAGTAGTCATTTCTGAGATATCCGTTATTAATGGTTGAAATTGTTCATTACTTGGTCATTCTTTTAAAGTCTTGCAAACATCGCGAGAAACAACTAAATTTTAGTTGTTTCTCGCGATGTCATGGAAACATTTGACTATCGCTGTTCCTTTTGTATCTATAGCGAAATGCGTAATGTAGTTATATCTGCAAAGGTTTATTTGGATTAAAATGTAGTATACAGAAAAAGAAACATTAATAAGAATAGTTGGTATAGCCACTAATAAACGATAGAGGTAGAGAAAGTCATCTGAATCTATCACATCAGAAAAAAACGTGAACGTTCATATGTATTTCCCACGGTTTACCAGTTATACAAAAGTATATACCTAAACTTAATTCAAAATGAAAAGGACGTTATACGAGTAGGTTAACCGCAGAAAATTCAAGTTATACATTTTGTCATGCAAATACCTTATTATGGTATTTTAACAAAAAAAATCTGATGTGTTACACTCACATGACTTTCTCTACTCTTGTACAAACTATTTTTACAAACGCCTATTCTCCATATGCTTTATGTTAATCGAGATATCGAGATGTCAATCTTATTGCTAATTTTCTTGTAGATGCAAGGGAAATATGGTAGCTTTTAAGCGATGGTCAAATATTTTAACGCTGGTTGCTATGCGGCGCATTCCATTCTCTTTGCAAGTCCAGGACATAAAAAAATGAATAACGAATTTGAGAAAAAGTATAAGTATTGGAAAATTTAAGGGAATAACAAGCAATATCTCGAAAACGATTCACTCAACAAAAGAAATGTATATGACATAAGTTGTGTATTTTAACGAGATCTACTTTTTTTGTGTAGTAAAATTTTGTCTATCTCTTATGGTTTACCAGTTATGCGAAACTCGTTCACAATGAAGAATACTTTTGGAGACATTCCCAGAAAATTAGAGATATACATTTCATTTCTCATGACATTATCTTAAACATATGATATTTTAATCAAAATCGTTAGAGCCATTTTTGAGAAAATTAATTTTCTCAAAAATGTTCCATGTAAAGGGTAGTCTGGGGTGGGGGGATTTTCTTGAAAACCTTCGTGTCGCATCTCTGGAAGATACTGAACCTAAATACCAAGTTTGGTGTTTATCCGACTGTTCGTTTTTGAGTTATGCTGTTCACAGACACACACACACACACAGACACACACACACAGACACACACACACACACAGACACACACACGGACATGTTTCCAAAAATGCTTTTTTTGGATTCAGGAGGTCTCAAAACATGTATTTCCGGTGAAATCTCGGTATCGAATTTTTGGGTGGAATGCAATACTTCCCCTACTTACTATACGTAGTAGAGAAAGTAAAAAAAAAATCTGATGTGTTACACTCACATGACTTTCTCTACTCTTGTACAATCTAATTTTACAAACGCTTATTCTCCATATGGTTCATGTTAATCGAGATATCGAGATGTCAATCTTATTGGTAATTTTCTTGTAGATGCAAGGGGAATATGGTAGCTTTTAAGCGATAGTCAAATATTTTAACGCTGGTTGCTATGTGGCGCATTCCATTCTCTTTGCAACTCCAGGACATAAAAAAAATGAATAACGAATGTGAGAAAAAGTATAAGTATTGTAAAATTTAAGGAAATAACAAGCAATATCTCGAAAACGGTTCACTCAACAAAAGAAATGTATATGACATAAGTTGTGTATTTTAACGCGATCTACATTTTTTGTGTAGTAAAATTTTGTCTATCTCTTATGGTTTACCAGTTATGCAAAAGTCGTTCACAATGAAGAATACTTTTGGAGACATTCCCAGAAAATTCGAGATATACATTTCATTTCTCATGACATTATCTTAAACGTATGATATTTTCATCAAAATCGTTAGAGCCATTTTTGAGAAAATTAAAATTTTCGAAAAATCTTCCATGTAAAGGGTAGTCTGGGGTGGGGGGATTTTCTTGAAAACCTTCGTGTCGCATCTCTGGAAGATACTGAACCTAAATACCAAGTTTGGTGCTTATCCGACTGTTCGTTTTTGAGTTATGCTGTTCACAGACACACACACACACACAGACACACACACACACACACAGACACACACACGGACATGTTTCCAAAAATGCTTTTTTTGGATTCAGGAGGTCTCAAAACATGTATTTCCGGTGAAATCTCGGTATCGAATTTTTGGGTGGAATGCAATACTTCCCCTCCTTACTATACGTAGTAGAGAAAGTAAAAATCTGATGTGCTACACTCACATGACTTTCTCTACTCTTGTACAAACTATTTTTACAAACGTTTATTCTCCATATGCTTCATGTTAATCGAGACATCGAGCATTTTAAAAATTTGTGTATCAAAGTTATTTTTACACTCAGAACGGCCGAGCTTGTTATGGCAACTCGCATAAAACACACCTTGGGTCAAACTTAGGAAATAGGCTACATGCATTCTAGTAACTTTTAAAGAAAGTCTAAAGGATATTTCCAACAAGGTGGGAAATAAGAAATATTAGGCTTATTAATATTATCGAGTTTTTGATAAATGTTTCACAACAAAAGCTCACGAAGGTGGGCAAGTCTTCTGAAAAGCTTTATTTGAAAAAATTCGATAGAATGATTATTTTTATAAGTTACAACAAACTATACAACAAATCATACGTAAATCAGTTACAACAGTAAACAAAATGTTTCCGAACGTATACAAGCATCTACGGAATATTTTAATTAGGTTTTAATTCCCATTAACACCCAGAAAAAGTAGACCATTTGCCAGTTTTCAAAACATCACATGGCATGTGCATTGCGCAGAGAAAGAGAAGAAGGTGAGGGAGGATAAAGTAAGAGAATAGAGGACAGACGAAGAAACAGGGGAAAATGGGTAGACAGATAAAGGGAGAGGCACGAGAGAAGGCGAAAGCAAAATATCCGCAGTAATGCAATAACGAGAGCAGCGCTGTGGATTCTGCTAGTTATTAAGTGAAATATACTGTTATTGCAGTGATTCATACAACTGATATTTAACCATCACAGTTTTAGTGTCACCAATATCACAATCATACCGAAATCTACCTTGAAATTCCTCTGAAAGAAACATATAGGAGCAGCAGATGCTACATTCAAAAATTAGCTGTCAGTTTTAATTGCATGGTGTAGAGAACTGCAATGATGGGGTTCTCAATGCAATCTTACATCAAGCAATCAGGCCCGTCCAGTCATTTATTGGTACAAAATAAATGTTATTTCCCTAAAATTTAAATGAGTAATTTCTAATTCGCCGCTCAATTTCGGAACCATGCATTTGAAACCGGCTGCTAGCTTCTTGTATGTGACCTCCTATGAGTTACTTGAAATTTTGAAGTGAGCTTCGGCATGAAGTGTTTTGAGAATTTCGCGAGCTTCAACAGTGGATTTTTTCGTTAACCTATCTTTGCTATTCTATGGTAAACACTGCTAATTATCCGAACATTCAATACCGATCTTCGCAGCTTCCTTCCCCTGGCTTCCGAATACTAAATCAAGTAGAGACTATATCAGCTAATTCTGCTAAGATTACCAACATATCATCCCTGCGAAGTTGATGAGCTGCTTGGTTTACAGCCCACATATCCCGGAAGAATAAACGTTTTTTGCAGTCGCTTTCTTCAGCCCTTATATGACAGTTTACAACTGCAGTTAATGTTTCTTGCTGACGAGGCACGCCTTTACTTAAACGATTGAATTAGCAAAGTAATCCGTATTGGGCAGCAGCCGGAATATGGAGTGTCATAATTGCGATACGAAGAGTCCACCTTATTAAACTTGAAGTAGATAGTTGTGGTTTAACTGCCCCACGTATGGAGGAAGGTATTGAGGAAGGTATTGTTTACGTAGGAGTTACTGTTGTTGGAGTTTGCACCACGCTTTGGGCGGCAATTTGAGAGAAGATATTGTTCTTGGATTTTATTTTTTTTTAGCTCCACGTATGGACGTCAATTTGAAGTAGATAGTTTATTACGTAATATGCTGCTACGTATGAGAAACCGATTTGAAAATGTATTTTTTGTTGTTACGCTCCAAGTTTAAAAAAAATATTAATTAACTTTGTTATTAAACTGCTTCTATAGATAGTATTTATGTTTATGTTTGCCTCGGCTGCGTCAGTATTGTTTTAGAGTCGCGTATCTCTTAGACAGGGCGTGGTGCAACAAGAATGTAGGCTCACACAGATTTTAAGTTTAAATTCACTTCTTTTTATTAATCTTTGACACAAATGAAATAGCACTACACTGATATCAAGTGCTGTGAGATTCTTTTTAAATACTTGCACTTTGTTAACGCATACATATAATTTTCGTTTCACACGAATACGTAATATTTCTTTAGAGAACACATCTTCCATCCGTTACTACCAAGGTCTGCAGGCAACTGAACAGATTTCAACCGTCCAAACCCGTAACCTTCTGTATTTCAAGTCTCTGATTGACTAATCCTAGTCTCACAGCTCTTACATTATTAAATTACCTAATGCATTCACATACAATTATTAAACATGTTTACAATAATATAAGCATTTGCAATGACTGTTACATACATTTTTATAAATTATTGCATACATATTGCTTCAAGGCCGGCTGATATTGAATTTACATATTATATAATTTAATTGAAATTATTCAAGCATTAAAAATACTGCCTCAAACTAGGCCAAATTCTTGGAAGAATTTTATCGAGAATTAATCAGATACAAATATTTGGGGAATGCCGTATAAAATCATAATGGAAAAAGTGAAGAAATCTTAAGTATTGTCAAGCTAAATAAAGGAGATGGTAACACGACCACAGATTGGAAGGAGTCAGTAAACGGTTTATTAGAGAAATTACTTCCAGATGATGACCACGCGTTAGATGGTAACACACATACATAAAAGAATAAGCATGAATTTTCCATATCCAAATACAAGAGTGATATTTCCTTTTTATATAACAGAAATTAGCTTAATAATTAAAAGGCTGCCGGACCTGACGAAATTATAAACGAAGTTTTGGTTAATTTAGAAGAGGCAATTACACCTTTTTATTTGTATAAATTATTTAATGACTGTATATGAACAGGTCGCTTTGCAAATTGATGGAAAGAAGCAAAAGAAATTGTTCTAAAAAAAGAGTAAGTACTGATAAAAGGCCCGAAATCTTATCGACCCATCTGTTTGTTAAATACAATTGGAAAAATATTTGAACAGTTGCTTTGTTAAAGAATTTCGATCAATGACTGGAATGAGTGAAAAACAATTTGGATTTAGAAAGGGTCTATCAACCGAAGATGCGATAAATGCAGCATTAAAAACTGTAAAAAAAAATTCACATGCTAAATATATTATAGGAATTTTAATTTACAATTCCGGTACGTTTGATAATTTGTAGTGGTCATACTTTTGTGAGAGATTATGCTAAAAACATTACCCAAAATGTCTTTATGAAATATTACGAGAAGTTGTAACAACAGAGAGGTCTTTATAAGGGTGTTAATGATACAGTATATAAGGTAAATTACCAAGGGATGCCCCCAGGCTTCGGATCTCGGACCTTATTTTAGGACGTTGTATTGGAGACATTAATGGATGATTTAAATGAAGACGCAAGTATTCCAAACACCATTGCTTATGTCGACGATCTTTTATTCATTATTGAGGGTGAGAATTGGAATGACTTGGAACATAAATCAACTAATTTAACACATAAACTAAGTAACTGGTGCACAAACTCAAAATTACAAGTAGCACCAAATAAATCAATTATATCATTTTGAAGGGTAGTTTAAAACGTAATCCAAGCATAAAGTTTAACAATCAAATTATAAGAAGACAAAAGGAAGCCAAATACTTTGGAATATATTTGGACGAGAAACTAAATTTTAGGAAACATACCGAGTACATAAGAAACAAATTCGAAACCGTGATGATGAAATGGCTAGAGTTATGCAACCAAACTTTAAAATGCCATTAGCTACAATTTAAACATACCATTATAGTAATTTTTCATCAATTATAATATATGGGCTAGTGTTTGGGCCACTCGGATGCAGGATGTCCAAATAAGGACAACCCGAGGGAAAATTTTGCTACGATATACTGGAGCAGTTAAACCACTCCAACTATGGCCAATAGATAGTTTTATTAAACTGAAGGGAGAAAAATTTTGGTTAAAGAAGAATGAAATGGGAATAATAACATAAATAAATGGGAGATGTGAAAATGTAGCTGAAATTGAGCAGTTTTTAAAATTAAATTGGCAACAAGAGTGGGATACAGGAAAGAGAATACATAGTTTATTTAGTAACATAACCGAAATCCTTAGATTCAAGCATATTCAACCTACCAGAGGACTAATTCATTACATTACCGGACATGAACGTTATAAAAACGATATTTGTACTACCTGTAACAAACAAGACACACGCGAACATGTCCTGTTTGAATGTCCGCGATATGAAGAGCAAGTAACTGAAGCACGGGCTGAATTAATTAGGCATCAAATAGTGGATATATTAAGAAACAAAGACTTGCATATTTATTTAGACAATCTAGAGAGTATAATTAGCAAAATTGCCTGGGAAGAGAGAATTGAACAAGTGGAAACAACTCGTACACAAGAAGGTAACGAAGAATTAAGAAGATCCGAAAAAATTCTAAACCATTTATCCTTAAATCTAATAACTGGTACACCGATGGATAACTTTAATACACAACAAACAATACCGACGAAGAGGAAGCAGGTGGTGAAGAGGAGGTAGAAGAAGAGGAAGGAGAAACAAAATTAAAACTATAGAAACATACGGGCATACTCCTGTATTTTATTAGGAAGATAATTATGGAATGAAGGAGGAGGATAATATTGAGGAGGGGAGATTAGGAAAATTTATGCTGAACATAAATAGACATCAGAGGATGACGAAAAATGGTGAGGGGCAGAGGGAGGCGTAGAAGAAGGTGCCGGTGTAGAGCAGTATGGAAGAGAGAAACAGAGGAGGAGTGAATGTGGATTCAATAATTATGGAATGAAGGAGGATAATATTGAGAAGGGGAGAATAGGACATTTATGCTAAACATGAAGGAGATCAGAGGATGACGGAAAATGGTGGGGGGCAGAGGGAGGCGTAGAAGAAGGTGCCGGTATAGAGCAGTGTGGAAGAGAGAAACAGGAGTGGATGTGAATTCAATAATTATGGAATGAAGGAGGATAATATTGAGAAGGGGAGAATAGGACATTTATGCTGAACATGAAGGAGATCAGAGGATCACGGAAAATGGTGCAAGGGCCCAGAGGGAGGCGCAGAAGGTGTCGGTATAGAGCAGTGTGGAAGAGAGAAGCAGAGGAGTGAATGCAGGAAATTGAGGATTTCGGGCATCTGGAGGGGGAATATTGTCGAGTGAGTGTTAGTGAAGTGTTGTATAGTGTTAAAAGAAAAATGGAAGTGTGATTGATGTATTTAGTACAATAAGATGTAACTGTTATAATTATTAAAACATGTGTGTTGAAAGTGAAAGATGAATTAATGATAAGTGAAAACTGAAAATGTATTAATTAAATAAAAATCACATTGTGCTACAGAAATTAGGTAATAGAATAAGTGAAATGATTAAAAAGAGAAAAAGTGTTATGTGAATTACTAATGAAAGGTAAAATGTATAAATATAGAATTAAGGAAATAATTGTTAAGATTAAAACAGGAGAAATTAAAAATTGGGAAGAGAAATTAAATTTCGATTTATAGCTTTGTAGTACGAGCTTAAAGTACTATTGCGCATATGTAATTGGTATTAATATAATGAAATAATGATATATATATTGTTTAAGTAATTAAAGGATTTAATTTATGTAATGAATTTTGTGAACTACACATTTGAAGAAGGGTAAAGGGATATTAGCTAGGAGTAAATAATTGTGGCTAGATGATTTTCATTATAATTCACTATAATGAATAGTTAGTATTGAGAAGATATGCATAAAATAAATGTTTTTGGCTACCAGAGCAGATTCTGCTGGGTACCAATAGTGTAGATTCGCTTTTGTTATTCTTAGAAATAATTATATGGGTTAATAGCTGCTTACCAGTTATTTATGTTACTGGATTCTAGTAAGTAATAATAATTCACTTAGAATAATTCACTTAGTGCAACTAAGAATTATTATTTTACGTTTATATATATTTTACTGTACTTTATTTTATGGTATCCTATTTCATTTATTCTATTCCTTCTTTATTATTTTTCATTTCTTTTAGTTGTTAGTGTTAATTTATATCTGTAAAATAATGATGTATGACATAAATTATAAATTGTAGATAAATTATAAAGTTTGCAATATACGTCCTGATATAGGTAACTAGATGCCATGACGTTGTATGACAGATTTGATTTGATTTTTTAGTCGACCTTCTTTTCTTTTCTGAAGCACTTAAATGGAGACTGTAACCCTTATATATTCGCCATGCTAATTTTACCAAGTTCTGGTAGGTAGTTTTTCTCGCAAACTATACAACTTGCATAAGTGTAACTGTAAATGAGCTGTAGTTCCGTGAGTTTGTTATAAAATAACAGCTTTCTGGGCGCTTTCAATGGGACTATTAATTACATTATAAACATTGCTTATACGATATTTACTTGCAGTGTCCAAAATGTTATTGTGTTTTATCGGACGTTGACAAAATGTATGATGGAAGGTTCATTTACTGGGTCGAATAGTTTCTGAAAAAATGTGCCTACATATGTGGTATAATAAATTTGCAGGAAACCATAAAAGCCTGAAACGGTGCCTTAATACATGTCGAATCCACGTGCACAGAGAATTTTTGGTTTCTTTGGAATCATACTACTTTAGTCGTATTTATCTGCCTTTATCCTTATCTTTATTATATGGTCACCGTCAATTTCTTTCAACAAGCTTTTGGGTATTTATATTACTATATACCTACGTAATGCAAAACTAAACCACTTCAATTTCTCTTTTAAAAGTCAGGACATCCAAAGCCCCAGTTCTAGTGCATAAAACCCAGCAGTAGAAAATGTTACGAAGCCCTGAAGGATTTGCTTGAATTTTAGGTTTTTCATAACTTTTAAACTCGCAAAGAAAACAAATAGTAGAAACAAATTTAATTTGACCCTCAGCAACAGCGCTTCCCTTTTACAAGTTACTGCATTGCAGCAGAAAATAAAAAGCACAATGAAAATTGCTAAATTTGAAGTCACATCCAAGCTTCAGATGGAAAGGGAGCGTGCTTCTAGTCTCACAGGATATTCAAATAAGCGTTTACCGTCTTAAACGGCCTTGCAGACGGAATACATACAAAATAATTATGGGTGTAAAGTGCATATTCAATTGTAATTTTAAGCCAAACACCGAATATGTGTAATTTTGATCCAAATTGGCGTGGATCAAACGCTAACAGACATCGAACTGTAATTCCCAGCTGTCGTTCTCCCTTTCAGTTAAATGATGAATAACCAATGTATGGTGTATTTATGAAGTGTTTTGAGGGGCAAATTCCAATACAGCTCGCAACTCACTACATATATATATATATATATATCGGATGATTAACATTCAAATGACTTTCTCTGCGCACTACGGTTTATTTTTACAGTTTCCACAAAGTATTCTTATAAAAGCTTATTTTTCTATTTTCTATCTACCTTATGTTAATCCAGATCAACCTATGCAGGTGTAGTTTCATTACATAATTCGTTAGAGGTACAAAGGGGATACAGAAAATCGAACCGACAGTCAGGTATTTAAAAGATGCTTTAAAAAATCTGATGTGTTACACTCAAATGACTTTCTCTACTCTTGTACAAAACATTTTTACAAACGCTTATTCTCCATCTACTTCATGTTAATCGAGATAAACATTTGCAGAAATTATCGTATTACTAATTTTCTTGTAGATGCAAGGGGAATATGGTAGGCTTTAACCGATAGTCAAATCTTTTAAGAGCTGGTTGCTATGTGGAGCATTCCATTCTCTTTGCATGTCCAGGACATAAAAAAAGAAGAAGAAGAACGAATTCCCATTTGAAAAAAAGTATAAGTATTGGAAAATTCAAAGAAATAATAAGAAATATCTAGGAAATAATTCACGCGACAAAAAATATGCATATGACATAAAGTGTGTGTTTTAATGAGATCTACATTTTTGTGTGTAGTAAAATTTTGTCTATCTCTTACGATTTACCAGTTATGCAAAATTCATTCAGAATGAAGAGGACTTTTCGAGACATTCCTAGAAAATTCAAGATATACATTTCATTTGCCATGAAAGCATCTTAAACACATATTTTAATTAAAATCGTTAGAGCCATTTTTGAGAAAATCAAAATTTTCGAAAAATGCTCCATGTAAAGTGTAGTCTGGGGTGGGAGATTTTCTTAAAAATCTTGTACCACATCTTCGAAAGATACTGAACCTAAATATCAAGTTTGGTATTTATCCGACTTTTTGTTTTTGAGTTATGCTGTGCACAGACACATGGATCTTTTTCTAAAAATGCTTTTTTTGGATTCAGGAGGCCTAAAAAATGTGTATTTCCGGTGAAATCTCGATATGGAATTTTTTGGTGAAATGTAATGCTCCCCCTACTTACTTATACGTAGTGAGAAATTAAAAATTGGCAAAGTATTAGAAACAGATATTTCGGAAATGATTAATGCCACAAAGAAAATTGTACGAAATACATCTGTGTTTTTAACAGATCTACATTTTTCGTGCAGTATGTTTTTGTCCCTTGTGCTTTACCAGTTTTACAAAATTATACAAAATGCATTCTGAATGCAGAGGGTTTCACAGGCTGTTCCCAGAGAATTCAAGACATACAATTTTAAAGCTCCCTTTATTGAAAAACTATCTCTTGGACAACGCATAATAAATACAGAATTACCAATAAACACACATATAAATGGTTGAATAGTGCAATAAGAAAAGAACAAAGTCATACAATGAAACAATGTTAGAAGAAAGTAATAGTAATGTTAAAATTAGAAAATGTTAAAACTTTTACAAATATCCATGCAGAAGAGATAAAAATAAAATCTGATGTGTTACACTCACATGGCTTTCTCTACTCTTGTACAAACTAGTTTTACAAACGCTTATTCTCCATCTACTTCATGTTAATCGAGATTAACATTTGCATACTCTTATCTTATTGCTAATTTTCTTGTAGATGTAAGGGGAAAATATATTTACAAGGGCAATATAGAAATACAGTAGCCTTCAAGCACATACATATCTCTTAATAGCTGGTTGCAGTACCATTCCCTTTGCCACAGATTATAACTCTTTGCATATCCAAGACAAAAAAATGAATAACGAATTCCCATTTTAGAAAATAAGTATTGAAAAATTTAAGGGAATAAGAAGCAATATCTCGAAAATGGTTCACTCAACAAAAAAAATGTATATGACATAAATTGTGTATTTTAACGCGATCTACATTTTTGGGTAGTAAAATTTTGTCTATCTCTTATGGTTTACCAGTTATGCAAAAGTCGTTCACAAGGAGAATACGTTTGGAGACATTCCAAGAAAATTCAAGATATACATTTTATTTGTCATGAAAATATCTTAAACATATGATATTTTAATCAAAATCGTTAGCCATTTTTGAGAAAATTAAACTTTTCGAAAAATCTTCCATGCAAAGGGTAATCTGGGGTGGGGGGATTTTCTTGAAAACCTTCGTGTCGCATCTCTTGAAGATACTGCACCTAAATACCAAGTTTGGTGTTTATCCGACTGTTCGTTTCTGAGTTATGCTGTTCACAGACACACAGACAGACAGACACACACAGACACACACACGGACATGTTTCCAAAAATGGTTTTTTTGGGGGGGGATTTTTGGGTGTCTCAAAACATGTATTTCCGGTGAAATCTCGGTATCGAATTTTTGGGTGGAATACAATACTTCCCCTACTTACTGTACGTAGTAGAGAAAGTAATAAACTGTGGGTTGTTTTGAAAATCCACGATGATTTGGGAGAAGCCAATAGAAGAACATGGGCGGCTTACTATGGACAACAAAGATGATTTCTTTCAAACCGACGTCCCAAATGATTTGATGTCACTAGTGGGTAAGTTCAACGTCTTGCAAGTGTCAGTGAAGAACTTTGGAATTGTTTGTTACACGGGTATCTATTAACAGCCCCATCACCAATGTGGCCAAGAGTATATTTTTCTTCATACTATGGAACTGTTGGCTGGTAGAATTCCTTTTCTCATCATCAACCTCCTTTCATCATGCAAATAGCTTAAATGTACAACACTTAAATTAAACTCGTTTAAAAAATTACAATTTTGTGCTTTAATGAGATCTACGCTTCTCATAGGAAGTCGTTATTCTTTTTATCTTCTTCTTCTTTTCTTTTTTCAAAATCATTAATAACATAGCGACAATCTCTTTAAAATTCTGACCACCAGTTTACTTCTGGATCGTACAACGAGATGTATAAATGTAAATTAAACTTTCATCTGGATTAATAAGAATTAAATAGGATAATAAGCTTTTGCAGGAATAGTTTGCAGAAAAGCGAAGAGAAAGTTACGTGAACGCAGCAAATATTATTTATATATGCTGCATATCGATAGAAATCCACGAGTTTACTGAATTTTCTTTATTATTACATAATTTATTTTAAAACTAAATTCTTTTATTTGCCCAGGTTTTCGTTCATCAGCGAAATTATTGAGTTAATTGTAAACGACTTCGTGACTCAATTAAAATTAATCTTATCTTACAGATAAGATTCAAACGTGATAAAATCGATTAATTGCCAAATCATCATATGCTGAGTTCCACAGCTCACAAGTGGCAATTGTACACGAAGACTGCAATTAAAACTCCAATGTTTGAGACAGTGGACAAGAATAAAAAAAAAGTTGCATTCACATGACTTTCTCTTCTCATTCTTCTACAAAACTTATTCTTTTATTTCTTGTTAATTAAGATAAACTTTGATTACACATATACAAACGTCGTCGTTATAGGTTTCAGAAGAATACAGTACCTACGCTAAAGTCATGCACACATTTTGAAAACGCGGATCGCTATGTGATGGCTTTGAAATTACATGTTCTTTGTACTACCACAAGAAAAACCGAATAGCGACTTATGCCTTGAAGAAAGTAGATACGGATTCTTTTATTTTCATTGCGTTTCCTGTAAATCACAAGAAGTACGTATACTCCATATGTTGAAAAAACGCGAATTTATTTTTCATATTTTAATTAATATTAAACGAAGGCTGCGTATTTTCCTTACAAATGCGACAAAAAGGTAGCTGAGAACTAAATTTCCTTTAGACAGGCTGTATCGGATGAATACCAAGCAATGCAAAGATTTTCGCGAAATTCCCTCAACCAATTGAAATTTATTACTTATTTTTTATTTTCTCAACAATGGATTTAACGATAGGCATTAAAATATCATAATGTTTGAGGTAATGGCATGAATAAAATGTACACCTTGAATTTCCTGTAAACACCCGTAAATACCTTTTCATACATAATTCTGAATAACTGGGAAACCATTGGAGGTACGCAAAAACTAACGTAGAGCTCGTTAAAATATACAATTGGTTCAGAAGCGTTAGAGGTTTTCGAAATATTTCATGTTGTATGTTGCATTTTCCCAAATGTAAGTGCGACACCTAACGAAATATGTTTGAAAGTTTGCAATTTTTCTTTCTTCTTTACTTTTGTAAGAGTTTGTTATTCCGATTTCAGAAATTATTTCTTCGTGCTTCTGATATACACACTTGAATGTCATTTGCTGTTTTTGCATGTTGTATGTAACTAAGCACGTATTGCTTAGTTTGAAATTGCTTCTATGCACACATGTGTGATAAATAACACCACCATGGATCGAAGAATCACTTTGTGTGTGTGTGTGTGTGTGTGTGTGTGTGTGTGTGTGTGTGTGCGCGCGAGAGAGAGGAGAGAGAGAGAGAGAGAGAGAGAGAGAGAGAGAGAGAGAGAAGGGGAGGATTTGTAATGGAAGCAGAAAGTGGTGTGATGTACCACGTCAGATTGTTGTTGTTTACCGTTTCTCATAACCAGGCAGAGGGGTTTATGCAAGTAAACCATCTAGTTAGGAACGCGCCGAGGATGGTGGCGAAGGAAGTTGGAAGCACTTCTGACCTTGCAGTGCTCTCTGTATACAAAATACGATGTACAGTTGTAGGCAGTACACCCTACTTCGAAGGTAGACCAGGATTAAGGAGTATTAGAAGGGGGGGGGATTGTATGTTTAGCTATTGATAGTGCGCAATTTGTTTATGAAACCTAGTAAACAAGCATTTCGAAAGCTGTACATTTTTAAAGCAATATCCGCTCTCATCTAAGGTATGAAACAGGTCCTCGAAAAATTCTGATTTGTAGTTTGGGGCTGAGGGGGTTGAAGGTCCACTTTCCTCATTTTTCCTTTCTAATAATAATGCCGTATGTTCCTTATGCTTCACGAATTACAGTGTTGTTTAACACGGTGTTTTAAACGTCTTTTGACCTCTATATTACATTTGAGGTTTCGCCATTTGTGCTGAAGTATTCCCTGCCACATCCCTCCACAAATTAGTATAATTTTTATATATAAACTCTTCTTTGCTTTAGGCATATTTCCACAGTTCTACCCCGGTGTATATGCAGCGAATAAATGGAACAGTCGCAACGAAACGTCTGATAAGGTTTGAAGGAGTGTGGCCGTCCTACCTGACGTCACCTATACTGCGTGCGCTAACAGGGTTGCTCTGTTTACCTACTAAAACCCCTCTGCCTGCCCATAACATCTCAGGGCTACGGAGAAGAAGTGATGATGATCGAAGGCTCAAATTAGACCGGGGTGTAAACGGCTGGAAGTTACACAAGGGTATTTTTAGGATAACCCTGAGAATAAAATACCTAATTCAAACAACTCGTCTTAACTGATATTCGAATTCGGATGAAAATTAAGCGTAAGCACAACGTAAACTTAAAACCTAGATATGCATTGTAATGGAACGAACCATTCACAATAGTTTGAATTATGACCTAAGGTAAACTTGTAAGTTTACAAGGTCTAAGCTTTAAACTTGTCTACGTCAAACAAGAAACTAGTCAATCAGAGAACGATTCTCATCACGTGATTATTCTGCTACCTCACATCAGATGTCGCCATGAATTCAGACGCTAACTGCAGTTCTGTATAAGATCACAGGTAGTGATAACACTGGGATACCTATAAAAATCATAGCAAAACAAATTATAAGAGTAGATGATACTTTTCTGTGAGTTTAACTTCCTTTAACCAGGCATTTTGATGCATGCACGAGGGCGGATCTATAAGTCCATGTCTTTGACGAGAGATAGCGTTCTAATCGCAGGTTTTTTGTTTGCAGACAAGTCTTATATCTATTCTGGGTATAACAGCAGAAATTCGTCGTCATTTGTTTCTTAGAACATTGTTGAGGGCGTCTAAAATAAGCAGATGTGTGTTGCTTCGTAGAAAATGGAGAAAACTGAATTTCGTGTTCTGATAAAGCACTACTTTTATCACGGTAAGGCGGTGAAGAAAACGGAAGAACAGCTGAACAAATATTATGGGGACTTTGCTCCATCACATGGCATAGTTCACAAGTGGTTCACAGAATTTCGATGTGGCCGTTCAAGCACAAGAGATGCCGTGCGCACAGGACGACCGGTTGAGGTCACAACAGAAGAAATGGTGAACAAAATTCGCGATATTGTGTTGGAAGACCGCGAGGGAAAATCCGTGAGATAGCCAGGACCGTAAACATCTCGAGTGAGCGGGTGTATAACATTCTGCACGAATTTTTGGGTATGAGAAAGCTGTCAGCAAGGTGGGTGCCGCGACTACTCACAGTTGAGAACAAGCGGAATCGTGTGACCATTTCACGGATGTTTGAACATGTTCCAGCACAAACCAAATGAGTCTTTGTAGCGTTATATCGCGGTTGATGAAATTTCGATCCTTTACTATCAACCTGAAACCAAACAACATTCAAAGTCTTCGGCAAACTTACTCCAACGATAGCGAAAACCATTCCGTCGGCAGGAAAAATCATGGCAGCTGTCTTTTGGGATTCACAAAGGGTGATGTGATGGACATCCACTACCTGGAAAAGGGTAAAACGATCACAGGTTCATATTATGCCGCAATGCTGGATCAGTTTCATATGGAATCGTTAAAGAAAAGACCCTATTTGGTGAAGAGAAAGGTTCTCTTTCACCAGGATAATGCACCCGCACACAAGTCAGCCATTGACATAGTAAAATTTGTGGATTGGGCAACGAACTGCTACTTCACCCACCATATCTTCCAGATTTGGCTCCGAGCGACTTCTTCCCCTTCGCAAACCTGAAAAATTGACTCGCTTGGGAAGAAATTCACGTCCAGTGAACACATCACGGCAGAAACAACCTCAAATTTTGCAGACTTCGAAAAATCATATTTTTTGGAGGGGTTAAAATAAAACTGAAGAAACGTTGCACAAAGTGTATTGAATTGAAAGGAGACAATGTTGAGACATAAAATTGATTTTTTTTGGAAAGAATTGTTATTTTCATTAAAAAGTCAGTGACTTATCAATCCGCCCTCGTGCATAACCTTTTGTCGTGTGCACTGTCGGTGGACGCTTCGCGGATCACCATATTAGCTCAGCTGTTTCAGGCTCTCTTACGATTGGCTGCTGCTTATGTTTCCATTTGTGGTTATAGATGATACATATTGCATTATGCTAATGCTTATTTTCCTTCTGAATGGCCCCTTAGACATTTGAGCTAGAATACGCGAATAACAGTTAATGGTTTACTAATTAAAAATATCAGAACACGATATATATGATCAGGGATAAAAGAATTTATAAAACAAACAGGCGCAAATCTATAGGTAAGACAAATCACCGCTGTTGATATCTGTCATAAACCACATGTTCACATCATGTAACAATAGCTTCATTATACTTTTGTTGTACTTATTGACAAAAACTTATTTGTTAAAAAAGCCTATGCCTCTTACAGGACAGATGAACAAGTACATACATGTTATAATATGGTATGGTATTCTTATATTACAAATATATTCACAATAAGAGCTGTCAGACACTTGAAAATATTGTTTGGTGCTAACTCCTAGTCTAATGAATGAGAGAATGAAGGGAAAATGGAAGAAAAGAAAGTGCACGCTGTAGATCTATCGCCTCGTCTCGACAGGTAGATCTGACTTTCCCTCTGGTAAGGAGTTATTAATAAAGTAGGTAAGTAAGTCGTGATCGCAGGCTAAAGGCAAGGTCGTCCGCGCATGTGTACGTTCTGAAAAAGCGACACACACACACTTGCCAGAGCATTATTCAACTAACGCTGCTAACAAGAGAAATCATCAATGATCTCTTACAGACGTTTCTTACCGGTTTATAGGTATCTGAAGTTCAACTTTTGGCTGCTATAGTACGCATTTATTAAAATGAGCTATTTTCAACATGTGATGAAATGCATTTTTTCCAGAAAATCTTAGGCAGGCCATGAAAGACTAACATAATATTATTAAAAAACGTCGAGGTGCTTTTTTTTTTTTTTTTTTTTTTGGAGGGGCAACGTTTTTCGTGGAGTTGACGGGTCGTGTTAAGCAGATGGTGTAATTCCACTCTTTACATCAGGAATGTCAGAATACGTGCATTCTTGCAACCTTCAAAGCGCTAGGGTGAAATCCATGTAATGTACACAAACCACCTCTCAATTACTTATGGCCAGGGACACAGATGTACAACGTGGAATGAAGCATATTACAATGATACTTTCTATCTAGCATTACTTAAACATAATTGATACACAAGTTATGTAATTCAGCTCTAACTGAAATGCCGATTAAAAACAAAAAATATACAATTCCAAAGCGTTTATGCGAAACTATAAATACGTATCATAATAAATATTTCGTCAATGGGAAAAAAACATCGCTTCATCTACACGTTATAAACTAAGTTTCAAATAGGATATGGAATTTAAAAAATTAAAATGAACGTAGTATACCTATATATACAGGGGTAACTAAAAGATTTGGCCGATACAGAATCATTTGTATTAAAACCATGCTGTAATGAAATGTATTTTATATAAAATCCCTTCAATATAAAAACCAAAATGTATATGCTTGCAAATGGGCATGCCTAATTTAAAAAAACCTTAAGTTTAAATTTTATAAAATATGTATTTGTCCACCACTCGCATGCTACTAAATACTTATCTAACAGCCGGCCTAATTTTAATAAATTGTATAACATTCAAACAAGCTTTACAAAAATAGAATACAAAATAGAGAAATATTAGTAGGTGCAAAAGATACATGTACCTATTCAATAAATCGGTAGATTCATTAGTTCCAGTGTTATTTGAGAAACGTTTCATAAACGGTAGTTTTCAGAAAAATTGCTGCGAAGACTATATATTTTTAACTCTATTGAGACATAAGCAATGCGAAGAATAAAACAACGAATAATTGTGTAATTATTTAACTGGAATGATGGGAATAATTATACTAACTAAAAACTATTTCCTAATGAATGGCAGTTTTTAAACACTTTAATGCTATTTACCTCCACAAATAATTCTCTTAACATTACTTTTGTATAAGATTAACCGGGAAGATTAATAAAAACATCAGAAAAGCACAATGGATACATGGCCTGTGGTATAATCACATGTTTTACTTTAATCGTTTTCTTACGTACATCGCAAAAACCTCAAAGAATTTCACCAACCAACATCGGCAATGTTCGTAATGTTTGTTTAAATTATACTATTTCCTATAATATGTACAAAATTAAAGTTATTTTAAATATGCATGTAGCACTGTATGAACTAGAACGTCAGCTTTAGAATGTTGCATTTTTGTTACTGGTGAAGCTTCGTGACTGCATATATTTGACTAGAAACCTTATTTCCTATCCCACAGTTTCTTAATTTCTCTTTCGCAAGATAACATCATTTTCTTCATGCCAGTGCACCGCTATACCTGACTCCTCCAAGAGTACATGCTTTGTACCCAGCAACAAGAAAACCTGGGCAAGCTCAGGCAATTCTATTGTTTGTAAACAGACGTCACCCGAGAATCCCATGTTAGGTAACGCACTGGCAATGTTTTAATCCGTATTGTTGGTATACACTTCATAGCCTACAAATATTAAACAGGTCATCACGTCTAGCATTCAACCAAAACCGTAGCTCCATCATATGCATCATCTGTCACCGCAATGGGCTGCTATCTTCAGCATCTAATAGCGATTTAGCGTCGTTGAAGAATTATATTCCTTCTACTATACTAAGGAAGAGAAACAGTAAACTAATCCATCGTATGGGGATAAAAACAAAAGTGCAGCAGCATTATCAAAAACTTAGCTTACATGAAATCCTGCAAATGTCTTCAAAGCAATTTCTGCCATATTCTTAATGACTTCTCAAACATGTGAGAACGTTTTATGACACAAGCCTAGTGTTTCTCTGCGGCAATGCTTAACAAACTTTTTACTTTCTCTACTACGTATAGTAAGTAGGGGAAGTATTGTATTCCACCCAAAACTTCGATACCGAGATTTCACCAGAAATACATGTTTTGAGACAACATGAATCCAAAAAAAGCATTTTTGGAAACATGTCCGTGTGTGTGTCTGTGTGTGTGTGTGTGTGTGTGTGTGTGTGTGTGTGTGTGTGTGTCTGTGAACAGCATAACTCAGAAACGAACAGTCCGATAAACACCAAACTTGGTATTTAGGTTCAGTATCTTCCAGAGATGCGACACGAAGGTTTTCAAGAAAATCCCCCCACCACTGATTACCCTTTTACATGGAACATTTTTCGAAAATTTTAATTTTCTCAAAAACGGCTCTAACGATTTTGGTTAAAATATCATATGTTTAAGATATTTTTATGACAAATAAAATGTATATCTTGAATTTCCTGGGAATGTCTCCAAAAGTATTCTTCATTGTGAACGCCTTTTGCATAACAGGTAAACCATAAGAGATAGACAAAATTTTACTACACAAAAAATGCAAATCGCGTTAAAATACACAATTTATGTCATATACATTTTTTTTGGTTGAGTGAACCATTTTCGAGATATTGCTTGTTATTCCCTTAAACTTTTCAATAATTTTCTCAAATGGGAATTCGTTATTCATTTTTTTGTCTTGGATATGCAAAGAGTATTAATCTGTGGCAAACGGAATGGTGCTGCACCTAGCAACCAGCTATTAAGAGATATGTATGTGCTTAAAGGCTACTGTTTTTCTATATTGCCCTTGTAAATATATTTTCCCCTTACATCTACAAGAAAATTAGCAATAAGATAGACTCTGCAAATGTTTATCTCGATTAACATGAAGTAGATGGAGAATAAGCGTTTGTAAAAATAGTTTGTACAAGAGTAGAGAAAGTCATGTGAGTGTAACACATCAGATTTTTTGACCATGGAACACTGAACTTGGTGTCCTCAAATTCGTCAGTTTATTCGCAAACAGGCTCAGAATCATAAACTTCCGAACGTCTCCGGAGCAGCATTCTTTTCTCTCGGCCGGTGATACGCCCACCCCAGCAGGATTCAAAGCCACCTACCTCAAGACCATCTCCATCAGCGAATGCATCGTTTGAGGAAGATTAACTCATCTCTAATCCTACAGATCAGTCTTTTATATTTAATTCTTTATTGTATGCCGGAGGGACGTCATTGAGGTTGACCTTTACTGTTCTTTGTTGTCCTAGTTATTTTATGTTTTTATTATTTGACGTTGGGCAATGAATGAAATGGGTGAAATAATGCTCACAGAGTCCGGGGTCTTTAAGAGGTACTTGACATTCGTATTTTAAAGATAAGGCAAAACACCGGGATGTTTGCCGTTAACTACTTGTGTAATTTTTCTGTTTCCTACTTGTATAGTGTCTTCATAAGCATGTAGCTATTGCGTTCTACGCTGAGACTATGGCTTAAAACAAAAAAGTATTTCGGTTAAGGGAATATATGTATATGGAAAATTCACACGCTCAGTAAATACTAAATTTCTTTGCGATCGCTTCAAATAAATGTTACAAATTTATAAACACATACAACTGGTTTACTTAATTGTTTTACTATACCCTTTTTTTTTTAACTAGAAGATATCTAAGCCTAAAGGAACTTCAATTGTGATGCCACCAAAACCACTGAGACCATCGCGGAACACTGGGAAATACTGCTCTAGAGTGTAGGAAAGTAGCGTTCTAATACTGTGATCTCACATATCACCTGTTCTGGGAACTTTTTCGTTTTTCATCCAGGAATAAGAAAATCTAACCACGGGCATTCTTTCCAATAGCTGTGCCAATACAGCTCAAATCCAAAGCTATTAATTAACTGTAATGTAACGCGTGAAATCAAACATTCCAATGAACCATACAGAATATCTGTGTTCAAAGACTTCACCATGGACCCAAGGACACGCTGATATGCCTTATGACAATGAGGATGTGATTCAAGAACATTGAGGCAGTATTTTTAACACTTAAATGATTTCAATCAAATTATATAATATATAAATTCAATAACAGCTCGCCTTAAAGTAATATGTGTATGTAACAAGATATAAAAAGTGTATATTACAGTCATTGTATATGTTTATATTATTGTATACATGTGTAATAATGTTATGTGAATGTATTACGTAATTGAGAAATTGGTTAAAAGTTGCTAACAATGAGGTAACAATGAGGCAATAATGAATTAGAAAGTTTAAATGATACTGGTAATTCCCGGAGCAACAATAATGTAATTTTTGAGACAGTTTAAAAAATAGCCAATCAACAACCAGAAAAAGCTTCAGTTAAATGAAAGTATTCTATTGGAGTAGGATTAGCCAATCAGAAACTGAAATATAGCAAAATTTACAAATTCAGAGTACAGTTGGTTGTAGACAGTGTTCCTAACCGGACGCGAGATGCGTCCTCGAGAAATTTAATACGTATTCGTGTGAGACGAAAATAGTTTTAAGTGTTAAAAAGTGCAAGTAAGTAATTAATAAAAAAAATCTCACAGCTCTCTATATCAGTTAAGTGTTATTTAAATCGTGTCAAGCATTAATAAAAGGATTGAAGTAAAATTATAATCTGTGTAAGCCTACATTCTTCAGTCGCACCACTCCCTGCTAAGACATTCATGTCTCTAAAAAAAAATATAAATACTGACGCAGCCGAGGCAAACATAAATATATAATATTTAAAGAAACAGTCAAAATTACGAAGTTAATATTTTTTAAACTTGGGGCAAAGGCCACCGGAAAGTACATTTGGGGCGAAGGCTACCGGAAACTTTTTTACCATACGTGCGGTTGCAACTACTTCAAGTTCGGCTCACCAACAGTCGAAATACAACAAAAATAACTTCAACATGCAATTGTTTCAACAGCAGATTTCACAAAAAGCACTAGATCAACGCCACATGGCATCTCTCACAAGCTTGGGAGATCAAATTTAAGTAGACAAGAGTATCGCTAGCAACAATATAAAGATGAATGTTGGGCGTATAATGTAAACCAGCTCGTTTATTTATACTGCATGTTTTGACGTTTGTCGCTACCTTAGAACTATTCACTATATATTGTATATTTCACTCAATCATTTGGAATGATGTTAGTTAATTATTTAAACCCATTTAGAAGGCAAATGCGTAATACTCAGATAAATATATTTAAGAGACAGTTTTTGGTAAAAATTACAAAATTCTTTGGCCAAACATTTTTCACCACCCGCCATTTTTAAAAGCACGGCAATATGTTTAAATCATCCGTGCGCTCCCTTTTAACCCCACTAGACCCCACTTCCCCTTCTGTATGTGATTTTTCTCAGTTTTATATTTTTGCACATGAAATGTGTATTTCAGCTTTGCTCTTATTTGTATACAAATTTCCAGCATAATCTCAATTGTGCTATCTAAAGATGATTACTTTGTTCATTGGCTCGCAAAAAAAATTAATTTATACTGAAAAGCAGTTTTCTACACCATGCAATTAAAACTGACAGCTAATTTTTGTGAATGTAACATCTGCCGCTCCTATATGTTTCTCTCAGAAGTATTTCAAGGTAGATTTCGTTGTGATAGTGATATTGGTGACACTACAACGGTGATGGTTAAATATCAGTTGTATGAATCATTGCAATAACATTATCTTTCAGTTAATAACCAGCAGAACCCGGAACTCTGCTATCGTTATTGCATTAAATGCGAATATTTTGCCTTCGCCCTCTCTCACTGTCTTCCATCTTCCCCTGTGTTTTATCGTCTGCCCTCTTCCAAAACTTCGAGAGAATGAGTAATTTTATTTATAAGTTACACCAAATTATCATTACGATTATACGACAGTATACAGAATGTTTCCGAACGCATACAAGCATCTACAGAACATTTTAATTATGCTTTAATTTCCATTAACACCCCAGAAAAAGTAGATCGTTTGCCAATTTTCAAAACATCGCATGACGTGTGCATTGCGCCGAGAGAAGAGAAGAAGGCGAGGGAAGGTAGAGTGAGATAATAGAGAGGGCGCGAGTATCTCACTCATGAGATCGATATCAAACGTTAAAGCGAGTCTGTAAGACAGCATTCTAGGCTGCTAAGAGACACTATGAACTTAACTTCTGAGAGGACCGGTATAAACACATTATTTCGGAAAATAACCAAATATTTTCCTATCAGCCAAGGGGATATAGGGATAAAGAAAGGTCGTTATCCAGATGACAGGACAATTACTTTGACTTCTTGAAGTCCGAACGGCTTAATCCTTGTTAATAGTAATAATTTAGTATTTGTTTATTATTTATAAATATTTATTTGTTCTTGCAAAACTTTTCATTGTAATATATTATACAAATAATTCTAAGTTGGAACAATAAAAAGTGACAATACACCACTAAGATAACATATTTTAAATCTCTTGCAAATTAATACAAAATAATACCCGAATAAGATCATGTATGCTTTGTCTTCCCCTCCAAATTTTCACCTTGAAAGTGTGCTAAAATGAACAATGTCAGCTGCGAGTGATTGAAATTAAAGTTACTGGTTTGTAGGAGGATTAGGATAGCAAATTATTTGTGCACAAAGCGCATATACAGTAAATCACTGAAAACTTCAACACCAACAACTTCATAAACACAAAAATTTATTTCTCTACAACGAATAACTTCAATCAAATACATTTATTTTCACTGTACTAAAGTATCAAAAGATGCCTTTATCATACTTCTGTGATAAAGGAGAATGCGCAAGGCAATTTAAAAAAAATGACTTATTTCAATAATTAAAATTATTTAATTGTATTATCTGAGAAACACAGTTGTTTCTTAATTTACTCAGATTAGGTTGCCAATTTTCAAGTAAAGAGCTTTAAAATTAAAAAAAAACTAGAAAATTCAGTCACAGTGTCCCTTAAGAAAAGTTTATGCAAATTCAACATTTATAAAATTTGCAAAATTGTGGTGCATGAAAATTCAAGGTGCTAAGAAGAGGTGCGATTATTTCGGCCGAGTGCGGAGTGGTTTTTTTTTTTTTTTTTTTTTTTTTTTTTTTTTTTTTTTTTTCTTTCTTTCTATACTACGTATAGTAAGTAGGGGAAGTATTGTATTCCACCCAAAAATTCGATACCGAGATTTCACCGGAAATACATGTTTTGAGACCTCCTGAATCCAAAAAAAGCATTTTTGGAAACATGTCCGTCTGTGTGTCTGTCTGTGAACAGCATAACTCAGAAACGAACAGTCGGATAAACACCAAACTTGGTATTTAGGTTCAGTATCTTCCAGAGATGCGACACATAGGTTTTCAAGAAAATTCCCCCACCCCAGATTACCCTTTACATGGAACATTTTTCGAAAATTTTAATTTTCTCAAAAATGGCTCTAACGATTTTGATTAAAATATCATATGTTTAAGATATTTTTATGACAAGTAAAATGTATATCTTGAATTTTCTGGGAATGCCTCCAAAAGTATTCTTCATTGTGAACGACTTTTGCATAACTGGTAAACCATAAGAGATAGACAAAATTTTACTACACAAAAAATGTAGATCGCGATAAAATACACAATTTATGTCATATACATTTTTTTTGTTGAGTGAACCATTTTCGAGATATTGCTTGTTATTCCCTTAAATTTTTCAATACTTATTTTCTCAAATGGGAATTCGTTATTCATTTTTTTTGTCTTGGATATGCAAAGAGTATTAATCTGTGGCAAAAGGAATGGTGCTGCACCTAGCAACCAGCTATTAAGAGATATGTATGTGCTTAAAGGCTACTGTATTTCTATATTGCCCTTGTAAATATATATTCCCCTTACATCTACAAGAAAATTAGCAATAAGATGGAGTCTGCAAATGTTTATCTCGATTAACATGAAGTAGATGGAGAATAAGCGTTTGTAAAAATAGTTTGTACAAGAGTAGAGAAAGTCATGTGAGTGTAACACATAATTTTTTTTTCAGCTTTACTTATAACCAGAATAGCTTAGGACGAATATAATACCTCAACTGCCTTTCTTGGTTCAGAAATCACGAATAAATGTTCTGTGAAGCTTGAGCATCAGTAGTTACAGAGATGGATTTTGGGAATTATTAAGATTTTTTTCTTCGTGGTTCCTTGACGGTAAGAATGCGTGTCGAGCTTTTTCCTCTGACTTAACTTTCTCATTGTATCATCAACCTAGGTTATTCACATTTTAGAGGTTTTAAAGCAATGCTATCGCATTGGCATGAAAGTTCGCAGTATAAAGAGTTTTTCGTTTAGAAACCTTGTGAATATTAATAGGTGGAAGCATTACAAGATTTGACTAAGTTACGTAAGTATTGAGAACGACTCATTTTCAAAAGCTGTTCTAATTCCTCGATTATTTTAAAACTAGTTGGCTGCGCGACGTTGCTTTTTCAACTCGAATAATGAATTAATTTAGTTTACCTCAGCAGGTTCTTTATAAAATATTGCACAATGATCTAATTCTAGATTATTTTTATGGTGTATCCCCCCATTTAGCCCTTATAATTGATATTTCGTAAAGCAGCGGCTATTTCTAATTATGGATGAAAAATACCCTAATATTCACGCAAAAGAATGTGAAACATCGGCGGAACTGACTTCCTTAAAACACACCTGATAGTCTTCCAAGTTCTGGAGACGCTACATAGCGTATATATTTGGCTGTGCAATAATAAATCGATCGGAATGGTCGAGTAACTAGTTTGATAACTGCACTAGGTGAAATGTTAAACTTTTGTACCTTCTCTTTGGTCCAATAATTATTTAACAGCATGAAACGTACACAGTTTTCACACAATACAGAAAGCCTAACATATACAGTGAATATGAAGAACCCCCACTCCCAGGCCACCAAGTTAACCTCTTTGGAAAAGACGTTTAATTGCGACCATTGAGAAAAGCAATTCCTCAATTGTAAATTAAAGATCAGTTCACTGATCTCCAATGTTAGCAATTTTCTCTTTATACAGTTGTTTAACATGCCCTGCTAACGAAGCTGATTACACCGTAAGTAAAAAGGAAATCATTCGCAGAATTTTGTTACATGAAAGTTATTAAAATATTTTGGCATTGGTATCGTAAGCCTATCTTAGGGTTTAAAACAGGTTCGATTTTCTTTTGTTTTGTATGTTTAACTGCTAAATCGTAATCGTCTACATATATTGCTTAGAATTAAATATCTGCGGCATTTGCCTTATTTTATACGCATATTCTGCGCAGTTACAACTATTTCTACTCACTGGCTTTGTCGTCCTCCGTGCCATGCTAGCCTTTAGTTCCCGAGGTCGCGGGTTCAAACCCGGCGGAGGGCGAAGGATTTTTCGGGTGTAAAAATCGTTAGCATTGCTTCCTTCGGAAGGGAACTAAAGCCGGTGGTCCCGTGTCGTAGATTTACGGTGTGTAAAAGAACCTCAAGCTTGATAAAGAGGCCTCTGAGCAAAATTAGCGCTCCTTCACGCCCAATATAGAATGGGACGCTAAGGAACACAGCAGATAAAGAGCGTTCATAAATAAAACTCAATTTTCAATTTTTACTCACTGGCATTCTCAACTAAAAGCCAAGACCTTATTGCAAGCATGTTCATAACTCCAACATGTTTATATTCGAGAACAGGGACTTTGTAAATCCTTTTTAATCTTTTAGTAATTTATGAAATGAAATTAGGTATTTTATAGCCCCATAACCGTTAGAACGAATTGAGCTCTTTCAATGGCAACATAATTATCAAAATCGGTTGAGCGGTTTTTGAAATTAAATAGAGTTTTATTTATGGACGCTCTTTAACTACTATGGTCTTTAGCGTCTCATTCTATACTGGGCGTGAAAACCAGAAATTTTGCTCAGAGGCCTGTTATCAGGCTTGACGTTCTTTTACCGTAAATATACGATTGGCTTCACTTCTCATCCGAACGAAGCCATGCTAAGGATTTTTATGCCCGAAAAAATCCATCGCCCTCCGCCGGGTTTGAATCCGCGACCTAGAGAACTAAAGGCTATAATGGCAGCTCTAGACCACTGAGGACCCTACGTAACACAAAGGAAAGATTTCTCTTTATAATATTCATATGGATTACTTGTGAAGGACAGTAATTAGCAATAAGTAGTTGTTTTAAATTTCGATGTTTTCGTTATCATGTCCATTTCACAAAACAAATCTTCAGTTTCAACCAAGCACAGCTGTATGTCGCTCTAAATTATTGAAGCGTTGTTGTTCCACCCGAATGCTAAATTTTCAATAAGTTATCGCACTTGATTTTCAATTATTTCGTAGAAGATAAATTAAAACGAATGAAAGGCCGTTTCTGGTTTGAAATCAGATATAATAGTAATAATAATTAATGCCCATTTTCAGAGTATTCACGAAATAATCTTAACGCATGGTTACCTAACCCAACTCCGTTGCTACGCCAGCACTCGTGCAATTATTCACACTATAGAAACTCCTCATGGTATTATTGCAGACAATAGTCTACTCTACATAATTACAAGCATTCCAACCAGGTTTGCTTTTAAACACGAGAAATGTGTGGAGCAGTGTCAGCCACTGAATACCCCGCGACGTTGGATAAGAAATCCATCCTGCTCCAGGCACAGAGTGACAGTATAGGCAATGACGCAAGGGAAACGGCAAAGATACTGATAGGGGAAGAGATTAGTAGGATGTGTTTATCGGAGGGGAACACCTCGCCACTGCGACCATCTTAACCTATTGTGGCTAAACCACCCGGGAGGCAGAGATGAAGTGAAGGAGCCGTAGGTGGTCCCATGTCCACAAGCAGACAGGTCCACAGGAACGAGCATTTTCAGTTTCAACAACCGCGCACCAGTGGCGAGGAATCCCAAGAGGGCGACGCAGCGACCCTCAACGGCAGAGACAACTCCTCTGGCCTTCACGGGTAGAAATCTTTCCAACGCGCATACATCCACGCCATCTGCCCGGCGCCGCCAGCACCGCAGGACCTGAGAATATACCTGAAACCTGAAATGAAAGGAAATTGGGGGAAGGAGAAGTCGTGATAGCATACAGCACCCCGGCATTCGCCTTGGCGATCAGGAGAAAACCACGAAAAAACCCATGGTCAGAGTGGGCGATCACCGGGAATTGAACCTGAGACTTCCCGAATGCGAGCCTTACACTGTACCGTGGAGCCATCTCCCTCAGTGAAAGAGTTAGCAGGGACTGCATATTGTTCTTTACGCACACGTTCCGGAACCTGTCACACTGGTTCTACCTGACACTTGAATTGGCTCACCCTGGTGTACAGTTTGCATCTTTTATTCGAATAACGCAATTTTTTTCTGGAAAAAAATATCTATGGCATAGATATGAACGGTTTACATTGTGAAATGAAACAAAGAAAACCTAATGCATTATCCCACGATGCAGAACGGACTTGAATTGTTAGAAATCTCAATACTTTATCTAGCTAGCGTTACTCTTTGCAACAGCTGCCAGTAACATTTGCATAATCTTGTTTCTTGTTCGCTCTAATAGTAAAAGTCTTCTTAGCATACTGACATACTACGAAGCATTTCCTCTGGATTTCGCTTTACAATGGGAAAGAAGCGCATACTGTCAAGCTAACGACACAAGAGAAAGTGCCTCTCATTTCTCACACCCACATAGCAGCATATTTGTTCCTTTCATTGGATGTATGATTGTAATCTAATGAACGTCTTGGAATCCCAAACATCTTCAAGATTTTCTCAGCAACTCACCGTTAACTCTACACCGAGCTTATGGAACATGTCTATTCATGTTTAGTGATCCATATTTCGCTTACGTTTATGATTACCAAAATGACAATCAGTGACATCCCTCCGAAGGTATCGCCCTCCGTGGTGTAGTGGTTACCATGCTAGCCTCTAGTTAAAGAGCAGTTAAACAGCGTTCATAAATAAAACTCAATTTCAATTTCCCCCCGAAGGAGGGGAGTATAAGATCAGTTTCGCCTTACTCATTAAATAAGCAATCCGATGTGTAATATTCACAAGACTTTCTCTACCCTCTGTATCTTATTAATGGGCCTACAAATTATTCTTACAAAAGTTATTTCTTCCTTATACTTCATTTAAATCCAGAAAATCGTTTCCGAAAATAGCTGCATTACACATTTCGTTATAGATACAAAAGGAACAGCGATAGTCAAATGTTTTAGAACTGGACGCTACACGCTGGCCTTAAAACTATTTCCATAACATCGCAAGAAACAACTGCAAAGTGACAGGACTTAAAAGCATGGCCAAGTATTGAACTATTCGCACCGACTGGCCTCGTAACTCAGTCGGTAGAGCACCTGCCTGTTGTGCTAAGGGTCCCGGGTTCGATTCCCAGCTGGGGGTGGGAATTTTTCTCTAGCCAAGATTAATCTCTATCCACCCTAGAGTCTGGAAGTAAACACCAAAGATGTTAACACCGATAGACCAATGTAGTTAAAGGCGGAGTACAAATGGAACATTAAAAAAAATCTAACCATTATAACGGATATCTCGGAAATGGCTGATGCCACAAAAAAAGTTATTTGTAACAAATTATGTGCCTTAGAGAGATCTACATTTCTTGTGTGGTAGTATGCGTCTATCGCTTTACGTTTACCAGTTATACACGATTATACAAAATTCTTTCCGAACGAAGAGGGCTTCAAATGTATTCCCAGAAAAGATATGCATTTTATTTGTCGTGTAAATATCTTTATCTGGTATTTTAAACAAAATCGTTGGAGCCAACTTTTAAAAAATCAAAGATTTCGAAAAATCTTCCATGTAAAGAGTAATTTGGTATGGGGGGATTTTCTTGAAAATCTTTGTGTCGCATCTTTGGAAGGTAATGAACCTAAATACCAAATTTAGTGTTTATCTGACTTTTCGTTTTTTGAGTTATGCTGTTCACAGACACACACGCGGACTTTTTCTAAAAATCCTATTTTTTTTTATTCCGGGGGCCTCAAAAGTGTATTTCTAGTGAAATCTCGGTATTGAATTTTTGGATGGAATGCATTATCTTTTCTTACCTACTATGTACGTGGTAGAGAAAGTAAAAGAGTATTGTACTGTAACATGCCCATTTGAAAAGAGAACGACATGGAGAGAGATTCCGGAATGTGCCGCATCTAAAAATTTCCATCACAATGTAGTTTTAAATTACTATAGTACTCAAGACGTAAGAGATAGCTGCTCTTTCCGTTTTATTTCACAATGAACTCAGAAACTTGATTTGATTTAGGATGGGTTGCAAGAACGCTTCATTGATCCGTTAAGCACTATTGCCTATTGGTCCAGTAACCGTCTAGTGTGGAACCAGGCTGCAAGAACGTCTTTTAATTCTAATGGTTCCTTAAAATCCTTCGGCTTGAAATCGGAACTATGTGTGCTCCTAAAGATTCGTTATTCACAAGCACTCCATCATGTTATATCACATAAGGGATTTCTTTAGATCAGAGGTTGCCAAACTTTTCATACGGGGACCAGATTGAATCGCGGGCGTGGCTACATAAGTTTAACATACGAGGAACAATAGTCCCAGATCACATCATTTTTTAAATACGGTATTTTATTGAACTAAAATCTACAATTACATATTAGCTGATGTAATTAAATGCATAACAGATGAGTCTTTTATTATATTCTCTGACTATGTAACTCAATGGCTATACACACGCGCGCCGCGCACGTCTATACACCTATTACCTGAAATATTTTTGCGTTTTTAGCAATTCCCTTTCAATGAGAAGAGTATGAACTGTGCTACAGTTGCTCCTGGATCATAGTTTGGCAAACCCAGCTTTAAATGATACTCGTAAACTACTTCACCCATGGTATTTTAACTATTACTATTCGGAATTTGCACTTTATGTCCTTTTCTGGTAGCGCAATCGCTAGATCACTTGTATTCTGTGTGGAACACCATAATTCGATATCCGACTGTACATTGTTTTTCGTCTCAAAAGTATTTTTGATAAGTATTTTCCGAATAAATGCTTTTATGCGTGTACATAAATGAATCCAGGTATTTAATACTGCTACTAGGTAGAAGCCTGAACACAGGCTTGATAAACATTTTATAATTTATTTCATTTGTATGAATACATTTCCAAAATGTGCCTATACCGAAACGCCGATCAACTGCAATGCCTTCTATTACAAACATAGATGGCAAGTGATAATATTACTGGCGATTGTTTTCGTGGTGCTGTAGAATGTTTTATGAAAGAACTATTGATTCAGCCAACGTTAACTCAATCGTTTTGCAAACGTTTGAAATTTTGGAACATTATTTCCTCGTAATCTTTTTCTTCTTGCATTCTGCTCACTTTCAAATTTTCTGTATAATTCCTTTTAAGGTTCTAAATATGATTTTTTTGGCATCAAACATTCTTTGGATTTAGGATTTTATTAATGTTATGCGTGATTGACTTTTATAACATCAAGTATTGCAAACATTGTTTGTTTCTTACATCGTTTAATGTATAAAGGTTTTAATTTGCACATTTAATCTTTGACTGTAACGAACTACCTACCTATATAGTACATATTCGAAAATAATATGCAAAAGCTAAAAGTTTAAAACTTTCAAATGTTATAACGTGAGGCATCACATATGGCTTTTTGAAAATGATTTTATTGTAAAGAACATACGATTGCGAAAATTCATTTTTGTTATAATTGTTTATTATATGGTTTTAATTCTCTATTATTATTTTAATAGTGCTTAAAGGCAGATCTTGACAACCTAGGCACCAAAGGCGATGGACAATGCTAATGAATGAAATAACTGGAAAAGGAAATTTGGGAAGGAAACGTTTTAGACCTAAGTTTAGGGCACCTCTCCGGCATTTGCCAGTTATAATCTAGAAAAAAAAACTCCAGTCAGGGAGAACGGTCCTGGTGGGATTTGAATTGCAGACCTCCCGATCACGAATCCATGCCTCAAGCGCCTGGGCTACCCGTGTCCGTAGTTTTCTATTATAATTATTTGATAAAGATGTCAAATTGGTTGAAATTTGCATAAATTAGCAATTGCAGTACAGAATAACCTTAAAGTAGGAACGATCACCTCACTTGCTAAATGTCGCACAACGGTGACCTATAATTTAATGACGGATAAGTTTATAGATTCGATAACTAATGACAGAATGGCAATTTGTAGAGCAGTTCAAGTCTGAGTTACAAAAATACTGGAAGCTGTGACATGTGTGATCCAAAATATACCTATACTGGTATTCTTCTGCTATAATAAGTGCAATTTTGAGGCATCTCAACTTTTGAAAAATTACAAGGAAATGTTTAATGAAAAGCAGCAAATAAATTAGACAATCTTATAGGATCATCTCAAACATTATCAGCGAACTACGATTTTACCTAAGCTACTTCATTAACAAAAATTCTGATGTGTTACACTCACATGACTTTCTTTACTCTTGTACAAACTATTTTTACAAACGCTTATTCTCCATATGCTTCATGTTAATCGAGATATTAATATTATTGCTAATTTTCTTGTAGATGCAAGGGGTATATGGTAGGCTTTAAGCGATAGTCAAACATTTTAAGAGCTGGCTGCTATGTTGAGTATTCCATTCTCTTTGCATTGCCAGGACAAAAAAAAAAATAATAACGAATTCCCATTTGAGAAAAAGTATAAGTATTGGAAAATTTAAGGGAATAACAAACAATATCTTGAAAATGGTTCACTACTCAACAACAAAAATGTATATGACATAAATTGTGTATTTTAACGCGATCTACATTTTTATGCAGTAAAATTTTGTCTATCTCTTATGGTTTACCAGTTATGCAAAAGTCGTTCACAATGAGGAATACTTTTGGAGACATTCCTAGAAAATTCGAGATATACAATTCATTTACCATAAAAATGTCTTAAACTTATGGTATTTTATTCAAAATCGTTAGTTAGAACCATTTTTGAGAAAATTAAAATTTTCGAAAAATGTTCCATGTAAAGGCTAATCTGGAATTTTCTTGAAAACCTTCATGTCGCATCTCTGGAAGATACTGAACCTAAATACCAAGTGTTTATCCGAGTGTTCGTTTCTGAGTTATGCTTTTCACATGTTTCCAAAAATGCTTTATATGCATTCAGTGTACCTCAAAACATGTATTCTCGGTGAAATCTCGGTATCGAATTTTTGGATGGAATGCAATACTTCCCCTACATACTATACGTAGTAGAGAAAGAAAAAATGATTCATTTGCGGAAACTTGTTAAGCTGCTTCTTCAATATCTAGGCCCTTGTGTTCCTGATGTATATTTTCGAAATTGCTATATTAGGGCATTACTACAGCTAGTATTGAACGCTCCACCCTACACCCCTCCGTAAAATGAATTTCCAAACGACGAAGCACTACGAGAGGCACTATTTATATTTTGAGCCTAATAATTAAAACAAAGTAATTTCCGATTGAAAACTGCTTTATTGTTTTTCAAAATAGTTTCCTTTATGATCAATACACTTTTGAATCCGTTTGAACCACTTGTCAAAGCATTTATTCCAGTCTTCTTGAGACACCTCCAAAACATGGTTTTTGAAGGCATCATCGGCTTCTTCTGCCAACGAAAATCGTTGTCCACGCAATTTATTCTTGATGTTCGGAACAAAAAGAAGACATTGAGTGCCACATCAGGACTGTATGGCGGATGACCCATCAATTCGATTTTTTGAGCCTTTAAATACTCTGTTGTTAGACGAGATGTGTGTGCGCTCGCATTGTCTTGATGAAGAACGATCCTACTGTTCTTGTTGGTTTTCCTTACTTCACCGAAGACTAACGGCAAACAAACGGTTGTACCATTCGGCATTGACTGTTTTACGTTCCTCTAAAGGCACTGTTGGCACATGGCCAGTTTTACTGAAAAAGCAGGCGATCATTTGCTTCGAAGTGCTTCGAGTCGAACAACCTTTTTTTGGATTTACTTCATCTTGAAACACCCATACAGTCGACTGCTGTTTACGTTCCGGCCCATACGCATAGATCCATGATTCGTCACCTGTTACAATCTTATATACGTCTTTTGAGGCACCGCCATTGTATTTCTTGAGCATTTTTGTACACCAATCGACACGAGCATCTTTTTGAGATTGTGTCAAATTATGTGGGATCCAATGAGAGCAAGCCTTTTTCACGGCTAAATAATCATGCAACAGTTTATATATGCTGGTGGAACTAATGCCTAGGGTTGCCTCAATCTCACAATTTGTCGCATGACGATCTTTCATTATTAGTTTTTGCACAGCATCAATGTTTTCTGGCACAACTGATTTTGGACGACCTTCACGAACTTCATCATTGAGCGAACGGCGGCCACGATTAAATTCGTTATACCAGCGTTTCACAGCGGCAAAGGATGGAACTTCGTCGCCAAATGTGGAAGTTAGTTGATCGATGCACTCTTTGTCTTGATAATCCACGTGGAAGATCGTAATAAATCATTGCACGAACATTTTCACGAGTTAATTACATGTTTTTGTTGACACACAATTTTCAAGTTAGTGCACAAAAACAAATGACGCTCTATTGCAAAAATGTTTGAAGTAGATTATGGTAAAAAATGTCAAACTTTCCATTGGAAACGTCAGATGGCACCTACAACATTCAGGGTTGCTAAGGCTCAAAATATAGTGTCCCTCGTATGAGACACTGGCTTACAGGTCTATTCTTCCAGAGTTACCTGCAGAACTTGGTGAAATTTAACTTTCGACTGGAAGGAAAGTTCTGCTGGATTCATTTCAAAAGAAATTAACATTTTAACGCTTATGCACTAACAGTCTTGTGACGCATTATTAATATTAGTTGTTCCATTTCATAAGGTCTTAATTCGCTTCGTTGTTCAATCCAGCTTCTCAATGTTAAGACTTCATCTATAAATCAAGCTTTCCAAGTAGTTCAGTAGCAGATAAGACTTAGAAATTATTAACCATTCTTTTAATTTTCTCATTTTTTGAGCTTACTACGCTTCTGGGTCATGAAGCCAGTTTACAAATTGCGTCCCTCCTCCACTATTTGAGGTCACGCTACGCCAGTGACCAAGACTACCGTCTCCAGTGTGTCCGGTGTCCATGCCATGTGTCAAGAAAATTCCTTTTGCTCCAGAAGACAATACTTTGAGCGCAAAATTAAGATTATCACAATAATATTACTCATAGAAATAACATATAACCACCTTATTACCGTTTTCTTATGAAGTACAAAAGTGTTGCTCTTAAAACTGGGTTAAAACGTGAACTGCTTTTCGACATTTCATGTCACAGAATCTGGAGATTTTCCAAGAGTTACAAAACAGGTATTAGTCACCTACAAGATGAAAACAAAACAAAAAACTTCTTCAATTCTTTGTCGTTGTTTAGAAATTAGTTTAATGCAAAGGAGATACAATTAACGACGTAGTGCAATGAGGAAATCTCGAGTAGAAAATGTAAATTTTCTTATTCCGTGATCTACTGTACATGCGCTTTATGGGCAAATAATTTGCTATCAGCAATGCCCCTACAAACCAGTAACTTTGATTTCTATCACTCGCAGCTGTCGTTGTGTGCATTTTAGCACACTTACAAGGTGAAAATTTGGAGGGGGCAGATGAAGGGAGTATCTCACTCATGAGATCGATATCGAAGGTTAAAGCGAGACATTGTAAGACTGCATTCTAGGCTACTAGGAGACATGCTATGAGCTTAACTCATTTCGGAAAAGACCAAACACGCATGATCTTATTCGGATATTATTTTGTATTCATTTACAAGATCTTTAAAATAGTTTTATCTTAGTGTGTATTGTCACATAGTTTTTAATGTTACGACTTAGAATTATTTTAAAATATATTAGACTGAAAAGTTTTGCAAGAATAAATAAATATTTATAAATAATAAACAAATACTAAATTATTACTATTAACAAGGATTAAGCCGTGTAGCTTGTTCGTACTTCAAGATGTTTAAGTAATTGTCCTGTCATCACCTTTCCCCGTACCTGTACCCTCTTGGTTGATAGGAAAATAATATTTGGTAATCTCGATATTCATTATTATTATTATTATTATTATTATTATTATTATTATTATTATTTCATTATGACGCTGATGTATCCGTGCAAGTCAAAAATTGTTTAAATGAATGGACTATCATTGTCAGCCTCATTAGCATTATAGTGCTTATTATTAGCTTAGATCATCAACTAGCAAGTCATATACAGCTCGTTGGCAGTGCCATATTTGAGTAGACAAAGGCAAATTGCCATTCAACTGTCTGGAATTATGCAAGGGGAAGGTATAAAGGTGACAATGGGAGGGATCAAGCTACATTTGTCAGTACCAACTTAAATCCCCTCGTTCCTATATGAGCCACTTTTTCTGCTCATAAGTGTACGTGTCATAAGATGCTTTGAAAACATCTGGGTCATAAAAATTAAAACTCAACGGTACTCGATATAGAAATTGACATATTCTATTCATTCCAACCAATTTAACTGAAATTTTTACCATGCATTTTTTTTTCCAACATCATTCATTTCAGTAGCAAATTAATTCTAATGATCCTATGAGATTTCTCCAAGAAAATGATTTTCAAAAAAATAAAAATTGAATGTGAAATGTTCACTTCATGAAAATTTGAACATTTCGAACTTTTAAATCAAAGATTGCATTTTGTGCAACATAAAAACATTTCCTGGAAAAACGTAATATTTTTTAATTTTCTAAAATATCGTCATTATTTAATTATTAAAATCCTAAACCAAAACTATACTTTATGTCAACAAAATCCTCTTCACATATCCTCGCTTCAAAAGATGTATACTGGAATATCAAGAGAGGCCATTACAAAACGCAGAGGTTATGTATGCACAATGTCATCCCGAAACTTCATATACACGCCTGTAACTAAAATAAAGGTTATTCCTAAGTATATATCTGCAGAGAATAAACTGTAAGTGAAAGAAATGAAATATCGTGCCATTATAACCAGCATCAGATTGCCTTACTGTTTTGCTGTGACCGTCTGTGTATGTTGCTTGGAATCAAATATCTGCGTCTTTTGTCCTTTACATACATTTTCTGTGGAGTAACAACGCCTATTTCACACTCCACGACATTCTCAACGAAAAGTTAAACCTTTCTTCGGAAGTAGATACCTATGCATGTGAATTTATGACTAACATTTTTGCATTCTACATAGATCCACACTTTGTAAATTCCTTTTGGACTTTCAGCCATTCAGGAGTTGACATTAAAAGCTCTCTTACAGCCTACGTCGGTCCAGAATAACGGCGATTTTCAATGGTGAAAGAAATTATTGAAAACAGTTGAGAGGTTTCCGAAGTTAATACGCACGCACCTATATCTACATATAAATTTTCTCTTTATAATATTAGTTTAGATTATATACGTGTTTGCCCGTAGGACTTACTACAGTTTTACATCAGTATCCACTTTTTGGAGAGTCCCATTTAACTTAAGCACAGTAATCTAGTCAAGTTAGGGGAGCTTGTTTTGCGGAACGAAAATAACCTTTAATAACTTTGTTTTTTCTATGTTTACTTTTTATATCTTGCAGAAACACACGAAAAGAAAGACTACATTCCGTAACACGGCGACTGGGATGCCCTCGCGTTTCGCGTGCCAAAGTTTGCCGAAGGTAAGTATGCAGCATTGCCGGCAAGGCAGGCAAGCAACAGAATGTAAAAAGGGAAAACCTGGTTGGCTGCGTTTTGTTCACTGCCTTTCACTGCTGCTTGAGAACCTCTTCCCATTGAGTATGGTTAGTAGAACGGCACTTGCAACCGGCCAACCACTTTGACAACATTCTTGTCTGAAAAAGTGGCTTACAAGCGGATGACCTCCTTAATTCAAGCAGTCTTCCCACAGAATGGTTAATGTAGCAATCGACACAAAAACAGTTCTCACTTCCCTACGTACATGCAAATATCCGGCACGAATAGCTTCCAGGCGGTTTTATTTATTTCTGAAAGTGTACCTGCCTCCACTTACCGAGATTATAGGTGTATTCAATCAGAAATATCCTTTTCTGCTGTCGAATCCGTTGTTACCCGAAGACCAACAATACTGCCGTCCTTTTAAGTGTGTTCCCAAGCTACGAGCATCCGTCTGTCCATTGGAACGCATGAAGCAACTCTCAAACCGCAGTACGTAAAGAGTTGAAATGTAATTTAAGAGTCTGAAGAATATATAATGCACATACCCCTTATGTATTATTCTATTCATTGAAAAAAAAAAAACTCTTTAATCCACGTCGTATTCAAAATACAAGCTTGATTAGAAATTATTTCAAATGTAGCAATATGGACTTAAGAAGGGGACTACACGTTTAGAACGGGGATTTCATTCGGAGTACAAAGTTAGCTGATCAGGTGGTCTGTTTCTAAAAAATTAAAACCGTTTTGGCCCAAATATTTACACTGACACCAGCAGAAAATTTTGGGCAGAGCAGAAAGATACGATTTTAGACTAGCGCTAAGGAGCTAATTTTATACGCAAGAGCTTCAATAAACATTTCCTGTTTATGCATGGGAAGCCTAATAAAAACATACCATATTTCTCTAAATATACATAGTAAATTTCAATATTGCAGCCGCATCATTTCCACGCGTAACAACGAATGCACTTGAAATGTAACGTTATGCATAAGTTTATGACTTATTTGTGCATTTATTTATTGTCCCTCTGACCCACGTAACTGATTGGAAGTAGTTAGCTTATGCTAGACAAGAGTTGTCTTCTGTGCTATATGCTTTGTTTCAGCTTATGGTGCAGTCTTATCTTTGTCTTATTGTTTGCTATTTTATTATTATTATTATTATTATTGTTGTTGTTGTTGTTATTGTTGTCACGGGGAATTTGCGGGCCAGGGGCATTCACGTTTGTGGCTACGGAAACCACAATAAATCCTAGTTTGGTCGGAATAAAGTTTTTAACCTTAATTTCTGTAGAGTACTAGCCTGGGCGTTACCATGGAGCCTATTCCAGTCAGGGTCGTCCTCCGTCGTCTAGGGGTACCATGCTAACCTCCGATTCCCGAGGTTGCGGGTTCAAACCCGGCTGAGGACGATGGATTTTTTTTTTCGGCGTAAAAATCCTTAGTATGACTTCCTTGGGAAGCGAAGTAAAGCCGGTGGTCCGGTGTCCTATATTTACGGCACGTAAAAGAACCTCAAGCCTAATAAAGAGGCGTCTGAGCAACATTTCCGGTCTTTCACGCCCAATATAAAATGGCACGGTAGGAACCGTAGTATTTAAAGACCGCACATAAATAAAACTCAATTTAATTTTTATCTCACTTGGCCTGGCAATTTTATATCCAACGTAGGAAACTGCGCTTATATGTGCTATGTTCATATTCTCAGAAGCCATTCGTCAATAAGAAGCCAACAAAAATCTGATGTGTTACACTCACATGACTTTCTCTACTCTTGTATAAACTATTTTTACAAACGCTTATTCTCCATCTACTTCATGTTAATCGAGATAAACATTTGCACTCTATCTTATTGCTAAGTTTCTTGTAGATGTAAGGGGAATATATATTTACAAGGGCAATATAGAAATACAGTAGCCTTTAAGCACATACATATCTCTTAATAGCTGGTTGCTATGTGCAGCACCTTTCCCTTTACCACAGATTAATACTCTTCGCATATCCAAGACAGAAAAATGAATAACGAATTGCCATTTGAAAAAATAAGTATTGAAAAATTTAAGGGAATAACAAGCAATATCTCGAAAATGGTTCACTCAACAAAAAAAAATGTATGACAGGAATTGTGTATTTTAACGCGATCTACATTTTTTGTGTATTAAAATTTTGTCTATCTCTTATGGTTTACCAGTTATGCAAAAGTCGTTCACAATGAAGAATACTTTTAGAGACATTTCCAGAAAATTCAAGATATACATTTTATTTGTCATGAAAGTATCTTAAACATATGATATTTTAATCAAAATCGTTAGCCATTTTTGAGAAAATTAAAATTTTCGAAAACTCTTCCATGTAAAGGGTAATCTGGGGTGGGGGGATTTTCTTGAAAACCTTCGTGTCGCATCTCTGGAAGATACTGAACCTAAATACCAAGTTTGGTGTTTATCTGACTGTTCATTTCTGAGTTATGCTGTTCACAGACACACAGACAGACAGACACACAGACGGACATGTTTCCAAAAATGCTGTTTTTGGATTCAGGGGGTCTCAAAACATGTATTTCCTGTCAAATCTCGGTATCGAATTTTTGGGTGGAATACAATACTTCCCCTACTTACTACACGTAGTAGAGAAAGTAAAAATGCCACGTGCACTACTAGTAAAGAAATAATCATTGCTTTTTACCAGAAACTGCTGCAAAAGCTTCCTAAACTGTAATAAGACACCATAATAATTATTTATGATAAAAGTATTAAAGCAAAAATAGTTTTTACATGTATTGTCATATACAATTTCTTAGATAGCACATTATAAAGCATCCAGCTGAAATTTGTGTGGAAACAGCAGTATAGGTTCGGACACGTGCAATGGTGAGCTCTAGTCTGTTGTTGTTTGGCCTTCGTTATTGTTTGACCTTCATAACACCATGCTGACAACATGGTCACTCAGTAATATATAGAAGGCTGTGGCAAAAGTAAATCAACATATTAAGTGTAACAATAAATTTTATCAATAAACATATATTTTATTTATCATTATAATTATTATTACTATTATTATTATTATTATTCTTTTGATGTAATTCTTATGTTGATTGCGTAAATTTTACAATTTGTAATACTGATTCCCTATGCAGAGGAAGTAGCTTTGGAAATTTCTTCTGGTTCTACCGAATACATTTCCGAGTCAATCATATAATCCCCATTGCATTAATCGATACAAGGCCTCCGCTTAATATACATATAATTTCCATCCCAATAAACAAGAGTAGTAAAAATAGTGTGTTATAAAAATATTATCCCACTGAGTGTTAGAATCTTCAATTTCTAGCATGAGGGCTCGTGTAAAAAGCTGTATTTTTAGTGCCAACTTCTAAAACATCAATTTACATTAGTGTGCACCATTCAAATCACATTATTCGCAAATGTTTTCATGGGAAAGTGCATAACATCAACATCACTCGACAGTATGGTGTAGCGCAGTGCCAGAAAGAGGGTTAGGTCAGTGGACTCGGAATTCCTTGCGGCAGACGCGTCACTAGAATTCCGTGCGGGATAATTTAGTGCGGTTCCTGAATTCCTTGAGGATCGATCATTCAGTCTGGCAACGAATGCCTTGCGTTATTTGAAGTAATTTTTCTTCCCAACTTGCACATTTAGGGTCGCCGTCATAAAAATAAATAGTACGGCAAAAATATTACCTTCAAGCATAAGCCACTGATAAGCCATACAAAAGTCAGGTATGATATTGCGTAGATTTAATGAATTATCTTGCAAATGTTAAATTTGTATTCATGGTTTGAAGTATTACACATTTTCTCTGTCTGTACATTCATGTTTTAGACCCTGATAATTTTATTTAGTGTTTCTTTACCAACGAAGCTTCTTTTTAAGGAAACATTTACAAATATTAAAAATTGTATAGCACTGTATGAATCTCAGACATTTCAGATCTACATTGTCATCAAACGGTCACGAACCTGATAAAATATTTCGAATTCTACTATGAAATACCTCTCATAAAATATATTAAGTGCTTTAACAATATTTTTCAGAACAGTAATCATTTAACAACCCCATCTCCAATCAATCCAGTGTTTGACAATGGACAGTTTGGAATATTTGCACAAGAGAATTATATCGTAAAATATGCGACAAGATAACTAAACGCATAGTATATTAGAATATTTTTAATCAATCGAAACTAACATTTTATGAGCAAAATTACTCGGATAAGCCAAATTATTAATATATACTACACGTACTATGAAGCTGACAAATTTTGTGTGTGAGTGTGTGTGTGTGTGTGTGTGCGCGCGCGCGCGCGCGGAGAGTAGTCTCAAAAACCTCCAACTATTTTGGTAATTATTTCACACTTAAAAACCGATGTTCTTGCCTCCAGACATAGGTTACAACATATTTTAAAATGTGTCCAAACTGCGGAGAGAATTTTTCACGTTCATTCAACCAGTCTCAACGGATATGAACATCAAAAGATACCCCTGAACCCTTTATTGCGAAAATTGTGGATGTTTAATGACCAAAGGGATTAAAGGGGAGTCTGAAAAATTGAAAGCGAGGTATTGGAGGGGAGAGGGGAGTTGTCTTTCGTATCTCTAACACCGAATTCCCCTCCGATTTCTTTTATTATTGTCATTTTATCAACCGATATTATCAGGCTGTATTTTTGGTATGATTTTGACAAAACCTTGATTACTTAGGTGTTGGAATCTCGCAAAAATGAGTAGCTACCTCACAGCTTTAAAAAATGTGCACTGCCCTTACTTTCAAACCAACCTATCCCACAAAATTCTGTACACTTGCACTGTAGGAAGGGTCCAATAAAAATGATAGGCTATCTTAAAACTTTCAAAAACTTCCCTAAGATATTTTCAACTCTATGTACCACACCGTTTGGCCAATTTGGACAAACCTTCTGACACCTTTAGGTTCTAGCATACTAAAGGCCACTCACAATTTTCAAAAACTACCCCATCTTTAATAGAGACCCCACAAACATTTTAGGGCTTACAATTTCCAAAAGTACCCTCCCCATTATTTAAATCCCTTATGCCTAAACTTTCGCCATTTAACCGATTTTTACCAAATTATGAAGACATACTTTAAGACCTGGCGAGGTATTTAAAGCGTTCAAAAATTTGTCAGCCTCCCGCACAAATTGACATTCAACCATCTGCATAAAACGCTGGAAAATTATGCTTTAGGATCGTGGGAAAAACTACCTCGTATGTTTATTTCAACAAAACTGGTCCATTTGGACAAAACTTTGGACAAGGCGAATATTACATTCTACCTGCAACTTTCATAGTCTTCCTCTAGTTTGTCAATCCATTGCGTTAAATCTCCGTTATTTAATCCATTTGGACAATGTTCAAGTCAGATAATCATTAAGAGTTAACTTTGAAAGATCGCCCACACCTCAACTCACAATTTCAATCTCATACTTCAATAAGGATTACCTTCCTCGTTGTAGGATTTACACCCTAAGGACTTACAAGCCAATGCCTTGGTCACTAGCCTGTGGAGGAGCTAGTAAACTTTTGGATTATAGCATATCCATCATGAGTAATCAGCCCAATGCCTAGTATGACGGTGAAGGAAATTAAATGCAAGAAAGGTATGATAAGAAAATTCGCTGACCAAATTATCCAACCCAGCATTCGCCTAGATACCGAAGGAAACCACGAAATTTGGTCAATTTGGTCGGCCCCGGGGTTTGAACTCGGGACCTCCGAATGCGGGGCACAGACGTTACCGCCTGAGCCATCCCGTTCGGTCAACATCATAATTAAAAACATCTAAATTGTTTACTGATCTAGAAAAATTATGAAAACATACGCTTTAGGACAAGATAGACGAATTATAGCAACGAGGCGAAGTGTTATCGAGTGTTTAATGCTTTTTTTTTTCATTTTTAACCTTATTGCACAAAACTATGTATTTTACAATCGTGCTAATAAAATATAAACCAATTCCAAATAATTACAGCACTTGAATCGAGGATACAATTCAGCAATTGCCCTCGAAGTATAAAGGAAACAACAAGCATTAATGGAGTAATACGTACAAAAGAAGAAAATATAACATAATGCGTTATGCGCGGAGATCTGTGTATCGCTTTCTCTTCCGTCCGCGTGACGATCGTTCTTCTGGTCTTCGCTGAGGAAACTCATTCAGAAAGGAGTTCTGGTGATCAATGAAAAATGTGAACAGCCGAGTGTAAGAGGTCTGAAGAGTAGATTCAACTGTAGGAGTGCGGAAATCTTGGTTAAATGCAGAATTGCGGTTGTACGATGTATCCGCTATGATCCGAAGAACCGATTTTCCGAAGTTTGAATTCTTTTGATTTGCGAGTTAGAAGCTGAGCCCCAAATAGAACACCTATACATCCAGATAGGTCTCATCAGACTGAAATACGAGCCTTTTGAGGTACAATGGTAGAGGTGAACAGCTTTTAACGAGGTATTTAGTGATGAAGTCCCTGCCTTAGTTTCGACAAGAGAGAGGAGATTGGCATTCCGAGTCGTTTTGTGTCTAATGTTAGTCCTAAATATTTGACAGTCTTAGCTTGAACGATGAAAATTAAATTGAGTTTTATTTACCAACGTTCTTTAACTCCTATGGTTCTTAGCATCCCATTCTATATTGGGCGTGAAAGATCGGAAATTTTTCTCAGAGCCTCTATCAGGCCTGAGGTTCTTTTGTGTGCCGTAAATCTACAACACGGGACCACCGGTTTTATTTACCTTCCGAAGGAAGCCATACTTAGGACTTTTACGCCCGAAAAAAAATCCATTGCCCTCCGGCGGGGTCGAACCCGCCTGAGGTATTATTTCATTGTTCAATTTACGTGATTGTTAGTTTTTGTTTTGCATGTGAATTTAACTAAACTGGAGCTTTTGCACCATTCCTCTATTTTGAACGCATATTCTTGAAGATTGTTGATTGCTAAGTTACTGTCACCTCTACTGAGAACAGGCACATCATCTAAGCACATTGTGATATAATTAGACTGTCACTCTTTGAAAAATCGAGGCGTGTATTAGGGATACAAATGGAGCAAGCACCACTCCTTGTGGAGCTGCAGCCTATATGCTTTCGAGGATGTTTGTGAACTGTTGCATTTCACAGAAAAAGCACTCCTTGAGAGATATGATATAATTGCAGGATAAATAGTCACTGACTACAGATTTAATTTTGTGTAAGAGTCCCACATGCCACACTCAGTCGAACGCTTTTACGGTATCAAGGAATGTAATGCTTTCGTTACAAATTTTACTAACATTAAAAGAAGCGTAACAAATGTAAAGAAATGTAAAAACTGAAAATTAATTTTATCACATTATTTTTACTTTAATTTCTATAAGATAATCTTGTAAATTACTTCCTTCAATATTTAAGCAGATAAGTAGGTACACCTTTTTACATTTCACTGGCCATACACTTCTATCCTTGCAAAAACTTGTTTTTCTATCTACTTCATGTTAGTCGAGATAAACGTTTGTAGAAATACTTTTATTGCTCAACCTTCCCGACACCTCGGACGACGGATGAATGGAGTAGTAATAAATGAGTGCACACTTGAGTCTTTGTTTCAAAGAGTTACTTAACTCTTTTCAGGATAAGCGAAAAGAGTAAAACGAATCTTAGTCACATAATTCGCCCTCCGTATGAGTAGTAGTTGTTTACTAACAATAGTTTATTTTTATAATCGCATTATTTATGTAAATTGCTGAACTAAAGCAGAAGGGCAGTCTCTCTTTGGTTACTGTTTTAATTAACAGCTTTGCTTCCCTTTGTAAAAATATCTGATGTGTTAAAATTCACAACACTTTCTCTACCTACTCCTCCACAAACTATTCTTACAAAGACCGATTTATTTATTTATTTATTTATTTATTTATTTATTTATTTATTTAGTTTTATTTATGGACGCTCTTTTAACTATTGTAATCCTTAGCGTCCCATTCTATATTGGGCGTGAAAGATCGGTAATTTTGTTCAGAGGCCTCTTTATCAGGCTTGAGGTTCTTTTACGCGCCGTAAATATACACGGGACCACCGACTTTACTTCCATTCCCAAGAAAGCCAAGCTAAGGATTTTTACGCCCAAAAAAAACTCTTCTTCCGCCGGTTTTGAACCCGCGACCTCGGGAACTAGAGTCTAGCATGGTAACCACTACACCATGGAGGACGACAAAAAAAATAATAAAGCCGATTCTACTATCTATTTTGTGTTAATCAAGATGAATGTTTGCCGAAATGATTTCATTACACACTTGTAGGCACAACAGGATACTAAAGCGAGTCAAATATTTTAAAAACGGGCCGATATGTGATGGTTTTGAAATTCCACTCTTTACATGACCGCGAGAACCAAACAATGGCGACTTAGCCCTTCAAAACAAAACAAAATATTTGAAAATTCAAAACAATAACAATGAAAATCTCGGAAATTGTTAGTGCCACAAAAAATGTATTTGGCATAAATTGCGCATTTTAATGAATCTACATTTTGTGTGTGCGTGTGTGTGAACAACTTAACTCGGGATTGAAAAGCCCTTTAATTACCAAACTTGGTATTTAAGATCAGCATCTTTCAGGATATGACACGAAAGAGTTCAAGAAAATCTACCCATCCTAAACCACGCTTTACATGGAAAATTGTTATAAATTTTTATATTTTAAAAAATAGCTTTAAAGATTTTTATTAAAATACCATATGTTTAAGACATGACAAATAAAATGCATATTGTGAATTTTCTGGAAATAGCCTCTGAAGTCCTCTTCATTCTGAACGACTATACCATAACTGTAAACCGTAAGATATAGACACAATCTTACTACACAAAAAATGCAGATCGCATTAAAGTACACAATTTGTCAAATACAGTGTTTTTTTAGGTTGCCCATTTTGGTTCCGTGTTATTGGTTTGAATTCGTCAATACTTATAGTTTTCTCATATGTAAAGCCTTTTTTTCCCCTGGTCATGCAAAGAGAGAGAGAGCCTTTTGTCTATTTCTTACGGTTTACCAGTTATTTTAAAGCATACAATATTCATTCAGAATGAAGAGGACTTCATAGGTCATTTGCAGAAAATTTTACTTTTCATGCATTCTTAAGCATTTCGTATTTTAATCAAAGTCATTTGAGCCACTTTTGATCAAATAAAAACATAACGTAAAAATCATCAAGGACAGCTAGGTGTGAGAGGATTTTCTTGAAAATCTTATTTTGTATCCAAGTTTGGCATTTATTCGACATTTTGTTTTTTAGTTATGCTGTTACGGGCGCGCACACACCTATCTATAAAGTTGCTATTTTATTATACAGGAGAAATTGAGTTTCATTTATGGGCGCTCTTTAACTGCTGTGGTTCTTAGCGTCCCATTCTATATTGGGCGTGAAAGACCGGTGATTTTGTTCAGGGGTCTCTTTATCAGACTTGAGGTTCCTTTAGGTGCCATAAATCTACGACACGGGACCACCAGCTTTACTTCCCTTCCGAAGAAAGCCATGTTAAGGATTTTTACGCCAGAAAAAAGTCCATCGACCTCCACCGGGTTTGAACCTGCGACCTCGGGAACTAAGGCTAGCATATTGTACAAAAGACCTCAAAATGTGTGCTTCCAGTGAATTTTCGATACCGAGTTGCTGGGTGGAATGTTATACTTCCCCTACTTAAAAAGGCAAGGAAAAAGTAAAAATATTAATTCTTTCGTCATCACCAGGGTTAGGATTTTTAGGTGCAAATTTCAGATGAAAAAAGGAAGGGAAAAGGTGCTCAAATAAGGTGAAAAAAGGACAATATGGTGATGGTTTATTTAAGGGGATGCACAACTGAAATTGCTATTTTCTAAATTATCCATTCAACTGGGCTGAAATTTTAACCACGTCAGTGTTCTTTAGATGTAATTGTTTTGTGAATTTCAATCCAAAATCTTAACTAGTTTTCAAGTTATTAATTTTCAAAATATAAAGTTATGGGTATATGCAAAATGCAACACATGATGCATTTTTCAACAAAAAAAATCTTATGTTGCTTCCATGCCAAGGAACTGCAAATCTGTCATATTTTTTTTCTACCATTCTTAGTTTAAGAGAAAAAAAGCTTTGCAGTTTTGTATTCGCATTTTTTTCGATTTTTTTTGTATACATTATCTTTAAAAATTAGTAGCGCAAAAACTATTTATTACACAGAAAAATTATATGACAGTTTTATTTATTTGGGTTTTTGAAATAAGCATAAAAATGTCAATATGAATAGATGAAAACTACATCGTGTGGAACATTTTGAATATGCAGAAATGCTGAAAATAAGAAATGCCTTAAAATGAAGTTTTAAAAATATAAACAGCTAGCAACCAAATGCGCAAGGGTATTTAAAAATTCTCGTAACGATCCTGAAGTGTTCGCTAGGTCAAAAATAAAAGTGGATTCTAAAACTACAAACAATGGAGAATTTTTTGGGAACATAATTTTTTTGGGAGATTTTGGGTTAATTTCAGTTGTGCATTCCCTTAACTAATTCAACGATTTCTCTTTCCTCTATTCTAATTTATTGAACTACAAACAAGTAGATGAAATTATCACTCATCAAAAGAAGGAAAAAACATGAAGCTGTTGTACTTCAAGACATTAAGCATCTCCACATTTTTAAAAGTAAGTCTGTTTCTATTGGGAGATAGAATGTCTTTGTAGATGCTAAAGCCTCTACAACATCCACAGAAACCAGTGGGGCAAACCTTGTATTCACTCGGAATGGCAACTCTACAGATGTGTCGAATTCCTCAATGTCTGGATGCTTCTGAAGACTAGATTCAAGTTTGTCTTTGGCAAAGCCATCCAACTGCTCCCTCACGGAAATAAAAATATCCCATTGTTTTTCCTTTTCCAGACCTTGTTCTTCCAATCGTTTAATAGCTGCAGGCAGGTACTTGCAACTGTGGACACAATATAGTTCTGTCTGCAAATTATATATTTTCTCCGGTAACAGAAGTTGCTGTGGAAATTGCACCTGCAACGGATGGATCCAAAGAAAGCACAAACTCTTTAATTTTGTCAAAATTCTCACACAACATAGCAGCACACTCAATCCAAGATCCCCAGCGAGTAATGACCGGGAAATTTGGAAGGGGCAGACCAGCGATTTCCCTGTAGTAAACAACACGGCTCGGAGCTTTCAATAGAATCTTCTTCAGGGCAGAGATGAATTGATTTGCGATATCGTATTCGTTCCTTATGGATTCATAAACCCTGTGAAGGGCATGAGTCAAGCATGTCACATGCTTCAAGTTAGGAAATAAAGGTTTCAATTGGTTAACAGCTGAAACCATGTATGGAGCCTGGTCCATAACCACAAGAAGAAGTTTTTCAAACATACCAGTAGGCCAGAGTTTTTGGCAGAAGTCCATAATGGATTGCATTACTGTACTGGCATTGGCTTTCTGCAGCTTGTACATATTTAACATGGGCTTAACTTTCTCCCCTGCTAAGGGAAAAACTAAAATGTTCAAAACATATCGTTCCACTGAGTCTATGGTTCATCCACAATGATTCCCACATCGCAATCAGACACTTTCTCCTTTCTATAGTTTCTTGGTAAATACGCTATATGTAGTTTTTTCTTAAAGTACTCTCATCGAGCATTGACATCTTTGTGTATTTTTCAAGAAATCCCTTAAGGCTGTATGGTTCACCTTGAGTGAAATTCCTGCTTGTGTAAGGGCTGCACACAAATCAATGTTTAATTCCTTCAAATTTTGGCTTTTTGAAGAACTCTGTTGAAACGTATTCCATAATAGAGGTTGCCGTGATTTGCTTGCTTGAAGAGTCTTGTTCATTTGATGCTTAGAGCTGGAAATGTGTTGTTTGATGGATCTCGCTGGTGTTTTTCATCTAACAAAATTCCTGAATCACAAATAGTACATCGCATAACAGTTCCATCAGTGTCTATGAAATCTTGTTTGAATTCCTCAGCCAGAACAATAAATCGAGCACTGGACACCTTTGGCATGGTAAAATCTAGTACTAGTACACTCGTTTGGTAATGTAACATAGAGCTAGCACTAGTTCACTTGCTAACACAATGCGACTGTCACACAACTCACTCTTGCGCCCATTTGCTGTCCACATTCTCTTATAACACCGCGACAATTACCAGAATGTTCTCATTCATGCTGGAACTTCAGTCTCAGCGACTTCTAGTAGTTTCGAGCAGAACCCAGTCTTAATAATTCTCGGAACTGCGCGAGTGAAGTTACTGCCGTCTCTGCGTGGCCAGCCTTCGCCTTCACGCAAACAGGTGACTTCTCTCACAGTAACAAACTCACATTCACGAACAGAGGCTACTATTCTGGTGGGAGACAATCACTCATTGCCAATTGCATTATTGAGGGCTACTTTATAGCGGTAAAGCGAGAGAAAGAGGTTTTCGTCGAACACACAATTATTTTCCATTGCTTTCAGTTCCCGCGCAGCAGTTACTGAAAGAGGTAGGCTTACTATTCGCACGTACACAGCAAGCTGAGGAGACGTTAATTGAAAGTTAAAGAATAAATTGGAATGAAACTTTAAAAAAAAGGGGGGAGAAAAAAGGGGATTATGGGCATGGTTAGGGGAAAATGGGATAAAGGTGCCAAAAAGGGATAAAGGTCCCAAAAAAAGGGAAAAAAGTGCGAGAAAAGATGCCGCTTTTCGCAGCTAGAAACAAAATTTCACACTGTGATATCTTTCCGCACAGCTTTAACTTACCCTAAGAAAAAAGGTGCGCACCTAAAAATCCTAACCCTAGTCATCACATAAACTGTAAACTCCTCTCAGTCAATTTTGTGAACAGCCAGTTGTAGAGTTATGCGAATCTGAACAATAGCCTCACAATTTGAGTTCTGTTTGCTCTACTGTTTAAAGCACAAAAAGCGCTTCTCTGCTTCTGCAGTTAAAACATACAAATTACACAAAACTGAATGCCGGTTATTGAGAACTGCAGCAGAGAACGGTATATATATCTAAGCGTGGGATCGTCCTTGAGGAAACCGGAGACCTGCAAACACAGACAACTACGGTATCAGAAAGATCAGCCCACTAGCTGACTCAAAAGAGCTGCCAATGTCATTTAAACCATAATAATTAACCAAAGTTAAATAACCAAGTTTCCGTCCATTATCTCCACCCGTTTACCTTAAGGGGAGATTATAAGTCCTATCCCGTCAATGTTAAATCTGAGAAATTCATGACCCATTATTTCAGAAACTATATAAGACATCAAACTGATATTTTTACAAAATGAAGATGCATGTATTCAGAGTCCACTGATCTACTTTTATACACTAAGTTTATTTATTAAGGAATATAGGATACTTTTTTTCTCTACCACGTACCTAGTAGGTAGAGAAGGTATTGCATTCAACCCAATACACAGGATTCACCAGAAGTACATGTTTTGACGCCCCCTGAATCTAAAAATAAAGCATTTTTACTTACTGTAAATAGTAGGTAGAGCAGGCATTGCATTCCACCCAAAAATTCGATAGGGAAATTTCACCGTAAATAGTTGTTTTGAGACCCCCTAAATCCAAAAAAAGGCACTTTTAGAAAAAAAATCTGATGTGTTACACTCACATGACTTTCTCTACTCCTGTACAATCTATTTTTACAAACGCCTTTTCTCCAAATGCTTCATGTTAATCGAGAAATCTAGATGTCAATCTTATTGGTAATTTTCTTGTAGATGCGAGGGGAATATGGTAGCTTTTAAGTGATAGTCAAATATTTTAACGCTGGTTGCTATGCGGCGAATTCCATTCTCTTTGCATGTCTAGGACATAAAAAAATGAATAACGAATTTGAGAAAAAGTATAAGTATTGGAAAATTTAAGGAAATAACAAGCAATATCTCGAAAACGGTTCACTCAACAAAAGAAATGTATATGACATAAGTTGTGTATTTCAACGCGATCTACATTTTTTGTGTAGTAAAATTTTGTCTATCTCTTATGGTTTACCAGTTATGCAAAAGTCGTTCACAATGAAGAATACTTTTGGACACATTCCCAGAAATTTCGAGATATTCATTTCTCATGACTTTATCTTAAACATATGATATTTTCATCAAAATCGTTAAGAGCCATTTTTGAGAAAATTAAAATTTTCGAAAAATGTTCCATGTAAAGGGTAGTCTGGGGTGGGGGGATTTTCTTGAAAACCTTCGTGTCGCATCTCTGGAAGATACTGAACCTAAATACCAAGTTTGGTGTTTATCCGACTGTTCGTTTCTGAGTTATGCTGTTCACAGACACACACACACACACACACACACACACACAGACACACACACGGACATGTTTCCAAAAATGCTTTTTTTGGATTCAGGAGGTCTCAAAACATGTATTTCCGGTGAAATCTCGGTATCGAATTTTTGGGTGGAATGCAATACTTCCCCTACTTACTATACGTAGTAGAGAAAGTAAAAAGTCTGTCTGTGAACAGCGCAAGTCAAAAACGAAAAGTCGGATAATTACCAAACTTGGTATTTGAGTTTAGCATCTTCCAAGGATGCGACACGAAGATTTTCAAGAAAATACTCTCAACCCAGATTACCCTTTACATGGAACATGTTTCGAAAATTCTGATTTTCTCAAAACTGGCTGTAACGATGTTGATTAAAATAACATATGTTTAAGATATTTTCATGGCAAATGAAATGTATATCTTGAATTTTCTGGAAATGTCCCTAAAAGTCCTCTCCCTGCTAATGATCTTCGCATAACTGGCAAACCGTAAGAGAGAAGATTTTTCTACATAAAAACAAGTCCGAGTGCATCTGGTAGGTTCGTGGTGAACCTAAGTGGATTTTTCCATGTACCTACCCTTTGAAGGGTTTAACCATAGGTAGAAAGGAAATTTTTAGGGTGGCGGTTTGGTTTTGATGTAGAAGGTGTGATGGGAGGTAGCGCTAAGTTTTTATAGGCTCCTCATTGGCTGCCTTTTCAGGAACAGAGCCCAATACCCTGCTCCGCTGCTGTTTGTTTTTGTTTTAAAACTTTGTTTGATGATGAAATTTTGATGACCTCTCCCGAAGGAGGGAGGGGGGGGAGTACTTGTTGTCAGCATGTTCTTGCTGTTGGCTGGTTTAAAGCCTTCGTTACCGGGGATGCCCGCATGCCATGCGAGGAACCCGGTAACTTCTGAACTGGCGTTCTTGAGGTACGTAGTCCCCCAGAGATCTGACAAGGGCGTTCTCATGGTAAATCAACTTTCCGTAAAATTTAGTTGCCCGGTGTCTAATCACCTCCTCCACATATGGTATGGCCGAGGCCTCGTGCAGTAGTCTGATCGGAAAGGCAATACCGACAGAATAGATGGACCGAAGTCCCCTATTCTGTATTCGCTGGAGCCAGAGAAGCCAGCTATCCGCTGCCATGCCCCACACCTCACAGGCGTAGAGCATCAGAGGTAGTATAAGCGCCTTGTAAAGGCGTAACTTTAGGTGAACCGGCATATTGGAAGCCAGAACCGGGTATAAGGCGGCTACCGCCCCCTTAGCCCTGTTCGTTGTTCCCTGCACGTGTTCACGAAAAGTTAGGCCCTTGTCTAGAGTGACACCTAAATAGCGGATAGAATTTCCCCACTCTATCTGTTGGCCTCGATAGGTGAAGTGTGGTCTGTTTGCGGGAATTCTTCTCTTGGTGAGCAGGACAGCTTGGCTTTTGCCCGGATTAACGGACATCCGCCACTGCCTGCACCAGAGTTCAATGAGACGGAGGTGTCGTTGTATGGGGTTGAAGGCTCTGAGAATGTGTCTGTTGGATGTGTATAACAGGACGTCATCAGCATACTGGGCCATTTTGACGTCCTGTGCCACTGGAAAGTCTGCCATGTACAGACTGAACAGTGTGGGGGATAATACAGAGCCTTCGGGGACTCCGCCTCGTAGTGGGTGTTGTGTGGATGTTTTACCCGCTACTGCTACAATGAATGTGCGTTGGTGTAGGAAGCTGTGTATAATGTGGATAATCTGATTGTGTAGACCAAGGTGAATTAGTTTGAATAGGAGTCCCTCATGCCAGGTCGTAGAGAAGGCCTTCTCCACGTCCAGAGACACCGCAGGTAGATCTCGTTGAAAGAATTTATGTCGTACACATTTTTTCTTTTTCGAGTTATTCCGAGATATTCCTTGTTATTTGTTTGACTTTTACAATACTTATACTTTTTCTCAAATTCGTTATTCATTTTTTTATGTCCTGGACATACAAAGAGAATGGAATGCTCCACATAGCAACCAGCTCTTAAAAGATTTGACTATCGCTTAAAACCTACCATATTCCCCTTGCATCTACAAGAAAATTAGCAATACGATAGTTTCTGCAAATGTTTATCTCGATTAATATGAAGTAGATGAGAATAAGCGTTTGTAAAAATAGTTTGTACAAGAGAGTCATGAGAGTGCAACACATCAGATTTTTTTTCTATTTACTTCATGTTAATTGGAATAAACGTTTGCAGAAATAGTTTCATTCTACACTTTGTTATAGCTAGAGAGGGAATACAGGAGGCTGACGCGACAGTGAACATTTAAAAAGGCGGGTCGCTATACGCTGGCTTTGAGATTCCATACTCGTTTCATAGAGAAATAACTGAATAGTGACAGCACGTCAAAAAGTGAAGGAAGTATTGAAACATTCACATAAATAATAAGATGGCTAATATGACAACTACAAATATTTGAAATAAACTGTTTTAAAGAGATCCACATACTTTTGGTAGTACAATTTTGTCTTCCTCTTGTTGTTTACCAGTTACACAAAATTAATTCCGAATGAAAAGAATTTAACAGGCTATTCGCAGAAAATTCAAGATACATATTTTATTAGGCATGTAAATAACTTAAACATACCTACTGCATTTTAATCAAAATCTTAAGTCATTTATGAGAAAATGAAAAACACAACGAAGCATTTCCCATGTAAACGGTCGTTTGTGGTGGGGAAATTTCTATTGAAATATTCGTAAGATTCTTGGAAGATGCCGAAAAACAGAAGTTTGGTATTTAATCATCCTTTATAAGCTTTTGAATTATACTGTTCACAGGCAGAGAGAGAGGGAGAGAGAGAGAATGTGTTTGATTTTCATCAAAAGTTTCACCTGTCATCTTTAAATTGTGCCTGACTGCAGTATGAAATTTTGTGTTTATCCGAGATTTCGTTTTTTAGTTACGCCTTTCCCCTCCACCCCCCCTCTCTCTCTCTCTCTCTCTCTCTCTCTCTCTCACGCACACACAAATGCGAGCTTGACCTCCTTCTAAAAATGCTTTTTCTAGGTTCAGTGGTCCAAAAACATATGTTTCCGGTGAAATTTCGATATAGAAGTTTTGAATGGAATGCAATATTTTATCTACCTACAACACACAAGTTTCAAAATTTTAGAACGACGCGCACGCACAGAGTTGAACCTCATTTCTACGTTTTTTCGCAGACATCCGCTAAAATCTTCAGGCACCGAACTTTGTCCATTAATATTTAGCTCTATTATGTACCTTTTCCCATTAATATGTCACAGTTTTCTGGTCCACATATTCGAAATATATTAATTTACTTACACGTTTATACGTTATGTTTGCTATTTAAGCTACACATTTTATACTCGGTTTCTGTATACCGTATCCTTGGCGTTCCAGCCCAAAACGGTAGGCATGTTGGGCGAGGCATCAATTCGAAAAGCATTATTGCTACGCACGTATTAACAACACGCTTGGGCACGGTTATTATTTCCCAGGTTGCATCTGATGATACTGACGATGAAGAAGTAGGCCTATATAATGAAAGTGTTACCAGTGTGCATGAAATAATTCAAGTTCTAGAAATTACAGAACGATTTTTATCATGGCAAAGCCTAAATGATGACAGCATTTCTGTTATTAGCATATATAATCGATTAGTGTACGAGTGTAGAAAAATCAAAACAGCCCCCCCTCAAAAAAAGACTTTTTAAACCAATGTAAAGCACCAGGACTCCGACATTTTTTTTTCCTTTTTTTTTTTCTTTTTAGTTTGAAATATGAATAACAGTACTGGTATGCGTCCAAGTATTCAAAATAGCGTATTATGCATATTATTTAAGCGTTTATTTCATTTAAGTATTTCTTACATTAAATAGTACATAATTCGAATTTTAAACAAATTTTACCTTTTCTTATTTATACATTATTTTAGCCGTCTCCCTTTGAAAACGTATAACTGTTATACTATACATACTAGGAATATAGGAGAGTATTTAAGTAAATCTGGACGGTGAAAAAGTCAAACAGAACTAAAACTCATAACTGATCAGATCAAATGAAACAAGAAGAAGACATATCGGTACAAGGGTATTACTGTAAATTGTAAATATGAATACAGCTGGTCTGAATAGCAGGCACGTGTAACCGGAGAGAGAGATGCGTTACACTCACATGACTTTCCCTACTCTTGTACAAACTATTTTTACAAACGCTTATTCTCCATCTACTTCATGTTAATCGACAAACATTTGCAGAAACTCCCATATTGCTAATTTTCTTGTAGGTGCAAGGGGAATATGGTAAGCTTTAAGCTATAGTCAAATCTTTTAAGACCTGGTTGCTATGTGGAGCATTCCATCCTCTTTGTATGTTCAGGAAATAAAAAAACGAATAAGAAATTCACATTTGAAAAAAAAAATATTGGGAAATCAAAACAAATAACAAGGAATAACTCGGAAATGGTTCAATCCACACAAAAAATGTATAGCATATAAATTATGTGTTTTAACGAGATTTACATTTTTTGTGTAGTAAAATTTTGTCTATCTCTTATGGTTTACCAGTTATGCAAAATTCATTCAGAATGAAGACTTTTGAGGACATTCCCAGAAAATTCAAGATATACATTTCATTTGCCACGAAAATATCTTAAACATATGATATTTTAATCAAAATCGTTAGAGCCATTTTTTGAGAAAATAAAAATTTTCAAAAAATGTTCCATGTAAAGGGTAGTCTGGGATGGGGGAACTTTCTTGAAAACCTTCGTGTCGCATCTTTGAAAAATACTGAACCTAAATACCAAGTTTGGTATCTATCCGACTTTTCGTTTTTGAGTTATGCTGCACACAGACTCACAGAGGGACCTTTTTCTAAAAATGCTTTTTTTGGATTCAAGGTGCCTCAAAACATGCATTTCCCGTGAAATATCGATATTTTAGAAGAGAGAAAAGGGCTGAAATGTTTATCTTACAGATAAAAGGTGGAAAAATGAAGTGAGCTACAAAGCACTTTTAGTTTTAATAACAATGCAATGTAGTAAAATAATCGTAGTAATACACTAATGTCAACTGGGAGCACCGTAACGTTGTTGTGAGTTTAAACTTAAGACGTATGTTTAACGTTTTAGGTTACGGAACAATTCATGTGTTGTAAGCATCTTCTAATATGTTAGAATGAAAGTTATTCTTTTATTATACTGTAAATTTTGAAGTGCCGAGAGCGAAATGTCTCATGAAAGGGACAAATGTCGAACATACGAATCCGGTGTTCAAAAAGCCAAGTAAAGGTTAAGTTTTTGAACTCCAAAAAGGTGCATTCGAAAAGTTTCTTCAACCTAAATCTTCAAAAACTGAGGATGAAAGTAAAGGGTGCTTAAATAACCACAGCCTTAACAGTAGTGGCTTCTCATCTGGTGGTTTAAGTGAAAAAACAAAATGAAGTATTGGATTGTGACCTACCTGCTATCTCACGTTCAGGTAGGCCTAGTAGTAGTTATATGAAATAGTCACAGATCCAAATACTTGGCCCAATGCATTAATGCCCCCATCATTAATGAAGTTGTGCAAAATCGGCCTCTAAAGTTATAAATTTTGATTGTCCTTTAAAAGAGAACATTTCGTCTCATTTTTACTTTCTCTACTACGTATAGTAAGTAGGGGAAGTATTGCATTCCACCCAAAAATTCGATACCGAGATTTCACCGGAAATACATGTTTTGAGACCCCCTGAATCCAAAAAAAAAGCATTTTTGGAAACATGTCCCTGTGTGTGTGTGTGTGTGTGTGTGTGTGTGTGTGTGTGTGTGTGTGTGTGTGTGTGTGTGTGTGTGTGTGTGTGAACAGCATAACTCAGAAACGAACAGTCGGATAAACACCAAACTTGGTATTTAGGTTCAGCATCTTCCAAGGATGCGACACGAAGGTTTTCAAGAAAATTCCCCCACCCCAGATTACCCTTTGCATGGAAGATTTTTCGAAAATTTTAGTTTTCTCAAAAATGGCTCTAACGATTTTGATTAAAATATCATATGTTTAAGCTATTTTTATGACAAATAAAATGTATATCTTGAATTTCCTGGGAATGTCTCCAAAAGTATTCTTCATTGTGAACGACTTTTGCATAACTGGTAAACCATAAGAGATAGACAACATTTTACTACACAAAAAATATAGATCGCGTTAAAATACACAATTTATGTCATATACATTTTTTTTGTTGAGTGAACCATTTTCGAGATATTCCTTGTTATTCCCTTAAATTTTTCAATAATTTTCTCAAATGGGAATTCGTTATTCATTTTTTTGTCTTGGATATGCAAAGAGTATTAATCTGTAGGAAAGGGAATGGTGCTGCACCTAGCAACAAGCTATTAAGAGATATGTATGTGCTTAAAGGCTACTGTATTTCCAAATTGCCCTTGTAAATATATATTCCCCTTACATCTACAAGAAAATTAGCAATAAGATAGACTCTGCAAATGTTTATCTCGATTAACATGAAGTAGATGGAGAATAAGCGTTTGTATAAATAGTTTGTACAAGAGTAGAGAAAGTCATGTGAGTGTAACACATCAGATGTTTACGTTAGAACTTTACCCAATGGAGAGAAAAGATATCGGAAATAGCTCGTGCACTAATATAGGTTTCTGTTGTAAAATCTTCTTCAAAATTTAAGTGTGCACGTAAACTTTTAATTTCTTAAATGTAAAAATAAATAACAATATACTGATGAAGATTTTAATAATAATGTATCCTGAACAATAAGTCTTAACCTTGTCTTATCTTGAATTTGAATAAAATCAGAAGAAATCCCAATGATAAGTGGCTCGCATTTATTATTAAACATTTCTTAGTTAGCTTACTATTAAGACTTCATGAATTCTTCGCATTCCACATCAATAGGCTATAGGATTGCTAGAAGTGTTCTGATGTATCTATAATTTTATTGTAGGGGCCCCGCGGTAGCTAAGGCCGACCCTGCTAAAAGCATAATATCAGCATGAAATTGGTTTAGTGTAAATAAACTACTACAACGATGTTGGCTTCGCTCTATCAAGAGAAAACAACTTTCCATATCTGAAATAACTTCGCTTATGTGATGTCCAACCTAAAACATCGCATTTAAAATGGTAATGCTATCAATTAGTTACATTTTTATTTCTAGGACCTGCTTGCAAGTAGGTACTAAACGCTGTATTTATTTGCAAATTGTGGTATATGTGTTGTATCCAAAACTATGGAATAGCCAACATTGTCCTGTCTCCCCCTTCACGTTGCCTCATTGCCTCTGCATGTCAACCAGGGGCGCTGTGACGACACGGGGATAATCAATGACCAAATTACAAAACGGCAAAGATGAGTTCATGTTATGACGCATTGTTCCAATGACCCAATAATGTTGCTTCGGTTATGTTTATTTCATTACTTTAAAATTGTAAGGTCTAATTTACAAGGTTAAATCAAACTCTTTTTGTGCTACAGACTATCCTGAAATCAACCACAAATCAACGGGAAATAATTACAATAATCAAATTGTTGTATGACGCTTTATATGCGGTTCGGTGAAATGACAGACGCTGACAGTTGCTGTTTTCGTGTTTGTACATTTGAGACGAGTGCTGTGTAAATAAATTAACAGCAAGACAATAAAAAGAACGCATCATTTGGCCCCGCCTCATGTTGGATTTTGGCTTTCCGACTCAAAGCATGTCATCTAAGTGGCACTGAAATTCCTTCTATTTCTGGAAAGTTCCTCCTACTCGAGTTAAAATTAGCCGCCTTCGGTACCGACGGTTCAGAAGGGACAAGGATCATAACACCCACCCTGACCTTTTACTCCATTTCATTCAATGACAAAAGTATCGTTTAAAGAGGAATCCCGTCTACTTATGAATGTTGCTTAATTGCCAAGGTGTTGGTACTTTTTGTGGCCAACGGATTTCCGACTTGGAGGTGACGCTGACTTTCCCAATCTACTTTCTAATGGAGAGCCACATTCACACCAATATGCTGAAATTCAGTTACTTAAAGAACGGATTATCTTGATACGGTTATAACATAGAAGCCATCTTGTTCATTAAAATAAACTGTACACAACTTTACCAATTTTCGCTCTTATCATTTGTTAATGCTCTGATCGCATTGTAGATTTTAAACTTGTACATCAAAATGATGGAAAGAAATGCATTTCTGTCCTCTTGCGAAACCTGCTGGTAATATGGTCCCTATGCAATACGTTGCTAATGTATGAATGAAAAGTGAGCCAGATTGGAAAAAAATCTTGTGTTACATTGGCATGACTTTCTCAACGCTCTATAGTTTATTAGTAACTATACAAATTATTTTTACTAAAGCCTTTTTTTCTATCTACTTCATTTTAATCGAGACAAACCTTTGCAGAACAAACTGCATTACACATTTCGTTACAGATACAAAGAGAATAACGATAGTCAAATGCTTTAGAACTGGACGCTATACGCTCTCCTTAAAATTCCACACTCCTTCCATGACATCGGGAGAAACTATTGAAAATCGACAGGACTTTAAAAGAATGACAAAGTATTAAACAATGAGAACCATTGTAGCTGATGCCACAAAAAAAAATAGTTATTTGAAATAAATTGCGTGTTTTAAAGACACTCCTTTTTTGTGTAGTACGTTTTCGTCTATTGCTTAACGTTTACCAGTTATACAAGACCATATAAAATTCCTTCGGAAGGAAGACAATTCAAGATATCTAGATATATTTTAAAGGCTATCTTTTTGTTTTTCATGTAAATATCTTTAATATATGGTATTTTAGTCAAAATCGTTTCCACCATTTTTCAGAAAATAAAAAATTTCGAAAAATTTCCCATGTAAAGAATAGTTTGAGGAGGGGGATTTACTTGAAAACCTTCGTAACGCATCTTTGGAGGATATTGAACTTAAATACTAAGTTTGGTATTTATCCGACTTTCGTTTTTGAGTTATACTGTTCACAGACAAACGTGGAGCTTTTTCTAAAATGTCTTTTTTTATTCAGGGGATTTCAAAACATGTATTTCCGGTGAAATCTCGATATCGAATTTTTTAGTGGAATGCAATACCTTCTCTACCTACTAGGTATGTACGTGGTAGAGAAAGTAATAAAAATCTTTTAATAAAGGATGAGTCAAAAACGACAAATTTCCACATATGTGTTTGATTATATTTCATATATATACATGAACAACAATTTTTTTACTATTTCATTTATACAGCTCCCTTAACTTGTATTGCCATATCGGGGACTTTGACTTGAGAAACATGTGGCGTTATAATTCGCTTTATAGGTCTTAACATTGGTTTTATTCATTTTTATCAGGAAACACATTCACAAGCTGCGAGTAGAGAACGCTTCTGGTTAAAAAAAAAATTCCCCCGCCCCAATCGGGTATGGACCTGGGGCCTCCGGTTGAGAAGCCAACATGCACCTCAGAGGCAGTCGAATATGTCTTGTAATCGAGCAAAAAGTTGGGAGAAATTTCGAAAAGTCTCCTTTATTTCTTTCAAAACGTTCTCAATAGGGTTCAAATCAGGTGATGTGTATGAGGAACAAGTGAGATATCCAGCCAATGATGAACTATCTTTGACTTGTGAACGCTATTGGTTACCCCGCAGGAAGAGGATTGTTCAATTGGAATACCTTTCTCTGACAGATAGGACTACAATGAGCTCCAAAATGTCGCGGCAAGTCAAGGTGTTAAACCTCTCATGTATTCCTTCAAGGTGTCTAGAACCTTCAAATGAAACCCAGCCCCAATATGAAGCGCTTGCGCGACCACTGTGAGCACGAGGAGCCACGTAACTCGATCACATCGGTGTCCACATGGTCGGTACACGCGCACTCTACCATTTTACCTCACTACAATTTCTCCGCAAAGATTATGTTGCGGCGACGGCATGTTCACCACACAGGACCTCCTTACGCACTCGCTCAAGCGTTCCTTACTGTCTGTACAGAACCGGTAAAGTGACGAGCTGCCTTCAAGTGGGCAGTAAATGAAAGCGGGCTTCTTTTTAACTCTGCCCAAAGACGTTTATCTTCTCTCGAGTAGAACATCTATGTCCCTTTTCCTGTCTTCCCTGTATTGCTGATCCCAACACCTAGTTCGCGCTGGTATGCCAAGTCTACGAGCAGACTCAGACGGCGAAAACCTCGCGTTAACCTAGGCTAATGCAGGGGTGCGTTTGTCCACCTAGGTAGGCATCCTCAAATGAAAGAAAACATGTGAACAGCAAGTAATCTCGAGCGTCGAACTATTATCCTTTAGTTCGAGCAGTCTGTGGGGTACTCACATAGACTGAGTGGTTCGCTCTAGTAGAATAAAAGAAATACGGTAGCACTGTACCAAACCAAATATAACCGTCGTTTAAATAGTATTATACAAAGTATTATAAGTATACCCAATAGGTTTATTATAAAGTATGACATACATAATTATAAATGAGTACATAGAACTAAGTTAGCTTTGAAAGAAAGGTGGTGATTATGTATGTATATAATTTCTTTTCAATCCCTTTAGAAGTTTTTGATGGTTTTCCGACTACCTAAAATATAAGAGGAATGAAAAACTTCACAGGCTATTTACAGAACGTTGAAGGTATGCATTTTATTTGGGAAGCCAATGTATAAAACTTATGATGAAATAATCAAAATAGCTAGAAAGTTATTTTTCAGAAAATAAAAATGTCACAGAAACTTTTCCATGCAAAAAGTAACACACGTTCCCAAAAACCTTCACAATACATCGCTAAAATATGAAATGTAATACATATTTATCCAATTTTTCATTTTTGAGTTATGTTGTATCTCTCCCTTTCTCTAAAACACACACACCTAGATTATTTAAAACTGCCTTTTACTTTCTCTACTACGTATAGTAAGTAGGGGAAGTATTGCATTCCACCCAAAAATTCGATACCGAGATTTCACCGGAAATACATGTTTTGAGACTCACTGAATCCAAAAAAAGCATTTTTGGAAACATGTGTGTGTGTGTGTGTGTGAACAGCATAACTCAAAAACTAACAGTCGGATAAACACCAAACTTGGTATTTACGTTCAATATCTTCCAGAGATGCGACACGAAGGTTTTCAAGAAAATCCCCCCACCCCAGACTACCCTTTACATGGAACATTTTTCGAAAATTTTAATTTTTTTCAAAAATGGCTCTAACGATTTTGATGAAAATATCATATGTTTAAGATAATGTCATGAGAAATGAAATGTATATCTCGAAATTTCTGGGAATGTCTCCAAAAGTATTCTTCATTGTGAACGACTTTTGCATAACTGGTAAACCATAAGAGATAGACAAAATTTTACTACACAAAAAATGTAGATCGCATTAAAATGCGCAACTTATATCATATACATTTTTTTGGTTGAGTGAACCGTTTTCGAGATATTGCTTGTTATTTCCTTAAATTTTCCAATAGCAAAGAGAATGGAATGCGCCACATAGCAACCAGCGATAAAATATTTGACTATCGCTTAAAAGCTACCATATTCCCCTTGCATCTACAAGAAAATTACCAATAAGATTGACATCTCGATATCTCGATTAATATGAAGCATATGGAGAATAGGCGTTTGTAAAAATAGATTGTACAAGAGTAGAGAAAGTCATGTGAGTGTAACACATCAGATTTTTTAATATTTTTTTAATTCTCAAAAAGTGTATTTCGAATGAAATTTTAAAATTGACTTTTTGTGTCAAACACAATATTCCCTATACCTTAAATACCTGAGCAGCAGAGAAAGGTATCTTGCATTTCATTTAATAAGGATCAATCCTAGTGAAGCCAAAAATGATGATATAAAACGATGTAATTTTCATTCCTAGCATTTAATTAAGTTTCAAGTAAAGAAAATTCCTTCATTAATTGTGCAAGGCAGGATTTATACATATACTGTATAAATTCTAAAAGTATTTATTAATACAGAAAAGCTTTACTGCAGAACATTTATTTATGTTAATATATTAGCAATCAACTATGTACAAGATATACACAAAGTGGTCGTTCATTTGACTACAAAGGCACATTAGCTCTAGAAACCTTTATTGATAGCAAAAAGAGAGTAGAAACTACAGGATTTAAGGCTACATTCATGAATCAGCAGAAGTATGTCAATCTAAAGAGCTAGAGATAAAAGATTTTTAGAGAAACTTTTGTGAAATTATGCAGAGTAGTTTAAAACCAGTGTTGCAGTTATTTTTTTTTTAACCCTTGGCCATCTGCAATTTGAAGCCTATGGTACTCTCTTTTTTTAAGCCTGTTAACTTTGTAGCATCTATTTTGGTGCCATAGTCATGCTGATTCTATATTAATTGTCATATGCATATGAATTGTCATCCTCCGTGGTGTAGTGGTTACATGCTAGCCTCTAGCTCCCGAGGTCGCAGGTTCAAACCCAGCAGAGGGCAATGGATTTTTTCGGGAGTAAAAATCCTTAGCATGGCTTCCTTCTGAAGGGAAGTAAAGCCGGTGGTCCCGTGTCATAGATTTATGGCACATAAAAAGAACTTCAAGCCTGATAAAGAGGCCTCTGAGCGAAATTTCTGGGCTTTCACACCCTATATAGAATGGAACACTAAGGACCATAATAGTTTATGTTTTTCCTATGTATGTTTTATCACAATCAAAGCAGTATATTTATAGACCCCCTGAGTTTTCTCTAGAGGCAAGTGATTTGTTTAATTTGATGGTAAATGCTGTTATTGTTATAAAGTGCGAAGTAATACTGATATTTTTTCTATGCCTTAATTAAATTTGTGGTAAGATCCAAGATTGGTATGTTAGTTTTTGGAAATGTTTATTTTCTAGTTCAGAAGAACGAACTGTGATCTGCTTTATGCACTTTTGTTTGCTACATTTCTGTATTTTCTTATTTATCATTTCTCTGCTGAATCCATTTATTTCTGTAAATGTTATTATTTTGTTTTTTATTTGTTGTACTCAGTTTTATTTAGTGGTATGTTTATGAGTCTGTATGCCAAGCCGGCAAATGCTGTTTCTTTAGGGGTTTTGAAATTGATAGTGCACATCAAACTTTGAAGAGTTATAGAAATGCTATTTTTAATGTACAGGCTTATTATTCCACAAAATAGTAATAGTATCCAAAGAGACAAGTATTAAGGGGTTCAAAAAGCTTTTGTTACATGAGAACCAATAAGAAAGAAGAAGTTGCACACTGGCAGTCAACAACTAGGTGCCAAAGTAGACTTCATTTCAGGATTGCCACTGTTCAAATAACTCAGTATGTGTTCCAAGTCATATACACAAAATTAATGCAATTATAGGCACCAAAAGATGTTACACAGTTGGCAAGCTTGAAGAGAGTCTATTCACACATACACATATGTCATTCAGATGAGTGAAATGTAGCAAAGAATTCCAGGCTATGTTGTGTGAGTGCAGTTATAATAGTTTACCATTTGAAACAGAATGCAGAGAAAATTGATGTGGTAATCTCAGGATGTATTTAAATATATCCCTTATGCATCATGGTAATCATGATACAGTTTTGTATAGAAATGATTAATTAAATATCATCTATGACTGTGACCTTCGGGGGTACCTCATTCCACCAAGCGATGACTGCATCCATATCTGAGGTTGAGGTGCCTAGTAGGTGGGATCCATTATTCCCAATAGTAGGGTGGTGGTGATAGTGGTGGAATGGGAGGACCAACAGCTTTTACCATGGACTCCGAACCACTTTTGGCTTAGGGGATACTTCACATGAGCAAGTCAGAGGTGAAGACATGGATAGGGCTGGCTTAAAATCGCCGTCCCAGAGCTGGGAATCAAACCCCAGACCCTCAGTATGAGAGCCGAAATGAAACTACAGTTAATTAAATATTAAGTGCTTACTTATTCACAATATGCCTCAAAATTATCAGGGATGGCAATTCTGTCAAATATGCATACACGGGAAACATAAGCATACAGATATTACATATTTAGCCAAGTTTCAATCCAAAAAAGCAGAAAGAAGCAGTTTTCAACAGTATGATCCACAAATTACTGAAACTTTCCTTTAAAAAAAAAAAGATTAAATATGAACTCGAACATAATCAAATACTCCATGTAGCAGAAAACCCATTGTTAAGAAAATCAAATACATATAATTCAAAACACAAAAAGCAGTTTGAAGTGTAATACACATCCGTCGAAAAAAGTTAAGATGGTTTACCAAAAGTTTACTCCCTTGGGCAACAAACATACTCCAAACCATATCCAATGACTACAACATCTCACTGGCACCATATAACAGATTCAGCATCAGAAATTCAATTAACTTAAAGAAAGACTGTGTTCCTGTGGAATAAAAAAGATCTGGCATATATACAAGATTGACTGTTTGGATTGAGTCAAGGTATATACATTGGGAAAACTATGAGAAATTTGGAAACTCGTCTTGGAGAACTTTTCCATCACATTTTCAATAAACGTACAGATAAATTGCCATACCGGTACATTTCTGAGAAAGAAACCATGAGATCAGCAGAGAAATTAAACTACTAGAACAAGCAAATAAGGCCACCAACCTCAACACATGGGAGAAAATCTGTATAGTGAAGTTCAATGTCAACCTCATGAACTTTGACATCCCTGAGGATATGGTTTTCAAGTTCATCAAGTCTCCACCAGCAGCACAAGAATTCTATACTGAAAAATTATCCAATGTAAGAAGTTGAAATGAGCTGATGATGCAGACAATGGTCTGCAAAATATGTCCTCATAATTTTGAGTAAATGAAAAAGTTCTATAAATGTATAACGCTTCAGTAAGACTAATTTCTTCATTTTATGCGTACCTACATACTCATTTACATTTCAGGCATAAAACTCCTTAGCATAGCTTCCTTCGGAAGGGAAGTAAAACCGGTGGTCCCATGTTATAGATTTATAGCTCATAAGAGAGCCTCAAGCCTGATAAACAGGCCCCTGAGCAAAATTTCCATTCTTTCACGCCCACCATAGAATGGGATGCTATGAACCATAGTAGTCAAACACTGTCCATAAATAAAACTTAATTTCATTTTAATTTACATTTTGAATGGGCACCCTGAATGTCAAATGCCATAAAACAGTTAATTAAAAGCTGAAATAAACATTCCATTTTCAAAAACAGAGACTTGAATTTAAGTTTTTTATTAAACATTTATACAATATGAAATTCCGAACAATACAACAGCTACTATATAAGAACTTCAGTAAAAGCAATACTAGCCCCCTTGCCCTTGGTGTTTTACACAGCAAATAATATTATCAATTTTTCTTTCATAATCTTTACCTTTCTAGCTTGTAGAATCCAATAAAAGAATGATGATTATGTGTAAAAGTGATAAACTTCTTATAATATTGCTTTCTCTACCATTTATCTAGGGCATGTAGAGGAAATATTCCATTCAAAAAGAGCATTTTTAAAAAAAGGTGCATGCTTAAATGTGTGTAAGTTCAACACCATTAGAGGATGTGATGCAAAGATTTTCAAGAAAATTCCCCCAGCATAAATTACACTTCAAACTGGAATTTTTCATTATTTTCTCCAATAGCTCTGATTAAAATACCATATGTTTTAGATATTTGCATGACTAATAAAATCTGTCTCTTCAATTTCTGTGAATAGCTTGTCTAGTCTTCTTCATTCTAAAGTAAATTTTCTCCAACTTCTAAAATACAACAGACAGACGAAAACTCCTGTGTCGTAGATTTACAGCACGTTAAAAAACCTCAAGTCTGATAAAGAGGCCTCTGAGCAAAATTACCAGTCTTTCACGCCCAATATAGAATGGGACACTAAGGGCCACAGCAGTTAAAGTGTGTCCATAAACAAAAAACTCAATTAACTTACAACGTGAAAAATTTAAAGCCTGTTCAAGCATCCAACTTATGACAACTAACTTTTTCTTTAGCATTATGCGTTATCAAAATATTCATTGCTACATGTTTAAGCTTTCCTAGGTTGAAGTGTCAGGCAGCTATCAAGTATTTTAAAAAAATAATATGCAATTGTTATTTGTTTCACATGTATGTATATTCATTAGTAACAAAATACTAACTTACAATATGCAAAGTTGTGTTGTCCATTATCAGTACTATACAGGCAGCTAGTATATATTGCTTAATTTAATACAACCTCTAGTCAAAAACTGATCATAATATAACATAAATTGAAGAATCAGTTTATATATGAACAATGCATTAGGGTTTACTGAAGTTATAATGGGTACAAAAAAATCATGTGAGTGTGGCATATACATTTTTCTCTCCACATTGTACCTTATAAAAATACCTAACTGCAGGAGATTAATAGCTGCATCTCTTATGTAAAAATAATGTTCAGAATATAACACAGCTGTCTATAATTATTCAGCCCATCTGTATGGTGTGGGGATAACATTTTTGCCTCATATTCTGGAAAGCCCCAGTTTAAATCTAAGTTAACCTGTATAACATTGTTTTGCAGAACCTTCTCTTATCCTGTGATGATAAATGTTGAGTAACTGTAACCTTGGACGCTGGAAGCATTCATTTATTAACTGATACAACACAGGCCAGTTAATGGATGTTTTCAAAACATCTGTCAACATTATTTAATTCTTTTGAAAGTCAAATCATGATGTAATAACATACAACAGGAACTGTGTATGCAAATATTAGCCCCAGTAGCATGGAATAATGTTAGATTGGAAAGATTAGCACTAAGCATTCAATCAATAACAAATTATATTCATCTTTCTTTTTTTTCTTTTGGGGATGAATATTGAAAATTAGGTAAGCCATGAAGAAGCTTTAGTTTCCTCTTGAAACTTAATTTTTGGATATCTACAGTAATGCTTGCTTTTCATATTTTTTGCCATCAAAGTAGATATTCAGAAATATTTGGTGCTTTTATAAATCCTTCAACTTGATAAGATTGACTGTGACAAATGTGATGCATGCCATCACTATTGTATAATTTTGCATAAGGACTGTTAAGTGATGGTGGCTCAATATAAACAAACACAAGGTCACCACCCTGCTGCAAGGAGTGAGCTTACAACAGAGTATTTGCTTCCTTGTTCAATGATAGACAAGTTGGATTAAGTTCCTAGATGCCTGAATAAAGTACTAGACAGGATAGGGCCTCAACTGACTACTGAAGCTGTGCATTCAAAATGCATTGACATCCTTTTAGTTATTCTGAAAATGTTGTAAATGTTCAGGTAAATTAACGTTATTTAATTATTCTGTATGTATTAATAATAATGCATATTTTAGTTTGATTTACTATAGTTTAAATAACACTGTTTTCTATTTAATTATACCATTTTAAAGTTTTATACACATTAAATGCAACTCTTAAGTTCGCTATTTGAAAATATTTAAGTTCTGATATAATATAAGCAAGATTCAACCATAGATTTATTTTAAAGATGTTATGTATTTACGTACATATTTCAATAAGCAAAGCTTTGTAAATGTTAAAAGAGTTTGGCTCATAACTCTATGTTTTTTAAGTAGTGTAATGCATGGTTGATGTACATTTTCATTTCAATTCTGAGATATCTAAAACATTATACTTTTATATAAAGTCAGCTAATATTACAAACTTAGTAAAGGACGGAGATTTTTAATTGATTTTGCATTCTATTATACAAACTATATGTGCCATGATAACGATAAACTCACCTCCATAACTTACACTTCTAAATTATCTGCTCACAAGGTGCTTGAAGCATCAATGTAAGATGCCCAGAACACCTGTTTACCCTTTGAACACAAACACTGAGAAGGAATCTCTTGTTTTGTTTACAACAAGCCACCATCAGTGAAAATTACACAGGAATGGAAGAAAAAAATTATGGAAAAATGGCTTAGGAGCAAAAGCAAGGGTACTGATGATTAAAAACTGCTCACTGTTTAACGTCTTAAATTTAGTGAAATTTCTACAGAATGTGAGGATAAAATTAACGCAGTCATTGGAAAAAAGCTTGTAGAAACTAATTATGTAAATAACATACTAGTATTAGAATTTTAAAATGAGCTATACAACTTCTTCTGCATTAAAAATTATTATATGTATGGATGTAAAAAAGTAAGAGTTGGAGTTGATTAAACACTTGACAGCAGCTGTCAATGTATATAACAACCTATGAAAGCATGCTTCTGCAGTATATGTATGGTAACTGAAACCTCACAAAAGTTAAGTTGACTCCAACTTATTTTTTACATTGTTGGCAGTTTCACTGCATAAAAGTTCCTTTTTAAGGTACATATGGTGTTTAAAAAACAAATAGCTTGAGCTAAATCTTGTAGACTCCATGCACTAGGCATTTTATAAATTTCTTTTTATTCTCAGCTTTAAAGAGAATAAAAACATATCTGTGAATTTCTCATGGACAAGCTAGTCTTACACCTCCTAGGTAGCACTGAAAAATCTTCTTGCAGAAAACAACATGAAATTGAAGACTCATGTTTTTAAAAGTACAGTTAGTTTATAAGTGATAGCTTTCCATATATAAACACTGCTAAGCAGGGCATTCTCAAAAGATAAGAATTCTTCACGCCATTACTATGATGCTGTTAATGATTTACGTAACACTCCCATACATGCTTACTTATTACACATGCACTAAGTCTAGAATTCCTTTGAATGTAATTGTAGCCCAGCTGTGTTTATAAATCCCACAGTAAGAACATTATGACATATTCTTTGCTAAATGCAAGGAGATCAAGCTTTATTTCAAACAAAAAAATTGGTATGCTGCAGCATGTTATCCACTCAGTTTTAACCATATATCGGTGGAAGATTTAAGTGCAGTAATATTTAGGTTTCTGTTAAAATCATTAAAATGTATATGCACTTTATAACAGTTCTCTAAAATCACCCTTAGTAGTAATGGCAACAAACACGTAAGTAGATTAGAAACATTCAATGTAGCTAATTTCTTTGTCAATCTGATAACAAAACAGAAAATAAAATCCTATAGCTTCATGTAATTGTTATACAAATCTTTTAATACTATGTCCTAACTTTGAATAAGTGCAAAGAAGAACAAAAAGAGAAGTCATAAAACATGTAAGTGATCCATTATCACATGAGGAAAATGTATATTTATCAAGGTAACCATCAATTGATATGGATTACACTATTGTACTTTAGCATTCATCTTAAATGTACAGGAAGGCATATCAAATTATCTGTGCAGAACTAAAAACTGAATCTATGTGTTAGAAGTTGAACTATCACCTTACCTTAAATACTTCTGAGAAGAAACCTGAACCAATCTTTTCACAGCTGAAATCATCAAGTCTGTTAAGGGCAGCCACTGCATGCCGCAGAGCCTGGCATGAGGATCCTGTCATTCGATAATGTTTTGCAATAGGGGATGGACCATCCCTCATTGGCTGCTGCAGGGGAGAAGGTATAGGTGTAAGAAGATCTCCGCTGCATATTCGGTGTTTTTCACTATCACTGCACTGATTCTCACCGTATCCACTATCACTTCCCTTACCATTTGATTTAGCGAACATGTTTACTAAACAAACCTTACATTCAAATAAATATTCCCTATGTCACTGATTGATAGATTTCTGACATGATATGCAAAGAAGAAGTAGGCCTTAAAGTTTTAAATACAAGCCAGTTTTTCGAAGGAATCATTATTTTCTGCTAGGAATACATTCAACTTCAAATGAATTTGTAGGCGATGACCAGCACCAGACTTTTAGAAGACACACTTTGACAGGTACATGAAGAATGAGCTTGAACTTTTCCAGGTATTTTTATGACACAGCTTACGATGCACGCATTTACATGTCTTTCTTTACTTTCTATGTCCGTTTGTGCTACTGAAGATAAACAGTGTAAATCCTTGTCCAACTAGCACTAATTTTGTGGGCTGGTCACGGTCTCCTGAATGTCAAAAACTGAAACTTAATATCACCACAGCAGAAAACAACAAAACAGGTGAGGTACGTTAATGCACGGAATATCATTAATACATGCTACAGATATTCAGTTATTTGATAACGATGCGATACGATATCCTTTATCGCTCTTAAAGCAATGACTGCCAAGATCTCTACTTTCACCGTCCAGCAATCCATTCAGCCATTTTTAAAACTACAACGACATCTGGTGTGTATCTCAGGTATACAGATCGACGTCAGTGCAGTGGATGAGCAAGGTAGATAAGAGAGTTGCAGTGGAAAATAAAAATGGAAAGTGTTTCCTGTTTCGGCAGCTTTAGCCTGAGATCAACTAAATAATATTTTTCTTTATATGCAGTTGGAGCACTTGACGGAAAAATTGTAGAAAATTATTGGACAGCAGTATTTCAATGCTACTGAAGTATTTGGATATAATATTAGGTATGAAACTTAGATCAGCGGTCCTTAAAAGTACGTGACTAATGGAGATTTACAGTACTTTTATATATTCACATTCATTGTAATTCCCTGTAAATAAAATAGATCTGCATTCTGACTTAAACAGTAATACAGCCAAAAATTCTTTTTGTGAGGGGGGCAGTTCGAAAACTTTTGCACTAAACCGAGCATTCCGTTTTATCTGGAAATAAAATAAGAACACGTTAATTTACCGAAATAAATTTAATTTTAACATTAAGGTGCAAATAATTGTTACAATAAATAAAATTGGCAGAATACGTCAATCAGTAATGCCAGTACCTAAGTTTTCAGGAAGTGTTAGGTGAAAAATGATCTCTCTGAACTGCAAGTTGCACCTATCAGCATTACTATTATCTAACAGTTTTATTTCTGTTAGATACATCATTTCATCACATTCTTCCAGAGCGTTGTTTAGGTATTTGTTTAGACGACTCAGTTTAGAATGCCATACTCTTATTTCAACTGTAGTTGTCCAATGAGATACATATATGAGCTGCGTTTATCTGAGCATAGCTTCATTAGGTCATCAGTTGTTTGTTGCCTTCCTCTTAAAAGTTTTGAGTTGCTTTTCTCAATTATATCTAGCATTAGAAAGCAGCCAAAATGCTTTGTGCTTCAAAAATCTTTCTTCAAGCTGAACAAGAGAGTGGCCTATAAACTCTTCTATAAAAGTTTCAGGAGTGCCATACTCAACATTAATCAGTGGCGGCTGCTGTACAAGAGCACAAGAGTACGTGAGCACCCTAACTTTAGACTCCTTGTGAATTTATTGGTTACTTTTCCTTTGAGTGTTATTAAACGTAACGTATATGCGGTAACTTAAAATCTTCAGCTGTTAAATCTACCGCGCTACTCCTCTAAACTGGCTGAGACATGGCAATAGGGTCCCTATCACACCTTGACTTGTGTTTTAAGGAGCTTCTGCGCATGCGCAACTGGTATAACATAATCACCTTATGGAGCCAAATACATATGTGTCGTGGACGCTTGAAGAAGTGTAGCAGTAGCACTAGCAGTTGGTGTGGCCGTATAACCCTCGATAGAGCTCCGAGTTAGTCACTATAGTAGAAGTAAAAAACACAAGCGCGGAAACTTCTTCGGTTTCTCTATACCACCCATAATCTCAACTACAGTTTAATTTACACATTACCTCGTACTTGCTCTAACACGGTGTACTTAATTATTTACACAACAAGCATCCAAAAAAGAGATCTTTCTTTCGTCAGACAAGCTATGCATTAATAATAATAATAATAATAATAATAATAATAATAATAATAATAATATATTTAGTATTATTGTTGTTAGGAGCGGCTGCAGTTTCATCAATTTGTTCATAATCATAACTGTTAAGCAATAGATGCTATTTCACATTTTCGGGACTGTCTAAAATCTTGAACATCCAAAATGTATACTCATGAACCGCTACTAGCATTAATTTATATCGATGGAATATATGAATTTTTGATAACTGAGCTCTCAAAATGGCCGTGCATAGGTTTAAGTTGGAGAGCCAAATCAAATTTGAAAAATTCCATGCTACGATCGGGATTCGAAACACATGTCTTTGATTTTCTATTCAATGCCGAGGCACTACGTCGAGATGTCCGATCGTACATTAAGCTTTCTCATTTAAACCTTAACTGTTATGTGTACTAGTCACCTCTCTCATTGGCTGCTGTCGTGGAATAGGTTGTTGTGCGATATAAACTACTTATTAATAGTTCTTTATTTAACATGATCATTTATCGTAATATATTCGAAGAGAATTGACAAATTTACATTTTCATAATCGTATGAATAAAATATATTGTATAACAGAGTTAATGCATCTGGAATTCATATAAAAACAAATAGGTAGGATGATCCTTTGGTTTAAACACTCCCTCTCAGGATGACAAAAGCACGTGCATTCACCATGCCAGTGGCGTCTCCTGACTTGGTACTTCCGCCGTTGATAAGAAAGAAAAAGTGTGTTAAATCCCAGTTCCCGCCTCTAAATAAAAAATATTGCTTAGCAATTAAGCGTATAATTTAGTAAAAATGAATCAGGGGCATATTCTTATGCAAACATTAAATGTAATTAAAATAATTATTATTAAGTAATACATAGTCCTTCGAAGTTATATATTGAAAATCAACAAATATCTACTTACATTAACTTGAATTCCGTCTTCCTATACTAGAAACCTCTGAATCACTGCTTCATGTAATTTCAACTTTTTCCCCCTTTCGTACTTAAAACTTAGTTTTTTCTCGGTGGAAATGAGACTTAGATTAGTCATTTGGTGCTCAGTCTGAGGAGTGGAACAGGGCGTTTGGCTTCTCTTCGACGACGAGCGCGAACTCCCCACGCATGACGTTGTAGAAGGTATTGTTGCATTCAGCATGGCTAATTTGTATATTTCCGTGAATCCAGGCACTATTAGTAGATCCATATTCATCAAAAAATTAATTAGCTGAATGGGTTTTATCTGATCTCTCGTTGGAAGCGTACCACTCATACAATTCATTTTGAAGTTTGGACAAATTAAAAAGGGTCGCCATAAATTACCTGTAGCTTTTATAACAAATCATGAGAGAAGTTTTGTCTGTTGCTAAAATGTGTCAGTTTAGATGGTTTTAGGGTAATGGTTGCCAAACTTTTCATAACAGAGGTCACCTAAGGTTAAGGCAGGAACCATAAACTCACTATCTCGAGGCGCACAGATCAGATCAGTTTTCAACCACAGTGTTTTATTGAACTAAAATCTATACTTGCATATTAATAACTGATCTAATTAAATACTTAACAAATGATCAGTCCTTCATTCATAGTTTCATGATTAAACAACTCGTAAACTATCACATATACGAGTTTGTGTATTAAGACCTGTCACATGATGTATTTTTATTAACAGAAATTAATATTCAACGAGAGGAATAAAACTGTTATAATTTTGTGCTGCATCGTCAAATCGGACTTGAAATTTGTGTTGCTTATCATCAAAACCGACTTTAAATTTTCATCAGACATGGCAGACCTATATTTTGATTTGAAATGTTTCCTTTTTGAAAATCTCTTTTCACATACCTACTTATGTGGATGCGAACATTGATATTAGTCCTCGTGCAAAGTCTTTCAAATGAGGAAATGTGCCATTCTATACTCAGTTGTAAAAGTCAGTCAAATTAACTTCCTTGTATTTATCCTTCAGTAGATTGTTATACTGTATATCGATTACTTCCAGCTGCATCTTACACAGCAACTTCTCTGCGTTGCATTGGAATGGATTTTGGAACACACTGATGATTTCTGTATTGTAATCAAGATCAGAGAAGCGGTTCTGGAACTGTTGCTGAAGAGGCTGCATAACCTGCTATAAGCAACACGAAATTCTGTCGCGCTTTTCTTGCTGAGCTTTACACAGTACTGCAGGAGCGTCATTTCAGTTTCCGCTTGGAGAGTGGGGCAAAATTGCATGAAGTAGTTTCCTGAATGTTCATGTAAATTTTAACGACACATTTAGCCTGAAAGAAAATAATATTTTTCTTCTCAAATGTGAAATATTGGTATTAAAAACACAATTTCCTTTGGTAAAGCAGCAATAACCAGTACTCAAATTATTTCTCGTAAATTAGGAATGCTCCCCTAAATTACGTCCTGCAGCATGGAAAATGAACGAAGCTTTTCTTCAAAAGTTGAGACTTAAAAATAGCCAATTTCATTCTGAATGCCTTCACACGAGAATACAATTCAGAGATAAGTTCTCCTTGAAACCGAAGGTTTCAGTCATTCATATGTTTAGTTATGTCAGCATGAAATGATGCCAACTTCCAAATACAACAACAGCTAGCAACTACAGACAGGGGCCTTTTCTTTTCATCCAAGAACATTTGTAATTTTTTTCCCCTCTTGGAGCTCGAAAATTGCATCGAAACCTTTCCGCAGCTGAGCCATCATAGTGATGTATGATAAGGAATATCGAGTTACTCTGCTCCAATTTAAGCTAGAAATTCACGGAATTGGCGGTGAATGTTCATGGGATCATATGTTTACTGCTGGCACTACAGGTTCCATGACGTTTGGTACCTCGATATCCTTCCCACAAAAAGCATGCTGATGGATAGATAATACAGTGGAATATCATGGGCGATTTAGGGCAGTCGTCCTCAGTTTTCTAGGGGTACCATGCTAGCCTCTAGTTCTCGAGGTCGCCGGTTCTAACTCGGCGTAAAATTCCTTAGCATGGCTTCCTTCGGAAGGGAAGTAAACCGGTGGTCCCGTGTCGTAGATTTACGGCACGTAAAATAACCTCAAGGCTGATAAAGAAGCCTCTGAGCAAAACTTCCGGTCTTTCACACTCAATATAGAATGGGACACTAAGAACCATAGAAGTTAAAGAGCGTCCATAAATAAAACTCAATTTAATTTAATTAGCTACATTGTAGGCTTCAAGTACTCTTCCAATTAAATATTTTTTTGCCTCCATTTGTGATACGCTTAAGTTTCTCCCATTTTCAATTGTACTGAGAACGTGTATTTTCAACTTCAGGAAAATATGTTCCGAAATTATCTGCGAAGCAGGTGCAGCCTGTTTACTCAGAATATTTAGAAGAGTCCTTTTGAGTTCCGAATATGAGAACTATCCCCTTTACCTCTGTTGAATAAAATTCTGAGAGACAAATATCTCTTTGATGTTTGCCCAAACATTAGAATCCCTCTTCAGATGTATTTGAGCACACCAGCGACGAACTACTCTGCCGAAAGATCATTCTCAATTCTTGGAATAGTTAAGAACTGCTTGCGTGCTTCTCAGGCTCAGAAGCGTTTGAAGCATCTGACTATTAGCAATAGAAAATGATGTATGAAACTGAACTTTGAGAATATGATGCGAATAATAAGGCATCCAACAAGAAAGCCATTGACAAGCCATTTACATTCTTTGTTGCATATCTCACTAATTTTGTTGCTTCTACTGTGTTATCTTGTCTGGGTTCAACATCTACCATTGCCTGAGCCATTGTGGAAGAGGCGTTAGTGTCTTTGCATGGAGTTGAAGCCTCTGAGTAGGTGTTTGTTCTATAGAGAGGGTATCTGAAAACCAGGCCATGTGATGTCCTGCGTCGCTGGAAAGTCTACCATGAACAGGCTAAACAGCGTGGAAGATAAAACAGTCCTCAGGTACTCGGCCTCGCATGGGTGTGTGTAGGTGTTTTTCTTGCGGCAACTGCTGTAAAAGCTGCATAGGATGTTGCGTGTTGCTGACTGAGTAGGCCAAGCTGGATGAGGTTTTATAGGAACCCAGTATTAATGAAGTCGTGCGGAAGTCCATCCCTTTAAAACAAAGAATAGGTATGACATGGTGATCGATATATAAATTATAATATCTTTAGAATGACAGCGTTTATAAATCGTAGAATGGCGCAACGTGACAACCGAATACAAGAAAATAAACAGTTTTAAACAAAGAAAATTTATAATTGCTTGATCGATCTAGATTTTTGTTCATCGATAGTGGCATCAAAGACAGAATTCTCATTTTCTATACTTCTATATAGGAGAAAACAGATGCTAATTAATGAGGAGAAATGTTTTGTGGATGGCAATTTTAGAAAGGCTCAACTTTCTTAGATATGTGTATGTGTAGCACATCGGAAGTAACTAGTGGTACCAGTAGATTTGCATTATTACTTGCCACACCAAAGAAACCTACTGGAGATTTTTGTTTTTCAAACGGTTTGAAAATAAATTAAGGTGACAATGCACTTTTGAAAAGGCTAACGAAACTGTTTTCAGAGAAATCTTTCCGAAAACAATATTATTAGGGTGAATCTTACAATTCAATATGGAGAGAAATATAAGAAACTAGTTGTAAAAATTACACGAATAACTAGGAAGTACATCATCGTTTAAGAAGATGTGCGGCTTTGGCTTATTTCGCCCGAAATACTTTGACAAAGCCTAGTTCTATATTCAGAAAAGAACTCCGCAAAACGAGAAGCAGACTCCAGGTATTTCTCATAATCTTTAAGCCTTAAAAGGAGAATCTCTGGAGTCAGCCAGCGAATATGACAGTCATTCTTCTAGCTGGAAAGAAACTTAAGTCAGCAAGTTGAACGATTTAGAATGAAGTAAAATGTAAGGACACGTCTGAGAAACCATAATTTTATCCCAAAAATATGGTAAGCGTAGAAGGAAAGAACCTATACCGCGTTTCATGCTTGAAAGACATTATAGGTTAAATGGGGCGCACTGTTGCCATATTTGGTATACGTACGCTCCCAACTTTGACACACAGCTGCGATCGGTCTACCAATTTGATGTCATCTTGTGAATGATACATCACCAAATAGTGAAACATCTGCACTACTATTTAAGGGTATTGTAATATATTTAATTTTAACCAGCAGTTCATCTTCTTTTTGTATTTTTAGTACTCCATAATACGATTTTATAGGCATAAAAATACATTATCAAAGAAATATGGAGATATAAAATGATAAAAGCTATAATTCGGTAGGGTAATTTAATAATTTAGTAGGGTATCTTCATTGTTTACCCTTGACAAAATTACATTCAACGTGAGTGGAATGTTTTCAAACAGCAAAGAATGAACGATGTGTCGATGCGCTTTTCTATCATATTTCGTTAATCTAGTCTGTTCTTGCTTTCTTTGTGTGTGTCCTTAGAGGTCCTTTCATTTGTTCCTTTTCTATCCTATATACAACTGTTTCTGAACACCTGATAGCCTTAGCTGTTTCTTTTACTGTCGTTATTAACATTTATTTTATCTGAATAATCTAGCATATCCCTTATTAAAATTGTGTTTCTTCTTAGTTTAGCAACATTTCATCTCTTCTTATCCTCTCCCTAAATAACCATAGATATTTGCATAAAATGTTAAGTGTTCTAAACGCTATAAACGTACACACCTCATTACAAATGGATGTTACCATTTACTGCCTCGCATCCGGCAGCTGTTAGCTAAATAGATAGAGACTTTGTTTGTCATACACAATGCACGCATTCTTTTTAAAAAGTCTCCAATTCTCAACATTTTCTCTTGCTTGATCCCCGCTGTAAACCTAATAACAAAAGAGTTTCTCGTTGACTGACTTTTATACTGCAGAGGTATAAAATTTTCCTAAAATATTTAGATCAAAAAATTGTAACGCTCACCTATTACAAGTAGAGAATTCAAATGGGACAGGTATCAGCACTCTAGTTTACTCTAGCTAAGAAAAATTATTGTGTTCTACCCTTTAGTTTATTAGTTACTGCGTGATAAGCATAGAAACAGCAAATATCGGATTTTTACTGAAAACCACATTTTTTTAGGTATTTGGACCACAGAAATCTATAAAAGCTCTAAAAATTATATATCAGATAGAGAAGAATATTTTGCATAGGATAAGTGTTCAAAGCCGAAGTTTATAACTGCATATTTAGGCCATGTTATTAGCAACTTCACCATGTGGCAGTATTTTATATCACAACAATGTAAATGCCAGAGTGATTGTAGTGTAAATAAGCATTATTGTATGACATTGATTTGAGATGTTTGTTAATTATAAGCATTGTTAGGAAATAAGTTTACACTGCCTCACTGAAACTGACAATAAGAGCGGGCAACAATGTAGCGAAGGGGTGAGTTATTTATCAATTAGAAGAGACAAACAAATGACGTCAGAGTAGCGCGCTTTTCTGTAGAAATGGAGGGAATTTCTTCCCTAGAGCATATGTGTTCCTAATTTTGATTGATATAAAAATAGACGCTAATGTTGGCGCGTTTTATTAACCAATAGCAGCTCTGTTATAATATTTAGGCATATTAGGGTGAGGGAGTATAAAAAGCTAAAGCCAGAAATGAACACACCAATAACCGCTCAACAAGCTCCTGCCACCAAAATATTCCCACACAACCATCCACCCCCACCACCCCCACCACCCCCGCCATCCTTACCAACACCAGCTCCAGAACAACAACCGGCCTTACCAAGAATACCGGTGGACAAAAAGAAATGGGCAAACAGGAGGTGACGCAAACACTGAAGGACCTTACGCAGGCAACATGCACACACATCAACACTACTCAGGTGCAAATGCAGGAAATGCATGCAGCCATCACAAAGTATGTAAAACAACTAGTCGACCATGTAGCGGAACAGCTACTGAAGAACATAGCAGTGATAATACAGGCAGTAACTCCTCCCGACATGAAAACAAAGGTGAATAAAACCATGCAAGATTCGATTAAGAAAACAATGAACAAAATACTAAACCTGACGAACATTGGCCCACAAGTCGCAGTGCTCATCAGCGCCACCGAACCGCCAACTCAACCTGAAGCGGCAAACATGACAGCAACAGCTCAGTAACCGCCAGCCCCCTCCTGATCAAGAATTATGGCTCGCATCATAGAGAAGGACAACCTCATAATTCTTCATATCAACATAAATGGAATACGGTCAAAGAAAGAACAGCTCAAAGCACTGCTTACACAATACGATCCCGACATCATAACGGCAAATGAGACAAAACTCAAACCTTACAACACCTTCAGTTTCCCCCCCTACCAGGTATACAGACATGACCGCCAATCAGAACCAGGAGGAGGAGTACTTATGCTAATCAAACCGCAACACCGGACTAAACTCATATCACTACCGGACCAATTTAAAGCAGAAGAGGCAGTGCTAGTCCAAATTAAAATCCACACGCAAGTACTGCATATAGCCACGATTTATGCCACACCGACGAACATGTCAACAAAGAATAACCATTTCCCTGCAGCTTTGCTTAAATATATGGACGCCAAATACAACAGCCTCCTGGTAGTGGGGGATCTAAACGCCCAACATCAGAGCCTCCTGGATGTAACTACCAACTATTATGGAAAGCAACTACTCAAACTCTTATCCAACACATCACTGCAAGTTGCACTAATACCAGGACCCACCAGAATCGGCACAAGAAATCAGCAACCCTCATCACCGGATAAAATACTAACTTCACCACAGCTATACCACAAAATCACCGGCATAACCACCGACGCACCCATCAACACTGACCATCTGCCTGTAATAGTTACCCTGGCCACCCAAAGATGGCACTATGAAGTGCGACAACCATACGAAGTACCGGACTTCACCAGAGCAGATTGGAAGGCCTATAGACAAAAGATTACTGAACAAATCAACAACACACCTCCAAACGCCCAAGGCACCATCGTGCAACAAATAGAAACAGAAGAGGTAACACTACGAAACATAATTACAGTCGCTAAACAGCACGCTATGCCAACAATCAAAAGGAATCCGGACAGAAATATTAATACACTCCCACCAGACATAATCGCCGTCATCAAGCAGAAAAGAAAGGCCCACAGGCAGTACATGAAAACGCATCATCCATATGACAAAATGGTGTTAAATCACCTGCAGGAGGCCGTTAAAACAGCAATTACAAAGTATAGGGAATCAAAATGGACGCACTACATCAACACACTAAATGAAAAAAGAACCAACGATCCGCGGACATTCTGGCAGCTAATCAGAGCAACAAGAGGTAAACATCACACCACATACCCAATCAAACAAAATGGACGTCACATCTGGAACACGACAGAGAAATTAAACATTTTTAAAACACATTATGACAATGTATTTAAAACGCCAGATGATCCAAAGTTTAATAGCCAATACTTCAATCGAATCAACTATCATGTCAACAACAGCCCACATCTTTACACACCGCAAGAGCAACTATGCGAGCCCCCTGAAGCGGACGGCCCCGCCAAACCCATCACCAAAAATGAATTGAAGACCACAATACAAATCCAAGGAAATACTGCCCCCGGGCCTGACCAAATAACCTACCAGATGTTAAAAGAACTACCAGATAGCATAATAAACCGTCTGTTGCAACTCTACAACGCCTGCCTTCATCATGGCTACCACCCGACCAAATGGAAACATGCGCATATTCTCTTATTCGAAAAACCAGGAAAAGACCACACGGATCACCAAAACTACAGACCTATCTCACTCACAGCAACGCTATCAAAAATCTTGGAAAAAATACTGGTCACTCGTCTGCAGTCTTATCTCAAGCACCACAACATAATTCCAGAAACTCAGGCGGGCTACAGAAACGATATAACAATACAGGACCAACTACTCAGGGTGATATCAGACATGCAAGACAACTTCAATAAAAGGAAGACAACCGTTGCAGCCTTTCTGGACATAAAATCCGCGTTCGATAAATGCTGGACCAACGGCCTCCTATACAAAATGACCTCTCTTAACCTTCCGAGAAAGATTATTCGATGGACGGCCAGCTTCCTGCTGAATCGGACAGCCAATCTCAAAATCAACAACACACTATCAGATACAATTCATCTACAAGCCGGCACGCCGCAAGGGAGCGCCATTTCCGGCCTCTTGTATATAATTTACACTGCAGACACCCCAAAACCAATAGTACCCACTGTCAATCTAGCGCAATATGCCGACGATACACTCTACTGGTGCTCGGAGTTCAGGCCAACAGTAGCCAAAAAAAGACTGGAACGTCAGCTCAAGGAGTTTGTACAATGGGCAAAAAACTGGCGAATTTCAATTAACACGGATAAAACCCAAATACTTACCATCAAGAGAAAAGGCCGCTTTGCAAAGACTGCACTTCGCGTCAACATTGATGGGAAACTCATTAAATCAAAAGAAACGGCCAAATATCTGGGCATTACAATCACAAATAAATTAAAAACTAACCAGCACTTCAATCAGAAAATAAAGCAGACCAAAGCCATGCTATCAACAATGAGATACCTGGCAAACAAAACTAACGCAGGCCTCACCACAAAAGCCCTACTCCACCTATATGTAGCACTCGTCAGGCCGGTACTAACCTATGGAACAACAGCGCTGGCGCCCATAACATCAGCAACAACAATACATCTCCTACAGACAGTAGAACGTAAATGCCTTCGAATAGCAGCAAAGGTGCCCTACTGTTATTCCAACAGGAAACTATACCAACTAGTAAAGACCGAAACGCTGCCAAACTTCATAGAGAGAGGGCTCCTCAACTACGCAGCAAAAGCAAGCAAACTCCAACACAGGCAACAACTACTGCAAAATTCTGAAAATTACAAGAAAGATGCACCTAACCAGTGCAATAAAATCACGACACCACCCCTAGCATACATAAGAGCACTAGTCCAAGAGAGAGAGACACAAGACGAAATGGAAGCAACGCTCTATCTCCAGAATCTCCTTCAATGAAGCACAAAGAATATAACATACAATATTAAAATGACTGGCCATGGTTACCACACCTTCAAATAAAAAAGAACAACCACAGACAAATAACCCTCATCCTAGTCCCAAGACAAATACAAACACCAGACCGAGAAGTGTGTTCTATTTACACAAAAAAATATATATACATATTATATAAAAAAAAAGAAAAGAAGGGCACACAAAATTATGATAGCCTTAAAAAAAATATATATATATATATATAATAATTAAAAATCCAATCCATAGACACACAAAACTAAAAAGCAATGGTCCCCACAGCAAAACCCAAGACTCGACACTCGGCGCCTGCCCGCTCCTCACCTTCTCCTTTGCCCCCTCCCCCAAACCATCATTACCATCAAGCTGCTGTTGCCAAGTGACTGCGGAGGGTCGATGCCACCCAAAATAAAAATTAACCATTTGGCTGAAGAGGGACATAAACCCTAACCGGCCATGGTTAGCCTAGGCTAACCTAAATTACGCATTTGTTTGTTTGTTTGATGGGTAACGCTCAGTCCAACAGAAACATTCGTGCATTACACATCGTTCAGTCCAGTTTGACAGAATAATTCACAAGGCAAACGTCGTTCAGTCCAACAGAATCATACACAGGTTATACGTCGCGCAATTCTACAAAATCTCTCGTGTTGTAAAGTTAGTTATAAATGTGAAATACGCGAATTAATAATGTGCAGTAAATAAGTGATTATAGTGATATTAGAAAATATAACAGTTTTAGTCTGGCGTGTATCAAGAGTCAGTATGTGAAATTAACTAATTGTGACGGTAATAAAAGTGTAAAAACAAATTCTTTTATAAGTGTTATCTTTCAGTAACAAATTCTTTCCGTTTACACACCCTGTTCAAGAGATATGCTCGACTGAGTAGTAATAATAGCTAGCCGGAGGACAAAGAACCCAAAATTCGAACTAATAATACAATAACAGGCGCTCAGCAATAAGATAACACGAAGTTACTGCGACAAATTGGCTCCCATACGTGGGGCAGATAAATATGAAGCATCTTCCAACTACCAACAAATATACTACTTCAAATTGGCTCCCAAACGTGGGGCTAACAAACAAATATTCTACTTCAACCACAGCGCTAGAGTAGAAAAGGACGAAGCTAATGACAAACTGTATGCACCAAACAGAGATATCTCATTTACCTCCATACTGTCTTTTAAGGTTGAGACAAGCTATAATTTTGCAGATGATGCAAAAATAATGGCAGCGTAATAACTGAAATATTCAATTGTTTGCATAAATTCTTTTCCAGCAAAACACGCCTTATAAGTAATTTACTACTTATAGCTTTGTCATACGCAATTCTGAAACAAGTGCCATGGAAATTTGTTGTAAACCTAACTGAAGCTTTAATATTTACATCATGGGGGCAGGATCTTTCGCTTCTCTTCCATACCTGTCATTGAAAACCAGATTGTTGGGGGACTGGGACTGGCCACAAAAACGACAATCCTGACCGCCTGCAAAACAATGGCATGCGTTTCAGTATAACACAAACAGACTAATAATTCCAGCAACACAAGTATCATAAGAACGCTCATTTCCAACACTGAAAAAGAATTAAATCCGTCCCAGAAATTCGATTCGACATGCACTAGCATCCTTGAGGTGGTGAACATTTAGAAATATTTGAGTAAATTTCGACCCAGACCTTTCATAATGGTGAAAAATAAAAGGGGTTTAACTGAAGTAAAATGTTTAAGGTAAAGTTAATTTTGAGGAAGTCATTACATTAAGGTGTGCTTACTATTTCTTTGATTTCAGGAAAATCTATGTAATTCTATTTACTGCAGTTCAGTGAATAAAAGGTTAACATAACTTCCATTAACAGTAATATTTCCGTTTATGTCACTGTTAGAAAACTTGAGCAAGCCATCTATTCAAGTGCCTCTCTTTCAAATTCGCCAGTGCTTCTTATACATAAACATTTTCTGTTGGAAACCATTGACCTTAAATTGATCTCTTGCATGATGAAAGCAAATCTAAAGGAGCCAAATAATGCTGTGTTATATACATACTATATAATATTTTCTGTTGGAAAGTATTGGCCTCAACTTGATATCTTCGGTGATGGAAGAAAGTCTAATGAACCAAATAATATGGTATGATACACGGATAACGTCAGATTTCACAAAAGAGTTTGAGTGCAACATATATGGTGTTATCTATCTTCTTCCATATCTCGTTTTATAGATGTCAGCACTGAATTATTTTTAGCAGTTCAGTCACTTGCATTATTGTTGCTTATCTTCATGTAGATAGCAGGATGTAGTTACTGTATCCCCTACAGGAATCTCTTGGTGCCGTAAGAAACGCGCGCGCAGGAAGTTACATGCATGGGTAGCTATGAAGTACGATTAGCTGGTTCAGATAAAAAAATGTCAGCCAATGGAAACATTTCATCGAAAGAATCGACAGAAGCAGTAGTGGTATAGCTTAAGTGGTAATATATATTGTAACCCAACACTTTATACATCTCACAATGGAAGACACAGTTTGCGTTGACAAGCTTCCCAAACAATATCTCTAAAAATCACAAATGTAAAATACGTAACTCTGTGATTCAGTAAGTGTAGAACAATAACTTAAAATCAAGCCTAAAAACAAACGCAAATGAAATAAAAAGAGGGGTAGAAAAGTGTTCTGAGAGGAATAAGCATCATCCAAAGAAAACGCTACCTGGCTACAGCAAATAAAAATGTAGACAGCACAATTAAGCGCTGCCGTCCAAATCACAGCGCCAGGTCAGAAAACGATTTTGAATTTTGTGTATACACTCAAATCTTGCTGGGTCGTCCTCCGTGGTGTAGTAGTTACCATGCTAATCTCGTTCCCGAGGTCGCGGGTTCAAACCCGGCGGAGGGCGATGGATTTTTTTTCGGTTGTAAAATCCTTAGCATGGCTTCCTTCGGAAGGTAAGTAAAGCCGGAGATCCCGTGTCGTAGATTTACGGCAAGACTGATAAAGAGGCCTCTGAGCAAAATATAGAATGGGACGCTAAGGACCACAGCACTTAAAGAGCGTCTTGCTGGTATTTATGCCGAAAAGATCAGCATCAGTGGCTTGCGATGCAATTTTAGAGGGGGAAGCAAAATATATATATTAGTTCAATATCTGATGCGAAATTGATAGTCGCTCACCTAAGTTTTCTTGTAATACAAATCGATTCTCCTGTTCTTAGCAGCAAAATCATTAAGAACTTGGTCATAGAATTCTTTTCTTCGAATATTCTTCAGTAATTTCTTCTGCATGGAGAGTAATGACAGCATAGACTTACTTTCTTTCTTCCTTCCTTCCTTCTGAGAACTCCTCACGTACGTTTTATTTCCAATGCAGAAAAGGAGCGTTCAACTGAAGCATTACTTGCAGGAATTGTAGAAATTAGTTCACATAATTTTGTTAAGTTCGTGTAACACTTTGTCTGTCCGAGTTTCTTTTAAGTTAGCTCATCGAAGATTTATTCGTCTTCCTTGGAATAACAAAAATCAATTCACTTCTTAAACGAGGAAAATCGAAATGTTGACCATACACCATTTTAGTGACGAAAAAGAACAAGCAGGAAACACCTTTTCGTATTTGTTGTCACGGCTTGGTTTAATCAATTCAAGGAATGTTAACTGCTCAAAGTTTTGAAATCTTATTTCAATTTGCGCAAAAATATTATCCAAGATTTCATTATATAACGTAAACGTGCATCATCTCCTATTTTATCTAGACGCAATCTCTTGCTCTGCGGTTCGCCGTCTATCGGATGATGTTTCGGAAAATATTTTCTCTAAGTATTCTCTTTTCCATGGTTATGTTTTCTTTAATTTCAGTTACTTTATGGATACAAAATTAGATGTCATTTGATTTTGTTTGCATTTCAAAAATGATTGTTTTAATGAAAACACATTTTAAAAACGTTAAGCAGAAAGTTAAAGGTGAAATCTTTGAGAATAGAAAGAAACCCCCTAGCAGCAATAAAGGCATAATTATCTCAGTCATCGGGATGTTCAACTGTTTTCGAGTATCGCGATTAGTTCAGATTTATACTCGTACATGGTCTCTACAAGGTGACTGTTAATAGTTCCACCTGTTTGGGGCGATTTTTACTTCTTCTCTAAATAATGAGTCTTCTGATAATTTTGAGAAAAAATTATGAGAAACCGTCAAGAATTTTGAAAAATATAATACACTCTGATACATGACACAGACTGCGAAAGAACAAGGTTAAGTTAATGGGCCTTGCAATGCATGAATAAAGCATTCGGAAACACGTTTCCGACTTTGGATTGTAAACCATTAATTTCACTCGACATGACTGCCGCACCATCATGTTTGAGCCACAATTTTCCTTCCAAAATCATGCTGATTTACGCAGTCTATAAAGTGATTGATCAATGCCGTTACAGTTCAATCAGCACTTACCTCCACAATGGTAAAAAAAAAAAAAAAAACAAAAAAAAAAAAAAAAAAAACTTATTGTATTTCTCTGTTACTAGTTGTATATCTAAGGACAGTTGGCAGCCGTGATTTGCTGCGAATGTCAGTCGTCTCATCCACCATTATTGCAACAATTGCAGCATTCCGTTCAGAACTTTTTATTTCAGCCATAATTACATTGCTTACAAATTCAATTAAATCATTTCGACTTCTATTAGATAAGCATGTAAATACAGTAGTCCTTCAGGTGAGCATTCAACACGTGATCATACTTCTTTGGTAAATGAACTAATTCCACATAATTATCCCCATTAACAGAACTGTCGCCTTCATTACGACCACGTAGAGCCAGTTCCCTCTTTCCTAGATGACAATATCAATGAGACGCTTAAGAACTCTATTTTCTTTCACCTTCACATTACGTTGTTATCCGAAAGACGTTTTTGATTGTCAAGTTGAAATTCAATTCTCGACTTCCCAAATATCGCCAATTGTACCGCTAAAATAATGTGCGATTGTGATATTCCGTGTCTTTTCAGTGCCTTGTGAAGATTGTTTATATCGCTGCAACTAGTTCCGTTCATCCCTCCCCCCATTAGTAAATCATGGGCATGGCCGGCAAAACAATTTCTCTAAATGACGGCATTCACATAACCATCTCTTTTTGCACACTGCTCTTGATTAAATACTCATGCTTTGGTTTGTGCTTTTAAGTTCTTTCAATTCACTTATTGGTCGCCTACTTCGAGTATTCGTTTCTGAGAAGTCCAGAGAACCAAATCCACGATTTAAAATGTTTTCAATTTCTCAATTACACGTTGAAAATTTTGGATCCACTGTTGTAGTGACTGCATCTCCAAATCCTTAGCATGGCTTCCTTTGGAACGGAAGTAAAGCCGGTGGTCCCGTGTCGTAGATTTACGGCACGTAAAAGAACCTCAAGCCTGATAGAGGCCTCTGAGCAAAATTACCGATCTTTCACGCCCAATATAAAATGGGACGCTAAGGGCCATAGTAATTAAAGAGCGTCCATAAATAAAACTCAATTTAATTTAATTGCATCTCCAAGATTGCTCCCCCCCTCACCCCGCTACCTGCCGGTCGGTCCATAGCACCGGTATAAAAACCACGTGTTGCTTCCTGAACATGCATTGAAAACACCTTATTAATGTAATATCTACTTGCAAAAACACATACTAAGTTTAAAAAAAACTGTTTTCCAGAGCAGAAATATTAATTTGGAACGCACGTTAAAAATTTTCAACAAAACTTACTTTAAAACACTCTCACATCCAACACAAGCCACCTGCAGGGAGGAAAAACCAGCCAGCAAGCGCTTCCCATGTCCTTAATTCCATCGGAAATAAATGACGAGCTTGCAACTCGTCCGAGTTGAAGGGTGGCTGTCTGGCTGATATATCACCCTCATCAGGAGGTCGGGAAGTAGCTTACTTCCGCCTAGCGCTATTGTTAACTATTCAAAATCTTCATAATAAAAAAATATGTATAACTTGTCTATATTTCCACTCTTTCGTTTCAGCAACCGGAGAGTGGAAGCATTGCTTCCGCTGCTTTTATGAACAGCATGCCACTGATCGCATGCATTCGCAACAGAGTTAAAAACCGAAGTAAAATTATGTTGTTCCGGCTTAATATGGCGAGCGCAAACGGTGTAGGAAAAGGTTAAAAATGACGAAGCAGCATCTATTATGCAGTCTGATGGCTGACGTAAAGCAATACAAACCTTCAAAAGAATTGGTAGAGCAAATGCCTGACAAATAAATACCCAGCCCTACCAGCCTACATAGACAAGATCCAACGCTGATTATAACATTCCGGGTTAGTCTGATGGGATGTTAGGTAAACGTGTAGCATACGAGGAATAGTGCGCTTGGCTGCCTTATGCCCATTTCACAACGGAACAATACGACGATTGACCAATAGCAATTCAACATGCACGAGAGAAAAGGAGTTAAGTTTTACCGTGCGGTTTGGCGGCCATCCACAGAATTGTCGTATGTGTTCTTATTAAGAATGCATCCCACAGTGACATGTCTTCTTTTTCTGAAGAAATATTTAAATTACTCAGTGGTATGAATTGTGTTAGGCGCTGTGGTCTAGAGCGTGGAGCTCTGGTTCCTGGCTACTGAACGCGACCGGATTCGATGCCACCCATGGTGTGCGGATTTTAAGTCCTGGGTATATGGCCGCAGCATCGTGAGAAAAGTGAAGAGCTGCGATAGACAGCGGTCCTGGCCTCGTGGGGATCCAACTTTCCAGCTGGGAGTAGCGTGATGCTGGTCACATTAGATTCTAGTATCGGTTGGATTATCGCTCTCTCTGCTGTGCGTAAGTAGGCGTGAGGCGGGTAGGCCCAGGCCTATTGCAGGCTGTAGCACCACAGGATTTGATTTATATATAAAAATACAAAGAAAAGGGCTGTACTTTCACCCGAATTGCGCGGTGCGTCAAACTGTGTCGCCTCATTGCGAACACTAGATTTTGGGGAGCTATATCGTGTCGTCAATTGTAATCCTTCTTTGAGGTCTTGCTGTGCAACCAATTATAGAATCATATCCTATAGTTCGGCCTTCCTTCAAACTCTAAACCGTTTGTCTAAAAAGGTGAACTAATGTTCAAACTCGGGGTGTAGCCATATGGAAAACAAGTGCAGCAGGTAATTCGATGTCCAACCATCGCAGGACATAGGAAACTAACCATTGGAGGTGCCACATGAGTTAGACATTATTAACTGCCAACTTTGCACCCGTAACAAGCTGCCATTCAGCAGCTTACTCATAAGGTATAGTAACAGGAATAGATGCTGATAATAGCCAGAGCTATGTTGCTATGATGAATGGCATCCAAGCTGCATAGAACTGAACATCTCGCATGTAAATAACAATAACCCTGTTTTAAAATTTGTCACACAGGATATATTTAGAGGAGCAGAAGTATGTGTGATCAGCAAATTACACACACAAACTTTATTAAGAGAACAGTCACACCTCAGTTTCAAACACAATGTGAATTATATCTAAGCTTCCCAACACCATTCAATGACAGTTCATCTCGTCTGTGAATGGAAGATCTGGCCCAAGGCTAAATTGCAAAGAAAATACCTTCTGGCACCAAGAACCCACATTGTTGTCAGTAATGATACAGATAAATGACTGCAGCAAAAGCAAGTGTAAAACAGAAATGCCCCTCGCCCAAAAAAAAGTGAGGGAGCTCCAATTTATATTTGAATGAACACTCGATATAAGCTAAACTAAAAATCCATGTGATAGCAGTCTCCCCAAAACACAAAGGCTTAATGTTCTTCATAATATTAATTTATGATAGTCCAACATTGCACATGAAAGCTATACAAGATGCATAGCTATTGCATGTAAATTAGTAAAGATGGTTTCCTGAGATCCTGAAAACGTTATATATGCAACACCCTAACATGGTTACAAAACTGCATTTTCAAATCCAAATGGTCCACTTGATTTTTTTGTGTATACTCTTTTGAATGCATGCTAAATTGAGCAAAGCACTATTTTTCATGCAGTTCCACAGCATATAGTGTATGGCCAAGATATGATGAAAAATATACATAATTATTTATAGATCTATAACATCTCCACTGAGTAACCTGCTTTTAAAGTTCCTTAACGACATGAATGAATTGTTTAACTAAATTAAGCTGTTAAATAGCTGCTTATGATACATGTTTATAAGTTGGGAGCTTCCAGCTTTTGTATTTCATTAGAATATTGTATTTTCTTATACTCCATAAACAGAACTATGATGGAAACTTCAATTTATCATAAAATTACATTAACTAAATCTAAAGTCCCTTGTATATGATCAAACTTTTTTTTTCAAGTTAAAGAGTTCACAAGAAAAATTATCAAATATTTCTCCATAAGTGACAAGATCGGACAAGACCTGGCAAGGCTTAATAATGTCATAAATGTGTATTTACAATTGTCTCTTTGCCAAACTGAAACCCTTCAGGACACACTTATAGTTTATCATGCGCAAAGCAATTTACTGTTTGCGTCAAGGTATAATAATTTGCAATGAAATATTGTTCTTTACTAATGTTATGTAGCACTTTTACATATTATATACAATGAATTATCATTACGATTATGGAATACAACGGAAATAACACCAACTGATAGCTTAACCAACATCGCATTAATGTATACTTAAGTTTGGAAATTTGCTTAAAAATTATTTCTCCATATGCCTTCATCTGCTTCACCTTGTGGTAATATACAGAGCCCTCGACATACAAATATGGCCAGCTTATGTATAACCTAATCAGTTTGAATATGACATACCTTGGCTGGGTAGCTAATTTAGTTTACTTTTTGCTTTCAACCATGTCGCAGATTTCATGATGCATTGTAAATACTCGCATTTCATTGGCCAAAGCCATCAAATCATTGTCAAATGTTTGACCATTTAGAGCACATCTTTATTTGCTTTCAAGACTTTAAAAGTATTGGAAGCAAGTTCACAAGAAAAGTTGTGAAGTTGTGACAACTCTTGAAAAATCTTGTAAAGTATTGAATTTGACAAAAATTTGATCGTGTACAAGGAGCTTTAGAGAGAGGTAATAAAATCACAATTTCATTGCCATCTAAACTGGTTATCATCAACTTTTACTTTATGCACACTTACTTGTGTCCTAATGGTTCACTTCACACACAGTCATAGAAGAAAAAAAAATTATATATGAAATAAATTATGGCTTCTTTTATTAACAAGATAGCAAACTTGTTGTAACAGCTTACCTCAAAACTATTTCCCTCAGAGGTTAAGAAAGAGTGAAATAACAATCTAATAATTATGCTGTCAGATGTAGTAACACTACTTAACTTATTCCGGATGGAACATGTTTTGGGAGCAATTGTTCCCATTATCAGTTGATGACCAACTGTCTACTTGACGGATTCCAAAACCTGTAGTGTCCATACAACAGGTGTTCAAAATCACATGGAGGGATGCCAAAGCTCATGATCTTTTTTATATGTACTTATGGTTCATGGGTTATTGATGGAATTAAAAGTTTAACTTGGGCTTCTATTTTCTGATATGCACTGCAAAAAATGCTCCTCAGCCACTGCAATTTGCTTCTATCTTATACATCTGAAACGTTCATTTTTCCTGATTTGCAATTTTCTTTTCCTCTATCCGATATACCCATCAGCTAGCAGTATTTGATAGATACCTGATCTGTATTTTGAAGATATGGGAATGATTGCTTCTAAAACAGGCTTTGATGAAAGTCTATGCTTGAAAGCCTTAAAACCATAAATATGCAACTGCAGAGGGTGTGATTAATGTATGTCATTTAAAAACCATTTACTTTAAAAATGTTTTTAAAAGGAATGAGTTTTTGTTTCACTTTTAAGTTTCTGAAATCTTCATGTACAGTTGTATACTCATAATAAGGAGATGGGATCAAAGTGATATTACAAGCCACAACAAATAAAATGTGCTCTCTGGCACAAAAAAGTTTGAAATTTTACACATCTAATTTTAAATACGAAGTCATTTTTTGGCTGTTTGTGTAGGACAATTTTTACTGAACTGCTACTACTACCAATTTAGCTATCCTTCCCAATGTATAGGACTTCTGATTTTTTATTAAATAAAAGGACCGGATTATTGCTAAAATCTGTGTGCCTAAAGCTGAAGAATATGTAATTTAATACAAGTTTTCACTGATATGATATTTACGCCGTTGGTTGTGTAATTTCATATGTTGTGTGGGGAAAACTCTTGTTTTATTATGTGCATATGTCCTGTGCAGGTTCAAATGATAGGGAATAAATAAGTGAATGATTGGATGGATGAATCAATCAATAAACTGGCAGGATTTCTTTGGAAGAAATTAATAGATTGTAAATGTAAATAATACGATTATTTAAATATAAAACTGCACATTTGCAGTATAACAATTACATTACTGCAGCCTACTTAAAAGCCCGTGCAAGGCTATACAATTTCTACTAATGTAAAAAGTGATCAAGGCTCCCATATAACTAGAAAGCTTCTTGGGATTCAATCACATGTGAGAAATGTAACACAGTAAACAATGCTGGAGAAAGGATGGTTGGAACTTTTTCCTTCATTACTGCTGAAACACTTTCTATTAGGTTCCCAACACCTATGCTCTTCAAAATAGTGGAAAAGTTCCCATCCTAACAATGAATTCACAGCCAAAGGTGAAAGTAACTTGATGTTGTGCAAGAACACTTATCCTTTTCATTTCTTTATCAGATTTACATATTTGCTTGCATCAAATTCATCATCAATGTCTTCTTCAATCTTAACTTTCTGTCTTGGTTTCCTTCTCTCCAATCTTATCTTGCGCTCTGCCTCACTCAGTGTTGCAAGATCAAGGGGTAACTGAAAGAAAAAAAATATTAAACTGTAATATAGTTTAAATAACTATATAAAACATAATTAATAAATTGTGCCAGAAGCCTGTTACATATTACTAATATTTCTGGTAATTTGTAAAATATTTATATTACATAATGTTTTAAAGACAACTTACAAATTAAATTATTAATAGTAGATGACCAGTTGAAATAAATTGTGCAGTTTTAATATATGAAAATACCACAAATGGTCATTCACTCACATTTAAATGCTGGATTCACCTGTCAGTATGGTACACAATATATAACCCTAATAAAGTGTTACTACTTACTATAATAACGTATTTTATTATATTAAATAAGCAGGGTTGTTTATATAGACATCAAGAAGCTGAAAGAATTGTGTCAGTACCCCTAAGATAATGGCACGACTATCCTAAGAGATTTCTGGTTCTTCATAGAATGCACCAAATAGCCCTTAAAACTGTTCAAAACAAGTGGGACTTTCTGTTGTAGCAGCACTTCTTGTCAGTGACCCCATAAAATCCTCAGCCAGTCCGGCACTATTTCTATGGTCATCCATCCCCTTCCATGTGCTTTAATATGAATACCATTGAACACTTTCCTTTTGGTAGAGTTTTCTGTTTACATATTAAGGAGGAAGTTTTCTGTTATAGACAGTTATGCCGACATGCGGCACCAATAGTGCACAGTGCAAGCACTAGGATCACCCTTTCTCACCAACAGAGCATGTTGAAAAAATCTGATGTGTTACACTCACATGACTTTCTCTACTCTTGTACAAACTATTTTTACAAACGCTTATTCTCCATATGCCTCATGTTAATCAAGATATCAAGATGTCAATCTTGTTGGTAAATTTCTTGTAGATGCAAGGGGAATATAGTAGGTTTAAGCGATAGTGAAATATTTTAACACTGGTTGCTATGTGGCGCATTCCATTCACTTTGCATGTCCAGGTCATAAAAAATGAATAACGAATTTGAGAAAAAGTATAAGTATTGGAAAATTTAAGGGAATAACAAGCAATATCTCGAAAACGGTTCACTCAACAAAAGAAATGTATATGACATAAATTGTGTATTTTAATGCGATCTACATTTGTTGTGTAGTAAAATTTTGTCTATCTCTTATGGTTTACCAGTTATGCAAAAGTCATTCACAATGAAGAATACTTTTGGAGACATTCCCAGAAAATTCAAGATATATATTTAATTTGTCATGAGAATATTTTTGAGAAAATTAAAATTTTCAAAAAATGTTCCATGTAAAGGGTAGTCTGGGGTGGGGGGATTTTCTTGAAAATGTTCGTGTCGCATCTCTGGAAGATACTGAACCTGAATACCAAGTTTGGTGTTTATCTGACTGTTCGTTTCTGAGTTATGCTGTTCACAGACACACACACGGACATGTTTCCAAAAATGCTTTTTTTTGGATTCAGGAGGTCTCAAAACATATACTTCCGTGAAATATCGGTATCGAATTTTTGGGTGGAATACAATACTTCCCCTACTTACTATACGTAGTAGAGAAAGTAAAAAACGGGACTCTGATCAGCATTGACAATACGGCAAAGCAAATGGTTAAATTCTTTTTTTTTCCTACATTGAATGATGTAACAATGAAAAGCAACCATTTTATGCATGCAATCACAAGGTAGTCAAATGACACAGGGTGGTGGTTCTTATATCAACACCATTTCTCTGCACAGAGCCTATAGCTTATTCCTTGCTGGCTTTGAATTGCTCCCAACTGACAATCTATTGTTTTTGCCACTTCCAAAGCTTTCAGCTAAATCATATCAAGGCCCCAAGGTTCATGACAGAATCTAATTTCTTAACTTATATGTGTTGTTTGTTGTTCAAATGCATAGGCATTTAGCAATGAAGTCATTAGTCCTCTTGAACTCCACCAGTTTTGAGTAATAGATTACTTGTGTGTATATTTCAGCACATCATTATCAACCTCTGGGAATTTATGCTTTTTGGGATCGTGAAAAGCTTGTGTACCTTTATCTGCCCCTTACAGATGTTCTTTTAGATTATTTAAGATTTGATTATCTTGGAATGCAAATTAAATTCTCTGGCCGTTGCCTTCCAACGTTTTAATTTGATGCAACCGTGATACTATTTTTTTCTGTTCTTACTGTTATTTGGCTCTATTACTATGACCATTAACAAAGTATAACTCTCAAAAGAAATTAGTTATTGGCATAACATTTTTTATTCATTTTACAATTGACCAATTCGATGCATAGTCATGTTTTACCCTAAGGCGAGAGTCAAAAGACTAGCCATTATAGGGTGAAATCCTTGGACTGCATTATCCTGCCATAGTTATTTTGGGGGACCTAATATGCAAATAAATATGGTATCCCTATAATAATAATAATAATAATAATAATAATAATAATAATAATAATAATAATAATAATAATAATAATAATTCTCTCATTACATCACTGGTCTCAATGACTGACAGCAAGGATAAACATATAATTCCAAGCCAAGTCCAATATTTGTTGTTATTTACAATTTTTACTTTCTCTACTATGTATAGTAAGTAAGGGAAGTATTGCATTCCACCCAAAGTTCGATATGAGATTTCACTGAAAATACAGTTTTAAAGACCCTGAATAAATAAAAAAAGGCATTTTTAGAAAAATCTCCATGTGTGTCTGTGAACTAAAAACCGAAAAGTCGGATAAATACCAAATTTGGTATTTAGGTGCAATATCTTTCAGAGATGCAACATGAAGATTTTCAGAAAAATTTCCCCACCCCAGACTACCCTTTACATGAAACGTTTTTAAAAAATGTTTATTTTCTCAAAAATGGCGCTAACAATTGTGATTAAAATGTCATATATTAAAGATATTTTCATGACAAATAAAATGTATATCTTGAATTTTCTGAAAATGTCCAAAAGTGCTCTTCATTCAGAATGGCTTTTGCATAATGGGTAAACCATAAGAAATAGACAAAATTTTCTACATAGAAGATGTACAGCTCATTAAAAGTTTATGTCATATACATTTTTTTTTTTTTTTTTTTTTTTTTTGTCGAGTGAACCATTTTCAAGATACTCCTTGTTATTTGTTTGAATTTTCCAATACTTAAAACTTTTTCTCAAATGAAAATTCGTTATTCGTTTTTTATGCCCTGGTGATGCAAAGAGAATGGAATGCTCCACATAGCAACCAGCTCTTAAAAGATTTGGCTATCGCTTCCCCTTGCACCTACAAGAAAATTAGCAATAATATAGTTTCTGCAAATGTTTATCTCATTTAACATGAAGTAGATGGAGAATAAGCGTTTGTAAAAACAGCTTGTACAAGAATAGAGAAAGTCATGTGAATGCAACACATCAATTTTTTTTTAATTCTAGAAACCATTCACACAGCAACCTAATAATGTAATTAAGGAAATATTGTTTCATTTTATAGTAGTTTGTTTGAATCAACTGAAATTTTAGTGAGCTGACTATCTGGATTCCATTTGCAAAAAGTGCTGAACTAAGACTTCCAAAAGGTTTGTTTGTTTGTTTGCTTGCTTTTGTTTTTTTTTTTCCTTTTCTTTCTTTCTTTCTTTCTTTTCAAGTCTATCATCTTTAGATTGGATATGTATGGATTAAGGAAATGAAGTGAACATAAGCTCAGAGAACTAGAGCACAAAAGCTATTGAATGACCAACCTAAAGACTAACCCCAGACAAAAAGCTTAGCCTGGCCACCACACTGGACCACGATTCTAATCTAAGTTTGTTGAAATTAAACTTTTTAATGCTTCCATAGAAATAATTCAAACATTATTAATCATTTAGCTTCTTAAGATGGCGATTGAGTACTTTTGTATGTGGAATATATACCCATAAATGTAGGGTTGCCATAATCTGATAATCAAAACCAGGAATTTTTTACCTTAGTTTAATCAATTTAAGGAAATTAAATTTTGAGGAGTAAGGAGAAATGTGTATTTAATTTATAATCCAGATTTTTGGAAGGACTGCTTAATTGCATTTTACCATGTAAACACACATTATTAAAAATGTATTACATGTATTCAGTACAACAATGTATTCAGTATCAACATTTAAGTTTTTTATAGCAATCGTATTTCTCAGAACCTGGAACAGAAGAAAGGAACTTGGTATTGTTCACAATAAGTTTGTGTAACTCACTACAACTTATATTTTTACTTTCCCTACAACGTATAGTAAGTAGGGAAAGTATTGTATTCCACCCAAAAATTCGATAACTCAGAAACGAACAGTCGGATAAACACCAAACTTGGTATTTAGGTTCAGTATCTTCCAGAGATGCGACATGAAGGTTTTCAAGAAAATCCCCCCACCCCAGATTACCCTTTACATGGAAGATTTTTCGAAAATTTTAATTTTCTCAAAAATGGCTCTAACGATTTTGATTAAAATATCATATGTTTAAGATATTGTCATGAGAAATGAAATGTTTATCTCAAATTTTCTGGGAATGTCTCCAAAAGTATTCTTCATTGTGAACAACTTTTGTATAACTGGTACACCATAAGAGATAGACAAAATTTTACTACACGAAAAATGTAGACCGCGTTAAAATACACAATTTATGTCATATACATTTCTTTTGTTGAGTGAACCGTTTTCGAGATATTGCTTGTTATTCCCTTAAATTTTCCAATACTTATACTTTTTCTCAAATTCATTATTCATTTTTTGTCTTGGATATGCAAAGAGTATTAATCTGTGGCAAAGGGAATGGTGCTGCACCTAGCAACCAGCTATTAAGAGATATGTATGTGCTTAAAGGCTACTGTATTTCTATATTGCCCTTGTAAATATATTTTCCCCTTACATCTACAAGAAACTTAGCAATAGAGTCTGCAAATGTTTATCTCGATTAACATGAAGTAGATGGAGAATAAGCGTTTGTAAAAATAGTTTGTACAAGAGTAGAGAAAGTCATGTGAGTGTAACAAATCAGATTTTTCATATTGAATTGCACTTACAGCATTGCATTAACTGATTTTATTGTTAACCTACTTCATTCTTCTGTCCACTGAGTACTCATGAGGGGAAAACTCTCTCTACACTGATGTTACAACCAGGAATGGAGAAATAATATCCCACAATTTTTAGCAGCTCTGAATACTGCTCACTGGAAATGTAATTATGAACAAAGGCAACCTGTTTCTTATGTGACAACAAATTCTCAAAACTATCATCTATGGCCTCCCCCCAAACACATCAAATTTGTTGAAATTGAGTTCAAATATAGCAAAAATTGCAGACTTTTCGGCCTGGACGTTTTCATTTACCATAAAATTGTGGACAGTCTGTGAAATCTATGGCATAAGGAACCCCTACATAAATGCCTTATCAAGCTATTGGGTATTAAATTATTAAACAGCCAGGTTGGGCTTGATGAAATTCCAGCAAACAGCACTACATACCTGCTTCCCTCTTCTGGGACCACATTCTTGTATATGGCAGTTACCATACTGATAGCTAACTGTACATTTATCTTAGACCTCACTAATAGCTTCAAATCATTTTTGCAAATCAATAAGCAAAAATTACTTTAAATTTGCAGCCTCAGGTATCTGCTTTATTTAATACAATATACTCTCACTGTATATGGCTTCATTAATATTGTAAATCTAGTTATTCTTAGTAGCTTTAGTATGTAAACATTTTTGTTTGTTGATCGACAAACAACCTTCATGTTTCTGTTGCATGCCATATTACTGAGCAACAAAATTGTTCAGTATTATGATAAAAAAAAAACATGCAAAACTAATGGCCACAATTCTGCAATAGTTTCTAATTTGCTTCTTGGCTTATGAATTAATGTATCATACTGTATGTTGTACTGTTCAATCATAGATCAGAATTTGTTAAATTATGTTGTGATGCAATACTGCCTTAAAATGCAATATAAATGGAAATGTACTAAACTTTTAAATAGGGCATTGAAAGAATTTTGCAATAACAATAACCTTTAACCTTTGATTTTATACAATTAATAATAAACTCTGAAATTTAGTTAATTTGCTATTCTTTCTTTAATTAGATTATGCCAGATTGTGTGTTATGAAGCCTAAGAGCTTTAGGGTTTTCCTGTGCAAATATACTGATATGGGCGACTGAGATCATTAGGCACAGATTCATGATTAGGTGGTCTGCGGTTCAAACCCCTGAGGTTTTTTGCAGGTTTTCCTCAAAACCAGGGAGGTATCCTTAATTTAGGCCTAGAGCATTTCCTTTCCCATTTATCATTTCATTTATCTCAGTGACCACCACTACCTGTGGTGCTGTATGTAATGAGAACAGGCATTAAACACAATTGAAAAAAAGTGCCCAATTATCCAAATATGAGTGTTATACGATTGTTAAACATGATCTGTTGTGTAAACATCATCTTATATACCTGCAATATGTCTCTAGGAAATCTTGATTAATGAATACATTTCTAAAGAAACAAGAGACAAACTGTAGTGGGGCTAGAAAATCATCTGGCCCCAATGCTTGAACTCCGGTGAGATAAGGATGCAATTGCTGTTCACATAGAATTCTAGCAACCAAAGCCTGTTTTGTATGCTGACATGTGCTATTCCTCTAAAACTTGGGGATGGAGAATTATAGACAACTACTCCTTTCAAAGCCAGAGTTCTTTCGATTATTGGACTTACGGAAGATGCACCTGTTTTCAAAAAGTTCCTATTTTTTACTTTTGTTGATGCATGGCAGTAAAGGTGCTGTGGTGAGAAATAGCTCAACATAAAGATCACCTGCCCTTCTAGCATTTTTTCAAGCAGCACTAAAAATAAATGTGTCTCAGTTCTGTGAATGTAGAGCCACAAATTTTCTAACAGCTTGTATCTTTCAGAAATTACTGGAAACCCTTCCAGCAAACAGAGCACTTAAGTCTCACTTGGTGTGAGCATGATTTTCATAAATCCCACTCAAAATAATGCTGTGAAGCAAGCTGTTTACCAATTAAATGTATGCAGTTTTTAAGTTAGAATAAAATAGGCATTGTTTAAAAAACAGATCACAAGCAATGTCTCAAAACCATAGAAGATTAGATCTCTTTGACCAAATTTCATCTAAGTAAATACAGTAATTTAATAACTTTAATGTTCTATATCTCGTTAAAAAAAAAAGTTTAGTTATGTATTCCCCCAATGAAAATAATGAAATAGATCCTCTAAATCACATCTACAAATTTGTCATTGTTCTGGCTCAGTATATACATTTATTCAATTTCAGATAGTTTTTGCAATGTTAGCAATATATGTAGTAAAACACTGTTTAAATAGATTTCCTGCTTGGTATAAAAAAATTCAAACCAGATTTCTGTTTGCTTTTAGCTACTGGAATTTTAAACCCTTTAGTTTCTATTTGGATTTAAATGTTGTGCCTTAAATGGCAACAATTTAAGTGTTTTGATTTTTTGAGCCATCTAGAAAACAGGTGTTATCAAAATAAGATAAAAACGTAATGTGCTTCACTAGAAATACCATTCATGTCTATTTTATAATGCTAACAACTGCCAGGTTATCATCAGCATCACACTTTGCTGAAATTTCATCCTGCAGAATACTTATACGAGGGGCACTATTTATATTTTGAGCCTTGGCAACCCTGAATGTTGTAGGTGCCATCTGACATTTCCAATGGAAGGTTTGACATTTTTGACCATAATCTACTTAAAACATTTTGTCAATAGAGCGTCATTTGTTTTTTTTTACACTAACTTGAAAATTGTGTCAACAAAAACATGGAATTAACTCGTGAAAATGTTCGTGCAATGATTTATTACAACTTTCGACATGGATTATCAACACAATAGTGCATCGATCAACTAACTTCCACATTTGGCGACGAAGCTCCATCCTTTGCCAGTGTGAAACGCTAGTATAATGAATTTAATCGTGGCTGCCGTTCGCTCAATGATGAAGTTCGTGAAGGTTGTCCAAAATCAGTTATTGTGCCAGAAAACATTGATGCTGTGCAAAAACTAATAATGAAAGATCGTCATGTGACATATTGTGAGATTGAGGCAACCCTAGGCATTAGTTCCACCAGCATATATAAAATATTGCATGATTACTTAGCCATGAAAAAGGTTTGCTCTCGTTGGATCTCATATAATTTGATGCAATCTGAAAAAGATACTCATGTCGATTGGTATACAAAAATGGTCAAGAAATATAATGCCAGTGCCTCAAAAGATGCATATAAGATTGTAACAGGTGACGAATCATGGATCTATGCATATGAGCCGAAACGTAAACAGCAGTCGACTGTATGGGTGTTTCAAGATGAAGCAAATCCAACAAAAGTTGTTCGCACTCGAAGCTCTTCGAAGCAAATGGTCACCTGCTTTTTCAGCAAAACTGGCCATGTGGCAACAGTGCCTTTAGAGGGACGTAAAACGGTCAATGCCGAATGGTATACAACCATTTGTTTGCCGGAAGTCTTCGGTGAAGTAAGGAAAATCAACAAGAACCGTAGAATCGTTCTTCATCAACCAATGCAAGCGTACACACATCTCGTCTAACAACAGAGTATTTGAAGGCTCAAAAAATCGAAATGATGGGTCATCTGCCATACAGTCCTGATTTGGCACCCAATGACTTTTTTTGTTCCCAAACATCAAAATTGCGTGGACAACAATTTTCGTTGGCAGAAGAAGCCGTTGATGCCTTCAAAACCATGTTTTGAAGGTGTCTCAAGAATACTGGAATAAATGCTTTGACAAATGGTTCAAACAGATGCAAAAGTGTATTGATCATAAAGGAGAATATTTTGAAAAACAATAAAGCAGTTTTCAATCAGAAATTACTTAGTTTTTAATTATTAGGCTCAAAATATAAATAGTGCCCCTCGTAGATGCCATAAATTTAATAAGAATGCTGTGCTTAGAACTCTTCGTAAGCTGGGATCAAATTTGTAACTTTGAGCACAGAAAATCAGCAAAATAAAATATTATTAACATTAAATATTTTAATAGTTTATAACAAAACATTGGTCTTGTAAGCTTTAACTGCTAATATTTTCCACGAGCTTATGCTCACTTCAAGGTATCTATGGAGTAACTTTAAATGAACACATGCCCTCATGCATATGGAAGCTTTCCTTTTGAAGTAGATAGTTTCTTAGCTCCACATTTTAGGCACCAATTTGAAGTATATGGTTATTTTGTTGTCCCATATGGACACCAATTTGAGAAGATATATTTTGTTACGTTTTTTATAAGCCCCACGCTTTGGGCGTCAATTTAAAGTAGTTTGTATTGAAGGAGTTGCAACTGCACGTATGTAAACAGTTTCTGGTAGCCTTCGCCCCCAATGTACTTTCAGGTGGCCTTTGCCCCAAGTTTAAAAAAATATTAACTTTGTAATTTGACTGTTTCTTTAAATATTACATATTTATGTTTGCCTCGGCTTTGTCAGTATTATTGTTAAAGACACATTTCTCTTAGCAGGGTTGTTATGCGACAAGAATGTAGGCTTACACAGATTATAATTTTACTTCACTACATTTTATTAATGCTTGATACAATTTAAATAACACTTCACTGATATAGAGAGAGAGAGCTGTGAGATGTTTGTATTAAATACTTGCACTTTTTAATATGTAAACTACTTTTGTCTCACACAAAATACATATAAAATCTCTCGAGGATGCATCACACATCCGATTATAATCACTGTTTGCAGGCAACTGACTTCTAGATTTGTAAATTTTGCTATATTTCAGTTTCTGATTGGCTAATCCTACTCCAATAGAATACCTTCATTTGAACTAAAGCTTTTTCTGGTTGTTGATTGGCTATTTTATAAATTGTCACTAAAATTACATTATTGCTTCCAAGAATTATAAGTAGTATTGTTAAACTCTCAAATTCATTATTGCCTCAAGGTTACCTCATTGTTAGCAACTTTTTACTTATTATTCTTACAGCTCCTACATTATTAAATTATGTAATATATTCACATAACATTATTACACATGAATATAATAATATAAGCATATGCAATGACTGTTACATACATTTTACAAATTATTACATACACATATTGCTTCAAGGTGGTCTGTTATTGAATTTAAATATTATATAATTAGACTGAAATTATTTAAGTGTTAAAAATACTGCCTCACTTTATGTTTTTAAGTTTAAGCTGAAAATGTCTATTTTCTGTAAATGGTTAATGCCAGGAAATAAGACAAACATTTTTGAAAAATTGTTCTGTAGAACATTTGTGTCTATATTTATGGTTTCCCAGTTATAAAATTGAATTAGAATAACAGGACATTTAAAAAATATATGTTATTCATTATCCCAAAATCTGACTCCTTATGTGATGCTACTCTTTCTAAGAAAGACCTCTTTCTACAAATGCTTCCTTTTTTTTCTGGGTGCAGTAAAATCTTAATATGAATTTGTGGATTGAATGGAATACTTCCTATTCCTTAGGTACACAGTGCAGAATGTAAAAATTAACTAACTAATAAAGGACCACTATTACATGAGAAAGAATATAAATTTACATACCTTAAGAATGGTTCTTGGCTCTGGAAATCTTATTACAATGCTTGCCCCATCTGGTAGAACTAAAGTTGTTGGATATGTCCTTGTGTATAAAAGACGATGTACTTTACATACACCGACTGAGGTACTGTTAAAACCTCTAAATGCTTGAAAATGTGGGGTTTTGGGTATAGCGCAACAAGAGTATTTTACTAAATGCCTGCAAAAAAGAAATAACATTATAAAAATAAAATAATCTATATGGTTTTTAAAAAAATGAGACAAATGCTAAAGAGTCACCACAGCTGGGTGCAGAAAAACTGTCCCATATAGGAATGAGAGGATTGGAGTTGCTACTAACACACTACCTCTAAGCTTTCCGAGTGCCACCTTTCTACTGCCCTTTGATAACTCCAGACAGTTCATTGGCAAGTTGCTTATGTCTTCCCAAAACATGGCACTGCCAATAAGCAGTCTATGTTTTTACTAGCCAAGTAGCATTAAGTTAATAATAATCTTGATAATATTTATAATGTTGATAAGAATCAATTTATTTAAACAATTTTTGACAACTACAGCCACATCAGTACCATAATAATAACAATAATAATATTCCAGGTTATAAAAGGTTCTATTTTCCTATCAGCCAAGACGGTATAAGAACAGAAGACCATTATCCAGATGGCAGGATGCTTTAATACTCGTATATAGAAGCCAAAATAGGTCACATGACCTAATTCTTGTTAAAAAAATAATAAGCATATTATTATTGTTGTTGTTGCTGTATCTGAATGCTTATGGACCAAAGTAATTACTGAAATTGATAAATACATCAAAATTATGTCCTATAGCGGCAATAATTTTAAATCTCATTTGCCTGTCTAGTTCATAAAAACATTTGACATAAATATTAAAGCTGTTGTGCATTTTAGAACTGCAGGTAACTGCACCGATCCCTCCCTCTACAAGGTGGAGTCACTAATCATATTACACTGGGCTAACTATGTCCCTGTTCATGCGAATCACAGCTGAATTCATTTAAAATGGTTATTTTCACCCCAAGTGTAACATTGTTTATTGGTTCATGTTTGTTTCAAGTCAATAATAAAAGGACATGATAAGGGCTTGTGTGGAATCTAGTGTTGATTAGATAAATGTGGAAACCTTACAGAAGAAAAAACACTATTGCAATCTAGGGGAATGGGTCAGTTTTTCTGTTAAGTGTGTACAGATTCATATGTATCCAGGGATCTGTGAAAAACTAATTGATGTAAGCAGAATTTTTGCCAGCCCCCGAAACACACACACACTCTGAATATAACAAACAACTTAAATCTTTACTGAAAATAAGGAAGATGCACTAAGTTCTTCCAACAATACAATACAGTACTTTCTTTTCGAATAAACTGTGAATATACTCTGAGTATGACCTCCCTGTTTGAAACCAGGATCATTATACTCTGCTAAATGATCATAACTTAACGAATTATGATGAAATCATGGTTCAAGTCTTGCAGTGTGTTATTGAATTATATGTTTACCTTTAGGTTACTTGTATAAACTAATCTTTGAAAAATAATAATTCCTAATAGGCTTAAACCCTCAATTGTTAGGGTTTAGGGGAACTCCTCACAATCTTTTTTTCCATTGTTATTATTGAGGAGCATTTTTGCAAACGTTGATAGATGCAGAAATAAAAAGTTTACAGGAATCACATTTTTTATTTTAAACACAGAAGCATACACTTTATAACAGAAGCTTTTGGTATGAAGCATTCTTTGTTCAGAGGCAATGAAAGTGGATTAAACAAAAATATGGACACTTTTTAAATATTGATCTATTTTACTTCCAAAATCTCTGGTTGCTTCAAAACTAGATATATGCAGTCTTTATCCATATGAGGCTCATTAGAGCACTAATAAAACTGAACAAAATTAATAATTTTAGGCACAAAACTGTAATTATCACAAATGTCTAATGGGACACCTCCGGTAGAGCAGTTGTGTAGAAGTCCTCTGTCTCATCTGTTATTTCAAAATACTGCACAAGTTTCTTAATGGCACTTTTTTTTTTCTTTCTTTAGACACCATGTTAACTTCAGGAAGAACACAGGAATTTAACATAGTGTCATATGTTTTAGCTCTTGGTTTTAGCACACACACACACACACGCTGGACATGCTGTATGTATTCTGCACTTCAATAAATACGAGGATCGGCTGATAAGTCCCAGGCTTCACACAGAGATGGCACCACTAGGCCAGTTAGACAGTAGCATCATATAGTTTTACTCTAGACTAGCTTGTATCCATAGTTACAAGTCAATAGCTTGTTTAGTTTTTGAATGACAGCATTTTAAACAAGACAACTTTAGAGTTTTCACGAAAATGCAGGATTTGGAAAAACGAGCAGTGATTAAATACTTCCATTTGAAAGGCTTAACGCCTAAAGAAATCAAGGAGGAAATGGACAGTACATTGAAAGACTCTGCCCCTTCATATTCAATGATTAAAAGGTGGGTTGCAGAGTTTAAAATGGGACGTACAAGCACTAGTGATGAGCCTCGCTCTGGACGCCCTGTGGAAGTCACAACTCCAGAGATGACTGAAAAAATTCATCATTTAGCACTGGAAGACCGCAGATTAAAGTTGTTTGAGATAGCAGAGGCTGTAAACTTATCAAAAGAATGTGCAGGTAATATTTTAAGTCACGTTTTGGGTTTTCACAAGGTCTGTGCGAGGTGGGTGCCGCATTTGTTGACACCTGATCAAAAGTTGCATAGAAAAACTGTTTCTGTTAAGAATGTGGAGCCCTACCGCAAAAATCCCAATGAATTTTTGAGACAGCTTATTACCATGGATGAAACTTGGATACATCACTACACTCCAGAAAATAAATCACAGTCAAAACAGTGAATTGCGCCAGGTGAACCAACTCCAAAAAAGTCAAGTCAATTTTGTAAGCTAACAAGGTTTTCTGGGATGCACAGGGAATTATTTTTATTGATTACTTGGGATGGGGTTTAAGGGCACTAAACATCTAAGGTCATCAGTGTTGATTACTTGGAAAAGGGTAAAAGTATCACTGGTTACTACTACGCAAGCTTACTGCAACGTTTGAGTGATGAGGTGAAAAGACAAAGACCTCATTTGGCAAAAAAAAACAAATCTTGTTTCATCATGACAATGCTCCAGCCCATCATTCAGTCATTGCAATGGGGAAAATTTGTGAATTAAAGTTCGAATTGCTTGAACATCCACCCTATTCACCAGATCTAGCACCCAGTGACTACCACCTGTTCCCTAATCTCAAAAAATTTCTTGGAGGACGAAGATTTCACAGCAACGAGGGGGCATTGATGCGGTAAACAGCTATAAATAGCACTAAAGTGATGGTTTAATTAAATTAGAACACAGGTATGACAAATGTATTAACCTTTCTGGAGATAATGTTGAGAAATAAAAAAAATAATTTTTTTTTAAATGTTGTTTTCATTGAGAGGCAATGAAATATCTGCCGACCTTCGTACATTGCGATGTGTGGTTGATTTTGTTTTGCTAAGTGATCTCCCGCTGCAGGGCCATCTTGAAAGGCAATGTCGATCAGAACACCTTTCAAGCACTGACCTTTAAGTTCAATATTTTCCAGTTCTTGTTGAGGATCACTGCGCCATGATTCTTCAATGTCTTGTAACCACTGGCTGTCAAGACATCTTCCATTCTTCTGTATTTGTCGTCCTCCATGGACTAGTGGTACCGTGCTAGCCTCTACTTCCCAAGGTCGTGGGTTCAAACCCGGCGGAGGGCAATGGATTTTTTTGGGCGTAAAAATCCTTGGCATGGCTTCCTTCGGAAGGGAAGCAAAGCCGGTGGTCCTGTGTCATAGATTTACGGCACATAAAAGAACCTCAAGCCTGATAAAGAGGCCTCTGAGCAAAATTCCCGGTCTTTTACGCCCAATATAGAATGGGACGCTAAGGACCATAGTAGTTAAAGAGCGTCCAGAAATAAAACTCAATATAATTTAATTTCTTCTGTATTGTTTCTCTATTCTCCCGAAAACACGATCTGGAGCCACATAACTATGACCACGTGATGTGGCATGTGCACAGATTATAGTAATAGTAATACGTCCTCTGGTTACCCAAGTCGAAGGTTGGCAGTTTATCTGAGGAGGGGCGATTGAGGGGAAACAGTCTCATTGGTGGGGATATGGCGTTAGTGACGCCAAGCTTAGCGTGGGTTTTCTGAGCATTCTGTGACTAGTCTTCGCGTCAGGTGAACGGATAGCTGCCCTACGATATGGCGTCCTCGCCCGGCAGACACATTGGGGTAAGGTAAGCATTTGTTATAATAAATCTATTTGTCATCCTTTCTTCCAACTTTTATTATGGTAGAATAGAATCCTTGCCTCTCCCTTCAGCCAGGAATTATGTTAGTGTAAGAATATTTTTGAGATAACTTTAGCTGCGTCCTCGTCGTTGCCTCTTAAATTAAAGTTTCCTTTGTTTGATTAACGATCCCTCTCACAAGCGAGTTGCCCTCCTCTGTAGTTAAATAATAATTAAATATTGAGGTACACGACAGTATTGGAACAAATTATGTATGTGATCAAAACACCTGCTTTGCTACAAAAAAGCCATAAACATTGACATTATAATGCTGTTCTTGTTCTGATTGGCACTAGAATCAGAAAATAGATGGATGGTGGAAGGGCCATTGGTGGAAACGCTTTTTTCTAGACTTAATAAAAAATGTAGTATTGCAGATGCAACTTGATTACATCCTCTTGGTGACTGAGTTCCTAACCAAATATAGAAAGAAATGTCTTTCTATTCGTCTTCGAATGAATCACATGTTGCCACACAGGTTGTAGAGCCATACTTGGTTTGCATAGAACACTTCACAGTTAATTTTAGCAATGGGTGGTTCTGCTGCAAATCAAAACATATCTTTATTACTTCTGGATAATCATCCTTTTATATTTTGTAAAACTTGTCTGCATGAAGTTTTTGTAATCTATATTGGATCCTGAGTTCATTCTCATTCAACAAGTCTGTCTCTGCTTTTATTTGCAAAAGGGCTACTTTGCAGGTTGAACAGGAATCTGTGTGTGGAAAGACAAGTTAAAACAGTGGTAAAATATATGTTTATGCTTTGACAAGTATTAAGTCTCAAGTCCTAAGTCCCTTCTTCTCGTAGAGAAACTTGTCCACATTTTTTAAACAGAGAGTTCTGGAGACAGGTATCCTCTGCTGGATTTTTTACTGCTAACGTAAGATTATCATGCTTCTTACCTGCAATATTTCTTCCTCTGTTTTCCTTTGGTAACTCTCCTATAGAATGAAATCTGTTTGCCAGAAGATACAATAGATCCTTTGGGAAACCAGTTATACCTTGGAAACTTGTTGCACAAACAGGTACTATCTATCCATCTGTTTGATACTGTATTTTATCAATACACTTTTTCTTTTTAAAGACTCTGTAACCACCACCCTTTGCTTTGGTGATATGATGGTCATGAACTTCAGAAGCAATTTGTCCAAATCTATTTTGCACGTCTGTAATTTATTATGAAATACACTAATATCTTCATACGTCAACTCTGCCACTTTATACTGCTTACTTCCTTTAGCTTTTGGACTGCATGAAGAGTCTGCTAGTCAATGGGAGCATTTTATGTTTGGTTCATGCTCCGTTTTCTTATGTTTAACTGTAGGAGAAGTTTTCTCTTTAGTTCTTGATTTTCTACCAGCTACTGTTTCTTGAACTATAATAAATTCATCCCCTGTTTCCATTATTTACACATAAGTGAGAGTCAGAAACTATGGTACTGATCTGCAACCAGGAGAAAAGTCTAGAGAGGAATCTGCTAGCTTTGCACCTGCATGGTTTCAGATACGAATGATTCGTCAGCACAGTACAAGTTAAGTGGAAAACATTAGCTGACGCTTGCATTGAAAGCTTTAAATATAGCTATTTAAGCAGCCCACATATGCCCAAGGAGCAAGATGCATATTTCGCTCCTTGCCACCTGAGAACCATGGAACTTTGTCTAGAATTACAGTAGTTGGAATATTACAACACTGGAGAATGCTCTTACTTCTAAATCTGGTTTCATAGATTGATTCAGATGCTAAAAAATATATAAATGCAATATATAACTCATTTTTGGAAATGTTGTAAATTGACTTTTGCAAAAATGCTCAATTGATCACCAGAAATTCTTAATGTTTACATTTGCCACAATAATTGTTGTGGATTTTTTGGTAATATGACAATTGATCATATATCTTTCTTAAATAGATTTAATAAAGCAAACATAGTAATTTTCATACAGTTTTAACTTAAGTTCCCTGCTATATAATGACGGAATGTCATTTTAAAATATAGTAAATGTCCTGCAGTTTTAATTTCTTATCTGTTATATTATGGACCAATGCCTGGAGATAATTCAGAATGTTCCCTTCCTCCATACATGTTAGTAATAAAAAGACAAAACCATCAAAGGAGAGTACTATGCAGCTTTGCTGGAGCAGTTGAAGGATGCTATGAAGGCCAAACATCTGCAATTGTTAAAGAAGAAACTTCTTTCCACCAAGATGGCAGATGAGTCCACACTTCTCCAAATGGATTGCATGCATGCACTTTGAACTGCTGCCACAGGCACTGTATTCACCAAATTTGGCTCCAGCAATTCTTTCTCCTTCCTGAATCTGAAGAAATAGCTCACTGGACAGGGTTTTACCTTAGATGTAGAAATCATGATTCAAACAAATTCTGATATTGCAGAGTTGTCAAATCATTTTATACCAAAGCATAATGCACTTTTAGTTATATTGGTCCAAATATATGTAGCTGAAAGGTAACTGGGAAGAACCAAATCAGGAATGGGGGCTGGGCTTTACGGTAATGGCACCAAGATTTCTTATAGTCTTGGTACCTTAGCTACAGCTTTCCAGGCTGAGGTTTATGCAATCCTAGCCAGTGTCATGGAAAGCATTAAAAGGAGATATAAAAATAGAAGTGTTATCCTCTCAGACAGTCAAGCTGCTCTTAAAGCACTTGAATCACCAGCAATAAAATCAAAGCTCGTCTCAGAATGCCGGGAATCCTTAATGACACTGGCTGAACACAATAAGGTTCAACTTATGTGGGTGCCAGGACACATAGACATAGGCAATGAGAAAGCAGATGAAGCAGCCAAGATTGGCAGTGAAATCCCATTTTTTGGTCCGGAGCCTGTACTGGGAGTGTCCTACAGACCAGTGAAACAGGCTATTAAGTGATGGGCTCAAGCAGAACACAAGAACTACTGGAACTCGATTGAGGGTTGCAGACATTCCAAGTTGTTTATTACAGACCTGGATAACAGCCAGGCAAAATACTTGCGAGGTCTTAGTAGAAGAAGACTTGCATGGGCAACATGATTCATTACAGGACACTGTGCCCTAAAGTTTAATCTATACAGAATGGGATTGTTTAACAACCCTATCTGTAGTAGATGTCTAGAAGGAGATGAGACTGTTACTCATCTGCTATGTGATTGCCCTGCTCTTGCGAATCAAAGAGCAAGTATTTTTGGCAATCACTTTCCAAAGATAGATGAACTATCGAAAGCCTAAGTTAGCAGTCTGGTTAAGTTCATATCGAGCAACAGACTACTTAACTGATGAAAGGGGGGATGCGCAATAGATCTTAAGGTCGCAGTGCTTGGGCATAAAACCTACCCCTTTTCAAACTAGAACTAGAAGGTAACTGGGATAGAGAAAATGCTGGGTTAAACACCTTACATTTTCTTTCTCTGGTTGAGAACTTTCAGAACCACCCTCAAATTCAATTTATCTCTTAATCAAAGATGGAACTAGTGCAAACCTGTTTGCATATGTTACTAGGTATTTATAAGTATTATAATTTTAAAGGAAATTGCTATGCTTAGCATGTTATGCTGTTATGTCTATGAATACTTAATACAGCAGGAACTTTTAAGATGATATACAGTACTTTGCCTAGCTTCATTCTACACTCAAATACAGAATCATTTTCTACGACAACTCTGAATACAGCAGAAAATTCCAGTGAGATTTAATCACATACAGACATCCCACAGGACTCTTCCTTCTAGTCTGGGAATTTCACTCAAATGTGTGAACATATGTAAGGAATGTGCAAGTACACAACTTTAACACCTTGTTCTGGTGGGATATCTGCTCCAGACCAATGAGGAGAGCATCAAACTATTTCATGCTGAATGTTATACACATAATGTACCTACATATTTGATTTATATTATGTAAGACATTCATGATGTTTAACGCTTGGCATTTCCTACTTCACCCATTATGATTTTTAATCTTAGTTATTAACCATTTACCAAATTTTGCCTTGTATATTCCATAATATAACTCAGATTGTACTCTTAAATTGAATGTTTGATGACAGTATTCTCTATACACTGCATGACATGTTCCTTCACTGCACGAGGATACAGTAGCTGAGGACGTGTTTCTACATGTAAAAGTACAGTTAAGAGTCAACAAAACACTAATAAGGTTTTGCTTATCATATACGAGGTGTGACAATTAAATAACAAGATTGCACACCACCTAATGCGCAACCGCATGGGGGAGGTTGGTATTGGAATGCAGTTGACCTTGAACCTTCAAGAGCAGCCACCATTTGTTTTGTCTTTCTGTCTGCTTTAGTTTGCCTTTGAGCCTTGGTTGTAGAGGACGTTATTCTGAGTAGTACCGCGAGCATGGTGAATTTATAAATGGAGCAGTGCATTCACCTCAAATTCTTCGTGAAATTAAAAAAGTCGCCATAAGTTAAAGGAGGTGTTTGGTGATAATGCTATGTCACATGCGCGAGTTTCTGAATGGCACAAAGGGTTTTCAGTGTGGTCGGGAAGAGGTTGAAGATGATGAATGCCCCAGTTGATCCGTGAGTTCAAGAACTGAAGCAAACGTTCAGAAAATTAATGAAATTGAGCGGAAAGACCGAAGTCTTGAGTATTCAGATGATCACACATGGTAAGCATGAACAGAGAGATAGTAAGACAAATTTTGCATGATGAATTAAACATGACAAAAGTTTGTGCAAAACTGGTTCCGAAAAACCTCTCTCAGGAACAAAAAGACCATCAGAAGAACATTAGCTCTGATGTTATGAAATGACCCAACAAAGAACCGGACTTCTTCACAGTGTCATCACATGGGATGAGGCATAGACCTTCAGGCACTACCCAGAAACAAAGCGTAAATCGATGCACTGGAGGACTCCCACATCGCCAAGAATGAAAAAAGTATGAATGAGCAAATCAAAACTGAAGGCAATGTTGATCATTTCTTTTTGATATCAACGGTATTATCATCACTGAATGGGTGCCTGAGGATCAAACCGTTAATCAGAAATGCTACAAAGAAGTCCTAATCAAGCTGAGGGAAAGAGTAAGGAAGAAAAGACCAGATTTATGGAAGAACAATGCATGGATTATGCATCAGGAAAATGCGCTAGACCAAAATGCTATATGTGTGAAACAGTTTTTAGCAGACAAGTGCATTCCTGTGCTCAAACATCCTCCATATTCACCAGATCTAGCTCCCTGTGACTTTTATCTTTTCCCAAAGGTGAAAAGTGCATTGAAGGGAAGACATTTTCAGTCTGTTGAAGAGTAAAAGCAAAAACGGCAAAATTGTTGAAGAGGGTGATAATGGATGTCCTACACCATTGCTTTGAACATTGGGAAAACACATATGTAGCGATGTATAGACAGGGGAGGGGAGTATGTTGAAGGGGATAAAACTTAGTTGTAACTTTGTTTGCAATAAATCACAGTTTTGACATGTCTCATTATTCACTTGCCACAACTCATATATATACATATTAGCATGAGCAAGCTTTCGTGTTTGTTACCTACATCATCAGCTGCTGTGTATGTAAAAACCTACAATAGCATGCTCCTGCTATATAAACAAGGGTGCTTAGCCAACTTACTGTATGAAATGGCAACTTGCAATGTTGTAAGTACTTAAGCACCAGGCTTCAGAGTTTAACCAACCATGATCTTGGAGATCTCCTTGTAGTTTGCCAGGAATAATGCAAGTCAGTTGGGGAATTCAATGTCATGGCACCATGTTGCAATGGCAGCTCAGCGGGTTAGAGCAACCAGATGGAAACCGAAAGATTTGTGGTTCAAATCCCGGCTATGACATTAAATGTTTCGGTCTGATTCTACCTTTCCAACATTGTCCTACCCACAGCTTGTGTGAAAGAACAATTAATTACCATTGTTTTTTAAGTGGTTTAAGTTACTTCATATCTTATCTAGAAAGTGATATAATTTGTGAAAGTTGTTTGTTGTATGCCACATTCAATTTCCCTAGCGTTGCTCACTCTGGGATCTCAAGAACAACAAACACACAAACATGAGAATTATTTGGCATGTGTTCCTTTCTAAACTAAGAGTATTGAATACCATTTTTAAAAATCTGATGTGTTACACTCACATGACTTTCTCTACTCTTGTACAAACTATTTTTACAAACGCTTATTCTCCATCTACTTCATGTTAAGCGAGATAAACATTTGCAAACTCTATCTTATTGCTAATTTTCTTGTAGATGCAAGGGGAATATATATTTACAAGGGCAATATAGAAATACAGTAGCCTTTAAGCACATACATATATCTTAATAGCTGGTTGCTAGGTGCAGCACCATTCCCTTTCCCACAGATTAATTAATACTCTTTGCATATCCAAGACAGAAAAAATGAATAACGAATTCCCATTTGAGAAAATAAGCATTGAAAAATTTAAGAGAATAACAAGCAATATCTCGAAAATGGTTCACTCAACAAAAAAAAAATGTATATGACATAAATTGTGTATTTTAAAGGGATCTACATTTTTTGTGTAGTAAAAAGTTTGTCTATCTATTATGGTTTACCAGTTATGCAAAAGTCGTTTACAATGAAGAATACTTTTGTAGACATTCCCAGAAAATTAAAGATATACATTTTATTTGTCAATGATATTTTAATCAAAATTGTTAGAGCCATTTTTGAGAAAATTAAAATTTTCGAAAAATCTTCCATGTAAAGGGTAATCTGTGGTGGGGGATTTTCTTGAAAACCTTCGTGTCGCATCTCTGGATGATATTGAACCTAAATACCAAGTTTGGTGTTTATCTGACTGTTCGTTTCTGAGTTATGCTGTTCACAGACACACACATGGACATGTTTCCAAAAATGCTTTTTTTGGATTCAGGGGGTCTCAAAACATGTATTTCCGGTGAAATCTCGGTATTGAATTTTTGGTTGGAATACAATACTTCCCCTACTTACTATACGTAGTAGAGAAAGTAAAAAAGATAGAAACAGTTATATTATTTTTCGAAATTAAGACTTCTGCCTTATGTGGCACATCCATCCATCCATCCACCCACCCACCTATCTCTCTCTCTCGCGCAACGCACACACACACACACATGCACGCACACATACATACATTTGGAGGATGTAGAAATAGGGAAGGTTGGACTAGCTTTTCCTGTTATGGACTGTCTCTTTTTAAACATTCTAAATTTTAACAGACTTTAACCAATTTTAACAGAACAGATTTTATTAGGCACTCTGCATTGTTTAAGTAATCACATTACTACCCTTCAGAAATCATTTTTCATATTAGTATATTTAATAAGTGTCTATGTTTGCTCATCAAATCAAAATTTACTCATCCTGCAGATCACATACATGATATAGGAAACATGAAACTCTAAAAAAATATAAGTTAAATTTATAATAGTAATATAATATGTAAAATTTATTAATAAACAATAATGTGCATTATTGCAGAATGGACTGATATTTACAAATGTTACAGTTCAGCATTCTATCTAGTTTAGCTTATAAAGTAATGTTTGCTGTTAAGTATGCACTAACATTTAAGTACAATTTTGCAATAATAAGCACTCTGCAACATCCTAAATGTTTTGAGCAAACTAATTTTTTTCAATTCTTGTATAAAGTTTGTAGTACAGTTTAATACTATTATATAAATTGTAGCACAATTGAACATTATGACTGCTTAGCTGATAACTATTTTTGGTTCCATGATTGTGCTTGTCTTTCTTTAATTGGAATGTTGGTAGATTTTTTGGTACACATTAACACTTCTAATTCATAAATGCAAGGGGCAAGTAGTATCTTTAAAGATTTAAACAGTAATTTTCAGGTTTCAGCGCTCCTCTTACACATTACTATTCTCAGTAGCCATTTCTGCATTCTAAATCACCAGCCTTTCCCCTGAACATAAATCCATATCTCAGCAGGCTATGGAAAGTGCTCAAAGTAGAGGGCTCTAGGTTTATACAGGCTCACCCTTTCCCTTATTATTTTAAAAGCAAAGTGTACCGGATTTTTTAATTTAGTTTTGTTAATTTAATCAATTTTGAATTTAGTTTTACAATATGAGTGTTCCACTGTAGGTTTTCATTCAACTCCTAGAAATTGAATGTTGTTCACTAAGTAATGTTTTATTTTCTAGTTCTATGAGGGGTTGGTAGATGTCTGAAATATATTGCTGGCATTTTCTCTTTATCAGCAGCTTGTTTTTAAGGAACCAATTCTGTGGTTCACTCCACAATTCCATTATGTTTGCCTCCACCTATAGTTTGTCAGTGTTAAAGGAAATATTGTGTCACCAGAAACAGAGTTATCTGGCACTTTTAAAGTGATTTGGCAAATTTATGTACAGCAAAAACAGTAAGGAATTGAGTACTGATACATCTACACTGAAATATATGGATTGGATTGACATAAAGATGGAGTAGGGATATGTGCCCTAACACTGAAGCTCGAAGATCTATTGTATTATTCTCCTCTTTATTGTTTCTAATTAAACAGAGCAGTACCTTTAACAAGGGGCTGTAGAATTGGAACATATGGAGGAACTATATACTTTATAAGTACTACGAGGGCTGAGAGGGCTGATCAACAAAGACTGAGACTGATTTTTTCCTGTAGCTTCCGTGATAGTTTCGTATCTGTGACATAAATATTTGAAAAGAGCGGGTTTTTATGTATAATGTTGGTAGGCAGCAGCACTCTCGTATTGATAAGTTGGTAGTAATGCTCTATTTTGTAGACCCTACGTGCATTTCGCATACCAGACAATGGAGGTGACGCGAGAGGAGCAGTACAGCGCAATCAAATTCTGTTTTCGTTTAAACCATACAGCCACTGAAACTTATGAAAAGCTGAAGCAAGCGTACAGTGAAGATGCACTACCTCGTGCAACAGTGTTTAGGTGGTTCAAGGACTTCAAAGAAGGCCAACTTGTCAGTGTTAAGCAAGGTGGGCCTGGTGTTTCGGCTTCTGCTGTGACTGAAGTCAACATCAACACAGCTGCTGTGATTGTCCGAGAGGATCGGCGTATAACACTACGTAACCTCAGTGAAGTGTTGAGAATTTCATATGGCAGTGTGTTTACAATTATGCACGACCATCTCCATATGACCCGAGTTTGTGCTTGTTGGGTGCCACGTCTGTTGACTCCCGAACAAAAGGCTGTGCGTATGGAGACAAGCCGTGAGGTGCTGCGTCTCTTTGCTGATGGAGGGGATGCATTTTTTAAATCGATTATCACCGGTGATGAGTCATGGTTGCATCATTATGATCCTGAAGGAAAACAAGCCAGCACAGTGTGGAAATCGCCAGGTTCTCCAACACCAAAAAAGGCAAAAGTTGTTCCATCTGCAGGGAAAGTGATGGTGATCACATTTTTTGACTGTAATGGAATGATTTACCAGCATGCAGTTCCCCCTCACACTACTGTTACAGCAGCATAATACACGTCAGTATTGGCTACACTGAGGAAGCACATTGCAAAGAAACGACCAGAGCTTTCTCGGACTGGGTGGCGACTTCATCATGACAATGCACGGCCTCACGTCGCAAATCAAGTCATGCAGTTTCTGGCTCGATTCAACATTACCTGTGTACCACATCCACCTTATAGCCCCGATCTTGCACCCTGTGACTTTTTTTTATTCCCATCACTAAAGGCAAAGCTTAGGGGTATTCGATTTGAGAACTCTGAAGCAGTGCTCAAGAAAAGTGAGGCGATTCTCAAGGACCTGACAAAGAATAGTCTGCAGCACGTGTTCAAGGACTGGCAGAGAGACGCTATAAAAAGTGCATTAAAGTAGGAGAGGACTACTTTGAAAAAGATCATGTAAACATTGAATTGGAGTAATAAACATCTGTGAAAAAAAATCAGTCTCAGTCTTTGTTGATCAGCCCTCGTACTATGTCTACAAATTGGCTGCTCTTTCTGAAATAGGAACAAAATCAATCTTTTGATAGACCCCTGACCAGTTTTTCTATGAGGATTTTATGGTTGACTAAATCAAATTCCTTGGATAAATCCAAAAGATTTAAATATTTTCTAGAAAAGCAAGAATTGGTGATCCTGTAGATTCCTCATTTATAAATCCATGCTGTGAAGGGTTTAAGAATAGCATTTTTGAAGCATAATTTCAACTGATTAAGCAATACTTTTTCAAATATTTTTAATTCTGAGCATAATAACAGCTGCCAATGATTATCTGCTTTAGTTGTTACACCTTTCTTAAATATAGGGCTTATTTTTACTACTTTTAAGACATTTGGAAAGATTCCAGATGGTAGTGACTGATTTAGGAAATTATTCTAAACATGTTCAGGAAACACCAGTCAGTAGAAATTGTGCTCCAGTGCGAAGATAACAGCGAACAAGAATCCTGAAATTCTAAGGGCTCAAAGAAATTCTTGCAAGACGATATGTCTGAGGCAGACAATCAGGCTTTGAAAGGTAACCTGGAAGAAACCGCAAAAAGGCTGAAAGGTTTACTACAAGGTGCAATAACTCCTAACACCTTCTTAAAAAGGAAAGCAAACTCTGGTTTAAAGAAATTTGTTACATATACACAGTAACAAGGGTTATCCTTAACAAATAGGATCCAGAAAACCAGAATCAATGGTTGTGATTCAGAACCAGGTCTTATTACTAGAGGTGTCCCACAAGGTTCGATACTTGGTCCTTTGTTATTTTTAATATTTATAAACGATCTGCCATACTATCTTAGCAAAGATTCAATAGCTGTGCTTTTTGCAGATGATAACAGTGTACTTATATCTGAAAAGTCACATCAGCAATTAATAAATTCTGTCAATAAAGTGTTTGAGCAGCTCAACTTTTGGCTTGAAGCTAATAAGCTTTCATTAAACTATGATAAAACCAATTTTATTCAATTTCAAACGAAGCATAAACAAGTGAGTGAATTAACAATCAAGTACAACAATTGCACCATAAATAAGATATCTGATACAAAATTTCTTGGGTTTCAATAGATGGAGAGTTCAACTGGAGAAAACAAATAAAAATCATGCTGCCAAAACCTGCTCAGCTTGCTTTGCCTTAAGAAACTTAAAAAATTTGCTCCACCAAAATGCCTTAAGAACAGCATATTTTGCCTACTTTCATTCCCCGTTGCAATATGGAATAATGTTCTGTGGTAATTCGGCACATAGCAAGCAAGTATTTATATTACAAAATAATGCCATGCGTATTATCTGTAGTGTTGGGTCCAGTCATTCCTGTAGACCCTTGTTCAAAACCCAAAAACTTCTTACTCTCACTGGTGAATACGTATATTCTCTCTTGAGCTACCTTACAGATAATTATGATAACTTCACAATGAACCTTGCTGTGCATGACCACAATACAAGGCCTGCAGGCGATTTGCATAGACCAGCAAATAGCTTAAAAATGTTCCAAAAAGAATGTTACTATTCTGCAATAACAATTTACAATAACCTTCCATGCTACTTAAAACTATTAGGCAAGCCTAATCAACATAACATCTTTAAGAAAGAGCTAAAGTCTTTCTTATATACTCACTCCCCATATACTATGTAGGAATTTTTTAATATGTCGTGCAATATATATAAATATTCAATACATAGGGCAGATGGCATAAATTAAATTAAATTGAGTTTTATTTATGGACGCTCTTTAACTATGATGGTCCTTAGCGTCCCATTCTATATTGGGTGTGGAAGATCAATAATTTTGCTCAGAGGTCTCTTTATCAGGCTTGAGGTTCTTTTACGTGCCGTAAATCTACAACAAGGGACCACCGGCTTTACTTCCGTTCCAAAGGAAGCTATGCTAAGGATTTTTACATCCGAAAAAATCCATCGCCCTCCGCCGGGTTTGAACCCGCGACCTTGGGCCGATGGCATATGATAGTGACTTACACTTATTTGTTATTGTCCTAATGTAATGCATGTTGAGATGTTTACTCTTGGGAAGGAGAAGGACGAGGAGAAGGAGAAGGAGGAGAGGAGGAGAAGGAGGAGAAGGAGGAGAACGAGGAGAAGGAGAACGAGAAGGAGAACGAGGAGGAGAAGAAGAAGAAGAAGAGGAAGAAGGAAGAAGGAAGAAGGAAGAAGGAAGAAGGAAGAAGGAAGAAGGAAGAAGGAAGAAGGAAGAAGGAAGAAGGAAGAAGGAAGAAGGAAGAAGGAAGAAGGAAGAAGGAAGAAGGAAGAAGGAAGAAGGAAGAAGGAAGAAGGCAGAAGGAAGAAGGAAGAAGGAAGAAGGAAGAAGGAAGAAGGAAGAAGAAGAAGAAGAAGAAGAAGAAGAAGAAGAAGAAGAAGAAGAAGAAGAAGAAGAAGAAGAAGAAGAATAGTGATGGTTTGCAAATTTTTAATTCTTAAATAATGCATTGTGTGGAGAGGGAGAAATGTTCTTGGTATTGGGTATGTTTATTAGTTATGCTGCATATTTCATAATTGTATGACATGTTCAATGTCCCTGAGTGTTGCTCACAGTGGGATCAAATGAATGAACAAACAAACAATTCCTTAAAATTCCAAATGCCAAACTACTACAAAAGTATGCCAGCATGAGGCAGAACTATTAGACACTCATTAAGGAAGTGAAAAATGTAATTTCAAAGAACAGAAGGAGCAGAGGTATACAGAGGAGGCTGAAAACAATGGTGAGCTCTAAATCTAAGACCAGATACCCTCGCTATACCAAATGGAGGTATTGAACACATATTTGAGTAACAATGTATATATGTAATATAATATATGACTTAATCAATGAAACGTTCTATGTAGAGGAACCCCTTCGGTTCAATTGTTGCTAGCAGGTATGCTGAGTAATGTGCAGTTTGTAAAGAAACTATCAGAATTGCCTTTTATATGGAATGTATTTTACTCCACCGCTGCGTGGAGTAAACTGGCAGGAAGAAAGTGATGAACTGAGACATACGGTTGCCACTATAAGCTGTACAAAATTGAACGTTCCATCACTCAGAATCGAATTCTGCATATGAACGTTGTGGCGAGAATTGCGAATGATTCATGCCTTGAGCTGTCCACTCACTTTCTATGACGACGATCAATCATATCTTTATTCTGCTTAATATGCACAATGTGCAGTATTTCCCCTTTTATTCATAACCTCAATATTTAGAATTGCTTTTACTGCATTACACACTTAGGAAGAATAACATGCTCTACATATTTTGGTAGAAGGATAAAATAAACAATGTAATTTTGGTGGCAAGGAGTATCGTAATGCCGCAGAATAAACTTATATTTGGTTTTATATATACCCCGCAAGCACAGAAAGGGTTCTAACCTGCCTTCGCAATATGCCATATTAAGGCAGTGGTTCTAATCTCTCTGGACATTAAAGTGTATAACCTACCTTGCAGCAGTTGCTACCTTGCACAACATGACAAACATGTTTATTTAATTAAAATATCCACATTCCGTATATATAATATACAAATAACGAAGCAGATCTAAAAAAGACACTCTGTGATAGGTTGTAAAAGTCCATAGCTACCAACATGTAAGGAACAAATTTCGGGAGACGAAAATAGTATCGGTAGGTGGGAAGAAAATTATTTTATTAAACTTAGATTTCAATATTGATTAAAAGAAATTTATATTTTATTACTATTATTCTAACAAACACCAGAGTAGATTTTACAAAAAAATTAACATGGCAGGTACTCTTTATAGCATCATTTGTTATATTGCTTTTACATATAAATCCTAAAATCCTAGTGAATGTTAAAATAACTGTTCTTACCTATACGTATGTTAACCTTATAACAGTAAGGAGGTATACAACTCTGTAATAAATTACACTTGATTTGTTTCATTTTGTATATAATATGTCCTTATTTTATTTTAAATGTTCTGTATACTATGTAATATTTATGTATATATGTAACTTTATTGTACATTTCCTTAACACGCATATAGTATTTGTATTTTATTTCAAATGTTCCATATTCTATGTAATATTTATGTTTATATATAATTTTTGTACATTTCCTTGATATGTTCTATGTTCAAAAGTCTTTATGGCTGCTAGTGAACTCACAGAATACAATCTAATCTAATCTAATCTAATCATTTCGGTTGAGGATATTAAACTGAATAAAAATATAAATCAAACAATATTAGATCCCACTAAAAGGAAAACACATTTATCATAAACATATGACTTTGTTGTGAACTATTTCATATTAATTGCTGTCATCATTGCCTATCCTCTATTTCTGAACCATGAAATTCACTTTTTGACGTGTTGTTAACCTGTGTCTTACTTTGAAATTGGAGTATGAAGGAGTCTAACGACTCTGTGTTCCGACAATTCCTCAGCTTAGTTTTCATTAAGTTGACTACTGAAAATACCCTGTCTACCTCACAGATAAGTGTGGAAGGTAGAATAGATAAATCGCAAATAAATTTCCCTAAATTTAGAAACATTACTCAAATATCACCATATCTGAATTTTACCACACTCCGCCAGAAGGACTCCACAATGTCATCAAACATGTTTACAACATATAAATTTCTTAAGAATTAACCACTCAGTATCCAGCTGTTGCAACTCTGTTTCCTTTGTAAAGTTGGAAACATATGAAATACATGCTATTTATACTACAGTACCGGACTTCATAATTTATGGATTAATGAAGTCAAAGTAGGTATATAAGACTGTTGTTCTCAAGCTGGAGCTTCTTAACGATCTTAACCTTCAATGTAGAAATCAAGCACCTGCGTCTTCAACTTGTATGTTGATTGGATTCATGGGTGAATCGTTCCATCGCTGAAGTAGTATTCATTATTAACTAAATCATTGTTGCTTGTTACTTCTGAATCCACAACGAGCTTCACAAAGTCAGGCTACACATCACAAAATATCTCAGTTCGCTACCTCAGGATCAGACTCACGTAACTACATGAATGCATGTTTTGAGATATTTAAGTTTTAAAGTTTGTGATGATATTATATTAACGCTGCTGAACACAAAATGTGTTATGAAATTCGATAATCTAGTTCATTTGCCCAACGATTGGCATTGTTGTTTAAGTGTTATCAGTTATTAAGTAGATATTTAATAGTTTAATAAAATGCACTGCAGTTACATCTCTTTGATCTTAAATAAATTAGGATTTTCTGCTGCGACTTTGTGGCTATTGCAATCTTATAATGAAACTGCACGCGCTTTGTTGTTGTAAGACACTTTTATTAAAGTATAAAATAAATGCTAAACAAAATTACATTCATATTACACTGTTTTAATGAGAGTGAAGTGAGGAATAAAGCTGATGGTACTTCTGTGGAGTTACCCTTTCTGGCATAATTCTTTCAGATCGGATAGTTTCTGTTTGGTGACTGACAGTAGAACGTCTTATGCGTATTGTAATGCTAATTGCCTCTGCTTGATTTCTTCTATGCACAGCTCTTATGGTCTGCAACTTTTGAAATTCTGCATCATCGTAACAATACTTGAAATATATTTTGTACGGCTCGCTCTTGCGGTATTACATCCATATATTTTCAAGAAGTTCACTGTTTCTCCTTTTTCATCCGTCTTCCTATTCCTAATTGTTTCGTAAAGTTTACGAACTTCATAGAATCCATCTCTGTGATATTTTGTCTATTTAATGCCATGCGCACCACATCTACATGCTTGTTTTTCTTTTCTATGCAGCATGTACAGAGTCCACTTCCATCTGTGATGGCCTGATTCGAAAAACACTGATTGATTACTGGAATGTTCATATTCTGCATAGCATGTACCAACACCGCACACATGTTAATATTTCGGTTTTGTCCACCACATGTAGCTGAAAATAGTGTTATTTCCTTTCGGTTTGCAACATTTTTCAGAAAGTCCAAAACGCCCGATGCCACTTCTGTTGAACTCCTATTTGCTGTTGACTCATCCCACATGTAACAATTGGCTTGGTTGTTTGATAAATTCAAAATTGTCAAGTTATAGACAGAAAATTGTCTTTTATAAAACAAAGACTTGGAATTTGTCTTAAGACAGTACAGTACTGCCTCCAAGTCATATTCTGCCATAACACATTCACCTTTTTTGTTTCATCATTTTTCGTATTCATTTCTCGCGCCAATTCTTTCCTCTTGATGTGAACATCATGGTTTTTCTTTGTATTTTCATCATCCTTCTCCATCTGCGTAGGATTAGAATATCTGAAACATTCATTGCACATATCATTTCTAGGCCGGTGAAAACTTAGATTTAAATCTGTCTTAAATATTCTATTGTAGAGCCAAACATTTTCAGGTGTGCATTGTCGCGGGAATCTCTCGTGTATTCTTATTTGCTGGGCGCCTGTTATTGTTTTGTTATTTTAAATTTGGGTTCTTTGTCCTCCGGCTAGCTATTATTACTCAGTCAAGCAAGTGTCTCTGAGCAGGGCGTGTAAACGGAAAGGAGTTGTTACTAAAAGATAACACTGATAAAATAATGTTTTCTACACTTTTATTGCCGTCACACTTAATTTAATAATTCACATATTTAATCTTTATAAACGCCTGACTTAAACTGTTATAATTCCGAATGTAATTACTGTCGTATTAGTTGCCGCGTACTTCATATTTTATAACTAATTTTACGACGCGAGAGATTCTTCCAAACTGTATGACGTGCATCTCACGAGAGATTCCTTAGAACTGCGCAAAACTTGCTTATAGCTCGAGAATGTATACTCCTTCACCTCGAATTGCCTAAACATTATAATAGAGCTGCTATTGGTTACCAAATCGCGCCAACATTAGCGTCTGTTTTGTCAGCCAATCACTACTACTAACATATATGCTCTAGGTAAAATATTCCCTCCATTTCTAAGAAAAGGCACGCTACCCTGACGTCATTTGTTTGTCTCTTCTTAGTGATAAACAACTCACCCCCTCGTTTTATTGTTACCCACTTCTATTGTCAGTTTCAGTGAGGCCGTGTAAACTTATTTCCTAACAATGCTTATGGTTTCTGATTTCCTCCTTATCCTTCGGTCGTTTCAAATCAGGTGCATGGTGACCTCTTTTCTCTTTCTCTATTACGTTGTGCTCACCTCTTTTCTTAATGGTTGTCCTCACAAACGTTTCCAACATATCAAAAGTAGTTAGGAAAAATTGCTTGCATACCTGAATTTTATCAGATCCTTTGACAAGGAAAAAACGTTTACTATTTTTTCTTCTAGAATGGTCTGATTGTGTTCAGATACTTTCCTTTTCGTATTCATCAACTAATGAACTCAAATATTGTCTCTGAAGTTCCGTAGAACCAAGGCCCCAGAAAGCTTGATGGACATTTTGTCTATCATCGTTACTGAAATTGTCATTACATTTCCGAATACACCTTTAACAATCTTTTTCACGCACCCTTCGAGCTGGAACATCTTGATTTGTGGTAGAAGTGTATGGTTTCCCTATTGTCTATTAAGTCTTCTTTTGTTTCTTTTCTATTCTTCCACAATAACTCTCTTCTTTCTTTTCCTTGTAACAGGGTCTTCACTGATTTTACCATTAGTTTCTTTAGATTCTACAACTTGCTCATTGACACCCTTTCCTGTTTGTTCATCATAGTTGGAATCTATAACAAATTAATAATAAATTGTAGCTATAAATAGGCCTACTCCTAAATATAAGAATAAATATGGATTAATAAAAGCACAGTTCTCTGGGTTCTGCAATGTCTCATGTCTTACCCCTTTCACACAGATCATCTGGCACAGGCTCTTTGCCTGAATTAGTATCCTCCATTTCCATAGATTCTGCAACCTGAACCATATTTAGAGTAGTAATGCCTCTCTGCGTCTGCTCATTAGAATCTGTAATACATTAGCAATACATTATATTCCAAAATACAGTACGTATGTTAATCAGAAGAACTCTCAAAAGGTTATAAGATCATCACCCTTCCCATCCAGAAAATTAGAATCATTATTGGGTTCATTAACTGACTCAGGACCATTTATTTCCATAGATTTTGCCACCAGAACTCTGGCTTTCACATTATCATTGATAACGCCCCTCTGTGCTTGTTTATCTTTAGAATCTGTAATAAATGAATAATGTGGCTTTAGTGTAGACCGCCAAAACACAATAATAATAATAATAATAATAATAATAATAATAATAATAATAATAATAATAATAATAATAATAATAATAATAATAATAAAGTTAGGCGTAATAGAAACTAGTCCAAAACCATAACATCACAATTACTCATCACTCTCACTGAGATCATTTTTGGCTCATAATCAGGATCAGTATCTGAGTAAGCTCCTGCTATAAATTCCCTATACAATGCTTCTCCTTCCTCATCTTCTGATGTCCCACTGTCATAAACTATAAAATAACAAAGTACTGAATGTTTTAACTAAGTTACAAAGTTTAAATGGCAGTTCTTGTGTAATTCAATTATTATTTCAATATCGTATATACAAGCTTAATAACTAACATAAACAAATATTTGTTTATATTTTGTTTCAATGTATTTTATACTTACATGTATCATTATTTTCATTGTTCTGTTCATTTGCTAATCGGACCATTCTTCTCCCTCTGGACTCCATAACAAAGTTTCACTAATTTTTAAATCGACAAATGTGAGCTAAAAACGCACTGATAAACAATATTGCACTAAATAAAAAGTACCTTTATATACAAGCGCTTTCATGTGCGATTAGTTGATGTGCACTCCTTCACGTGCGGAATTGTGTATGTAAAGGCAACAATTAAAGGATAACAGGAAAATTACAATGGTCGATCACGTAGGCAGGAAGGATGAGACCAACGTAAGAGCTTATCAGGTGTCAGTAATAAAATGAAGGTTAGGGTCAGACAAACGTATCAGCTTTTACGCTCCTCTGACCCTTACCAAAATATAATTTAGCAGATAGCCTTTGGGCAGTCAAACGCAACGACTTTTACGCTCCTTCTACTCTTAAAAAAGGTATGATATTGTAGTTTCGTCGACGCCTATCTTTGACACTATCATAGCTAGAGATACGATTGTTTGATTCTAAGATAGAGCGCAATTTTCTGACTATGGAAGTAGTCGTAAATCAAAAACAGCAATAAATGTAGTTACGTCAGTGTGATCCTAAGGTAGCGAGTTAATGCGGAACATTAATTAAACCAGGTCCTTTCTCGAAGAACTTACTCATCTTTGTAATTATTTTTAGTGTGGAATAAATTTGTTTGTAGCCGTGTACCAATTTTTACTTTCTCTACTACGTATAGTAAGTAGGGGAAGTATTGCATTCCACCCAAAAATTCTTTACCCAGATTTCACCGGAAATGTGATTTTTGGAAACATGTCCGTGTGTGTCTGTGTGTGTGTGTCTGTGAACAGCATAACTCAAAAACGAACAGTCGGATAAGCACCAAACTTGGTATTTAGGTTCAGTATCTTCCAGAGATGCGACACGAAGGTTTTCAAGAAAATCCCCCCACTCCAGACTACCCTTTATATCGAAGATTTTTCGAAAAGTTTAATTTTCTCAAAAATGGTTCTAACGATTTTGATGAAAACATCATATGTTTAAGATAATGTCATGAGAAATGAAATGTATATCTCGAATTTTCTTGGAATGTCTCCAAAAGTATTCTTCATTTGGAACGACTTTTACATAACTGGTAAACCATAAGAGATAGACAAAATGTTACTACACAAAAAATGTAGCTCGCGTTAAAATACACAACTTATGTCATATACATTTCTTTTGTTGAGTGAACCGTTTTCGAGATATTGCTTGTTATTTCCTTAAATTTTCCAATACTTATACTTTTTCTCAAATTCGTTATTCATTTTTTTATGTCCTGGACATGCAAAGAGAATGGAATGCGCCACATAGCAACCAGTGTTAAAATATTTGACTATCGCTTAAAAGCTACCATATTCCCCTTGCACCTACAAGAAAATTACCAATAAGATTGACATCTCGATATCTCGATTAACATGAAGCATATGGAGAATAAGCGTTTGTAAAATTAGATTGTACAAGAGTAGAGAAAGTCATGTGAGTGTAACACATCAGATTTTTTTACTGTATTTGGACAGAAAATTGACCACATTTGCACGGGCACTGTGACTTCTTATGCCCCTTTTTTCGTACTGTAGCATACTGAATCGAATAGCTTAATGTCTAAAACTTGCATTTGCAATATACCATTAGAGATATTAGAAACACAGAAGTATTTCACTTGACTCTATATTAAAAACAGAAGTAATTGTTGGTTTTTCTGAAACTATTTATCTTTATTTCTTATCTAGCAGCTATGTTTTAACAACACAATCAATTGTGAAATCAGTATATAAAACTTTCAGGGTAGTTACATCAACATCATCATAGGATTTAGGCACTGATAGTTGTAGGCATACAACGGAGAGGGAAGCTTCCCGCGATCTATTGAGGTTAGCACCTCCCAAGAGAAAGGAATATAATGAAGGAAACATAGAAGACTACCGGTCGCAAGATATAGAGATATGCGGAACTCTCTCACAGTTCCTGGATCCAAGACCCGTCACTACTGGAGCTGCCCAGAGAGGGCGACGAGCGAATGCAGCCGTTTAGTGTCCACGGGGAATGTTCTTTCCTATGAGAAAGCATCCGCACAATCTGTCCGACACACCTGGATTAGAGAAGGAAACGTAATGAAAAGGAAATGATGGAAAGGATACCGTGGTAAAAAATCACCTCAGTACTTGCCTGCGACCAGGGAAAACCACATAATCTAAGTTGAGAGTGGGTGATATCGGTGGGATTCGAACCCAGGATATACTCTCATATGACACCGCGGAGCCATCTCAAATAAGTAACATAATATCTCATATGAGTCCTGGTTTGCTCCTGAGATTTTAAGATCTCTTATTATCTTATTATCTGTCAAATACAAGAATAAGTTTTCTACATATTTATTTTCATTACATTTAATTGCGAGTAACCAACATCTTCCGGTTTAGTAGCTGAGAAACATTTTCTTGTCTCTCGAAGTTTCCTTGTAGTTTTGAATATGTTTCCTTTGTATATTGCAAAATAAAAACAATTAGCAACTCTTTTAACAATTTTTTACTTTGATTACCTTCAGCATCTACCCATTTTATGGACTTTCTTTTCCTCTGAAACTGCATCCCACAAATTTAGTTCTTCAAGCATAAGACTTGAATTGAATTTACATTGTACAATTTAATATATTATTATTTGGTTTACAATTCCTATAATATATATATAGCATCCACATACGAGGGCAGTCCCAGAAGTACCCGACCTATGTATAGATAGTGGTTGTTGCAAACAAATGACTGTGGTAAAAAGTACCAACCTTATAAATCTTAAGTCTTAAGTTTGATGATACTACGTTGTTTAGTAATTGTTTGGTAGCCATCAATAGTGAAAACTCTCAGCAAGTTTTTAAACATGGATAAAACTGGTCATCGTTATGTGATACATTTCTTTCATTTTACAAGTCTTAGTCCAACTAATATTAAAGCTGAGTAGATTCTACTCTGGGGGAGTCTACGCCTTCGTGTACAAAAGTAAAATATTGGGTGGCAGAGTTTAAGCGAGGTCGTATGAGCTGCCAAGACGAACATCGCAGTGTTCGACCAAATTGAGGTGACCACGCCAGAAATTGTGAGGAAAATCCACAAAATGGTACTGGATGACTGGACTGAAAGTGCGCGAGCTAGCGGACATCCTAGGCATTTCAAGAAGTACTGTATATCGCATACTGACTGAAAATTTATACACGAGAAAGCTATGTGCAAGATGGGTGCCGTGTTTACTCACAACGGAACAAAAGCAGTGTCGTGAAGATGTCTCAGTCGAGTGTTTGGCGATGTTTTGCTGTAATAAAGCCGAGTTTTTGTGTTGATTCATAACCACGGATGAAACATGGGTCCATCACTTCACTCCTGAGACGAAGGAACAGTCAAAACAGTGGAATGAAAGGGGAGATTCGGCTCCAAAGAAGGCGAGACAGTTGTATTTGCAGGCAAGGTCATGACGTCAATTTTTTGGAATGTGTGAAATAATTTTAATTGATCATCTTCAAAAAAGGAAACGCAATCAATGGCGGGTATTAATCAAACTTACTCCAGCATTTGAATGATGAAATCAAGCAAAATGGTCTAATTTAGTGGAAAAGAAACTTTTGTTTCAGGGCAATGCATCAGTTCACACATTCATTATCGCCATGGCCAAAATCAATGAGCTAAAGTTCGAATTGCTTCCTCATGCACCACATTCGTCAGATTTAGCCCATTCTTTTATTTCCTACTTCCAAAGTTGAAGAAATGACTTGGTGCTAAAAGATTTTCCAACAGTGAAAAGCTGGTGTCTGCAGTTGTTGACTATTTAGCTGAACTCGATGGTTCTCAGTAAAAACAGGTTATCGAAGCTATTGAACACCTCAGGGAAAAGTGTATCGAGCTGAAAGGAGAGTATGTAGAGAAATAAATATGTATTTCCGAAAATTCTTTGAGTTTTCTTTGTTAGGTCGGGTACTTTTGGGACAGCCCTCGTATCTTATGTATAATATGTCTGGTGCTAATCTTCCTGTTGAGTCACTCAGATTGCTTGGCTCCCAGGCCTTATAGCTCACTGAGCGACCCTTCTTTTTTGCCTCTTTCTCTTTTCTAAACCATTTTTCTTTTACCTTCGGTAAAAACTCTCCCATGTGTTTGATTTTCTTTTCTTCTTTCCCTGTCAACGTCTTTATTTTTCTATCCATATTTTCCCATTTCCTTTCCCACACTCTTTCCCTAAATATTCTTATTTCCTTACATTCCATCATATAATGTTCTGTACTCTCTCTTCCTACACACAGCTCGCATATTCATTTTCCGCTGCTCAGCCCTATTAAATACACTGATTCTGCTCTCATCCACGCTAAACCTATCTTTCTTGTCTGTTATTGTAATCAACGCACCCCTCTCTTCCCCATACTTTCTTTATCAATTTATGAAAGCTTAATGAAATTGTTATCTTCAAGGCTTCTCCGTATCCCCTGTCGTTCTATATCATCCAGTCTGCTTCTTATTGCTTTCCAAAAAACGTTTGCATTTATTCCCTATAGCTTGCATATATCCCCCTTTCCAATTAACTCCATAATTTTTTCCGTTTCTTTCCACCAGCTGTTTCTGCTCATTAGAACCTTTTGCTGAGTAATACATATTTTTAAGATTTCACCTTCCTCTAAACCAGAATCAAACCAAAATTCTAAACTTATTATTATTATAATTATTATTATTATTATTATTATTATTATTATTATTATTATTATTATTATTATTATTATTATTATACCTTTCCTCCTAGTTCTTCCTATTTCCGCTAATGCAATCTCGCCTCTTGCTGCTCTTGGTAGTCCAATTAATTCTTTACAAAACATTCTATACATTCGGTCAAATTTCTTACATTCGCTTCGCCCCGATTTCCACCATAGAGCATTCTTGCTTCTACCAATGCCTCGTGCATTCTCTCCAACCATTTAGTAGACATCTCTAGTCTATATTTGCATATTCTTATTCCTGTCATAGCTACCTTCCCTTTAGCTAACATCTTCCTGCCATTTGCTCCCCATTCCCCGTTATTACTGAGCCTTACTCCTAAATAGTCAAATTTGTTACTACCTCCAGTTTTTTACCACCTAGGAACCGTTTTTCTTCCTTCCTCGGTTTATTTCCTTTTCAAAAAACTATCACTTTGGATTTATTTATGTTTACCTTAATTCCTCATTTTTCACAAAATTCCAACAAGAGTTGGACTCTTGAGATAAGCGCTGCACGAAAAACAATGTGAGCGCGGTAGGTCCGTTGTTATGGCAATAGCCATTATGATTTTTTAAGTTCAATTTACTACCCCGCCCTTTTGTGTATTTATATATAATAGAAATAGAGCCTCATACCATGAGAAAAGGGCTACTTTCCGTCGTTTCAGTTTCCTCTCTGCGTTATCATTGTGTGTAATGTTGTCCAGTCAATGAATTACGAGGTCGTTATGTTGACGCTAGTGCTGCATTTTCGTAAATAAATGAAAAATATGGCGGCGTGTGGCAAAATAGTCCTTTGATTGATTTTATTTTTATGTATTTATTTTGCCCACTAATTAGTTTACATTACCATTTAATTTGTTGTTGAAATGAAAAACTAAAGGTGTGAGGCAATTACGAATTCCAATAGTCATTTATGTACCTTAATCTGAAACTTTCCCAACTCTTCAAAGCGCATGCAAGAAAGGCAGCTATCTTTCCTTTGCCCTTGCTCTTGCTCTCTCTCTCTCTCTCTTTCCCTTTACCATTTTAGCTTTTGGTAGAATTCCATAACTCTATTGCTATTGAATTATTATTTTCATGACTAAGATTAAAGCTTATTTGTGGCCAATGTCTTTGTATAGCTTATTTCAAATTATCACACACTAAATGCACTTGTCTGCTGAACACTTGTTGCTCACATTGGCAACATCGGGTTGTAGTTCAGAGTTTGACTGATAACCTATAAGACCCCAATTCTTGAAAATATAGAACTGGTTTCGTTTACTTTTAGTCACTTTTGCCCACTAAACATGAACGCAGTTTCAATAGGAATTCTGTTTTTTTCTTTTTTGTTTATATATTTAAGATTCACATGCTGAAAACCCGCGCGCGTGCGCGCGCGCACACACACACACACACACACACACACACACACACACACACACACACACTAGTTGGCCTGAGCTCTATCGAAGTCTATACGGCTACATTAACTATTAGACGAATATCGTAGACAGGACACAAACATCAAACATCCATTCCCGAAGCGGAATTCGAACCCGCGACCCTTTCAAGACGCACCGTCAACGCCAAACGCGACAGCCGGGCTATCGGGGCCGGCGACCTGATTCATAAAATTTATTGGAAATGCGTCTACAATATCGTTATACATTGCCTTCTTTATAATTAGCCTAGCCGTGAAATAAGCAAGTTGGCAATCCAGCAACTAGTCCGCCTATAGAGACGCGAGTGTATTCAATGTATTGTTTAATCGTGAATTGTGTGATAGTACAATTAAATACGTTTGCTACTTATATATTACTTTGGAATGTAACGCAGTTTTGGAATATAACGGCAATATGATAAGGAAAGTGTTTAACTTATATCTTAACGATAAATAATTTGTAAATTTTGTTTTCGCTTACCTAAGCTGAAATTCAACAATTACTTTTGTTTCGTTTTACGGACAGCCGTGAATCTGAGCTACGGATTTCATTTGAAGATGATTATTTAATACTTGTATAATGAACTTAAGCAAATAAAAATCTTTATCAATATAACACTCGACAAAAGAATGCTTTGGATATTCAATTCTGTAGAACTAATATAGCTAAAAACAATGTAAAACATGGGTATTAAATTATTTAACATATTGCCTGAAAATATTAAAGAAATTATTAAATTCATCATTTTAAAAAAACAACCAAAGTCCTTAATATTGCACACATTGTATTATATAAATGAGTATGTAGAGTACAAAAAATAGTTAATGAGTTATTATTTTAATATGTATTTGAATATAACATGAACTACTAGCTGTTAATAACTTGACATACAAGGTATAATTGATTATCACTTATTGTATTTATGTTTTTGACTATTGTTGTTGTACATATGTATAAAATTATCGTAAATACTTACAGTGACGTGTCCGAAAACCAATGCTCATTGTATCCAAAGCACAAAATAAATAAAAATACTTATTGTCGTCTGTAATCGGAAGTTTATTGTATATTGCCAGATAAGTCTGAAAAATGTATGTTTATAAAATTGAAATTGAATAAAAGCTAACCTTAAGTTAGTGATAGCCGCCAATGTTACAAAAAAGGGAAAGAAATTATAAATATAGCTAAATAGATATGTATCTACATAGGAATATTTTATTTCAGATGTCGTGGTGTTGTTGTGTGCCTGAATGCAAATCCAGCTATGATAGTTTAAATATGAGGGACCAAGGAGTACTTTTTCATTTCCGAAGGAGGAACGACTTCGAAGTGCGTGGCTGCGAGCTATCTCCAGGAAGGATTAGTCTTCTAGTCTGAACTCGCATGTTTGTTCTGAACATTTTGATTCCACAGAACTAATAACATCTCAATATTCTGTGAATTCATCTGGTAATAAACGTTCTAGGCAGCTATCTTTTCCGAAATTAATTGAAGATGCAGTTCCGCGTATTTTAAAAAACCTCCAGGATGTTCAGTATTTACACATGATGACGACATTAAAACATTTTTATCTTTTTCTACATTACTTTCTTCATTGAAAACGTTAATAAACGCTAAAGGAAAGTGAATAAACTACCTTAGCAGTGGGGTCTAGAAGTGGTTGTTGTCTGCTCTATAGCTGGTGCCCGCTTGTCCGCCCGTTTTAACTGTTTTTCTTTTATATCAAAATTACGGTGTGAAGAAAACAAACGTGGCCACCTTGTCGCTATTGCACATGCGTAATGAAAGCTGCCAAGCTCAACGAGAAATGAATTTCGTAGAATAAGCGATGTGCTCTTATTTCTTAATTTTCTTTTGTCGCTGATATAAATGCAATGCATTGTTATTAACAGTGATCTACAGGAAACAAAATGGCTTGTGGAGGATGTGAAAATACAATATATACGGTTACCGTGAGTCAGAACCCTAAGCTTATATAAAAAAAACTAACCTTAACCTAACCTCCCGGGATTCAGGAAGTTGCTTTGCTGTAAACACAAGTAGGAAATTAAAGTACGTTTTATATAAAAAGAAACCAACTCTAACCTAGCCTCCCGTGAATCAGAAACTAAGCTTATAAAAGGATAAACCTAACCTCCCGTGAATCAGAAGCCTAAGCTTATATAAAACAAAAACTAAATGTAACCAAGCCTTCCGTGAATCAGAAACGTAAGCGCATTTTAAAAAGACTAACCCTAACCTCCGGTGAATCAGAAACCTAAGCTCATTTAAAAAAAAACTAAACCTAACCTAAACTTCCGTGAATCAGAAACATAAGCGTATATAAAAAGTAAACCTAACCTAACCTCCCGTTAATCAGAAAGCTAAATTTAGGAACGCTTCGCTCGCGTGCTTTAGTATAACCACTGGTAGATAATTAAAGTAAGGTTACATAAAAAACGTAACCTAACCTGCCGTGAATCAGAAATCTAGCTTATATAAAATATTAAACCTAACCTAACCTACCGTGAATCAGGAACCTAAACTTAAAAACGCACGCGTGCTTTGGTGCAACCACTGATAGCTAATTAAATTAATCTTATATAAAAAATAACGCTAGACTAACCTCCCGTGAATCAGAAAGCTAAGCTTAGGAACCCACGCTCGCTTCGTTCGCGAAACTTAACCTAATCTCTCGTAAATCAGAAACGTAAACTTAGGAGTACATGCTCGCTTCGCTAGCGTGCTTCGATGTAACCACTGTTAGCTAATTAAGGTAAGCTTATTAAAAAAACTAAACTTAACCCAACCTCCCGTAAATCATGCTTAGGAACGCAATCTCGCTTCGCTCGCGTGCTTCGATGTAACCACTGGTAGCTAATTAAAACTTATATAAAAAATAATAAATCTAAAAAAATAAAAGTAATAATAATAATAATAATAATAATAATAATAAAAGGGCATTAGGAACTCACGCTGCATTGGTGGTATCTCGCTGGCTCTGGTGGTATTTGTTATTCACATGTTGCCACCTTTGTGTTGGAGCATTAAGATTAAATGTGGCGACATCTGTAGGAGATGTAGGATATCACTTTCATCGCAATTGAAGACCAACGTAGTGTAAATTACCCAAAGTTAGCTGTGTGCTTATTTACCTCCTTGACATTGACTGTGAAACTTACACAGCAAGTAGAGAAGTGTTCATTGTAAGTAGCGTTGTGATACAAGACAATCTGGTAGTTCCTGTGAATATAAATGGTTATAAATCGTCATCCAATTTAAAGTGAGTGTTACCAGAGGAACTGAAATCCAGTCTATGCTCCCAGAAAATTTAGTATCAGCGTATGTGTCTGTTGAAACACATGAAAGTAATTTTGGACTTTTTACTCTTAGTTGGTCTTCAACGGCGATGAAAGTGATGTCTTATATGTCCTACAGTTGTCACTATGTCATACTGTAGCTCTAACGCAATGCTGGCAGCATATGAGTAACTAATGCCGCCAAAGCCGGTAAGATAGTCTCAAGGCGTAGCCGAGGGATTGAGGGCCCTCAGTCTCAAAGCGTGGCCGAGGGATGTTATTTAGAAGGAGAGGAGTGTAGCAGGCCGCAACTGCGAAGCGATGACAGGGCGTAGCCGAGGGATCTGCGCGACTAATACTCGAATGATTCACGTTGGCAGAAAGGTTAGCCTTCGCTTATTTCGCGGATTTCGCTTCTTATTTAGGTTGGCATTTCCCATACCGCGTATGTTTTAGCGGAAAGATGGCTACGTTCATAACGCAATTTCCCTATAAAAGTAAAATACCTAAAAGAGGCGGGCAGATGGGCACAAGCTATTGACGAGAGCAAATCTACTTCTAAATTCACACTTAAGGTAATTTGTTCTCCTTCCTTTTGCTTTTATAAACATTTTCAATGAAGATCAACTAACTTCAACATAGCCGTAATTTTAAATACTGTGTAAGGTATGTAATTGCTTAGAATTGGCTGGTATGGCGGCAGATGACGAAGTGGAAAATCATTTGAAGTTACTCATAGACCAACTTAATCTTTAGTTGTTTTCCCGAAGGTAGTATTTTGCCTGTACACTAGTATTGGACTTCGTTATTTATTGTTATTCTCCAATTGCATACTATGTTTTAAGAGGTTATTTTGTGTTACCAATTAAAAACTTTTACAGCAATTGTCAGCGGGCATGCATACTTCTCCAAACAATCAGGAAAACCATGATAATTATGGGAGTACTTTATTTAAAAGTCTGAATAAAAGAGAACGTATTGTTTAGATACTAATTGATGAAATACACATCCAACGTTACATAGATTATCGAAGTCAGAGCATGTTACAGGTTATGTTGAAAATAACACAAACGTATTAGCAAAATCTGCCCAGACTTTAATGCTGAGTTTTATCTTTGCAGTTTCAAAGAGGTAGTAAGATCGATTCCTGTAAAAGCTATGACAGGGAAGGAGTTGTATGATACTATCATACATTCGATTAACTCTGTTCAAAATATTGGGTTACAGTTTTCTGTATTATCACTGATAATAACAGAGTGAATCGGAATTTGTTCAAGTTACTATCAGCCAAGAAATACAAATTCAAAAACCAACAGCCGTCAATTATAATATATTACTCATGTTGATACTGTATATATTTAAAATATTTGTAATTTTGGTTGAGTTTATAAGATTAATAAAAAGCATTTGTGTACCATTCTCTTGATAGTAATATAAAAATCCGTTTTAGCCATTTACGTGCATTTCACAATAAAAAAGGCAGTGTGTTAAAAAAGGCATTTAAGTTTAATCATAAATCACTGTATCCAAAAATTTAGAGACAAAATGTTAGCTTAGTATGTAACATTTTTCATTACTCTACTATTGTTGCATTAGGAAGCAGCAATGGTTATGGGGGTACTTATGAATTTTTACACATAACTAGAAATTGGTGGGTTATAATACTAGTCAGCAGGATATCGGATGACTGAAAACTAATAAGTGATTCTGACTCACTTTTTATGCGGACTTTAGAACTGCTTTTAGTTTTTTCTGTCACGTACAGTTTTTCACAATTTCACTTCAAAAATATAGATATAGAGATATTGCTTCCCCCACTACACATAAAATTGGGCTTGATGAAGCAATTTGTAAGGGCTCTACCACAGGATGGGCCCTGCTTCAAGTACATTTCCAAGAAATTTCCCTTCATTGCACAAAGTAAACTAAAGGCTGGAATTTTTGTTGGTTCTCAAATAAAGAAATTGATGAAGGATGAAGATTTTGAGAAGACAATGAATTAGAGAGAAATAGAAGCATGGACCGCCTTCTGATCAGTTACTGAAAACTTCTTAGGCAATAACGAAGATCGTAATTACAAAGCCATTGTCGAAACAATGTTGGAAAATTTCAGGAAGATGGGTTGTAACGTGAGTGTAAAGGTGCATTTTCTGCATTCACATGTCGACTACTTTTCAGAAAATCTGGAACATTATAGTGAAGAGCAGGGTGAACGTTTTCACCAAGATATTAAGGAAATGGAGAGGAGGTACCAGGGATATGGAATTAAACTATGATAAACGACTACTGTTGGATGTTGAGGAGGGAGAGTTATCTTCAAGGATCTGCAAGGAAGTTATTTGAAAACAAATAAATGAAACACTTTGGATTCTTGTTTTGTTAAAATGTAGTCATGAAATAAATTAGGGTTCTTGAGAGTATTCTTAAAATGTTTCTTGAATAAAAACGTACCTTGTGTGAAATGGTATTTGAATACTTTTCTACGCTCATTAGTAAAATTGTAAAAACAGTAGTTATTTTGTGTAAAAACCTGACGTGATAGAAAAAAACGGAAGTTATTTCTGGAATCAGCATAAAAACTTGATTCAAGAACACCTACTTTTAAGAAATCATCTGACAAAAAGTTTGAAAATGCAGACTAGTGTAATGAATGTAAAAAACACAACTAAAGGTAAAATAAAAAGGGTAAATCTGCCACACCTATAACTGTCCTGGATGATAAAAAAGTTGAATATTTGAGGATTCTTGTAGGTTGGTTAGATAGATGGAATTTGCACCCTAATTTTAGGGCACTCAGTAAAGGCACTTATTTAGCACTGTGTTAAAGCACTCTAACAATAAATGAATTGGCTCACTGTTCTTTTCAGAGTTTTTCAATTCAATATTTCCTTACGGGTAAACTGACTACGTCGAGAAAAGATTCAGCAGATAGGATCTTACTGGATGCAATTACAATATTTTATACAAACGGATTGTTAAATCTGAGATAAAATTAGATTGCAACATATTTTAAATGTAGATATACACAGAGTGTACAGAAAAATTAGAATTTAGTTAAGTTTTATTTATGGACGCTCTTTAAATGCTGTGGTCCTTTGCGTCCCATTCCATATTGGGCGTGAAAGACCGGTAATTTTGCTCAGAGGCCTCTTTATCAGGCTTGAGATTATTTTACGGTTTTAAGGATTCTTTTAAGGATCTTTACGCCCGAAAAGATCCATTGCCCTTCGCCGGATTTGAACCAGCGACTTCGGGAACTAGAGGCTAGCATGGTAAATACTACACCACGGAGGACGAATCAGAGTGTACAGAATGTACATACGCATGTAAATATTGAATGTGACTTAAGTGATGTTATATACATATATAAAATACAGATTACCTAGAGACAAGTGAGATTAGGGAGTCAGAAAGGGTATACGTTTGTAGTTATGCAACTAAACGTATAATGACGAAACTATCTTTTAAGTCTTGCGTAGATCTTGTAGTACCTACGTAGTAAAGGATATATTGATCAATTACAAAAGAAAGGACTTTGTATTCTAAAAGATGAAGTGAAGTGTATTCTACTTCATTTGTGTGGTAATTTTTACTTTCTCTACTACGTATAGTAAGTAGGGGAAGTATTGTATTCCACCCAAAAATTCGATACCGAGATTTCACCGGAAATATATATTTTGAGACCCCCTGAATCCAAAAAGAGCATTTTGGAAACATGTCCGTGTGTGTGTCTGTGTGTGTGTCTGTGTGTCTGTGAACAGCATAACTCAGAAACGAACAGTGGGATAAACACTAAACTAGGTATTTAGGTTCAGTATCTTCCAGAGATGCGACACGAAGGTTTTCAAGAAAATCCCCCCACCCCAGACTACCCTTTACATGGAACATTTTTCGAAAATTTTAATTTTCTCAAAAACGGCTCTAACGATTTTGATTAAACTATCATATGTTTAAGATATTGTCATGACAAATGAAATGTATATCTCGAATTTTCTGGCAATGTCTCCAAAAGTGTTCTTCATTATGAACGACTTTTTCATAACTGGTAAACCATAAGAGATAGACAAAAGTTTACTACACGAAAAATGTAGATCGCGTTAAAATACACAATTTATGTCATATACATTTCTTTTGTTGAGTGAACTGTTTGCGAGATATTGCTTGTTATTACCTTAAATTTTCCAATACTTATACTTTTTCTCAAATTCGTTATTCATTTTTTTATGTCCTGGACATGCAAAGAGAATGGAATGCGCCACATAGCAACCAGCGCTTAAAATATTTGACTATCGCTTATAACCTACCATATTCCCCTTGCATCTACAAGAAAATTATCAATAAGATTGACATCTCGATATCTCGATTAACATGAAGCATATGGAGATTAAGCGTTTGTAAAAATTGTTTGTACAAGAGTAGAGAAAGTCATGTGAGTGTAACACATCAGATTTTTTTAATATATTGTGAACAGGAATGCTTTGCTCGGCAATTTTCATAAAAAGAATAAATAGGAACAAATATTAAATTCATTGGTACTTTTAAGCCTAAATTCCAATTACTATGACTTTAATGCGGTATGCCAAAATTGTGGTATGACATTGCTTTTACTATGATGTGTGGAGTCCTAAGCAATATTAGTTTGAATAATTGCACGAAAATTAGAAGTGATTGCCATTCATATTTAAAGAAAAGAAAACTCCTGATACTGGGCTATAATAGGTAAACTATTTTGTCACATATTTGTACACTTTATGTTAAAGATGCCTGTTTTTCTTGTGTATGCTTTGTAACTTCATTTGACTATTTATAATAAATGGTTTCTGGATGCTATATAATCTGTTATTTCATAATGCAATCTTTTATCTGAAGCTATTTGTTTACATTCTATTTACATCAAGAAAGTCATACAAGTCGTCAAGCTACTGATATCAGCATATTATAAGTTGTATGTAATCATATTATCTATTAGAGGTATTCTGTGTGATATTTTCATTGCCGATAATTGCAAAATTTGTTGATATTAACCCTCGAGCATTCGCGTGGGTTATAGACGTAAATTAGTCATTTTGTTCCGGCTCGTGCACAGCTGGTAGTGAGTTTTGAAAGGTGGGGGCTTTTTCTACCTTTGTTTACTCTTACAAACCATTAAGATTTTTTATTTGTAACAGCAGGCATATTGTTGTAAGTTAGATAAATCTTCCCGGGCTACCACTGTAGCCCGCGCGACTACTCGTGTTCCAAATGTTGCAGAGAAGCAAACTTTTTCTGTGTAAGTACTGTAGAAGAGAAAATATATTTCAACCGTAGTTACTAGAAATGCTAAAGAAAGTGCCTACGTTGTTGAAAGTGACGAAGGGGCATTCAGAAAACCAAGCTCCAATCCACTGCGCCACGGCGCAGGACCATTAATATGTAATTATCGATACTTAATCAAGCGCTGGCACGCGATAAAACACTGTAAAGTCTACAAGAGGAAGGTTGCTTTCACTCAAAATGTCTAAATAAAACTGACAAACATGACTTCAAACGAAAGCCCAATGACAGGAAAATGTGATGTCGCTTCAGTGTTTTGCGGCGAGGACATAAAGAAGGCTGTGTGTTATAACATAAAATCTAGAAATCGCTCACTTCACAATGGAATAATGCCAGTTCAGAATGGAGTAACACTAGCGACGCGACAATGCGATTGGCCATTAACGAACAGAAGATGCTTTTAGAGCACCACGGGAAACTGTTTGTAATATTCATAAACTACGCAAAAGCATTTGATACAGTTAACAGGACCCTACTGACTTGAGACTGCAATAAATTATCAGACAGAACCACAGTCCCTGCGAGGATGACGTACTCTCTACTTAATAGAAACTACTTATGTGTTAGCGACCAGCTCACAAGATCAGAGCCAATATACCAAACCGTGGGACTTCTACAGGTAGACCAACGCAGTCACATGCTCTTTAATATAACCATCATAGAGGGACTAGCAACCTACATGTATCGAGATGATATGGTACTGGCCTCCACCTCCCATAGAAACTACAAGAATGATTTGACAAGTTTAATAATTGGGCAGAGGGCAGTGAAATAAAGCTCAATCAGCCGAATACAGCACTGATGGTATTTAGAAAAGGAATGAGGAGACTAGCTGAAGTAAAGTTCTGTCAATGGAGTAAGAAACTTCCAGAGTGAATACCTAGGAAACCCATTACATATTAATGGAAGTTAAATTGAATTTTATTTATGGACGCTCTATAAGTGCTATGGTTCTTAGTGTCCCATTCTATATTGGGCTTGAAGGACCGAACGTTTGCCCAGAAACCTATTTATCACGCTTGAGGTTCTTTTACGTGCCGCAAATCTACGACACGGGACCACCGGTCTTACTTCCCTTCCGAAGGAATCCATGCTGAGAACTTTAAGCCCGAAAAAATACACCGCCCTCCGCCGGGCTTGAACCCGCTACCTCGGGAACTAGATGCTAGCATGGTACTCCTAGACCACGGAGGAGGACACAGCTTAGTGACAAAACATTCATAATGCACATAAAAGACGAAGTAAACGCCGATGTTATTGCTATGTACGATATCAAGCTTCTGAGAAAACTTTCATTACTTACAAACAGCAATAAATCGTCTTCACATAAAGATCTCGACTATAATAACCTATTTCCTGGAAATAATGTGGGAACATGTTACTAAAACCGATCTCGTTCTTATAGGAAAAGCAAACGCTAGATTATTAAAGAAAGTCCTGCACCTGGCAACGAATATGCTGTCCGGACCAGTATATGAATTAACGCATAAGCTATTCTTCATAGAAGAACACAAATCAAGTTCCTGCTACCATTCTACCTAACGAATGCCATGATGACTGCAAAATGGACAAACCCAGGTTATGAACTCCGCCACAAGAGGACAAATCCTCCTGCTCCGCCACATCGACCTGTGTATTTCACCACAAGCTGTACACAAAGAAGCGTTACCATAAGCCTGAAGAAGGCTGCTAATATATCCTGTGCGGAAATAACTATGACAGATGTCATACAACGACGTGGAACAAAAGAACAGTTAGATTGACAGAACTGTGTTGTGAAAAGTTACAAAATAACTCACATACTCTTGCACATTGTGCGCTCTTCTTACTTTATTAATAGGAATTCAACATAAAGGCGACAAAATCCATGGGACGGAAAGTTGAATTGAAACTAACCTTTACCAGGCGGCATAGCGTCATACACAAAATTAGTGTGTTCTTGTTAAGATTGCATCATCCTCCAGGATAACGCATTATTTTTTAAAAAAAATGTTAAATTATCTCGAGTATGAATTGAGTTTAAACGTATACAAAAATAAAACGAAAAGATGGTTGCTTTCGCCCGAATATCCCATGCCAATGTAAAATTGTGTCGCCTGATTGTGCCAAGATGGCGCCGAATAGTGTAAGCGTGTTGCGTGCGAGCTCCCCAAAGAACAAAGTTTTAAAACAAGTTAATTGCGATAAATGTAATAAAGTTGTTAGAAATGGAATAATTTGTGAGGGTTGCGATACGTGGTATAATTTCAAAAAGTGCTCTTCCATACACCCGGACGAGATTCCCGAGGAGGAATGGTGCTGCATTAGGTGTGTGGAAAATTGCAATCAAAACGGTGACACCAATATATCGGTCCAAGTAGTAAATGATCCAGGTAAGCTGCGCAAATCTTCAATTTCACAGGATTTAAATATGAGTGACATTCTAAATGAGCTGCTGAGCCTAAGGAAAATAATAGAGACATTGAATCTGGATATTGCCGACTCAAAGTGGAGAACCAGGCACTACAGGAAAAATTGCCTAAGCCAAATAGATTCAAAAAGCAAGAAGAAAGGAACTGCACATATAATGAATAGAAAACGGTGCTTCATACAAGGAAGTACACACAAAGGAAAACGACAACGAAAATTTGCTCATATCTACGCAAATTAAGTACCAGCTTCTAACGAACGACGCTATAGAAGACAAAATAAATATGATACCGTATATGGTATTCTTCAAAAGTAGAAGATGCAGGGATAAACCCTCTATTAGGTCCCCGTTATGGAACTTTGAAAAAGAGGCCGGAGGAATGCTGATCTTCAGAGATAGCCATGGCAGAGGTGTGGCTGCGAGTGTCTGTAAGAAACGAAATAGCTCTGAAACTAAAGCGGTCATCAAGCCCGGCAGGACCGAATTTATGGTTTTACCGCCACCCGAAACTTCTGACAGTTTCATTTATTTTTAAATTCATATTAAACAAATAAGGGAACATGTCGTTAGATAACAGTAGGTATACTGCTTCAAAGCAAATTTAGAAGGAAAAGGGAAACTTAATAAATTCGCCTTACATAGGTAAGGCTATACGTCCTAGTTTTCGAAGCAGCCTTAGCGTTTTGTGCTGTAAGCTAGAATATATTCATTTTGGTGAGTTTTTCCTGTCTGTATAATGTTTCCAAGCAATTTTCTTGTCCAGATAATGTCTACAAAGTAGGTACATAATAACTGTGCGAGGTATTGTTAAGTTTAGATCTACTTATAGAAAACTCCCGAAACTTTTTTCTGGATACGGGCATGTAATCCGGTGCATGTATTGTTAATGTTACCGACTCAGTCTGTGCTAGTAAACAAAACGTTACAAAAAAAACTCAGTGCAGTGATAATTGATGGAACGAACGGATTAGCAGCGGAATCCCGAAATTGTAGCTGAATGCCCTGAAAACTTACTGCCCAAGTTGTCCCATACAAATGTAGTGTTAGTAGATCTCACAATAAGGCGTGACTTCAGGAAATACTCCCCAATACATAAAGCTGTGAATATTGTAAACATAAACATGGTTCTCTCTAGCAAAAGTTTTAAACGTGTAAAAGTAGTAAAGGCATCTACTGCTGTCCATTGCACGCACACGAGACATGGTTTGCACTTAAATTCGTATGGAAAAAAAGTGTTTGGCATTATTATATATCGGGCATATGTAGAGGTAGGGGATCCGGTGATATCAATCTTGCTTCACAGTCAGGACAAAAAGAGCTACAAAATATAAGTAATATAACAAAACAGAAATGTGGTAGTGAAAATCAAATATATACACAAAGTGTAATCTGTGGCATCTCTTCAAAAATTGGTTTCAGAGAAAACATCCGGGAACTAGTGTGGGAAAATTTAACACAGAAGGCCATGTAGAAATAGAAAGACGTAACTTAAGTTGCAGTCAGATAATTATCACCGGAATATGTAGACCAGCTAATCGATATTTAATAATTTTTTCTGGAAAATATGTCTTTATCATTAGGTCAAACTCTTAAAACCAGTGCATCAGATTTAATAATAATGGGTGATATAAACCTTAACTAAAATTTGCGAAATAAGACTAGATTAATGAATATCTTAATGCTTAATGAATTCAATTTAAAACCTAATATAAATGAACCTACAAGAATCATTAATAAATGTAACTCTGGAATACATAACATCATAAATATTTCTGAAAATACTTATAATGTAATTTCGTGGTTAACGAGATGGACTACGGTGCGAATCAGAGTTACGTAGTAATGGTAATCCTAAACATGGCTAACATTGAATAGCTTCATGATATAACTGTGTTTTCCATGTGTTTAACGAGCAATGTATTTGTTTGTTTAGAATAAGGGTATATTAGGCGACTGTAATTTCACTTCATCGGACCATGACTGGACCAGAAGTATCAGCTGTTCGCGCCGTAACCTGTCTATCTTGATAGCCACGTTTGTGTGTGTGTGTGTGTGTGTGTGTGTGTGGGTGGGTGGGTGTGTCATGCCTCTACTTCACGACAGCCACACCGGAGCCCAATCAGGACTATGTACGTAAAAATATTATCTCATCTTAGGGGTTTCGTTGCGATGCTGAATTCTTATTGATCAATCGTCTTATCGCTCGCCATGTCGTTGCATTGGAAATTGGACCTTGAATTTAATACGCGAAATATCATTCCGGCCTCAGTTTAGCTATCGACATTCAACTTATCTAAACTTCCTTGTTGATTTTTGTTTCTAGAGTCCCCTGTAAAGGATAATATTTTAAATCGACCTACTATCCCGAACATTTTTAATTACGGTAATTCATAATATAAGGCGGTGCTGTTCCTTCAGTGAATTTATACTCGAATATCCATTACGAATTACTCTGTGGCCAAATGATGGTATCTGTTGACTTCTTTCGTTGGTAGTTCTGTAAAAGGAATTTCTTGTTGACAAATGGTGGCGATAGTGTCTATCAATTTCGAATACTGTCATTAGGGAATTGCGGTATTTATTAAGCAAAGTTGTTCAACAATTTGACATCTAGATCCCAGAATCTTAATTAATATGGTAAGGAGCGTAATAATTTAATACTTTAATAGTGCTGCTAGCTGTTTTGTATTACATTCTCAAATGTAAGGTTAGATATTGGTGGGAATGCGGTTGCGGTGTCATTACTTGCTGTTGGTTTCGTATTTTGGCTAAATTAGCTTTTTTGGACCCATCTAGAAAATGCTAAAGGAAGGAAGTAATAATGGAATGATTTACCTTGTAGAAGTACCTGTAACGCAATGCTGGCAACATATTAATAAGTAATGCCGCCAAAGGCGGAGATATATCCCCAACTTTCTCGGTTTCATTATATATATAAAAGATTAGGTTTCCCGAATTCACGCAAGGTTAGCCTTAGGTTGGGTTGCACTATAACAAGTGTGTCTGTCTCTTCTGAAGGTAGTCACTGACGAATGCAAGCCTAGGGTTAACACAAGTGTAAAACAGACTAAGCGGTGGAAAGAGTATGTAATTCTATTTATAAAACCTAAGGTTTCTGATTCACGGGAGTTTTTTTTTTTTTTTGTAACAACTTAGGTTAATTAGCAGTCAATAGCTATCTCAAAGCACGCGAGCGAAGCGAGCGTGCGTTGCTTAACGATGGTTATGATTGCCTATTTATAAAACCTAAGGTTTGCGATTTTCGGGAGGTTGGACTAGTTTTTTACTTTCTCTACTACGTATAGTAAGTAGGGGAAGTATTGTATTCCACCCAAAAATTCGATACCGAGATTTCACCGGAAATACATGTTTTGAGATCCCCTGAATAAAAAAAAAAGCATTTTTGGAAACATGTCCGTGTGTGTGTCTGTCTGTGAACAGCATAACTCAGAAACGAACAGTTGGATAAACACCCAACTTGGTATTTAGGTTCAGTATCTTCCAGAGATGCGACACGAAGGTTTTCAACAAAATCCCCCCACCCCAGATTACCCTTTACATGGAAGATTTTTCGAAAATTTTAATTTTCTCAAAAATGGCTCTAAACGATTTTGATTAAAATATCATATGTTTAAGATATTTTCATGACAAAATGTATATCTTGAATTTTCTGGGAATGTCTCCAAAAGTATTCATTGTGAACGACTTTTGCATAACTGATAAACCATAAGAGATAGACAAACTTTTACTACACAAAAAATGTAGAGCGCGTTAAAATACACAATTTATGTCATATACATTTTTTTTGTTGAGTGAACCATTTTTGAGATATTGCTTGTTATTCCCTTAAATTTTTCAATACTTATTTTCTTAAATGGGAATTCGTTATTCATTTTTTGTCTTGGATATGCAAAGAGTTATAATCTGTGGCACAGGGAATGGTGCTGCACCTAGCAACTAGCTATTAAGAGATATGTATGTGCTTAAAGGCTACTGTTTTTCTATATTGCCCTTGTAAATATATTTTCCCCTTACATCTACAAGAAAATTAGCAATAAGATAGAGTCTGCAAATGTTTGTCGATTAACATGAAGTAGATGGAAAATAAGCATTTGTAAAAATAGTTTTTACAAGAGTAGAGAAAGTCATGTGAGTGTAACACATCAGAATTTTTTATATAAAAACTTAGTTTAATTAGCAGTCAGTAGCTACATCAAAGCACGCTCGCAACATTAACGATGGTTATGATTACCTCCAAAACCCTAACTTTCCACATTATCCCGGTTTAGAGGAAGAATGGCACAAGTTCATGCCGCAGTATTCCAGACTTGTTCCCTCTTCTGCACAGCTTGCTGTGAATGCATGGTGCTTTTTTGGGCAGTTATACTACATGAATAAGAAGAAGTAACAACACATCGCATATTTAGCGGATTCCCCAAGTTCTTAAGTTGGCACTTCCGAATGAGCGTCAGTATCACCTGAAGATTGCCACGTTTTTGCGTGTTCGTATCGCAATTCACCTTATATAAGTAAGACACCAAAAAAAGTTCAGGCAGGTGGGCACCAGATATTGACCAGTTCACATCTACTTCTACATTCGCTCCTAAGGTAATTTATTCCATTATTTCTCACTTCCTTCAGCATTTTCTAGGTGGGCCCAAGAAAGGCAACTTTCAATCCCTCGGCTACGCCTTGAGGCTTAGTGCTCTCAATTATGTTTTCAGCTATGTTGGAATTTCAAATGTTGGCTTTGAAAACCAACGCAATGCAGGTTACCGATGTTTTCAATGAAGACCAAAGTAATGCAATATTGCCAAAATATGATAATAGATCGTATAACCTGGGGATATGATGAGAATTAATTTTCTTAAGCTTATCTTTGCCCACCACTGTGTTGAGATGTAGTGGCTACCTTCTTACAAGGAAGGTCGAATTTGGCCTCTCGGTTGGATTGACCTGCCTGGATAATACCGGGTTTGGCTATCGCCGGGTTCATTTGAGCATTATTTCACTTATTTTGTTCACACTCTCAGCATACATTAGTTAAGCACATAAAACTAGTAGCATTAGAAGAAATGTTCGAAATAAGTATAGAATGCAAAACCCCAAGTTATTAAGGATAAGCCTCTTGTATGTAACTTAATAACTGGGAGTAACTCAGTAATTTTAAATGTAAACTCTGAAAGACATACAAAAGTTACATTAAAAATGTCACTCGCTCACAAATGTATTTAATAATTATAAATATGTAGCTACTAGGAAAAAAGGACACTTATAGGCTCGAAATTTATAAGTAGGCGATAACCTCTCAAGTAAGCATTTATAGTCACCATAAAATTCACACAGAAGCTTATAATTGAACCAATAAGGATTTTGGGTTAAGTTTCTATACACAGATTTCTGGAGTAGTGACACATATTGGCCGACCACTGCGCAGATCATCATCTAAGCTCTCCCAACCAAATTTAAATTCATTTGTCCACTTGGCAACAGTTGAATATGAAGGAGCAGTGTCCCTCAGTGTATTCTAGAAGTCGGCATGAATGTCCTTTGCTTTCATACATTTCTTTACAAAGTACTTAATCACTGCTCAAATCTCAATTTTTTCAATCTTCACAAATCACTATGCTGGAACAACAACAGAGCCACGTCACCACCACAGCTTTCTTCCAAGAGCACTGACGTGGCACGTGTTTACAGGCAACAGTCCAATGAATATCACGTGAACAACTCGTTGCGCTAGTGCTGAACCTGTCGTGATTCCGAGAACTTATCAAACCACCCTCGTATCTTGCCCTAAGATAGCCACCTATTTTCCATATGTAGTAGAAGCACTGTATGCTGGCTACCCATTTCCTCATGGAGTATTTTAAACAGCCTGGGTTGAAGTGGGCAGGATTTGACAAAATTACCTAACAATTTTAAGTGCATCAAGTATATTTTTAAGGAATTACTTTGTTGCAAGAGCTTGTCCTTGTAAAGCACAATGACAGCTTGTGGTTTGTAGTGCAACATTCAGGATCCTCATTATAGTCCCGTTTATCTTCCCTATTAGTACTCATGCACTTCACACTGCGAACATTACAACATTTATTCCAATCAATTTCATGTTTCATTATACAGCCATTGATGGAATATTTATTCTCCAGAATTATGAAATAAGTCAGTTTTAGGAGACATTGCACATCACTTACTTTTACAAAAATGATTTTATTAAATACTTTTTAAGAGAGAGATTACTCCATAACTCTCACGACAAAGAGGGTTTCCAAAACGAAAAACAGCACATCTTAGAAGTTGCAGAAACAAATAGATTTAGTACAAGGACATTTGAGAGAATAAAAAAATAAAATTAAAGCACACTTGCCACCCATAAAGAGACTACAAAATCCAAAAAGTTCACCTACCATCAATCATTCCACAAAAAATTCCAAAAATCTTCAAATAATTTAATATCAGATTATGGAGGATTGCCCTAGTTAAGCTCGGACATTTTTGCTTATGTTTTCTTCATGGCGAGATTCCCTTTCATCACCACCTATTGTGTTAAATGTGATTTCCACGGGCTTTAGCTATGGCTCTGTATCGCAATTTCCATTGAAGAAGGTTGGGTCTAAGCAGGAAGGGGGATGTTAGCCCACTACTCCTGGCAGGCTTTCCAGAGTCCTTCAATTGTGATGGGACGCCGAGAAGCAAGGCACTGTTTCAGCAGACCAAATCCACAAAAATCCATTGGCAATGCATCTGGTGACTTCACAGGGATCCTTTTAAATGGTATCACATTGACATCCATTTCCATAGCTTTGCGGTGGTACCAATGCTGGGGAACCGAGAAGTGTGACTGGATGCTTTATCCATGTGGATCCAAACATTTGGGGCATTCTCACAATACAACCGAGGAATCTCTTCATCAAAAAATGGGTCCATAACATTCCTTTGATAGTAGGCTGCATTAATTTGTACGTTGTTGGCAACTCTGTGACTGCTGAACTTCCCCCGAGAGAAATAACCTGTAACCACCATGAATCACTTGGACAGCTTTTCCTTGTTGTCCCGAATAAAGTTGGAGCGCCCCTTTTAACCCACTTGATGGTAACAAATGGTTTGGGTCTTTTTTTGGCATCTAGATAAACCCATGCTTCATCTAAATAAACCACCCATTGCCACTTTTCACCTGTCAGGTGGTGTTCATAGAGTTTTTTTGCATTGGTGAAGCATTCTCTGATGTGCCCCTCTTTCAAGGCATGTCCATGTGTTTTATGGCGCCATTCTAGACCCAAATTGCTGTGTATTATCCGATAGACTGTCCCTTTGGATATTCCAATGCTGCTTTAGGTTGGGGGTATTTTCTTGAGTCACTGTTGCACTCACCTTGACTACTACTGCTTTAGGTCGTGTTGGTTGTGGCCTTTTTCTTGCTAGTTTTTTTGCACACTGAACCTCAGGTGGGAATCCATTTTTATGCAGCTGTGTTATACATCCCACACACAACTTAGTTATGGTAAGAGCTTTTGTTTACACCTTTCCACTATCACTGAAAGGCTGTAACCGGCATAAAGCCCAGCAATTTACCCCTGCCACAAGTCAGCAATTGTTGAAGGCATTATGAGTAAACTTTGCCTCAGACTGGCCCAGAGACAGCTGTTACTCAAAGTGAGCTGATGCAATAATAAACATAAGCAATTTGACCAATGACAGAGTGGGAGGGCGATTCAAAATCGCCCGAGCTTAAGTGGGGCAAACTTCCGTAATTCAAAAGAACATCTCACAATCAGAATCTACTGAATTCAAAAATGGAAGATACCATAACCCCAAAGAATAAATCAGGCATCTTCAAAATTAACTGCAAGCAGTGCGGCAAGTCTTATATTGGGATAAAAGAACATTTCAAAGGCATCAAACAAAAACAGGAAGAAAAATCAGCAGTTGCATCACATTTCTGGCCAAAAACACAATTATATTGACTCTAGCTTATCTTACTTAAGAATATCAATGAAAACTGGAAACTGACAGCATGGGAAAATATAATCACCCTCAAGCAGAAACACATATTCAACTTTAATAAGCCAACAGGAGATATTTGACAAAGAGGTTCATCAAGCCACCACCAGGGAATAACAATGCCATTTTCAGAGCATTCCCTCTACAAAGCAATCTGAACTCAGATGATGGAAGCAATATGCTTGCCAAACAAATCCCATATTTTTAAAAAGTGATGTGCAGTGTCTTCTAAAACTGGCTTATTTTCTAATATTGTGAAATCATGTCACTGTAAATATTTTCCATATCATAAGTAGTAATTTCTTCTCCAGTTGCATTTCTTTATCCAATTATTCACACAGGAGCAAATCTTCTTCTATGGAGAAAATACTAGCAGGACAATCAGTCTGGAAATTTCACTAGACTCATCTAACTGAATTACATAACCAAGAATTTTCTTGTCATGAACTAACACTTCTTTAATATAATCAGCAAAATTGTGAATCGGTTGTGAAATAGCATTATTTGACAACAGCTGTACGTTTTCAATTTTCTTTGCTGACTCTTCATCCCACATGCTACAATGTCTTTTACACATGGCTTTACAAGCATTACTGCAATAGTATGTGCTTGCTCTGCATGTGATATATGGTAACTCACACAATAAGAATGCTTCTGTTGCCCTTTCATTGCAGTTTTATTTATGGTAAATTTAGAATTTTCAAGTGAATCGTACTTTCTTTTAAAGAAATTTAAATATTTGTCTTGCTTTCAGGATGATTGGTTTCTAAATGATTGTATAATTTACGGGAGCCATTGAGCTGTTGGCTGTTGTATTTGCATACAACACTCTTGGCATTTCTGTTTCCAACACCTATAAAGTTGTAATTCTAACCCATAATATTTATTGCTTGGTCTTCTATCTGTTCCTGAATTGTGTGTTTTTATATAAACACTTGGAGTGCTAAGCCAGTAGTGAGAGAGGGCGGTTGTGTTGCGAAGGAGCTCGTAACCTTGAAGGAAGAAGGGGCTAAATAATAATGGGTGTGGATATAGCTGTGTATAGAGCGAGAATTGGACAATTTTTGCGAATGAATTTTGCGGGAACAAGAGGAATCAATTTTGGCGAGGAAATGGTCAATGTTTTGATTATTGAGAGTGTATTAACCATTTTACTATTGGATGAGCGGAAGTAAATACAGGTCCCAATGATATTCAAGAATTGTTGGGGAACCTTAATGAGAAAATGGATAGACTGGAAGGTATGGAACAACAATTGAGCAATAAATTGTGTTTGATGTTTAGGGATATTAAGGAGATCATTACAATGAAGTGTATGAAGCAAAACAGGAAGTAAATGCAATTTAGGAAAGAATGGAGGAGAGGGAAAGAAAATTTAATTTGGTGTTTCTAGGAGTAAATGAGAGAAGAGGGATAAGTCGATCTATAATAAATGTGTAAGTAAACCCAATATTGAGCTATGACAATGGATGGAGTATTTTAAAACATTATATGGGGAAGACAGGTGTGTAGGAATTACAAGATTTCTGGAAATAGGGAATGTTTTTATAGAGATATTGGATGGTGAAATTAGGAGTTAAGTTACTGAAAAAAAATCTGATGTGTTACACTCACATGACTTTCTCTACTCTTGTACAAACTATTTATACAAACGCTTATTCTCCATCTACTTCATGTTAATCGAGATAAACATTTGCAGAGTCTATCTTATTGCTAATTTTCTTGTAGATGTAAGGGGAATATATATTTACAAGGACAATTTGGAAATACAGTAGCCTTTAAGCACATGCATATCTCTTAATAGCTGGTTGCTAGGTGCAGCACCATTCCCTTTCCCACAGATTAATACTCTTTGCATATCCAAGACAAAAAAATGAATAACGAATTCCCATTTAAGAAAATAAGTATTGAAAAATTTAAGGGAATAACAAGTAATATCTCGAAAATGGTTCACTCAACAAAAAAAATGTATATGACATAAATTGTGTATTTTAACGCGATCTACATTTTTTTTGTGTAGTAAAATTTTGTCTATCTCTTATGGTTTACCAGTTATGCAAAAGTCGTTCACAATGAAGAATACTTTTGGAGACATTCCCAGAAAATTCAAGATATACATTTTATTTGTCATGAAAATATCTTAAACATATGATATTTTAATCAAAATCGTTAGAGCCATTTTTGAGAAAATTAAAATTTTCGAAAAATCTTCCATGTAAAGGGTAATCTGGGGTGGGGGGATTTTCTTGAAAACCTTCGTGTCACATCCTTGGAAGATACTGAACCTAAATACCAAGTTTGGTGTTTATCCGACTGTTCGTTTCTGAGTTATGCTGTTCACAGACAGACACACAGACACACACATGGAGATGTTTCCAAAAATGCTTTTTTTGGATTCAGGGTGTCTCAAAACATGTATTTCCGGTGAAATCTCGGTATCGAATTTTTGGGTGGAATACAATACTTCCCCTACTTACTATACGTAGTAGAGAAAGTAAAAATAAAGCTACTGGAATTGATGGCATCCCAACAGAGCTCCCCTCAGGGGCTCACCTTATGTGAGTACGGGTTTTTGGCGCACCCGGGGGTTCCCGAGCCAATCATCGCCACATTCATCCCCTCACCCCCATCCGGTCGAGGTGGGTTCTTCAAGTGACCGGTGGACACAAGGTAGGCTCTCGTGCGTTCTTTGCATTCCATCCATACCGCACCTCACCATCGTTTCTTTCTTCCCTTATCATTTTCCGGCCATTTCGCACCACGACATTCGCATATCTCTCTTTTTCTTCCCCGCCGGCCTACCTTGCGTGCGAAACGCCCACGCAGTTTTAGTTTCTTTTATCTTTTTATTTAAATCCTCCGTGGACACAGCCTGACGGATACCCGCGCACGGGGTGCGCAGCTGGGTGAGTGGGTAATGGCGTCATCCCCACCACCCGGGGTCGTCATGTAGGGTTTGTGTTCGTATCCGCTGTTCAACTGCAGTCCCGCGGGGGGGCCATTGCATGAGCTGCTGACTTCTGACGGCAATTGGGTCCCTCTGTCTATGTTCTGGGAGGTGTGACCCTGGGGTGAGTCTGGTATAGATAGGCCACTCACCCAAGCCGGGGTAACGCCCGAGAAGTCAGAGCCCGAGGTCGGAGACGGTTGCAGTGGTGGAGGATTTATTTCGCTATGGAGCACCCTTCCTCCATTAATACAAACAAGCGCCGAAAAGTCATTGTAACAGAAGTAGCACCGCCGTCATCTGGTTGTTACTTGGTCATTTCGAGAACAGAAGAAGGACAAAACTTTGAGAAGGTGAACCCTTTTATAATTCAGAAGGGCATAGATGCTATTGCTGGTGCGGTTCAATCATGCACTCGTCTACGGAATGGTTCCTTATTGGCACAAACTAAGTCCGTTCAGCAAAGTAAGACCTTGTTGCGCGCTACGCTTCTCCACGGTTACCCCATCCGTGTTGAGAAGCACCGCACATTGAACTCCTGTCGGGGCGTCGTTACCACCCATAGCCTCGATGGTATATCGGACGAGGATCTCGTAGAATATCTATCCGATCAAAAGGTGACTGCAGTGCATCGAGTGCAGGCCAAACGCGACGGCGCATTGGTACCCACTCGTACTGTTTATTACATTTGATGGCGTCGATCTGCCCACGAGCATTTCCGCAGGGTACGAACGGATTTCTGTGAAGCCTTATATTCCTAGACCTCTGCGTTGTTTTAAATGCCAACGTTTTGGGCATACGCAAGTCTCCTGTAAGAGTGCCGTTAACATCTGTGCAACATGTAGCCAGCCCTCACACGAAGGTACCTGTTCAACAGCCCCCGTCTGCGTTAATTGTAAAGGGTCTCATTCTGCTTCGTTTGCGGACTGTCCGCGGTACTTGGACGAGAAGGCGATCCAGGAGATCCGGGTTAAGGAAAAACTCTCCTTCGCTGAAGCCCGGAGGCGTTACCATGCGCGCCAACCTTCACTCCTGCGATCTGGCACATTTAGTTCTGTTGTTGCCTCGCCAGTACCACGAGTAGATGCCGAAACTCAGACTTGGACCATGACAGGATTAACCGCCACTACCATCCGGCCGTCCATTAAAGCTACTGTTACCAAGCCCTATAAACCTGGTCCAAAATCAATGAAGTCGCAAGCCGCTGAAAAGAAGCCCAAGCAGAAACTTCGTAGGGAAGATTTTTTGAAAGACCCTCCGCGTGCGCGCGGTAGCAATAGTTCACCTTCTCCTCCTCGGAGGTCGCTGTCCCAGGACGGTCCTGGGACAAGCCGCGCTCAGCGGCACCCCTCACCCATCGCCACCCAGAACCGATTCACGGCGCTTGAATCGGTTTCTGGCACTGAGCGCGTGGGCCCTCTCTCCGAGGAAGCTATGGAGTCTGACCAACTCCATACCAAAAGCCCGAGCCCCAAGGTTAAACAAAAGGTAATTTTAAGCCGCCCTTCTAAGTAGACAGTTTATCCCTTTTTTCTTAATGGCTATCCTGACCTGGAATGTACGTGGTGTACGATCGCATAGGGCGGAACTGCAACTTTTATTGCGTTCCCATTCGCCTATGGTCGTGTGTTTGCAGGAGACTAAGCTTCGCCCTCACGATCCTTTTGATTTCCGAGGATATACTCCGGTTCGCTATGACCTTGAACCGGAGGAGGGTACTCCTGCTCATGGAGGTGTCATGTTCTTAGTGCGTAACGACGTTCATTTTACACCTGTCACACTTACATCCGACTTGCAAGCTGTTGCCGTTCGCCTTCACTTACCCGGCTTTTTGTTTTCTGTTTGCTCTGTATATTCACCTCCATCGTCTCCCCTCGCTCCCGCGGACATTCGAGCTCTCCTGTCCGCTCTCCCAACACCATTTCTTCTGTTGGGAGATTTTAATGCCCATCACCCACTGTGGGGTTCGCCAAGGGCTTGTGCGAGGGGAACTCTTCTTTCCGACATTTTTTATCAGTTTAATCTTTCCATCCTCAATACAGGTGCACCTACTTTTCTTTCTGATTCTTCTGGTACATTCTCTCACCTGGACCTTGCCATTTGCTCACTCCAGCTTGCTCATCGTCTTCAGTGGAACGTCGTCGCTGACACCTACTCCAGCGACCATTACCCCTGCATCGTTTCTCTTCTGTCGCACCACGTACAGCATTCCAGAGTACCTACCTGGATATTCGCAAAAGCCGACTGGAGCTTGTATTCCAGCCTCGTGCATTTTGACGACCAGCCCTTCTCCGACATTAACCAACTCGTGCAGCACCTTACGTCTATTATTTTCTCTGCCGCCGAACGCGCAATACCCCGTTCATCCTCCCAACCTCGGCGGCCACCTGTTCCGTGGTGGAACGAGGATTGTCGGGACGCCGTTCGTGCCCGTAGGACTGCACTTAGGGTGTTTCGGCGACACCCTACACTTGATAATTTGGTGACTTTTAAACAATCGCGCGCCAGGGCTCGTCGCATTATTCAGGATAGCAAGAAGGCATCTTGGGCTCGTTTTGTCGAGTCTTTTAATCGTTTTACGCCTTCATCCGTTGTTTGGGATAAACTTCGTCGCTTCTCAGGTAAAGTGTCACATTGTACTGTTTCTGGCCTTCAGGTTTCTAATGCCACCATAGTGGATCCGGCTGCCATCGCTAACACTCTGGGTGCTGCCTTTGAGGCGGTCTCCAATTCAGACCATTATTCCGCCGGCTTTCGCTCTATTAAAGACCGGCTGGATTCCGCATCATATACCTTTCGGTCTGCTAATGATGAATGCTATAACGTACTATTCACAATGAGGGAGCTGGAGCACGCTCTTCATTGCTCACGGCACTCCGCTCTTGGGCCGGACGGCATTCATGTCCTGATGTTAAAGAACCTTTCAGCCGACAGTAAATTATTTCTCTTACAGGTCTATAACCGTATTTGGCAAGACGGCATTTTTCCTTCCGTTTGGCGCGAAGCCACCATTGTCCCTATACTTAAGCCTGGGAAGGATCGCCAACTACCTTCCAGCTACCGCCCTATCTCCCTCACCAGTTGCATTTGCAAGGTGATGGAGCGCATGATCAACGGGCGGTTGACATGGTGGCTTGAGTCTCAGAAACTTCTAGCGAACGCTCAGTGCGGGTTTCGTCGCTATCGCTCTACCGTCGACCATCTGGTGTCCTTGTCGACGCATATTATGAATGGATTTCTGAGAAAGTGTCAAACCGTGGCTGTATTTTTTGACCTGGAGAAAGCTTATGACACTTGTTGGAGGGGCGGCATTTTACGTACACTTCACGATTGGAATATCCGCGGTCGTCTTCCCATATTTCTTCGGGAGTTTATGACGGACCGCGTCTTTCGTGTGCGTGTGGGCTCGGTTTTATCTCGTCGTTTTATTCAAGAGAACGGAGTACCGCAGGGCTCTGTACTCAGTGTCACACTTTTTGCGATTGCTATCAACCCCATTGTTGATTGTATTCCACCTGGCATTTCATCGTCCCTTTTTGTTGACGATTTCGCTATTTCTTGCAGTTCACGGCGGACCTGTCTACTCGAACGCCGCCTCCAGAGCTGTATCGACCGTCTCTACGCCTGGAGTAACGCCAACGGCTTTAATTTCTCCGCCGAGAAATCCGTCTGCATCAACTTTTGGCGCCGGAAGTATTTCCCTCCGCCCTCTCTCCATCTTGGGCCAGGGATACTTCCGTTTGCAGACGAGGCGAAATTTTTGGGGTTGATTTTTGATAGAAAGTTGTGTTGGACCTCGCACGTTTCCTTTTTAAAAGCAAAGTGTGACCGTTCTCTTAATATTTTACGTGTTTTAAGTGGCACATCCTGGGGAGCTGATCGGACCGTCCTTCTTCGCCTTTCTCGCTCTTTGGTCCGATCCAAGCTTGATTACGGGTGTATTGTTTATTCGTCGGCACGTCCATCTGTGTTACGTCGATTGAATGCCATTCACCATCGTGGCATAAGAGTCGCTACAGGGGCCTTTCCAACCAGCCCTGTTTTTAGCCTGTATGCTGAAGCTGCAGAGCCTCCGCTGTCCTTCAGGCGTGAGATGCTCTTGTGCAGCTATGCCTGTCGACTCTCAAGCTTGCCTGACCACCCGTCCTTCGAGTTATTTTTCGAGGAGTCACTTGATCGTCACTATTTTATTAGCTCCTCTGCTTTGCTCCCACCAGGGGTTCGCTTTCGACAGCTCCTTCGGCATTTAGACGTTCCGCCAGCGCCGGCCCTTCCACGGGGGGAAACGCGTTTTCCTCCATGGTTCCGCGCTGAGGCCCACTGTCACCTTGGGCTCACGTCGATGCCGAAGAGTGAGACCCCTGCTACAGTCTTTAGATCGGCCTTTTTAGAAGTACGGGCTCAATTCGGGGACTTCCATTTTATCTTTACCGATGGATCTAAGACTGAAGCTGCAGTTGGATGTGCCTTTGTTTCTGGTCACTGTAGTTTTAAGTTTCGTTTACCTGGACAATGTTCAATTTTTACCGCCGAACTTTTTAGCATTTATCAATCTGTTTTATACATTCAGCCTTACGGCACTGTTTTATTTGTACGGACTCTCTGAGTGCCCTTCAGACTATTACTGCGCTGTACCATTACCACCCGCTCGTACAGCGCATACATGACCTGCTCCACTCGCTTGGTGCCTCTGGCATCAGCGTGTCCTTCATGTGGATTCCAGGTCATGTGGGCATCTCAGGTAATGAGTCTGCCGACGCCGCTGCGAAATCGGCGATTTTATTACCCAGATTTTTTACTTCTGTTGTTCCCTCGTCAGATTCGTGTGTTATTTTACGTCGCCGCATCCTCTCGCGCTGGCGCGATGAGTGGACGGCCCTCCGGGGGAACAAGTTGCGGGAGGTTAAGCCCTTCCCGTTGATCTGGGGTACCTCTTCTCGTTCTTGTCGTCGGGAAGAGGTAATTTTAGCTCGTTTACGGATTGGACATTGTGTTTTTAGTCATAGGTATTTGCTCAGTGGTGACCCCGCACCACTCTGTGGGCAGTGTGACGTGCCCTTAACGGTGCGTCACATTTTAACAGAGTGTCAGGTTTTAGCTGCATTTCGTGCTCGTATGGGTCTGCCTGTTGGCCTAGCCAACGTTTTGGCAGACGACACGCGTGCTGTAGAATGTGTTTTACGTTTTATTCATGACAGTGAATTTAATCTGCACATTTAATGCGATGAGCGTCTTTTAGCTTAGTAATTTTATTCTGTCTGTTTTTTATGGGGACTCTAATCCCCAGTGTACAAAAGGCGCCCATGTCCCTCGCATTCTACAGTCCTTGACACGTTTTAATCTTTTATTGCCTATGCTTTTAGTGTGTTGGTTTTTCAGATATATTTATTGTTATTATTGTTGTTATTGTTATTCTTGTTGTTATTGTTACTATTGTTGTTATTGTTATTGTTATTGTTATTCTATTGTTATTTTTAACTTTTTGGACTTCGCGGGTTTGTGTCCCGTTTTTTAATTATGCGGGTTTTTTTACCTGTCTTTTATATTTTGACCTTATATTTTACACATTGTAAGGGCGCTGATGACCCTAGCAGTTTAGCGCCCTTAAACCGCATAACATCATCATCATCACCAACAGAGCTTCTTAAGGAGTGGTATACTGAAACAGAAAGAGTAAAAATTTTATTAGACTTATTTAATGTTATGATTAGAACGGTTATGTACCATAACAATGGAGCGAAGCTATTATCCATGCTATATATAAAGGCAAGGGTAATGTTGACAAACCTAATAACTACAGAGGTATTGCGTTATTATCTAATATAGGAAAACTTTTTGCAGGTATTTTGGCAGCTAGACTACAAATTTGGGTTGAAGAATATAATATCCTTTCAGAATTCCGGATAGGCTTTCATAAGGGAAGGAGAACAACTAATAATTTATTTATTATAAAAACATTTGCAAGCAAATATTTAAAAGAAAAAAGGGGTAAATTTGTATGCCTTTTGTAGATTATAGAAAGCTTATTACCGAATTGAGTTTCAACCTATGTGGCACAAATTAGTGTGTAAGAGAGTAAGGCATCAGTTGGTGAATATTCTTAAAACATTGTATTTTGAGAACACTTTCTGTGTAAGGGTGGAGACAGGCTGTGTAACAAGAGAAATTCAACAAAAGAAAGGCATCAGGCAAGGATGTAAGTTCAGCCCAGTTTTATTTAATTTATACATAGATGATGTTTTACTAGAAATTGGAAGGAATAATAATTGTGCGCCAGTAATTAACAACATTCAAATTCCAGGACTTCTTTTTGCAGATGATCTAGTGGCAGGATCTATTGCAGTAAGTGGTGTAAAACAATCATTACAAGCAATTGATGTACATTGTAAAGAATGGAGGTTAAAAGTGAACCAAGAGAAGACACAGATTGTGGTATTTAAAAAGGGGGGGAAAATTAAGTAAATATGAAAAGTGGAAGAGAGAGAATAAAGATTATAGGGTGGTGCGTGACTATATTTATTTAGGAGTAAAAATAGATGGAGGTAACAAATGGGAGAAAGAAAAGAAGTTTGCACTGGCAAAGGGTAAAGAGGCTATGGCAGCAATTAGAAGCTGCAAATATAGAGTACCCAATATAAATGTTAAATGGCTGGAGAAAGTTTATGAGATGATTGTGGAGGCTAAAATGATGTATGGTATAGAAATATAGGGATTAGATCGAGGATGGGAAAGTATAGATGAGGTGCATAGCGTGTTTTGTAGAGAGATACTAGGGTTACCGAATGCAATTGTAAGACAGGTAGCACAATTAGAGATGGGCAGGGTGGCAACTAAGGGGAAAATAATGGAAAGAGCTTTGAAATTTTGGTTCAGAACTTTAAATCTAGGAAAAAGTAATGTGTTAAGACAATGTATAGAATACCAAGAGAATAGCTTAAAGAATAGTGGATGGGTAAGTAGTTTACAGAACATTTTGGAGAAAAATGCGTTAGGAGACATGTGGAGAAGGAGAGAGAATAATGTGAATAACCTTTGGAAAAAGGCAAGGAAAAGACTGGAGGATATCGAAATACAAAACATGTTTGGTGAGTTAGCCAAAAAGAGTTCATTGGTTGTTATATGCTAATTAAAAACACATGGGGTAGGAAAAAATATAAAGATATAGTAAATAAAGAAGAGAGAGAATCTATTGCATGGGTAAGAACCGGAGCATGGAGGCTAAGAGGGTTAAGACAGGGTATTCCTCAGAACCAATGTCGATGTGTGGTGGAAATGAAGACATTGAACACATAGTATTTCAGTGCCAAGGAACAGAAAAGTGGAGAAGAGAATTTATTAAAAAGAAGTGGTCGAAGGGGGATAGAAATATAGCTATAATTGAAATGGTGTGTAAAGACAGTAGGAACATTGGACAGTTTTTGTGCAAAGTAAAAAATAAATGGCTTTGGACAGTGGATAAAGATAAGTAAGGGGTAGTGTAGCTTACCAATAAGACGATGGACAGAGGTAATGAGAAATCATAAATTTAATGAAATAAAGTGTTGAAATTTTGATTGGAAAATTGTGGTGAATGCCTGATGGTAAAGTAATTAAAAGGTGACAAGGAAAAGCAAGTGGAAATGGATATGAAAAACAGAAGCAAGATAATTTATTGGTGGGTAATTGTAAACTGTATTGGATGTCTACTGAATGAGTGGCCAGGGGCAAATTTCAGTAGATAATCTAATTGTGTCAATAAATACAATACAATATAAACACTTTGAATTATATTATTACTGCCAGCTTTTTCTTCTTTTAATTCAGCCACCTCAAATGCACTAAGGGAATTTTCTTTTCTTTTTAACCATAAATCCAAAGCAAACTAATAATTATATTCTTTGTTTTATCTGTGTGCTGAACTACTTTCAAACTGAAATATATTATTTTATCATTGTTCAGAGTAGTGAAGAGAAAGAAACACATCACAGAGCACATATCTATCGTGCACCACACACCACCAAACTACTCAGTCAAGCCCCATGCCGCGAAAGATGATATGAAATGATGAGGAATGAAGGACAGAAAAAATTTGTGGTATTAGAAAAACAATCCCAGCATTCGCCTGATGACGAGAAAACCATGAAAAAACCCAAATCAGAGTGGGTGGTTGCCAGGGATCGACAGCTAGCAATGATGCTAGCTGTCACAGCAGTGAATGCAGTTTTTATAATAAACCTGGATGACAATATAGCTGAAACATGTCATATCTAGTGGAATGAAATGGTTGGTTCCCAATAAAAATTAGACAAAGGCTACTAGAAGATATCTAAATCTAAAGGAATTTCATTTGTAGTGTCACCAAGATCGTTGAGACCTCGGAAAAGACTTATACATGCCTCGCAGAACACAGTTTTGGAAACACTGTTCTAATCTTACAAAAAAAACTTACAGAGATTCTCTGCAATGGAAAATACATCTGCCACTTGGCTTTACAAGTAAATTGGGAGAGGAGAAAGAAAACAGGATGAAACATGAGAAGAAAAACAAACATTTTATGTGTAAAATTCATATGATTTTTTATACTCATTCTACAAACATTTTTATGAAAGCTGGACACACACACACAAAGTCATCTTTATTGTATAATACAGAGAATGATGAGTAATGCACGTAGTGATTAACATATTTAAGGACATTTATGAAATATATAGTGAGTTTTGTTCCGTTTTCGCAAGTTACACAACTCGAGCATAGCATACATCTCAACCGAAGCATCATGGGAACATGTGTTTGGGATTCTACTGCCAATATTGCAACATTGAGGCCCCTAGGCTGCAAAGTGTAGCTGAGGGATGTTTTTTAGAAGGAGAGTAATGGAGCAGTTGCACTGCAACTGTGGAGCAACAACAGGGCATATCCACAGAGTCTGCACAATTAAACTCGAATGATTCACTTTAGCTACATATTCATTGCTTTGCAACATTCCGTTAGCCACATTTTTTCATTCACGTTGACAATAACTCCTGACAAGATGTCCGCCATGACCACTATATAACAGTGTTTGCTAAGAAGGGCCCAATATTTTTGATAAAGCAACAACTCCTGCTTTATTTACCAATTCAGCATATTTACCGATTCCGTAAGTTTCTTGAAACTTCACATCTCCTACCCATATATGGAATAATGGGTGAAAACTAATTATTTTATCTACTTTTTGTTAATTGAGATACATGTTTGGAGAGATAGTTTCATTACTCATTTCATTGTATCATAGGATTGTAAGAGGCTGAAATGATAGTCAAATCTTTAAAAAGTGGGTCACTATGTGATGGTTTAGAAATTCCATATTCTTTACATGACCATAAGGGAAAAAAGGAACTAGTAGCAACTGCACGTGAAAAAATAAGTGTGTGAAAGCAAACCAATAACAACAAATATCTTGTAAATGTTGAAAATAACAAAAACATTTAACAAGATCTATTTTTCTTTTCTTTTTGTTTAGTAAGGATTTGTCTATCTCTTATGACTTACAAGTTATACAAAATTCATTCAAATTAAGGGGATTCTATAGTCTGTTTGCAGAAAATTCAATATATACATTTTATTTGTCAATCAAATGCCTTATGTAGTATTATTCTAATCAAAATCATTAGAGCCATTTCTGAGAAAATAGATAATGAAAAATGATTCATGTAAAGGGTAGTAAGTGCTTTTGAGGGGTTCAGGGAACCTCAAATCATATATTTCTAGTGAGATCAAATTTTTCCTTGCAGTAGAATACTATCTGTAACCCATGATAGATAACTAGTAGAGCTTTTATTACTTTTTCTACTACGTATAGTAAGTAGGGAAAGTATTGTATTCCACCCAAAAATTCGATACCGAGATTTCACCGGAAATACATGTTTTGAGACCCCCTAAATCCAAAAAGAGCATTTTTGGAAACATGTCCGTGTGTGTGTGTGTGTGTGTGAATAGCATAACTCACAAACGAAGGTATTTAGGTTCAGTATCTTCCAGAGATGCAACACAAAGGTTTTTCAAGAAAATCCCCCCACCCCAGATTACCCTTTACATGGAATATTTTTCAAAAATTTTAATTTTCTCAATAATGGCCTTAACGATTTTGATTAAAATATCATATGTTTATCATAAGATATTTTCATGACAGACTCTAATTTTGTGCTGTAACATATAATATAGTGTGTTTTCTCATTGGCTCTGTATTGGCATCTCATGAAAATAAAATCATTCATGTATTTTTCTCAGGCAAACCTTAACTACTTTGGAAATTCCAAGTTATCTCTGTCTCTTTCTAATATGACCTGTCTCACTCGCTCCTATCCTTATTTATCCTAACCCCTGTGCTATTTAGTCACTTATTTAGCCTAATCTCTGTGATGGATTTTTTCCAGTTACCCTTTGTGGTCCATTTGCTAAATTACCTTTCTCTATTATCTAGCTTTCTGTACAACTTTTACCGTTTGCAATATTTAGTTGTGTATGCATAATATTCGTATAATACTTCTTTACATATTTACTATTCCTACCTGTTTTTTCATTCTTTACTCTTTTTTAATTAGTATTTCTTTTATTCTATCATTGTTTCCTACTTTGATGTTTCTTCCTACAGTTATTCTATTTCTTTGTAACATTTTTCTTTTATATAATTTGTTTATATCCCATGTGAGGTTCAGTGTTCCCTTACACAGCATAAATATCTCAAATATATGTATAGAAAGCAAATATGAAAGAACTACTTCAGAACCATTTCGTAAGTGCACATCATATAGCAGAAGCCTTAAGAACCCTCCATTTGTTCATGCATGCTCTTCTATTTGGCAAGCTTACCTTAAAATGCTGGGCTATTAATTGATAAGACCTTTTCCATGGTGTTTTAATTTTTATTATCTTTTTTTTTTCCCCTCTCTCTCTAGGGACTGCTAGCAATTCTTCGTAAACTCAAGTCTCATCCAGATAAGGAATTAAGGCTGCTGTTACTGGGACTTGACAATGCTGGAAAAACAACTTTATTGAAAAAGCTAGCATCCGAAGATATTTCACATATTACACCAACTCAGGGTTTTAACATTAAATCAGTGCAGTCTGAAGGCTTCAAACTTAATGTATGGGACATTGGTGGTCAAAGAAAAATCCGCCCATATTGGCGAAATTACTTCGAAAATACTGATGTACTTGTAAGTATATGACAGATTAATTTTAATTACTGTGTATGATAAAATTATATAAAGAGTGCTTCTATTTAGCTGCTGTTAGGGAGTTGGTGCTTGTGCTCATACTTTTAGCGAAAGTAAAGTCAGTGCTGTTATGGCATTACAGAAGTTTCTGCAGCAGGTTATTGAATATTGTGGTATTTTTTTATAAGTTGCTAGTTAAATAATTAGTAAATATGTTAAGTGTGATTTCCTAAACAGTTTTAGTATGCTATCATTCATAAGTGTCCTTTTGAGAGCTGTGTGGAATTTCATGACGTAAGAGTCCTATGAAAGTGATTTTATTTTTAAGAAAAATGAGTATCTAAATTGTTGTATTATTGACAGTTTGGTAGTCTCTTCCATCTCTTTGTTTGATGAACCTAAGAGCACTTACGCCGCTATTAATTATTTTTGCATTTCAGATCTATGTAATAGATAGTGCAGATAGAAAGAGGTTGGAAGAATCAGGTCATGAACTGGAGGAACTTCTAATGGAAGAAAAGTTGACAAATGTTCCACTTCTGGTCTACGCCAATAAACAAGACCTCCTGCATGCAGCACGAGCGTCAGAAATTGCAGAAGCTTTGGGACTGCATACTATCAAAGACAGGGCTTGGCAGATACAGTCTTGTTCTGCTACCGCAGGAGAAGGAATAAGGGTAAAATGAAATGTTTCCAAATAGTAAGCATTTATGCACAGACTAAGGAGTAATTAAGTTTTTTTAAAGTAATGCAGCATGTTTTCCCTAAAATATCCTCTTTATTCCAATTTTATTGAAGAAAGGAAAGAAGTTTATAGGATAATATATACATTTCAAAAATTAAATATATCTTTGGCTCAGCTGGATTTGGTTCTGGAAGGAATTAATATTTTTAGGCGCATTCACTAATGCAGAGTGCTTATTTGCGTGCTTTGTCTACCCACAAGCCTAAAATAACTTATGAGCTGTAGAGAGTCAAAACTTGATGCGTATGAATTTAAAATCTGTCAATACTTTTAAAATTTGGTTAAAACTGGGAGAGAATTAAGGGTAGTTAATAAGGTGGGCATCATAAAAGATTTTTAGGTGAACTGTTGCACCTACCAATTTGAGAAACATTTGCCTAAGCATTTCCAATCTGAAATCAGCAAAAATTAACAGTAGTTCTTATGGAGAGACTACAAAAATATATGACCGATTTTCAGGTGAACCACTATGGCTATAGAGTTGAAATGTTACGCATAAAAACTGAAACCTTTTTTACTTATTTCAAATTTGGATTACAATGCTGCTGCATTATTTTCACCACAAAATGAAGGAATTCTGATATTTAACACTATACCCACGCCGCTGTAACGTTGCACTTGACAGCTAGCGTTTAAGTTGGTACACTCGCAAAAAAACAGATGAAAAGCTTCAACCGTTTGACTTCCTAAGCCAATCACAAGGCAGCATTCCGGATGGTCGATTACAAAGCGGAACCGGAACTAGAATCGGCTCTGTTGCCAGATGTAACTATTCCCTACCACGTGCTTCAGTTTGTGAATCTCTAGCACGAGCGTCGGGTTGTTCTTTGCAAGTTACATATTGTTCATTGTTATTTATATTTGTGGTTATTGTTTGATAGTTTTGTTATTGTTAGTTTATACATATATTTCATTCATATTATTTATTTAAACAAAACTTAAGTGCGACAATGTCAAGTGATGATCGCCGAATGATGATTCATAAAGTGAAAATCCTTTGCGTCGAGGTGTGCCACTTAATAGTCAGGTATTGGAACTATTAAGGAGAACCCAGGAATTCTTTGAACAGGAAAAGGAGTACGTGAAGCTTCATGGTAATCCCTGTATTCCTGCTGTTAAAGCCGTACAACGAACTGCAGCAGCTCTTGGACTAAGCACGAGAATTGTTATTCACAAGGGAGTGAAACTCCAAGAGAAAGAGGACAAAATTCCTGAACCATCTGGAACACAACAGGTATTCCTATCAACTCCAGGGAAGAAAAGAAAGCAGTCTCGTCCAGTCACAAATCTTGATGCTTTCCAATTAGACGCCATACGTAGACACATTTATGCCTATTATCATAGAAAGGAGTATCCAACCATACCAAAGCTGCTTATATCGCTTATTTTCAATTAACAATAATAATACGAAATAGTTATTATTCATTGACGTTTGCTACTTACGTACACTTTTTGTATGCGGCTTAGACACGATAGAAAGGAGAACAATCAGCTGTTGCCACTCTGGCAACGTCGCAACCACAATGTAGCCAACCTTACGCGAAGCCACACAAACTGTCAAATGCAAAGATACAGCGGCGGGGGTATACATACATTTATGATCTGGCTTATACCCCCTCCATTGAGTCTTTGCACTTGACAGTTTGTGTGGCTTCGTGTAACATTGGCTATGTTGTGGTTGCGACATTGCCAGAGTGATTAGTAAACAACAGCTGATTGTTCTCCTTTCTATCGTGTCTAAGCCGCATATAAAATTTGTGCGTAAGTAGTGAACGTCATTGAATAATAACTATTTCATATTATTATTATTGCTAGTTGAAAATAATTCAGCATAAGCATTGCAACATATGTAGAATAAATTAGCACCTTTGACAATATAGAAACAAAATCATGCAAACAATTAGGAGAAATAAAACAAATTATGAGCTGCGATAACAAAGTTATTTTCACTCATGCTGTGTTCCAGATTGTTCAGGAATTTTGTCCTCTTTCTCTTGGAGTTTCACTCCCTTGTAAATAACAGTTCTAGTGATTAGTTCAAGAGCTGCTGCAGTTCGTTGTACGGCTTTATGAGCAGGAATAGAGGGATGCCCATGAACCTTCACGTACTCCTCCTGTTCAAAGAATTCCCGGGTATTCGGTGATCAGCGTTGAGACATTGTCACACTTCAAATCTTGTATAAATAATATGAATGAAATATATATGTATATATGCTTTAAACTTGGTAAAACTGCAACAGAAGTCTATGAAATGTTAAGAACAGCTTATGGGAAGGAAGTTATGGGCAAAACTCAAGCATTTGAGTGGTTTTTGAAATTTAAAAGTGGTGTGACATCAGTTAAAGATGCAGACCCGGAGCAACCCTGTTCCAGCAAAACTGATGAAAATATCAATCAGGTAAGGGAAATGGTCTTAAATGATACGCACATTAAATAAGAGAACTTTCTGACTCATTAGGACTCTCCTTTGGAAGTGTTCAAAGCATTTTCAAACACACTTTGGACATGAGAAGAATTGCCGCCAAGTTCGTGCCCCGCCTGCTTTCAAATGACCAAAAGGAAAGCCTGTGATTGCCTGCACAGATCTTAAAGAACAGTACAAAATGACCCACAGTTTATGGAGAAAATTGTTACTGGAGATGAAACATGGATTTATGGGTACGATCCAGAAACGAAGCAACAATCTTCACAATGGAAGAGTCCTTCATCTCCACTCCCAAAAAAGGCCAGACAAGTTCGATCCAAAGTGAAGTCAATGATGATTGTGTTTTTTGACATTAAAGGCGTTGTATATATGGAATTTGTGCCACAGGGCCAAACAGTGAATCAAGTGTTCTACAAACAAGTACTACAGAGATTAAGGGAGAATGTGCGACGCAAACGGCTGGAGAAATGGAGGAGTGGTGACTGGTTCCTGCATCATGAGAATGCACCTGCGCACAAAGCCCTTTCTGTTCACCAATTTTTGGATTAAAATAGGATGAATACTGTTCCCCATCCTACCTATTTTCCAGATTTGGCACCAGCAGACTTTTTTCTTTTCCCCGACTTAAAATGCGGCTCCGAGGACACCGTTTTGAGGACATTGATGTCATCCACACGAATCACAGAAGGCTCTAACATTTTGAAAGAAGAGAACTTCCAGAGGTGCTTCCAGCAGTGGCAGAAGCACTGGGACAAGTGTATCAACTCCCAAGGAGACTACTTTGTGGGTGACAGTGCAGATTAGACAAAACAAGTATTTATGACATCATTCCAGAAACTTTTTGATCACACCTTGTGTGTATATATATATATATATATCTGTGTGTGTGTGTGTGTATAAACGAACACCAACAATAACCACAAATATAAATAACAATGAACAATATTAGCTTCAAAGAACAACTTAACACACATGCTAGAGATTCACAAACTGAAACATGTGGTTGGAAATAGCTACATCCAGCAACAGAGCCGCTTCCATCTCCGCTTCTGCTTTGTCATAGACCACCCGAAATGCTGCCTTGTGATTGGTTTATGAAGTCCCAACGGTTAAAGCTTTTCATCTGTTTTTTTGCGAGTGTACCAACTTAATCGCCAGCTGTCAAGTGCAACGTTTCAACGGCAGGAGTATAACACTTACTATAGCTTATTTATGTATATACCCACTTATTTACAATAATGGCGCCAAGACCAGGAGACCTCTTTCACACTAAAAAAATTCTGATGTGTTACACTCACATGACTTTCTCTACTCTTGTACAAACTACTTTTACAAACGCTTATTCTCCATATGCTTCATGTTAATCGAGATGTTAATCTTATTGCTAATTTTCTTGTAGATTGCAAGGGGAATTGGTAGGCTTTAAGCGATAGTCAAATATTTTAAGAGCTGGTTGCTATGTGGAGCATTCCATTCTCTTTGCATTACCAGGACAAAAAAAAAGTGAATAACAAATTTGAGAAAATGTATAAGTATTGGAAAATTTAAGTGAATAACAAGCAATATGTTGAAAATGGTTCACTCAAAAAAAAAATGTATATGACATCAATTGTGTATTTTAATGCGATCTACATTTTTTGTGTAGTAAAATTTTGTCTATCTCATGGTTTACCAGTTATGCAAATGTTGTTCACAATGAAGAACACTTTTGGAGACATTCCCAGAAAATTCAAGATATAGATTTTATTTGTCATGTAAGTGTCTTAAATATATGATATTTTAATCAAAGTCATTAGAGCCATTTTTTAGAAAATTAAACTTTTCGAAAAATCTTCCATGTAAAGGGTAATTTGGGGTGGAGGGATTTTCTTGAAAACCTTCATGTCTCATCTCTGGAAGATACTGAACCTAAATACCAAGTTTGGTGTTTATCCGACTGTTCGTTTCTGAGTTATGCTGTTCACAGACACACACACACATGGACATGTTCCCAAAAATCCTTTTTTTGGATTCAGGTATTCTCAAAACATGTATTTCCGGTGAAATCTCGTTATCGAATTTTTGGGTGGAATGCAATACTTCCCCTACTTACTATACGTAGTAGAGAAAGTAATAACATGGAAAGTACAACAGTATTATTGCAATTACCAATGTCTTTGAGGATGACAGCCCTGATACTAGCTGTCTGTGTTTTACAACTGATCTGCAGGTATGATAGAAGAAGGTTAGGGTAGATATGCTTCCATAAATTCTGGTAATGCTAGCAGGTATAGTGGTCCAGCCCCTTTGTCATCTAATGTCCACTAGTTCTTCCCCACCTTCTTGCTTTCTGTTTCAACCTTTTTTTTTCAAAAGAAAATGTTATTCTTCTAGGAATAAAAATTAATATTTGTGTATGAGCTGGCAGGGAAGCTGGAGTATTACGGCACTCAATTGTTCTAAAGTTTATTGCGATTTAGAAAAGGGCAAGCTAGAGAAATAATAGCAAATTTGTTGAAATTTATTCAATAGTAAGCTGATAGAAACAATTTGTAATCCTTATGAATAAGGTTCAAGAGCATGTTGCAGCTGCAACTGCCATTTCAATATCCTTGATTAAGAAAGTAAAGGAGAAGCATTAATGCACAGAGTGGCTCAGTTTCTTCTTTCAATAATCCAAAATGGATCAAAAACAGGCCCAAACTTTGATGGATCTGGGTAGTTCGTAGGACTGTAAATGAATTCTGCTTTGATGAAAACAGAGTTCCTACAGTTAAAGCTATTTTAAATTAAGAGAAACAGTTGGTTATAAAGGTAGATGATCAATTGTGCTCAAAATATTCAAGCGTCTTGGGTTTTGATGGCAAAGCATGTGTCAGAACAGATGCATTCTTATTGAAAAGCATGAATAAGAAATGCCTTTGTTTCACTTCTGCATGGTATTACAGGATACCACCGGCAAGGTCACCCTCTTGTTTCAGTGATGAGACATAGTTTTACTGTTCCCATACAAAAAAGATAGCTTGGTCTAATGATAGCTCACATGGATATAGACATCTACCTCTAAGGGACAAAGATTAATCATTGTACATGCAGTAACAGAAAACAATACCATACCTAATGCACAATTTATCTTTAAATCGAAGATGAAATGTGATGACTATTATACTTGTAGGAAAATGAATGCTGAAAATTTCTTGAAAAACCAAAACGCAGTTATCCAAAAAATTGTGTTCATGTAATTGACAGTGCTTCATACCATAATGTGATTAGAGAAAACTGTCCCAAAATAATGAAAAAAAAAATCTGATGTGTTACACTCACATGACTTTTTCTACTCTTGTACAAACTATTTTTACAAACGCTTATTCTCCATCTACTTCATGTTAATGGAGATAAACTTTTGCAGACTCTATCTTATTGCTAATATAGGGAAATATATATTTACAAGGGCAATATAGAAATACAGTAGCCTTTAAGCACATACATATCTCTTAATAGCTGGTTGCTAGGTGCAGCACCATTCCCTTTGCCACAGATTAATACTCTTTGCATATCCAAGACAAAAAAATGAATAACGAATTCCCATTTGAGAAAATAAGTATTGAAAAATTTAAGGGAATAACAAGCAATATCTCGAAAATGGTTCACTCAACAAAAAAAATGTATATGACATAAATTGTGTATTTTAACGTGATCTACATTTTTTGTGTAGTAAAATTTTGTCTATCTCTTATGGTTTACCAGTTATGCAAAAGCCGTTCACAATGAAGAATACTTTTGGAGACATTCCCAGAAAATTCAAGATATACATTTTATTTGTCATGAAAATATCTTAAATATATGATATTTTAATCAAAATCATTAGAGCCATTTTTGATAAAATTAAAATTTTTGAAAAATGTTCCATGTAAAGGGTAATCTGGGGGGGGGGGGGATTTTCTTGAAAACCTTCGTGTCGCATCTCTGGAAGATACTGAATCTAAATACCAAGTTTGGTGTTTATCTGACTGTTTGTTTCTGAGTTATGCTGTTCACAGACAGACACACACACAGACATGTTTCCAAAAATGCTTTTTTTGGATTCAGGGGTCTCAAAACATATATTTCCGGTGAAATCTCGGTATCGAATTTTTGGGTGGAATACAATACTTCCCCTACTTACTATACGTAGTAGAGAAAGTAAAAACGATATACAAGATAGGCTGCTTAAACCAGGGTTCCATTTAGAAGTGATATGCGAAAACACAACCATGCAATGAAATATTAAACTATCGTTTATTGGCACTACTTCACTTGTTAAAATAACATTATATATTTCAAGGACCTATTCTCATTAGTAGAAGAGAGGGCAATGGGTTCTTGAAACATATACTGAATGAACGGTAGAATCAAACTGAAAAATTCAATGCCAAAGCCAGGATTTGAACCCGACATTAAAATTTTTCAGTGTAATTCTACCTTTCAAATCTTAGCCTACAGATGGCATGTGTGAAAAAAAAACAATTAATTGTTATTTTAACAAGTTTATGTAGTAGTGCCACTAAATGTAGTTATTATTTGATTCTACAACTTCACTGCCTTCAGCTTCAAAAACTAAAATCATTGTGATAGAACTATGTGATTTTATAAAACTGCATAAGCCAAGACATGAATATATTCTAGATGAAATTTTAGAAGTAGATGAACACACAATCCCGTGCTTGCCACATACCATCCTGACCTAACACAGCAGAAAAAGAGTTCCACTTTGTTAATGTGTATTTCAAGATGGAAGGCATGTGGTGGTTATATGAACAGCACTGTTATGAAACAGGAGAAGCAGAATGGGGATCGGTATTCTAACTGGTTCAGAAAATGAAGGAGCAGTATATTAAAACTGAAGGAGTTCTAGAAAGAGAAGTGGAAAAATTAGCATTTACTGTTAATGGCAACAGTAGCTGATGAGCATCAGCTGAAGATAAGTGCAACATGGACAGTTTAGATGAATGCAGCTCATTGGAAAGAAACAGCATCGAAGAACTTAACCAGTCACCTTCAAGTACCCACTTCAACACTGGCTATGCCACACCTATCAGTAGTGAGAGTAGCTTGTAAGGTAAGCTTTACTCTCTTAAGTAGGAGAATAAAGTATATCAATCCAGGCCACATGCATTCACAATGACAGAACACATTCTTTTGTTATGTTAAGTGTAACATGTGTTTTCACCATTTAAAGGAGATTTTTATTTGATCATATCTGCGGCTATTTTTAAAATGGGTGTTTGGCATGCCGGGTTCAAGTCTCACTTGCATCGGTTCTTTAGTGCTGCATTGTAGATTCTGAAGTTAGTTCGTATTTCTTGAAGCAATGAGCCTTCTTGTATTTTTCTCAGACTCGTACAGGAAGGAAATTCAGAATAACTTTATCTCATTTTTAATTTTGTTATTTTTTTTTATTTCAGAATTGAGACTTTTTTTTTAATAATAATAATAATAATAATAATAATAATAATAATAATAATAATAGTGAAATTGATTTTATTGTATATTTTAAACACGTGGACTAGTTGTACAATATATCAAAGTCATGATATATCTGCTGAAGATTGACTGAATACTAATGATACGCCTGTCCAGAATACTGAGGAGTAATGTCTTCTCTCCTGAAAATTTTCCTTATATGTATGAGGAGTGACGTTTCAAAACCTGATAACCCATACATGTACGTTTAACTAGTTTGAAGAGATTTCTACTCCAAAAGATGGGCTGCATTAAGCTATGGTATTGATTTGATTCAAAACACAATATAATGATAGGTGCTCTTTAAGGAGGAGGAATTGGGTATTTTGACACTAAGGGGTTGAATTAACTAAAATGCACGTCAACACTAAATTAAATATTATTATTAACAATAAACAAGAATACAAAAGAAAGTTAATTGAATGTTACTTTGAATAGAATCTTCCCAACCTGTTAGTGGTAGAACTTTTCCTAAAACCCTAACCTTAAAACATTTCAGAGCAAGTTGACCCTACAAGAGATGGCGTTTCTTATACTGAACCCATCAAGAAGATCTGACGTTAGTTGATGAGTCGAGAAAGTCACTCGTCAAGGATGTGGTCATTACTCATGGGCATTTCAAATGTAACTTTCCTTTCCTTAACTGTTTAAAACCTTCATAAAATACAATTTGAGTTTCATTTTCAGTTACATGTTAATGAACTAAAAGAAAACAGTAATAAAACTGTTTTAAGTGAAAGTTGTGCACTTAGTTTGAAGTATTAAGAAAACGAAGACACTGCCTCGTCTAATTGACCAGGTTTCGAAGGTGATGCCTTTAATTTAATTAACCGACTTTATTTGACCCAATTTCCTACTATGTACATGAAGCTGAAGCTGGGGCATTATAACAACTTTTAACCCTTTAAATCAAATACAAATTTTGGGCTTTGGTGCAAACGCAATCAGTTCAGCATTGAAATTGGTTCAAACCATGATAAGTCCAACTTATTGCAATCGCTAATGTACATTGCACCCAAAGTCTAGTAAAAAAAAAAAAATGGTAAACTGAGAAAGCAAACATTCCAAACCTTCACAACAATGTTTTTGGTCGTATACCCGTTATTGTTGTGGCCAATATATTGTCGTATGGTCAGGTTTGTTGTACTAACCTGTAGCTTTTGTACTAACCTGCAGTTCACGTAAACACTTACATGGAAGAAGATGTACATGTAGGGGACCACTCTTCTGGATCTGGGAAGTAGCAGAAGGGCTTAGTGATCCAAATGCTATCAGTTTGATACACACTATAAAATCAGGAGGAAAAAAAGAGAGACTTATTCGCTTAGGTAATGCTTAGGACCTGTAAGAACAACCTGAGGTGAATGAAGCATACTCATTGCTCAACTAAATTAATAAAAACTGAGGCAGTATTTTAATGCCTAAATGATATTAATTGTATTTTTTATTAATTAAATTCAATAACAGCCCACCTTGAAAACAGTATGTATATAATTATTTTATATTGTATGTAAAGTCATTGTAAATACTCATTTTTTATTGTAAACGTATTTATTAGTGATATATAAATGTTTATATGTTATGTTATTATTTAACATTATTGTAGCCCCACGTTGTGGTAGCCAATTTGCGACGGTATTACTTATAATGTTTGTTTACATCACGTGTGTTGAAGCCATCTTGTGACGTCATTCTTTGTTAGGTTCGTAGCTCCATCTGGTGTTAGCAATTTGCGGCAGTATTAGTTTTGTGTTTGAAAGAATTTAACTTTTAATTTCTATTCAATTCTGTTTCACTGTCCTCCGGCTAGCTATTTGGTCGAACATATCTCTTAAACAGGGTTGTGTAAACGGAAGGAATCTTTTATCCAAAAAGAACACTGATGAAGAAATTTGTTTTATACTTTTATTGTCGAACACTATTACTCTCACATTTACACATTGATCTCGACACTCGCCAAACTGAAACTGTTATAATAACTTCTTACTGATAATTCTTTTAATCCACGTACTTCAATCTTTTGTATAATTAACTTTACCATACTTTAGATCTTTCATAATTCTGCTGCGCGTAACTTGTGAATCTATATCCGATGTATCTCATACAAATATTTTGACGAACTGACGAACTGAAGACGACGTGTAGTGTACAAAGAATTTTGATGAACTGGCCTCAAGCTACCTCTAACCTACCCTATTTATACTCCTTCATCCAGATACGCCTAAAGATTATAACTGAGTTACTATTGGCTAATAAAACGCGCCAACATTAGCGTCTATTTTAATATCCAATGAAAATTATGAATACATATGCTTTAGGGAGAAAATATTCCAGAAGTTTCTAAATGGAAAAACGTGCCAACTTCCTCGTTTCCAATAATGATAAACAGCTCACCCCCTCTCGCTGCATTATTGCGCGCTATTATTGACAGTTTCAGTAAGGCCATATAAACTTATTTCCCAATAATAATTACAATTAATAAACATCTGAAATCAATGTCACATAAAAATGCATATTCATATTACAATCATTATTTACATTTAAGTAATTTGTGATACAAATTACTGCATCATCTAATAGTGCAAAAACTGTGAGAATACTATGTTTTAGGATTTTAATAATGAGGCAATAATGTAATTTTGCTGACAATAATGTGTTTGGAGTTTTAAAAATACTGCTTATGAAAAAGATCGGTAATAACGTAATTTTGCTTACAGTTTGGAATTAGCCAATCAAAAGTAAAGAAAGATTTTTAGTTTAAATACTTAAATTCTATTGGACTAGAATTAGCCAATAAGAGAATGGCATTACCGATGCTATAACTTTTTACCATTGACTCTAGTCAGTCTTGGGCAAGATGTAGTGGACAGCAGACGTGAAAGTCTCGGGCAAGATATTAGACAGAGCAGACGTGTCAGTCGCGGACATGTAGTTGTGGAGAGTAGACGTGAAAGTCATGTGTAAAAATGTTGTAAAGTATAAATGATAAAATTTGTGTTCATCGCCAAAAATGTATTAAGTGCTCACAGTTTTATTTTATAAAGTGTTATGTTTATAAAATGTGCATATATAAAGTAAAATAAAAAGAAGTAAAAATTAAAAAGTAAATTGTGTGGCGTCTTATAATTTGAGTCTTATCACAACCCTGCAAGAAATCGTGTTTCGATAGTGCGACTGAAAGCAGCCGAGGCAAATAACTATAATAATATTACGTAAAAAACAAGCATCATCTTCCCTATAAAGTTTTGGCGTCCTAAAAATCAAACAACATCAGTGTGTATCTTCATTACATAACCTTAATAATATTTACGTAACCAAAATTGCCTTCTTCAAATTGGCGTACAACTGTGGGGCAAACTCCTCCAAATAATTACGTAACCTACAAACTGCAAGTTGAACAAACTTCAAATTGGCACCCATACGTGGGGCAGATAAACATAAAGCACCTCAATAAAGTTAATTAATTCTTCAAAACCCAACTCAACATGTTTTAAAATTCTGCCGCAACACCTTATCTTAAAGTTGGCCATGGGGATTTTAATATTTTTTTCTCATTATACCGGACATGTATGCAGATTGAAATACGTAAATATAATTAATGACAAATAAGGAAACATGCGGAAACCATATTAATTAAGGAACACAAGTGAACAAAAAATCTGTTAACAACACATCAAGTAAGTTTTCTATTACATTAACATCAGGTTTTATTGCTTCAATTGCCTCTTATTCCTTAAATTTAAATTATTGTATTGTTATTCATTTATTTTTCAGAAGTTTTTTTTAATTTAGAGAATAAACCATTTCGTTTTGCAATTTTCATTACATTGTGTTACATCCTTGTTTTTATTCATACCCATATGTATACATAATGTCTGCGATTGTGTATTAAGTTTCTGTGTGTTGTCATGGCTTTTTTTTCGAACATGGAAATTGCTTCAATGTGCAGTTTATGTTTATATATAATTTTATTGTCCCCTTGTTAGTTTCCCAATTGCAAGATGTGGATTATAATTGGTGAAATACTCGATTTATTTTGTCTGAAATAGTTTGTTATAGGAAATATAAGTGTTTATTCCCATGGTATTCTCCATAATACATGTTAAGTTCCCAATTCAGACCAATTTGTTTACCAACATTCCAGCTATCCGTTAAATATTTTGTTTGTGCAATATTTTTCACATATCATTATTTTTAATAACTACTGGTTACTGATACCATCGTTATAGCAGCCCTACGAGAATTCTTTGTTTTGTTTTATCATCATTCTATTTATTTATCTCCCATTACACATTTATTTTATTTCATCGTAGCATATCATTTAACTCTTATTCGTGCATAATCATCTATCATCAACAAAGAACTTCTGTATACCCTTACGTTGTAGGTATACTCTTCATCATTATTCTTGACGAACATATATCTGTCAAAAATATAAATATATTTGATTAAAGAATTAAATCTTGCCTGGATTGCATTTAATATTTGAATGTTATTTGTCTCCAATAACAACTTTGAAAGTTTAATATTTTCTTGTAAAGCACTTTATGTTAACCAATTAGTCAAATTCTAACTTGTTTATGTGATTGAAATTATTTTATTTATTTTAGTTCTTTTATATCTCAAACCTACTATTTTCCCATTTCACCAATGTTATATTCAATGATTCTTGACAAAACAAAAATATCATATTAACATACCCATATATTCAACTGTAGTTTCTTTTAATAAATTTGTATTTTAGTTTAAGAAAAGCCAAATTACTTTTATGATGTATTTTATCCACACCCAAGTACAAGGTAAGTATTAAATAGTTGCTTAAATGCTTGCATGCTCAATGTGCCTGGTTACTATGGAAACGTATGCAAAATTTTACAAATATTGTGTTATAGTTTTATGTTTTATTATCTGAAATATTCTTCTCTTCAAAAGGTGAGAGCTTATGTTTGTGATGCCTTCCCATTATTTTGCCATTTGGATTTTTAATTCACACGTGTGGTCTCCTAATTGCTTTAGAATAACATAAGGATCAGCGTATATTAACTCCATTTTGCTGCTTCTTTTTGAAATGCTTTTGACAAATGGTGCTTTTTTAAAGGCACCTTTTTCCGATTTTTGGCAACCATTTTTTACGAAATTTTTTGGTTTTATTTTTCCTTTTTTCAGTTTTATCTTGCAGTCTTTTAAAAGCTAATTAGCAATTATCTTTTTCCGTCATTTCCCTTTGAGCAACCATAGTGGCAGGAATATCGATGACTAACTGTTTAGGTTTTATTTTAGCATCAATTCAATGGGACAAATTTAGCTGTTGAATTTATGGTGTTATTCATGATTTCCTGAATGTACGAACATTTGTCAGTTCTTTGTTTTTTATTATTTTGATCCTGCTTTACAATTGTTTCTTTGTGTACATATTCCTGTGTGCTTTTGCCACATTGATCAATCTTTGAGATGCAAAATTGACCTTGTTTTAATTTTCCGTTTTTCTTTTCTTTCTTTTCATTTATTTATGCTCTGTAACTACTATGGTTCATAGCATCCCATTCTATATTGGGCACGAAAGACCAGGAATTTTGCTCAGAGGCCTCTTTATTAGGCTTGAGGTTCTTTTATGTGCCATAAATCTACAACATGGGACCACCAGCTTTACTTCCCTGCCGAAGGAAGCCATGCTAAGGATTTTTACGCCCGAAAAAAAATCCATCGCCCTCTGCCGGGTTTGAACCCATGATCTTGGGAATCAGAGGCTAGTACTAGTTTTCCTGTGGGATAGCATTGTTTGCATTATGTACTGTGTCAGATGTTTATAGCGTGGGGTAGAGCCAGGACTGAAACCAATTCATAAAGATTATAGTATTGTATATTGTTTAATATTCAAACATTATTATTAGTGCTCCGTTGACTAGTGGTACCATGCTAGCCTCTAGTACCCAAGGTCGCGGGTTCAAACCCGGTGGAGGGCAAGGATTCTTTTGGATATAAAAATCCTTAGCATGGCTTCCTTCGGCAGGAAGTAAAGCCGGTGGTCCCATGTCGTAGATTTTGCGAGAGATGGTTCTTACGTAATATGTTTACGTAATATTATTTATTAGAACTTGGAGATCTTATATTGTGTTTACTTCATGTGAGTGGAAGCCATCTTATGACGTCATTCATTTGTTTGGTTTGTAGCTCCATCTGGCGTTAGCAATTTGCGTTCCCTAGTATCAGTTTTTGAAATAATTCATTTTAAATGTCCTCCGGCTAGCTATTATCCTGTTGGCTTGGGTCGAACATGTGTCTCAATACAGGTTGTGAAACGGAAAGGAATCTTTTATCCAAAAATTACACTGATGAAGAAATTTGTTTTATAATTTTTATTGTCGAACACGTTCACTATCACTTTTACATATTGATCTAGATACTCGCCAAACTGAAACTGTTATAATAACTTCTTACTTATCACTTTTAACTCACGTACTTCAACTTTGTGTATAATTAACTTTATAATACTTTAGATTTTTTTTTATTACTTGTAAATCTATAGCTGACATATGACGAACTAATACTTTCGACGAACTGACTGACTGAAGACGACGTGTAGTGTATGAATGCTTTCAGCGAACTGAAGGACTGACTGACTTTACCTCAAACTTACCCTATTTATACTCCTGCAATCAGATACACCTGAAGATTATAACTGAATTGCAATTGGCTAATAAAACGCGCCAACATTAGCGTCTATTTTAATATCCAATGAAAACCACGAATACATATGCTCTAAGGAGAAAACATTCCAGAAGTTTCTACCGAAAACGCGCCAACATTACGTAACTTCCTCATTTCCAATAATGATAAACAGCTCACCCCCCTCTTTGCATTATTGCGTTATTATTGACAGTTTCAGTAAGGCCGTATAAACTTATTTCCAAATAATAATTACAATTAATAAACATCTGAAATCAATGTCACATAAAAATGCATATTCATATTACAATCATTATTTACATTTAAGTAATTTGTGATACAAATTACTGCATCATATGCCCCACTAGAAACATAATTATAAATATTTACAACTTGTTTGGAAATTTTATAATTGGGTTTTTAGTCTCCTAAATCTTGGAACACACGCTATCACTTTCACTTAACACTTCACACACATTTAACACACGACATGTTTTTTTTTTTTTTATCTCGCCACTACTTACTGGCTCTGGTTTAATTTGTTTAGACATTAATCTGACATTACAATTTTTATAGCAAATACTGTACCCTAAATTATTTAATTACTGTTACCAAATTGTTTACTTTCTTAAGTTGTTGACAAAAATTTATACATTTAAGATTTTTGTAATTGTTTAACATTTTTACCAAAATATTCACCCTCTACACAAATATTTACATCTCTTAAATCTAGGCACTGTTTCACATGTTCTATTTGCTACATAAATATTTGTTTTTAATTATATTTACCAATTTTTGTTATTTTGTACTTTATGTTAACAATACTCTTGGAATAGTATTTACGTACTTTTAATTTAATATCATATTAAGTTTCAATCTTTGCATTCTTAATTTTCAAATGTTGTTACAGTTACTAAAAATTTAATTTTTTTTTTTTTTTAAACATTTCTCTTTTTTTTTTTTTATAATTTATTTCTCTTTTCAAATGACATATATAAATAATTAACCCTCTTACGTTCCAATACATTTCTCTGCAAGTCATCTTTAACTATCCAGCATTTACTTTACATCTCATTGCTATTTACCCTCCTGGATCAAATTGTGTGTGGCTAAACATTACTCGTAGCTGTATCCTAACCTTCAAATTTTTGTTAATGGATAACCTCTTGTATTCATTTGAAATTTCATCACATGATAACATTTGAAAACAATCTACAGTTTCTTGAACAATACATCTTTTAACAACTTTCATTTTCAATTCATCTACCATCTTTTTAACTTGAGAATACTCTGACAAATCTGTACTAAACTGTACTGGACTGGAGTTTTCATTTTGAACATCTTGGTACAATTTATTTCTTTGCATTACTGTCTCATTCTGTATTTCTGATATCTCCCCTCTGAAATTGACTTGCGCCTTATTCACATCTACATTCATAACCTCATTTATCTCTCTTATCTCACTTGCAATGTTACTCATTCTACTACCTGACTCTGTACATTCTAAATCAACATGTTCATTTTTAGTATTAACCTCACTTTCTTTGTTATCTCTTTCCCTGCTCATGTCTAACATTTTCTTTGAAACTTCTATCTCACTTACTATTACTTCCTCATTTTCATCTCTCATTTTTGGCATACTACTATCTAGCTTCATAACTTTCTTTTCAGTTTCTTCCCTGCTTTGATCTACTTTTTGCTCTAATATCTCATTACTCCTACCAATATCTTCAATTGATTTCCTATGACTCTTTTCCATACTCTCAGTTAGTTTTTGTTCTAATTTCTCATAACTCTGAGTTATTTTTTGTTCTAAACTCCTATCAATATCTTCCCTAAATTTCTCAAAACTCTTTTGCATATTATCATTAATCTTTTTCAGCATTTCCATAATCATTCTAGTATCAGAATTAATATTTCCTGCTATTATATTCTCACTTCCTGCACTAACATTTCCTCCCTCCAATACTACATCGTTTGAGCTTTTTTTTGTAACCTGTATTGAATTACAGCTAACTGTTACATTATCTCCCTCCATAATTATTTCTTCTGTATTATTAGTAGCCATTGTTTTCTTTATCCTACCACTCCTAAGGTACATTTAAATTTGTTTACCCTTTTTTTTTTTTTTTTTTAGAATTAACATAACATTTTTCTAACCTTTCTGATGCTATCTGCTGATGTAGCTTTGATGTCCAGCTTTCTGCCCCTTTCTCCTAGGTTTGTATGTCGCTTCTGCGTTGTATTATGATGAATCTACGTTGTCTCGATGTTTTTGTGTCCACTTATCCGCGTCGTTTGTCGCTCCTCTAGTTGTTTCTTGAATCTGCGTCTTGTAGATCATTTCACTGCTGCATTCGCCCCTTCCTGGTCATCTCACTTCTTCCTGGTTAATTCTGCCCCTTCCTGGTTATGCTGATCCTTTCCTGGTCATCGTGTTCCTTTCCTGGTCACTATGCTTCTTTCCTGGTCATCGTGTTCCTTTCCTGGTTATCGTGCCCCACGTTCTGGGTGCCAATTTGCGATAAAGACATAATGATTACGTAATATTATTTATTAGAACTTGGAGATCTTATATTGTGTTTACTTCATGTGAGTGGAAGCCATCTTATGACGTCATTCATTTGTTTGGTTTGTAGCTCCATCTGGCGTTAGCAATTTGCGTTCCGTAGTATCAGTTTTTGAAATAATTCATTTTAAATGTCCTCCGGCTAGCTATTATCCTGTTGGCTTGGGTCGAACATGTGTCTCAATACAGGTTGTGAAACGGAAAGGAATCTTTTATCCAAAAATTACACTGATGAAGAAATTTGTTTTATAATTTTTATTGTCGAACACGTTCACTATCACTTTTACATATTGATCTAGATACTCGCCAAACTGAAACTGTTATAATAACTTCTTACTTATCACTTTTAACTCACGTACTTCAACTTTGTGTATAATTAACTTTATAATACTTTAGATTTTTTTTTATTACTTGTAAATCTATAGCTGACATATGACGAACTAATACTTTCGACGAACTGACTGACTGAAGACGACGTGTAGTGTATGAATGCTTTCGGCGAACTGAAGGACTGACTGACTTTACCTCAAACTTACCCTATTTATACTCCTGCAATCAGATACACCTGAAGATTATAACTGAATTGCAATTGGCTAATAAAACGCGCCAACATTAGCGTCTATTTTAATATCCAATGAAAACCACGAATACATATGCTCTAAGGAGAAAACATTCCAGAAGTTTCTACCGAAAACGCGCCAACATTACGTAACTTCCTCGTTTCCAATAATGATAAACAGCTCACCCCCCTCTTTGCATTATTGCGTTATTATTGACAATTTCAGTAAGGCCATATAAACTTATTTCCAAATAATAATTACAATTAATAAACATCTGAAATCAATGTCACATAAAAATGCATATTCATATTACAATCATTATTTACATTTAAGTAATTTGTGATACAAATTACTGCATCAATTTACGGCACGTAAAAGAACCTCAAGCCTGATAAAGAGGCCTCTGAGCAAAATTACCAGTCTTTCATGACCAATATAGAATGGCACACTAAGGACCATAGTAGTTAAAGAGCGTCCATAAATAAAATTCAATTTAATTTAATATGCTTTGGAGTTGCGTTTTGCTATGATGTGTATGGATACAAAAAAAGTGTTACTGTAAATAAGGTATAAGAATGCTCCTGAGTGTCAACTCTAATGTCGACTATTGATCAATTGAAATATAAATAGCTGACTTCTGTTTATCTTTCAGTAATAATAATCTGCACTTCCTCATTTACATTGTTCATTGGAGCTAATTTGTGGCTTCACTTGTACTGTCTCAATAGCTTTTATTGAGCATCAAGATGTGGCACGGTGGGTGAGCTCAGAGCAGTGTTGATCATAAAAGTGCAACCTCTTAAAGTGATGAGAAAACAGCTATGTTGATATGTTCAGCATTTTCTTTGATGCTACTCCCGCTGTGAGGTTGCAGCCAGATTAACATCGAAGTTGCCTCATATATCTGTGTGGAGGGAAATCAACAGGGGCGCTGAAAAAACCCTCTACAGTGCTTAGTTCATTTTTTTGTTCTATTGTAACACTATCTGAGGGCTTAAATGTGTTTTTACTAACAAAATGTGTATATCCCAGAGTTTTCTCACTTCTTGAATTGTTTAGCACTTTCTGTATACCCACTGCTGCTGCAATAAAAGAAAGTAAAATCTGAGACCCCCAAGAGAACAGAACTGCTGTACATAATAGGCTGGAAGAAGAAAATGTTGGTCACTCTCTTTAATTCAGAAGACATTTTAAAAGGGGTTAGAATACATGTCTATAACTCTCTTTGTGCATTTCTTAGCAAATTTGTATGTGCCCCAGAAATCAATGTTGTCATACTTCATTTCCAATTTTCATCTATATGTCATGTCCAGCTTTCTATTTTGTGAAACTTTCTACACAAAAGTTGCATCCAAGACTTGGTGGTGGTGGCGGTGGCAGCGGCGGTGGTAGCCTCTTAAAGAAGCCATGCATGCAGTCTCAAAAGCACATTGTGCTTCATATTTTGGCATTACTCTAGTTCAATTGTCTGTATGAAATGCACCATGTCCTTGATATCTGCCCTTATCTCCTCAGACTCCAAAAAGAAGGACCCTAAGGATACATACTGTGGCGTATGACTGGGTATTGTCATACCGGACACATTGTAGCATCGCATTGTCGACAGTATTATTGGGGTGATTTGTTATTTCTTTCGGCTTGTTGAAATTCCGTCTAGAATGACACTCGCCAGCTCTGGCTAGCATGCCTAGCCAGGGTTGAAGGGGGGAGATACAGGTTAGCATTACTTCTTTGGTGTATTTGAGCGTCACTTGTTGAGTAAGTATGTAAGGAATAGGTCGAATGTGCAAGGCATCTCCCCTCAATTCTTTCTTCCCTGTGTGTAATGTAGGACCATTAATTGTTTTATTAATAAACCACAGGTAATGTGAATGATGTGAAATTTGTGTACAATTTGTTAAAAGCCCCACACCTTCATTGGAATGTAGTCACCAAGGTCCTGGTGCTCTCACAGTTTCTGTGCTAGAGTTCCCCCATGTGTGTGTTGGGGTGATTAAAATTGAATAATTTGCTGGAACCTTTTGGCCCTCACCCCAGCATGTAACAATACCAATGCACAGCAAAGCCTTCACATTTGCATAATATGTGCTGTGAGGTCTCAAAGTTCCTTGTACATTTCCAACATAAGGGGTCTGCCTCCAAGACTTAGGTTAGTAATTTTGCAAAGACAGTCCAGTTTTACATTTTCCACTACAAGAACCTCGTTTATATGGCCCTCATTAATCTGTTTTTCCAATTTATCCAGATTGATTTTGGCCTACTTTTTATCATGAAAATATGTCCGTCCTTTGATAAATACATATGAATATACAACATACTGTTGGCAGGTGTTCTGACAATGGGAACAAACTGTTTCTTGAAATATGTCAGTAAAATAAGTGATGTTAGTGTTACTAGTTCTAACTGGCCTTAAGGAGATTTAGAAATAACATTAAATACCCAGCTCTTAGGTAATTTAAAAAGGCTCCAGACATACCATGAGGTACATTCATGGTGAAACATGTTGTAGTTGTTTGTAATATATCTGAGAATAGGTCTAATCCAAAAAAATCTTATGTTACACTCACATGACTTTCTCTACTCTTGTACAAACTATTTTTACAAATGCTTATTCTCCATATGCTTCATGTTAATCGAGATATCGAGATGTTAATCTTATTGCTAAATTTCTTGTAGATGTAAGGGGAATTGGTAGGCTTTAAGCAATAGTCAAATATATTAAGAGCTGGTTGCTATGTGGAGTATTCCATTCTCTTTGCATTACCAGGACAAAAAAAGAAAAATGAATAACGAATTCCCATTTGAGAAAAAGTATAAGTATTGCAAAAATTTAAGGGAATAACAAGCAATATCTCGAAAATGATTCACTCAACAAAAAAAATGTATATGACATTAATTGTGTATTTTAATGCGATCTACATTTTTTGTGCAGTAAAATTTGGTCTATCTCTTATGGTTTACCAGTTATGCAAAAGTCTTTCACAATGAAGAATACTTTTGGAGACATTCCCAGAAAATTTGAGATATACATTTTATTTGTCATGAAAATATCTTAAACATGTTTTAATCAAAATCGTTAGCCATTTTTGAGAAAATTAAAATTTTCGAAAAATGTTCCATGTAAAGGGTAATCTGGGGTTGGGGAATTTTCTTGAAAACCTTCGTATCGCATCTCTGGAAGATACTGAACCTAAATACCGAGTTTGGTGTTTATCCGACTGTTCGTTTCTGAGTTATGCTGTTCACAGACACACACACGGACATGTTTCCAAAAGTGCTTTTTTTGGATTCAGGGGACCTCAAAACATATATTTCCGGTGAAATCTCAGTATGAAATTTTTGGGTGGAATACAATACTTCCCCTGCTTACTATACATAGTAGAGAAAGTAAAAGGAAAAATGTAATTTTTATAGCACACTAACCAACCCCACCTATGAATATTTATTTTTATAAGATATTTCATTAAACAGCTGCATTTTTTAACTGGATTTAAAGGTTTTCAGTTTTATTCATTCATTATTTGCATCTTTACAGGATGGCTTGGAGTGGGTATGTAAGAATATAAAGAAAAAGTAGTTCCAGCTTCAAGAAAGAGGAGTGCTTGAAAGCATTTATCAAGAGAAACATTTATTTGATGGGGTTTTCTTATGGTTGTGCGAACATAGAGTGTATAACTTATAAATTTTGTTTTGACAAGGACATAATGTTCATGTGTGATCTCAAGAGAATTTTTAATGGTTTAATGTATTGATATATTGCTATTGCTTTTGCTGCAGGTGTATTGGTGAAATGCACAAACATATGGTGTTTATTTTAAGTGTTAAAATGATATATAGGTATATGTTACTATTCTTTATAATGGAATTGACATATGTATGTACTGACAAATATTCTGTATCAGTAGCCTTATTTTATATTAAGATTATCTTTTTGCTTGCAATGATAAAAATGAAGTGGACATTGTTATTCAATTTCACATTAGCAGCAATGTTTTATATTACTCATAGAAAGACTAGAAAAAAATTCATAGTGATGCATTTAAATATTGTTTATGTCAAAAATCGGAGAAAGATGGGCTTCGTTTACTCTGCTATGTCAAGTTAAAACTACACACAGGTTAGTCCTAGATTGATGACAAAAAATACATTTGTAGATAAGACAACCAGAATTAACGTATTGAAATAATTTTTTAAATTATTACACTGTAAGCTAGTGATGCAAATTATTAATACCTACATGTTTACAAGTAATCTGCTGCATTTATTTTAAAATTCTAAAGTAATGTCATAAGGGCTAACAATATTATTTAATAATTAATTTCTAAGTTAGAAGTTGGAAACAGTGAAGTGAAACAATAACTAAAAAGATTGTTGAGTCAGTGACACTAACTTCACTTACTTAGAATTTGGATTCGAAACATGTTTCAGAAGCAATTGCTTCCATCTTCAGCCTGACCGACTCAACACTCTTTTAAGATATCATTTAATGTTGTATGACAGTTGCCCCGAATTGGTTCCTCATCCGCTAGTTCATCAAACTTCATCCCTGGTGGCATCTCTCTACCCCATAAATTAAATTTTGCCTTGGCAGGAAGTTTTCTTTAATGAGGATGCTATTGACAGCATTTTGCACAGGGCAAATTTTTTTTTTTTCAAATGGAATGGAAAAATCTGAATTTTGTTTAGCAAAACATGAGACATATGGAACTTCTGTTGAAGAATCAAGTTGATATGCCCCCCCCCATGTGGCAGAAAAGAAGCTTTTAATTTGCATGAACTATAAATTCTATTTTGCGAATGTATATAGAGTCACATTGATTCTCGCTAGTAAGAAATTTTATCCGTTGTTCAATTTACCAAATCAAAAGAGAGCATTTATGAACTTCATATAAGAATAATTTATACTGATCATCCTAAGAATCTGAATTGGTGTTAACACACACATGGCATCACAATAAGTGAAACAATACATTTTGTGGATACAGGATGGGTTTGAAAGTTACTTTGAGACTTAACACTGCCAAATGAAACTTATGCAGAGCAAGTTGAACCTTGCTTTTAAAACTCATTAATCTAGGGCAGCTCTACTCCAAGAATAAAAAGTCTGTAACCGGAGGGACCAATAGGAGAGTGGGAGGTGGGAGTGAGACCCTAATGTTCATAAATTATCTATAAAACTAAGGCAAAGGACTTTAAGATCTTCACATCAAAATATTTTGATTATGCTCTAGCTATTCTGGACTTACTGTGGAAACCATCATACAAATTTAAATTTACAAAAAATAAAACAAATAAAATGGAACAGAATAAAAATATAAGAATTAAAAATAATTGTCGTAAAACTATTCTCTACCCAATTTAATAGGATCCTGCATAAGAACATAGTTAAAATAAGAAAAATGTATGTTAATTAGTTGTTAATGGCCCTGCTTTGATTCCATCATGTCCTACTCCATACTTGTAGCAAATTTCTATCTTTGGAAACTAGTTTATAGAATTGGATGCACAACAGTTCAGAAAACCAAGTCTAACTACAGGCTTTGTTGTATTTTGTATCTGTCCACAGAAATTCAGGAGTTAAAACTTAGGCTTCGGCAATGCTTTGTGCTGGGAAGAGCAAAGCGAAATTATGCTATCTATTTTTTCAATGTTAAATTGTCTGAATATCTGAGTCAGTAATAAAATTATTGCAAAAAGAAGGAATATAAAAGACACATACTGTCATCTGTGGTGCATACACATCGAGTGACAAAACCATAAATTACAAAAACCTCTGCCACACATGTTATAAATGTGCTTCACTCCTTTATTTATTTAAAAAAAAATTTTTTAGTAATGTATAACGACCATTCTTACTGCACACAGTACTGCAAGCAGTGGTGGACACTTATGGTACATGAAATAAAATGATAATTGGGAATGAAAATTTAGGAAAGAAATGTTCCAGGCGTATATACTTCCCCAACATTTGCCAGTTGTGAGGAAAACCTGAAAAAAAATCTCAATTAGGGAGGATGGTCCTGGCTGGATTTGAAGTGCAGACCTCTCGTTCACGAGTCCTTGCCTTAACGACCTCAGCTACCCTTGTTGGTACTCCTTTATTGCAAATAGAAAACTTTGATGGCAGACTGTTTTACAAAATTTAAATTTTAAAAATGACGTTCATGAATTTAAATGAGGATTATTTTTATAAAAACAATTGTCATGATTAGGACTTGGATTTTAATGACAAGGCATATTTTTTCCAGAACTTTAGGGTGAATTTTACAGCAATGTATGCACATATGCTGGTATTGTAGTGTAGAAAAATGTATTTTTATTGTGCATATAAAGTCATATTTACTTCTTTTTAGTAATAGGTCATATTTTGGCCAGCTTTTACCATAATAGGTCATATTTCAGCCAACTTTTGCAAAAACGCATATATTTGTCGTATCTTTAAGGACATAAGGATAAAAACATGAAAATGTTGCCCATATGACAGTGTTTCAAGGATGTTGTCACAAATAAACACAGCGATTACTATAAAGCTTTATAGTAAACAAGCAGCGTAACAACTAGTTGGTCTGTTGGCATAAGACATTGTTGTCCAGGGTCGACAAAATGCTCTCAGAGCCAACAAAAGTGGCTTCCGGTGTAATAAACATCGCACACATGGTCACACTATTCAGTTTGAATACAAACTCAATGTGATTCAACATGCCGAAAGTAAAGAGCTCCAACAGCCTGAAGTTGCGAGGTTTTGTTCATGATTTTGGAAAGAAGTTCTTCACCACTGACCGGGAAATACTATTTTGTAAACTATGTGAAGTTAAAGTTAGTGCAGAAAAATGCTTTAATGTGCAACAGCACTGTAATACCACTAAACACAGCAGCTGTGTGAAGAGATGTGCTGAAAATGACAGCAGACAAATGGATGTTATTTGAGCAGACAGGTCAGTCTTCAAAAATATGTGCTAGTTAGTTTCAAACACTGCAAAAAGTAAGTGCTATACTCACAATTTGTTCTGAAGTAAATTTTGTATTACATGATATATAAAAAAACCAACAATAACATTTTTAAATAAACTTATATAGTCATATTTTATTTTTAAGGTTATATTTATACAAGTTTTAGGTCGTAAATGCTTGCATATTTTGCTAGTTTCTAGGTCAATAAAAATCCGGGTCCTAGTTATGATTTATGATTTATCTTGTGATTCTGCAATAGTACTGAAACCCAGGATGCCCACACAAATAAGACAATTCTGGAATGTGTAGCCATCTGCAGTATTATCAACTTTTTAATACATAAGTTTCTTAAGGTAATGTTAAATCCCTATATACTGCATTTTCAAACACATACTCTACATAGAATTTATCGGAGGTATATTATTCATATTTCTCTCTTAGATTTTGCTTTGATTTGTCTAACCCTGAATTCGGACATAAGCAAAAAGTTTAAGATTTTGCAACAGATTTGGATAGAAAATAAATTTATGAGAATGTTGAAAAATTGGTTAAGCATGTTAATTTTGTATAAGAGCATTCTGAGTTCCATATGGAGCAGTAAAACTCAAGTTTTCATTAGGTTAAATGCTCTGTACATAAAACATGTGCTTTCATTGATGCTATTAGTTTAATTTATGTCATAAAATCAATATAATATTGGAATTTTATTTTAAGAAAAATTAAGAAGAAAGAAAGAAAGTAAGTGAATGTCATTATGGAACATGAAAAGTATCTTGTTATAGAAATTCTATAAATGTTTTTAATTACACCATAATTCTTTTAAATATAAGTAAATGGTATTATGATGTTTTAAGTGAGCGATAATTAAAATTTTATCTATCTTTTAAACATATGCAAAATGTTAGCTCTGCTTGGTTTTGTGCAGGACATGTGCAGGTTCTTGTCTTTGTTAATGCTATTTTTAATTGCATAAAATTAAATAACATTTACATTATGATTCTTAAGAAGTTTTCTCCATATGTAGATTTGCTATTTCATATTTTAGTTAGAATCTTTACTGTGAAAGCATAACTGATATTAAAATACCAGGTGATTTGTTTGAGATGTCAGAAAAGTAAAGCGTTGTACATAAAAGATCAATGTACACATTTATGAGCGGTTTGTTGTAATATAAACAGAAAGGATGGAAGTTAACAATGAGTGATGTTTCAGACTTCATCCGCATGTCATGACAACACTATCTTGTATAGGGGACAGGATGGTCACACTGTCACAGCATGCTGAGTGTGTCGTATGGTATGTGAAATTTTCAAGTGTAACACGGACCCAACGAGCTTTCAAAAATGTATGCCCAATCACATTGAAACATTGTTAATTGGTACATGTTCTTGGCAGATGATCTCAAACTGCCTCGCACAGACAGTAGGATACATGATAGAAATAGCGAGTAAGATATTCGGCAAGTAAGAGATATGGGCTAGTTTTGAGGATAAAAGATCATTGATCTTGTATAAATCAGTTAAAAGAAATTGGGGAAGGGAGAAGTATGTAGATATATGCAATCAATTTGGTAGAATAGGTCTTGCGTGGATGCACAGGAGTGATATTTTTTAAAAAAGGAATGGATATAATTGTTCAGGGGGATGTATTATGTGTGATGAATCGGGTAGTATTTTTCATTGTCTAATAGAACGTGATAAGGTTAAAAGGTGGAGAGAGGTTATATGGAATAAAAAATGGGACAAGCTAAACAAAGAAGCAGTAGCATTAAGAATGTTGCGAAGCACAAAAGTAGAAAGAATTAAAATGATGGGGACATTTTTAGGCAACACAAGGGATAAGTGGATAAGGAGCTTAAGAAAGGTACAGCTGAACGGGCATAGTTTGTAAAGTGGAGAGATGGTATAGTAGCTTTATCCCATACATACAGCTTAGGGGCTAAATATGGGGGAGCTAGAAAACTGGTGCACTAGACATAAGTTTTAGATGTAAGCTTTATTTGTATTATTGGAATAATGATGAAATAAATATTACATTACATTACATTACATATTCGGCAAGCCATGACTCAAGAGTCCATGGAAGTCATTCCGCCATTTATCAGTAGAGCAGAATATTCATGCCGTGTCAAAGGATTGTTAAACAGTACCTAAAAGCAAGCGTTGGTGCAGCATAATTATGAAGCTTGTCTCAATTTTGGCATCATGATATGTGAGAGGAAGGAAGTGGGCGTTCAATGGTTAATTTGATGGATGTTCACGGACAAAGTCACATTTCATGTGAGTGGCCAAGTCACACAAGCATAATTGCATTATTTGAGGAAACGAGAACCCTCACGTCTGATACGACAGATTTCACATACCATACGACACACTGAGTGCACCATTGTGGCCTGACCATTTTGTCTCCTGTGCGCGATAGCGCTGCCATGGTATGCAGATGAACTCTAAAACATCACTTGTTAAGTCATCCTTTCTGCTTATATTACCACAAACTGCTCAGTGGTGTTGTATTAACCTTTTATATATAAGGTTTTACTTTTATGACATCTCAAATGGGTCCCCTGTATTTACTTGAATATTTTGTAATTTGTGAAATGTGTTCATAGGCCTCTTTAAGCAAATAAATCAGTGACAATATGTGATGCATTTTTAATCACGCATTAGTTGTAGTATTAAAACAGGGTGTCTACTGGTCCTGGAAATACTAGAACTATACTCAATTTTTTTTTATTTTTTACATACTGGATATACTGAAATTGTACTGAATAAGTGATTTCCAACTGAAAAAATCTGATGTTACACTCACATGACTTTCTCTACTCTTGTACAAACTATTTTTACAAACGCTTATTCTCCATATGTTTCATGTTAATCGAGATATCGAGATGTCAATCTTATTGGTAATTTTCTTGTAGATGCAAGGGGAATATGATAGGTTTTAAGCATTAGTCAAATCTTTTAAGACCTGGTTGCTATGTGGCGCATTCCATTCTCTTTGCATGTCCAGGACATAAAACAAAATGAATAACGAATTTGAGAAACAGTATAAGTATTGGAAAAGTTAAGGGAATAACAAGCAATATCTCGTAAACGGTTCACTCAACAACAAAAATGTATATAACATAAATTGTGTATTTTAACGCGATCTACATTTTTTGTGTTGTAAAATTTTGTCTATCTCTTATGGTTTACCAGTTATGCAAAAGTCGTTCACAATGAAGAATACTTTTGGAGACATTCCCAGAAAATTCAAGATATACGTTTTATTTGTCATGAAAATATCTTAAACATATGATATTTTAATCAAAATTGTTCGAGCCGTTTTTGAGAAAATTAAATTTTTCTAAAAATCTTCCATGTAAAGAGTATCCTGGGGTGGGGGGATTTTCTTGTAAACCTTCGTGTCGCATCTCTGGAAGATATTGAACCTAAATACCAAGTTTGGTGTTTATCTGACTGTTTGTTTCTGAGTTATGCTGTTCACAGACAGACACACACACAGACATGTTTCCAAAAATGCTTTTTTTGGATTCAGGGGGTCTTAAAACATATATTTCCAGTGAAATCTCGGTATCGAATTTTTGGGTGGAATACAATACTTCCCCTACGTACTATACATAGTAGAGAAAGTAAAAATTGGATGATATATCATATAATGTTGATTTATTTCAAAGTAAATTTCCAGGTAATTGGTTCTTGGAAGATATTGTTAATCAAATAAGTATTTTTTTAATGTTATTGTTTTGCATGATAGCTATTGTTTCATAATTTTTCATCTTATGTAAAAATTACTCAAACTTTTGGATAATATTTCACCCCTAACTTTTTTTTTAATATATATATATATGCTATACAGCATTTCCAAGTTTTGAAGATTGTTGTGGTAGAGGGAGGCTAAGATAAGAAATACAAAATCTGCTGATATTTCATTCACATTTCTGTGAATATCCATTATTATTAGCATGGGAGCTTTATGAAATTAGAGTTCTAAGAAGTAATGGGGAGAAATCAACATAAAAAAATCTTCTAGATCATTGCACAATAATTTCTTAGAGTAAATGTAATGAAATCATTATTAGAGATTTAAAAAGCTTCCCATTCAACATTGGTATGGCAGCTAGTAATAAACACAGCTTCATATTATGGCTGTGGGAACAAATAAAATGGTAAAGATGTTAAGCAAGCCACAACACACATTTGAATACTGCTGCATTTTTACTCCCATATTTGCTGTATTATGTCTCAATTCAACTGGAATTTTGTCAAATTTACACTGAAAATACTGGAATTTTAAACATTCAAAGCAGTAGACATCCTGTAAAATTTGTTCATTATTTATTAAAGAAATGTCAATACTCAAAAAAAATAAATATGTTTTGTCATCAGAAATGTCAATTGAGATATGAAATAATTTCCTGGTGACAAAATCAAGCAGGATGAATTAAATTATATTTTACTTATTTGCTACTCTGAGTCAATTATGCTGAAAAACAATTACTTAAGCTGAAGAAGAATTCAATGAGGATATGTTACTCATACAAGTATTGTTGCATATAACAAGTGTATGCATGTACTTAGTTTTTAAAAATTATTATGTTTATAAGTCACAACTCGACATATTTGTGTACTAGTTTTGAATATATTCCATTTGAGAGTTTAACATGTAGAGCAGCTAAATGCATACCATTCATTTTTATTCCAAGTTACATTTAAGTTGGTTTTTTCTAATTAAGTTTAAATGTTTTGGTGATAATTATTGTATTATACATTACTAATGATTTTTAGCTGTTTAAGATATTTGTGATGCTTGACAATTACTATGTATTAGAAAAGGGTATTTATTACTCCACTTGGAGTCTTCATAAAAACATGCATGGAAATGTTGTCTAGTCATTATTAACCAAATTAGTTGAATCTGGGATTGCAGAAGTAGTACGTTATAAGAATAGAGTTTTTCGATAGATGCAAAATACTATATTGTTGTTTTAGTGCATCATTGGTAATTGTGTTGGGTTCTTAGATAGAAACCTAATAGATATGCTTTATTTTTTTCTTTTTTAATAAAGTCTACCAGAATGTAATGAATACATTGTGTATTATTTCTCCAAGAAATTACATATTAACATTATAATTCAATTTTATTAATGTATACTTGTTTAATCAGCAATAGGAATGGGACCTTGATACTGTCGATACCTCGATATTCTCGATACTGAGTGGAATGGAAGTATGTCTAATACTTTGAGGTAAACCTTTCATACTTTTATATTTTTGCATTTAACGTTATGTTTGATAAGGAATGAAAGGAGTTGAGACAATGTTACTGCCTCGCACGTGTCCCCAAAGAATTACTGGGTTATAGTTCTTGATAGACCTTGACTGTGGGCGAATGATTGCAATATTCCATAGACTGTTGTGTTTAAATGAAAACATGCAAAACAATGGGGGAAAGAGTAGAGTTACTCATGTAACATGCAGTGATTTAGCTGACTACCATGTTTCTGCAATAGCCTGGCTTGGTGACTTACTCCCAGCCATTATATTTACCTACTCCAGTGACCAAAATCTGTGAATCCAACAGAAACAAATCAGAACTTAAGATGTGAGATAATACAGTGCATGGAAATATTTGTTCTTTTCTTCCATCTGTTTGTATTTATGCAACTCAAACTCGGGTCAGGAGCATAGCTTACAGATATACCATATGACTAATTTCCATAATATGGATAGAAAATTCTTTAAAAGAAGGTTTTTAGCACAAAATATAGTTACATAAAAAGGGCATATAGAAAGAATTATTATTGTTGTTAGGCTTGACTGAAAATAGGGGATATATAACCTGTGACATCAATATAAAAAATTTCTGCCAATTGGAGAATGTCAAAACAGGAAAAAGTTTGGCATTAGCATACAATACAAAATTGGTTACATGCATTTACACACACAACTCTACTAATAACACAATTCAGCGAACAAGCTGTCGCCTTTACAGTTTTTTATAAAGTATTGAGTATCTGTGTTAAAAAAAGCAGTATCAGTATTGAGCATCGAAATACATGGTATCGTCCCATCACTAATCAAGAATATATTAATAAAAATTTGTCTTCATAATGACAATGTATTCTCTGTCACTGTATTACATATATTATTGTAATGTCATGATATTCTTCTGGTACATAGTTCGAAGGCTCTCTTGATTAGTTTATCAATAAATTCACTACCAATGGCAATGCTAGCTTTTGATTTTTGCTTTTAAAGAAATACAATGAGGTTTTTTAAAATATTAATTACTTTAAAATTAATTATTTGCTACTCAGCTTCACTTTTTTACCATGGAGTTATGGAACAGAAGGAAACACAACTGGATACAGCAGTTTCTGAAATGTGTTCTGTAAGATCTTGGTAAAAAGTGAAGCTAGAATAGTAAAACATTAATTTTGAGGTACCTATAATACGTAAATACTTGTTTGATTTCTACAGTGGATGTGTGCAAATATTGGTCTGAAATTCTTTCTCTGTATTATTATATTAATAAAAAAAAATAATAAATAATCTTTGAGACCAAATACCACCTTACAAACGGTGCAGACCAAGTCGAACTTAGAACAGTTTTATACATTTCTATTACATTTTTAAATAAAATGATAATTTTGAATAATTGATGTACAAAATTGATAAATCTATTTATTAGCATATTAAGCACTTTCTAAATTTAAAAATTGAGAAAACATTTACATCTAATGTAAAAGCTTTAAAAGTAGGTATAACAACCCTGTACATATGCAACCTATAAGTTTAATAAAATTGCACATAAGTGTAGAAAATATATTACAAATTAATTTAGTTCAGAAATCATCTGTTTTGTATTCTTATTATTAAATATTCCTTTAAACTTTCTCTAACAACTTCTCCATTATGCATTTTTAAATTTTGGGGGAGTTTGTTATAAAATTGTTTTCCTATGTCATATGGTCCATATTTATTGACTTAATATTATGACTTTATTTGTGTATAGGGTTGCCATAATCTGATAATCCAAAACCAGAACATTTTTCATGGTTAGTTTAATTGATTTAAGGAAATGAAATTTTAAGAATTAGGGATCCCTAATATAGGAGAAATGTGCATTTAATTAATAATCAGAGTTTTAAAAGAACTGCTTTATTGCATTTTACCTTAAGTAAGTACTATTATCAAAAACGTATTAAATGTCTTCAGTAACAACATTTAAATTCTTTTTACACCAATTGTATTTCTCAGAATCTGGAACAAAGAAAGGAATTTGGTGGTGTTTGCAATAAATTTATGAAACTCACCTAACTTATATTTTTACACTGTACTGTATTTCCAGCATTGCATTAATTGATTTTATTGTTAATCTATTCCTTTCTTCTGTCCACTGAGCACTCAAAGGGTAAAACTCTCTTTATATTGGTATTATGACCAGGAATGGAGAAATAATATCCCACAATTTTTAACAACAATACTGCTCACTAGAAATAGAATTATGAATGAAGGCAACCCATTTCTTATGTGACAAATCTCAAAACTATTATTCTTGGCCTCCTCCCCCCTCCCAAAAAAACTATTAAATTTGTTAAGTTCAAATATAGTAAACAATCATGGATTTTTGTCTTTGCACTTGAATGTTTTCATTTACTATAAAATCCCTGACAGTCCGAAAAATCTATGGCATATGGCAACCCAATTTGTTTAAGTACTGCTTAACTCTAGTACTTTAATTACACACTTCATCGGCCTCAATTTAGTTAATATAGTATATTATGAGAAGACAGTGAAATATTTTTAATCATAAATATAGCCCTACAATTTTCTTTCTTGTCCAGTTTATTACATTATCCTTAAATATCTGTTTTGAAATAAGAATTCCATTTAGATGTAGTTACACGAGTATGTTTTGTCCATGTTAGATGCTTGTCTACACATAGTCCAAGAAAATAATGCAAGCTATTTTCTGTGATGTTATATTTGCTGGATGGGCACCAGGGTAGCACAGTGGTTTCATTCCCAGCTGAGGGTTCAAGGTTCGATTCCCGGCCCTGGGATAGCGATTTTAAATCAGCCCTATCCATGCCTTCACCTCTGACTTGTGAAGTATCCCCAAGGCCCAACATGGTTCAGATTCCACTATAAAAGCTGTAGGTCCTCTCATTCCACTGCCATTCTCATCATTCTGCCATCAGAGGCGACGGATTCTACCTGCTGGGTGCCTCCACCTCAGAAATTCAGTCATCACTTGGTGAAATGAGATATCCCCCACAGGTCATAGGCCACATTGGGAGTGTTACAAACAACATTTGCTGAATACTATCTGAAATTGTTACAAATTATTACAGTTTTGTAATTCAAATTTAATAGCAGCTGTTTTGTTTAGACTTGTTGCAAGGTTTATAGAGTGTCCAAATATCGGGTTTGCTGATGAGTAGAGACCGGAAGTTTAGGCATTATAAATCATTAAAATAGGCAGGTAAAAAGGCATAAATACTAAAACAGGCAATAAAAGGCAATTAGAAAAACCCATTTATTTAATTGATTAAACTATTCAATAACTTGATCGTCATATTTTAAAGAACTTCAAAGTTTTAAACAAAATGCTAGTGTTGTAATTGACACAAAAATGAAATATTTTTTAAAAAGTCCTGTGTATTGCAATGCCTTATTCGTTGCACATGACAACCAAATGCTTTTTTTTTAAGTTCTCTGGTAATGTTGAGTCTCCTGTCAGATAACACATTTTTCATATGAGAAAATGACCTCTCAACATCGACAGAGGTTATTTGAGTAAAATCTAAAACATAGCATCATTGTAGGATAGTATACTTCTCCAAAAACTGTGATAATGTAGGATTTTGTAATTTCCGTAAAGGGATTCCAGTGCTGAGGAAAGCTTTACATAAGTGGAATGCAAACTGGGATTTTCGACTCGATGTTGCAATTACTGTTGGAAGCAAAGAAATCTTCTTCCCAGTAGCCTTGGAAAGTGCATTTTTGTGTTTGATTGTGCCAATATGCTGTGCTATAAAATACTTCTTTTCGTAGTTCACTGACTGCTCGCATATTTTGCATGTGAGTACTTTACCGTCGGTACAAAATACGTCAAAAGTATTAACGTATCTTTGTAATTTACTGCGTAAAGAAACACTAAATTTCGACATCTTGCTGTTGTCTACAACAACATTGTGCAATGAAAACTGAAAGAAAAACAAAGTTAGACCCTCATTTATTATTGCCTTTTAAAATACACACAAGCGGTAATTCAAGTGCTTTCTTTTATCTATACATTTATTTGCACGGCAGCACTCATTGTTGCAAAGAAAGTAATGGACACCTATGTTGTCTGCAACTTAAAGATAAACTGTCATTGTCACGGAATAACGGTTATTGAAATAAAATGTACCTGAAGGAAATGTCTAATAATTAATAATAGATAAATAATGAAATAAAGGCAACAAAAAACATTTATTTCGTAAAATAGGCCTTTATATTTAAAAAGGCAACATAAAACTGGCATTTCAATCGCAAAGGTATAATTCATACAGATTCACTTTCAAATTGAAGATAGATTTGACACATTTAAAAAGGCATTCTGCCTAAGATCTGGTCTCTGCTGATGAGCATCAGATTTTTCCCAACTTATGGCAGCACTACCTGCATATACAATTATTTTACTTTTAATAAGGTTTGTCATATCATTGATGTAAACCAGTAATAGAAACAGCCACAACACAGACCCTAGAAGGACTTACATCAGACTTTTCCGATACCTAATAAATACCAAGTAGTCCGTTGGCCTGTTTGTGATATACTTGTATTTCAGGGTATTTTGAACACAGTCAAAAACTAATGATAAATCAAGCAACCTACAACCTTACTTTTCTCATTTAATTTTGTTATCACCTCTTGTATAAAATCTATCATAGTGTTATGTTTGAAATTCATGACAGCAGAGATTTAAGAGGTTATTAGCATAAAGGTTTATATAGTATATTAAGAACTACTTTTAAAAGAGGTTACATTTAGGAAATGTAAAGATTCAGATAGATTCAGCAGACAGGCAGATGTTTCTGAAGAACTTCTGTGTCTTAGTTTAAGTCCATGTCACTTGAGTCTGATAACATAACAGTTGTATTCCAAGATTTCATATACTTTCAGATGTTAAGATAGCTATTCTAATGTACCTTGAATGATAGCCCTTTATGAGTAGCTAATAAAGTGAAAACAATTTTGCACTGTTTCTGCAATCCCCAATTCAATTTAACTATGCTGTGGTTTGAGCCAGCATTAATATCCTAGTCTCCGTCCAAAATATGGTGCCTCTGGGTTTAAACCATAACCATGGCTTGTTCAGTATTAATGTCATGATGGCAATTTTATAAACATTGTTGAAAAGTAACATAAAACCTTGTTGCAAATGTGTCTTGTGTTGATCCATGACAGTAATTTTTGTATTCTTATTTATATAAGCATGTTCTTTTTGTTATTTTCTGGAAGAACATTGCTCCAATAAAAGAAGTGGAAAAGGATAAACTGTATATGATGCATGAAAACTTTTCAAATGATGACAAATGTGTGATTCCTTATATTTTATGATTTTTATTAATTGTGATTGTGATAGCAGCTTAAAGGCCAGTATTGTTTTTGCAGAAAAGAAATATTGTTCTGTAATAAAGATATATCATATAATCTGTGTTCATGGTGGAGGTGAAATAAGTATGCGGATTTCATCAGTGGAGGAATACACTGCTTAAACTCAATATAAATAGTAGAATACCCTATTGATGTTTGACTGCACCTTGGCAGAAGGAACCATATAGGTATATTCTTTTTACTGTCATTAGAGGCGAATTGCGAGCATGATACAAAGATGCACTGGATTGTAATTTATTTATGGAGTGCTAGTAGAAGATAGCAAACTAGTGATCCTTAGTAGTTAGCATGACCATCACATGGGGGATCAGGTTTTGGATCATCACCAAAGAGATATAATTTTTATGTAACCTAAATGTATCAAAAATATTCTTAATCATCTCCAACTTGATGATCATGCTCTTTTATGTTGCATTTAATGCCATGATTACATACCTTCCTTTTGAAATCTCAGTGTGTGCTCTTAGGGATGCTAAGTGTTCCTGGGTACCTCTTATGATGTTTTCTCAGATTCAAACAATGTAATGCTATAGTTAAAAGTAACTAAAATGTTGGGGAATCCCAGGTGAGTGAAAATGAATACTGCAGAGTGGCACCAGCCCTCTAACAAATGAACATTCATTAAAAAATAAATAAATAAAAAACGAACAAAACGGAATTATGTCAGTTGATATACAATCTGATTTTAAAACAGTGTAATGTGTGACATTCACGTGGATTTCTCTATTCTTCTACAAACTATTTTAAAATAGCTTATTCTTCTATTTCTTGTTAATTGAGATAAACTTCCATTATACATTTGATAGTACAAGAAAGATACAGTAAGCAAAAATGAGGCAGAGTTTTTAAAAGCAGATCACTATGTGATAGCTTTGAAATTATATGATCTTTGCATGACCATGAGAAAAAAATGAATAGCAACTTACCACTTGAAAAGAGTAGTATTTGAAGATTCAAACCAACAACAAAGAATATCTTGTAAATCACCAAAAAATTTGACATAAATTGTGTGCTTTAACAAGATCTACAATTTTTATGTATAAAGATTTTGCCTATCTCTTACGGTTTATCAATAATACAAAAGTCATTCAGAATGAAGAGGATATGTATACGTTTTATTTTTCATGGAAATATTTTAAACATACAGTATTTTAATCAGAATCGATAAAGCCATTTTTGAGAAAGTAAAAAAAACAGGAAATTATTTCCATGTAAGGGTAGTTTGGGATGGGGATTTTCTTGAAAAATGTTTGTGGAAGACAGTGAACTTCAACTATGCTGCTCAAAGACCTTTTTCTGAATTCAGGGAACTTCAAAATGTGATTTTCCAGTGGCGTCTCAATATTGAATTTTTGGATAGAACATAATACTTCCTCTACTTACTGTAAGTAAGTAGTAGAGAAAGTAAAAGTTGTTAAGATAGTAAACCCATTTCGTATGCTTTTGCTTGGATTTGTTTGTGTTCCTTAAGGAAAAGGAACACAAACTACACCTTCCAGTTAAAATGTATGTGTTTTAAGATTAGGTGAACACTAATGAAAGCTCATAAGAGTTGAGTGTATTAGTTGCTTTCTTCATTAAATGAAGTAAACAGTCTTATAGTGCTGAAACAATCAACTGTAATATTACTTCAGGGGAAGGGGGGGGAAGCACTCGTAGACATGAGGAGTTAAACCACCGTATTAAAAATGACAGGCAAGCACTTTAACCATTCAATTACTAATGTGTACTGCATGTACTTATCTTGATGCACTATTCCTAGTCAAAACACAGAGGAAGACAGAAATGTCATATTTTTGTGCGAGTTTTCCAAGCATTAATTGTATCAGGAATTATTGCAAATATTTTTTAAAATCTCTTTAATACAGCAGTGAAGTCAGTGGTGGCAGTTAAGAATTAAGGATCAGCATTTTTATTGTTTTAATGAAACATAATTATGTAATCTTTAAAAGATTTACTATTGGTGGTAATTCTGAATAATTATAAATAACTGCCTGTGAAAGGAAAAGACTGGATAAGTAGGTTCTATTTTGTGCAGGTCAACTATATGTTTTACAACTGTATTTTGATGCTTTCAAGGTTCCACAGCATTGCAGACTTGATATCTAAAATTCTAATTGACCATTTATTTTGTTCTTATTATTAATAAGCTATTGTCATCTTCAGTTTGCATACTTATTTCATATCCACATCTACAGAAAATGTCTCCTTTCAAACCTAATATCCAACATCATGCATACATCTGCATAGGAAACAGCTGCTGATTAATAGCAATAAATACAAATGTACACAACTTTACAAGGACCAAAATTAAAGTTGTACACATAGAGTAAAGAGAGAGAAATACACTATTTGAAACAGCTGTGTACATATCAGCAGCACTTTTTAAATTTATTCGTGTAAACCAGAGACTGACATACAAATAGGGCTCGGAATTTGAGGACTATAAATTGCCTAAAAATATCCCAAAATGTACCTAATAACTGCAAAAAGAGAATATAAAAATGTGCAAATTAATTAATATTTTTAATAATTTTAGTTTTAATTACATATTTAAATGAATATAATGCTTTACATTAGACATAAATATCATTATACCAGCCATTATTAAAAGAGTATGTGTAATTTTCTCCCCAAATTGTGTTATTTATGGACTCTTGATATACATTAATACACGTATATTGCAGGAGAGATTGCTGCACTGAATTTATCTTGTAACTCAACGCATATTATACTTTGAAATAAGAGTTAAACATTTTTGTTTTAAAAATACAAAATTCTGATGGTATAAAATATACAGTGCAAAAACCTTTATGAATAAAATGCTGCTCCTTTCAGTCATATTTTTTAGATTATGTTAATCCGTATAAATTATTATTGTCTGATTTGAGAAAGAGCAGTAAAAGTATAGTTAAAAGAAGGTGAAGTTGCAAAAAAAGCCATTAAGACCAAAAAAAGAACCAATAGTCAAAAAATTCCCATAAAGGTAAAAAGGGACAAATAAAACCCACCATTTTCTAACCTATAGTGACCCAGAATGAACCTATATTATGTTCGGCCTCGTCTTTAGACACTTGAAAAGAAAAGGATTTTTCCTCATCTTCTGAGCCTTAGTTATAACACTTATAAGTGACTGACAAGGTATGCCGATCACTAAAGTACCCAGGTTTTTAGGGGATTGTGGGTTTGAGCCCAGCATCATGTATGGATGTTTGTAAATGTATGTGTACGAGTACAAGTAAAACTAAAAATCTAGCAATAAAAGGGAAAACAAAAGAATGGGGGGGGGGAGGAATACTTGCATGTACAGAGGTGCTTTCTGAATGTTATCTTTCTTGGGTATTAAAGATATGTCCTTTATTGCACATTGAGGAAAAATTACACGTTACGTCATTCTTTTTATTTGATCAACCATCTATTAAGATGGGGTTTGTAACTTTTCCCCAACCCTTATATAAAGGAATGATTGTTTTATGTTTGTGCATCTTTAAATTAAAAGATAGGATCTTATGAAACAGGATAAGACAATATTTGAGTGTGATTAAATTTCTGACCCTTTAACTACAGCTACCACATTTAACAATTACTTTGTAAATATAGTAAATCAGCTATCAGCGCCTACAAATGCAATGGCAAGAACATGTTCCTGCAAATTCAGACTCTATGTTTATACTGTGTTTCCCAAGAAAAAATGAAAAATATTCCTTAACCTGATGATGGGCATCATGTGTGTGGCCGCACAGTACTAAACAAGGTTCTAGTATGCCATTCAACCGTAACTTTTAGTAAATTTGAACGTCCTCTTTTATGCAAACATGTTCTTCAGGATATTCTTTATTACATTGTATAGTTCAATTTTATTATTATTTAACTCGCTTTCTTTACTGCAGTAAAATACTCTTGGAAACAAAACAGTATAAGATTCTTATATCAGAGCTTTACATTTCTTCACATAACTATATGTACCCTAGTAACCACATTACAAAGAACATAATGTACTAAATACATCTGGATATCGTTAGTCTTTTGCTATTACAAAACATAATGTACAGTATAAAGTGGTGTAAAACACGACAAAATCTAAATTAGTTTGCAGTTAAAGTAGATACACTAAATATCCTATTAGGTTTGGTTTTATCTCTAGTATGACAGTCGTAAGACAATTTATTCACCACACTCTAGATCATTGACTTTTGGGAAGTGCAGTTATAGTCTTCAGAATTGGCTTTGTTTCTATAACATATACAATGTAATTGTGTGCTCTCCACAAATGGGTAAATGACATTCAGCACATCTAACCATTGTTTTGCAATTTTTTCTTTTAGAGCAGAAGATTTATATATTTCTCTCTTCCTATACTGGTACTGGGCATATTAGATGTGTCAACTTTCTTTATTCTGAATTTCTGCTCTAGAAGTACTCTATAGTTCCAATCGGAGCCATGAGTTGAAGCTCTTGAAATCACGTGGTTTTGTGAGAGCAAGAGCAAGGTTTTTCAGGAGCATTCTTCTGGGATATCCACACCAGTATTTGAGAGATAAATAACCAGTGTGTTTATTCCTGCAACATCCATAAGGAAAAAGAAAAATACTGGCCAGCGAAAACAAACCCTTACAACAGAATATTTTGATTTAAGTTCAACAATGCCTACTGCACCTTTTGTAATGTACGAGGGCTGATCAACAAAGACAGACTGATTTTTTCCTGTAGCTTCCATGATAGTTTTGTATCTGTAACATAAATATTTGAAAAGAGCAGGTTTTTATGTATAATGTTGGTAGGTGGCAGTACTCTCGTATTGGTAGGTTGGTAGTAATGCTCTATTTTGTAGACCCTACGTGCATTTCGCATACCAGACAATGGAGGTGATGCATTTTTTAAATTGATTATCACCGGTGATGAGTCATGGCTGCATCATTATGATCCTGAAGGAAAACAAGCCAGCACAGCGTGGAAATCGCCACGTTCTCCAACCCAAAAAAGGCAAAAGTTGTTCCATCTGCAGGGAAAGTGATGGTGATCACATTTTTTGACTAATGGAATGATTTACCAGCATGCAGTTTCCCCTTACACTACTGTTACAGCAGCATACTACACGTCAGTATTGGCTACACTGAGGAAGCACGTTGCAAAGAAACGACTAGAGCTTTCTCAGACTGGGTGGCGACTTCATCATGACAATGCACGGCCTCACGTCGCAAATCAAGTCATGCGGTTTCTGGCTCGATTCAATATTACCTGTGTACCACATCCATCTTATAGCCCCGATCTTGCACCCTGTGACTTTTTTTTTTCCAATCACTAAAGGCAAAGCTTAGGGGTATTAAAAAGTGCATTGATGTAGAAGGGGACTACTTTGAAAAAGATCATGTAAACATTGAATTGGAGTAATAAACATCTGTGAAAAAAAATCAGTCTCAGTCTTTGTTGATCAGCCCTCGTAGAATGTAATAATTTCAGGCTTACAAGCATCATCTGTAGAGGAATCAATATCATCCCTGACGTGCATTGATGAAATAAGGACTTTTTTTATTTATTTTGGGACGTAAGATATGAATTCCCTGTTGCCCAAAAGCAAACTACGTTTACTGGTCCGTATCGGGAGTTTCTTTTTTGTTTATCCTGATTATTTCATAAGTGTTAGGGTTTTTTCACAAACCAGTTCATTAATCAAGTACACAGAACAACCAACTGTCTGTCCATAGTTGCATTGCATCCACTGCAGTTAATAGGTTTGACTATTCTTTTCACAACGGCATTTGGTCTCCTGTCCGTTGCAGAGGCATCCTTCAGGCTGCCTGCCAGGATGTATTTCCATATTTGCCATATAGAACATGGGCGTCTTAACGTGCTAGGCCTCTAGTTCCCGAGGTCGTGGGTTCAAACCCGGCGGAGGGCGATGGATGTTTTCGGGCCTAAAAATCCTTAGCATGGCTTCCTTCGGAAGGGAAGTAAAGCTGGAAATCCCGTGTCGTATATTTACGGCACGTAAAAGAACCTCAAACCTAATAAAGAGGCCTCTGAGCAAAATGTACAATAGGACGCTAAGGACCATAGCAGTTAAAGAGCGCCCATAAATAACACTCAATTTAATTTGACCGTATTGCATGGTTTTCTAGGAACATACTGCCGAAATTTACACCTCCCTCGGAAAGACTCCTGCATTTCATAAATCATTAAATACGCCTCGGCGCGGTAATGTTCCTGGATCCTTGACACAAATTCTTCAAACATCTCTGTTATTGGACCAAGGTTGTCCACGGAGTTCCGTGCAGGCCTTGTTGTAACATCATCAAAGCTAAGTGCTCTAAGAATTAGCAGAGACCATTTCATGGAAGACGAAAGTATTCTGGAGCTGTTCCGTCAGTGACAATTGAGATGATTTCAACATGCTTGCCAGGTAAAGCAAGCCTAACACAGCCTTCATTTCTTCTAAAGTAGTATTGGGCGTATTACTTTCTCTTGTGTAGTTTCTTTCGAAATTTTGCAAGCTTCACATTGGGTATTCCACAATTTTTTCCAAAATACTATCCGGGAGAAACGGCTGCCAACATTTCATTCCTGTTGTTGCATTTCACCTGCTTATTTTACACCTGGGAGATTAATAATGTTTCGCTTCCTGGTAAATGTGTTAGATGGTGGTGGATGGACATTCCACATAGTCACATTATCTCTGTCTATATATTATGGTGAGGTACTTTCAGCAACTTCAGAATTTGCAGAGACTTACGACGCTGCATCATGCTCACTGTATATGTTATTTTCTTCACCAATACCTTACCAGATGCACTATAATCATCAGAAAATTCAAATGATGATAGAGAATAATTTTCAATCTCCTTCACTCATTTCAATAACTCCTTTCTTGGCGTTCCCTCTTGAAATACTTACTTGAGAAGACTGACAGGGTACGATGGGGCCTCGTGGAGCAACCAGAAGATCCAGGATGGGTGATCAGCCCGATGCCTGGTATGGGATGAAGGAAGTGGATGAAAGGAAAGGTGATGGGGCAGTTGGTGGAATGAATGGCGGGGAAAACCGCCCAGACGCCGCTTCGTCCACCACAAATCCCACATGCGGATCCCTGGGATTGAACCCGGGCCGCCTCGGTGAGAGGCGAGCGGTCTAACCACTCGGCCACGGCTTTAAAATTGCCAAAATCACGCTAACTTATGGAAAGGATAAAATTAAAAATTACAAACCAGTACCATTGCTGTCCTCCATGTCAAACATATTAGAAAGTGTAATGTGCGATAAAATAGAAAAAAAATTATCCAAAATACGGAATATTAAACCCCGCACAGAATGGATTTGTAAAAGGGAAATAAACTTACACAGCAATATTTAGCTCTATCAGCAATGCACTTAACGCCTTAAACAAACAGGATCATAACAGGAACCCCCCCTTTTTATATCTTTCCAAAGTATTTAATCTGGTTAATCATGAAATACTTTGAAAAAGTTATATCGCTATGACATCAAAGGAAAAGCTGGTCCAAGCCATATTTAAATGGACGTGAATAATAAGTGGCTGCAGCCACTCCAGAGCAAATTTAATACTGTTGCCTTAATTGCCTAAATTGAGTAGACTACATAATATATATATATATATATATATATATATATATATATATATATATATATACTGTAATTCATTACAACTTGTTCATATCAAGCTGCGCGGCAAGTTCATATGTGAAGACGCTTCTCACTCAGAGGACTGCCAGTACAACTCGCTAACGTGCGTATTGTTTCCATTTCCCTCTCTGCTAGCGCCGCTACATGAAACGAAACGTGGCTTATCGCGCATCCCATCGTTTAGTGAACTCACTGGGCTGCAATGTTTGCAGTCCCAAAAGCGATGTTTAGTGCAATTTCCTGCGAATTTTCGTGGAATCAGATTGTGAAAAATTTCACGGCGATTCAATTTTTTGTTTGTTTCCTGGCGGTAAAGTTTAATCAAATGTGATTTTATATACCGAGTCAATAGTGTGCTTGAACAATGAGTAATTCAGTCGAGTATTTAAAGTACTTAGTTTTGGCGCTTTAACGCTGCAAGAGAAATGTGACATTAAAGTGCGTGGAAGACCGACTCCTGTGTCAAATATTATTCAAATTGCAACAAGCCGCCAAAAACAATATAGTAGGCGTTTCAGTCCTGAAATTTACATGAAATATGAGTAGATATGTGGCTTGAAGTCAGCAATTCCCTTTTCTGTTTTTCCTTGCCTTTTATTTCGAATTAAAGACGACGCAGCCAACATTGCATGGGTTCAAAAGGGGATTTCAGACTTGAAGAGACTATATGAAAAATGTCATAGACATGAAATGTCCAAAAACGATGTTAATAATATGCTTAATTTTGCTACACTTGGGTCAGTAAATGTACAGGCATGTTTAAGCCAAGCCTTTAAGGAATCAATAGATCGTCACAACGATCAAGTCCAAAAAAAATAGGGACACTTATAAATATAATCAGCTGTATGACTTTTGTGGTTATCACGAGCTACCCCTACGAGGATATGAAGAGAGAATGAAGGGTCGCAAAATCAAGGGGTGTTCAGGGGGTTGATTAAATATACAGCAGAAATTTATTCCATATTTAAGTGCCATCTTAACCATTCATTGTTTAAAGGAACTTCTAAAACAATACAAAATGAGTTACTTCAGTACATGCTTGAAGTTTGTAAAGGAAACATCTTGGAACAAATTGAAGCAGCGGCCTTATGCGTCTATTATGGCCGACGAAACTACAGATACTGTTGATATGTTCCAGTTTGTAATAGTCTTAAGGCATTGTAATGCCTTAGATAGTCCTGTTGAGCGATTCTGGGTTTTTTATATTCTGAATGGGCAAAATTGCGATGCAATTGCAAAAGTTGTAATTTCTGAGCTTGCCAATATATTAAAAGATAGAAGAAGCTCATAGGCTAAAGTTTTGATGGTGCAGCGGTAATGAGCGGGACTGTCAATGGAGTGCAAGTTAAAGTTAGAGATGTGTACCCTAATGCATACTTTGTACATTGCTTAGCACATTAATTTAATCTGATAATGGAGAGAGCTGCCAGGCAAAACACAAAAGCTAGGATTTTCTTTTCAAATCGTTCTGCTATACCCTCATTCTTTTCCCGCTCTCCACACAGATTATCAGTGTTAGATTCGTGGGTTAAGAAGAGAATACCCAGTGGTGGATCAAAGAGGTGGAATTACAAATCCAGGACTGTAAATGTTGTTTACGAAAAGAAGGAGGCATTGAAGGAATGTTTTCAAATTTTGTCAGAATCAGATTTCAAGCAGTGTGACAATAAATGAGGCATCTGCTATATTGGGGTATCTTGAAAGTAATGAGTTTTGTTTCTGACTTGAGTTTTTTCCATTTAATTATGCATCATGTAGAAAAACTGTACAATCAACTACGGAATCGCCACATAGATGCTGCCAAAGTTCCAGTGTACATATCTACTTTCACTGCTGAAAGTATAAAAGTAAGAGAAACAGTCGAATTCTGTGGCTTGGCAACAGAAAACCCATACAAAAGACCAGAGCAGCAGCAGCCAAGGAAGTATGTGATGTTATACTGTCTCAATTGAATCTCCGCTTTCAGTTTAGAGAACCTCTTTCTGTGTCTTCCCTGCTACAAGAATCACAGTTTGAGCAACTTAATTCAATATGTCCAGAAAATGCGTTCAGTGAATGCCTAAAACTGTTTCCAGTGTTTGATAAGGACAAACTACATACAGAACTTCCAGTAATCTATTCAAGAGAAGAATTCAGGAATATTGGTGGTGCTGTAAAATTGCTTCAATATCTTAGAGCTAATAATGTTTCTTCCACTTTTTCTGAAGTGTTAAAACTTTTGAAAATAGCCATTACTCTGTCTTTAACAACAAGTGAATCTGAACGCTGTTTCTCTACACTGAAAAGAACTAAAACATTCCTTAGGAACACTATCGGAAAGATAGACTAACTGCACTTGCTATGTTGTCCATAGAAAAGGAAATGATAGAAAATATCCCGAAGTTCAACGAGAGTGGTTAATAAGTTTGCTACAAAGAAAGATCGTCGTGTGTAATTCATCTTCAAATAATTAAGGTAAGCTAACATTCCAATAATCAGTGCACCCCCTAGGTATAGGCAACATGAGCAGCCACTGATTATAATGCAGAAAAATGAGAAAACATTCTTAGTCTTGAAGCATATAAGTTAGATAGAAAACATGTTATTTTGAATTCTACAAGGCCCAATCCTTGGGCGTCTATTGTTTCTGCTATATTTAACCCGTATGCACACGATTGGGGTGAATTATTATACCCCACGATAGCTGTGATACGCCGGTAGCATTTTAACATAAATTCTATAACAATGGTCTTCCACATACCTTTCAATCAACAGGTCCTCCTTGTAATAATAAATTAGTTGAGCAGTTGTACGCATTATCTTAGTCAGTAAACACGTGTTCTCTGGTGTCTGGGTAAAAAATACCCCACGCGTGTGCTAAAGTAATTCCTGAACTGGAAAAATGGATTACATATTCAAACAAAACAAAGACACTAGAACCTATCTAGGTGATAATGCAAGTGTAAACGAGATAAATAGTGAGTCCGGGGACAAAAATGACCACGTTTCAGAAAGTGATCATATGACAGAGCAAGAGACAAAGAGCGGTGATAATGAAGAGGATGTTCATCGACTCAGGCATATTTCAAAGGAAACTATAGCACCTTGTGGAAATAATCTGCACTTCAAGGAATGTCAGGACAAGATCATGTAATATTGTAAGTCATCTGCCAGCTGTAAATGTCCAGCTCGTGAGGCATAATCGTATTTGGAAATTTGATCTTGCTTCATAAATAATGACATCATCAGCGAAATAGTAAATTCCACTAACATACATCTCCTCCATTCAAGGTAACTTTAATAGAGAACGAAATGCAATGCTCACGAATTCTGCTGAAGTAAAAGCTCTGTTTGGACTTCTTTACTTTGCTGGAGTTATGAGATCAGGTCATCTCAATGCTCAAGATTTGTGGACATTGGATAGGACTGGTGTCACGTTGTTCCCTGCAACGATTAGGGGTCAGCAGGTTCTTCTTCCCCTTGCGCTGCCTTCGCCTTGACGACATTCACACAAGGGAAGCAAGAAAGGCGACAGACAGGCTAGCTCCAATCAGAAATATCTTCGAGAGTGTTGTGAAGAATTTTCAGGAAAATTACGCAGTAGGGAAAAACTGGAACCTTTTCGCGGTAAATGTACCTTCAGAAAATACATAAGAAGCAAACCCGTCAAGTATGGCATTAATATTTTTGGTGTAGCAGATTCTCGCATCTTCTATGTTGGTACCTAACCTAGAAATCTATTGTGGCCAGCAATCTGCAGGGCCATATGTTCAATCTAATGCTCCTTCTGATGCTGTGAAACGGCTAATTACTCCGATAAGTGGCACTGGGCATAACATAACTTTTGAAAACTGGTTCACAAGCATTCCTCTTGTAAGAGATTTACTCAATAACCATAATCTGGCATGCATTGAAAACCATAAAATCCAATAAGCGAGAAATTCCTCCTGAATTTGTCGAAAAGAAGCGATGCTAGAAGTATTCTAGCCTATTTTGGTTTCAGGATAAAATGGCTCTTACGTCTTATGTCCCAAAACATGGGAAAGTAGTTCTTGTTGCATCCACCAAACATTATGATGCTGCCATTGACCTAGCCTCTGGAGAACAGAATAAACCAGAACCAGAAAGCCTCTACAATATTAGTAAAAGAGGAATGGATGTGATGGATGAGCTATGTGGAACTTACAGTGTGTCTAAAAAAATCCCCCCGATGACCACTAACTGCATGTTTTGGTCTTCTAAATGTCAAAGGAATAAATTCACTGGTTGTCAACGAAGTTAAGCATCTTGATTCAAAAGTACCTGTCACCCGAAGACATTTCCTAAAAGAACTAGTTCTGGAGCTTGTAAAGGAGTATGTGGCTCATCGTTGTACATCGAAACACTTGCCTTCACAAATCAATCTGCTGTGAGGTCCATTACTGGAGGAGAAGAGCCAAGACCAAAGAAACGTAGACTATCTTCTGGGATATGTGAGGTGTGTCCCCGGAAAAAAAGACCGTAAAACTAAAACTAATGTAAGCAGTGCTACAAACTGATTTGTTAGGAACATTCGTATTCAGTTTGTGGAGAATGTGTTGGCAATGATTCTGATAATCAGAGATATAAAACGTCAACTTTCCAGAACAGACATTCTTTTTGAACTTGGATTGCCATATGAGAAAAGAACAATGTGTTTAGCGTCCTTAATCCCCATATCATCATCAAAGAACAATGCAGTGTTAATTTTTCCAAAATACTTATTTTTAATGTATTGCAATACCATTCAAAAAGTAATTACGTGCATATATAACAGAGGGCTTATTTGAAAGATGTGTATGTACACTTAAGTTGTTTTTGAAAATATAATATTGATAATTGCAAATATGTAATTTTCATCGGTTACTATGTCGGATAAGAACAAAAGTATTAAATATTGTTCAAAACACGCTAATGTTGCATATATAAACATAATTAATTACATTCCAATTTCCTTAATAATCTATGGATTTTTTTTCCAAATTGGGAACGCGCAACAGCCCAACCCATATAAGTCGAAAATAAAGCTTTATAATGAAATCATTCAATATAAAGCCTCTACAAAATGTCTGGGTATATGGATTGATGAAATGACACTCGCACATAGAAAAACTGACTGCTAAACTAGGTCAAATTAATTTCGTTTCAGGGCTATGAATAAAGCAGTAAAATACGGGATTATATACTGGGGGAATTTTTATGCAGGAAGAACAATTTTTAACTGCAAAAAGAACAATGTGCCTGAAACAAACATCCGTGTAAATAACTGTTAGGTATATTACCACTTCCATGTTTACCTTTAAATCTGAGTACCACTAATATATTATGTAAGGAAGCACACAATTAATGATGATAAACAGCACTACAGTACAAGAAATAGGAAGCAATTGAGTCTCATAATTACTCCCAGAACTAGAGTCTTTGTAGGCACTTGATTTATCATAGGATTAAGCTATACAACATTACACAATAGGTATGGTGTATGAAAACACTCAGAAGCAACATTCAAACAGAAAATCAAAACTGCATTACTGGAAAACTGTTTTTACTCAGTAGAAGAAATCACGCAGCATTATAAGTAGTATATTTTTAAATTACTAGAATTTATTACCTTCTTATTTTCTTTGTTTTATAACGTTATATTTTTATATTAACAGCATTGTTTAAATGTATCCGTGTGTCTGTTTTGTAAGAACATACGTTTCCCATGCGCAATATAAGTAAAACCGAATGAAAGAGGCTTATACTTTTTATTTATTTATTATTTTAGGTCACTTTAATCATTCAAGTCTTATTGCGACCATATAAGTATAATACACAGTAACAATGACTAATGAATGAATACCTATACAAGATTAACACAAAATATAAACATAACATGGTTGAATACAGGTATAGAGAGGTATTATTAAAAATAAACACAACATTAATACTGATGCGGTAATTTGTATCACAAATTACTTAAATGTAAATAATGATTGTAATATGAATATGCATTTTTATGTGACATTGATTTCAGATGTTTATTGATTGTAAATATTGTTGGAAAGTAAATTTATAAGGCTTTACTGAAACTGTCAATAATAGCGCAATAATGCAGCGAGGGGGTGAGCTGTTTATCATTATTGGGAACAAGGAAGTTACGTAATGTTCGCGCGTTTTTTCCGTTGAGAACCTTCTGGAATATTTCCTAAAGCATATGTATTCATAATTTTAATTGGATATTAAAATAGACGCTAATGTTGGCGCGTTTTATTAGCCAATAGCAGTTCATTTATAATCTTTAGGCATATCGGGGAGTGGGAGTATATAAAGCTAAGTCCGAGGTAGATCGCGGTCATTTCATCAAAATTCCTAGCACATTATACGTCGTCAGTCAGTCCTTCAGTTCGCCGAAAGCATTCATACACTACACGTCGTCTTCAGTATTAGTTCGTCATATGTCAGCTATAGATTCACAAGTTACGAAAATCTAAAGTATTATAAAGTTAATTATACACAAAGTTGAAGTACGTGAGTTAAAAGTGATAAGTAAGAAGTTATTATAACAGTTTCAGTTTGGCGAGTATCCAGATCAATATGTAAAAGTGATAGTGAACGTGTTCGACAATAAAAATTATAAAACAAATTTCTTCATCAGTGTAATTTTTGGATAAAAGATTCCTTTCCGTTTCACAACCTGTATTGAGACACATGTTCGACCCAAGCCAACAGGATAATAGCTAGCCGGAGGACATTTAAAATGAATTATTTCAAAAACTGATACTAGGGAACGCAAATTGCTAACGCCAGATGGAGCTACAAACCAAACAAATGAATGGCGTCATAAGATGGCTTCCACTCACATGAAGTAAACACAATATAAGATCTCCAAGTTCTAATAATTTACGTAAAAACATATTACGTAAGAACCATTCTTTCTCGCAAATTGGCTACCACAACGTGGGGCTAACAAATACAAACAAATAACAAATAATGTCTCTCGCAATACACACTCCTATAACTCCTTATATTTTAGTACACAGGTTTATTCTTCTAAGATAACACGTGTTTTTTGATAGATGAAAGTCATTAAGAGCGCCAGGTAGATCATTAATTCCAGTCTGCCTCCAGGTGGAGTACAAACAACAGTCCATAAGTATGTGTTTCATTGCCAGGGTACGTTACAGCTGGTGCAGAGTAAAGGGGGATCATGGGAAAACAGGAGTGAGTCAGACGAGAAAGAACTACCTGATTTCGTCGTCGGAGTTTCCAGAGAAGTTCGTAAATACTTGTGGAGCCGCAACGGATTTCGTGGAGTTTGGTGTTCAATACTAGCCATTCTGTTTTGTAGTTTTCTATACGCCAACTTTTAGTGTATGTTATGGCGTTGATATGGTGATGCTGTTGTGAGGTCGTTAGGAGGATATCTGGTAGCTTCTTTAGCAGCCTTGTTGGCTTACTTACTTCCTTCAATGCCAATGTGAGAAAATACCCATGTTTAGATGAAATGCTTTCCAGGCTTGCGGATTTCTGTATAAACAGAGAGAATACCCGATGTAATAGATCGGTTGTGATTATTGTTTTCTGTAGCCAAGCGCATTCAAGGAGTCAATGAAGATCACAAATTTAGTTTCTGCAGCTTGCATTATATATTCCAGGGCTTTCTTGATAGGAGGGCCGAGAGGGACCTCGAGCCATGTCACCGCCCAGGACGTCAAAATCTTAAAATATGAACAAGATGTGTGAAAATATGGCGACTTTCTGGATATTTTTGTTATGAAACTGGTGATAAGTAAAGCCATTGGTCATCTTGGTTGCGACCCTCATTGTGATTATTTTTAAAACGGAGGTCTGTTATTCAAATTTCGCCAGGATGGTCTTCTCTGGCAGATTTGTTTCAAGTTTCCCTCAGTCCTCGTAATTGACAAATGCTATGGAGGTACTCTAAACTAGGCCTGGAATATCTCCATTCCAAATTTCCTTCCGCAATTATTATTTCATTTCGTGTATCATCAGCGTCTACCGCCTGTGGTATGTAGTAAGAACGAAGTAAGCTCTTTCCTGCTTCTAAAATCGTCTGCCAGTGAATGAAGACTTGGATCTGAATCTAAGTTTACGGCTTCTTCACGATGACAATGGATGGCAGCAAAGCGTTTAGGCAAATACAAGGAATTGCAATCCGTGGTCATACAAATGACAAAAGTTATTTTAAAAACGCAATATTGTTTTGGTGTGAGGATAGTCACGAACTAAAAAATGGATACAACGCGATTCCTATAAATGGATTTCTCATAACATACAAAATGAAATGTATCAAACCTTATTTAAAAAACTTATCGCAAATATTGAAGCTACAAAATATTTTTCTATAATAGGGGATGACACTACGGATGTGTCATGCAGAACTCTACGGTGTTTGTGTGCTCCGAATCTGATTCGATGCTTTTATTTAACAGTTGAAATAAAGGTAGTCCTTTGCAACTATGATCGGTTTGTTTAAACAATTTCTTTTTGCTCTTTAATGAGAAATCTATCTTGCAATTTTGGGGGCCAGGCCCCTTCAGTAAAATTGTGGGGAAGCGATGCCCCTCGCTTTGTAAGTTAGGGGGCAGAAAGTGCCTTGCCCGGCCCCTAAGTCGGCGTCTATGCTGTTGATTCATTTCAATGCAAGCATGTACTAATATAAATGCTTGATACATTCCAATTAGCTGGTAGAATGCAAGAGGGTTAGTTGGTTGACATTGTCTTACAGAAGCGCAGGGCAACAATACTTGGCTATATCAATTGCACACTTACCCAAGCATCACTCCTCATAGATGGAGGTGTATTTACATTCCAACAACATAAACTATGCCAATATTAATGATAATTAATTGTTCTTTCACACAAGTCGTGCGTAGGACAAGGTTAGAAAGATAGAATTCAATGCCATAGCGAGGATTTGAACCACGGATCTTCCGGTTTTCGTCCTTCCGAATGAAAAGGACCACACAGACTATTCCCAGAAAATTCAACATACTCATTTTATTTCTCATGTAAATATCTTTAATGTATGGTATTTTAATCAAAATCGTTAAAGCCATTTTTTTTTAGAAAATCGAATATTTCTAAAAAACCTTCCATGTAAAGGGTAGTTTGGGTGGGGAGATCTTCCTGTGGCACGTGTGGAAGGTACTGAACTTAATACCAAGATTGGTGCTTATCTGAGCTTTCGCTTTTGAGTTATGCTATTCACACACACGGATCTTTTTCTAAAAATGCTCTTTTAAATCTGGGGGCCTCAAAACATGTATTTCCGGTGAAATCTCGTTGAATTTTTGGGTGGAATGCAATACCTCTACCTACTATGTACGTGGTAGAGAAAGTAAAAACGATTCTTTTGGCTTCAAGGGGCCTCAAAACATGTATTTCCGGTGAAATCTCCGTATGGAATTTTTGGGTGATATACAATACCTTCTCTACTTGCATTGTACGTGGTAGGGAAAGTAAAAAAAACTTATTGTGGTAACTCGCCCCGACTCAGATCCGAACTAGGAACCTTTGTTACGAGGTAAGACTCTCTAAACCCAGATCAGGGACAGGCGATTGTAGTTTCATGTTTATGGGTATGAAGAGTACACACACACACACACACACACACACACACACACACACACACACACGTGCACGCATGATATTTTGATGTAGGTACCTAATGTTACTCGCTTAGAAGCACCCAGGAGTACAGCTTAAGGTGTGCTGCGGGCATGAATAACATCATCCTCGTGAAGATTTTGAAACCAAACAATAATTAAACATGAAGAGAAATATAGTTCAAGATGCTGGTCATGACTTAAGTGAATACAATTGGCTAGTCATTATAAAGACTGCAAGTCATAATTACAGGGGTAAAAACTAAACCAACAAAGACAAAAGAATAATAATAAGTAAAGAGGTTTTAGCAATGTCCCCCAAAAGTAATTAATGCCAAAGAAAAAGAAAAATCTGAAATGTTATTTCAGAGATGGGCAAAGACTAATTTTATGCAGCCACAAAAATTCCTAAACAAAGCAAAAATATTACTTCATCCCTGAGGTATAGACCAAATTGTAGCATTAAATCATGGAGTTTCTACTCACTACCCACCACAAACGTTTAAAAAGGAATGAATACAGCACTTTAAAATACACCACTCAAAACAGATTCTATTCGCAAGGTAAAAACTATTAATCAAACTAGCAAACTACAAATATAAAATAATATGTGGCATGAAGAATGCCAATGAGTTGTTACGGCGGCCGACGTAATTCGACTCTCTGCCGGCAGTCGTAGCGAAGCCGATCGGCTCCGCCGGCATTCGTGATATGAAGCCACTTGTCTCCGTCTGGCTGTAACTCAAGCTTGTAAATAGTGGTAGATAGCAGAGAGAGTGTTTGTTTTAACCGCCATGCTCCCACATTTAAAGTTCCCTATATACAGAACTCTACCCACATTTGAATGGACTGCCATCTCCTGGAAGCATGCGTGTTTACAGCTTGTTCGCGCTTTTTCTCAACGAACATGTTGATTGTTTGATGTTATGGCAGTTTTTTTATATTTGTCATATCTTTTCTACGAGTTGTAAGTGTATTAATGGCTTATATGGTAGTTTTAACATATATCTGTTCGGTTTCTTCATTGCATGATGAATCATAACCAGGGCCCGGATTCCGAAACATGTCATATTTTAGCTGTTGCATTATATGCATTGCTAATGCCGGGTTTACGACGAACTTGACTTAACGTGATGGGACAACGTGGAACTAAAGAAATTCGGTTTACTAAACTAAAGACTCTCACATTACATTAAATTAATCGTAATCCCAGCATAACCTGTACAGAAATCCTTATTTTGGATCCTAGATTATGAAAATGCATAAGTATTTGTTAGGTATATCTTTTTTTTTTTTTCATTTTATGCAATTTCTATATTAGGGCATTTTTTTCGATTTTAGGTCATTGTCATTTTCTTGCCTTTTCGTCTTTATTTAGTAATTTTCTTGCATTTATATTCAGTAGATATGTAGAGTTTAATATCATTGGCATTTCACACGACACCTTTTCAACCATTAGAAATGTCACTATTCAACTGGAAAATAAGAGTAATTTTGTGCATTTTTCTTGGAAAAAAACTAACATTTCTATTTAATGGTTAGTCTGGAAAGGGTTGCTTATGGGTGGAGGCATCCTTTTTCTTCTACCTTTTTAGTAATAGGCTCTATGGCCTGTTACAACCTAACAGTTGAATTTTCATCTAATGTTTCCTTGGACAACGTAGAGATCTCTGCCTGTTTAAAGGTTAGTGAAGCATAGCTTTTGGGAGTGGGTATCCCATTAGAGTTATGAATTAATGTCCCAAGCTAGGAATGAGACAGGTTAATTAATAAGTGCATACACTCAAGATTCCTATTGCCGTAGGCTGTGAAGATCTCTTTATTCTCAATGAATTTTGTATAATCTGAGAACTCAAAAGAGTTCACACTACAGTTTTATAAGACCTGCTTCAAAAACATTTTATGTTTATATTCTTCAAACAGGTGGAACAGATATATATATATTTTTAATTAGGAATGGGACCTTGATACCGTCGAAGTATGAGATAAATCTTCAATACTTTTTCGATAATTTTAAATTTTGGTTTACTGAAAGTTGTTGCATTTAATAACTAGATAGGGGAAAAGTTGTATAAAGCTAGATAAGGAATGAAAGGAGTCTAGACTTCACATTATTGTCTCGTATGTGTCCCCCAAAGGGTGGCTGGACTATAGTTCTTGATAGACCTTGATTGTGTGGATGAATGAATGCAAACACTCCCTAGACTCTTGCGTCTAAATGAAAGCATGCAAAACAAAAACAATGGGGGAAGGAGTAGAGGTATTCGTGTAGCATGCTGAGTTAACTGAGTTGTGAATGAAGCTATTTAGCTGACATTTCTGCAATAGCCTGGCTGAATGACTCACTCTCAGCCATTACATTTACCTACAAAAGTGACCAAAACCTATGAATCGAGCAGAAACAAGTCATAACTTAAGACATGAGATAATACTGTGTAAGAAACATTTGTTCTTTCAAGAATGCTCATGTTCTTAAACAAAAATCTTTGATTCCTTTATATTCTGCATTTCATAAAATACTTTCTTGATTTTTCTTCAAAATTATAATTGTCTATGCCTTCATATTAAATATGCATATGCTAATGTATGAGGGTGGGTAGTAGAAAGGTTTAACCCACAAACTTACTATGTTTCCGGATGAAACAAATACATATGTAGTAGTATTGAATTATGGTGGAACGGTGTAACATACACACAGTGGCGAAGCGTGACTTTCAAAGTGAGGGAAGCTCCAAGTAATAATTTTCATTAAAATAGGAGAGAACCATGAATGTTGTATCTATATTTTTGCTTAATCTCGGTAAAAAAGGAACTAAAAATAGATTTAAATTTTAAAAATGTATCCAGAACAAATGAAGTGTTTGTTCGCTTGAATTTTATTTGCTTTTTTCTTCTGTTTAAATTCTTGGGGGAAACGGCACTTCCACCGCTTCCATGCACGCTTCGCCACTGCATACACATTATTTTTAGTTGTTTGAGTTTCATGCAAAACATATATTAGTTTATATTTTCAAGATTGCAGAATAAAGAAGGATTGCTAATATTTGTTTTTCTATGGATAGAAAACCCTTAAAAGAAACTTTCCAGCACAAAATATAGTTACATAAAAATTGAAGCAAAGAAATTATTATTATAATAATAATTGATATTGTTGTTATTATTATTATCATCATCATCATCAGCCTTGATTAACAATAGGGGATATATAATCTGTGGCATTATGAAGATAAAAAAATTGCTGCCAATTGAAGAATATCAAACAGGAACAATTTCGGAATTAGCATAGACCTCAAAATTGGTTAGACGCCTTTATACACTAAAAACTATTAGTAAGAACATAATTAGTGAACAAGCTATTGCCTTTATAGTTTTTTATAAAGTGAGTATCTAGTATCAGTACTCAAAAATCAGTATTGGTTCAAGTATCGAGAAATAGTGCCCATCACTATTTTTAATTAATTTTCTAAATTTCTGTTATTGTTATTCTTATACCTGCAAAATTCTCTTGTGTAGCAGTTATATCCATTAGACACCAATTTTAATAAGTTAAATAAATCTCAGTTTTAGGTAAGTTTTTGTAATTACTGTTATATTCCAAAAGATGTTAGAGGTCATTTTTTCAAACGTTTTTATGTCATCAAGCTCTGAGCCAGGCTGATCATAAACTTAAATTTATAAAACTTGATAACCGCCATCAAATATTAATTTCATATTGTAAAGTTTTGTTGAAAACTCCATTCATTAATGTTAGTGTCAATAACATTGAAATCTTCGTAATCTATTAGCAATGGAATATAAATCACCCACATAAACATACCTACTTTTTTTATATTATGAATATTTTGTTTTATTGTATTTAATAATCTATATTGAAAAATGTATGCTCCAACATATTCAAATATGTCAAGTGGCCAATTTGATATTGATACGCAAGATCCTAGGATAGAATCCCGTTGCCGTACTAAGATATATATTTTTTTTTTTTCGTTTTTATATTACTTGTTTAGTAATTATGGTATACATATTTTTATTATTTTAGTTTGTGATATTACTCTGCTTTAGAAAACTATCATCATATAACTGTCCAGTTGAAGTCATTTTTAGAAGGTACGGGCCATTTTTGGACTTTTGTCTTCTTTTAAGGACTGTTATTTTGGATAACACAATAAATTATAAAAAAGAAATTTAAAAATGTTCTTTTCAGAAATAGTACTTTGTTTGAAGGATGAAGTATTAAGAGTATTTCTTTTCACTTTCTGGTGATGACAAGTTTTTAGAAGAAGGGGATGATGCTGCAGATGAACTTATTCATTTTGAAGTGTCAAACATGGCATATGGTGAGCCAACGCTTGAGAATGAAAACAATGGGGATAATACATGGAGCTGGAAAGCAAAGAAATTGTGAATGTTCAAGAGGAACCTTAATCGAAGGTGCATCTCAAGAAGAGGTGATTGGTGTGATGATGTATCATATTTTGAAAGTATAACAAATTCTCTTGCTGCAAATACAGAGTTAACTCTAATCTTGAAGAAAAGCACAGAGAATTGACTATTTGCTCTCAATTTTCACAGAAAATGTGGAAGAAGCCATAAATTTTCACAGAAAATATAGTAGAAACCATCAAAGTAATTTCTATGCAAAGCAAGATAGTGAAAGGTGCATTGGGGGCCAAAAACTTACAAGCCACCCATAATTGGAACCTAATGATGTAAGCAAAATAAAAGAGTGTTTTGCTGCTCATATCCTTAAGGGAATTGCAAATTACCAGAAGTCAGAAACCAGACATCCACTGATCTACTTCTAAGTGTAAGTGATGTTTCTGAGCTGATGTCCAAAAACAGGTTAAAAAAATAATATTAATTGCAATAATAATTTTATTGCTGTTTTAAAGGCCCATCTGTGTATAACAGACTGCATAAATTACGGAAAATAAATTGATGCTCTTAGCTGTCGTTTGAAAGAAGTACATGCTCCTTTGCATGTTATGGCTATCGATGAAAGTATCCTTCCATTCAAAGGTCGCTCTTTTATAAAACAGTGTGTACCCATGAAGCCTATAAAGTGAGGCTATAAAGGCTTAGTGAGGGCTCAGGTTATTCCAGGACTGCCTTCAAGACCCATTTTGAAATATACAGAGGGTGCAAAAAAAAAATGTATACACACTTCAAGCAAAGAAGACTGTGTTAACTGAATTCACACAAACAGAAAATGATGATTACTAATCATCTTAGACCTTTAAAGTTACAACAGTTGCTCAAAATGCCCACCATTGGTGTCGATATACTTCTGAGTACATTGAACTACTGATCGAGCAACATTAGCAAAAGTGTCCTCAGCAATTGCAGCAAATGCCATTTCAATTTCTTCCTGAAGTACTGCCATTGTAGCTGGTTTTCCGCAGTATACAACATCCCTAAGAGTTCCCTGTAGGTACAAGTTCAACAGAGTTAGATCCGGAGAACGTGGTGGAAACTCAGTTGAATCTTTTCGTCCTAATCCAGTGCCCTGGAAGAAGTCTCAAGTACACATTGCTTTGTAGATTTCTGCATTGAGTTCCAAACTATAGCCGAGGATATGCGGCTTGTTGCTGTGCGAGATCTCCCAGATCTGTCTTTGTGAACATTGCATACAGTACCATGAGTCTCAAATTTGTCTCGAATGCATGCAATTATTACTCACATTGGCAGTTCTGTTCTTTACACACGTCTCCATTGCCGTTGAACTTCAACAACATTTTCGGTTTTCCAATACCACTTCAAAATTCCTTTCTGCTGTTCAAACGATAATCTTGGCTCCATTTTGCTGTAGCAATGCTAGTATAATGTAATGAGTCACATCTTTTACAAAACATTATATGATAATCTCGGCTTCATTTGCTCATTGTTGATTTTCCTGTCGCATAGCAACACTAGCATAAACATATGTGAGTCACATCTGTTTACCGAGCATCATACTGCACATTATTGTTGTTTTTCTGTCCAACTTTGAAATATATTAAATAGATATCTCCTGTCAAATTGTGTGTATATTTTTTGGTACCCTCTGTATATAGGAGAAAAAGGTGTTCTGAGCTATCTGAAGCTTATGTGTTGTCAGACTGCTTATATTTGACAATTTGTACACTACATATAATCTGATGAAGACTGAAAGAAAGGGCTCTTTGAACTTAGAACAGCAAGAGTGGAAAGGGCCTTCCGAATATGATGAAAAAGCAACATAAATTACAGCATGGGGAATTTATGTTCAACCCAAGGGCTGATTCGTAGCAATAAAATGGCAAGACAACAAAACTGTGGCAGCGCTGAACACATACCACAACCCAAAAGATGTGGCATATGTTAAAAGGAAGAACAAAGATGGTATCCTGCCCTATATAGCGGTGGCAAAATACAATGAATTTATGGGCGATGTAAATTGCTTTCATCAACAGTGGCAAATGTACACCATTAAAAGAAGATTCAAGTGGGGCATTGTTTGTTCTTTCTTATTGCCATGAAAATTGTGAACAGTTTTATAATGTGGAAGTGCAATAAAGCTAGGTATCTTACTTTTTTATCTCTTGTCAACAGCTGACTTTTGGTCACAAGATCAAAAGGAGAGGAAGAGCGAAGTTAATGGAAGAAAGAAAAGAAAAAGGGGCCAGGAGCAAGTGCTAGATGATATCTACCACAATAAGTTGGAAGGAATTTTCCAATTAAAAGTACAAGAAAACACTGCAGATTCTGTATAACTAAAAAGCAGGAAACTATAACTAACATTGCAAGATTCTTTTGTGTGTTCATCCTTGCTTACAAAATGTCATCACAAGTACCATAGTTAAACTATAGGAATCACCACCACCAAAATTATGCATTGTGTATTGAAGATAGTATATAGTAAAATTTTTCAATTAAAACACCATAATTTTAATTAAACCGCATCATCTGAAGTCCAAAAATCCCATAGGACACATATGTCCCAATTAACATTCAAAAGATTAAGAATGAAAATGAAATCATATCCTGATGCAGAATCTATTCTCTTGCCCAATGGCTGAAAGCATTTAAAAAAAAAATTCTATATGATACATTCACATGACTTTCTCTACCCTCTATCACAGGGCCGTATTTAGAGGGTTTTTTTTTAGGGTTCAAACCACCCCCCTCCCGAAATATCTGACAGTTTTATTTATTTAAATTCATAGCAAACCAATATGGGAAAATGTCATTAGATAACAGTAGGTCTATTGTTAGTAGCACATTTACAAGAAAAAGGGAAACTTAATATTGTCACCTTACATGGGTAAGGTGACCATTCATTCTGGTTTTCAAAGCAGTCTCCATGTTTTGTGCTGTAAGGTGGAATATCTTCATTCTGGAGAGTTTTTCTTGTGTGTATAATGTCTTCAAGCAATTTTCTTATCCATGTAACTCTGTATACTATGGAGTAGGTACATGGTAACTGTGTGGGGTACTGTTAAGTTTAAATCTACTTGTGGAAGTTTATTTTCTTACTTACTTCATTTTAATCCAGATAAATGTTTCTGGACATAGCTACATTACACATTTGTAGATACAAAGAGAACGATAGTCAAATGTTTAAGAACTGGATGAAAATTTGGCCTTAAAATTTCATACGGTTTCTACGCAATCACGAGAAACAACTGAATATTGACAGGACTTTAAGAGAATGACCAAGAAATGAGCAATTCGAATCTTTAGTAATGAATATCTCAGAAATGGTTTATGCCAAAAACTACTTATTTTATATAAATGGCGCATTTTAAAGAGATCTAAATTTTGTATAGTGCATTTTGTCTATCACATAATGTTTACCAGTTATACAAGATTATAAAAAATTCCTTTGAATGAAGAGGACTTCACAGACTATTCCCAGAAAATTCAATATATACATTTTATTTGTCATGTAAGCATCTTTAATATATGGTACTTTAATCAAAATCATTAGACGTATTTTAGAAAATCGAAAATTTTGAAAAACTTTCCATGTAAAGATTAGTTTTGGGGTGGGGGATTTTCCTTTAAAATCCTTATTCGCATCTTTGGAAGATAATTTAGCTTAAATACCAAAATTGTATATAGGTATATCCGACTTTTGGTTTTTGAGTTATGTTGTTCGCATGCACATACGCAAACACACACACATACATGCACACATTCCCCAAAAGACTTTATTTGGATTCAGGGGGCATCAAAACATATATTTCTGGTAAAATCTCGGTATCAAATTTTTGGGTGGAATGCAACACCTTCTCTACCTACTAGGTATGCAGTAGAGAAAGTAATAATGAACAGGAGATAATTATATCAGGAAAAGAGGTAAGCATTAATCTACTTAAAAAACATCTGATGTGTTGCATTCACATGATTTTCTCTAGTAGTTTGCTCTTCTGCAAACTATTCATTAAAGCTTATTCTTCTACGTACTGCTTGTTAATATAGAATTAAATCTTCATACACTTTAAACATTTCATTGCACCTATAAGAAGTTCACAGTAGCCTAAAACAATAGTCAAATCTTTTGAAAGTGGGTTGCTATGTGCTGACCTTGAAATTCCATTCTGTTTGCATGACCTCAGAAGGCAGGGCGTATAAACAGCGATTTGCAGTTGAAAAAAATATAAAGTATTTAAAAATTCAAACTAATAAAAAAGACTATCTCAAAAATGGTTAACACCACGAAAAAGTTTGACATAAATGGTGTGTTTTGAGGAGATATATATTTTTGGTGCAGTAAGATTTTGTATATCTCTTATAGTTCACCAATTATACAAAAGAGATTTAGAATGAAGTGCACTATTCCTAGAAATTTGAAGATAAAAATTTTATCATACAAATATCTTAAACATATGGTATTTTAATAAACATTGTAAGAGCCATTTAAGAGACAATAAAACCTTTTTTTACCTTGGAAAGGGTAGTTTGGGATGGGGGATTTTCTTGAAAAATCTTGTTTTTGCATCCTTGGAAAATAATAATAATCCGTGGTGCTACAACCATGATGATGCTAACTTAAATAGGGTATTTAATTGCCTTTTCATTTTTGAGTTAGCTGTTCACACACACACAACTTTAGCTAGTATCATTCATAGTTTTGACCTTTTCATTCTGAAATTTTGTGAAGGTTTAAATATGGTAACGTTTAACTGATATTGGCTGTTACTATGTAAAACTGATGATAGATTATAGTGTGTGTTTTTACACTAATATAACTGAAAGTACTTTGTACTTGAATGTTCTTTGCTGGATAGATTCATTACCACTCACTAGCAGTGAACATTATTCATTTTAAAAAATATATCACCCCCCCCCCCAAAAGAAAACCAACACGATTGATGGCTACATAGCAATATCCTACAATAACTAACATTGGTTGCTCCCTAAACCTAACAATACAGGCTGAAGATAACATAATATTTTAAAAGTCATAATGAAACAAGCAAAATTTAGTAATTAGGATCATTTCATTGACTAACTGAAAATACTTTTGCATGATAGCTTCCAAAATACCTAGATTATATCCATCACATTACTGTATTAAGAACTGCCTACTGGTTGACAACGCATAAGTTCTTCACCACATAAATTACAAACTTGCATTGGGCAAGAGTAATCATTCTTTAGCATACATCAATTTCTTGTCTTTAGAAAATAATATAGCTAAAGTACTGTCAAGGTTTCATGTATTTGAAGCCTTTCTGAAGCCTTTGTGAAGTAGATTTTGCTGGTGTTTTCTGTCATGTTTTCACTAATTTCTAATGATTTCTTTTTCTTGTTTGTCATCGGCTTTTGGTGGTTAACCTCTTCCTTCATGTGCCACTGTGATCATTATGTGCATTGGTATAAAGAAAGCAATCAATGTTTTGCATAGCTAACATTTTATCTTATACATTATACATGGTATGAGATTCATTGTTGGACTTCAAAGTAAAACCTGTTTAGTTTTTTGGTTCATTCCTTTCTTTCTTTCTTTTCTTCTTCTTCTTAGACTGATAACAACACTTGCAATTTTATCTTCTGCTTGCCCAGAATTGTATGCAGATTTTGTTCTCAGAATGGGGTATGTAGAATATCTGGAGGATATTGTAGCGACCCAAGTTGTATCTGCCCAGATACTACACAGGAGGGTTAGCTCAGGGTACAGGTACCTTGCTAAGGGCTGAAAGGAGAGGGCTTATATATATATTTATTTATTATTTATTTATGGATGCTCTACTGGTGTGGTCCTTAGCATCCCATTCTATATTGGGCATGAAAGACTGGTAATTTTGCTCAGGGGCCTCTTTATCAGGTTTGAGGTTCTTTTACGTGCTGTAAATCTACAACACAGGCCCACCAGCTTTACTTCCCTTCCAAAGGAAGTCATGCTAAGGATCTTTATGCCTGAAAAAATCCATTGCCCTCTGCTAGGTTTGAAGCTGTAACCTCGGGAATTACAGGCTGAAATGGTAACCACTACACTATGAGGGAGAGGTGATGGAATGGCAGAATAACTAATGCTAAATCTGTAAAGCATTGTACTCAAGAGGTTTATTCTACTTGCACTGTCTGTTAAGAGTTCTTGCTGGTCTTGAGGTTCACCAAAATAATAAACACTAAACAATTCTGATGACATGAGAGGCAGTAACAGGGTTTCTCAGACTGAGTGCTACTGAGAGAGTGTGATACTTGGGGTAGCTTATATTGCCTTCAGGTGCTGACTAAAACCAACTCAGCATTCTGTTGTAACAAATTCCCAAACTACCCTGATTTCAATACTTTCTGAAATGTTTCACTACTTTCTGGTTGCTGGTTTGGGTCTTGGTGGAGGAACATTACAATATGGAGAGCAACTAGAGCAAATTAGGGTCTTAGATCCAAAAAGGTTACATAATCAGTCAAATACTTTTGGAGAGATGAATTTTGTTGAGAATATAGATTTTCAAAGGAATTTGCAAAATACCTTGAAGTCTTGGCAGACATAAGTAACATTTATAACTGTGGATCAACAAAACAGTGGCCAGGCAACATCTTAAGTAGAAATTCATCTACTGCTTGAGTTTCCATTAGATTTTAGGTAAGAAATAACAGAACACATATTGTTGAACTTAGCACTATATTTTCTTTATCTCCTTTTGGCTACTGATAACACAGAAATAATTGTAAATTTTTACATTTCTAAACCATTATGTGCTTGTTTGTATAATCAAACCAGTCAAAAGAGAGACATTACAAACATCATCACCACTCACTGGATTGCATGAATTTATGAATACATCTGCATTTTCTGTACGAAAATAATAACCATGTATTTTATTTTCTTCTCTGAAATGAATAATATGCTGGAAAACTTTAAGTTATAAGTTCTGTACTTGTATTTGTCTTTAATTAGAGCTTGTAGAAAAGAAAAAAAAAAGATTAATAGTATAATGGAAACAAAGTATCTTTTTTATCTTGTGTTCATATATTTGCTACAGATCACTTGTTACAAACCATTTGCTTTTAATATAACAGGCTTTAGAAAAGCGGGCTTGTAACTATGGGTCATGCATACCTTTGTAGAATGTTGCATCACAAATCTTCATGTACTGTCCCAGCAATTTTCTAAGACACTGTTACATTAATACTGGCCCATTTTTGCAGTTACTCAGACTAATAGTTTTTCACACAAATGAGAGTAACAATTTTAGAATACATTTTTGACATGTTGCCTATTAAATTATGGTATTATGTATGTATCTTTTAACACAGAAAATTTTTTCATTAATAACATTTAAAAGCCATAACTGCTTTACCATAGATTTAGAATAACATCTTTTCTTTATAAAGCTTTTATTGCATCTTATGAAATCTTGTCACACATCTCTTCTTTGGAACCCTGCTGTTGAAGAGCTGGTTTTTACCATATCACACTTTGTTGAGATCATTTGCATAGGTTTCTTCTCCTCACAGTTCACTATGAGCATATTCAGTTGTAGCTTTTATATCTTCTTCATCAAAACTACTACACTGCTTTGAATACTTCTGCAACAGAAAGAATGAAAGAATACAGAAAATTTCCATGTTGTTCAACCACAGTTGTTTTCAGCAAATTACACCAAAGCTCACTTTCATTAATGTTAAATATTGCATTATGGCGCTTGACCATATATCATTTAAGTTATCTCTGAAAATAATTTTACTTTTAGAATAACATTTTAACCAAAAATTGGGTAGTTCAATATGAAAAGCAGCTTGTGCTATATCCATGTGCAGTGAATAGAAAGTCTTCCTCCGTGGTCTAGGGTTACCATGCTAGCCTCTGGTTTCTGAGGTTGCAGGTTCAAACCCAGTGGAGGGCGATGGACTTTTTTGGACGTAAAAATTCTTAGCATGGCTTCCTTCAAAAGGGAAGTAAAGCCGGTGGTTCAGTGTTGTAGATTTACGGCACGTAAAAGTCAAGCCTGATAAAGAGGCCTCTGAACAAAATTTCCGGTCTTTCACAACCAATATAGAAAGGGACGCTAAGGACCATAGCAGTTAAAGAGCGCCCAAAAATAAAACTCAAATTTTTTTTAGTGAACAGAAAATGTTGTGATTTTGGAACAACTCTTTTAAGTGCAAATGGATGAAGACTACCATTTTAGAAAATGAAACTAATAAAAAAATTCACGTCTCTTAGTGCTGTTTTCAGTTCCTTGAAACTAAAGATCCCATTCATTGGTCTTTTCAAAATACAATAAATGTTTATATATTTACTTTTCTAGATATTTTTACTTAAGATTGATGCAGTATTTCAAAAAAAATTAAAATTTATCTTCCCAAGTACTATAGAAGATGGAGGAGGATGTTTTGAAGGCTAAAATGATAATGAAGAGGAAATTTGGGACTATTGGCTGCTCAAGATGTATGATGTAGATTTTGAGTATAAAAGTAAATTAATTTATTCAATTAAAGAGGATGTCAGTAATTTTCAGTATTACGTTAAAGGTTCTGAACTGTTTCACATATTTCATGAGTCTCATTTGGTACTTGGCCATGGAGGACAAGACAAAATGTTGAAGGAACTTTTGTATAAGTACAAGAATATTGCATGCCATGATGTTAATCCCTTTACCCACCTGTGCAAACTTACATGAAACTCGAAACAGATCTTGGAAAAATTTTATTGAAAATTGTACTAATGCCAACATTTAGGACACACCTTACAAAACTAAAATGGAAAAAATTCAGGAAACCTGAAATCTTAAACACACTCAAGAAAGATGATGGCACCTTAACAACAAATTGGGAGGATTCAATTATAGAGCTAATGAACAAATTATTACTGGATGACAAAGAGGGAATGGACAATGAGTCCAACAAAATTTTGAGAAATAAATTAAAACAAAACTAGCACAACAATCACACCATTTATCCTTTCCACATATCAGAAATTAGTTTTTATTGCAAGAAACTTAAAAAAGAAGGCTGCAGGCCCAGATAACATTAAGAATGAAATATTAATTGTATAGAAGAAAATTTATCACAGTTTTTATGTAATCTATTGAATGATTGTTTATGGTAAGGGAGACTTCCCAAAACTTGGAAAACAGCGAAGTTAATTATTTTGAAAAAAAGGAAAAGATAAAGATCCCATTGAACCAAAATCATATCGTCCAATTTGTCTACTTAACACAACAGGGAAAACCTTTGAAATTTAACTAGCAAAAGAATGATGGAATTCCGATCTTTAATTGGCACAAACAACAATCGATACAGATTTAGAAAGGGGAAGTCAACAGAGCATGCGATAAATGCAGTTCTGGAAACCACTAAGAGATCAACGTTTAATTACATAATCAGCATCTTTATTGATATTTCAGGAGTGTTTGATAACTTATGGTGGCCCTTTTTCTTTGACAGACTAAGGAATCTACAATAGCCACACACTCTATATAAACTACTCCTTGATTATTGTAGAGACAGGAAAGTACACTTATATGTAATAAATAAAATTATTTCTAAACCTATAACAAAAGGTTGCCCCCGGGGGTTGATCCTCGGACCAACTTTTTGAGACATTGTAATGGAAACACTCTTAGAAAAATTTCAAAACATGAATTACGTTACAAGAACTATGGCATACACTGATGACAACATTTTTATTGTAGAAGCTAATAATCACAGCGAAATTGAAAAAAAATGTAATATTCTAACTAGAGAACTATTTGAATGGTGCAATAATTCAAAAATAAAGATTTCACCCTCCAAGTCAGAATTTATGTTATTAAAGGAAATGTTAAAGGGAACCCAATTATTAAATCTGACAACAAGATAATAAGAAGACGCAAAGAAACCAAATATTTAGGCATATATTTAGATGGTAAATTAAATTTTACATACCACACAAACTACACGAGGACAAAGGCAGAAAATATGATGAAATTATCAAAATTAATGCATCATAATTTCAAAATTCCAATTACCACTATTTTAACTTATCACATGAGTATTTTTGCTTCTACAATCAGGAGCAGGAGTGTGGGCATTTAAAATGCACAATATTATCATTAAAAATTTACTTAGAAGATCTTAGAGAAAAGTACTCTTAAGATTTACTGGCCACATCAACAATGACCCTACTTGTAGCTACAGGAATACAGCCCATTAATTTAATGTTGTGATGCCGAGGCGCAAATTATTGACTTCTAAAGGAGAATTTGATAAAGTATACAAGAAATTATTGGGAGCAACTGTAACACAAAAAGGGAAATAAATAATAAACTAATAATGATTTGGCAAGAATGGGATATGTCCATAGGTAGGCAAACATATGGAGTTTTAACAACATTAAGAAACAACTAAAACTAAACCATCTCAATCCAACAAAGGGAACGCTGCACTACCTGACTGAACATGGAGCCTATGGTACTTACTGGGCAAAATTTAATAAACAAATGAATGATAACTGAACATCCTGTAATAAACAAGACATACCTGAACATATGCTCTTTGAGTGCAGCAAATGTAATCAAGATATTCAAGAACAAAGAGAACCATTAAGTGGTCAATATTTATGTGAGATGTTAAGGAATAAAGATTTATATAATCACCTTGAATTATTCGTGAATAAGATAAGTTCCCTAGCTTGGGAAAAAAAGTTTTACAACTAACATAAGTATTCATGTCAATACAACAGACACTATTAGAAGATCAGAAAGGATAAGGAGTACAAATTATAAATCCAACAACACCATCACCGTTAACAGGAAACATAAATTTACACAATGAAAATCAAGAGGACCATACTGAGGGAGGAGATGCAGACAGTATATAATTATTATGCAAATAACATTTTTTGGACCTCAACTGGCAGACATCTTTAGCATTAGAGAAGGAGGCAGGACCCGTGCAGAGGAGGAGAAAATTGCAGATGGCGGGTTTAACTTTATAGATGGAGATTAAGGGATGACTGGGGACAGGAGAGGAAGAAGGCAGGATTAGAGTCCATGGACTCTCATGCAGATGTCTTGGAACAACTGAAGAGGGAAAGGATGCTTCCATATGTGGTATGTAGAAAAATGGCAGATAATTAGCCAGAGCAAAGATGGGATTAAGTGTTATTATGTGCAATATGAAGATTAAAGGTGTTAAAAGTGAATTTAAAATTAAATAGTGGTCATATAGGAGTATTTTACTAAATCCACTCAAAGTGCAATTTAGTAAATATAGCTTTTACTCACTAAAATAAAGTATAAAAAGCAGGTAGATAAAGCGAAGTGATAAAGCGGCAAAAAATAGTGGTTAGATTTGTGTAATGGTTACCGCCAGACTTAGCAGCCATATATGTGTGTGTGTTTGTGGTTAGGTTTAGTAATTGAATATTAGTTATTGTTTATTGGATATTAATGTTTTAAAATACCTTCATTTTAATTGAAGATATATTTTACTTATTAAAATAAAGTATTAAAAGTAGGTAGCTGAAGTGAGATGTAGTTGGTTGTGTAGTGCTGAATACCAGTACTGTAGGTTGCCACCAAGCTCCAATGGCAATATATATATATATATATATTTTTAAGTTTTTTTATATTAGCATTTTAAATAGTTTAGTTTTAACTGGAGGAAGAAATGTATAACATTAAATAAATTATAAAAATTATATAAATTATAAAAAATAAATAAAAAAGATAAGAGGAGAGGGAAGTGTTATAGCATGAATTTAAATAATATAAATTATATTATTTAAAATTGAAATTAGTAATGTTAGTAAATTTAGTTCAAATTTTGGTATTAAATAATTATATATAGTAAAAATAAATAGTTAATTAAAATATATATTAAAGGTAAAATGAGAAAATATGTAATAGAAAAAGGGAAGATTTGTAATAGGGAAGGTTTTAGTTTATATAATTGTAAATATTTATGTTTGTTATTTAATTATTGAAAAACGTTTAGTGTATTTTGAAGTTAGAAAAATCTGATATGTTGCATGCACATGACTTTTTCTACTCTTGTACAAACTATTTTTACAAACGCTTATTCTCCATCTACTTCATGTTAATCGAGATATCAAGATGTTAATCTTACTGCTAATTTTCTTGTAGGTGCAAGAGGAATATGGTAGGCTTTAAGCGATAGTCAAATCTTTTAAGAGCTGGTTGCTATGTGGAGCATTTCATTCTCTTTGCTAGTCTAGGATATAAAAAAATAAATAACGAATTCCCATTTGAGAAAAGTATAAGTACTGGAAAATTCAAACAATTAACCAGAAATAACTCAAAAATGGTTCACCCAACAAAAACATGCATATGACGTAAATGATGTGTTTTAATGAGGTCTACATTATTTTGTGTACAAAAATCCTATCCATCTCTTACGGTTTACCAGTTATGCAAAAGCCATTCACAAGAAGTGGGCTTTTGGGGACATTCCCAGAAAATTCAAGATATACATTTCATTTGTCATGAAAAAATTATGTTAAACATATGATATTTTAATCAAAATCATTAGAGCCATTTTTGAGAAAATCAAAATTTTCGAAAAATTTTCCATGTAAAGGGTAGTCTAGGGTGGGGAGGATTTTCTTTAAAATCTTTGTGTTGCATCTTTAAAAGATACTGAACCTAAATACCAAGTTTGGTATTTATCCGACTTTTCGTTAATGAGTTACACTGTTGACAGACCTTTTTTAAAGGGCTTTTTTTTTATTCAGGGGCCTCAAAACATGCATTTCCGATGAAATCTCAGTGTCAAAATTTTGGGTAAAATGCAATACTTCCCGTACTTACTACACTTAATAGAGAAAGTAAAAAAGAAGAAAGTAATTTTGGTATTATGATTTAAAAGGGGAAATTTTAAATAAATAGGGAAGTTAAATATAGTTATTGATATGTGATGAATAATTAGAATGGTTGGTAAGAATAGAAGTGAAATTGAATGTAATAATTAGGAGTTATAATTATATATGTATTTGTTTTTATTTTATGTGAAAGTGTTATATGTTTGTATGAGTAAGGAGGATTAAGTATATGATTTTATAATTATAAATTTGGAGTATATAGTAGGATGTAAGAGTGTAATTTAAAAAAAAAATAATTTTACTTGTTTAATTTAAATATGTGAGATGAATGTGAAAGAGTGATATTTGGTTTTGTTTTATAATATTTATTGATTTGAAGGATAATAAGAATGGTTGTTAAGTGATGGAAATATTTTAAGTGTGAATGTTATATGAATATGTATATGTATGAGTGAATATATTTGTGCGTTTAATTTAAGTTATCTTATAGAATACTTAAAAATAATTGTTTTAAGTTATTTTTAAATTGATATAATATTTTTAATTTATTAATTTTGATTTTAGAATTAAAATTTGTTTGTTATTTAATTTTTATCATACTTATTTACTGGTTATTATTTTTAAATTTATTACTGCTTTATTTTACTTCTCTTTTTCTTATTTTCTTTTATTAGTTTAGTTTTAAATTTAATTATCTTAAAATCTGTAAATGATTTTGTATTTAAATAGAAAATGTTTTAAGTAAATGAAAAGATCTGGGATATTCACCCTGGTTTAGAAATTAGGTATCAGGGTGATTTATACTCAATAATAATTTTTTAGATTTTATTTATTTAATTATTTGTGCAAACTGTGTCAGAGAAAACAGAAAGAAATGAAAAAAGCTGTTGATGAAACCCATGATAAAATTTCACATTTTAATTCCCATTGTAAGGTTGATTTTATCAATTTTCAATCCCAACAACCTGAGAGAATACAAATTTATAATAGTGTATCAAGATCACTTCACTAGGTATGTTGTCCTATGGCCTATTAGATTGAAGACAGCACTCTTGGACATATTTGTAATGTTTGGAGTTCCCTCGATTTTAAAATCTGATAATGAGAGAGAATTTTCTAACCAGATAATTAGTAATTGGCTCTCTCTGAAGATGGTTCATTATAAGCTTTGGCACTTGCATAGTCAGGGGTGTGCTGAGAATGTTAGCTTTGTTAACCAAGACATTGAAAATACGGTTTCAGCTTCTATGTAAGATGAACAAACCATTTGCTGGAGTAATGGGCCATGCTATATTCAGCTGATGAAGAATTGTACCTTCCATTTTGGAATTAACAAGAGTACCATATGAATCTCTTCTCAGTTGTGAATTAAAATGAGTCTGACAGCTTCTTCTCTGCCACAAGGTATTTTACAAACCTTAAAGAGCAAAGACGATTTGGAGAAAGTCATAGACAATATTGAAACATCTGTAAGCATGGCGCAAATGATCTTGAAGAATAGGAAGAAATCCCCTCTCTCTCAAGACCACTCATGCTACAACCCAAGGTGAAGAAAACAAAAATGGTGGTGTTTAAACTGAAAAATCTGATGTGTTACATTCACATGACTTTCTCTACTCTTGTACAATCTATTTATACAAACGCCTATTCTCCATATGCTTCATGTTAATCCAGATATCCAGATGTCAATCTTATTGGTAATTTTCTTGTAGATGCAAGGGAATTATGGTAGCTTTTAAGCGATAGTCAAATATTTTAACGCTGGTTGCTATGTGGCGCATTCCATTCTCTTTGCATGTCCAGGACATAAAAAAAATGAATAACGAATTTGAGAAAAAGTATAAGTATTGGAAAATTTAAGGGAATAACAAGCAATATCTTGCAAACGGTTCACTCAACAAAAGAAATGTATATGACATAAATTGTGTATTTTAATGCGATCTACATTTTTCGTGTAGTAAAATTTTGTCTATCTCTTATGGTTTACCTGTTATGAAAAAGTCGTTCATAACGAAGAATACTTTTGGAGACATTCCCAGAAAATTCGAGATATACATTTTATTTGTCATGACAATATCTTAAACATATGATATTTTAATCAAAATCGTTAGAGCCGTTTTTGAGAAAATTAAAATTTTCGAAAAATGTTCCATGTAAAGGGTAGTCTGGGGTGGGGGGATTTTCTTGAAAACCTTCGTGTCGCATCTCTGAAAGATACTGAACCTAAATACCAAGTTTGGTGTTTATCCGACTCTTCGTTTTTGAGTTATGCTGTTCACAGACACACAGACAGACACACAGACACACACACGGACATGTTTCCAAAAATGCTTTTTTTTGATTCAGTGAGTCTCAAAACATTTTTTTCCGGTGAAATCTCGGTATCGAATTTTTGGGTGGAATGCAATACTTCCCCTACTTACTATACGTAGTAGAGAAAGTAAAAAGTCAACAGCCTTCAACCTCAGAAGTTATTGTCTGCTATGTCTGTTTTGAAAGAAACCACTGGTGATAATTAGAAGCTGCAAATATAAAGTACCTAATATAAGTGTTAAATGGCTGGAAAAAGTTTATGAGATGGTTGTGGAGGCAAAAATGATGTATGGTATAGAAATATGGGGATTAGATACAGGATGGGAAAGTATAGATGTGGTGCACAGGATGTTTTGTAGAGAAATGCTAGGGCTTATGAAGTCAATTGTAAGACAGGTAGCACAATTAAAGATGGGCAGGGTGACAACTAAGGGGAAGATAATGGAAAGAGCTTTGAAATTTTGGTTCAGAACTTTAAATCTAGGAAAAAGTAATGTGTTAAGACAATGTATTGAATACCAAGAGAATAGCTTAATGAATGATGGATGGGTAAGTAAATTACAGAACATTTTGGAGAAAAATGGGTTAGGAGATATGTGGAGGAGAGAAAATAACGTGAAAAAGCTTTGGAAAAAGGCGAGGAAAAGACTGGAAGGTATAGAAATACAAATCATGTTCAGTGAGATTGCCGAAAAGAGCTCATTAGTTTGTTATAGGCCAATGAAAAATACATGGGGTAGGGTAAAATATATAGACAGTAAATAAAGAAGAGAGAGAATCTATTGCATGGGTAAGAACCGGAGCATGGATGCTAAGAGGGTTAAGACAGGGTACTCCTCAGAATCAATGTCCGATATGTGGTGGTAATGAAGACATTGAACACATAGTATTTAAGTGCCAAGGAACAGAAAATTGGAGAAAAGAATTTTTTAATAATAAGTGGTTGAAGGGGGATAGATATATACTTATGATTGAAATGATATGCAAGGACGCTAGAAGCATTGGACAGTTTTTGTGTAAAGTAAAAAATGAATGGCTTTGGACAGTGGAAAGAGAAAAGTAAGAGGTAGTGCATCTTACTTTGAATGGAAAACTATAGTGAATGTGTGATGGTTAAGTAATCAATAAATAAAAAGTGAAAAACAAGTGGAAATGGGACATGAAAAAAAAAAAATGGAAAAAAAAAGAGCAAGATGATTTATTGACAAGAAATTGTAAAATGTAAATAAACTGTAGTGATTGTCTACTGAATGAGTGACCAGGGTCAAAGTGCAGTAGACAATCAAATTTGTAAAACTCTTAGTCAATAAATATAGTTGTGACCATGGCAGAAAATTTTATTTGGTCTGTGAACATGCTCTTAGGGATGGCGAAGATGAAGAAATAGAAGTTTACCGGCCCAAGTCTCTGTCCAGTCTTTGTTTCCATATGGTCAAAGTTGTTGAAAGAAGAAAATATTATGAACTGAATCTCTAACATCAGGCAAAGAAAATGAAGTTCAACTGTGACAAAAGTCCTCTCACCCATTTAGGAGCTAGTGTTCAGGCTGCCGTTCCTGATTTTGTCAAGAGAAAGGACTGGCAGTTGAAAAGAAGGTGCCTTATGATGGCTTCTACTGACTAGCAACAGTGAATGGCAGTTTTATTTGAGGTCACAGTTCACGGAGTATGGAAAACAATTACTGTGACTTGAAGATGGCCTGAAATGAATGCACTCCAAATAGCTGTAACCTCTACAGGAGGCAGCCAAGGATTCATCACATGCCTTTGCAAGACCAAGTGCCGAAATATCTAGTGCTTATGTGTGAGGGGGGGCAATTATGTGTCACTTAATCTTGTTGCAACAAACAGGGCTTTTCAATTTTGGTAATTTAGTGTTTTTATTCTTTTCATTCATTAAAAATATATTTTAGATATTCGAGTTTTGATTTTGATAATCTATTATTTTCATACTTTTCATTCATTTAGCAGTATATTTAACATATTCAAGTATTCGTACTTCTACAACAGATTTTGAAAAATTTTGGACTTCTTGAATTGTAAATGCCACTCAATTTTCCCATTGCACCAAACAGGACTCAAGAAGCCTATTAATAATTTTAAAACAGCTTTTGAAAAATTAGTCTCTTTGAGGATATCTCTCTATTTAATTATTTGTATGTCTTTTAAAACAGCTTTTTTAAAATTTGTGTGAAACATTAAATTCTCCTTTATAGTATGATTTCTTATTGCATTTAGGTACATTAATCATGATAGAGTTTGACACTGTATATAATGCCTGAGTAATATACAGGGTGGACCAATTAAATTGAGACTCTACAATATCTTCAAAACTAAGCGTTGTAGAAGGAAATGTCTTTAATGAAAGTTGCTTGATATTATGGGGGAAAGTAAATGTCATTAGTCGTGTTTTGTTTGGAGGATGTTATGATAGTCGTTTTAGGGTCAATTTAATTTTTTTAAAATGGGAACCTACAATTAGGATCAAATTAAATTGACCCTAAAATGACCATCACAACTTCCTCCAAATAAAACACACTAATGGCGTTTACTTTCCCCCATTATATAAAGCAACTTTTATTCAAGACGTTTCTTTCTATAACACATAGTTTTGGAGATACTGTACAGTCCCAACGTAAATGGTCCACCCTGTATACAATAATTAGGGAAATGTGTAAAACGCATTTACAGAAGTGCAGAAGTTTATACCTTACCAAAAATCATGTGACATTTTATACAATTCCTAGGTATTTCATATAATGCCTGAATTTTTTACTTTTTTAGTAACATATACCACCAGTTTATGTGTTTGTCTTGATTTTGTTATGTTGAAGTTTGCATTGGAGTATACATTTTCTTTTTCAAATAATTGTCTTTGCTCTATGGATACAGATTCACTTGCTGAGGAGAAACTGTAGGACTGCCCTGATGCCTGAATTTTTCACATATGGAATGTCATATAATGTAAGTAGAAACATATTTACACCTACTATAATGAATTATCTTTATTGTTCGCAAATGTAAGGATTTTTATAGCTCATCTACAATTCTGAATGGTTAGCATATCTGTGAAACTTCTAGTAGTTTGAAATAAGAGTAAAAGCAGTCTCATGGAAATAATACATAAAAGTTTAAGTGGTGTACTGTAAAACTTCTGGGCTATGTGTCTACAGGATCCGTCAAGAAATGAATGCATACTTTATCTGATAATTGCATATTGTTTTCAGAGTTACATTGAATTATCTGTGAAATATGTAATATGTAATTTTCTCAATAGATGTTGGTACTCATTTGTTCATTAGGACTAACATGTAATGACGAAAGTGAATAAAAAAATCTGATGTGTTACACTCACATGACTTTCTCTACTCTTGTACAAACTATTTTTACAAACGCTTATTCTCCATATGCTTCATGTTAATCGAGATGTTAATCTTATTGCTAATTTTCTTGTAAATGCTAGGGGAATATGCTAGGTTTTAAGCGATAGTCAAATCTTTTAAGTGCTGGTTGCTATGTGGCACCTTCCATTCTCTTTGCATGTACAGGACAAAAAAAATGAATAAAGAATTTGGGAAAAAAGTGTAAGTGTTGAAAATTTAAGGAAATAACAAGCAATATCTCGAAAACGGTTCACTCAACAAAAAAAATGTACATGACATAAATTGTGTATTTTAACACGATCTACATTTTTTGTGCAGTAAAAGTTTGTCTATCTCTTATGGTTTACCAGTTATACAAAAGTCGTTCAGAATGAACAACACTTTTGGAGACATTCCCAGAAAATTTGAGATATACATTTCATTTGTCATGAAAATACCTTAAAATATGATATTTTAATCAAAATCGTTAGAGCCATTTTTGGGAAAATTAAAATTTTCGAAAAATGTTCCATGTAAAGGGTAATCTGGGGTGGGGGGATTTTCTTGAAAACCTTAGTGTCACATCTCTGGAAGATACTGAACCTATATACCAAGTTTGGTGTTTATCCGACTGTTCGTTTCTGAGTTATGCTGTTCACAGACACACACACGGACATGTTTCCAAAAATGCTTTTTTTGGATTCAGGGGGTCTCAAAACATGTATTTCCGGTGACATCTCGGTATCGAATTTTTTGTTGGAATACAATACTTCCCCTACTTACTATACGTAGTAGAGAAAGTAAAAAGGATGGGGAAAGTGTGCATAAGGGAAGATCTAGAAGACCTCGCACAGCTACAGGTCCTTCTTGTGTACAATGTACAATGCATTCTTTAAGTCACTAAAGTCTACATAGATAGATTATTGCATGCATTAAACGAGGACGATCCTGATCCCCGAATAGGAGTTTTATTAATAATTTCAGCTTATGGTAACTGAGGATGAGTTTGTGATGAAGATGTGCGATCTGATGAAGTTTATTTCCAACTTAAACAGAAATTGTCACACTTGTGTTTACTGGACACCAGAAAAAGCACTTGTTTATGTCAACAAGGCAGTCATCTTCTAGGAGTGAATGTCTAGTGTGAACTGTCATCTAGTAATTTAATAGGCCCCCTTCTTCTTTGAAGGTACAGTTACTGGTCCCAGATATCAGGAAATGCTAAGCAAATCAATCTTGTCTATTATACATACACTATCAGCCATACAGAAACATTGAGATCTTCTACCAACAAGATGGAGCACCTCCAGGCATGCAGACCTTCATGGATAAGAATCTGCTGGGACACTAGAAAGGTTGAAGATATATTTGAGTCCCTTGTTCACCATGTTTAATACTTATGGACTTTCACCTATAGGGCATCTTAAAGGATACTGTGTATCATAGGAAACCATTATGTTGGAGGCCCATATCAAGGAAGTACAGAAAGTACAGCAATGTGCATATATTCCCATTGATATGTTAACGGACTTTGCTGAAGCAATTATTAACTGTTGTGATATGTGTCTGGCCACTAAGGACACCATTTTGAGAACTGAAGGTAACTGAACAGATACAGGAAGCTAGTATTAAACCTTTGGTGTATAATTAGGAGGGTCAGTCAATAAGTAATGCCTCCTGTTTTTTTTCTCCCAAACCAAGTCTCCACTCCACTGCAATATCAACTTTCTACGTCAACTGGTGGCAGCACTGCTGCATGTTGAAAAATGGCTGACATCGATGTTCGTATTAGACAGTGCCTGTCATTTAATTCTTGAATGCGGAAGGTGAAACGCTCATTGACATTCATACAAGGTTCACAAAGGTGTATGGTGATGCAACAGTGGACGTCAGCATGGTTAGAAGATGGGTTTGTTGCTGTAATGAAGCTGAAGGCCAATACCATTGGCTGTTGAACAGTGGAGTGGCAGACCTGTGACTGCAGTGACTCCACGCAACATTGAGTGAGTGGATGAGATCATTCAAGATGACCGCTGGAGTAACAAATGGATGAATTGTGTCGCATTATGTTCCTCAGTAAAGGGGCAGTGTGATGACGATTATTCATGAATTGAGGAACTCAAAAGTTTGTTCATGTTGGGTATCCCGAATGTTAATGAACTAGAATAAGAAGACATGAAAAACAATAGCCTCTGAACACTTGCAGCATTTCCATTTGGAGGGAAAGGAGTTTCTGACTGGAGACGAAACATGGGTTCAATTTTTTGAACCAGAATCAAAGAGACAGTTCATGGAATGGCATCACATAACCTCACAGAGGTAGAAAAAAATTCAAAACGGTGCCCTTGGCAGGGAAAGTGGTGGCAACCATGTTTTGGGATGCTGAGGGTGTGATTCTGGTTGATGTTTTGGAGCAGGGATGCACAATAAATTCTGTGCAATACGTCAGCACCCTCAAAAAGCTGAAAGCACATCTTCAGCGAGTTCGCCCAACAAAAACCATTGCGGATGTTCTGCTTTTGCATAACAATGCAAAACCACATACCAGTCATACACCACTGAAGTGATTGTGAACATTGGATGGTAAGGTTTGACTCATCCCCCATACAGCCCTGACCTAGCACATCAGACTTCCATCTATTTCATCGTGGGATTCACTTTCAAGATGTGGAGGCCATGAAAACATCTGTGCATCAATGGCTTTGGAAGCAAGACAGTGCATTTTACCACACAGGAATACATAGTTAAAAGTTGGACTAAAGCTGTGGAAAAGGATGGGGATTACATTGAAAAGTGAAAATTTAATCCTCAATGTTGTGGATTTCATGCTGTGTAATCATAGTTTAAGTTTCTTGCAAATTACAAGAGAAAAAAATAGGAGGCATTAGTTATTGACTGACCCTTGTAAGTTCAGTACTAAAAAACAAAGAACTTGCATTCGTTAAAGTGTGTATACAGTTCTTTGACAGACCTTATATAGACATTCCTCTTTTCATGCTTGCCTCAATTACAAATTCCAATACTCACTTGATATTATTGAAAATCCGCACTCCTTCATAAAAGTAATTTTAGAAAAAGTTTTTATAGTCTTGTCCTTTGAATTACAGTATGTAATTCATGATGTATTCAATATCCTTGAGCATTGCTCTCAGTGGGATCCACAGAACAATAACAAGCAAAACTTCTTCATATATTGACTATGATTAAACATAAATAGGTTTCTAACAGTAAAACCTATGTCCGGATGTTTTAAGTATCTTGTGTCCTTTATTCCCTTGTTAAGCACTTTAACTATTTAAAACTTGGCAGGAGTTTCATGAACTATTGCTTACTTTTAATGTTTAATGCATACTTTAAAATTTTTTGCTGGATATTTAATTCCATATTTTAAAGGATTTGTTTAGTACATGCTCTCTAAAACAGTTGCTTGTCAGACTGTTAACACACCGAAGAATGGTACTTTAGTGGCATAATAAACCAGATGTCAGTGACCTGTCATATCAATTTTAACAAGGTTTTACACAGAATACTTGATCGTAAAATAAAAAATATAAGCCAACATTGTTTTTTATTAATCATAAACTTTAACAGTATTTTTCACGACACAATACATTAACATTGTTTTATTGTTTATCAGAAACCCTTCATAAAAATGAAAGATTTTTTCACAACATGAAAATGAAAATGACAGTTCTTAGCAAATTTGAAACTAGTCTCTGAAAATGAAAATCTACCACTAGTTTCTTCAACATTTCCAGTGACTGAAGAAGCGTGATTGCAGTTTCTAATGCAATGCTGTTTTACTACTGCCGAGATTTTGTGACAGCAGCCCCAATTCAATGTTTCTGGCCCAAATTAAAATTTCCTCAGGATTATCACCCATATTTTCAGTCGCAAGTTTGTTGTTCACAAACAAACACTCATAAAAAGCATCTACATCCACATTTCATATTGTTATGGTCAACGCTTCCTAGGAGGTGTTGTGTACCACCTGTTCATAACGTAGGGTTCAAGCAGCTATGAGAATGTGTCAACATTTGACTGACTATGCCTTTTACTTTTATGTATACAGTATTTATATTACATTTAATGTAGCAGTACTACATTAAATAATATCCAAAATCTTAATTCACACACTAAAGCCTTATTTTGTATACTTGATACATAAATAGCTATTAGTGTACAATTTCACACACATCTTGGAGATTTATACTGCATATAAATCCTCAGTATATTATGGCACCATGCATGTATTAAGGCAGATCTTCCTAATCGTTTGCAACAAAAGTTATTTTTACTTTCTCTACTACGTATAGTAAGTAGAAGAAGTATTGTATTCCACCCAAAAATTTGATACCGAGATTTCACCAGAAATATATGTTTTGAGACCCCCTGAATCCAAAAAAAGCATTTTTAGAAACATGTCCGTGTGTGTGTGTGTGTGCGTGCGTGCATGCGTGCGTGCGTGTGTGAGAACAGCATAACTCAAAAACGAACAATCGGATAAACACCAAACTTGGTATTTAGGTTCAGTATCTTCCAGAGATGCGACATGAAGGTTTTCAAGAAAATCCCCTCACCCCAGACTACCCTTTACATGGAGCATTTTTCGAAAATTTTAATTTTCTCAAAAATGGCTCTAACGACTTTGATTAAAATATCATATGTTTAAGATATTTTTATGACAAAATGTATATCTCGAATTTCCTGGGAATGTCTCCAAAACTATTCTTCATTATGAACGACTTTTGCATAACTGGTAAACCATAAGAGATAGACAAAAGTTTACTGCACAAAAAATGTAGATCGCATTAAAACACACAATGTATGTCATATACATTTTTTTTGTTGAGTGAACCGTTTTCGAGATATTGCTTGTTATTCCCTTAAATTTTCCAATACTTATACATTTTCTCAAATTCGTTATTCCTTTTTTTATGTCCTGGACATGCAAAGAGAATGGAATGCGCCACATAGCAACCAGCGCTTAAAATATTTGACTATCGCTTAAAACCTGCCATATTCCCCTTGCATCTACAACAAAATTAGCAATAAGATTGACATCTCGATAACATGAAGCGTATGGAGAGTAAGCGTTTGTAAAAATAGTTTGTACAAGAGTAGAGAAAGTCATGTGAGTGTAACACATCAGATTTTTTTGTTATGGGAGGATAAAGTACTTATATGACATTGTAGTTTTTTGGCATTAGTTTAAAACAGTGACTAAGATTCTACAATGCTTCTGCAAAAGCACATTAGATTGCTACCTGGCAATTGTGATCCTCTGTAGCTGCAGTGTACAACTGCCAAAATGGTGTGCCTGTGTTGCTGGATAGAAACCATGATGCAGTTATGCTGGAAATAAATAGATAAAAATATAGTTAGTTACACAGTTTGAGCAAAGATAGAATTCTATTAAAAAACAACAGTTCAGTTTTAGACTTTTTAAGGCTATATTAGGTGAGAAAAAGAAGTGTGTGGGGTGTTTAATATTCTTTCAATATTTTATGTTTTATAATCCAATAATAATACTAAATCAGCACATGAGCAATATTATTCAGTACAGTAGGCAATTTGTCCGTCTGTGCTTCATTATTTTAAGAATCATCATCTTTTATTAATGCTATATATTTTTCTACAGGATTTAAGTTTGTTGAATTTCACACAGCATAAACGGGGGAACCAAAAGTTGCTGTGTTGTAGAAACTATTTGCCAAAATTACTGCATTGTTTCTGTTGGCTGCAGCTGCACATCAACATTTTTTTCCTTTGCTGTCAAAAACTTAATTACTGATTTCATTTTATGCTTTTTTCTCCATGTTTCTTTACAAATAAACTGAAATGTTATGGAACAGAAGGACAAATTTGAAATTTGGTTGGTTGTAAAATTACATCATTTTTTTCAAAGGGGAACTATTGCAAATTAACTTAACATTTCACTCATAGAACTGATATTTTATATGAAGGCCACAAATTAAACATTTTTCTCTGTGTCACCACATGCAGGGAACCTGTATCCGGGGAAGTTAAACGTCACGGTTGCATTTGTTAAGACTATTCAACAAATAAAATGTATTATAATTAATGGGTATTATTCTGAACTACAGTAATAAAGCAGATACTTCTAAACATCAGCTCTGTTGTCTAAAGTGTCATTAAAAGCTGTGTTGTTTAGAAATAAAAGCTATTACACTATGACAAAAAAGTTTAATGCCAGCAGAAGGAAAAAAGAGTACATAACCAATGTCAAAGGTAAAAGAAGTAACAATTTTACAATAAGAAAATAAAGAAGTTAAGTTTTGCAAGAATTATATGCACATTTGTTCTAACTGCATAAAGGCAGTACTTTTTGGCTTTTTTTGTGCTTGATCTACTTTTTACTTATAGCTATTCAGTAAACCTATACATGCAACTTACATCACCAGTTATGTAAATGAAAATAATCCCTCAATTTCAGACTGTGAATATTTTACCTATAATGGGAATTAATCATTTTTGTGGTGTTAGCAGGGATATGCAGAATGTAGATCTTTATGTATTATTTCTGGCCTTGCTTCTTAGACTTAAATTGGGGGACTTTTCTTCAGAAAATTTCTACATGTCTTAAAAATTACTTCTCCTGGTGGCTCATACCACTTCACTACAAAATAGACAGAGGAAAAGAAGAAGGAGGGAGAATATGGGAGGGGGGGAGAAGAAATACACCAGTTAACGAAAGCTACATAACAGATATTACTTTGTTCTTTCTAAAGCATAAGGATCATTCACCATTGATTAAACTTCATACCTTGCAAGCTTTGTGACTCCTGGTCTCAGTCCAGCTCCCTGTCTTCCTTGAAATGAATCACGTCTGTTGATAGTACACACAACATACTGGTCACAGTGTGAGTTATAAGTTGCATACTTATAAGCTCGCCATACCCTTAAAATAGGTTCTATGAGCTCTCCATTAATGGTTTCAGCCAGCTTGTTTTCAATATCTCGGGAGTTGAGTCTTGATAAGCCTTTGCTCTGCCCCAGTCTGTACATTTCCTGTAGAGAATATTCAAATGATACAGCAAAGTCTTACTTAGGTTTATTGCTTTCACAATTTTTATTTCCAAAATAGTGCACATAGTTTTCAGCTATTTTTCATGGGGGACATATTGTGTGACTCATGTCCAAAGTTTAAAATTAGAGTATGTAAATTTATGGATAACCTGATTGAACTAGTGACAGATTTTCATTGTTTCTGATGCTATTCTGAAGATGGTTATCAGTGTAGTCTACAATCAGTTTAGTGGTAGGAAAGTGTCTGTTATTAAAGAAGACCTAGCTGGAAGTTCACATATCATTCACATTTGAATGGCATCAAAAGTCATCAGCATGGAAATTCGTGCAGAAAATTCAATTATATCTGGAAAGTGGTGAAGTGATTCCCAGAATCATGTGGTACTTATATCTTTCTGTGTATCTGAGAAGCAAGCAGTTGATGGCAAAAATTTCAGAATTTAGTGTGATGTTGATGTTTGAAACATTTGCCAAGCTTATTGTACATCACATTTCAGTACTGAAAAATGACTATTAAGGATCCAAAAACTAAAAGCTGCAAGTGTTACACAGTGAAGCACACATGATAATTACAATGAAAGTTAATGAACACTTGAATTGCTTCGTTAATAATTTGTTACCTGAACATATTTCTTAGGTGATGTTGCCTATATCATCAGCTGAATTTGACTGTCAGACTTGTTGCTGATATCTTACTTGGACTCACTGGATCCTTCTGTTGGTTGGTTCATGAACTTGCACAGTGAAATTCCCACTGAAGACGACCTGCTAAACCAGTTCTTCAACCAAACAACAGACGGATCCAGTGAGTCCATGGAAGATATCAGCAACTCCAACAGTCTAAATCCATTCGACTCACATTGTAATTTAGTATTAACTATTAAGGAATTCAAATTTATGATTTGTTGCAAGCATAAAAAGAAGCATAATGGAACCTTATGGTACCACGGGTAGAGAAGGAAACTTCAAGAATGAAAATATCCATGTTTTTTGTTGGTAAACGGCAAGACTAATAATACAGCTGACTGCAAGTAAACCTATGCTCTTGCAGGGCCACTTTTTGCAGTAACTAAGTGAGGAAAGTGAAAGTTGCTAGTAAAATAAAGGAACTGAACAGTTTTATTTAATTTGTTTACAGTTTTTTTAGGAGTAGACTCATGTACTAGTCGGCCATTATATGAATGCACTTGGGAAGGGCACCACTGTGTTTTGTTAACAATCAAGGCTAGGGATCAGAGGGGAGTGAGGGGCAAAGCAATAGGGAAATGTACGTCACACAATGAAAAAAGTGCTACATGTGCAGGCCCCAGCTTTGCTAGTAAATGCAACTCGCAACTGTCTTTACATGACTGTCCTTCAGATGCCCTGCCCATTTGTTTTGTAACTGTTTAGTTCCTCTTCCCACCACATGCATTCATATCGTGGCTGAGTAGTAAAATATGACTAAGAACAACCAATCGTTTTATGAAACTAGGCAAAGTAGAAAGAGCTGGAAGGATCACTTTCAGGAATGAGCCCTTTTTTGATTGTAATATAGTTGACCTCATATTATTAATCACAAGTTTAACTATATTGTGTAGATTATAAAATATTTTAATGTGGATCTTTCACCTTTTATGGGTTATAAGATAATTTGAACTATTAGAAGATTAATAGCTGTGTTAGTTCACCAGTGAATGAAACATAAATAATGCTTATACAGCTATAGTATTTGTTTATAATAAACTTGGAGCTTTCAGAATTCTGTTAATGTGGAAAAGTTTGGCAGAATAACAGGTTAATGAGATATACAGCATATAAAATCAGCTGTTTAATTTGACTGTGTATCATGGCCTACACAGTAAGACTTAACTGTTGTTCTGGTAGGCATTTTACTTTTATTTGATTTATTTTTATTTTATTTATGTTTTAAACATTGTTTGCCATTACTTTATTTCATATATATACTGCAGGAGCATGCTTTAGTTAGTAACAACTCATGAAAGCATGCTCCTGCAGTATATGTATGATAAGTGAAACGTGTAGCCGACACCAACTCAGTTTTTCACAAGCTGTTATGTCTCTTGGACTGAAATAAATTAATATTATAATTTCTGTTGGGAACCCAAAACATAAAATCTTTCTAGTACCTATTCAAGTGAAGTGTTGGTTAAACTTGTGGCAAAAACCCTGAGCAGGTCAAGGCTTATCATACAACCACTGCTGCCTCTACCTCCATCTTGCAGCTCATGACATTTGAGTGCATCCGGTACCAGACCTCCCAAAAGATGAAAAATCCCAATGTTGGTACCAGAAAGCAAATCTGGGTCTCCTTGTATTAGAGACAACAGTGTCATGGGGATTATATAACCTATAGACTTTTTGTATAAACTTGGTAGTAAAAGTAGTCTCCTTGCATGCAGGGGATTAATGCCATGGGCATTATATAAATTACAGGCTTTTTACACCCAGGTATTACAGATAGTTTAATCTCCACAGCAGTTAGTGTTCCCTTGTGTTGTGCATCACAAGAAATACTATTAATTCCAAAATGACAAACTGAGACAATATGTTCATTTGAGTTCACCAATGTTTGTGAAGTCTAAAATGCAGCATAGGAATTCTTAAGCAGTTGGCTTTAAATTATCTCCATCCATACCATTGTCAATACTTCTTTCTTTTTTAATGGATTACCCTCCTCTTTATAGAATTTACACCCCCAAGGACTTGCAAGCCAATGCCTTGGGTCAGTAGTCTGTCGAGGAGCAAGCAAACCCTGGATCATAGCACATCCAGGATGGGTGATCAGCCCAATGCTTGGAATGGTGGTGAACAAGAAGGAAATGAAATGTGATGAAAGGATACGAAAATTCGCGAATCAAATTTTCCAACCCAGCATTCACCTAGCGACTGAGGAAAACTGCAGAAAAAACTTTGGTCAGGTTGGTTGGCCTTGGGGGTTTGAACCTGTGACCTCCACACATGTTACCATGCCACTACCTTGCTCGGTTTATGTCAATACAAAGAATGTAAATAGCAGCAGCATGAGTCACTGATGGGCAGGTAAACATGGCCTGGTGAGTGCTGTCTGCAAATGCCAGCAGACTGTATGAAGGATGGAATTATTTGTAATCTGTGATGTCTTTGCATAAAGTCTAGTTTAACGTCATTTCTTTTCATCCTGAATTTAATGCTTAGAAATTCCCATGTCTGCTTTCACCTTGATACTTCATTCAATACCATTCATCCAAGAGAACTATTTTCTCTATAGACTGTGACAGTTCAAGAAGAACTAAGGAAAATTATCAACCATGGGGAATAATGTCTAGAATCTGAACCACAGACCTGAAACTTACCTGAATATAATTAACTGCAGGTTTGATGTAAACAGCTGAATTAACCTTAAGTGTAAATTGTCGTTTGAACACAGTATTTACAAGCTGGCTCAGTGATTCAGCAGGTCGAGCAAGATCTAATAATGTTGCTTTGGGATATCCTTGAGCTTTGAGAAACCCGTTGACAACAAACTGCGCCGTTGCTAGATATCTAAAACAAGATGTTTGAAACCTAAGCATTATTATAATTCTATGATGTACAATAAATTATTATGTACTTATTTGGTCTTATTAAAATATGTTTATTTGTTAAATTTATAAATGTTGACAAAATGGAGCCAGTAAATGTCAATATGTTTATCAGTTTTTTAAACGTTACATAGCATTTGTCAGGACATGGAAAGCTCTAAGATAAGCCTACCCAATGATGCATGCCATGTATGACCACTGATATTCGTGTTCAACAAAATGAGATTTAAATTCTAAACTAACACTAGTTTTAAAATTTTTGAAAATCTCACACACCAACAAACATTGTCTATTTCTAACAATAATATGAATTTATATCTAATGTTGGTACTGCATAAAACGTTGTATGGAATTGATGTTTATTGCTTTTTTATGCCACTCTTGAAAATTCACACGTGACATAAATTAAAGGATTATACTCTTGTCACATAAGTAACTATTTACTTTAAAGGAAAAGTACGGCTTAGCAATTATTCACAAGTCTGTTATTAAAATTAAATTCTTTAACTTCCCGGCCACGCAAAGCGACGCTGCTAAATTATAGGATAATGTTGTGAGTAATTAACGGCCTTGTTTACGAGCCGCCACTGCGCAAGTGTGGCCAGTAATTAATATATTTCGCTTTTAATATGAAGCAGCTAGGAGAGTGCAGTAATACTATACAGGCACGGATTCCCTTTCTTTTTATGTGGCAGCGTTCATTACGGTCAGATTCTGTCCCAGGGGAGCGGGTGGTGGTGGGGGGTGAATTATTTGAGCCCCAGCGAGGGCCATGTAACGAGGGAAAGGGGATGGAAGTCGGGCAAAATTGGATGAGAGGGTAGAGTGCAGCGACGCTGTATATATAAAAGGAAAAGATAGGCCATGATAGCATAAAGTGAGTACTGCTTCAATCAAACATCACATACGACAGACAGACGGACCACGCCCACCAGCGACCTCATAAATTGTCAACAGTAGACTTTATCAGGGATGGAGACATTTTCGTCGCAGAATTTAGGCAATTTCCTATGCCACGAAAGCATACTTTACATCTTCCGGTCGCGTGCCTTTCTTCCAAATAGTGTAATTTTACCCCCTTTGAAATTACAAGCATACAGTCAAATATGCTTTAAAAACGCACCAATAGTGGGAGGTCTTGCATTACAAAATAATTATACTGTATGCAAGTTTGCACACCTGATTTGGATGAATGTGTCCATCATAATCTTTCAGATAGCAGTAGTAGGACTAGATCTTGATACAGTCAGCTCTAGAGCAAATCTAAGTTTCTGATTTACTCCTTTGATGTTTGAGGAACTTCAGGACTAGACTCTAAGTTGAACATCCTGCCTTCAGTACTGTTTGTACACGCATTGATCTCTATGGATGATATAAGGATATATATGCTGTTGCAGACCGTAGTTATAAATAATTTATTTTTGGATAGCAGTATTCAGGTATTTAAACTGGCAGTAACCATTATTGAATTGCATAGTACAAAAAAGAATATTTCATAATAACCTCCAATGTATTTTGAAAGGAATTAAGAGTATAAGGTAATTCTGAGAGAGATGGCAACCAGCTCTCTTTTTTGCAAATGTCGTGGAGTGTTAATAATTTGAAAGGTTTTAAACCTTATTACAGATTGTTGAACATGTGTCACATTCCTTTGAGTTTGCTTTTGTTGTTACTTTTCAACTGTCAGTTATTTTCTGCTGTTGAAGAGGTGTACAAAAACATAACTTCCTTGCAAAATAGTTGTCAGAAACTTTTTGTATTAGATAGGTGCAGGCTGTGTATTTTTATTGAGATTCTTATGTTATATTTCAATGTATTTATACAGTCATGAACATCAATGGTGCTATAGACATAGTTGATGGATATAATAATTACTACATATAAAATACACAAAATAAAATTAAAACTAGACAAAATAGCTCCTATAGAAATTGTTTAAAATCTTATATTTAAGATTTTGCTAAAATATTCCTTAATTATATAAAATGGATTGTCAGTCAGTGAGAATCATTAAACACAATAAAATCTGTTAAAACTAACACTCTGTGGCTCTGGAGGTAGACTATGGAACATCCAGAGGAGTAATATGAAACCATTGTTTACTTTTTTCCAACCTAATATTTGGTACGTTGATCTAATATGTAATTGGATAATGATGGTTCTTTGATCTGAAGTACATTATATTTGGCCTACATTTCACATAAATTAAAACTCTGCGTCCGCGCGCAATTCCTTTGGAACCAAACTTTTTAATTGTCATAAAAATTACTCTAGACAGTCTGATACAGACTACCAAAATGGTGTTTCCATGTCAGCTTGAAATCCAGGATGATGCCCAAAAGTTTAACTGTCACAGGTTTAACATTGTTTAAATGTTCTTAAAATATTCATTCCGAAATCATTCACTTGTAACCAGTTGGTTGTTGTCTTGAGAGCCAGAGCTATTGTCATTGTTGGATCATGCATACTTTTCTTGGTTTCATTTTAATGTGGTATCATCAGCAAATTGCGAACCTTAGTGTTAATATTACAAGGCAAATCATTCATCATTACAATAAAAGCGGAGACAGGGTAGATCCCTGTGGCGCAGCTCTATTGCTAGCTTAGCTGGATCTGAAAACTTTCCTTTGTAAAACACCCATAGGGAATGATTAACAAAAAACTTTCAATTAAGGGCAGTTCTTTGCCTCTGAAGCTATAGAACTGTATTTTGCTGATGATTAACTTGTGTGGTACACAGTTGAAGGCCTTGGATAGGTCACTAAAATAGCCCTTGTACTATTATCTTCAAAACCAGTAATAACTGAACTAACAAGATTTTCTATTGCATCTAGTGTAGACAATCCTTTTCTAAAACCATATTGTTAACCAGTAAGTATGCCATTGCTTTCAAAGTACAAGGTTAACTGATCTTTTCTTACTGATTCCAGTATTTATGAAAAAACTGGCAGATGGAAATAGTCTATAATTTATCACAGACTCTCTTATGAAGATTAACATCAGGGAATCAATTTAGTTGCTTGGACATATGCTTTTTTTAAGATTCTTCATGTGCTGTATTAAAAAATCTGATGTGTTACATTCACACCACTTTCTCGATCCACTCTTCTACAAACTATTCTTACAAAAGCTTATTCCTCTATCTAGTTCTTGTTAATTGAGGAAATGTTTTCAGAAACGCTGTTGTTATACATTTTGTTGTAGGTACAAGAGGATGCAGTAAGCTGAAGTGATAATCAAATCTTTAAAAAGCAGATCACTTTATGTTGGCCTTGAAACTCCACTCTTTGTACAAGCACAAGACAAAAATGAATTATGAATTGCAACTTAACACTAAAATTATTTGAAAATTTAAACCAATAACAAAGAATATCTCATGTAGTTTTCCTTTGACATGAAAATATCTTCACAGGTTGTTACTAGAGTATTCAAGATATACATTTAATTTGCCATTTAAATGTCTTAAATATATAGCATTTTCATCAAAACTGTTATAACAATTTCACATAAAGCGTAATTTAAGTTGGGAAATTTTCTTGAAAATATTAGCGTAGATGCTGAACTTAAATGACAAGTTTAGTATTTATCCAACATATTGTTTTTACTTTCTTTACCATATATATAGTAGGTAGAGAAGGTATTGCATTCCACCCAAAACCTTAATACCGAGATTTCACCAGAAATAGATGTTTTGTGGCACCTTGAATCCAAAAAACGCACTTTTAGAAAAATGTCTGTGTGTGTATGTGTGTGTGCGCGTGCGACTCAAAAACGAAAAGTTGGATAAATACAAAATTTGATATTTAGGTTCAAGACCTTCAAAGATGCCACACAAAGATTTTCAAGAAAATCCTCTCACCCTAAACTACCCATTGCATAGTACTTGTTTTCTAAAAAACGGCTCTTAATGATTTTGATTAAAATACCATTCATTACAGATATTTACATGAAAAATAAAATTATATCTTGAATTTTCTGGGAGTAGCCTGTGAATTCCTCTTCATTTGGAAGTAATTTTGAACATTAAGCGATAGATGGAAACGTAATACAAAAAAAAGTTGATCTCTTAAATCACACAATTTAGTTCAAATAACTTCTTTTTATGCCATCAGTCATTTCTGAGATTTCTGTTATTAATGGTTGAAACTGTTCAATACTTAACCATTCTTTTAAAGTCCTGTAAATTTTTAGTTGTTGCTTGCAATGTCATGGAAAAAGTATGGAATTTTTAAGGCCAGCATATAGTGTCCAGTTCTTAAATACTTTTCCCTTTGTATCTACAACAAAATGTGTAATGCAGCTTCTTCTGGAAAGGTTTATCTTGATTAAAATGAAGTGGGTAAGAAAATAAACTTTCATAAGAATAATTTGTATACCCACTTATAAGTGATAAAAGGGTAGAGAAGATCATGTGAATGTAACAACAGATTTTTCAGTCTAGTGTTTATCCAAAATTCTTTCTCTCTTGCATTCACATGCACACAGACCTTTTTATAAAAGGAGGATTCAAAACATGTATTTCCAGTGAAACCTCAATATTTGATTTTTGGGTGGAAAACAACATTTACTTTAACTGCTACGTACATGGTAGAGAAAGTAAAAAGCGACCATCTTGAGCTACCCTATATGGAAGGAAATGCTTTGTCAGTGACTGCATTTTTGTAGTATGAGTCTAGTGGTGGAAATATTATACTGTTGCAACATATTTGTTCTTTTACCCTTCCTTACACAGCAATAAATTCCTTGATACATCAAGAATTGGGCTTTCGATAAATAAACTTTTCAGATGTACAGAGTTGGATACCAGTTTCCCCATTTACTATGTTTAACAGATATTTTCTGGATTTGGTCACCACTTTAGTCATCTATTCTTGCTGTAAATTTAATAATTGTTCTTAGCAGATCATTATACCTTACCTTGTTTGTGTGGCAGGATCAGACACATGTGCTATCCATTCTGCCACAAAGCTCGAAAGGCTGCGAATCCAGCGTCTTCTGAAGGTAGCATTCTCCAGTGAGCGGATAATTCGTTCCATCTCAAAATGTCCATCTTTATCAGTGAAGAGTGTGGCAACAGCTTCAAGACCAGAATTGTGCCATATTGCCTTACCCAGATCAGAACTTTTGAAATGCTCCCAATAGTCATATAATGTCTCCATGAAGGGTGGCAATGCTGAGTTGCTCTGATGCTGGTGATTTCTGGAACCAATCAAGAAATTTATTATGATTTTTTACTACTTTAAGCTCTCTCTAATCTAGTCCTGAGAAATCTGGCCTGCACGCTAATGTTAAATAGGGTGGAATGTGATTTGGTACTGTTAAGTTTAAGAGAAGTGCCATCGCCTTTGGACTATATCTCAGTAAAGTGTCAACCATTTGATTTTAAAGTTGAAAGCCTGAAAAAGCGTAATACATAACATCAGGAAGGTGATTGTCTGTCCAGAATGTTGCTGTTAAACACTTTAATTATGGGGAATAAAACTCAGGATACACTTCATGGGCAGTATTGGAATTATCCTTTCTGTTTTACTTCTTTCAATGAATTTATGACACTGTAACATCTTATAGTAAGTTATTTTAGATATTCAACTAAAGCTGAAACAACTTAGTAATCCATACTTAAATTTACCATCACACTCTGCAAAGTTTGGCTGGTTTAGTGAGGATCTGGTATATTTATTATATTTTTTACTTTCTCTACTACGTATAGTAAGTAGGGGAAGTATTGTATTCCACCCAAAAATTCGATACCGAGATTTCACCGGAAATTCATGTTTTGAGACCCCCTGAATCCAAAAAAAGCATTTTTGGAAACATGTCCGTGTGTGTGTGTGTGTGTGTGTGTGTGTGTGTGTATGTGTGTGTGTGTGTGTACGTGCGTGTTTTATATTTAGGTTCAGTATCTTCCAGAGATGCGACACGAAGGTTTTCAAGAAAATCCCCCCACCCCAGGATACCCTTTACATGGAAGATTTTTCGAAAATTTTAATTTTCTCAAAAACGGCTCTAACGATTTTGATTAAAATATCGTATGTTTAAGATATTTTTAACAACAAATAAAATGTATATCTTGAATTTTCTGGGAATGTTTCCAAAAGTGTTCTTCATTGTGAACGACTTTTGCATAACTAGTAAACCATAAGAGATAGACAAAATTTTACTACACAAAAAATGTAGATCGCGGTAAAATACACAATTTATGTCATATACTTTTTTTTTGTTCAGTGAACCATTTTCAAGATAATGCTTGTTATTCCCTTAAATTTTTCAATACCTATTTTCTCAAATGGGAATTCGTTATTCATTTTTACTTTCTCTACTACGTATAGTAAGTAGGGGAAGTATTGCATTCCAACCAAAAATTCGATACCGAGATTTCACCGGAAATACATGTTTTGAGACCTCCTGAATCCAAAAAAAGCTTTTTTGGAAACATGTCCGTGTGTGTGTCTGTGTGTGTGTGTGTCTGTGTGTGTGTGTCTGTGTGTGTGTCTGTGTGTGTGTGTGTGTCTGTGAACAGCATAACTCAAAAACGAACAGTCGGAGACGCACCAAACTTGGTATTTAGGTTCAGTATCTTCCAGAGATGCGACACGAAGGTTTTCAAGAAAATCCCCCCACCCCAGACTACCCTTTACATGGAAGATTTTTCGAAAAGTTCAATTTTCTCAAAAATGGCTCTAACGATTTTGATGAAAATATCATATGTTTAAGATAATGTCATGAGAAATGAAATGTATATCTCCAATTTTCTGGGAATGTCTCCAAAAGTATTCTTCATTGTGAACGACTTTTGCATAACTGGTAAACCATAAGAGATAGACAAAATTTTACTACACAAAAAATGTAGATCGCGTTAAAATACACAACTTATGTCATATACATTTCTTTTGTTGAGTGAACCGTTTTCGAGATATTGCTTGTTATTTCCTTAAATTTTCCAATACTTATACTTTTTCTCAAACTCGTTATTCATTTTTTTTATGTCCTGGACATGCAAAGAGAATGGAATGCGCCACATAGCAACCAGCGTTAAAATATTTGACTATCGCTTAAAAGCTAGCATATTCCCCTTGCATCTACAAGAAAATTAGCAATAAGTTTGACATCTCGATATCTCGTTTAACATGAAGCATATGGAGAATAGGCGTTTGTAAAATTAGATTGTACAAGAGTAGAGAAAGTCATGTGAGTGTAACACATCAGATTTTTTTGTCTTGGATATGCAAAGAGTATTAATCTGTGGGAAAGGGAATGGTGCTGCACCTAGCAACCAGCTATTAAGAGATATGTATGTGCTTAAAGGCTACTGTATTTCCAAATTGCCCTTGTAAATATATATTCCCCTTACATCTACAAGAAAATTAGCAATAAGATAGAGTCTCCAAATGTTTATCTCGATTAACATGAAGTAGATGGAGAATAAGCGTTTGTAAAAATAGATTGTACAAGAGTAGAGAAAGTCATGTGAGTGTAACACATCAGATTTTTACTCTAATATTTGAATACATATGAAATATGAACAAATGCTTCAGAGATGTACAAACTTCCTTCCATTTAATTGAATGCACAATTGATTGCTGCACTTGACAGAAATCAATTGGAAGGAATTTGAACAGCACCTGTAAACTGACACCTGGTGCTGATCTCAGTTTACATTTCAGATTTCCTAACCAGGTCAAACATAGATCTTGTAATAAGTGGACAACATAAGCATGTAAACCAAAGGTGAAGTGTTACATGATAACAGTAGTCCAAGAGCTAATATTCTGCCATCATTTGTATGTCCAAGGAGCAACAGGAAGACAAGCAATTAGTAAGCTGTCACTAAAATTGAAAAGCCTACTTTATTCCAGTGCGCATTAAATTTCATATTCATACAGACATACCAACACTTAGGGGGGAGGGAAGGGAGTGTATAATACTCCACTCAGACTGAGCTGGTATTTAATTCAAGCGACAGTGTGGAGACAAAATGCCAAAAATCTCGAGATCTTTCTGCCATCAGGACGTAACGTTCTAAAATAAAGACCACTGAACAGCTGATAATCAAGATTCATTCATGATGAATTAATAATTGTGTGCTCTGTTGCTCCTTGAAGGTATCCAAACTGGCCTGATAAGTATGGCTGTAGCCCTAGATAAAACAGTAGAAGGGCCCTTTCTTGTAAAAATCTTGAGTACAAAATTAGAAACGAATTAATGGAATTATTATTATTCATTAAAAATTTGCCATGCCATTACTTAACGATTGGTAATGGTGAATTATTTTTTATAAACAGTAGATATTGCAACATTTAAATAATTTAATGTCTACACAATTTAATTTTAACAACATTGACTCCCTAATCTGCCCACTCCTGTTCCTACATGAAAGCTCAGGTTTGGCATAATTGTGGACATCATAAGAAGGCCTGCTAAGGCAGGCTACAATACTTTCACAGTGCTCCCTAACCATCTGTGCGGGTACTGATTGACTATGAGAGACAGCGAGGCGAAAGATGTGTGACCCATCCCTTGCCAAATGTGGTATTCAGTCACCTAAAGTAATTAACCACACATAGCAGGCTACCCAACGAAAGTCACTGCATGCTCCAGATCTATCCTACAATAAGGGCCACCAACAAGGCTATTTAAAACTGCTTAGGTTAAGCAGCTTTGGGCCTGGTTGACAACTGGAAAGTGCCTCCTCAAACCCATTCCATTTTCTTTACAAACATGCAAGAGGTAGCGTGTAACATATTTATCACCACCACATCAAACTTCTGATACATGACCAAAGAATCCCATCAGAGAGAGAGGTCGGTAGGCATAACAGTGGCAGCTGGCCTTCAACTCTGACTTGCTGCTAGCAGGGTGAGGTACAGCCTGAGTGCTTTTGTTTCGTGCCCACCCTCAATAGGGTTTTACCGCAGGGTTTTTATTTTAGGATGGTGTTTAAGGAATGACTTTTTTGTTTTGGGTGGAAAGAATTAAATAGAAGTAGCGTGTTCTCCTTGTGGCTGTCTGAGAGTGCAGCAACCCTTCTGTACCTTGGTGGGAGTTACATTAAAAATTGAAATTTTTATTAGCTATAGGAATGAATTTTGAAGCCAATCAGCTCTTGGCTGGATTAAGAATAGGCTCCAATGTTAATTGGTATGTCTGCAAGCCATGCAAATGTTAATTGGTATGTCTGCAAGCCATGCAAGGAACCCATGTCGCCTGAAGCAGCGAGTTCTGGGATTGTAATCCCCAAGAGATTTTACCAGGGCACTCTAACGTTGAGGCAGACTGTTGTAGAATTTTGCTGCCTGGCACCTAATTTCATCTTCCACGTATGGAAGAGATGTGGCTTCATGGAGTAGTCTCATAGGGAATGAGTGGCCAACAGAATAGATGGACCGATTCTGCACCCTTTGTAGCCATAAAAGCCAGCTGTCTGTGACCATACCCCAGAACTTGCAGGCAAAAAGTATGAGTGGAATTATCAAGTCTCAAAAAGGTGTAACTTTAGGCAAACAGGCATCCAGACCTTAGCCTGATGTACAGAGAGGCTTTTGTGCCCATGTGGAGAGGTCCCTGATATTTCGTGAAAAGGCTAGACCCTTATCTAGCTTAACTCCCTGGTAGGTGATCGAATAGGAATTAGGTGATTGAACCATTTAATCCTTTGACCTCTGTACCTAAAGGTGGGGCAGTCTGCGGGGGTGTGACGCTTGGTGGAATGGCATGACTCTTGTTTGTGTTAATGGAGATGCGCCAAAGCCGGCATCACTCTTGGACGAGGCGGAGATGCCGCTGTATGGGGTTGAAGGCTCTGAGGATGTGTTTATTAGTGCAGAACAGCAGCCCGTCAGTATACTAGGCTATGTTAACATGCGGCTGGGTTGGAAAAGCTGCCTGATTCCACCTCAGACTTGCTTAACGTTGATGTTCTTCCCGCAACAGCAACTTTAAACATGCACTATCTAAGAAAACCATGTTATGTTGTTTAGCTAAGTAGATAGTCCCAGCTGGATGAGTTTATGTAGGAGGACTGAGTGCCAGGTCGTTGGTGCCCAGGACGAAATCCAAATTGGTATTCGGGGATAGCTTGAATGTCATCCAGTAGTGGTGAAAAGGGGTTAGAATCATCCTCTCGAAAACTTTCGGGAGGGTCGAAAGGAGATTGATGGACCAGTAGTTTGCAGGATGCACCGAATCGTTCCCGACTTGAAAAAGTAAATCCCCAAGCCTCTCTCGCGTAAAGTGGCTAAGGATGAGACACATCTTGAAGACCCTCGTGAGAAAGAGCACTCCGTTGAAAGGAAGGTGGTGGAGCAGAAGGGGTGTCAGGTCCGGCCGTCTTATTGGAATTGAGACGTAGGGGTGCGTCATGGAGTTCACTTGGGCGGACAACAGAAAGCTGTTTTGTGTCTTCCGGGGGCGTCGAAATTTAAGTATTTTTACTTAAAATCTAAATTCAATTAAATTATTATAAAACAGTACTTACTTCATCTAACCATTCATACCAGCCTTCAATTAAAAGACTAATGATTATGCTACCTTCATCGGTGTACCTTCGGAGATGATGTCCTGGGGGGATCATCTCTTGGACGCATAGTACCTTCAAGATATTCGGCCAACACATATGCCTTGGCTTGGGAGTTAAACGCCAGGCCTTGGGTGCCTTGGAGTGGTCAGGTATGCTGACCTCGACGGTTGCGAAGGCTTTTGGCGATCCTCCCCACTCCTCTACTTTCGATGCGCAATCTGGTCATCGTTTCGGCCCACGCTTGCACCTGGTGCTAGCGTAATGTCGGAGACGGAGCTGCCGACTTAAACGCCGTAGTAGCGCCCGATTGTGTAGCTTTCGATGTTGATGGTAGTGTCTCCGTGCCGCTCAGGAACGGCATATGAGGATGGTTAGGTCGATTAAAATTAAATTGACTTTTATTTCTGGACGCTCTGTAACTGCTACGGTCCTTAGCATCCCATTCTATATTGGGCGTGAAAGACCGGTAATTTTTCTCAGAGGCCTCTATCAGGCTTGAGGTTCTTTTGCTTGCCGCAAATCTATGACACGGGACCACCGGCTTTATTTCCCTTGCAAAGGAAGCCATGCTAAGCATTTTACGCCCGAAAAAAAACCATCGCCCCACGACGTATTTGAACCGGCGGCCTCGGGAACAGATGCTAGCATGGTAACCACTACGACGACGATTAGGTCGATGGGTAGGACATTTTGATGTAGGAGGTCTGAGGGATTAACTGTCAGGTTGTGGGCAGTTCGTGTCACTGTGGTGGAGAAGGATGAGACCGCAATCTCGAGGGACGGAATATCGCCGATTCTGGGGTTTGGTGGTGTGGAAGTGCGAAGGCAATTCCTGACGCCTTCCGAGTCAACCTCTCGGATTTGAAACGATGAGTCGTGGTGGCAACTCAAGTGTTAATTTCTGTCAACATGAGATTGTGATCGGAATGAAGTGCGTTCATTGAAGTGACGGCGAGATGATAGAAGTGTTTGATGATCGCGAAATCGATGACTGATGACAATCTTCCATCTCACGGATGATGTGTGGGTTTCCAGGGACCCTGCACTTGAAGCTGAGGGTGCGGGTCTATTGGGCGAATGATTGAATTGCCTCTAGCGTCCGTCCGGCGACCACAATGCCAACACAGATGTTTGGCATTGAAGTCGCCGACCAGAATAGCATTGGGATGTAGGACTACGTTTGTGAGGGATACGAACTGCCTTCCAGGGGGGATGGTACACAGAAACTACCATGACCTCCGCAGCGCCAAGGTCCAAGCAAACTGCCGTGGCCTTTTGAGTTGGAAGGGTTAGGGTTTTGCTTAACTGGGACTGGCATTATTCTGTGTATGGTTATATGTATCTGTGGAACACAAGGCACATGTGGAGCACGCGGGGGCTGTTGCACAACCTGGGCGAGCGTAGGCTGATGGCGGCTCCTGCTAATGTGGGCGCTGCTGATGGTTGGTGGCTGTAGACTTCGAAGTAGACTGGGCCAGTCCTGGGCGTTGTGGTGGAAGGACGCCCTTGGTCCTTTTTAGCTGGCTGTGTGCCTCTGGGGCGACTGTTGAGGTGTGGAGGCGATGACGGCCTTCCTTGTTGGATACTTGCCGTAGCAGGCCACGGCCTCACCGTTACAGTTTGCACACGTAGGCAATTTCGCGAAGGAACTTGGCAGACCTCTTTAGAGTGGAAGGCACCGCACCGATGCAGCGCAGTTTACAGTGACAGAAGTGACTAAGAGTGGTTAAATCCGACACCAGTGGCATTGAGGAGGGCCGCCAGAGCTTCTGGATGCCTATAACTTTACCCGGAGGTAACAGATGGTTGTGACGCCATCTATCTTGGTCTCCGAGGCGTTAGCCCACTCCACTAATACTACAAAGAGGGGGCCGGGGATTTTAGCTGCATGACCATTAGAAGCGGGTTTGGTGAGCTACTTCACCACTGTATGCCCTCTGGTGGCAGAGGTCATTCTAAATGTTGCCCATGGTATGTCGAAGGGGAGCTCCCGTATGACTACGGATGTCTCTAAGCTTATCAAGGCTGAAGGTAAAATAAGGTATGTATCTCCTACCTAGGGAAGACAGGAGGAGCTGGAAAGATGAAGCGGTTCTTTCTCGTCTACGTGCACACCCCGCCAGATAAGCCATTTATTGAAAAAGATAGCCCTGTGGCTGTTACAATGAACGCAGCCTTACAGGTAAAATTTACATCAGGTTACAAAAAAAACAATATATTTACAGAAAACAATACAAGGACGGCCATCTGCCCCCAGGAGGAACAGCCCCACAAGAACCAAAATTATAATAGGTATAAGATCAGAAGGAAATAAGTTAGCATTCAGCCAAATAAAACATGGAATGTCCCGCAAATAGGTTGTAAAAGGAGTTTAAAATGTCACAGTACAAGAAACTAAACACTCAGTATCACTCACACGCGCAGTACCGACAGAAGAATAAACACTGCAGCGAGAACACGTACAACAGAAAACAAGAACTAAATCTGTCGAACACGGCGGTGTTTCCGGTGACGAAGCTCGGCCGTACCTATAGCCCTGGCCCCGACAGCGTAAGCATGATCTTAAGGAAGCCCACCGAACCCCAGAAGTCGCTCACGGTGATAGGCGGAATGTGTCGCCTGACTGGCCCCTGCTGACGGGAGGGCGCGTCACTAGGCGGGGAGTTCGTCGTCGCTTCGGCGACACTCTAATCTTTGAAATTCAGCTTTATCGCCATCTGTGGAGATGTCAGATGAGCTGGTCTCGTGGCCTACCATCGTGGAGTGAGCTGACTCGACCTTCGACCTCTCGAATATGGCCGAAATATGACGTCATTATTGTATCAATCCGAGGGCTCGGGCTCAGACGTTTGGCCTACAAGTATGTGTTGGTACAAGTTGAGGGCCCTTATCAGATGGCTGATTGGCCGTTGCCAATCGTTTTGTCTTGCCATTTCCGCCCTGACGGCGGACTTCAAGGATGTGCCTGCCTCAGCAAAGCTCAAGGCGGGCACGTTCGCTGCGCCAGTGCTAGTGCTGAGGTCGTTGAATCCTGAATAGCAGATCGGGACCTGCTCTCAGGATGATGAGGGTTGCGTGTATATATAGGCAATGGGATGGGGTGAGCATATTTCACTGCACCCGAGGGCACAACACAATCACACTTAACTGGCCTCTTACCCTCAACAGCTGGTGCCTATAAACTTGACCAACAGAGGGCCGAACACCTAATGTGCGTATAAAACGTCTGAATACGCTGGCTTTGGCCTTGTTGTTCGCCTACTACTGATATAGTCGCAGGTGTTGATGACTGCTGCTCAGGACCACCTGAACCTGCCCCGCAGGGTCACTACACTGAAGAGGTGGTCAGCCGCCGGCTATAGAGATGATTGACCGGTCTGTTTTTACCAGAAACTGACCGGCCGTGAAGTAAATTGTCGGAAAGCAGTATTGGGCTTGGTGACCAGGTGGATGAGTGACTGCTGAGATTAGGCACCCAAGATATGCAGGGCTGCCAGTTGACTCAAGCGTTTTGGTCGCTGTAGCTCTCTTCTCCAAAAAGCTGCTTAACCGATGTTAGTGGTCACTTGGTGGTTGAAAGACCGCGATTTTTTTTTACTTTCTCTACTACGTACAGTAAGTAGGGGAAGTATTGTGTTCCACCCAAAAATTCGATACCGAGATTTCACCGGAAATACATGTTTTGAGACATCCTGAGTCCAAAAAAAGCATTTTTGGAAACATGTCCGTGTGTCTGTGAACAGCATAGCTGAGAAACGAACAGTCGGATAAACACCAAACTTGGTATTTAGGTTCAGTATCTTCCAGAGATGCGACGCGAAGGTTTTCGAAGAAAATACCCCCACCCCAGATTACCCTTTACATGGAAGATTTTTCGAAATGTTTAATTTTCTCAAAAATGGCTCTAATGATTTTGATTAAAATATCATATGTTTAAGATATTTTCATGACAAATAAAATGTATATATTGAATTTTCTGGGAATGTCTCAAAAATTTCCTTCTTTTTTGAACGACTTTTGCATAACTGGTAAACCATAAGAGATAGACAAAATTTTACTACACAAAAGATGTAGATCGCGTTAAAATACACAATTTATATCATATACATTTTTTTTTTGTTGAGTGAACCATTTTCCAGATATTACTTGTTATTCCCTTAAATTTTTCAATACTTATTTTCTATAATGGGAATTCGTTATTCATTTTTTTTGTCTTGGATGCAAAGAGTATTAATCTGTGGCAAAGGGGAATGGTGCTGCACCTAGCAACCAGCTATTAAGAGATATGTATGTGCTTAAAGGCTACTGTATTTCTATATTGCCCTTGTAAATATATATTGCCCTTACATCTACAAGAAAATTAACAATAAGATAGAGTTTGCAAATGTTTATCTCGATTAACATGAAGTAGATGGAGAATAAGCGTTTGTAAAAATAGTTTGTACAAGAGTAGAGAAAGTCATGTGAGTGTAACACATCAGATTTTTTTCAAATATGGTTATGCACCCTGTCGCCACTGCTGCTCCTTCGTCCACGAAGTTTCCATCTGTACCACTGCACCAACGGTGCAGAGTCGAAATACGAACATAAGTCTTCTGCACTGCTACTCCCCTAAAAATACGCAGTCCAATATGCATCGTTCGCTCAGCTCCCAGTATACTAGTCCCGGGCATCCTTTCCCCAACCGGCTTCAAAGCGAACGGAAAGCTTTGAAGCCTGACCATAAACCCATCAGTAAACGATTAGTAGGGTCTTCCCATCCCTTAAACACAACACGTGGTCCTTTCTCCAGCTCCACCAAAGCAAAGCGTTGTTGCAATGTCATTTCTGCTGTTTCTTCGGTTTTATTTTAGCAGCTGTGACTGTTCGCTCGTGCTTTTCTTCCATGTTCAGCTAAGCTTCTATATTACTTCTTCAGAGAAGTTATATAGTGTTTTACTTAGTGCAGTTTTGTAAGTTTAGCAGTGTTTAATAGTTATTAGCGTTTAATAGTTTAATTAAGATGTGGAGACCTTGGGAAACGAACCAAGTTGATGCCCCTCCGGTCGCACCAGCAAGTGACCCTCTGCCGAATATCAGTAATGCCAAGACCACGAAGAAAAGGGCTACAAAAACTGAATAAGCAAAGCCAGATTTTTATGTGTAATGTTCAAGAACATGTAGAAAAGAACCTTTTATGTGGAAAAATGTTTGTTATTGTTTTGAATTTCTCAAAAACAGCTTAACGATTTTTAGTAAAATACCGCAAGTTTAAGATATTTGCAGGAAAAATAAAATTTGTATCATGAATTTTATATTCTGGGAATAACTTGTAAAATTTTCCTCGTTCTCAACTTGTTGTATTACTGGTAAATTCTAAGAGAGAGACAAAATCTTACTCTGCGTAAAATGCAATCTCGGTAAAGGACAAATTTTAGGTCAAATTGTGTTAACCATTTCCGAGAAATTTTTTGTTGTTGGTTTGAATTTTGAAATACAAGTTGGAAGTCTCTGTTTGTATTTTCCTCGTGGTCATGCTAAGAGCATGGAATTTCAAAGTCATCATATAGTCATCTGTATTTTAAAAATCTGACTATCGCTTTAGGCTATGTATCCTTATATTTACAACGATATGTGCAATGAAATTTTATCTTATTATTTAAGAAGTAGATAGAATAAGCTTTTGTGAAAGTAGTTTGTAGAAGAGTGATTAGAGATAATCTTGTGAATATAATACATAAGATTTTTTTTTTATTTTCTTTCTTTTGCCTTCGTATTTTTACTTATCCTGCATTTTATAATAAAGCTATTCATTTAAGTAAACAGAAGATGTCATGCTTATAAATCTTACACCTTAAACAATACACAACTTCTTGTATTAGCTTTATATTAATAAAACATTGTTGTGATACAAGTGATAAAAAACTTTTTACCATAGCTCCGCGCACAGCATAATCAAAAATGATGCTTTGATTTGGGAGTAAGAGTTCCTTTCAAAATAAATTAATATTTATGTATTTTAATTATTTAATGATAGTCCAACAATGTATAGTTTATTCGGAACATGTTTCTAAGTTTCTCTCGGATATGTTAACATGCATTTCTATTCTTGTAGCGCAGTATATTAGTTCAGATCATTCATTAGTTCAGTTATATTTTAAAGCGTTTGCAACTTAAATGTAATTACTATGCGATTCATAGTTATTTACATAGTTATTTTGTGTGTAAAGCAAGCAGACAAACTGCATGATTGTATTCTGTACATTTGGCAACAACGCGCATATGCACATGGATGTCACTAAGATTTTATGGTGCTTGCGGTTAGGGAGGGTAGGGAACAAGTGTTTGGCTACTGCACAAAGGTCGCCGCTTGGGGATCCGAAGGCTGCGATGACCATAGTAGGAATTGGGTTGGGGAGAACCAAGAATTACCCGCGTTCGTCTTTAGTTTATCGAAGAAAAGTGGCCGTCGCTAGACTCTGCTCACTTCCGTTTACATCATGCCCGATTTTACTCTACAGATTCCATGGATAGGGTTTAAATGCCACTACAGAGGAGTCAACATCACCGCCGATTGCACAGGCCACAATCTAAGGAACCAGCGCCGGTGGTTTCAGCCACTATATAGACGGGCGCAATTTTCTCTTTAACCTCCATTCCCAATATATCAAACCCGATTCTTACTCGCAAAATAAAACCCTACTTTTACCCCATGTACCACAATCTACTATTAAAGCGCAGTTTAACCTTATGGCAAATAATTCGTGGAATATATGTTTTAAGTTCCAGTTATACTCCGCCTTTAAATACAATTGGCTTATCGGCGGCCTTTCCTTTGGAACTTTATTATTGCTTATAGGCAATGGTGTTAGCTCGTATTCACTTGTTGTTGAGTTTCTAGTTATCTTTGGGTTTTAATAATCATACACATTTACACTCTTACTGACACTCCCAGGCTCTGTTAAGGTTAGGGAATAATCTTGATCAGAGAAAAATTCTCACCCCAACCGAGAATCGAACCTGGGACCCCTCGCACAGCAGGGAGGTGCTGTACGGACTGAGCTACGGGGCCAGCCTGTGGAATATGGTTTACTTAAAATTACCATGAACGACTTTTTAACCTTCTATACGCAAGCTAAGGAAAATCCATAAAAATAGGTTAATGGACGAGTAATGAGTTCATGATATGCTGTAAGTTATAATACTGTTATAGGTATTTGTAACATTCTTTGTCGTAGTTAACCATGGTATTAGAACTTTCTCTAAAACTTACTAGGTAGAGAAGGTATTGCATTCCTCCAAAAAAATTCCGTACCGAGATTTCATCGAAAATACATATTTTGAGGCCCCCTGAAAAAAATATTTTTAGAAAATTGTCCGTGTGTGTGTGTGCGCGCGCGCGCGAACAGCATGACTAAAAAATCAAAAGTCGGATAAATACTAAACTTGGTATTTAGGTTCACTATCTTTCAAAGATGGCGACACGAATATTTTAAAGAAAATCTCCCTGCCCGAACTACGCTTTACATGTAACATTTTTCGAAATTGTTTATTTTCTCAAAAATGGCTGTAACGATTTGATTAAAATACCATATATTAAATATATTTATATGATAAATAAAATGTATATCTTGAATTTTTTGGGAATAGCCTGTGAAGTCATTTTTATTCGGAAGGAATTTTGTATTATCTTGTGTAGTACGTAAACGTTAAACAATAGACGAAAACGTACTACAAAAAACAAAAACAAAAAAAGAATGTAGATAACTTTAAAACACACAATTTATTCCAAATAGTTTGTTTTGTGTGTGTGGCATGAGATATCTGTTACTAATGGTTCGAATTCTTCAATAGTAGGCCATTCCTTTAGTCCTGTTGTTTCTCGCGATTGCATGGAAAGTTTTAAGGCCAGTTCTTAAACATTTGACTGTCGCTGTTCCCTTTGTGTCTATAACGGTATGTATAATGCAGCTATTTCCGCAAAGGTTTTTTAATAATAATAATAATAATGAAATTATTATTATTAAATGTAGTAGACAGAAAAATAAGTTTTAGTAGGAATAGTTTGTATACCCACTAATAAACGATAGAGGGTATAGAAAGTCATGTGAATGCACCACTTCAGATTTTTATGATTAGCAAATGATCCTTTTAATAACTGATTTTATACAATGTTATCTTTTAATCTCTCCACAGTACTCCAGGTCAATTAGCCTTCCTCACACCCAAAACTGTTGGTAGAAAACTACCAAGGCGGTCATATTTCTGCCCAAAGCACCCTCCCTATTGTAACAAAGGTTGTGAATGATGGTCAGTGTCAGAGTCTCTGGCAGTGTACAAATTTTTTCGATTCAGCAGCGTGTATTTTTAGTGTAGAATGTTGTTAGAGAAGATGGTAAATACAGAAAAGGCGAAGAAAATTTACAGAGCAGTTTCCAAATTCCAGATTACCGTTTCAGGATACCTACTGTTTACGATTTAATAAATAATTTCGTGAGACTGGTTCTGTTCATGCTGCAATAAGTGGTAGATTCCAATGATTTCTTTTGGGGTGCTGAAAATCAGCAGTGTATAAAGATAATCCGAAAATAATTGATGAACTGAAACTGGCCGTAATAAATTGCACTGTTTCATTAACAAAATAAACTTTAATAAAGGTGTTTTAACAATAATATTAAATGTATGAGTCGGAGCCTTCATCAGAATGGGAGACGTTTTCTAAATCTTTTTTATGAGTTAAATATGATTTTTATTTAGTTTTCTCTTGTGGCAGCGTCGTGGCCGAGTGGTTAGTCCGCTCGCATCTCACCAAGTTCGATCCCAGGGAACCGCATGTGGGATTACTGGTGGACAAAGCAGCATCTAGGCGGGTCTTTTCCGGGCTATCCGGTTTCCCCCTCCATTCATTTCACCGACTGTTCTATCATCACCTTTCCTTTCATCCATTTCACCGTCATTTCATATATCATCTCCTTCCTCGCTCTCATACCAGGCTTCGGGCTGATCAATCATCCTGGCTATTCTCTATGATCCATATTCTGTCTGACTTGTAAGTCCTGGGGGTTGTAAGCCCTACTAACGGGGAGGGTACTCAGAGAATGAAGATGAAGTTCTCTCTTCTGCTTTCTCCAAATTCATTCCAATCAGCCAATTGCTGAACCATTACAAATGAATGGCGTCAGGGTTACCACCACATTTCCATACAGAAGCGCACGCAGGGAGGCTCAAGGCCCCACCCCCCAGATATACAATACCGTAATATCGAAGCAGGGCAGCCCTCAGGGGCTCACCTTGGTGAGTACGGGAGTGGCGACTCAGAGGTACCTGCTCCATCCAGTGTCTGAGGGTATAACCAGTTCAACCTGTCTCCTGGGGTCAGAAATAAGGAGACCTGGTCCTCCAGGTTGGGAGTTAAGCATGGGGCTCTCAACCCCAGTTGTAAAAACCTTGTTAAGAAAGATGGTTTGTTGTTGGCAACTTGAAATGTTCAAACTATGTTATGAACTGGAAAAATGAAAGAAGTGGCAAATAACTCTTAAGGTATTGGTGCACAGTAGTGTTCCAAGAAAAAAGTTGGAGTGGAAGAGGAAGAAAAGATAAACAGGATTACACATTATTGTATTATGGATCAACTGAGCCTGGACTACAAAGATAGGATTTATTATCCCAAAGGGAATAAAGAAGAGCCTAATAGAGTTGGACCCAGTTAATGAAGGATTGTGTAAAATAGACTTAAGGTCCAATTTCGAAATGTGACTATACTTTCTGTGTATGCATCTGTGGAGGAAGGGACGCGTTGACAGGGAAGAGTTTTCGTAAGAATTGGAAGGAGAATGTGGTGAAGGAGTTTAAGGATACATTGATGTTCTTGGGTGATTTTGGTGCTGGAGTGGCGGGGAGGCAAGTGTTGCCTGAACTAGGTGCCGAGGTTGGTGCCTTGCATGGACAGTTTGTGATTGGAATTAATTAGATTGTTAAGGAAGGAAGTTTCTCGTGTGTTATTGTTTTTATAATTGTGTAGAATTGCATTGTACGTTTACATTTGCTCAGTGTTAGTTCTTATTTACCATAATCTGTGAGATTTCTATTGCTTAATTTTTGCATTTGTTGATTTACTATTTCTATTTTTGTAATCCTGGTGTTTGTCTCTGTGAATGCTCTGACTGTATTAGTTTTGTACCAGAATGTGATTATATAACCAGAGCTGCTTCTGTAATCTGAGTTGCTTAACTTGTGCTTGTTTTGTTTTTATTGTATTGTTGTACTGACTTGAATAAATTTATAGCCAGAGGGTGGCGCTGATGACCGCCGCAGTTTTGCACCACTCAAACCGCTATTACTACTACTACGAAGCAGTGCAGTCTCATTTTTGTTTTCTGTAACTCATATTCTTACAAGTTTAATGCACCACATTGTGCCTGTTAACAAACAAGTAAATAAAAGTACTACAGACATTAAAACAGTGATAAATATTGGGGGATGACAGGAAATTTAGTGTGTTCAATTAGAAAATTATTATTCCATACGTTGGTTGACAACATTGATTAAACGGCTCGCTCCACTCATTTTCTATCCATACACGTTATCACAGGTAAGACTAGAATGGTTACAGAGCACCTCCTATAGCTGTAGTGAAGTTGTTCTCTCCATAACCTAATGGTTAACACATCTGACTGTGTAGGAGTGCTGGCTGGGAGTTTAATCTCTAGGTACTCCTGTTTGCCTTTTGGTACTATAAATACTTAAAAAGTTGTTGATAATACTGACTTGTCAAATCCTTATACCTTGTTCAATGATCTAGTTGATATCCCCTTCACATGGATAAATCTCTAAAAGTGACTATGAAATGAAGATATTTCTGACATCGTGAGTTTCAGTTATTCCTGTTTCAGTCTCCCACTAAATGCACTCTCTGCGTATGCTTTCGTAACAGAACTTGGATCATCGTAGGCCAAAAGCAAAATTGACATACATTTTCATCTGCGTCGTTTGTGAAAATTTCAACACCAAGAAAGAATTTTCCGAATACTCCAAACTTGGTGGAAGTGTAGAAGAGAGTGCAAGCAATAAGTGATTAGGTTTGCAGAGAGTTGGGGTACACATACGCCGAGCAGAGCCCTCTCGTGTCGGTCTGACAAGGTCAGTGTTGCGTCCAGTGTAGTCAGTGCAGTACTGTAAAACAAGTTGGAAACAATAAAAGGCGTGCCAGTATGCCTCGTCGACGTCAAAGGGAGCCATATCGGCATGTGAGTTCGAACGGGGCAGAATGATCGGTCTCCGGGAAGCGAGTTTGTCATACCGTGACATTTTGGCTCGTACAGGGCATCCTGCTACGACAGTGATGCGTGTGTGGAAGCAGTGGTTAGATGAAGGTCGTACGCAGAAAAGAGCGGGTACTGGACCACGGAACATGACCACAGCACGGGATGACCGTCATCTTGTCCACATGGCCATAACGGACCGTACAGCTTCATCCACAGTGTTGGCTCGACGCTGGAGCACTGCAACAGGTGTGAACTTATCTGCATCAACGGTTCGTCGCCGTCTCTGCAGGTTTGACTGGTTGCATTACGTCGGCTTCCATTGTCCATAAACCACAAGCTCCCCCGACTGCAATGGACACGTTAATACCTTCACTGGGGTGCTGAGTGGCAAAATTTAGTCTTTTCGGACGAGTCCCGCTTCAACGTGTCCTACAGTGATGGCCGCATACGTGTCCGGCGATACCATGGTGAGCGCAACCTGGAGGGCTGCATTGTTGAGCGGCATAGCGAACAAACACCATGTGTGATGGTTTGGGACGCCATTGGTTACAACAACCGATCTCGCCTCCTACGAATTGAGGGCACTTTGAACAGCAACCGGTACCTAACGGTGGTTGTAGAGCCTTAGGTACTCCCCTGCTTCAGGCATCTACTCAGGCCACATTTCAACAGGACAATGCCCGGCCACATATTGCGAGGAATGTACAAGCCTTCTTCGAAGAGCGACGGGTACCATTGTTTTCCTGGCCTGCACGTTCGTCTGACATGTTGCCCATCGAACATGTCTGGGATATGGTTGGTCGGCACCTGGTGCGTCACGGTCTACCAGTGTCAGGATTTGTGGGCTCGAATACAAACTGTGTGGAGGGAAATCCCTCAAGAACTTATTCAACAGCTATAATTGTAGCGAATGGAGGCCACACCAAATACTGGATATTAGGGCTCAAAGGTCATGTATATATTTGAAACGTTATCATTTGTTACTTGTCATGTACCTAACCTGTGGTATTAAATTCATTGAATTCATGCGCTTCCTTCTTGGTGTTGCAATTTTCACAAACGACATGTATATTTTCTTATAAACTGAACCCTTTGAAATGTTAAATTGTACACCTTTCATATGATTTTTAATTCCATTCACTGAATTTTCTATTTCAACAATTGATAAAGCTTGCTTTTCTGTTAGTTTGGTTTTCTTGCTTTTCAGTTGTTCGCGGAACTCTGGTGATGTCAGAAGGGCTGCACTCTTGTAACTTGAGCCAATGTGAAACCATTGGTTAAGGAACACGTATCATTTGTGCGATATATCGCTTGAGACTGAAACATTGGCAGGGTTTTTGCGGACATTTATAGAATGTAGTAAACGATTACTGGGGGAACGATGGTATAGTAGAAAGGCTTCATTATAGTATTGTCCTTTCGCTGGTAAATGCTAACAGCTCTTGTTTTGCTCTTCCTCCTCCAGTAAAAGTAAGTGCAACTCCAGCAAGCTGGCCACACCACTTGTTGAGATAAGTGCATCTTGTTTTTAAGCTAAATATAGTACATTACATTAAATGCTAATCTTTAAGTTTCGCGAAAATTTAGTGACTTCTCAGTTTTAATCTAGCGCGAATACACACACACACACACACACACACACACACACACACACACACACACACACACACGTACTCCATAGTAGACACTGCTGCCGTAAGCCTAACTAAGCGAGTCCATCATCAGATATTACGGGCGCAGCCGTTGAGGAGCCTATAAACTTAGTGTTACCTCCTTACTATCCTCCACCCCAAAACTAAATTTACCATCCTACAGTTATCCTAGCAATTCTGTGGTTCTACCAAGGGCAGGTGCACAGATGCAAAACATAGGTTCACCACGAGCCTACCAGACAGAGTGAACTAGATATTGCGATATAGGTGGTGGACCACGAGCTTGTGGAAAGGCAGCATCTCCTAAAATCCTGTTTCAAGTCCTCGTTAAAATGGTTTGAACAAATTCTACTCTTCTGCAAGCAAATTTCCATTGCTTACAAACTGTTTTGTTTATAAGGAGCGTGGATTATGATAACCTATTACAGCCTTTTTTCTTATTGTAAAATTGTCACAGGCGGCAAAAGCAGTATTTATATTTGCGAAATAATCTTGATTCACTTGGCAACTAGAGACGTCATCTTCCTTCTCCATGTCCGGCACCAAGCCTTATAATTCACAAACCTTGATCTCAGCTCAGAGGGTGGCTCTAAGCACCTCACGTTTATCCTTCCGGCGGTAACCCGGTGGATGTCACCTGGGTAAAGGTATGTTTTAAAAGTATCTATTGCTTTTCGGATTTGTGATTCAGAGGGTGCATAAAGCAACTAAATTACAAAATCTGCCTGCTGCCCATAAACCATACAAGAGCCTTCAACCTGCTGGATAGGTCAGTAATTTTCGACAAATGAGATTTTTTCCTCCTTTCTTTCTCTACTACCTAGCTAGAATGAGTATGCCTGTGGCCAGGGAACGGAGGGGACACCTCGACCCAACCTGGATCTTTTGTGCTAACCAGCCCCAAGGGAACGGATGAGGTGAAGGAATCACAGGAGGTTCTAGGCCGCATGCCGGCCGACAGAGACCACAGAGGTCCTAACGATTTCAAGCTTGATGACCTGATCACACCGGCGGGCTGCTCAGAGAAGGCTTCCCTCTGGCGGAACCCACCCAAGGCGGCTCCGAGAAGACCTTTGCGCCATCTGTATGACACGACCAACAACACTGCACAACCCCAAAGCCTGCCTGAATGAAACGGGGAGTGAAACGAGAGTGGAGGATAAACTGTTCATCCTGTACCAGCCCCTCTTTCTACAGTTCTTATAATAATAAGGAATAAGATGGAAGGGGTTAAAATACCTTTATATTTAGTGCATTTATGATTGCCTAGGGCACATGTAGAACCTCCAGTTTCAGGATCAATAATTTTAGCTGGGGTTTTATTAAAACTACTATAAAATTCGTGGTAGCAGAGAAATGAACCCAGCTAACCAGGGAAAACCAGGGAAAACCACGAAAAACCCATGCTCAGAGTGGATGGTCCCAGAAGTCGAACCCAGGACCTTCCGAATACGAAACTCACTCGTTACCGCGGAGCGATCTCACTCGGTTACGCACCTAAGAGGCAGAGAAGGTATTACATTCCACCCAAAAATTCGATGATTCACCAGAAATGCATTTTTGAGGCCCTCTGAATCAGCATATTTAGCATAAGGTCCTGGCGAGGGTGTGTGTGTAAACAGTATAACTTTAAAACGAAATTTTGATTAAATAATAAACTTGGTATATAAATTCAGTATCTTCCAAAGATGCGACGGAAAGATTTTTAAAAAATATCCCTCCATCTTAAACTGCCCTTTACATGGAAAAATTGTCGATAACTTTTTATTTTCTTAAAAATGGCTCTTAACGATTTTGATTAAAATACCATATATTTAAAAAATTTATATACCAACGAAAGTGCATATTTTGAATTTTCTAGGATAGTCTCTTGAAGTCTTCTTCATTAGGAACGGATTTTATATAATTTTGTATAGAGATAAGCATAAATTTGATTCGTATTTCAAATAAGATTTCTTTTGTCATCAGCCATTTGCAGGATATCCGTTATTAATGGTTCGAATTTTTCAATACTTTGTCTTTTTCAAAGTGCTGTCGCTATTGACTTGTTACTCGAGATGTCATGGAAAAATTTTGGAACTTTAAGTTCAGCATATAGCGACCCAGTTTTTAAAAACTGACTATCAATTCGATTTCCTCTATTTCCCTTGTACTCACAACGAAATGTTTAATAAGACTAATTCTGCGAAGGTTTATCTCGATTAACACCGTCGTTCTCCGTGGCCTAGGGGTACCATGCTCTCTGATTCCCGAGGTCGCGGGTTCAAACCTGGCGGTGGACGATGGATTTTTTCGGGAGTAAAAATCCTTAGCATGGCTTCCTTCGGAAGGGAAGTAAAGCCAGTGGTCACGTGTCGTAGATTTACGGCACATAAAAGAAACTCCAGCCTGATAAAAAAGGCCTCTGAGCAAACTTTCCGGTCCTTCACGTCCAAGGACCACAGCAGTTAAAGAGCGTCCATAAATAAAACTGAAATTAATTTTAATTTTTTTCGATTAACACCAACTGGACAGAAAAATAAGCTTTCCTAAGAATACTTTGTAGAAGCTGTATACAAATAAACGATAGTGGGTAGAGAAAGTTCTTGTGAATGTAACACACCCGATTTTTCCGCTGTGTAGTTGACTATTTCTGCTTAAGAACGTTATCGAGGTTTTGTCCACACTTACTTGCTTGGTATGACTTTCTTGATGCCATTAAAAGAATACATGGAATATCCATTAGGGGGAATGTGTCAAGCTGAAATTGCACCAAATACTGCTCACAGTCATAAATCAAAAACATAAGCAGCGGTCATTTGTAAAGTTAAGCAATATCGTCAACTGCTGACAAGTTAAGGGACCCTGAGGCGAATTTAAGCAATTCTGGGTTATTTAATTTAATACTTATACACATTTTTACTTTCTCTACTATGTATAGTAGATAAGTAGGGGAAGTATTGTATTCCACCCAAAAATTCGATACCGAGATTTCACCGGAAATATACGTTTTGAGACCCCCTGAATCCAATAAAAGCATTTTTGGAAACATGTCCGTGTGTGTGTCTGTCTGTGAATAGCATAACTCAGAAACGAAAAACGATAAACACCAAACTTGGCATTTACGTTCAGTATCTTCCAGAGATGCGACACGAAGGTTTTCAAGAAAATCCCCCCACCCCAGATTATGCTTTACATGGAAGATTTTTCGAAAATTTTAATTTTCTCAAAAATGGCTCTAACGATTTTGATTAAAATATCACATGTTTACGATATTTTCATACCAAATAAAATGTATATCTTGAATTTTCTGGGAATGTCTCCAAAAGTATTCTTTATTGTGAACGACTTTTGCACTGGTAAACCATAAGAGATAGACAGAATTTTACTGCACAAAAAATGTAGATCGCGTTAAAACACACAATTTATGTCATATACATTTTTGTTGTTCAGTGAACCATTTTCGAGATATTGCTTGTTATTCCCTTAAATTTTTCAATACTTATTTTCTCAAATGGGAATTCGTTATTCAGTTTTTTGTCTTGGACATGCAAAGAGTATTAATCTGTGGCAAAGGGAATGGTGCTGCACCTAGCAACCAGCTATTAAGAGATATGTATGTGCTTAAAGGCTACTGTATTTCTATATTGCCCTTGTAAATATATATTCCCCTTACATCTACAAGAAACTTAGCAATAAGATAGACCCTACAAATGTTTATCTCGATTAACATGAAGTAGATGGAGAATAAGCCTTCAATTTGATATGAAAATTATTTTCCAAGGTATTTAATAAAATCTAGAAACATGTAGTACACAACATTTTTATGCCTTTGAAGACTCATTTCATTATTTAAAAAAAATCTAATGTGTTGCACAAACATGACTTTCTCTACTCTTGCACAAATTATTTTTACAAACGCTTAATTCTCCTCCTACGTCTTACTGCTAATTTTCTTGTAGGTGGAAGGTGAAATTGGTAGGCTTTAAGTGAGAATCAAATCTTTTAACAGTTGGTTGCTAGAGCATTTCTATTCTCTTTGATGTCCAGGACATTTAAGTAAAAATAAGAAGAATACCCATTGAGAAAAAGTACAGACATTGGACAATTCAAACAAATAACAAGGAATATCTCGGAAATGGTTTGCTCAACAAAAAGGTGCGTTTGACATAAATTGTGTATTTTAACGAGATCTATATGTTTTGTGTAGTAAAATTTTGTCGATCTCTTGCGGTTTACGGTAATGCGAAAGTCATTCAGAATGAAGAGGACTTTTGGGGACATTCCTAGAAAATTCAATATATACATTCCATTTGCTATGAAAATATCTTAAACATATAACATTTTAATCACAGTCCTTGGAGTCGTTTTTGAGAAAATCAAAGTTTTCGAAAAATGTTCTATGTAAAGGATAGTCTGGAGTGGGGGAATTTTCTTGAAAATCTCCATGTCGCACCCTTGAAAGATACTAAACTCAAATACTAAGTTTGGTTTTACCCGACTTTTCGTTTTTGAGTCATGCTGTTCATAGACAAGAGACACAAAAAGCTAAATTGAGTTTTGTTTATGGAGCTCTTTAACTGCTATGGTTCTTAGCGTCCAATTCCATATTGGGCGTGAAAGAAATTTTGCTCAGAGGCCTTTTTATCAGGCTTGAGATTCTTTTGCGTGCCGTAAACCTACGACACGGGACCACCGGCTTTACCTCCCTTCCGAAGGAACCTCAGGAAGACACGCAGACTCGAACACGGACATGTTTTGAAATATGCTTTATTTGGATTCAGGGCACCTCAAAACGTGTATTTCCGGTGAAATCTCGGTATCGAATTTCTGGGTGGAGAGGAGAGAAAGTAAAAATCTGCTCCGTTGAACTCGCATGAGTTTCTCTACTCTTGTAAAGCTATTTTTACAAACGTTTATTCTCCGTCTGCTTCATGTTAATCAAGATAAACATTTGCTGAAACTATCTTATTGCTAATTCTCTTGTAGGTACAAGGGGAATATGGTAGACTTTAAGTGATAGTCAAATCTTTTAAGAGCTGGCTGCTATGTGGAGCATTCCATTCTCTTTGTATGTCCAGGACATTAATAAAAAAGAAAGAAAAAAAAAACGAATAACGAATTTCCGTTTGAAAAAATACCATAAGTATTGGATACTTCAAATAAATAACAAGGAATATCTCGGAAAAGGATCCCTCGACCAAAAAGAAAAAAAAAATGTATGTGACATACATTGTGTGTTTTAACAAGATCTACATTTTTTTGTATGGTAAACTTTTGTCTATCTCTTGCAGTTTACCTGCAACCTTGATAAGTTTGCTGCGGCCTCTGTGGCAATCCAAGAGTTGAATGATAACTTCCTGTTTGTCTCGCTGTTTTGGTGCCATTATATCACCAAATGTGATACCAACGAATATTGACGACTTGCTAAAGATTGATTGAGGGTACTTTTGGCGGCCTGATGGTTTATGCTGCCATCATTCAACATTAGGGGATTAGGGTATCTCTTAATGTGAAAATTGTGGAGTTTATGTTATTAAATAGTTACAGGACTAAAGGCAAGCTAGCCAATTGTACTTAATTAAAACTCTACAGATAATCCAGGCAATTCTTTCATCGTAAAAAGATACTAGCTGGGTAGGTGTACAATGTTTGTAAAATTTAAGATTGTCAAGGAATGGTTAAGGGTATGGGGAATACAACTTACGTCAACATCTTACTTACATTTCCGTCAATACAACGGGATTTTATTTGTCCATTATTACGAATATATTGGGGGTTAAAAAATATTAATTATAAGGGATAGGCCTTCTAGATCATTGTATAGGTATACCGGTTTCATAGTGAGCACGTGAGAAGGTTATACGAAATTTCGAGATTTAAGGCAATGCAGCTATGAACATCCAAAAATCCAGTTTTCTTCTGATTACCATATAGTCAGAGCATAAAACATACAGTGCACACAAAATTGTAACCAGCTATGCCAAACCTTTAAGATATTAATTTTTATTCACAATTAATCAGTTTAGTTGTGGTAATATGAAATGCTCCTTGGACCCAATAATTTATAGTCAGTCCTAAATTTTTAATTTGAGCTTGGTATACAAACATAAAGAAACTGTTGCGTAGAATTGGTTAGTTTTAATTAGTTTAAGACAAAAAATGTTTGTGTACATATTATTACTTTTTTTCAAATTTTTCAATACGAGTCATGGGAAATAATTTCAGCTGAGCTACTTAATATTTTTTAACAATTGCACAGTACATTTTAATTTCGTTATTCCTAAAGCCCTCCTGAAAATTTCGAGCCAATAAGTTATAAACTGTGGTCCAAGGGGCACTTCAAATAGGAAAAATGCTGACATAAAGGAATTGAGAAAACTGCAGTTTTAAGGTTAAGGTGGTGCTTTTCTAAAATAAACCAATAAAATATCCATTTGTGGCTTTAAAATTGATATTAAAAGCAGCAATTGTGTAGCATGAAAGTACACATTATAAGTATTATAAAAACGCAAAAATCAAAAAATGCAAAATTTTCATATTTTTTGCAAATATCACCGATACATTTCCTTAAAAAGCCACCAGTGCAACGCCCGGTAAGCCAACTAGCACCGTTTATAGTATTCATATAAAACGTGACTGCTCGATATTGTGGTGCTCGATAGACGATTTACTATAAATAATTAAGTCAAGCAATAGACGAGAAGTTCAGAATGGCCTAAGGTGAAATATCTAACAATTTTCAAATGAAAAAATGTTCGGAGTAGATTTATTTAAGCATCGAAGTTTACAATCTGGAATAGTTCACAATGAAGAAGAAGAATTCAAAGTATGGAAAACTAATGCTGAGAATGACTTGGTAAAATAAATTGTCTTTCATAAAACTACAAGAACGTGTGCATAAAGGAAAGAGGAATTTCAAAATTTAAAAAAACGTATTAATTTGCTATCAGCGGTAACAAAAAGTAAAAATAAAATGTTAATTGTTAAAAAATGATTAACGAAGTTAAAGTGAAGTTTTATAAAGTAAGAAATAATCAACCTATTGCAGTAATAAGAAATGATAATAAGTATTTGTCGTATTGAAACAAAAGACACCTCCAACAAAGAAAATATAACATTTTTACTTTCTCTACTACGTATAGTAAGTAGGGGAAGTATTGTATTCCACCCAAAAATTCGATACCGAGATTTCACCGGAAATACATGTTTTGAGACCCCCTGAATCCAAAAAAAGCATTTTTGGAAACGTGTCCCTGTGTGTGTGTGTGTGTGTGTGTGTGTGTGTGTGTGTGTGTGTGTGTGTGTGTCTGTGAACAGCATAACTCAGAAACGAACAGTCGGATAAACACCAAACTTGGTATTTAGGTTCAGTATCTTCCAGAGATGCGACACGAAGGTTTTCAAGAAAATCCCCCACCCCAGATTACCTTTTACGTGGAAAATTTTTTGAAAATTTTAACTTTCTCAAAAATGGCTCTAACGAAACGACTTTTGCATAACTGGTAAATCATAAGTGATAGACCAATTTTACTACACAAAAAATGTAGATCGCGTTAAAATACACAATTTATGTCATATACATTTTTTTTGTTGGGTGAACCATTTTTGAGATATTGCTGTTATCCCCTTAAATTTTCCAATACTTATACTTTTTCTCAAATTCGTTATTCATTTTATTTTGTCCTGGTAATGCAAAGAGAATGGAATACTCCACATAGCAACCGCCTCTTAAAATATTTGACTATCGCTTAAAGCCTAGCAATTCCCCTTGCATTTACAAGAAAATTAGCAATAAGATTGACATCTCGATATCTCGATTAACATGAAGCATATGGAGAATAAGCGTTTGTAAAAATAGTTTGTACAAGAGTAGAGAAAGTCATGTGAGTGTGACACATCAGACTTTTTTATTAGAAGAACAACCAGTTTAGATCAAGAAGTTGTAGTATGGAAGAGAAGAAGAAAAATACTAATTAACGTGTAATACAATCGATATACAGTGAACAATTAAACAGAATAGAAAGAATTTAATGTATTATTTAATTAAATATGGCTGTATAACGACGTTAAAGAGATCACAGTTATTCAGGAGGTCATAAATTAAAACAGTCAAGCAATATGGATTAGGCTGCATATAAAATACGGGAAACAAAACACGTCTGTTCGCATATCGTAAGCCAGTCTTTTGTTACTAACGAACCCATGGGGGAATAAAACAGAATCACATTAGATACTTCATTAACGCCATGTGATAGTTTAACCTGGGAAAACCTAAAGATGTAACACGAATATTTCAAAAATGGTTAATAATACCAAAAGTTATGTAACATAAATTAATACAGTTCAATGAGCTCTACAATTTTGGCAAGTAGATTTTTGTCTCTTACAGTTAACCAGTTGTACAATATTGGTTCAGAATGAAGAAGACTACACAGGCTATTCACAGAAAATTCAAGATATACATTTTATTAGTCATGTAAATATGTTAAACATTTTAATAAACATCATTACAGTCATTGTTTGAGAACATGAAAATTAACGAAACATTTTCCATGTAAAAGGTAATTTGGGGTGGGGAACTTTTTTTTTTTTTTTTGAAACTAGGGATGGGACCTCGATACTCTGTATCGAAGTATGTCTAATACTTTGAGATTAACGTTCGATACTTTTAAATTTCAAAGTTTTGTATTATTGAAAGTTGTTGTGTTTAACTTTGTGCTAGATAAGGAATTGAAGGAGTCGAGACTTCACGTTATTGCCTAGCACATGTTACCAAAGTGTTGCCGAACTATAGTTCCTGATAGACCTTGACTGTGTTTCCTGTGGGCGAATCAATGAACATTCCATAGACCTTGGTGTCTAAATGAAAACATGCAAAGCCATGCGGAAGGGAGAGGTACTCATGTAACATGGAGTAGTGAATGAAACGATTTAGCTGACGCACTAAATCACGCAATAGCCTGGCTTGATGACTCACTCTCAGCCATTACTTTTACCTACTCCGGTGACCAAAATCTGTGAATCCAGCAGAAACAAATCGGAACTTAAGATGTGAGATAATACAGCGCATGGAAATATTTGTCATTTCCTTCCATCTGTTAGTTTGTGTTTAGCAAGGCAAAATCAAGTCAGGAGCGTAGCTTATAGGTGTACCGTACGACTAATTTCTGTAATATGGATGGAAAATCCTTTAAAAGAAAGCTTTCACAGCACATTGCATAAAAAGGGAAGCAAGGAAATTATCATATTATTATTATTACTATTATTATTATTATTATTGTTATTATTATTATTATTGGCGGCCTTCACTAACAAGGTATATATAACCTTTGACATTAACAAAATAAAAACAATTGCTACCAATTGCAGAATGTCAAACGAGCAATTTCAGAATTAGCATACAATACAAAATTGGTTACATGCGTTTACACACAGAAAACTATTACATAATTCAGAACATAATCACTGAACAAGCTATCGCCTTTATAATTTCTTATAAAGTGAGAATCGATTATCGAGGAATAGTAGTATCGTCCCATCACTATTGAAAATCCTTAAACAGAAACTGACTGACTCACTGACTAAAATATGAAACTGTATTTATCCGATTTTCGTTCACAAACGAGAGAGAGAGAGAGAGAGAGAGAGGACGCATGCAGGAATCGTTTTCGAATACTTTTTGTACACTGGGAAGTAAGTACCTTAGAATTTTTCCGGGTCCTATTGCGTATATATAAAAACGTTTGTCCAGGTCTGTAGATTTGTATTTATGTACCAAAGTTGTTGGAAATAAATTTACGGACAGATTTAGAAAATATTCAGTTACTCTAGACTTAACATAAGTAAGGGGTGTTTTTTTAGTATTTAAGGTCAGGCAGTGACACTGTTATACACGAAATGAAAATAATGATAATTAATTAAGAAAGGAAATTTGGAAAGAAACCATTCCAGGTCTAAGTTTAGAGTACCTCCCCGGCATTTGCCAATTATAAGGGCTGAGGAAAACCTAGAAATAAAAAGGGACGGTCCTGGCGGGACTTGAATCACAGACCTCCGGTTCACGAATTCGTGCGTTATCGACCTCAGCCACCGCTGTCAGTACGTAGAGAAGAGATAATTCTTTAAAGTTATAAAAGGCAACCGTTGATTTTTGCCGTCCTATTGCTTAAGTATGCTATACTTCATATGCTCAAACGGTGCGATTTTCTTTGTAAGAGTTATTTAATTGAGTATTTATGGACGCTCTTTAACTACTATGGTTGTTAGCGTCCCATTCTATATTGGACGTGAAAGATCGGTAATTTTGCTCAGAGGCCTCTTTATCAGGCTTAAGGTTCTTTTACGTGCCGTAAATCTACGACACGGGACCACCGGCTTTACTTCCCTTCCGAAGGAAGCCATGCTAACGATTTTTACGCCCGAAAAAATACATCGCCCTCCCGCGAACCTTGGGAACTGAGGCTAGCACGGTACCACTAGTCCACGGAGTTCGACTTTGTAAGAGTGATAATGGGTAGGGAGTGACTTTCAACTTTCTCTACTACTTAGATATCACTAGTATTGCCTTCCACCCAAAACCTCGATAATGAGATTTCACCGGAAATACACGTTTTGAGACACTGAATTTAAAAAAAAAACAGCTGTTCCCCGCGCGTGTGAACAGCATAACCAAAATCGAAAAGTCGATTAACTGCCAAACTTGGTATTTAAGTTCAGCTCTTCCAAGCATTCGGCACAAAAATCGTCAAGAAAATACCCCCAAACCAAAATACTCTTTACATGGAAAAAATGTTATGTTTTGTTTTCTCAAAAATGGCTCTATCAATTTTGGTTAAAATACCTTATGTTGAAGATATTTACATGCCAAATTACGTGTAGGTCTTGAAATTTTGGGATAGATTGTGATATCTTCCTCATTCTGGATGACTTTTGCATAATTGGTAAACCATAGGAGATAGACAAAATCTTACTACACACAAAATGTAGATCTCATCAAAGGACACGATTTATGTTTTTAGTTTTTGAGTTATTTATGGACGCTCTTAACTGCTGTGGCCCTTAGCGTCCCATTCTATATTGAGCGTGAAAGACCGGTAATTTTGCTCAGAGGCTTCTTTATCAGGCTTGAGGTTCTTTTACGTGCTGTTTCCGAGACATTCCTTATTATTTATTGGTTTGAACTTCCAAATGCTTATACTTTTCTCAAATGGGAAGTAGTTAATCGTTTTCTTTGTTTGTTTGTTTCCCTTCCCCTCGTGACCATGCAAAGACATTAATTTCACATCCATCACATAGCTAAACGCTATTTAAGAAACTCACCTACTGTATTGTACAACGAAACGTGTGAATGTGAAATGAAAGTTTTTCTGGATTAACATGAAGTGGATGGAATAATAAGCTTTTTTAAGATGGTTTGTAAAAAAGTGAGTAGAGAAGGTCATGTGAATTCAGTACATTAAATTTTTAAAGCGTAAGATATAATCTATATCTTCATAATCTTCATCGCTTTCTGTGACAGGTGTTCAAAGATTTGTACACATGAGTAAAAATATGTTGATTTATATATAAGGGATTGAAAATAAGCGCAGAAAATTGTGGGGTATCCCATAATTTTTGCCGGATCCTAGAACTCTTGTCCGCATTTCTATCTTTAGGATTACGACAAACCTAACGTGAGGGGACGTAAGTGTAGTTAAGAAATGCTATTATAATATTCCCTTTTTCCCCCATGAGGTTGTAGTGCCCCAATGCATCTAGGGCCGTATTTAGAGGGGGGATTTCTAGGATTCAAACCCCCCCTGAAACTTCTGACAGTTTTATTTATTTAAATTCATAGCAAACTAATATGGGAAATGTCGTTAGATAACAGTAGGTCTATTGCTAGTAGCACATTTACAAGAAAAAGGGAAACTTAATATCGTCGCCTTCCGGTTTTCGAAGCAGTCTCCATGTTTTGTGCTGTAAGGTGAAATATCTTCATTCTGGTGAGTTTTTCTTGTATATATAATGTTTCCAAGCAATTTTCTTATCCATGTAACGTCTATATACTACAGGGTAGGTACATGGAACTGTGTGGGGTACTGTTAAGTTTAGCTCTACTTGTGGTAAACCCTCCCCAATTTTTTTTTCTGGGTACGGGCATGAATGCATCCATCATTGTTGCAATAATTAACTAAATTTTCCCTGGCTATTTAAATAATTGGATACTTCCTGCCTCGCTATACAAACTAAGAAAGATGCCTGATAACAAGAAACAGCAAAATCATGTTTATGAAGGCTACTTTCGAAGGCCATGCGGCAGATCCTTGGACGACTTAGGCATTTCTGATTTTAGCAACTAACTTTTTTGGCATAAACATAAGAGCAAAATATTTCAAACCGGAACGATGTTTCTCAATAGCAGACACGCATGCGGACACCCCTGGACACTACAAAGTTTACAGTGTACCATAAAACAGCCTTGCAGATATTCATTACGCTTGGCCTCGAGTTTCAGTTTACTGATGTGCCCATAAAATGGGCCATTGAGATGATAATGCGAACTGAAACTATGATAACGAAAACGATAACATTAGTTTTAATGCTTTAGTTAAAAACGTAGACCAAACTTTCTACAATAAACCATAGCAAATTCAGAATAGCTGAGTCTTAAAAGAAAACGAGAAAAATACACCAAATGTAATTCATTTTCGCTAGGTGATTCTTTTAAATCTGCTTGTTTTATTCCTAATTAACTTTTTCCGGTCTTTTTTACTTTCTCTACTACGTATAGTAAGTAGGGGAAGTATTGCATTCCACCCAAAAATTCAATACCGAGATTTCGCCGGAAATACATGTTTTGAGACCTCCTGAATCCAAAAAAAGCATTTTTGGAAACATGTCCGTGTGTGTGTCTGTGTGTGTGTGTGTGTGTGTGTGTCTGTGTGTGTGTGTGTGTCTGTGAACAGCATAACTCAAAAACGAACAGTCGGATAAGCACCAAACTTGGTATTTAGGTTCAGTATCTTCCAGAGATGCGACACGAAGGTTTTCAAGAAAATCCCCCCACCCCAGACTACCCTTTACATGGAACATTTTTCGAAAATTTTAATTTTCTCAAAAATGGCTCTAACGATTTTGATGAAAATATCATATGTTTAAGATAATGTCATGAGAAATGAAATGTATATCTCCAATTTTCTGGGAATGTCTCCAAAAGTATTCTTCATTGTGAACGACTTTTGCATAACTGGTAAACCATAAGAGATAGACAAAATTTTACTACACAAAAAATGTAGATCGCGTTAAAATACACAACTTATGTCATATACATTTCTTTTGTTGAGTGAACCGTTTTCGAGATATTGCTTGTTATTTCCTTAAATTTTCCAATACTTATACTTTTTCTCAAATGCGTTATTCATTTTTTTTATGTCCTGGACATGCAAAGAGAATGGAATGCGCCACATAGCAACCAGCGTTAAAATATTTGACTATCGCTTAAAAGCTACCATATTTCCCTTGCATCTACAAGAAAATTACCAATAAGATTGACATCTCGATATCTCGATTAAAATGAAGCATATGGAGAATAGGTGTTTGTAAAATTAGATTGTACAAGAGTAGAGAAAGTCATGTGAGTGTAACACATCAGATTTTTATTTATGTAGGGAGGCTATTTTGAATGTATAAGTTTTAAAGGCTATCTAAATACTATACTTTCGAAAATAAACACACACACTATATATATATATATATATATATATATATATATATATTGTGACTGTTATAATTTTATTTTGAAGTAGAATTATCTTTACGTTATTAGCACCACGCTTTGGGCGCCAAACTTGATGTAGTTGTAGCCCCACTGTTGGGAGATATGTTTCTTGTAGCAGTTACACCACGTTTTGCGGGAGATATGTTTCTTGGAGTGTTCGCCCCACGTACGATACAAAGTTTCCGGTGGCCTTCGCCCCACGTTCACCTTTTCGGCGGCCTTCGCCCCACGTTTAGAAATCAACTTTGTATTTTAATGTTTATTTGAATGTTATATATGTATGCCTCGCCTGCGTCAGTAGTAATTTGCAGAAGCACGTATCTCTTAGCAGGGGTAGTACGGCTAAAGAATGAGGCTTACACAAATTATAATTAATCCTTCACACGAATAAATAACACTTACACTGATGTATGCTACTTTAGAGCTGTGAGATTATTATTTGCACTTTTTAACACGTAAACTTTACATTATTCACGCCGTAATGAATTTTTTATGTCTCACACTAATACGTACCGAGCGAATTGCTCGGGAACGCTGCCTTCTAGCGTCTGGCGTCTACCCCCTAAATTCGTATATTTCCACTATTTCAATTTCTGATTGGCTAATCCTATTCCAATAGAATACTTTTATTTAACTTTTAGCCTTTCTAGTTGTTGAATGGCTATTTATTAACTGTTTTTATATTACATTATTGCTCCAAGAATTATTAGTAGCCTTTATTAAACTTTCCAATTCATTATTGCCTCAAGGTACCTCTTTCGGCTTCTATTTTATAATTCTGTTTGCAACGGAAGGTATTTTGCATCTATTCTCACAGCTCTTACATTGTTAAATTACGTAATATATTCACATAACATTATACATGTACATAATAATATAAACATAATACAATGACTGTTGCATAGATTTTATATATTATACACAAATTGATTTAAGGAGGGCTGTTATATTTTAAATTATATAATTAGACTGATATTATTTAAGTGTTAAAAATACTGCCTCAATTTTAACAGATGTTTGATAAATGTGAGTTTATACAGTTTAAGACGTACAGGACAGACGTGGTTTACGTAACTATTTACGTAACTACAGTAAATTGTCTAGATTTCTTGCTAGTGACTTCCCGGATGTTGATGTAAGCAGAGATCAGGTGACACGTTTTAGAGGAAAAGTTCCCCTTTTGTTTGATACATGTGGAAATTAAGTAAATTCTGCTGACAGACACGCCGTCAGCTATTAGTGTGGGAACGATGTAATATTCGGTGGGTATTTAAACAGATGGGCTTTTGACAGTCTCTTCTTGACCAACCACGTGCCTAGCAGGAATCTCCGCCGTTAGTTCGGAAATTCATTTTTAATTTACAATCGCGACGTAGGAGCTAGGCTGACGAAATTGCTTACCATATCAATAAGTTTGATTACAGCGTTCCACCAAAACATTACATGCAGGGTTATAAACCGTAGTGAGATCGTGTTTAACCCCCATAAGTTTCGGAAGTTCAACCACCTCACTCAGAAATACAATATCCCTATCAGATAACAAGGCAGCAGAAGCCCCATGACGACACAGAATATTTTCCAAAATAAACTTAGCCACGAGGGGCGGAAGCAGAGGAAAGGGGTTGACATTCGACAAATTTACTAAAGTAATCAGTCGCTACAGCAATTACAGCATTATCAGTCTTAGTCTTATGCAATGGGTCTATAATATCTATACCAAAGCGTTCACAAATATGAAACACAGGGATCGGTTGCAACAGTCCAGCAGGTGGCAAATTCTGTGGCCCTTTTCGCGATTGACAGGAGGGGCATACCGATGCAGTAAAATTGAGAACTAATTTTTGAAAAAGTTTTAATGAAACCGAGATGTCTCGCCATGGGTTCATCGTGGTGGGAATCTAAAATTTCATTTTTAAGAGACTCAGGGACAACTAGAAGATGCAAGTCACCTGATGCACCAGCATTTTTACGATAGAGCACCCCCTGTTTCAGAATGTAACCTGATGCTTGCCGGTGTAATGAAGGAGAAACGAGATCAGGCTGTTCCACTGCCTGAATTAAAATACGTAAACTCTGATCTTTTTGCTGTTACGCCGCCAGCTCAGTTGGTAATAAGTTAATAACAAACAGGAGGGCACATCCTTGATTTGGGCATCTTCCTGGGGCGTCGAAGAACTGACGGGAAAGCGAGATAAACAATCAGCATCCTTATGCAATTTGCCAGCCTTGTTAATGACAGTAATATCGTATTCGTGCAATTTCAAAGGCCACCGCACGCAATCTACCAGTGACATCTTTCATGGAGCGCAGATAACACAAAGCATGGTGGTCACTGACCACGTGTACCGGGTAATCAAACAGAAGCGGCCGCAAATGTGTAAGAGCGTAACAAGCCCCAATAATTCCAACTCAGTGGCACTGTAAAGTTGCTCAGATTTATTAAGGGAACTAAAAACATAGAAAACTGGATGCAACCTATCATCAGGGCCGCTTTGATACAAAAAAACCGCCGATGCCAATTTTAGAACTATCCACATGAATTTCGAATACGCCCCCGGTGTATAATGAGCTAAAATTGGTTGCGAAGTGAGCAATAACTTGAGCTCGTCAAAAGCTCGTTGTTGCGCATCTGACCAAATAAAGGGCTGGTCATTTCTAGTAAGGATGTGTAAAGGGTGACCAATGGTCAAAACATTGCGCATAAAACGACGATAGAAGCTGAAGAGACAAAGACATCTCTAACAGAGATGGGTAAATCACGAATCGCCCTTTGTCCACATCCGGCTGTATGCCGATGCGAAACCCCATATGTGGGGAACTGAGGAGAGGTATCCATGAGGTCGGTGAGGCTTGGCACGAAGTCGGCGTTCCGAAACATCCCAAAGGTGTTCTATGGGATTCAAGTCAGGACTCTGTGCAGGCCAGTCCATTACAGGGATGCTATTGTCGTGTAACCACTCCGACACAGCTTGTGCAGTATGAACAGGTGCTCGATCGTGTTGAAAGATGCAATCGCCATCTCCGAATTGCTCTTCAACAGTGGGAAGCAACAAGGTGCTTAACATATCAATGTAGGTCTGCGCTGTGATCGTGCCACGCAAAACAACAAGAGGTGCAAGCCCCCTCCAGGAAAAACACCATAACACCACCACCTCCGAATTTCACTGTTGGCACTACACACGCTGGCAGATGACGTTCACCGGGCATTCGCCATACCCACACCCTGCCATCGGATCGCCACATTGTGTACCGTGATTCGTCACTCCACACAACGTTTTGCCACTGTTCAATCGTGTAATGTTGAGCTCCTTACAACAAGCGAGGCGTCGTTTTGGCATTTTCCTGCGTGATGTGTGGCTTATGGGCAGGCTCTCGACCACGGAATCCAAGGTTTCTCACCTCACGCCTAACTGTCATAGTACTTGGAGTGGATCCTGATGCAGTTTGGAATTCCTGTGTGATGGTCTGGATAGATGTCTGCCTATTACTCTTTACGACCCTCTTCAAATGTCGGCGGTCTCTATCAGTCAACAGACGAGGTCGACCTGTACACTTCTGTGCTGTACATGTACCTTCACGTTTCCACTTCACTATCACATCAGAAACAGTGGACCTAGGGGTGTTTAGGAGTGTGGAAATCTTGCGTACAGACTTCTGACACAAGTGACACCCAATCACCTGACCACGTTCGAAGTTCGTGAGTTCCACGGAGCGTCCCATTCTGCTGTTTCACGATGTCTAATGACTACTGAGGTCGCGGATGAGTACCAGGCAGTAGGTGACAGCACAATGCACCTAAGATGAAAAACGTATGTTTGTGGGGGTGACCGGATACTTTTGATCACATAGTGTATGTGTATATGTGTGTATGTGTGTATATATGTATATATATATATATATATGCTAGACTGAACTAAACCCACCTCATGAACGTGTGCTAAAACTGTTCCAGAAAACAAAGTTTTGTGTTTGGCAGATTATTACGTACGGGAATGTTATATTCTCCTTTTGAATGACAGGAAAATAGGCGGAATCTCAATAAGCTTCTTTTGCATTATTGCATCTGCGAGTTCAAACAAAATTTGGTCGGCCACAATGGGGCAAAATCTCACAGGAACATATGTGATACTAAAGGGTGGAAGCCGAATATATTGGACACACGTCGCCTTGTTAGCACAATCCGGCTCCGATGGTTCCAAGGTAATTTGATTCAGGGGACAGTTGAGTTGTTCCTGACAAGAAATTTCAAGGGGTTTCCACTGGGCAATTGCAAAGTGATGCAACATGTAGCAAGATCAGAACATCATTATAACGAGTTAGAAAATCCATCTCTAACAACAACAAATGGGGACCGAATTGCGAAGCTACCAAAAGGCGTTCATTGAAAATATGACCTTGTGGCTGAAACTGAGAGGCAGTACAAAAGGAAACATCCAGTAATCGGTTATATATATATATATATATATATATATATATATACTATGTGATCAAAAGTATCCGGACATCCCACAAACATACGTTTTTCATCTTAGGTGCATTGTGCTGCCACCTACTGCCTGGTACTCATTATCCGCGACCTCAGTAGTCATTAGACATCGTGAAATAGCAGAATGGGACGCTCTGTGGAACTCGCGGACTTCGAACGTGGTCAGGTGATTGGGTGTCACTTCTGTCAGAAGTTTGTTCGCGAGATTTCCACACTCCTAAACAGCCCTAGGTCCACTGTTTCTGATGTGATAGTGAAGTGGAAACGTGAAGGGACATGTACAGCACAGACGCGTACAGGCCGACCTCGTCTGTTGACTGACAGAGACCGCCGACATTTGAAGAGGGTCGTAAAGAGTAATAGGCAGACATCTATCCAGACCATCACATATGAATTCCAAACTGCATCAGGATCCACTCCAAGTACTATGACAGTTAGGCGTGAGGTGAGAAACCTTGGATTCCGTGGTCGAGAGGCTGCCCATAAGCCACACATCACGCAGGGAAATGACAAACGACGCCTCGCTTGTTGTAAGGAGCTCAACATTACACGATTGAACAGTGGCAAAACGTTGTGTGGAGTGACGAATCACGGTACACAATGTGGCGATCCGATGGCAGGGTGTGGGTATGGCGAATGCCCAGTGAACGTCATCTGCCAGCGTGTGTAGTGCCAACAGTGAAATTCGGAGGTGGTGGTGTTATGGTGTTTTTCCTGGAGGGGGCTTGCACCCCTTGTTGTTTTGCGTGGCACGATCACAGCGCAGACCTACATTGATATGTTAAGCACCTTCTTGCTTCCCACTGTTGAAAAGCAATTCGGAGATGGCGATTGCATCTTTCAACACGATCGAGCACCTGTTCATAATGCACAAGCTGTGGCGGAGTGGTTACACGACAATAACATCCCTGTAATGGACTGGCCTGCACAGAGTCCTGACTTGAATCCTATAGAACACCTTTGGGATGTTTTCGAACGCCAACTTCGTGCCAGGCCTCACCGATCTCATCGATACCTCTCCTCAGTTCCGCACTCCGTGAAGAATGTGCTGCCCTTCCCCAAGAAACCTTCCAGCACCTGATTGAAAGTATGCCTGCGAGAGTGAACGCTGTCATCAAGGCTAAGGGTGGGCCAACACCATATTGACTTCCAGCATTACCGATGGAGGGTGCCACGAACTTGTACGTCATTTTCTGCCACATGTCCGGATACTTTTGATCACGTAGTGTGTATATATATGTCTGTGTGTGTGTACGCGCGCGCACAGAAATACTTTCAATATTCAAAAGAGGCAAATGTAACGGTTATTGTAAGAAAAGTAAAGAAGCTATTATCAAATTCCATATGTAGTAGCTGAGGAGGCAAATAGCTTTAAATTTAGAATATATTCAGATATAAGCATAATTGAGGAAGCCGGCATATATGAGGTATGAGGTATTTACCGGAGAGGGACATCTCGCCACTGCGACCAACTAGATCTATTGTGATTACACCCCCCCCCGGGAGGCAGGAATGAAGTGAAGGAGCTGCAGGACCGCAGACAGAGACGCGCTGAAGTCTCCACTATTTCCAAGTTCAAAACCTGCCGGCACCAAAAGAGGCGAAGTATCCCGCGAAAGGGCGACGAAGCGAGTTAGCAAGCGGCCAACGCACCCTGGCGTTCTGCGGGGAGAAATCTTTTACAACGCGCAGCAACCATGCCATCTGTCCGACAACAGCCGCACTACGGAACCTGAAGACACTTCCTGAAAGATGTAAGGGAGAGAGATGAATTGATAGGAAAGGAGAAATCGTTAAGAATACACCACCCCAACATTCGCATAGGCGACCAGAGCAAAACCACAGAAAACCCCATGGTCAGAGAGGGCGGCCACCGGTAATCGAACCCGGGACTTCCCGAATGCGGGCCACAGACGTTGCCGCCTGAGCCATCTCGCTCGGCAGCCCCATATATACTTCCTATTGCTTCATGTAACTTTCTGAGAGATTTATTATAAGACATCACATGACCGGTAAGTGTCTCGTCTGAAAGTATACAAACTGTTGGTCATGTAATGCATCATAAGCCTCGGGGCTGTACAAAGTTTGAGAAAAGCTGCGCATCGCCAGCTTTTTACTTCCTCACCACAAACTTATACACGTTTTGGTATCCCTGAACGCAAAAGGGAACTTTTTGGAAAGCAGTCCTTGCGTGCGTGCCGGCGCGCGTGTGTACACCATAACTCAAAATCGAAAAGCAAAACCAAACTTTGTGTTTTAAGTTCAGCACCTTCCAAGGATACGACATGAAGATTTCTCAAGAAAATCCCTTCATTCCTTTACACAGAAATCTTTCCTTATCTTTTATTTTCTCAAAAATGGTTTCAACAATTTTGATTAAAATACCAAATTTTTAAGTTATTTGCATGAGTTTTCTAGGAATAGCTTGTAAAGTACTCTTCATACTAAACGAACTTTCATACTTTTGTAAAACCACAAGAGATGGACAAAAGTTTTCTGCATAACAATGTGGATCTCATTAAAACATAAAATTTAGATGAAATACACTTTTATAAATACTCCTTGTTGTTGGTTTCAATTCTCAAAAACGTCATACTTACTAAAAGCGCTAAGTAGACATTCATTGTTTCGCGTCGTCATACAAACAGGAACATAAAGCCAGCATATAGTGATCCCCTTTTAAAAGATTCGGCTTTTGCTTCAGCCTCCTGTATCCACTATGTACTTATAGCGAAAACTGTAATGAAACCATTCTGCAAACATTTTTGTGGATTAACATGAAGCAGATAGATAGTCCTGGGAATATGACCGGTGCCCACTCAGCATCGTGAGGAAAGTGAGGAGCTGCGATAGGCAGAATCCTGGAAATGAAGGTCAACATTCTGGCTGGGGATGCGTGATGCTGGCCTCATCATCTCCCAGGTTGCATGATCGTCCACCTCTGTCGTGGATACGGGGCATGAGGTCAGCAGCCGACTTGGTAGGTCAAGGCCCTTCATGGGTGTAGCACCATGGGATTATTATTATTATTATTATTAAATGAATAAACTTTTGTAACAATAGTTTAAGTAAGAATGGTGTAGAAAGTCATGTGAAAGAAACAAGATTTTTTTACTTTCTCTACCACATACATAGTAGGTAGTGAAGGCATTGCATTCCACCCAAAAATTCGATACCAAGGTTTTACCGGAAATATGTTTTGAGGTCCCCTGAATTATAAAAAATTTTTACTTTCCAACCCAAAAATTCCATACTAAATATCATTAGAAATGCACGTTTTGAGACCGCCTGAATCCAAATAAGGCATTCTTAGAAAAAGGCGTGTGTGTGTGTGTGTGCGTGCGTGTGTGAGAGAGAAAGCATAGCTCACAAACAAAAAGTCGGATAAAACTAAACTTGCTATTTAAGTTCAATAACTATTTAAGTTCCCCCCACTCCGAATTACCCTTTACATGGAAGATTTTTCGAATTTTTTTATTTTCTAGAAAAATAGCCGTAACGATTTTGATTGAAATACCATATATTAAGATATTTACGTGACAAATAGAATGTTTATCTTGCATTTCCTGGGAATAGCCTATAAAGTCCTCTTCATTCGGAAGAAATTTTGTGTAATCTTGTATAACTGGTAAACGTTAAGCGATAGACGAAAACGTACTACACAAAAATTGTAGATCGCTTAAAACACTCAACATATGTGAAATAACGTTTTGAGACATAAAGCATTTCTAAGATATTTGTTATTAAGCTTTCATTTCTTGGCCATTCTTTTCAAGTCCTGTCAACATTCAGTTGTTTCTCGCGATTGCATGGAAACAGTATGGAATTTTAAGGCCAGCATAAAGCGTCCACATTCTTAAACATTTAAACTGTCGTGTTCCCTTTGTATTTATACCGAAATGTGCAATGTAGCTATTTCTGCAAAGCTTTATCTCGATTAAACTGAAGTAAATAGAAACATAAACTTTAGTAATATTAGTTTATATACCTATTAAAAAGATAGAAGCTAAAGATAGTCATGTGAATGTATCACATCAAATGTTTATAAAAAGGTCCGTTTATGCGTCTGTCTGTGAATAGTATTACTAAAATACGAAAAGTCGGATAAATACTAAACTTGGTGTTTTGGTTCGGTACCTTCCCAAGGTGGATACGAAGATGTTAAAGAAAATCCCTCCATCCCCAACTACCGTTTAGATGGAACGTTTCTAAAAAATTGCTCATTGGCTTTAATCAAAAATGACTTTAATCAAAAACGATTTTGATTAAAATACCAAATATTAAAGTTGTGTACATAACAAATACAACGTATATCTTGAATTTTCTGTGAATAGCCTGTGGAATCCTCTTCATTCAGAAGGAATTTGTATTATCTTGTGTAACTGGTAAACGCTAAGCGATAAACGAAAAACGTACCACTAAAATAATGTAGATCTCTTTGAAGCACACATATTTTTCCAAACAATCTTTTTTATAGCATAAGCCATTTCCGACATATGTATTATTAATAGTTAAAATTGGTCATTACTTCGTCATCCTTTAAAGCCCTGTGGACGTTCAGTTGCTTCTCGCGATTGCATGGAAACAGTGTGGAATTTTAAGGCCAATATATAGCATCCATTTCTTAAACATTTGACTATCGCTGTTCCCTTTGTATCTATAACGAAATGTGTAATGTAGCTATTTCTGCAAAGCTTTATCTCGATGAAAATGAAGTAGATAGAAAAATAAACTTTCGTAAGAATAGTTTGCATAGCCACTAATAAACGATACAGGGTAGAAAAAGCTATGTGAATGTAACACATCAGCTTATTAAGCCTGACTGTGCCTTAAACTTAAATAACCAAGGAAGCTTTTGAAAGGAAACGTTTGCCTGAGGAAGAAATGTCATAGTGTCATCTGTGGGGAGTGGTAATTGTGTAATGGGAAATCTTTAGACGATGGTATAGATGCTACAGCGAAGTGAGAAAAATAATTCAAAACGTTTGATATGTGGATGGGGAGAAGAATGGAGCATCTTGAATGGAAAAACTAAATAAGCACTGAAACTTTTAGAAAGAACGGAAGGAACAACAGTGATCTACTGAGGACGAAAATAAATTGACTGTGGCATTAAATAAGAAGAAACTGCTTACTAAGATGTTCAGGGAGAAATGGTGTATTCTTATTCGGGGAATAAGGTTTCAAATGACAGACAAAGGTCGAGAAAATATAAATATCGTTATTAATTCGGGCACCTTTTATGGATGTAAGCCGAAAATTTGCATAAAATTCCCACTACCTCAGACTATCCTTTACATGAACTTTTTGTGACATTTTACTTTCTCAAAAATGCCTCTAAGAGATTTGTTTATAATAGTATATATTTGAGATATTGTCACAAGTTGTATCATAAGTTTTCAATAAATGGTCTGTGAAGTACATTCTCACGTGATTTTCTGTAAAACTGGAAAACTATAACAGAAAGACAAAACCTTACGACGAGAAAAAATCTGTGTTACATTCACATGATGTTGGAAAATTGCCAGAAAAAGATGTGAGAATAAGTAAGAGTTGAGGACAAGAAGTAGCGAAATGAGATCATTGGTACTTTAAAAAATGATAAAGAATGTAATCAGGAAAAGAAAAGTAAGTAGAAATTTGTACATTTATACAGGGAAAGGGTGGCAATAATGGTTTAGGCTAGGGTTATGGAAATTTAGGGGACTCAGAGGCAGTGTTACACAACGAATATGTCCGATATTAGGAGAAAGTGAAGATGTAATACACATTCTGATGGTATGTAAAGGAACAAATGAATGGAGGACAAGATTTATACGAATGATACATTCACATGACTTTCTCTATCTATCTTTATTGGTGGGTATACAAGTTATTCCTACTTAAGCTCATTTTTCTATCTACTACATATTAATTCAAACAAACCTTTGCAGAAATAGCTACATTATACATTTCGTTGTAGATACAAAGAGAATAGTGATAGTCAAATGTTTTAGAACTGGGCGCTTTACGCTGGCCTAAAATTCCATACTGTTTCCATGCAGCCGCAAGAAACAACTGCATGTTGACAGGACTTAAAAAATACTTCACAGGCTATTTCCAGAAAATTCAAGATATACATTTTATTTGTTGTGTAAATATATTTAATGTGGCGTATTCTAATCAAAATCGTTAGAGCCATTTTTTAGAAAACAAAAAATTTCGGAAAATGTTTCATGTAAAGGGTAGTAGGGGTGGGGAATTTTCTTAAAAATCTTCATGTCACAACTTTGAAAGATACTAAACTTTAAATATCAAGTTATGCATTTATCCAACTTTTCGTTGTTGAGTTATACTGTTCTCTCTCTCTCTCTCTCTCTCTCTCTCTCTCTCTCTCTCTCACACGAACATGTTTCCAAAAATGTTTTGTTTGGATTCAGGGGGCCTCAACGCACGTATTTCCGGCGAAATCTAGATGTCGAATTTTTGGGGGAATGCAGTACCTTCTCTACCTACTATGAGCATAGTCGTCGTTAAAATAAATAAAATGTGTTTAGATCGGTCTCAGGTAAGAGGTTTTGGAAAAGGTTTGTGGAATGTGAGACGGAAATGGGAAGTTGAGAGTAGTTGAAAATAGTATGTGAGTGAGGAAGGTTGTAGAATGCAATATCGAAGGTCTGAAGAACAAGTGGCCAGGACCAATCCCAGTAGACTCCGAATGTGTAAATAACTTAGCACAAATAAAAAAAAAATCTGTTGTGATACATTCACATGACTTTCTCTACCCTCTATCATTTATTAGTGGGTACACAAATTATTCTTGCTCAACCCTTGTTTCTATCCACTACATTTTAATAAAAATAAATCTTTGCAGAAATAGCTACATTACACATTTCGTTATAGATACAAAGGGAACAGCGATACTGAACGCTATATCCTGACCCTAAAACTACAAACTGTTTCCATGCAATCCCGAGAAACAACTGAATGTTCAAAGGACTTCAAAAGAATGATCAAGTAATGAAAAATTAATAACAAATCTCAGAAATGGCTTATGCCACAAAAAGTTATTTGACATAAATTGTGTGTTTTAAAGAGATCTACAAATTTTGTGTAGTACATTTTCGTCTATCGCTTAACGTTTACCAGTTATACAAGATTATACAAAATTCCCTCCGAATGAAGAGGACTTAATAGGCTATTCCCCGAAAATTCAAGATTCGTATTTATTTGTCATGTAAATATCATTTATATATGGTATTTTAATCAAAATTGTTACAGCCATTGTTTTAGAAAATTTTCGAAAAATTTTTGAAAATTTTCGAGAACGTTCCATTTAAAGGCTAGTTTGGGGTAAGGGGGTTTTGTGGAGCAAAAAAATCTTGTGGCATTTTTGGAAGATATTGAACCTAAATACCAAGTATGTCATTTATCCGACTTTCCGTTTTTGAGTTATGCTGTTCACAGACACACACACACGAACATGTTTCCAAAAATGCTTTATTTGGCTTAACAGCGTCTCAAAACATGTATTTCCGGTAAAATCTCGGTATCGAATTTTTGGGTGCAATGCAATATTTCCCCTATTTACTCTATGTAGTAGGGAAAGTAATAAAAACATTCACATGACTGTTATACCCACTGTTTTAGTTTTATATCTCGTCTACAAACTATTGTTGCAAATACTCATTATTCTATTTACTTTACGTTAATCTAGATTTACAGAAATAGTTCCTTATAGATATCGTTTTAGGTATAAGAGCCTGAAGCGATAGTGACATGTTTAAAAGGCTGGTCCCTACATCTTTGAATATTGACTAAGCATCTCAAAAATGCAAAGTTTTTGAAAATCTCGGAAATGTTTAATGGTACCAAAAATTTATTTGCCATAAATAGTTATACGTCTTAACGAGGTCCACATTTTTCGTGTAGTAAGTTTTTGTCCATCTCTTGTGGTTTACCTGTTATATAAAATTACGCAAAATTCACTTAGAATGAAAAGGACTACAAAACCATATTTGCAAAGAATTCAAGATATGCATTGTATTAATCAGGTAAATGTCGTAAACATATGTAGTATTTTAATCAAAATCGTGAGTGCCATTTTTGAGAAAATATTGATAACGAAAAATTCTCGGAGTAAAGGATGGGCATTTTCTTGGAAATTTTAATGACTGTACATGTACGTCGCACACAGACTTTTAAAATTTCTGTTTGTTTAATTCCAGGTATCCGGATCTGAAAACGCAAATTTCCGGTGAAATCTCGATATGGAACCATAGGGTGGAATGCAGTACTTCCTTTACTTCTGTAGAAAAGAAAACTAGAGGGCAAAAATGTGGAGCCTTTTATAATAAAAACATTTTGTGGGATTAAATGTATATGATTTAAGCTTTTAGAGGTTGATTGAAGCTTAGTTTGATGAAAGTGCGCTATTTGTTTTCGTAGATACCTACTAACAAAATTCAACTTGTGAAATATACACAAAGTAATGTTCTTCATCCTGATGTGACCAAGTACATATTCTCCAATACGAACAATTTCTAGGCAAACTTATGTCTCTATTAACGTACAGCGGATCGCAGTGTTATAAGTGCTATATAAAATTTATAATTTTATTTATTCTAGGAATGTTCGAAGAAATTTGTTCGACAGATATTATACGGTGGCTCTCGACATATTTTGCTTGAGGTGTTTGCAGCAGAATAGCAATAAAACCCTGTATAATAAATATATTAATTGTTCAGAAACAAATCAATCCGCGAGTTACTTTTTGGACATGAGGACTAGTAGAAATAGACACACATGAAACATTTTGTGCCAATTACAAATTTCGGGTTATATAAAAAAGATGGAGAGGCGGGTAGAAAACGACCTTAAAGAGGCTAGGTTTTCATTTCGAAAAGAAACAAAAGTGAATCAAGTGTTTCTAACTTGTTACTATATGATGAAATGATATGGTGCCTTACAATTGGGATCAAAAGTTAACGTTTGGTGTAACGGAGAGCATTTAAAAGGCCAACGCTTGACTTTTAAATAGTTGCAGGATTTTTTAAAAATGGCTGATCGTTGAACGCACTTCTGTTTCCAGGAATAAGATACAAATACTTCTTAAAGCTGAAGGGAAACGGTTTTCTCTCCTATGTGTCCACTTATACCTGAGAAAAAATATCTGTTGCATTCACATGGTTTTCTCTACCTTCTATCGTTTATTAAAGGATATCCAAACTATTCTTAGGAAAGTTTATTGTACTACATATATATATATATATATATATATATATATATATATATAGGGAGTAGCGATGGTCAAAATTTAAGAACTGGTTGCTACACGCTGGCCTTAAAATTCCATACTATTTCCAGGTAATCACGAGAAATAGCCGAGTATGGAAAGGACTTTAAAAGAATGCCAAATTATTTAACAATTCGAACCATTAATAACGGTTATAATGGCTTAAGTCACAGAAAATGTTATTTGAAACAAGCGGTGTGTTTTAAAGAGGTCTATATTTTTTGTGTAGTACGTTTTCGTCTATTGCTTAAAGTTGCCAGCTATACAAGATTATATAAAATTCCTTCCGAATGAAGAGGACTTCACAGATGTTTCCAGAAAATTCAAGATACACATTTTATTTGTCATATAAATATCCTATAAATGCGGTATTTTAATCAAAATCGTTACGAGTCATTTTTAAGAAAATCGAAAATTCCGAAACATCTTCCATGTAAAGTGTAGTTTGCAGTGGGAGGATTTTCCGGAAAATCTACCTGTCGCATCTTTGGAACATAGTGAACTTAAACGCAAAGTTTGGTAGTTTTCCATAACTCGTTTTCGAGTTATGCGTTCACAAATAACCTGACATAAGAGGTTTCCGAGATACCCGTTATTGATTGTTCGAATTGTTCAATATTTTATCATTCTTACTAAGGCCTGTCGGTGTTCAGTTGTTTCTCGCGATTGCATGGAAAGATTATGGACTTTTAAGGCTAGCAAATAGCGTCCAGTTCTTTAACATTTGACTGTCGCTATTCTCTTTGTATCTACAACGAAGAAAGTAATGTAGTTATTTCTGCAAAGGTTTATCTGGTTTAAAATTAAGTGGATAGGAAAAAAAAACATTCGTAAGAATAGTTTGTATAGCCACTAATAAACGATAAATAGTAGAGAAAGTCATGTGAATGCATCCAATCAGAAGTTTTAGTTATAGAGGTTATTTAATTTGTTAAATACACAATGAATTTTACTTACTTAAAAAAATTCAACCGATAAATGTAATTTTTTATGTTGTTAAGCATTTCTGATGCAAAAATCTGATTGGTTGAAATTTGCACCGCATTAAGCATTTTAAACATTCAGATGCGTTGGAAAAATGTATTATACAAAAACGAATTTTTATGCTTGGGGTATGACTTTTTACCTTTCAAACTGTGACAAGCGTTTAAAGCGCAACTAGCTGAAAATAACTAGGATATTAATCCAGAAGAGCCAACGCTTATTAATGTGCAAAAATTCTAAAATCGATATTTTCAAGAATTTTCGACAATTTTCACCGGGTGGTTCCCTAAAGAACTTGAGGAAAATGTGTTGACATGTTTCACATTTTGTTCAAATCGATGTCTCCTAATATATCACGATTTTAAGACGAACCACTGCACGAGTAGCTTAGACATTTTAAAGGGAATATTTTGAGGAAAATTGTTGATACCGTTAAAATTCGTTGATATAATGCAAAATCAAAAGTAATGCATATATAGCTCCTTCTAAAATTTATGATATATTGGATTATTAACCAAAATGATCCTGATTAAAGCTTTTACCAATGCAACTGAATTGTAAACTTAAATGTGTTTACAATACCATTAAGCTTACCCACTAATCCTAAAATCTACAAATAATACCTGTGTATGCTTTCAACTTTCATGCTCTCATGACTGTCTTCGGCGCCCCCAAACGCCTGCATCAAAAGTGGTAGGGCGTTTAGCAAGCTCTCCATTCCGCCGCCACCGTCACTCTTGCCGCCTCCTTGCTGAGCTGCCATCAAGTTCGAAGCCAGGCCCATCATGGACTCCCAATCAATTCCGGATTTCTCCTTTCCCACCTCATTGTTGTTGACATCAACGTTGCTGCCGGCTTGATTCATGAACATATTCACTAGCTGCCCAATCATTTGAGGATCCATTCCCTTTCCACCCCCGCCTCCCAGCAACGAACCCAAGCCCGAGAGGATCTCGGAAGTTCCTTCGCTTCCTGATTTCCCCGTGAGCATGTCCCCGAGCTGTCGCCCTCCTTCAGATTGCATAAAACTCTGCAATAGTCCCATTCCTCCACCACCATTGCCCTGACTCTGAAGTAAGGCCTTTGCAGCCTCTAATAGAGGATTGGGTTCCTCTTCAGCCGTCACTGATGCCATTACCACTACCACGATCAACAGATTTATCTTTCTGTGGTTCATTTTCAAACAATCGCTTTGCTACTGCTGTTTAAAACCTCTTCCGCGATTTTGTGTTCGACTTAAATCGAATCAACTGTCATCAGAAGTAACTCACAAAAATCAAAATTACTATGAAAAACCTTACTAAGAAACCGGTTGAACAAAAGTATCAAGGCTTTCCTCAGAATTATACACGTGTAATGTTTAATGGCAAAGTTTAAAATCTAATTATCACAGAATGTCTTACTCGCTTACTGGCACGTAGTATACGTGGCACTCGAAACGAAAGCAAAACCGACGAGAGTTACCGCTTATAGCCAGGACGACAATGAACTGACGTGAAGAGCGAGTTTGCAGCAAGGTGTGTGTGTCAGTCGGGGGGGATGGGGAAGAGGAAAAATAGCGGTTCCTCCTCAAGAAGGAATTCCGAGCCAGCGACCAGCGACCCCAAACCTGATACACCTACCAGCCTGCAGCTGCTCTGGGCATGGCTAGTTGTGTTTATTGTTTCTTACTAATTTAAGATTATATGAACGGTTAAAATTACCTATGTGCAGTATTCATACGACTTTTTCTACTCACTCCTTTACAAATTATTCTTACACAAGCTTAAGCTTATTTTTCTATATATTTCTTGTTAAAAAGATAAACTTTCATTGCGCATTTACACATTTCGTTGTAGGTATAAGAAGGATACAGTAGGTTTAAGCGATAGTCAGATTTTTAAAAACGAATCGCTATGTAATGGCTTTGAAATTCCCTACTCCAACACGAAAAAAACAACGATAGTGACTAACCATTTTAAAAAGTATAAGTATTTGAAAATTCAGACAAATAACAAAAGGAAAAGAAAGGAAAGGGAAATAAAAGACCTGAGAAATGGTAAAAGCCACAAACAGTTTTATTTGGCATAAATTGTTTGTATAGTAAGATTCCATCTACCTTTTTTCTTTCGGTTTACTAGATAATTACACAAAAGTCATTCAGAATAAAGAGTTCTTCACAGAATATTCCAGGAAATTCAAGATATACATTTTGCTTGTCACGTGAATGTGATCTGATAAAGTATGATATTTTAATCAAGATCCTTAGAGCCAATTTTTAGAAAACAAACATTTCACAAATCTTTCCTTGTAAAGGGTAGTTTGGGGTGGGGGATTTTCTTGACAATCTTTGTGTCGCAAATTTGGAAGTTGTTAAACTTAAATACCAGGTTTGCTATTTATCCTACTTTTCGTTTTTGACTTATGCTGTTCGTAGATACAGACAGACACGCACATTCACGGACCTTTTCTAAGGATGCCTTTTTGGGTTCAGGGGCCTCAAAACATGCATTTCTGGTAAAATCTCGTTATCAAATTTTTGGGTGGAATGCAATACTTCTCACCTATATTTTCTGTGTGTGTCTGTGTGTTTAACCATGCGTCAAAAACGAAAACTAGTATAAATGCCAAATTTGGTATTTAACTTTCTTCCAGGACGCGACACGAAGGTTTTACAAAAGAATCCCCCATCCAAAACTATCCTTTATATTAAAAATTTTTCGTAAGCTTTTTATTATTTTTCTAAATTTTATTTTCTGATAAGTGTCTTTAATGATTTTGATTAAAATACCTTATGTTTAAAATATTTGCATGACGTATAGCTTGAATTCTTTGGAAATAGCTTTGAAGTTCTCTGAAGAATTTTTTGTAATTTTGTTTGAGTTAACCATAAAAGATTAACATAAAGTTACCACACAAAAAATGAGTTTTTTAAAAACACGCAACTTATGTCCAATAACTCTTTGTTGCAATTCTTCCCAATACTAAGATCCCAAGTTCGAGTCCAGCTGGTGGAAATTTTTTCTTTACCCAGGGTTGTTCCTTATATCGTACTCCCTAGAGTCTAGAAGTATGAATATTTATGTGAATGTTCGTGTGTGTGTGTGTGTGTGGGGGGGGGGCCGAGGGTGAGCTGCTGTGATTAATGTTAAAAAGAAAACCAAAAGTAATGAAGCTATGATCAACGCAAACATTAAAAAAGCAACAAACAAACAAACAAAGATTACGTAATTTCAGTCATCACATAGGGATCCGCTTTTTAATGGTTTGACTATCTCTTCAGCTTGCTGCATGTTGTCCTCCGTGGTCTAGGGATAGCTAGCCTCTAATTCCAGAGATCGGGGTTTCAAACCGGCGGAGAGCGATGGACTTTTCTTTTTTTGACGTAAAAATCCTTCGTGTGGCTTCCTTCGGAAGAGAAGCAAAGCCGTGGTCCCGTGTTGTAGATTTACGGCACTTAAAAGAACCTCAAGCCTGATAGAGGCCTCTGAGCAAAGTTACCGTTCTTTCACGCCCAATATAGAATGGGAATGCTAAGGTCCACAGCAGTTAAAGAGAGTCCATTAATAAAACTCATTTATTAATTTAAACCTGTTGCATTTCCCCTTGTACCTACCTGCAACGAAATGTGTGATAAAACTATTTCTGCAAACGTTTACCTCGATCAACATGAAGTAGAGATAGAGGAGTAAGCCATTTTGTAAGCATAGTTTCTAAAAGAGATAATAAATTGTAGTGGTTAGAGAATCTTGTGTGTAACAAAATATTTTTTTAAATATTTAATTAAATTAGAGTAATTCATAGCGAGGTGGCACCACGGTAACGTGTGCAACTCGCATTCTGGAGGTCCCGCGTTCGATCCTCGGCGAGCGCCCACACTGACCCATGGGTTTTTCGGGGTTTCCCCAGGTCGGCAGGGGAACGCTGTGATGGTTTAGCCTCTACCACGACTCTCCTGACCCTCATTTCCTGTACCCATCATCATCATTATCATCATCTTCAAGGATTAGGCCTTTCGGCCTATTCCGCCTCAGAATTGTTCACGCTATCTCTTCAAAGGACGTCTAGTGTTCGTATTTCCTGTTGAGTTATATTGCATTGCAGCTTTTGTTATTCAATTATTTGACTTACGTTGGGCATGATCTCTTCAATTTAGTACCCATCATCTACCTTGTTATTTATTTCAAGGTTGTAGGACTAGGCGATGGTGTTCGGCGTGTTGCGGTTGGACGGTGGAGTTTCATCCCTGGCGTCGTTGTGGGACTACTCAGGTCTCTACTTCGAGTGGCCCCCGCCCCGGGGGGACCCAGGTGGGTTCGGTGGGTTGTGAATGACCCCGGTGGCGTCAAATTAAATTGAGTTTTATTTAAGAATGCTCTCTAACTGATATGGTTCCTAGCGTCCCATTCTATATTGGGTATGAAAGACTGGAAATTTTGCCCAGAGGCTCCTTTATCAGGCTTGAGGTTCTTTTACGTGTCGTAAATCTACAACACGGGACTACCGGCTTTACTTCCCTTCCGAAGGAAGCCATGCTAAGGATTTTTAAGCCCGAAAAAAATCCACCGTCCACCTCCTGTGCCTCTTACCTATGGTAGTAAAGTAGAGTATTCACCCAAAAGCTCTGTATTGAGATTTCACAGAAAATGCATGTTTTGAAACCCTCTGAATAAAAAACAAGCAAATTTGACAAACGTCCTGTGTTCATGTAATGTGAGTGTGTTTGTGTGTGCTTAAAGAAGAAAAGTAGGATAAATATAAAACTTATCCATCCTCAACGATGCAACACAAATATTTGCAAGAAATTCCAACAACCGCAAAATACTCTTCACATGGAAAATATTTCCGTTACCTTTTCTTAAAAACAGCTCTGCTGGTTTTGATTAAAATATTACCTGTTTGAGACATTAACATGAAGAATAAAATGCATAAATATTGAATTTTCTGTTACCGCTCGTGGTTGTGATAGCTAATGTGAATATTGGTGTCATTCTGCGACATTTGCTAATTTCGAATTTGGAGGCTATGTGTATGTTTTGGTTATAGGGTTACTAGGTCTCTAGAACTCATTTTTTTCTAACATAGGTGAATTATTTGACAATCAATTCACAATCATGCGTGTGTGAGCTTACTTAAATAAATTCATTGCTCACGTCATTATCTAGGTGCGATGTAAACGCAACTGGATCACATTCGATAGGATTATTCGAAAAACAGAACACTATCAATAAATAATGTTCTCATTGTGTGTATCAGTATTTCATAACAGAACACTGACGTGTTACGAGTGCGGGTTTCTAATGCTTTGTTCTTACGTAACCTGTTTGTTGATAACAACTGCTCTTTAGCAAGCAGTTCTCAGCACAGTGTTATGTGTGTCTATTTATCACTGACTTTGGCCACAGCTGAAAACTCACTTTCAAATCTAAAATTAATAACATGTTTGTAAGGAGCACAATAACAGAAGCCAGTTTTTAAGTGTGTTAGTTGTTATGAGCATAGAAAACGAAACATGCCGCCTAACTGAAGCATACAGAAAATGAACAAATTCATGAAACAAACACAAATGCTTTGGAAAGCCAAAGAAACCAGTTTTCTGTGCATAAATAGTTACGCTAGAACCCAGTGGCGGCTGGCGATGGAGGACTCTATGGCAGCGCCCTCTCCATAAATAAACGCCCCGAAAATAAAAAATAAAAACAGAAAAGGAACGGTAACATCATACGTAATGATAATGACAGGTAAATTTGTGCTCCACGATTGGGTTAATAGGTTTGTTTTGTTTGAAATGTTCTTGCAACGCTCATTCAATGAAAAGTGCGAATGTTTTCATTACAGGATAGAATTGGGTCGAGCGATTCTTTTGCAGTATTTGATTCATGCGATTCGTTCACGATTCATGAATCGTCCTCTTGCTAACTGTCTGCTAGTCTTTCCTAACTGCACGATTCAATCATGAATCGTACCCTTCTCTGCTGGCCTGCCTTGGTGCACGATTCCTTCAGGAATCGTCGCCTTGCCTGCCGTCTATTCTCACTCACGATTCTTATATGAATCCCCGTTTGTACTTTGCAGTTTACAGCCAAAATACGCAATCAGGACTTTTTTTGTTACGATGGGAGTAGAAAATAAATAGCGACTTGAGAACAATGGGCTATTGTTCTGGTCATAACAAAGGAATTAATGACCTATTGTTCTGACTTCAAGCCCCGCCCCCTCCCTTTGTGCGCTACTATTTGCCGCCCCGGTCGCGTGCCGCTAGCCCCGCCTCCTTCCCTTTGTGTGCTGATCTAATGCCGACTGGTTCTGTGCCGGCAGGTCCTCCCCCCCCTGTGGTCTGGTCACGTGCCGGTGACCCGCCCCCCTCCCTCCCCCATACGCGTGTCCTCCCTCCCCTTTGTGTTCTGGTTGGTTCCCTGTGGATAGGTGGGAGAGTGTGTATTGTTCCTATACGGTGACTACATTCCCGCCCCCTCATTGTGTCTTGTCTAAATCCCTGCCGTGTGATTGGCTTGGGGTAGGGGATGTGCCGCTCGGGGTGAGGGGTTATATGTGGGGGTTCTCGGTGCGTGACGTTGGCTTGGAAATCCACCCTGGCGATGTGGGAATGCGATTCTCGATGCCTGCAGCACATCGGCAAATCGTTTGAGTACATAATTGTGTCAATCAACTAGGTAATGTGTTATTGAAAAAGGAATCAATGTTTATATACTACTAATGCAATTAAACGCTGTTCTTCGAGCAATTAAGTATTTTTGATTGAATTGCGCGCACCTGCCCCTAAACCGGCATTTATACACCTACTAATGTCAATAAATTACACGTCTAATGAAACACGGCTAGTCGGTCGATGAAAACAATTAAGTATTTTTGAATGATTAATGTAATTGACTCGCGCGCAACTGTTCGTTATCGTATATGTGTGGTAGCATGTGTATAATTATTACGAGTAATAACATTTATTTAATTCTACTTTTGAGGGAAAATATATTTTGGATTTATAAGAATATTACAACACTTAGATGAAAGGACAGAGTTGACGTAACAGTCGTTATCGCGTGATAATTGCGCTGGAACCCCGAGCGCAACCTTTCCACCACGAGACGTTTCACTCGAATGGCTGACTCACGGTACTTGTAGTGACAAGTCGACTACCGCACCCCCTCCACTAGCGCTCCAGTTCGCCTGCTACACCAGCGCGCCATGTGGTAATATGAGTGAAACTGGTTTTTTCTCTCTGAACCAGCGAGTGTTTCCTCACGACGCCCCTGGCGGTCATATCCGAAAGTTGTGAATTCACCATATTTAAACTCAATGTGTGCGCAAGACGGCCATCTTAACTCTATATAATTCTACGAAATATGATTCCGGAAAAAAAAATAAAGTCGAATTAACATGCGAGGTGCGTTCATGTTGGCTCCAGAGGAATTGATTATGAAATAAATTAAATACGTTGAATATTACATACGCTATTAAAAATAAATAAGACTCTCGCTGATCGATGAATACAATTAAATATTTTTATTAATTAATGTAATTGAATTGCGCGCCTAGAGATATCTCACCCAATTATTCATCTACCATGAATATCTCACTTCTAATGAAAAGACGCAGTCTATCGATTAAAAACAATTAAGTTTTTTTGATTGATTAATGTAATTGACTCGCGCGCAACTGTTCGTTATCGTATATGCGCGGGTATAATTATTACGGCTAATAACGTTTGTTTAATTCTTCTTTTTGAATGGAGGGTTTATAAAAAAATATTACATGAATTAAAAAGCAACTTAAAGCGAAATTGCAAATTGCTTGTATGAGACGTTAACACGAGAACCCTTTACGAAAAACAAGACGCAGGCGACAGCTGTGCCTCGTCTAAATAGAAGCGGTTAAACCAGGACGCTTGGGTTTTCCCTCAGTACCTGCTCTTAATGGCTAGGGGTATCCATCACCTCGGAGTACGCTCCAACAGATGTTAAAAATATAAGTCCGCTATGTCTCTTCTCGCTCGAGAGAAGTAATAATTACAATTCAAAACAGGCGTACCTGTAAGTAACACGCACGAAGACTTCAAATATAAATTTTATATTCGTTTTAAATGTTCTTTCTAAAGACGTAGCGAACTTTGAGAAATTCAACGAATTATTCACTTGCGTACCCTACTTGAAAGAAATATGGTGTACACCCCTGAAGAATGCATATGTAAAAACAAGGTCCTGTATAGAGCCCTTAGTGAACAATGACAGCCGTTTCCAGTTCATTAAACATCCTAAGTGCTCTGAAAAACAAATATCTTCAGAAGAAGGCAAAACAAGGTCCTGTATAGAGCCATTAGTGATACAAAAGAAGTTCTTAATGGCTTCCCCGGTGCAGAAAATCCATCACAAACCGTGGAAAACCAAGTCTAGACATGTTTTAAGCTTACCACAAAAAATGTTTTCCCGATAATTAATATAATTCTACATGAAGAATATTAATGATTAAGTTTTCAATTAAACGTATACTGTATAGATTCTGTACTTAAACATTCGATTGTATCTTTGTCATTATTTAAATACTCGCATACAAGAAATGCATGCATGATATCAAAAATTAAACTGATTTTTTTCGGTATCTTAAACAAAGAAATATGATTTGGCGAGAGTAATATGAAGAATAAAAAGTATTCAGAACGGTGAATATTACATGCGTTATTAAAAATAAATAAGGCTCTCGCTGATCGATGAAAACAATCAAATATTTTTATTAATTAATTGTATATGAATTGACTTGCGCATCTGTTTGGTGACGTATGTGCATGATTATTACGCGTGTATAACTATTACGACTAATAGCATTTGTTAAATTCTAAATAATGAAATATTGAGCCTAGCCTAAACAATCTTCGCTACTCTTAATTTATTCCATTTTTAAAAAGATTGGGCTTAGTAAACATAGGACGAGTACGATTTTAAATACCCCGTCCATTCGAGAGATATTTTTCGAATATTCCAGCATGTTAATATAAACTTAATACACACACACAAATTCATTTCAAGTAATATTTGTGCGACATTAAGTATTTGCGAATGAGGTTTTACTTTCTCTACCACGTATAGTAAGTAGAGGAAGTGTTGTATTCCAACCAAAAAAATCGATACCGAGATTTCACCGGAAATACATGTTTTGAGACCCTCTGAATCCGAAAAAAGCATGGTTGTCTGCGAGTGTGCCTGTGAAGCATAACTCAGAAACGAAGAGGCGGATAAAACACCAAACTTGGTATTTAGGTTCAGTATCTTCCAGAGATGCGACACGAAGGTTTTAAAGAAAATGCCTCACACCAGACTACCCTTTACATGGAACATTTTTTTCGAAAATTTTAATTTTCTCAAAAAAAATGACTAACGATATTGAATAAAATATTAAATGTTTAAGATATTGTAATGAGAAATGAAATGTATATCTCGAATTTTCTGGGCCACCGACTGCAGGATCGCTCATCAAATACCGCAATGATTCAGGCACCCGAACACCCGAATGGTAAGCATTCTTCAGAGTTTTTAAATAAGTAATGTAACAATTCATATTAACTTCTTGTTCATATTCTTTATTATTATTATTATTATTATTTCCAGGAAGTGGACTTTATTTCGGTATCGGCCATCCATCGAGCGCTGCATCGCCACCACCTGGCTTCCAAGCCTTCATGGGGCCAAATCATCATGGAGGTGGCTCTGCCCCCGTACATGCAGCAACACTCGTAAGGTAAGAATTTACAGACTGCTGTTTGAGCATTTGTAACTAAAAATTACATAATAGTAGACATACAATGCCGATTCTGGCACACAAAGACCTGCTACGACAGCATAGAGTTCCGGATTGTATAAGGAGAAAAGGATATATTTAAGGGGAGTTTCTCACCCATATGCAGTCACATAACTCTTTCGATCTCCCAGAATGCTATGTATTTTTAACGCAGGTGTTTAAAACATGTATTTTTTTCACGTATAGAGTGTAGATTCTTTAGAACTCTGTACTTAAACATGCTATACTATTATTATTATTTATTTTTCCAGGAAATGGACTTTATTTCGGAGGCGGCTTCGCTCAACAGGCGACCGCTGCACAGGTACCTCCAGGCTTCGCAAGCGTTGTACCAGCAGGCTTCGCGACCGCTGCACCGCCACCACCAGGCTTCCAGAACTTCCTGGTACCAAATCAGCAGGGATGGGACCCTGCCCCATACATGCAGCAAGCACCGAACGGTAAGAATTTTTCAATATTTTACGAAGTTCTTTTACACATTCTATATTAATAATAATATTATTATTATTTTTTCAGGAAATGGAGTTTATTTTGGGATCGGGCATCCATCGAACGCTGCACCGGTACCACATGGCTTCCAAGCCTTCATGGGACCAAATCAGTATGGCAGGGACCTTGCCCATACATGCAGCAACCACCGACCGGTAAGAATATTTTTCAACATTTTATGAAGTTCTTTTTACACATTCTATATTATTATTAATATTGTTATTATTTTCAGGAAGTGGACTTTATTTCGGAGGGCGGGTTTTTCTGGGAATGTCTCCAAAGTATTCTTCATTCTGAACGACTTTTGCAAAACTGATAAACCATAAGAGATAGACAAAATTTTACTACACAAAAAAAGAAATGGAGATCACGATAAAATACATAATTTATATCATATACATTCTTGTTGTTGAGTAAATCGTTTTCGAGATATTGCTTGTTATTCCCTTAAAATTTCCAATACTTATACTTTTTTCTCAAATTCATTATTCTTGTTTTTATGTCCTGGACATGCAAAGAGAATGGAATGCGCCACATAGCAACCAGCGTTAAAATATTTGACTATCGCTTAAAACCTCCCATATCCACCTTGTATCGACATGAAAATTACCAATAACATTGACATCTCGATATCTCGATTAACATGAAGCATATGGGGAATGAGTGTTTATAAAAATAGTTTGTACAAGAGTAGAGAAAGTCATGTGAGTATATCACATCAGATTTTTTGATATTGGTTTAAATTTTCAAATACTTTTAACTTTTCTCAAGCGGTAACTCGCTATTCGTTTTCCCGTGGTAATGCATAGAGAATAGAATTCTAAAGCCATCACATAGCATCAGACGTTTTTTTAAAACATCTGTGACGTGTCTATTCACAATCGAAAGGTCGCTGGTTCGAGGAAAATTATATCTACAGAAACAAGACATTATTTTCACTCTGTGATTAATTTGGTAATGTAACAATAATTAACAATGAATTTTAGCGGTACATGTAAAAAATAAAATATATTTTTATTTCTAGCGTCATACGCAGAAACATTCCCCTTAAGGAACGCTGGCGTGATCGAAGGATTTCCCCATAACAGGTTTAGACGTGCTAACGAAATGCCCCTGTGCGAGGCTAGCATTTCCCTCTCCTTCTCGAATTTTTGGTGTAGCCAATCAAAATTGCTGTATTATATACCGCCACACCTCTCACCTCTTCAGATTTTATCAGGTGAAACGATATAAAAGCAGTAGCTTCTCCGACGATTTCACTGTATTGTGACAACACAGCGAGCTAAGATCTCTGCAAACTTTTCTCATTCAAAGTGAAATTTCAACGAACATCATGTCTGGTAAGTTGTAACAAAACACTTCATTTACTTTAAAAGTTAAATTATTACTCTGTACATTTAACTTATATTTGCGTTCTTGTTTTTAATGCATGGCATTTATATGCGAATAGCTGAGCATTCTAAAAGTTAATAGCTAGACAAGTGAATTTTCCGAAATGTGAACAGTTTAGTTAAGTATTCATTTTAGGTAAGCTTATTCTACATTTAATAGCTAACTGCGCGAATTCTCAAAATGGGAAACAATTTAGTTAAGTATTCACCTTGTTGAGTAATTATTATTCCAGATATTTAAATACAGGATTTCACAGAGTGAATTATATTCCTTTTTGGAGAAAATACAATTATTTGAATACCTTATTAACGTTTTTGCTTTAGAATATTACAAAAAGTCTGTTGCGCGAATCATTCGCTCTAACAAAGTAAATATCTACATTATATTAAAACATTTAAATCGAAAAAATACAGTAGTTAATGAACTTCATTAGTGAATCAGACCCTCAATTATATTTACACATATTATCATTTTCAGAAAAAAGTTAATAATTTTGTAACTTTCAAATAAATGAAATTTTGTTATGCAACACATTCTCTAATAAAGGATATGTTTTTTTTCTCTTCCTAATGCAGAAAGTTTGACGTCTCAACTGAACACATTGGCTGAGTGTAGCATTTACCCAACCGTTCAAAGACTACAAGATCTTCAGCCAGAGGAGCCTTATAATATAAAATCCTTAAGAAAAATTGATACTCGATACGGTGCTAGAGTCGTTGCACTTTTAGAGAATAAGCAAGTGTTTCTTGCGACAAGATATTCAACCCTAACAAGCCAACAGTTGGAGGAAATGCCAGGGAAGTTTCAAATGGTATATCATGGAGTAGTACCAGCCGGCAAGTTTAAGACATGTAAATTGTCTTTTCTTCCTATTAAGGTTTGTAGAAATAATTCAGCTATCCTTTCAAAGCTTCATTTAGAGTTACATTCGTAGAGTTTATAAATTCACACTTCAGTAGGATAACATTTGTCTAAAGTATACATCAATATGTAAAAAAATAACGTCCAGGATGTAATCTGAGCGAGGATCTGCAGAAAGAAGTTTAATAGTCTATTCACTGATTCTTTGCCTCAAAGCAGATACCTACAGCAAGTTTCAAATAATTTCCAGTAGGATAGCAGTTGTCAAAAGCATGCATCACTGTATTAAAAAATGTGTAAATAATGTCTAGATTGTACTCTGTGTGATTTCGTACAGAAAGAAGTTTAATACCCCTTGCAATGATTCTCCACATCGAAATATATACCTACAAGAAGCTGCAAATAATGTGAATGTGTGTTACAGGAATGCCCAGATGAATGTAAATGAAGAGGAAGAACGAGATAGCTTAAAACATCATAAACAGAAATGTGATAAGAACATTCTCAACACCTCCCAGTGACCTCAATCAATGAAGAATTGCAGCAGCGCGGAACATGCATGGAAAAAAACATCCGCGTGTGTAGAATATAACAATAATATATATATATATAAATTATGTTCTCATTATTACTGCTAAACCAGCCTATACCATTGATTTCATAAATAATTTCATAATTGTTTAAGGAGAATGCCTATCTTAAAAACATTGATGCTACATGAAATCTAAACAAAAAAGATTATTGAACTATTACTGAAAGAGACTTGAATAAATGAGAATCTAGAAGCCAGAACCATCTTAATATTGGGTTGTATGATATGAGGTGTATAAAAAGATTAATAAAAAAAATGAGGTCTATGTAATATAAATAACATTTATTTTTTATAAACATTTTCCTATTACATTCCTATACAAAAAACATACATATTTCCTAAAGACAAAGGTGATAGTCTAGACATTCTAAAACACTCAGTTATATAATCATATACATCACACAGAAAGAGACATGCATTATCCATAAAAAAACTAAACATCTCAAGAATGTCAGGATGATGTATTTTATAAGTACAAGGTTTTGATATTTCAAAGTTCCTGTTAACCATGACTGTAATTGATTAACACAATTTCTCGATCCTGTCATGCTATAACTTTAGAAGCTTTCAGCTTACTTATAATCTCCTCAATCTCTTGTGTGTGACCATTATTACCAGCGTTCCTCGAGGCAATTAGTAACCTCAATATATTTACTAGTCTATTTGGATTTTCAAGCGTAGATATCACTGAATCATCATCATATGAAGATTTCATATTCTCGAGACTCCCGCTGTATCCAGATTTTTCACCGTCAGTAGTCTCCAGTGAAGGACAGAGGCTTGATCCGGGATAACATCCCCCTCTATACATCTTCGGATCTTCGAGTGTAGGAGAGAGAGTCGATCCAGTATAACATGTTGCTCTATGAAGCTTAAATCTTGACAAAGAACGATTCTTAAAAATCCGCGCGCATATACAGCATCTAATAACGTGTTTTCCTCCATGTGTAATGTATGAAAAATTGAGTTTCTCATTCGCTAGTTGCTCAGATTTTCCCCGGCAGTAGCTCATGCTAAAAGTAAAAGAAATTAAATGAATACGGGAATGGTAACGCTCGAAGGAATTAAAAGCGAATGAATGAATTCATAACACGCAGCTATGTATATGTCCAGGGTGAGGACGTCGGAGGGAATCGCGATCTACGCATAGCAGCGGAAAGGATGCTCTCTGGAAACATTCGTGGAAAAGGAGACTCTCAACAGAACATGGCGAATGCGAGCATGGAAAAAGGATGCTCTCTGGAAACATTCGTGGAAAAGGATGCTCTCAACAGAACATGGCGAATGCGACAGAACATGGCGAATGCATGCATGAAAAAAGGATGCTCTCTGGAAACATTCGTGGAAAATGATGCTCTCAACAGAACATAGCGAATGCGAGCATGGAAAAAAGGATACTCTCTGGAAACATTCGTGGAAAAGGATGCGTAACAACCTGATCACGCTATGTATTAAACTGTTCGCGCTATGTAACAAACTGATCAGTCTATGTAACAAACTGATCATGCTATGTAACAAAGGAATCACGCTATGTAACAAAGGAATCACGCTATGTAACAAAGGTATCACGCTATGTAACAAAGGAATCACGCTATGTAACAAAGGAATCACGCTATGTAACAAAGGAATCACGCTATGTAACAAACTGATCACGCTATGTAACAAAGGAATCACGCTATGTAACAAAGGAATCACTCTATGTAACAAAGGAATCACGCTATGTAACAAAGGAATCACGGTATGTAACAAACTGATCACGCTATGTAACAAAGGAATCACGCTATGTAACAAAGGAATCACGCTATGTAACAAAGGAATCAGGCTATGTAACAAGCTCATCATGCTATGTAACAAAGGAATCACGCTATGTAACAAAGGAATCACGCTATGTAACAAAGGAATCACGCTATGTAACAAAGGAATCACGCTATGTAACAAAGGAATCACGCTATGTAACAAACTGATCACGCTATGTAACAAAGGAATCACGCTATGTAACAAAGGAATCAGGCTATGTAACAAAGGAATCACGCTATGTAACAAAGGAATCACGCTATGTAACAAAGGAATCACGCTGTGTAACAAAGGAATCACGCTATGTAACAAAAGAATCACGCTATGTAACAAAGGAATCACGCTATGTAACAAAGGAATCACGCTATGTAACAAACTGATCAGGCTATGTAAGAAGCTCATCATGCTATGTAACAAAGGAATCACGCTATGTATCAAACTGATCAGGTACATAGCGTGATCAGGTTGTTACGCATCCTTTTCCACGAATGTTTCCAGAGAGTATCCTTTTTTCCATGCTCGCATTCGCTATGTTCTGTTGAGAGCATCATTTTCCACGAATGTTTCCAGAGAGCATCCTTTTTTCATGCATGCATTCGCCATGTTCTGTCGCATTCGCCATGTTCTGTTGAGAGCATCCTTTTCCACGAATGTTTCCAGAGAGCATCCTTTTTCCATGCTCGCATTCGCCATGTTCTGTTGAGAGTCTCCTTTTCCACGAATGTTTCCAGAGAGCATCCTTTCCGCTGCTATGCGTAGATCGCGATTCCCTCCGACGTCCTCACCCTGGATATATACATAGCTGCGTGTTATGAATTCATTCATTCGCTTTTAATTCCTTCGAGCGTTACCATTCCCGTATTCATTTAATTTCTTTTACTTTTAGCATGAGCTACTGCCGGGGAAAATCTGAGCAACTAGCGAATGAGAAACTCAATTTTTCATACATTACACATGGAGGAAAACACGTTATTAGATGCTGTATATGCGCGCGGATTTTTAAGAATCGTTCTTTGTCAAGATTTAAGCTTCATAGAGCAACATGTTATACTGGATCGACTCTCTCTCCTACACTCGAAGATCCGAAGATGTATAGAGGGGGATGTTATCCCGGATCAAGCCTCTGTCCTTCACTGGAGACTACTGACGGTGAAAAATCTGGATACAGCGGGAGTCTCGAGAATATGAAATCTTCATATGATGATGATTCAGTGATATCTACGCTTGAAAATCCAAATAGACTAGTAAATATATTGAGGTTACTAATTGCCTCGAGGAACGCTGGTAATAATGGTCACACACAAGAGATTGAGGAGATTATAAGTAAGCTGAAAGCTTCTAAAGTTATAGCATGACAGGATCGAGAAATTGTGTTAATCAATTACAGTCATGGTTAACAGGAACTTTGAAATATCAAAACCTTGTACTTATAAAATACATCATCCTGACATTCTTGAGATGTTTAGTTTTTTTATGGATAATGCATGTCGCTTTCTGTGTGATGTATATGATTATATAACTGAGTGTTTTAGAATGTCTAGACTATCACCTTTGTCTTTAGGAAATATGTATGTTTTTTGTATAGGAATGTAATAGGAAAATGTTTATAAAAAATAAATGTTGTTTATATTACATAGACCTCATTTTTTTATTAATCTTTTTATACACCTCATATCATACAACCCAATATTAAGATGGTTCTGGCTTCTAGATTCTCATTTATTCAAGTCTCTTTCAGTAATAGTTCAATAATCTTTTTTGTTTAGATTTCATGTAGCATCAATGTTTTTAAGATAGGCATTCTCCTTAAACAATTATGAAATTATTTATGAAATCAATGGTATAGGCTGGTTTAGCAGTAATAATGAGAACATAATTTATATATATATATATTATTGTTATATTCTACACACGCGGATGTTTTTTTCCATGCATGTTCCGCGCTGCTGCAATTCTTCATTGATTGAGGTCACTGGGAGGTGTTGAGAATGTTCCTATCACATTTCTGTTTATGATGTTTTAAGCTATCTCGTTCTTCCTCTTCATTTACATTCATCTGGGCATTCCTGTAACACACATTCACATTATTTGCAGCTTCTTGTAGGTATATATTTCGATGTGGAGAATCATTGCAAGGGGTATTAAACTTCTTTCTGTACGAAATCACACAGAGTACAATCTAGACATTATTTACACATTTTTTAATACAGTGATGCATGCTTTTGACAACTGCTATCCTACTGGAAATTATTTGAAACTTGCTGTAGGTATCTGCTTTGAGGCAAAGAATCAGTGAATAGACTATTAAACTTCTTTCTGCAGATCCTCGCTCAGATTACATCCTGGACGTTATTTTTTTACATATTGATGTATACTTTAGACAAATGTTATCCTACTGAAGTGTGAATTTATAAACTCTACGAATGTAACTCTAAATGAAGCTTTGAAAGGATAGCTGAATTATTTCTACAAACCTTAATAGGAAGAAAAGACAATTTACATGTCTTAAACTTGCCGGCTGGTACTACTCCATGATATACCATTTGAAACTTCCCTGGCATTTCCTCCAACTGTTGGCTTGTTAGGGTTGAATATCTTGTCGGAAGAAGCACTTGCTTATTCTCTAAAAGTGCAACGACTCTAGCACCGTATCGAGTATCAATTTTTCTTAAGGATTTTATATTATAAGGCTCCTCTGGCTGAAGATCTTGTAGTCTTTGAACGGTTGGGTAAATGCTACACTCAGCCAATGTGTTCAGTTGAGACGTCAAACTTTCTGCATTAGGAAGAGAAAAAAAACATATCCTTTATTAGAGAATGTGTTGCATAACAAAATTTCATTTATTTGAAAGTTACAAAATTATTAACTTTTTTCTGAAAATGATAATATGTGTAAATATAATTGAGGGTCTGATTCACTAATGAAGTTCATTAACTACTGTATTTTTTCGATTTAAATGTTTTAATATAATGTAGATATTTACTTTGTTAGAGCGAATGATTCGCGCAACAGACTTTTTGTAATATTCTAAAGCAAAAACGTTAATAAGGTATTCAAATAATTGTATTTTCTCCAAAAAGGAATATAATTCACTCTGTGAAATCCTGTATTTAAATATCTGGAATAATAATTACTCAACAAGGTGAATACTTAACTAAATTGTTTCCCATTTTGAGAATTCGCGCAGTTAGCTATTAAATGTAGAATTAGCTTACCTAAAATGAATACTTAACTAAACTGTTCACATTTCAGAAAATTCACTTGTCTAGCTATTAACTTTTAGAATGCTCAGCTATTCGCATATAAATGCCATGCATTAAAAACAAGAACGCAAATATAAGTTAAATGTACAGAGTAATAATTTAACTTTTAAAGTAAATGAAGTGTTTTGTTACAACTTACCAGACATGATGTTCGTTGAAATTTCACTTTGAATGAGAAAGGTTTGCAGAGATCTTAGCTCGCTGTGTTGTCACAATACAGTGAAATCGTCGGAGAAGCTACTGCTTTTATATCGTTTCACCTGATAAAATCTGAAGGGGTGAGAGGTGTGGCGGTATATAATACAGCAATTTTGATTGGCTACTCCAAAAATTCGAGAAGAAGGAGAGGGAAATGCTAGCCTCGCACAGGGGCATTTCGTTAGCACGTCTAAACCTGTTATGGGGAAATCCTTCGATCACGCCAGCGTTCCTTAAGGGGAATGTTTCTGCGTATGACGCTAGAAATAAAAATATATTTTATTTTTTACATGTACCGCTAAAATTCATTGTTAATTATTGTTACATTACCAAATTAATCACAGAGTGAAAATAATGTATTGTTTCTGTAGATATAATTTTCCTCGAACCAGCGACCTTTCGATTGTGAATAGACACGTCACAGATGTTTTAAAAAAACGTCTGATGCTATGTGATGGCTTTAGAATTCTATTCTCTATGCATTACCACGGGAAAACGAATAGCGAGTTACCGCTTGAAAAAAGTTAAAAGTATTTGAAAATTTAAACCAATATCAAAAAATCTGATGTGATACACTCACATGACTTTCTCTACTCTTGTACAAACTATTTTTATAAACACTTATTCCCCATATGCTTCATGTTAATCGAGATATCGAGATGTCAATGTTATTGGTAATTTTCATGTCGATACAAGGTGAATATGGGAGGTTTTAAGCGATAGTCAAATATTTTAACGCTGGTTGCTATGTGGCGCATTCCATTCTCTTTGCATGTCCAGGACATAAAAACAAGAATAATGAATTTGAGAAAAAAGTATAAGTATTGGAAATTTTAAGGGAATAACAAGCAATATCTCGAAAACGATTTACTCAACAACAAGAATGTATATGATATAAATTATGTATTTTATCGTGATCTCCATTTCTTTTTTTGTGTAGTAAAATTTTGTCTATCTCTTATGGTTTATCAGTTTTGCAAAAGTCGTTCAGAATGAAGAATACTTTGGAGACATTCCCAGAAAAACCCGCCCTCCGAAATAAAGTCCACTTCCTGAAAATAATAACAATATTAATAATAATATAGAATGTGTAAAAAGAACTTCATAAAATGTTGAAAAATATTCTTACCGGTCGGTGGTTGCTGCATGTATGGGCAAGGACCCTGCCATACTGATTTGGCCCCATGAAGGCTTGGAAGCCATGTGGTACCGGTGCAGCGTTCGATGGATGCCCGATCCCAAAATAAACTCCATTTCCTGAAAAAATAATAATAATATTATTATTAATATAGAATGTGTAAAAGAACTTCGTAAAATATTGATAAATTCTTACCGTTCGGTGCTTGCTGCATGTATGGGGCAGGGTCCCATCCCTGCTGATTTGGTACCAGGAAGTTCTGGAAGCCTGGTGGTGGCGGTGCAGCGGTCGCGAAGCCTGCTGGTACAACGCTTGCGAAGCCTGGAGGTACCTGTGCAGCGGTCGCCTGTTGAGCGAAGCCGCCTCCGAAATAAAGTCCATTTCCTGGAAAAATAAATAATAATAATAGTATAGCATGTTTAAGTACAGAGTTCTAAAGAATCTACACTCTATACGTGAAAAAAATACATGTTTTAAACACCTGCGTTAAAAATACATAGCATTCTGGGAGATCGAAAGAGTTATGTGACTGCATATGGGTGAGAAACTCCCCTTAAATATATCCTTTTCTCCTTATACAATCCGGAACTCTATGCTGTCGTAGCAGGTCTTTGTGTGCCAGAATCGGCATTGTATGTCTACTATTATGTAATTTTTAGTTACAAATGCTCAAACAGCAGTCTGTAAATTCTTACCTTACGAGTGTTGCTGCATGTACGGGGGCAGAGCCACCTCCATGATGATTTGGCCCCATGAAGGCTTGGAAGCCAGGTGGTGGCGATGCAGCGCTCGATGGATGGCCGATACCGAAATAAAGTCCACTTCCTGGAAATAATAATAATAATAATAATAAAGAATATGAACAAGAAGTTAATATGAATTGTTACATTACTTATTTAAAAACTCTGAAGAATGCTTACCATTCGGGTGTTCGGGTGCCTGAATCATTGCGGTATTTGATGAGCGATCCTGCAGTCGGTGGCCCAGAAAATTCGAGATATACATTTCATTTCTCATTACAATATCTTAAACATTTAATATTTTATTCAATATCGTTAGTCATTTTTTTTGAGAAAATTAAAATTTTCGAAAAAAATGTTCCATGTAAAGGGTAGTCTGGTGTGAGGCATTTTCTTTAAAACCTTCGTGTCGCATCTCTGGAAGATACTGAACCTAAATACCAAGTTTGGTGTTTTATCCGCCTCTTCGTTTCTGAGTTATGCTTCACAGGCACACTCGCAGACAACCATGCTTTTTTCGGATTCAGAGGGTCTCAAAACATGTATTTCCGGTGAAATCTCGGTATCGATTTTTTTGGTTGGAATACAACACTTCCTCTACTTACTATACGTGGTAGAGAAAGTAAAAACTCATTCGCAAATACTTAATGTCGCACAAATATTACTTGAAATGAATTTGTGTGTGTGTGTGTATTAAGTTTATATTAACATGCTGGAATATTCGAAAAATATCTCTCGAGTGACGGGGTATTTAAAATCGTACTCGTCCTATGTTTACTAAGCCCAATCTTTTTAAAAATGGAATAAATTAAGAGTAACGAAGATTGTTTAGGCTAGGCTCCATATTTCATTATTTAGAATTAAACAAATGCTATTAGTCGTAATAGTTATACACGCGTAATAATCATGCACATACGTCACCAAACAGATGCGCAAGTCAATTCATATACAATTAATTAATAAAAAATATTTGATTGTTTTCATCGATCAGCGAGAGCCTTATTTATTTTTAATAACGCATGTAATATTCACCGTTCTGAATACTTTTTATTCTTCATATTACTCTCGCCAAACATATTTCTTTGTTTAAGATACCGAAAAAAAATCAGTTTAATTTTTGATATCATGCATGCATTTCTTGTATGCGTGTATTTAAATAATGACAAAGATACAATCGAATGTTTAAGTACAGAATCTATACAGTATACGTTTAATTGAAAACTTAATCATTAATATTCTTCATGTAGAATTATATTAATTATCGGGAAAACATTTTTGTGGTAAGCTTAAAACATGTCTAGACTTGGTTTTCCACAGTTTGTGATGGATTTTCTGCACCGGGGAAGCCATTAAGAACTTCTTTTGTATCACTAATGGCTCTATACAGGACCTTGTTTTGCCTTCTTCTGAAGAAATTTGTTTTTCAGAGCACTTAGGATGTTTAATGAACTGGAAACGGCTGTCATTGTTCACTAAGGGCTCTATACAGGACCTTGTTTTTACCTTCTTCTGAAGATATTTAATGGCGCGGAAGCGACTGCCGTTGTCTGCTAATGTTTCTACATATGCATTCTTCAGGGGTGTACACCATATTTCTTTCAAGTAGGGTACGCAAGTGAATAATTCGTTGAATTTCTCAAAGTTCGCTACGTCTTTAGAAAGAACATTTAAAACGAATATAAAATTTATATTTGAAGTCTTCGTGCGTGTTACTTACAGGTACGCGCGCGAGTCAATTACATTAATCATTCAAAAATACTTAATTGTTTTCATCGACCGACTAGCCGTGTTTCATTAGACGTGTAATTTATTGACATTAGTAGATGTATAAATGCCGGTTTAGGGGCAGGTGCGCGCGATTCAATCAAAAATACTTAATTGCTCGAAGAACAGCGTTTAATTGCATTAGTAGTATATAAACATTGATTCCTTTTTCAATAACACATTACCTAATTGATTGACACAATTATGTACTCAAACGATTTGCCGATGTGCTGCAGGCATCGAGAATCGCATTCCCACATCGCCAGGGTGGATTTCCAAGCCAACGTCACGCACCGAGAACCCCCACATATAACCCCTCACCCCGAGCGGCACATCCCCTACCCCAAGCCAATCACACGGCAGGGATTTAGACAAGACACAATGAGGGGGCGGGAATGTAGTCACCGTATAGGAACAATACACACTCTCCCACCTATCCACAGGGAACCAACCAGAACACAAAGGGGAGGGAGGACACGCGTATGGGGGAGGGAGGGGGGCGGGTCACCGGCACGTGACCAGACCACAGGGGGGAGGGGGGAGGACCTGCCGGCACAGAACCAGTCGGAATTAGATCAGCACACAAAGGGAAGGAGGCGGGGCTAGCGGCACGCGACCGGGGCGGCAAATAGTAGCGCACAAAGGGAGGGGGCGGGGCTTGAAGTCAGAACAATAGGTCATTAATTCCTTTGTTATGACCAGAACAATAGCCCATTGTTCTCAAGTCGCTATTTATTTTCTACTGATGGGGGCTATGATCTTTTTATTTGGCATATAAAAGAGAATGTATGTAAAAGCGCTTTCCGCGTTATTTTGGGTAATACACTTGGAGTTTCCTGAATTTGTCATAAAAATCAACCTGTGTGATTCCATTTAAGTTACGATTACATAAGGTATTATGCAAAGTAATTATGAAGATATTATTATTGTTATTATTATTATAATATTCTTCATTTCGATGATTAGGCATTCCATTCAATTCTTTACTTTACTCCTCTCTTTTTCTGGGGTATCTGATGTCCCTTTTTCCCGACGGTTTGTATTTATTAATTATAGTGGTATTCTTTCTTCAGTCATGTAGTTCATATCGCTTTCCAATTAATTATTATTGTTATTATTATTCGTCATTACTACCGAAGTTGCACGCGAAAATAAGCTATATAATTTTTATAAATACGTGAAAAGGTATAATCCCGGTATGCAGAGAATAATAATTTTTTACATAAATTTTACATCAGCATATTCGAGGTACTTTTAATGCATTAGAATTGGCTTAATTATATTGATGCATTTTCTTATACTTTTAATGTAGATTATTGTATACAAATTAATTCCTTTAAATTATATAATTTTAAACGTTATTCAAACCAAGAATTCAAAAATTCCCTATTTTTCCTCCATTTTTCATATATTCTGGTATTGTATATTATAATACTTACTACACTGTAATCATGCAATACTGTGTATCAATCTCTCAGTAAACTACTGAAAATTACTTCTATTGTTTATACTGCAGCCTCCGTTCATCCATTGGCAATGCTTACGATTCATTTTACTGTGCTTTACAGCTATTTACACAATTTGTTTTTAAGAATTAATCTTTCTCGGCTGAACTCGATACTCCTAGGTTCAGACATCAGCATCTCAAAGAATCGTGTTGATCTACCAATTCACATTATAAATTCTAACAAATCTTTCAACCTGTGCAATTCACTACTACGAATCGACAGAACTCGGCAATATATAATATTGCGGTGATCTGTTTTCGTATACTATGATATAGCATCACAATGCTTGGCAACTTTCCTGCTCATCATCGTACTCACTCGGCAGCATTCGTCCGGGCTCGGCTTAGAAGCCAAAGCTAAGAGTGAGTAGTAAACAAAGCGCAAGCGAGAATGAATCGAGAATGTCCTGATCACGATTCATTTTGAACGACGATTCATGCCGATTCTTGCGATTCTTTTTGAACGACGATTCATCCACGATTCTTACGATTCATTTTGAACCACGATTCATGAACGATTCTTATGATTCATTTTGAACGACGATTCATGCTACGACTGACACGATCCATTCGATTCGTTCATATGAACGATTCGTTCATGAATCGCCCCATGTCTATTACAGGGTGTATTTCGGACTACGTCAAGTCTGTAAGGCAATCTTCACTTAAGAGATGAGACGTAGGGAGGGAAAGGCTTCGCTTTATGGCGATATGCCAGATATGCCATTTATTGAAAAATATAGCCCTGTGGCTGTTACAATCAAAGCAGCCTTGCAGGTAAAATTTACATCAGGTTACACAAAACAAAACAATCATACAAAACGATAAATGGGAGCCCATACAAGGGTCTAACAGCCCCACAGAAATCACATATGATAATGGGTACAAGAGCATATGTAAACAAGGTAGCATTCAGCCAAATAAAGGATAGAATGTCCCGCAAATAGGCGTAAAATGGTCTTGAAAAGTCACATCACAAAGAAACTAAACTCACAATATCACTCGCACGCACAGTGCCGACAGGAAAATAAACACTGCAGCGGGAACACGAACGACAAAAAACAAATAACTAAAACTGTTGAACACGGCGGTGTTTCCGGTGACGAGGCTCGGCCGTACCTATATCCCTGGTCAGGAGGTTGGAATGTCGATGAATACTAGCCACAAGCTGCGGCCGCGAATGTGCACGACTTCCTCCAAGGTGGGTATGTGTAACTCAGCTCGAATGGCCTGATTGGAGGTGATCAGCGGGACCCGGAGTATCCGACGAGACTAAGATTTTGAATACGTTGAAGAGCCAACCAGCTACTGCAGGGAATTCCAGCCAAGGCATAGAGTAAAAAGGAGCGGATAAAAGCGCTGTATAGACGGAGCTTAGAGCGAATATGAAGATTTCGGCTGCGGAAAACCCGCTGACGAAGATGAAGGTGGGCCCGACCCTTGGACGAATACTGGTGATATGAGGGTGCCAGGGTAGGGTCCGATCAGGAGTCGCACCTAAATAGCGAGTCTGTCAACGACACGGCAGAGCTTGTCCAGCTCTGAAGAGAAAGTACAGGGAGCTTATGCTTCTTGGGAAACAGCAGAAAATGGCATTAACGGCAATTTTCCACATCGCAAGACAATCAAGGAAGCTAGAAACGAAGCGTTGGAGGGCCCATGACGCAGATTCCGACAATGGTGGTAAAGAGCAGTATTATCGGCGTGCATGAGAACTTGACACTGTGGTGATTTGGGGGAGGGACTCGGGTGAATAAAGCGTAGAGATAAGGGGCCAGAACCGCACCCTGAGTTACACCGGCGCGCATACGCCGGGGTGTAGAACAGGACTTGTAAACCAACACAGAGAAAGAACGATCAAGCAGAAAGCTATAGAGGGGGCGCAAAAACGGACGGAGTGCTGGGATCTGTTGAAAACTTTTAGAGTATACCATGATGCCAACAGCGATCAAACGCAGCCTCAACATCAAGAAATAAAGCAAGGGTACTGCAATCATCGTTGAAGGTAGTACTGACATCGTCCACAAATTTCAACAACTGAAGATCAGTGGAATGACGGGGTTAAAAACCAAACTGAAAAGCGGGAAGAGCAGCAGCAAAGGGAACAATAGAATGGATGTGAGAAAGAAGAACGCGTTCGAAAACTTACCAAGATGAGACAATAAACTAATCGGACGGTAATTAGAGGCGTCACGATGATTGCCACCCGGCTTAGGCAACAAACGATCTTGGCTGATTTCCAGGCCGGAGGAAAATAAGCAAAAGAAAGACAGGCATTAAAAACAAGGGTAAGGAAAACCAAGGCGCAGCGAGGAAGATATTTGAGAGCGACAGGAGAGATAGCATCAAGACCAGCAGCCTTACCGGAGTAAAGACGGGCAATCGCCCGAGAGATATGAAGGGAGGAAAAGAGGAGATCCAAAGGAGCTGAGGGCTGTTGGAGCCAGGTACGCAACCAGTCTTCGAACAAACGAGCATGATCAGGGTGAACGGTGATTTATCGGTGAAGCGACGTTCCAAAGAAGAAGCAAAAAGTTCGGTTTTTCCTTCAGAAGTGCCTACAGGCCCGGCCGGTGAGTGGAGGGCCTCGGCATGAGGAGAACCAGAGGAAGAGGAACGAAAGCTGCGTAAAACACACCAGAGGGATCCGTCCTGGTGGGAGGTACGGAGCATCCGTTCCTCCCAGGCACATTCTCCCGACTCAGTAGTAAAGTGTCATGAATGGCAGATCGAAGCCGATTGACAAGACGGCGATAGGGAGGCAAGTGGGAGTGGCGCCAAAGGCATATTAGCCGACGGCGACAGCCAAGAAGATACTTGTCGTCCTGAAAGAGCGGGTGCGGAAAGGTCCAAGGAATAAATGTGGAAGACCGGAAGATAGCCATATTCAAGGAGGTCTTGAAGGCGGCAACAGCGGTATCAATTGTGGCAGTTGAGGAGCAGGAGAGAGAAGGGTCAATCAGGTGATTAAGAGTCGATCGAAACAAAGGCCAATCAGTGGTACGAAGAACCCTCGGTCGGTCAGGCAGGGAGGTGAGACGGCCTTGAAAGAAGAAAGTGAACGGGAGAGTGATCAGAATCCAAACCGTGGGTAACCGTAAAGGCAGAAGAAAGGGGGAATGGAACGAGAGATTAAAATGTCAAGAACATCGGGATGACAGCTGACCATTGAGGGCCAATACAGCCCCGAGGAGCAGAAACTCGCAGATCAGGACGAGAAAGAAGAAAATCCAGGAGCCGAGTGCCCGCTAAGTTAGAGGATCGAGAGTTCCAAGCCGGATTTTTTATGTTAAAATCACCAGCCAAGAGGATCCGGCCAGGAGAGAGAGCAAACGAAGATCACGCAACCTCGCATCCGGGGAGGTATGCGGAGGGCGATAAACAGCAACCACAGAAATGAATTGACGATTCACAGAGAAGTGAACAACCGTGCACACCAGGCACTCAAGCTGAGGGCGAGGAGGGTGGGTAAAAGAAATATGACGACACAGAAAAATAGCCGTCCTACCACGGGACGAGGACCCGGGTGATCAGAACGAAAAACGTGATCAGGAAAAGAAAGGAGGATAGCGTGCTTAAGCTTAGTCTCCGTCACACAGGCAACATCAATACGATTACGCCGCAAATAATTATGAATCTCATAACGGTGAAAACGGAGATCGTTGGCATTCCACAGTAGACCACAAATCCCAATCGGGAGGGGTGGGAGCCGCTGGGCCATAATCTAAAAGAAGGATTCAACACATTCAAGAAGAACCTGAAACTTCTCAAACTTAGTAGAGCAAGACCTAAGCTTAGCAACATATACACGAAGACGAACAAACAAATCACGGAAGTTAAAAGCAGTGAAAAATGACAAAATTTCCTTCAAATCCGGACAGAAGATCACAAGAAGGCGCAGGGCCGGTGGGAGTAGATCCACGACGGCCTAGAGCTTGAGAATAAGAAAGACGCGGCCTAACAGCAGAAGAACAAGCAGTAGAAGGGCCAGAAGATCCATATTTGGTTGTAGCCAATAGCTTAGTGAGCTGCCGACAACTCAAGCCCCTTATGGGGGCAGTCCTTAAGCATATGAAGGCTGCTACACAATACACAGCGAGTAGGAAAAATGCACATTCGAAAAGTGTGGCTGATCTTCTGACAATTGAAGCATTGAGTAATATGGTTTTGGGTACGATAGGACCCAATGTGAACAATCACTTGAGCAAGAGTGATTTGGAAAATGCTTACTAGCTTCATTTCGTTCCAAAGTGTTCAGAAACATAGGTTAGAACTGATCCCGAGACTCCAATTGCTTGCACTGAAGATGGTGAACAGCTTCCAGGATGTCCGCAGGATCTATAGCAGAAGGGAGACCCTTCACAACATAGCGGTTCGGCTGCTCTCTCTTAGGTTGGAACGTGTAGAACATCAACTTGCCTCCCGAAAGGCGTCCAGAACAGATGGAAATGTACCAGCTTCTTAAGAATCTTCAGACCATCAGGAGTATCCTGGAGCATGAAGCCATCAGCACCACAGAGTCCACGAAGAAGTTGTAAGATGTCCTTCAAGCGGTTAACCTCCGTCAAGATAATGCGAAGAAGACGAGGCTCAGCAACTCCAGGCGCAGGAAGAGGAGCCGCGGAAGCAGAAGTAGCAGAAGTGGACGCCGCAGGGCGACGGGAAGAAGCACCAGAGGAAACAGATGGGCCTGAGCTTTATGGCGAGGGATGCAGAGAGGTTATACAGTATTGGCGGAGTCCGAGGCGATTGGTTATTTTTCCACGCGATCTTTTTCTTATGGAGTCGTTCAACTTCTACTCTTGTACAAACTATTTTTACAAACGCTTATTCTCCATTACTTCAAGTTAATTAAATTATCGAGATGTTAATCTTACTGATAATTTTCTTGTTGGTGCAAGGGGAATATTAGAAGCTTTAAGCGATTGTCAAATCTTTTAAGAGCTGAAAAAAAATGTTAAAATAATTTCTTACGGTTTACCACTTATGGAAAGTCATTCAGAATGAAGATGGCTTTCGGGGACATTCCCAGAAAATTCAAGATATACATTTCATTTGCCATGAAAATATCATAAACATATGATGCTTTAAACAAAATCGTTTGTCATTGTTTTAGAAAATCAAAATTTTCGAAAAAGTCTGGGGTGGGGGGATTTTTTTTGAAAATTTTCGTGTCGCCTGCTTGGAAGATACTAAACTCAAATACCAAGTTTAGTATTTATCCGACGTTTTAAGTTTTGAGTTATGCTATTCACAGGCTGACAGACACACATAGGGGCATGTTCCGAAAATTGCTTTATTTGGATTCAGGGCACCTCAAAACTTGTATTTCCGGTGAAATCTCGATATCGAATTTTTGGAAAGAATGCACTACTTCCTATACTTACTACATGTAGTAGAGAAAGTAAAAAAGATGTACTCATTTCTGTCTAAAATTAATTCCATTATATTCATTGGTTTTAAAGGAAATTAAATTCTTAAATTACATGATATTTGTGAATGTAACTCATAAATTACAGTGATTGTATAGTTAGAACGATTCATAGTAGAAAAACTATAATACTTCGAATGCTAAAATCTATGTTGGTAGCTCTTGTTTGCGTATCATATTGCATTTGCCCACACCGCAGTGCGGTGATTGAGACATGTACATTTTGGATGCGTACACTGTTCGGAAGCACCTGTTGTAAAAATCACCTAACTAATCCAGTTATTTCAGCTTAAATGGCGTGCTCTTAATGGAGACATAAATAACATTATACCTGTAAGTGTACATTTCAAGTAGGTAAACTTAATTAACTCATAATGAATAGTGTAAATAGCAACCTCAGTGCCGGTGCAAATAGTTTGAGTTTGAAGTCGAATAATTGTTGGTAGTAGGAAGATGCTTCATGTTTATCTGCCCCACGTATGGGAGCCAATTTGTCGCGGTAACTCGTGTTATCTATTTCTGAGCGCCTGTTACTGTTTTACTACTTTGAGTTTGAATTTTGGTCCTTCGGCTAGCTATTATTACTACTCAGTCGAGCATATCTCTTGAACAGGGTGTGTAATCGGAAAGGATTTGTTACTGAAGGATAACACTTATAAAAGAATTTGTTTTTACACTTTTATTACCGTCACAATTAATTTATTTCACATATTGACTCTTGATACACGCCCGACTGAAACTGTTATATTTTCTAATATCACTATAATCACTTACTTGCTGCACATTATTAATTCGCGTATTTCACATTTATAACTAACTTTACAACGCGAGAGATTCTGTAGAATTGCGCGACGTATAACCTTTGTATGATTCTGTTGGACTGAACGACGTATTACCCGCGAATCCTTCTGTTGGACTGAACGACGTTTGCCTTGTGAATTATTCTGTCAAACTGCGCGTTACCCGTCTCTGGCACGGAATTTATACTCCCTCACCCGATATGCCTAAAGATTATAACAGAGCTGCTATTGGTTAATAAACCGCGCCAACATTAGCGTCTATTTTTATATCCAATCAAAATTACGAACACGTATGCTCTAGGGAAGAAATTCCCTCCATTTCTAAAGAAACGCGCTCTACTCTGACGTCATTTGCTTGTCTCTAATAATTGATAAACAACTCACCCCCTCGCTCATTGTTGCCCGCTCTTGTTGTCAGTTTCAGTGAGGTCGTGTAAACTTATTTCCTAACAATGCTTATAATTAACAAACATCTCAAATCAATGTCATACAATAATGCTTATTTACACTACAATCACTCTGGCATTTACAGTGTTGTGATATAAAATACTGCGTCAAGTTTTACATCTTGAGTAGAACTGAAGAAGCTCGGGCCCCCAAGACATTAAATATTGTGCAAGTGCAGAATCCGTGCAAAAGTAAAAATGCTTATGGCAGAAAATTTAACCCTTCATCGTATAAATATGCGGCTTGGCTTTGCGGATGTCAAGTTAAAAATGCATTTTTGTGTTACACGTGTTTGATAACGAATGTTGGTGAGCCTGCATGGACTACAGTGGGTTTTACAGTCATAAAGCATCTAAGTGAGAAAGTTAAAAAGCACGAATTTGGTGACAAAAATAAATCCGGGCTTTGAGTATGTATGTATTGATAGGTAAAGTAGATATCAGGCTTCAATTAAGACAGCACATACCCGCTTTATAAACTTGTGTTATGTCTCGTCGCGTTAATTGGTCGTAATCCCGGCTTATTGTGAAAGTACACATGCCGCCCTCCCAACTTTACAAGGCATGAGCCGCCACTGTTAGAACCATTCCAGCAATCACACTCAGTTTTTTACGAAGTTAATCAAGTATTGATATGACAGCGCTGCTGCCTACGGAACAGGGGAAGGTTCAGAGTTCTACTACCGGCAAAATTTGTATCCCATGGATGTATTTTTTAAATGTGGCGAGTAAGTTGCGCAGTGGTTGGAGAGTTCATTTTTGTATTCGTAAGAGCATAGGGGTGTCAGCTTAATAACTCTCCGACTTGAGTGTAGTAAGTGTCACTTCAGGGGGGTGTCGTTGCGAGACGGTGCGTCCGTAAGTACAGTGCCGCCGCTCGCACTATCAGAAGTCTTGTTTATTTCAGGTAGGAACAGGTAGGAAGTAGAAACGTACCCCCCACCATGAATTTGCATGACCTCATTCGTGCAGATCCGAGCCAGGTCATTCGCCACGTCTAAAAAATGCATCTATACCTATTTAAGTTCATAAGCAATTCAATTCCCGAAGCATGGGCATATGTTTACTTTCACTACTATATGCCTAAAAGAGCAAAAGTATTGTATAGTTTCCACTGCAAATACATGTTTTGATGTCCCGAATAAAAAAATAAAATAAAACAAATAAAAAAACACCGGTAATAACAGAATAGCTTAAAAACGAAAAGTTGGTGAAATATGTAACGGTATATATTGTAGCCCCACGTTGTGGTAGCCATTTTTGTAGTAGTATTTATGTTGTATTTATTTATTTAATATTATTGTAGCCCCACGTTGTGGTGCCAATTGGGGAGTGTAAGTGCTTACGTAATATGTTTTTACGTAAATTATTAGAACTTGAAGATCTTATGTTGTGCTGCTTTTGTTTTGTTTGGTTACATAATTTTAACTGCCCCACGTATGGGAGCCAATTTGTAACGGTATTACTTACAAATGTTTGTTTGTTTTTATGTTTACTTCATGTGAAGCCATCTTGTGACGTCATTCATTTGTTCGGTTTGTAGCTCCATCTGGTGTTAGCAATTTGCAGCAGTGTTAGTGTTCGAAAGAATGCGACTGTTATTTGATTTAATTTTTGTTTACTGTCCTCCGGCTAGCTATTATTTCTCGGTCGAACATATCTCTTGATCAGGGTTGTGTAAACGGAAAGGAATCTTTTATTCAAATATAACACTGATGAAGAAATTTGTTTATAATTTTATTGTCGAACACGTTCACTCTCACTTTTACACATTGATCTAAATACTCGCCAAACTGAAACTGTTATAATAACTTCTTACTGATCACTCTTAATTTGCGTACTTCAACTTTTTGTATAATTAACCTTACAACACTTTAGATTATTCATAATTCAGCTGCGCGTAACTTGTGAATCGATACCCGACGTTTGCCGTACAAATACTTTCGACGAACTGACTGACTGAAGACGACGTGTAGTGTACACAGATTTTTGATGAACTGGACTGACTTTACCTCCAACCTACTGCTTTTATACCCATACACACCGATATGCCTAAAGATTATAACTGAGTTACTATTGGCTAATAAAACGCGCCAACATTAGCGTCTATTTTTATATCCAATGAAAATTATGAATACATATGCTCTAGGGAAACATTCCAGAAGGTTCTAAACGGAAAAAACGCGCCAACATTACGTAACTTCCTTGTTTCCAATAATGATAAACAGCTCACCCCCTCGCTGCATTATTGCGCGCTATTATTGACAGTTTCAGTAAGGTCGTATAAACTTACTTATCAACAATAATTACAGTCAAGAAACATCTCAAATCAATGTCACATAAAAATGCATATTCATATTACAATCATTATTTACATTTAAGTAATTTGTGATACAAATTACTGCATCAAATACCAAACTTGGTATTTAAGTTCAGTATCATATGAGGATGTGACACAAAGATTTTGAAGAAAATCTCCCTTCCCATACTGGCCTGTACACGGAAAAAATTTAGTTATTGTTTATTTTCTCAAAAATGAGTAACAATTTTGATTAAAATACCATATGTTTAAGATATTTGCATGACAAATGAAATTATATGTTGAATTTTCTGCTAATAGCTTGTGAAGTCCTCTTTTTTCTAAATTACTTTTGTGAAATTGGTAAATCGTCAGAGATAGAGTAATTCTTATTAAAAAGCAGATCTCGTTAAAGCACACGTCCTATGTCAAATGCATCTTTTTTGTGGTGTTAACCGTTTCCGATATATTCTTTCTTACTGGTTACAATTTTAAAATACACGTTTTTCAAGTGGTAAGTCGCTATATGTTTTTTCATGCAGAGAGCATGCTTCTGTGTTCTGGTAGTTAGGATACTAACTTCCAAATTCTAGCGGTCCCGAGTTCGATTTCCGGCTGGAAGATGGAAATTTTTCTGTACGCAGGATTATTCCCTATCCTCCCTAGATTCTAGAAGTATGAGTGAGAGAGTGAACTAAGCAAAATATTAATTAGGTAGTAAATGAGTGAAAACATCATTGTCAATGAGCAATAGTTCCAAAGCAGAAGCCGCCGATATGACCTTAGATAGAATTAATTGTTCTTTCACACAAGCCGTGTGTTGGACAGGGTTGGAAAGGTAGAATCAGATGACTGAAAAATTCAATGCCATAGCCGGGATTTGAACCACGGATCTCCCGGTCTCCGTCCGGTTGCTCTAACCACTGAGCTACCATGGCAACATGTCGGCATGCCATTAAATTCGAGTCAGCTGGAGAATTTAATGGCTCAGTGGTTAGAGCAACCGGACGGAGACCGGGAGATCCGTGGTTCAATCCGTGGCATTGAATATTTCAGTCATCTGATTCTACCTTTCCAACCATGACCTTAGATGTTAAAGGCGGCATATAAATGTAAGAGAGAGAGAAGAGCATGGTATTTCAAAGCCATCACATAGCGATCAGCTTTTTATAAATCTGACTCGTTTTAGCTACTGTATTCTCCTTATACTTACAACGAAAAAATGTAAATGTCTAATGAACGTTTATCTCGATTAACAAGAGGTAGATAGAATAATACGTTTTTGTAAGAATAAAGGCTGGTTCGTAGTGACATACTTCCAGTTTTCCTTCAACGCTTTATCTGTTGCGGTCAAATACCAGCTGTTCTCTCTCTCTTTCTTCTTTGGAATTGCTTTGAGGCTGCATTAAGAGAGGATGTTAACCCTGCAACGAGGTGTTTAGCTGAATGTCACCTCATAACTCGAGTATGAAATGGCGGAACACCTGCTACCTGTAAGATGGTCCAATAGCAGAAATTACTCTCACGTTTTGTCGTTAGCAACATCTGGATGACAACAAAGAGCAAGTAAATGGCGAAAAAGCGAATATCACGCAGTGTTTTGCTGCACGCGGTACATGATATACGTATATACAATTTAAAGCTGTAGGTACATGAAATTACAATAAATCTTGAAAGTCTTTGAGTACCATACCAATCGGAAGTGATCAATCTCTACAATGTCGCAAAAATATTAAATTCTAAAATTACTTCGTTAATTGTCTATATGTTTAACAAATGCGTCGATTTCACTGTAATCATTTGTTTTAAGTTCATAGCCACCTTTATTTTTGCAGTCAAACAGAACAAAATGTTTATTTACCATTGGTACGTTGATCACAGTGTTGATAACCATGTCAGAAATGTTTATCCGCTAAAAAGACGGTACTACAAGACCGCGCGCGGTCAATGTCAGCCCCTATCGCTACACCCTTACCTTCCTATTCTACACGCCTTTCTCCATGTAGCGGCTCCGATGTCGCAGCCCGACTATTATACTTATTAACAAAGTAGCGTTGTGCGTGCTGGGTGTCCGCCAGTTTCAGCCATGAATGATCGGTTCGGAGATGCCAAGTTTGAGGCAATGAAATAATGGAAATTGCAAGGTTTGATGACAGTCTTTTCTATTAACAGAAATTACATGGAGTTTACCATTTTTGAAGGCAAGTGGTGTGTTAGATCTATAGGACTCAATGTCAAGGTTAACCCAGCAGCTATAACTCAATTTACGATAAAAGTGGAGATTGCTGGGCTTGAAACTAGGTCCTTCTGGAGGTTTCTTCCCGACTGCGACGATACCTATCTTACATCACAATGCATTGTTCATTCTCACTTCGTTACATTTATCGTTGGCCTATCATTGCAAGGACCGAGCGAGATGGCTCAGGCTCTGTGGCCCGCATTCGGGAGGTCCCGGGATCGATCCCCGGCGACCGCCCACTCTGGCCCATGGGTTTTTCGTGGTTTCCCCGGGTCGCCAAGCGAATGCTGGGTGGTTCATCTTCTACCACAGCTCTCATTCCTCTCATTTTCTATACCCATCATCTTCCTTGTCATTTGTTTCAGGGTTGTGGGACCAGGCGACGGTATTCGGCGGGTTGTGGCTGGGCCGTGGCTTGCGCTTTGTAAAGGTTTCTTCCCTGGTGTCGCTGCGGTACCACTCAGGTCTCTCCTCAGCGTGGGGCTCCGGGAGACCCTGGAGGTTGGTGGCTTGTGGACAGGGACCGTGCGGAGTCGGATGCGTTCTACCTGGAAACGTTAGAGACTGCGTCCGTCGGCATCCGGATCTGGTCGCCCTTCGGGTCTCTCCCCTCATCCTTCCCTCCCAGGGGTCACGTTGGAAGCAAAAAGGGTCGACTGGTCTACTTGCAGTGCTCTGCCCCGGTTCCGGGGACCCCTCCGTGATACGTACCTTAATTATTGCAAGGGGCATTGGAATTAGTAGGTAGTAAGGAAATGAAGGGCAAGCAAAAGAACATCTTATGACGCTACTTTCAAGCGTAAAGTGATTCTTTATGCCGAAAAAAAATGGTAAAGAAAGGCAGGAAGAGAGTTCAATGTAGCAGAGGGCAACATTCGCTTATGACGGCAACAGAAATTGGCGCTACTTGCAACTAAAGCTAGCAGAAAGGTATTTGTAATACTGGCAGTACTAACTGTTCATACGTAGTATAGCTATTTCATGTTCACTTTAATAGGTAGTGCTAATTTCTTTAACTTGACTGTGCCACGTAACAGCGAGCTACTTATAAATACTACGTATGTCCTGAAACGTTATGCACAAATCCGCTATTGTACAAAATAGATTTAACCTATCATTAATGCTCATTAAATTTTCCAACCAACTCCTTCTTATTATTTTAAGTTTCAAATTTGGAGTGTGCATTAGATTCAATGACAGTTCAAGTTCGCGTAAGTGCGGCATTATTTTGTTCTGTTCGTTGTGTTATATTTGATTACGTGCTTTATTTTGCGTATATGTTCTGTGTTTAATAATGAGCCATTGCCAGGGTCATATAAGCTTCACGGTGTGCCAGAATTTTGTCCTGCAAGAATTCCTTTAAAGCCAGTAAGTGATTTGAAATTAGACGCAAACCAATTCATACTGGGTGGGAACTGATGCTGCAGTGTTGTGCATAGTAAGTTGCGCTTAAACAAACGTGCCATCCAGGGCAACATAAAGTGGCTATTTATTATGCCTAAAAGAAAATAAAAATCGCAACTGGCTCGAAGCACTTAGGCAGCAAGATAATTAAATTACGTCAAATTGTAGAATCTAACTTCAGTAGTGTTCTGGCTCCATATTTGATGTAGGGAATAGAGGATTATATGTGCTATGGTACTGGTTAATGTGGTACTAATCCAGTACAAATATCCACGAGATACGAGGGCTGTCCCAGAAGCACCCGACCTAACAAAGAAAACAAACATTTGGGAAAAAATGTCTTTATTTCTCTACATGGTCTCCTTTCATCTAGATACACTTTTCCCAGGTGTTCAATAGCTTCGATACTCTGTTTATACTGAAAACCATCGAGTTCTGAAAAATAGCCATCAACTGCAGACTCCAGCTCTTCACTGTTGGCAAATCTTTTAGCATCAAGCTATTTCTTCAACTTTGGAAATAGGAAATAATAAGAGGGGGCTGAATCTGGCGAAAAGAGTGCATGAGGAAGCAATTCGAACTTTAACTAATTGATTTTGGCTATGGCGATAATGAATGTGTGAACTGGTGCATTGTCTTGATGAAACAGAACCTTCTTTTTCACTAAATGCGGCTGTTTTTGCTTGATTTCATCATTCAAATACTGCAATAAGTTTGCATAATACTCGCCATTGATTCCTTTTCCTTTTTGAAGATGATAAATGAAAATTATTCCATACACATTCCAAAAAACTGACGCCATGACCTTGCCTGCAAATGGAACTGTTTCACCTTCTTTCTCCCCTTTCAATCCACTGTTTTGACTGTTGCTTCATCTCCCGTGTGAAGTGATGTACCCATGTTTCATCCATGGTTATGAATCGACACAAAAACTCGGTTTTATTGCAGCGAAACATCGCCAAACACTCGACTGAAACATCTTGACGATGCTGCTTTTGTTCCATTGTGAGTAAACGCGGCAATCATCTTCCGCACAGCTTTCTCATGTCTAAATTTTCAGTCAGTATGCGATGTACAGCAGTTTTTGAAATGCCTACGATGTCTGCTAGCTCGCGCACTCAGTTGACAGTCATCCATTGCCATTTTGTGGATTTTCCTCACAATTTCTGGCGTGGTCATCTCATTTGGTCGACCACTGCTATGTTCGTCTTGTGACAGCTCGTACGGCATCGCTTAAACTCTGCCACCCAATATTTTACTGTTGTAAACGAAGGAGCAGACTCCCCAGAGTAGAATCTAGCTCAGCTTTAATATAAGTTGGACTAACACATTTCAAATGAAAGTATTGTATCACATAACGATGACCTGTTTTATCCATGTTTACAAATTTGCCGAGAGCGTTCACTATGGATGGCTGTGTAGCGGGAAACGGTTGTTGGGCGACATTTGGAGCGGGAAATCGTTGGTTAGTAGCATCTGGAAAGCGTTGATCCTTACGTTGATGCTAACTGCTACAATGTTCTCGTCTCGGCTATGGATGCTCGTCGGCTGCTGTGTTTTCCATTCTTAACCTTTCCCTATATAGCTAATTCTTAGTTCTTAGGATTATCGTGGGTGAGGCAAATTAAAGATATACTGCATTTCCCTTAATAAATGTGGTTTATTAACAATTTAAATATTTATGAGCGGCTAGCTTTTCCTATTATACCAATCCCACCATTTGAATAAATCAAGAGCCTAAACTACTGCACACGTGTTCCCACCCATATGCAAACACGTGCATATGTCGTCAAGAGCTTAGTGTAGACGAAATTCTATAAGAGAGTGAAAATCTGGGGCTTTGTTCGCTTTTATATGCCTGTGCCTAGTGACGCTCACCTCTGCGTTTCAAAATGGACCTCAGACCGCGTTACCTTAGCATGTATGAGAATATTCTACTCCAAATTCTTGCGCTTACGCGTCACCTGACGCGTTGGGAAGCGGGTTCAATATCTCCGTCTCTATCTGTCTCTTACTATTTCTCCTTACCGTTACCGGCTCCTTGTTCATTAGCGTGGTGAAAGGTGGGCACTACTTAGAATTACCTTTTACCTGGAATTTGCTAGCTCGCCCGTTTCTTACAATCTGCTTTGTAGAATTCTTGGTTGTTTAATATTTTAACATGCTTCTTGGTGAATTATATTATTACTATGTACAATTCTTATATATGTATGGTATATCCCCTTTCAGCTGCCAAACAATTATTAAACTACTTAGCATCATCAAATATCAGACTTAAGCTTTATAAGGGTGGTACTTTCTACCACAGTCATTTGTTTTAAACAACAACCACTATGTATACATCAGATCGGGTACTTCTGGTACTGCCCTCGTAGAAGCCACGGGCATAAAGTGACACAAACAACTTTTCTATCTGCATTCAGTTAATTATGATAAATATTCACCAAGGTAGTTGTACACAGTAGATGATACACATTTTGTCGTAGGTTCACAGAGTCTGAGAGAGAACAGCTAAGTGTTTAAAAAGTAGATAGATAATTATACACTCTTTTCAGTGCTGGAAAAATTCGAATAGCCAATATTTCAGAAACGCATGATGCTACAAGAACTTTAAATTGCGAGGGACGTTCCGAAATAATTTACATTGCGTTGTTTTAAAAATACCGCTCAATCTACGGGCACATCCTCTCGTGGGACGACGATCTGACACTAGTACACCACGCAGGCGTTAGGGGCAGTTGTGAGCAGAATCTTAAGTGAAAGGACAGCGTTTGTTTGTTGTTAAATTGAGAAAGCTATGGACAATGTGGTAGCGACTATCATGGACAAAGATGGACTGCATGGTTTTTGTGGAAGGAAGGAGTGAAAACAGCAGATATTCATAAACGTTTAACTGCGGTATGTGGTCAAGAAGCTCTGCATAAAAGACTGTTTGCAACTGGATCGCTGGGATCGCCAGTGGAAGGTAATCTGCGCGCAAGAATACATTGGCCGTCCGTTCAATATCGCGGTCTCCAAGGAACTTTAGGTTGTGTCTGAATTAAATATGGCTAATAGGTGCATAACGTTTGATGAACAGGAATGGCAGACAGGCCTCGGCCGCGCAACCTTGCACACCATTGTTCATGGCGATTTGGATATGAAAAAATCTGATGTGTTACATGACTTTCTCTACTCTTATACAAACTATTTATACAAACGCTTATTCTCCATCTGCTTCATGTTAATCGAGATAAACATTTGCAGACTCTATCTTATTGCTAATTTTCTTGTAGATGCAAGGGGAATAAATATTTACAAGGGCAATATCGAAATACAGTAGCCTTTAAGTACATACATATCTCTTAATAGCTGGTTGTTAGGTGCAGCATCATTCCCTTTGCCACAGATTAACACTCTTTGCATATACAAGACAAAAAATGAATAACGAATTCCCATTTGAGAAAATAAGTATTGAAAAATTTAAGGGAATAAGAAGCAATATCTCGAAAATGGTTCACTCAACAACAAAAATGTATATGACATAAATTGTGTATTTTAACGCGATCTACATCTATTGTGTAGTAAAATTTTGTCTATCTCTTATGGTTTACCAGTTTACCAAAAGTCGTTCACAATGAAGAATACTTTTGGAGACATTCCCAGAAAATTCAAGATATACATTTTATTTGTCATAAAAATATCTTAAACATATGATATTTTAATCAAAATCGTTGCAACCATTTTTGAGAAAATTAAAATTTTCGAAAAATCTTCCATGTAAAGGGTACTTTGGGGTGGGGGTATTTTCTTGAAAACCTTCGTGTCGCATCTCTGGAGGATACTGAACCTAAATACCAAGTTTGGTGCTTATCCGACTGTTGGTTTCTGAGTTATGCTGTTCACAGACAGACACACACACGGACATCTTTCCAAAAATGGTTTTTTTGGATTCAGGGGATCTCAAAACATGTATTTGCGGTGAAATCTCGGTATCGAATTTTTGGGTGGAATACAATACTTCCCCTACTTACTATACGTAGTAGAGAAAGTAAAAAGGTGTGTGCACATTGGGCTCCACGGGAAATGCACAGGCCTGAAGCCTGTCGTCGACTATTGAAAATGAAGAATGAAGATTCAGATTTTTTCTGTGAAATTGGTGACTGGTGACGAATCATGGTGTTATTACCATACACTTGAGAAGAAACACAATTCATACAATGGAAACATCCTGGGAGTCCCTGGTCCAAGAAATTTCGTGCTGCTGGATCTGCAGGTACTGATGATCTCCGTCTTTTTGGACACTTTTGGCATACTGCTAATGGAGACTTCCACAAGGAACAACTATCAACAGTAGTGTGCACTGTGACACCCCTACACGACTAAGACGCAGGATTCAGCAACGGCGACAGGGAAAGAAGTACTCCTCCAGCAGACAATGCGCGGCCCCACACCATTAAGTACGCCACGACTGCAAAGTTGACATCACTGGGATTCATTTTGGGCCACACCGACCATATTCACCGTATCTCGCTCCATCTGATTAGTCTTTATTCAACACGAGGACGTACTGCGAGTTAAAGGGAATTGCGAGGAATTGCAGGCAGATATCCACGAGTGGATATTGAGAGATCCCATATACATTGAATCATATTCATTAACAAATAAGGTAAAACTACTATTCTAAATCATATCCGAACGCTCTCGTACATACTTCTGCATTAGTATAATATCTCATTTTTCTGCAGTTAATTTTCGCCTATCTTTAAGAGCCTTTTTCATTTATATGAAATGCATTAAGATTAAAGGGAACCTCACAGCTATTTGCAGAAAGTTTTATAAGTACACGTTTTATTTGTCTTACCAATATCTCAGGCTTATGCAGTTTAATAAAATTTGTTAAAGCTATGTAAGTTTCAGAAAATGGAAATAAAAATTGTTCCATGTATAAGAGCCGTTTGAGAGCTTCAGTACATGCAAAGTATATTTTAATTCCTTATAGATTCACAGTTTTATTTTAAAGGAAGGCTTGATTACCTCAGTGCTCATAGTTCCGCTATAAACTGAAAGTGTGTCAGTGGTAATTCCAAAGACAGCGAAGTGATTCAAAGCTATGATCATTGGCTTCCAGATCTTATGAGGTCAACTGGCTGTAAACCAATATGCCTGGGGGCAGATCCGGAGAGGATATAGAGTGTATCTAATGCTGGTTTGGATTTGTGATAAAAGTATTTAATGTGCATTGAGAGTCTTCAGAATATCAGCTAGTCCGTTGGACCTTGAATTAGCTTCCTGTTTAGAAATTATGAATTCCTTGAAGCGATGGTTAATCTAAAAGAAGAAAGTTAGTGAAGTCATATTACAATGGTCAGGTTGCCTGTATATGACTCAGCTTCCATCTCAGCTGTAGTACTGTTCGCCAACGGAAAGAAAGTCCATGACAGGAATGTGCTCTGTTTGGAAAAAGTGCGACAAGGACAGTGAATGTGTGACAGAGAACGCATGCTGCACAAGGAGTAAAACTGTTCAACTGAGCTGTCGTCGTGTGTGTCTGTGTGTCATAAATGAGGGTAACATGAGCAAGTAGGCAGGGCTCGGACGTGTCTAATCAGAAATTTCCCCTCTGCCCTTCATTCCCGGGGACATTCTTTGCTGTGGAAGACTGTAGTCGAGATTTGCGACGGACGATGTGGCGCTTAGAAAAGTTTCTTCTGGGAGGTACTCGCCTTTTTCGTTGGTATCCGCTTCGGCGTGGTTCCGACCGCTTTAACTGGCTTCAAAATTACGGAGCATTGTTCTGCATCGTACTGTTAACCTTGCCTAGAAATAAGATATAAATTTGTGCATTAACACTACAGCAATACACACACGCGAGCGCCTTTCAGCCAATTTACGGTCTCATTAATGCCTTATTTACCAATCAGGATCGAACTTAATAGTTTTAAAGCATGGTGTTCAAAAACTAATGACTGGTAGTTTCTTCCTACAATACTTTTTTTATCGTTGTAAACTCTGCTTCGATTCGACTAGGGATCTAGGAAGACTATTTCATGCATTTTCCATTTCGCTATTGGCGGTTCGCACAAACTACAGAAATGGCGAGACTTGATCTGCGAATTCAAAATATAAAAGAAGCAATTCAAGATTTAACGCCGCATAATACAAGAAGAAAAGAAAAAACTGGTCTGCAATCAGTTAAACCACTTCAGTGATTATTCTAAAAGTACAACAAAAAATGATAACTTCAGCGATTACTTCAAAAGTGAAAAAAATACTTGATTTAAGGCACACACACACAAAAAAACAAAACAGTATTGGTTACATTTACACGACTTTCTCTACACATTCTTCAACAAACTATTCGTATAATGGCTTATTCTTCTATCTGCTTCATGGTAATCAAGATAAAGTTATGCAGAAATTGTTTTATATTTCCTTATAGGTACAAGAGGAATAATGGAATACAGTAGGCTTACGCGATAGTCCACTCTTTTAAGAACGGGTCGCTATGTGATGGCTTTTAAACACAGTTCTCTTTATATGACCGCGAGGGGGGAAGCAACAAATAGCGATTTTACAGTTGAAAAAGTATAGTATTTGACTATTCACACCTATAATAAAGAATATCTCGGAGATTGTCAACGCCATAAAAATGTTGTTTTATATAAATTGTGTGCTTTAACCACATCTACATATTTTGTCTAGGAAGTATTTGTCTATCTCTATCTCTTTTTGATAAAATAAAAAGTAACGAAACTTTTTCCATGTAAAGGGCATTTTGGGTTGTGGGATTTTCTTGGAAATCTTCGTGGCACATCTTTAGAGGGCGCTGAACATAAATACCAATTTTGGTATTTCACCCATTTTTCGTTTTTGAGTTAGACTATTCACAAACACACGGACACCGCACACACACGCACGCACACACACAGACACACACATGAACCTTTTTCCTAAAAATGCTTTGTTTATTTAAGGGAGCTCAAAACGTGTCCTTTCCCTGAAATCTTGGTATCGAATTACTGGGTGGAATGCAATACTTCCTCTACTTACTATGGTAAGCAGTAGAGAAAGTAAACATGACATTGTTCTTACATTGTAATTATCTTACCGAAACTGATACAGGAACTATGGTCGGCAATTTGAAGCCGTTTACTCTATCTGCTTCGTTGTTGATTTCTGCTGCCGTGATCTCGTGGCTCGTTCTGTTGTCTCGTGCGCCAGCTGCTCTAGTGCTAAGCTATGAGATCTTTATCTTAGGGTATGCGTGGGTGTATTGTTAAAGGACAACACTAGTTTAAATTGACTGAAAATTTTAATGTGAACTAATACTTGAGCTATTGAAGCGAGTTGCCGACCGTTTTAAGAAAAAGAATGAAACTGATTATGAATCGTAGTACTCGAAATTGTAACAACTGAAGTACTATACCTGCTAACTTCTGCAGTATGAAATTTGCGGTTTGAAATAACGTTTCCGCAATAAAGGAAACTAGTAGCGTAATCTGCCATGAGTCGCTAAAACGCTTATCGGCGAGACCTCTCGCAATTGCCGCAAAATCTTACTCACACAAGCGCGTCACTAGTACGTATCAAGACGGTACCAGAGTCAGAGTAGTGAATGCACAACTGTGTCACGAAGGTGTGCACGAACGAGTATAAGTACCAGAGCCCGTACCGGAGAGAGAAGAGTAGCTCTGATATAAAATTACACATCTTTATTACTTTTAGCTTCGCCTACTTCATTACTCCTCACCAACGCGCAACCAATGCTTAAAAATCCTACACGTGCCTTTGTTACTTTGTTGCCATAGGGCTTGGCTAAAATCTCAGAATATATGTGCCTTTCTGTCTTCCAGAATTTTGCCTACGTGACCCTACAAACGTACTGAGCTTATAACCTAACGTTACTGAATTCCCAGAATCTTTAAGCTAATGCGTTCACTACTTCCGCTGATACTAACGACTTTCGCTAATCTGACTTCCTAATAAATTTCGTATTTTGGGACAAACATTTCTTATCGGGCTTATTACATTATACATTGATTTAATATACAGAAATTAGTACTATTATTTCTCAATCTTACTATTATTTCTTTGTTTAATTATTTGTATATTTCCGTCGATAATTACGGTATCAACCCCTTTTGTTTATACTTTTTCTTGAGTAATACAAATGAGCTTTTAAACGAATGCTTGTCTTAACATGTACTGTAAAACTGTCAGCACTCGGGTATTACTGGAGATATTGAGTGTTTTTCCAGTAACTGGAAGTACAAAAAAGTATATTATTTTACAGATAATAGAACAGTCCCCTAGGTACACTATTTCCTGTTAGCAGAAATTATTCAAAATGTTTCTCCTGCTGATGTTCTACATTCTCTGATGTGGATTGTGATGGGAATTGCACGTTGGTTTTAAATAATAACAACGTAGTCCCGTACTATATATGATATAAAATATAACATATATATTGCACAGTTAATTATTTCTAGGTCTTAAATACTCCAAACTAAATTCTAGTTATATACTCGAAAGTATGGTAATATATTTATGGCGAGGGAGGAAGCAGTATACTTAACCGGTCATTATCCTGTTATTATATTTCTTCTTCAGGCATTAGACCTCGCGATCTGTTGCGTCTCATTGGTCCCACTCTCTTCTCTTGGGTCTTCCAACTCCTCTTTCCCCTCTCGGCTTGTACTTTAAAATCTTCTTTGGCATTCTTTCATTACCCATTCTATTAACGTGGTCTTCCCATGTATGTCTATAATCAGCTATTTTATCATTTAATTCATATATTTCCAGACGCTTACGAATATCTGCATTGTATAATCTTTCTCTTTTGTGATTCCTAGACATCCTCTTAAAAATGTAATCCCTACTGTTTGTGTCCTACTACGTGTTTTTGTATCAGGGGCCCAAGTCTCATTGTCATATAATCCACATGGTACCGCCATTGTTTTGTAAAATTTCATATACGAGGGTCGGCTGATAAGTCCCGGGCCTGATGGCGTCACTAGGACAGTTAAACGGTAGCATCTATAGTTTTACTCTAGACTAGCTTGTATCCATAGTTACAGGTTGTTTAGTTTTTGAATGAAAGCATTTTAAACAAGACAATTTTAGAGTTTTCACGAAAATGCAGGATTTGGAAAAACGAGCAGTGATTAAATACTTCCATTTGAAAGGCTTAACGCCTAAAGAAACCAAGGAGGAAATGGACGTACATTGAAATACTCTGCCGCTTCATATTCAGTGATTAAAAGGTGGGTTGCAGAGTTTAAAATGGAACGTACGAGCCTAGCTCTGGACGCCCTGTAGAAGTCACAACTCCAGAGATGATTGAACAAATTCATCGTTTAGTGCTGGAATACCGCAGATTAAGGTTGTTTGAGATAACAGAGGCTGTAAACGTATCAAAAGAACGTGCAGACAATATTGTAAGTAATGTTTTGGGCTTTCACAAGATCTGTGCGAGGTGGGTGCCGTATTTGTTGACACCTGATCAAAAGTTGCGTAGAAAAACTGTTTCTGTTAAGAATGTGGAGTTCTACCGTAAAAATCCCAATGAATTTTTGAGAGGGCTTGTTACCATGGATGAAACTTGGATACATCACTACAGTCCAGAAAGTAAATCACAGTCAAAACAGTGGATTGCGCCAGGTGAGCCAACTCCAAAAAAGGCAAAGTCAATTTTGTCAGCTAACAAGGTTATGGCGAGTGTTTTCTGGGATGCACAGGGAATTATTTTTATTGATTACTTGGAAAAGGGTAAAAGTATCACTGGTGACGACTACGCAAGCTTACTGCATAGTTTGAGTGATGAGGTGAAAAGACAAAGACCTCATTTGGCCAAAAAAAAAAAAAAAAATCTTGTTTCATTACGACAATGCTCCGGCCCATCGTTCAGTCATTGCAATGGGGAAAATTTGCGAATTAAAGTTCGAATTGCTTGAACATCCACCCTTTTTGCCAGATCTAGCACCCAGTGACTACTACCTGTTTCCTAATCTTAAAAAAAATTCTTGGAGGACGAATATTTCACAGCAACGAGGAGGTCATTGATGTGGTAAACAGCTATTTTGAGGACCTTAATAAATCACACTACAGAGATGGTTTAATTAAATTAGAACACCGGTATGACAAATGTATTAAACTTTCTGGAGATTATGATGAGAAATAAAAAAAAATGTTTTAAATGTTGTTTTCATTGAGAGGCCCGGGACTTATCAGCCGACCCTCGTATGTGTCCCTCCTGACCTTACCTTGTAATGTTCTTCTGATAGTCCCACACATGCGATTAAATTTTTCAATCTTCCGTTCAGCATCTATCTCTCCTATATTATATGACAGGTCACACCCAAGGAATTTGAAGGATTTGTTATTATACGCATATAAATATCTGGCGATATACTTTATAACTTCCTAAAGCTGATTGCGAGACGCGAGATACTTGCCTCGCAATCTGAGACGATGTCTTCATATCTGTTGAGAAGAAACAGAAGCTTCAGTAGGTATTTCTTATTTGCTAAAGCCCGCCCATTAACTCGGAAATTATTCCCACAACTCATATATGTAATAAATCCTGTGGCGCTACAGCCCACGAAGGGCCTGCCAACTCGATTGCCGGCCTCACGCCCACGTGCACACGGCAGATATGGGTTATCCAACCGATACGAGATGGGATGTGGCCAACAGCACGCATTCCCCAACCGAAAAGTTACTCACGAAGCCAGGACCGCTGCCTATCGCAGCTCCTCACTTTCCTCACGATGCTGAGTGGGCACCAGTTCTATACCCGGGACGTAAAATCCACACCCCCATGGGTGGGAATGAATCCGGATGCATTCCGTGGCCGGGCAGACCACTGCTCCAGTGCGCAGGACAACTCATATAATATGTACTTAATAATATACATATAGCATGTACTATGACAATCCCATAACTGGCGTGGATTAGTATATTTAAGAATTGGTTTGTATTTACGTAGTAGTGTTTATCAAGGTTTCAATACGGAGCGGTTGGTAGTTATACAGTGTGTTCCTGAAATTCGCAGTGACACAAAGTTTATTTATTAAACGGAACAGCGTATTTACGTATTTTATTACATAAATTTTGTTTCATTCTTAATCCTGGTTCAGGTGTTATGGGCATCAAGTATCACGGGTTTGTATTCGGGTCATTTGGAGAACGAAAACATTTAAACATGATGTGCACATTTTTCAGTGTAAAGTGTGCATTGAAAGGGACATGTTAATACAGATGTTCAAATTATTACAAACAGGTCATGGTATTTCTGTGGCAACGGAAAAAGTTGTTTACAATTTATTTGACTGTTTCTAATTTGCTGCAACATGTTTTCAAGTGATGGATATATGGATATGATCCTTATTTATGGAAAGTGCAGGAAAAATTATCGGGATAGTTACAAACTGTATCTGGAATCCTATCCAGAACAAAGGCACCTTGAAAAAATATTTTCATTATATTTGAGCAAAAGCTTCGTCGGGATAAGGAATTACTGAATACCAAGCAATAGGACATACGAAGAGCGTGACTTCTGAAGATAATTTAGTGGAAGTGCTGGCGTATGTTGGTCAAAACTCACAGGTATCCGTAAGGGACATTGCAAACGTATCAGGTATATCCAAAAGCTCAGTACATCGAATCTTGAAACAGCACAAATTGCACTCGTACAAGTTGCGTTTAGTACAAGGTCTTAGAGAAAGGGATTGTGAGAGATGTTTGAAAAATTATTTTTAGTTTCTCTGCTGTGTATAGTAAGTAGGGGAAGTATTTCATTCCACCCAAAAATCAGATACCCAGATTTTACCGGCTATATGTTTTGAGGCGTCCTGAATCCAAATAAAGCATTTTTGGAAACATGGTCCGTTTGTGTGTTTTTGAACATCATAACTCAAAAACGAAAGGTCGGATAAATACTAAACTTGGTATTTGAGTTTAGTATCTTCCAAGGATGAACACAAAGTTTTTCAAGAGAATCTCTCACCCCAAACTACCCTTTACATGGAACATTTTTCGAAAACAATGATTTTCTAAAAAAATGGCTCTAACGATTTTGATTAAAATACCATATATGAAAGATATTTACATGATAAATAAAATGTATATCTTGAATTTTCTGGGAACAGCCTAGAAAGTCCTGTTCATTCGGAAGGAATTCTGTATAATCTTATATGGCTTGTAAACGTTAACCGATAGACGAAAACGTACTACACAAAAAATGTAGATATCTTTAAAACAAACACTTTACTTAAAATACGTTTTTTTGTGGCATAAGCCGTTTCTGAAATATCCGTTATTAAAAGTTCAAATTGTTCAATACTTGTCATCATTCTTTTAAAGTCCCATCGATTTTCATTTGTTTCCCGCGATTTCATGGAAACGGTATGGAATTTTAAGGCCAGCATATGGCGTCCAGTTCTTAAACATCTGACTATTGCTGTTCTCTTTGTATGTATAATGAAAGGTGTAATGTAACTATTTTTGCAAAGGTTTATTTGGTTTAAGTGTAGTAGTTAGAAAGATAAGCTTTAGTAAGAATAGTTTGTATACTCAATAATAAACGATAGAGGGTAGAAAAATCATGTGAATGTATCCATCACATAACTTTGAAGTTATGGTGAAAATAAATGTTGGAATTAATTGTTCGTGTGTTGGACAGGGCTGGAAAGGTAGAATCAGATGACTGAAAAATTCAATGCCATAGCCGGGATTTGAACCACGGATCTCCCGGTCTCCGTCCGGTTGCTCTAACCACTGAGCTACCATGGCAACATGCCGGCACGCCATCAAATTCTCCAGCTGACTGGCATAAATGTTGATCCCAGCTGTCTATCTTAAAGTTTTATGGACAGATGAAGCAAGATTTATAACACTGGAGTATTACTCGCCATAGCGCACACCATTGGGTGCGAGAAACCAAACATCAGAAAGTGTGGGGTACCAATGTACGGTGTGGAATTTTATTTTAGATAAGCGCTTGTTAGGTCCTTACTTTTATCAATGCGCTTTAACAGCCGTTTTATATCTAAGGTCTCTTCACAATGCTCTGGTTGGCTTTTTGTCGGAACTACCTCTTCAAATACTCCTTCAGCAGGATGGTGCTTCAGCTCTTATTTCTGAATACCTGAACAAGGAATTCACACAAAGACGAATTAGAACCAAGGGACCTATGAGATGGCCACACGTCTCCAGATGTAACACCATTAAGCTTCTTTTTATGGGAACACTTAAAATCAGAGATCTAAGACGCACAGCCAGAAAATGTAGATCTACAAAACAAGATTTTTGAGGCATACAGACATATTCCTCCACAGCAGGTACAGCGTAATGTCACAGGATGACACATAAAGAAAGGATTTAAAAGACGCATTACAGCAGAGGGAAGGGAATTTGAACATTTGTATTAACATTTTCTTTCCGTAAACAATGTACAGCTGGAAGTGTATACATGTTTAGATGCTTTTGTTGTGAATAGAAGCCTGGATGTTTAATGCTTGTATCATTTGAGTCAGAATGAAGAGTGCAACGGATTTATGTAATAAAATATGGTGTGTTCCATTTAAACAAATAAAACTCTGTTACTACGAATCTCGGGAGCGCCCTGTATAATTTCCAGTCTTCCATATTGTGGGCTTTGAGAAGTACTACATCGTAAACACAAAACAATTTTAATTGTATTACTTTGTGCTACTTATGGGATCGTACCACAGATAATGGGACACACACGGTTTATGTTGGTATTGGTAATAATGATGGTAGTGTTAGTTGTGGTGGTGGTGGTTGTGGTAGAAGTTTAATTCGTAAACTCTTATTTGCTTATTGTTTTCACTTATTCTATCTCGTGTGCTAGCTTTCATCTCTTTTTATTCAATTACTAATTTCACCAGTTTTAGCCGAATTCTCGAATAAAACAATTCTACCTGGAATTGCTAACTCACAACCCTAATCTTGCAACACTTGACTGCTAATGACTTTCGGTTTACATAATGTTACTCGTTTCCTATATACAATAGCTAGCTTCTTTCCTAACATCCATTACTCTTTCTCTTTGCTTGCATTAGCTACTCTGACTTGTGTGCCGTTTTCCCCCTCACCTTGTTCATGGCTTATGCAACCAGCTCAAGAACAGCCCAATGCTTCGAAAATGATGACGTGGGTTATCGAGAGCAAGTTAACATCGAAGCTTCGAGAAAGATGTCGTCATGCATGACGTAATTCATCATTTCACAATTCAAAGCGTCGTGCAGAGTTACCATTGGCTGGTTTGTATCACGCTACTGACGGTAACTCCTGAGCAGACAGAGAGGCACTCTTCGGCCAGGGAACGAGTGGATAGCACCCAGACTCGTGTTCTGGTTTTGTGACCGCGAGATTTGGCGTAAACCACCAAGACTAACCTTTTGTCTTTTCTAAATTATTTTCAACTGTTTGGTAAGCTACAAAATTTAACCTGTTTACTCTTGGTGTTTCTAAATTCACATTTACGGGAGAAGCATTTATATTTTTCACTTCGTGTAACATTGCATTGTATTATACGTTATTTGAGAAATATTCTCGATTTTTAGGGCAACTTAAATTTTAAAAAGGCGAAAGAGTATATTACATTGTCGTCTCCGAGCATATTATTTGTAAACCATAAAACTTTTAAAATGTTAAAGCAAGCTGATGATGGAATTGTTAACAAATGCAAAACTTTATAATAAATTGTTAACATATGTGGCGGTGATTCTTTTCAATTCCTAGCTCCTACGCAATAGTCCTTTCCACAATATTTAACACCTCTGGGTATGGGAAAAGCCCAGTGGAAAATTAAGCTTTACTTTACATCACCTATTCCATACTTCTATATTTTAAGTAAATGCAATATTATATTATTAAAATATTCACTAACAGAGCGAGATGGTTCAGATGGTAACGTCTGTTGCCCACATTCGGGAGGTCGTGGATTCGATTCCCGCGGCCTACCTTCCTGGCCCATGGTTTTTTTCTTTTTTTTTTTTTTTTTTTTGCATGAGGGTTTGCTCAGGTCGCTAGGCGAATGCTGGTAAGGTTCATTACATCTCTCGAATTTCTTGTCCCTCCATTTCCCTACATTCTCATTTCACTTCACCTTTCATCTGCTTGGCCTGTTTCAGGATTAAAAGCGTCGGCGTTGAATAGCAAGGGAAAAGGATGCTCTATGTAACCCTCCGTCCCCCGGTATGGGGGCGGTCTCCGAGTCCTTGGTTCCCCAACGGATATGCAAACCTGCAGGGGGGAGGGGAGCCGATTACACCAGCTACCATCCGAGGAGTTTGTCTGTAAACGGTAGGACCGAGCCCTCTGCCCTGTCGTGCCTCTGGTTCGGCCGCCCTCTACTCTCACCCCCTCTCTGCCCCGGGGGCATCCCGTTCAGGGACTCTGGCACAAAAAATCTTGTAGGTCGAGGTGCTAAGTCCCCCTCCGTAATTAGTCCTAGCCCTAAAATATTCACAATGTTTTACTCTATTACTGTTTTCATTCTATGATAATTATTTGTATTTTATTTTTAATTTATTTTAACCAGTTAGGTCAAAGCGGACGATGAATGAATGAAATAGGTGGAATGATGCTTAAACGAGCTCAGTATCCATAGAGTATAGAGGCGGGTTTATCTTAATTTATTTATTTCCTTACTGTTAATTATTGTTATCGACTACGGAGTATTACATACACTGTTTCAGGATGAGAATTTAACATAGGGTGCAGAAAAGAGATTGGTTAATTGCTCTGCAACTTCTAACATGCATTTGCCTGACACTTTTGCTCCAAGTAAAGGTAATCCACACATCGTGCTATGCTTTCCGGAGAAGAACAAAAGTAATTAGTTGAAATAGAAACTTCAAGCAAACCTTATCATGCCTAAACTTGGCCCTGCATGCTATTTGGAGCGTGCATTGTTAACTTTGATATGAAAGTTAGTTTATTATGCCTCTTTAACTCGATAATGATATATGGTCTCATTTTTTTCTGGAAACTCGGCGGTAATAACCGTGTCTTTCTATTATAGATAAAAGTGAGATAAAATTTCTGATGCACGCAGCAAACACTCATTCAGTAACATTTGTAAGATATTTAGAAATGTTCATGTGAATATATTATACTATTCATGTTCACATTTCATATAAAAATGAAGAAAATGTTGTACACAACCTGGATATACATGACAAAAATCCTATGTGCTACATTCACGTGACTTTTTCTACCCTCTATCGCTTATTAATGCCAATAGAAATTATCCTTGCGAAAGTTTATTTTTCTATCTACTTCATTTTAATCGAGATAAACCTTTACAGAAATAGCTTCATTACACATTTTTACTTTCTCTACTACGTATAGTAAGTAGGGGAAGTATTGTATTCCACTCAAAAATTCGATACCGAGATTTCACCGGAAATACATGTTTTGAGGCCCCCTGAATCCAAAAAAAGCATTTTTGGAAACTTGTCCGTGTGTGTGTCTGTCTGTGAACAGCATAACTCAGAAACGAACAGTCGGATAAACACCAAACTTGGTATTTAGGTTCAGTATCTTCCAGAGATGCGACACGAAGGTTTTCAAGAAAATCCCCCCACCCCAGATTACCCTTTACATGGAACATTTTTCGAAAATTTTAATTTTCTCAAAAATGGCTCTAACGATTTTGATTAAAATATCATATGTTTAAGATATTTTCATGACAAATAAAATGTATATCTTGAATTTTCTGGGAATGTCTCCAAAAGTATTCTTCATTGTGAACGACTTTTGCATAACTGGTAAACCATAAGAGATAAACAAAATTTTACTACACAAAACATGTAGATCACGTCAAAATACACAATTTATGTCATATACATTTTTTTTGTTGGGTGAACCATTTTCGAGATATTGCTTGTTATTCCCTTAAATTTTTCAATACTTATTTTCTCAAATGGGAATTCGTTATTCATTTTTTTGTTGTGAATGTGCAAAGAGTATTAATCTGTAGCAAAGGGAATGGTGCTGCACCTAGCAACCAGCTATTAAGAGAGATGTATGTGCTTAAAGGCTACTGTATTTCTATATTGCCCTTGTAAATATATATTCCCCTTACATCTACAAGAAGATTAGCAATAGGATAGAGTCTGCAAATGTTTATCTCGATTAACATGAAGCATATGGAGAATAAGCGTTTGTAAAAATAGTTTGTACAAGAGTAGAGAAAGTCATGTGAGTGTAACACATCAGATTTTTATAGATACAAAGGGAACAGTAACAGTCAAATGTTTAAGAGCGGGGCGCTATATGCTGGCCTTAAAATGCTATACTTTTTCCATGCAATCGCGAGAAACAACTGCAATCGACACGACATACAAGAATGAGTAAGTATGGAACAAATCGAACCATTAATGAAAGATATCTCGGAAATGGCTGGTGCCACAGAATTTTGAAATTTAGAATTTGAAATTATTTTGTAATAAATTGTGTGTTTTAAACACATCTATATTTTTGGTGTAGTACGTTTTCGTCTATCGCTTGCCGGTTATACAAGATTCTGCAAAATTGCTTCCGAATGAAGAGGACTTCACAGGCTATTCCTAGAAAATTCAAAATGTGCATTTTATTTGTCATCTAAATGTCTTTAATATATAGCATTTTAATTAAAAAAAAGTTGTTGGAGCTATTTTTGTAGAAAATTAAATTTAAACAAATTTCCATGTAATGGGTAGTTTGGTTGGAGGGATTTTCTTGAAAACCTTCCTTGGCATCTTTGGAAGGTACTAAACTTGAATACGAAGTTACCGAGTGGAATGACTCAGGCGGTAACGTCTGTGGACCGCGTTCTGTAGGTCGTGGATTCGATTCCCCCGGCCGACATTCCTGACCTATGGGATTTTTCGGGGGTTTCTCCGGGTTGCTAAGCGAATGCTGGGAAGGATCATTACATCCTCCGAATTTCCTGTCCTTTAATTTTATCTCCATTCTCATTTCACTTCACATTTCATCTGCTTGGTCTCTTTCAGGGTTGCAAGTGTCGCCGAGAGGTCTCGAGGGCTCGCAGGGAAAAGGATGCTCTAAGTATACCTTTGTCTCCCGGAATGGAGGCAGCTGTAAACGGTAGGGACCCTGCCCTCTGCCTGCCATGCCTCCTGGTCCGACCGCCCTCTGTCTCCTCTCACCTCATTGCTCTCTCCCCCTTCTTTCCTTCCGGGGCGCTCCGTCAGGAGCCTAGGTACAAAAGATCTGGGTAGGTTGAAGTGCTACGTCCCCCTCACCTCCCAGTCATATTCTATCCTAAATACCAAGTTTGGTATTTATCCGACTTTTCGTTTGGTGCTGTTTCTAGACACCTACAAAAACTAACACACATACAAACGGACCTTTTACTAATTTTTTTTCCCAGGGAGTCTCAAAACGTATATTTGCTGTGAAATCTCGGTATCGAATTTTAGTGTGGAATGCTTCCTCTACTTACTATCTCTTAAGACCGAGAGAGGTAGCGCCACGTTAACGTGTGCGACTCGCATTCGGGTTCGATCCCCGGCGAACGCCCACTCTGATACGTTGGTTTTTCGTGGTTTCCCCGGGTCGGCAGGTGAATGCTGGGGTGGTTCACTTTATACCACGACTGTCTTGCTCCTCATTTCCTGTACCCATCATTTTCCTTGTCATGTCTTTCAGGGTTGTAGGCCCAGGTTGCGGGTTGCGGCTGGACGGTGGCTGTGCGCTCTGTGTTGGTTTCTTCCCGACGTCGTCCAGAGACCACTCGGTTGGATACCCGCCTCTGGGTGCCTTCGGGCAGGCGCTCCTCCGGGGACCACCCTGAGGCTCGGGGCCCAATGGGTGAACTCGAACGACGTTGGAGCCGTTCAATCTAGAAATATTAGGGACCCGTCTGTGCTTGCGCCCGTCGTCATCCGGGTCTGATCGCCCTTGGGTCTCTCCCCACATCCTACTCTCTCGGGTCACGCTAGAAGCACAAGGGGCCGGATACCTTACGTGCGTTGCTCTGCCCCGGTTCGTCCGTGCCTTCACCTTCACCTTTTACTATGCTTAAGCAGTAGAGGAAGTAACTAGGCCAAAAAGAAATGCACAAGACGAGTTTCAGCACCATTGTGTTACAAAAAGGAGTTTATTATGAATGCATTTACAGGAATGTATATCGCTCTTCCTCTTAACCTTAAGGCCTTAATCAACAATGTAGAATCGTTCGTTCAAACTGCTCTCAAGAATACCTGCGTAAAAGGCTATTATTATGTAAATGAATATACATATAAACCATGTTGATCTATAATTTTATATAATATTGATGTTCATTTCTGTGTTAACGTACAGATATGTACTGTCAGTGACTCAGGAGATTGACTTTGTCCTTGAACTGCAAGCGTGCAGTGGACCGGGTGCTTCTTGCGTAAGGTGTAGATAGTGCAACACCAACAGTTCAAAAATATTCTCAACAAGTGCAGTCTTACTGCAGGCAGTGTCAGAGGATGGTACAGTGTTAAAACGCGTTGTATCGCGAGTGTCAAATTAATATAATTCATTAGTGAAATGGCTAACTTTCGGAAAAAGGGAAAACCATTCATAGCGAGGCCCGCGAAATAATAAACCATGTAAACGAGCAATGCAAAAAGGAAGCAGAGTAGAAACAACTAATTCTGCCGATTTCGCGAGGGATGAGAGAACAGGCAATTAGTGCGGTGTGTCTGTGGGAACAATTAAGAATATAAGACAAGAAATTGCGAAGAGAACAGAAGGAAGCCCTTTACGCACTGCAGGCAAGACAAGACCTCCAAATCCAGAACGAAATATAAATATAGGCGATTTCGACATGTGCTCATGCGGACAATAATGGACTTCTACGTCAATAAAAAGGTAGTTCCGACATGCAGAAAGTTACTCCTGTAGTTAGAAGTAAGATACAATTTCCTTGGGGGGAGAGTTAAGGAGAGTTATTCGGAAATTGGGATTTAGATGGCGCAAGTGCCGAGGAAAGCTAACAATCTTAATCGAAAAGCCAAGAATTGTTGAATGGAGATGCAAATACTTGGCTGAGCTAGGGGAATACCGAAGACAAGGCAGGGATATCGTTTATTTGGATGAAATGTGGATGGACAATAATTTAACATTCAAGGAATGTTGGCAAGCTGATGGGATCACAGGGGTGCTTACTGATGGTAGTGCAGGAAACACTCATTGACCAAGAGAAAAGGTATTTAAGATTGACCGCATCCTTAATGCACATGGACACTCCACTCTGTATCTGCCGCCTTACAATTGCGATCTTAATCCCATTGAGGTTGCATGGGCGACAGTAAAGCACTTCATAAGCGAGCGCAACGTTACTGGGGAATTTTCGTTATTTCGTTTATTGAGTTTAACCAACGAAGGAATCTCTGCGGTACCTGCAGAGCACTGGGTAGGATATCACCGGCATGTTAGAAAATTAAAAGATGGTTACTGTCCGTGGATCGTGTGAAATCTGATGTGATCGATCAGATTATTATTTCAAATGCAAACGACAGTTCTTCTGATGAGCAAGAAGGGATATCCGATGACTCGGACTCCGAATCATCTGCATCGATCTTGCATACCCTTTGGATTAATGGGCTTAGTAAAATAATATTCCACATGTATAGTGTCGTAAATATATTGTTTTACATGTATACACGCTTTACAAGTTCACTTATTGAAATTATGATCATAATTGTTTTGTTTGATGCGGTAATAATGTAATATTGATGTTACTTCGCCTAATATTTGTTGTCGCGGAAAGAAAGGATAAGTACCTTTGGAACAGGGTGTAAACAATAAAGCGATAGGAAAGAATAACACAACCCTCTCTCAGGTTCGCTTACGTCACCCTCAAGGACAAAGCTAAACTCCTGAGTCACAGACAGTAGCTGTTTGTTGTTCTTTTATAATTGTTTTGTAGATGAATGACAGTACATCCTGCTGATGTATAATGTTTGCATTTAATTGATATCAATCTGTATGTAAACACGTATACATTCTTTATTCAGAGCATTATGAGACGGTGGAACGGGCAGATAAGGACGTCGCGAGGTCGGTGCGGCAGTTATCACAAAGAGCCGCCACACGTGCTGATCGGGGGCACCAGCAATCGGTTTTCTACCTTCCTCTATCCACTGTCTCAAAAGACTCGGAACAATGAATGGCAGTACATCGTGTTATATAATTTTTGTACACAATGTATATGAATTTTTATGTAAACACAGGCAGATCTAGAGGCCATGGACACCCCCTTAATTATAGAAAAATATAGATTGTTATATTTAAGGTTACGGTATTGCTTTGCTTTGGTAAAATCAAACCCAACACTTTTATTTCTATTCTGTTTACTAAAACCAGATAAGCATCTATTTGTTCAGAGTTAGTGATTGAATTTATCTTAGCGGTAGACTATAGGTGTGTCAAAAGATGTTTCACTAACTCGAGAAGAAAACGAAACCAGGCCGGTTGCTTTACATTTACTGGTAATTAACTTTCGACTAAGAACTAAGCTCTCAAACAACGAGGAACAAAAACTTACAGTAAAGCTGAGCAATCGAAGTAATTAAATATTACGTATAAAAACCATGTTTACTTAAATATTTTTGTAAGTTTTCTCAATATTTAAATTAATGTTTGCATTCAAAGGATGATCTGTGATTCACGTATATGATGTTTTAAAATCTAGAAACGTAGACTGCTCTATTACTTAATGCATTATGCCCATTGGTAAGGTATGTTTCAAAATGTGTTAACCCGTCCCTAAAGGAATCCTCGATTCGTCTCTGTATGTAAACATGAGTGCACATGCTTATCGTTCCTTATACGGAGGGTTGTTCGCAATCTATGGTAACAAACTTAAGATCCCCTTACCTTATGAAAAACCACGCCTCCACCAGCAGTGATGTTCTATCTGGTAGCCTTTAGCTTGAGCTAACAATCTGCAGCACAGTTTCCACTGGAGCAAATTTCTACGAAATACAGAGCTGTCCAGTTTATTCCATTCCTCCTGGCAGCTTTCCAGAGGCCATTCAAAGTTTGCGGCCGTATGCTTCCAAGGGCTCTTTCCAGTAACCCAAATGCACAAAACTCCATCAATGATGCATCAGATGACTTAACACGGATGTCGCTGAAAGGTATGGAATGTATTTCCATTTCTCTCTCTATGTTCTCCAAAAATTTGTAGGTTAAAACAGACGTACGGCTTGGTACCTTATCCTGATGCAACCAGACTTCATTTGCATCTGCACCATAGAGAGCAGGGATTTCTGTATGGAAAATTGGTATCAGGATGTTAGTCTGGTGATATGCCGAGTTGATTTTCATATTTTTATGTACACGACGAATGGCTAATTTGGCATTGTGTCGTCCTTCGTGGTGTAGTGGTTACCATACTAGTCTCTAGCTCCCGAGGTCGCGGGTTCAAACCCGGCGGAGGGCGATGGATTTTTTCGGGCGTAAAAATCCTTAGCATGGCTTCCTTCGGAAGGGAAGTAAAGCCGGTGGTACCGTGTCGTAGATTTGCGGCACGTAAAAGAACCTCAAGCCTGATAAAGAGGCCTCTGAGCACGGCCTTTCACGCCCAATATAGAATGGAACGCTAAGGACCACAGTAGTTAAACAGCGTCCATAAATAAAACTCAATTTAATTTAATTTTGTCATTGTACCTTGCTATTACCATGAAACCATGGTTTCATGGTAATACATGAAAATTACATGTTTCTGTAATAAACATTGGGAAAATTTTCGTTAGTTTCCTTATACCAACTTTTAATTTTTTTTCTCTCCTTGGTCGGGTTTGTTGAGTCACTTAGATAAACATATAAAGACAATAACATCCACCAGCTAGAAATCGTTCATACAGCTTTCTGCTGTTAGTGGCACGTTTTGCAATGTGTTTAGGCAACAGCTTATATCCCCGGCTCTTGTGGCACTTTTCTAGATTCAAATCCTGCTTGATTATGGTGTTCACAGTAGTAACAGTGATCCCTAATTACAGTGCAATGGCCCTCTTGAGTTTCAGGATTTGGCTCAGAGGCCTTCACCTTACAAATTATCTCCAGGGTGCGACTGGTGGCCGGTCGTGAATTTCCCTGTTTCTTAGCCTTTGGCATAAGTCCTGATGGTGGCCCTACCTTTTTTGTTGGATGCACATGAGTTCACTTTCTTGGATACCTATGGTAAAACCACGCCTGTTGCACTGATTAATAATTTTAGAATACAAGTATTTTGCATCGGAAAGGGCAATAATATATTCTTATCAGAATGGTTCTATTTTGACGCCATTTGATGCAGAAAAAACAAGAGCACACAACTGAGCAAATATAGTGATACACTCATATTGCTGATCTTTCATTCGGTTCCACATGTTTCAGCGCGGAGCTTTTGTCTCGTCTGATATTGTTACCATAGATCATGAACAAACTCCGTTTATGTATAAACATGTAAAAACGCGTTGTGTTTAGACAGATTTTCTGTTTGTAAGTCCATATGACTACTGCGCAAACTTACAGAATGCCAACCCAATCTGTTAATCTGTGATGCTAACTAAATGGTAATCAAATACAATGCTTCATTTCCAAAACATAATATTTGAGAGACAACCACCTTGGAAGGTTAACTATCTTATTAGCAGAGATTCGGCAGAGTTAAACAAATATAACCGTGTTTGTCCAAGCAGTTGCGAAATGAAGATAATCGCGTGATCAACAGCTTGCCTCCTGCCATTGACCTGCCACTCTCCAGCAGCTGGTTCTAATTCCTTCTTCCGCTTCGGGCTCATTCGCCTCGCAGCCGCAAACGGGTCATAGCACTGCTGTTCAAGGTCTGCAGTGACCTTCAGAGTGAAGACAGGTCGGAGATAACACTTCCATCCGCAATACAGTTGTGCCTTTATCGATTCCTTTCACCCAGAGTATTTTTGACGGATTAGGGAGAAAAGTTTCGTCTATCCCAGCGAATAGGGATATTAGCTGTAAAAGTTTCCAGATATAACATTAACTAGCAGGCTGAAAATTTTAAGTTCATTGTTATGTGCAAATATTGCATTTGAAATGTTGAATATATTGACGCATTATAGTAGATTATGATGCAAGGGGTAAAAGTAGGGTTTTATTTTGCGAGTAGGAATGTTTGCGAAACGAAGGCCGTAGGCCCTTTTAAGACGTGTGGTATATACGAGGGCTGATCAACAAAGACTGAGACTGATTTTTTCCTGTAGCTCCCGTGATAGTTTCATATCTGTAACATAAATATTTGAAAAGAGCGGGTTTTTATGTATAATGTTGGTAGGCGGCAGCACTCTCGTATTGGTAGGTTGGTAGTAATCCTCTATTTTGTAGACCCTACGTGCATTTCGCATACCAGACAATGGAGGTGATGCATTTTTTAAATCGATTATCACCGGTGATGAGTCATGGCTGCATCATTATGATCCTGAAGGAAAACAAGCCAGCACAGTGTGGAAATCGCCAGGTTCTCCAACACCAAAAAAGGCAAAAGTTGTTCCATCTGCAGGGAAAGTGATGGTGATCACATTTTTGACTGTAATAGAATGATTTACCAGCATGCAGTTCCCCCTCACACTATTGTTACAGCAGCATACTACACGTCAGTATTGGCTACACTGAGGAAGCACATTGCAAAGAAACGACCAGAGCTTTCTCGGACTGGGTGGCGACTTCATCATGACAATGCACGGCCTCACGTCGCAAATCAAGTCATGCAGTTTCTGGCTCGATTCAACATTACCTGTGTACCACATCCACTTTATAGCCCCGATCTTGCACCCTGTGACTTTTTTTTTATTCCCATCACTAAAGGCAAAGCTTAGGGGTATTCGATTTGAGAACTTTGAAGCAGTGCTCAAGAAAAGTGAGGCGATTATCAAGGACCTGACAAAGAATGGTCTGCAGCACGTGTTCAAGGACTGGCAGAGACAGTGCATTGAAGTAGGAGGGGAGTACTTTGAAAAAGATCACGTAAACATTGAATTGGAGTAATAAACATCTGTAAAAAAAATCAGTCTCTGTCTTTGTTGATCAGCCCTCGTACTATTTTTAGACAGCGCTCGAATTTGTAAAATGTCAATAATGTTATCTTGATTCCTGAAATTAACAGATATCACATATAGAATGCGGTTTTTGAAACAAATGAAATGACATTAGATGTCAGATGTTTTGTTCATTCGCTATTCAACCATTTTCAGTGAAATTATTTTCAACTTGCTTTGTCTTACACCGGTCAATGAAGCAATTAAATGCTATATCATACTGCTTTCTGGATTTTTTTGGGCAAGTACTTCTAGTGTTATCCTTTCTGCTGCTTCTGTAATTTCACCTGTAATTTAGTTTTTTCTGAATTCGTAATTTCCGCCATTTAATCTTATGTAGGTTACATTAGATAAAATAATGTTTTAGATCAGCAGAAGGCTGCCAATATAACGTATATGTTAACTGTACAACAAACTGCGAAAAACTGAAGTATGGAAATTTGTATTGTGAATAGATAATGCGAGCGCCATGAGAAATTAATAATGTAAAAAGACAATGAAAAGTAAAACCTAATCAATCCAAATCCTTATTAAACACGTGCAAATACAAAGGGTAATTGCTATTTGATTGGACTTGAAACCAAAGTTGGTCACAATAAAGATTAAGCTTTTAGCTCGTGTACACTGCATTAGAAATTCAACTTTTAGGCCATGCTGTCCAAACAATATATTTTATTTGCTACTGCCATATAAACTTCGTTTATTCCTTGTTCCTAGCAGCACTGTTTCAATCCATTTCTAAAATGGTTTTATTTCATTTCAGAAACTAGACTTAAAGTAATACTAATTAACAGAAATAAGTTCTCCACAATTGCATAATAGATCCACGTTAGTAGGTAAATATAGAGAGAGCTGGCGCAGTTTTTTGGGCATATATGGGAAAGGATAGGGAAAACGAGACTGGATGGGGCGGTCCAAGGAGGAAAATGGGTTTATATGGGAGAGATAGGGAATACGACGACCCATACTAGGCTAGACAGGGTTGAAGGAGGGAAATACGTTTATAGGGAAGAGATAGAGGAGAGGTGTTAGGCTAGACAGAGGCTGAGGAGTAGAGTATGGTTTATATGAAAGGTATAGGAAAACGAGGAGAGCTGTTAAGCTAGACAGAGTTGAAGGGTAGAGTATGTCTTTTATGTGAGAGAGGTAGGGAACAGGAGGAGAGGTGTTAGGCTAGACAGAGTTGAAGGGTAGAGTTTGTCTTTTATATGAGAGAGGTAGGGAACAGGGGTAGGGGTGTTAGGCTAGACAGAGGTCGAGGTGTAGAGTATGGCTTATATGAGAGATATAGGAAAACGAGGAGAGATATTAGGCTAAGCAGGTTGAGTATGCGTTTGTAAGGAGAGACGAGAAAACGGAGAGATCCTATGCTACGATAGACAGGTGTTAAAGGTAGAATGTGTTGTATATATGTTAGATAGGAAACCAAAGAGATACTCAGCTAGACAGAGGGGCAGGAGGGGGAACACGCTTTATGAGAGGTATGGGATACGGGGAGAGATGCTAGACTAGACAGTGGTTGAGAGTAGAGTATGCGTTTATATGTAGGAGAAGTATAGGAACTGGATGAGGGGTGTTAGGCTATACAGATGTTGAGGAGTAGAATGCGCTTTATATGAGAGCGGTAGGGATACGGGGAGAGGTGCTAGACTCGACAGAGGTTGAGGAGTAGAGTATGGTTTATATGAGAGGTATAGAAAAACGAGGAGAGGTGTTAGGCTAGACAGAGGTTTAGAGTAGACTATGCTTTATATGTATGAGAGGTATAGGATCAGGAGGAGAGGTATTAGGCTAGACAGATACTGAAGGAGTAACAATATGGGTTTATATACAGGAGAGATAGGTAATAGGAGAGGAAGTGCTAGACCTTGACAGCGACTTTAGACGTGAACTTCGTGGAAAACTGTTTCATGTCAATGTTCTAGACATGCCCATCACGTAACCTGTTCAGGGAAAAGCTGACCAGCAAAGGGAAAAAGGTGACCATGAAAGGGAAAAACGTGACCAGCAAAGGGAAAAACGTGACCAGCAACGGGAAAAACGTTACCAGCAAAGGGAAAAAGGTGACCAGCAATGGGAAAAAGGTGACCAGCAAAGGGAAAAAGGTGACCAGCAAAGGGAAAAAGGTGACCAGCAAAGGGTAAAAGGTGACCAGCAAAGGGTAAAAGGTGACCAGTAAAGGGAAAAAAGGTGACCAGCAAAGGGAAAAAGGCGAGCAGCAAAGGGAAAAAGGTGACCAGCAAAGGGAAAAAGGTGACCAGCAAAGGGAAAATTGTGACCAGCAAAGGGAAAAAGGTGACCAGAAAGGGGAAAAACGTGACCAGCAAATGGAAAAACGTGACCAGCAAAGGGAAAAAGGTGACCAGCAAAGGGAAAAATGTGACCAGTAAAGGGAAAAAAGGTGACCAGCAAAGGGGAAAAGGCGAGCAGCAAAGGGAAAAAGGTGACCAGCAAAGGGAAGAAGGTGACCAGCAAAGGGAAAAAGGTGACCAGCAAAGGGAAAAAGGTGACCAGAAAGGGAAAAAGGTGACCAGCAAAGGGAAAAAGGTGACCAGCAAAGGGAAAAAAGGTGACCAGCAAAGGGAAAAAGGTGACCAGCAAAGGGAAAAAGGTGACCAGCAAAGGGAAAAAGGTGACCAGCAAAGGGAAAAAGGTGACCAGCAAAGGGAAAAAGGTGACCAGCAAGGGAAAAAGGTGACCAGCAAAGGGAAAAAAGTGACCAGCAAAGGGAAAAAGGTGACCAGCAAAGGGAAAAACGTGACCAGCGAAGGGAAAAAAGGTGACCAGCAAAGGGAAAAACGTGACCAGCAAAGGGAAAAAGGTGACCAACAAAGGGAAAAGGTGACCAGCAAAGGGAAAAACGTGACCAGCAAAGGGAAAAATGTGACCAGTAAAGGGAAAAGGGTAGGGGAAAGGTGACCCTCTCACGGGAAAAGCTAAGCCACTCACACTAACAGGTAAGTAATTCAGTTAGTATCACAGGGTAGGAGAGATCCCGGGAAGCGGATATAGCATAATTCCGTATGATGTTACAGATAATTCAGAGAGTATCGTAGGTATTTAGGATAATTCAAGTAACATAGGTGTTTAGAGTCCCTCAGCTAGTATCACAGGAGGCTAGTTTCCTGGGGGCAGGGCGTATCATAGCTGCATATTTTTCACAGGCAATTCAGCTAGTATCGGGGGGGGCATTTAAGCTAATTCAGCTAGTATCACATGAGGTCAGATTCCAGAACCTAACTGCATCATAGCTGTGCATGATTTCACCGGTAATTCAGTTAGTATCGTAGGTATTTAGGCTAATTCAGCTAGTATCACAGGAGGATAGTTTCCATGGTTGGGTATAGCATAGTTTCGTATTTCACAGGTAATTCAGAGAGTATCGTAGGTATTTAGCATAATTCAAGTATCATAGGTGTTTAGAGTAATTAAGCTAGCATTACAGGAGGGCAGGTTCCAGGAGTCGGTTATAATGTAGTTTCGTATTTCACAGATAGTTGAGGTAATATCGTAAGTATTTGGGTAATCAGTATAGTTTCACAGATACTCGTGATAATTTCGATCAGAGATTTGTATTACAGCTATTTAAGGTAAATGCAGGTGATTCAGGTTGTATCAATGGTATTTGAGTCATTTTAACAGGTAATTCATCTAGTATCATTGATATTTGGGGCAAACCAGATAGTATCACAGGTGATCGTGCTAATTTAGAACAGGAATTCGTATCAGAGCTAGTTAAGGTAATTTCACATGATTCGACTAGTAACACAGGTATTTAGGTCATTTTAGCAGGTAATTCAACTAGTATCACAGGTACCCATGGTAATATAGAGAGTAATTAGATCATAAACATTTCTCATCCAACGTTACAACAATTTATATACTTTTTTCTAAATCTTACAAACTTATATGTTAAACAGTTATAAACTGCAGAGATAAACTGCATATGGTTCACAAATTAAAAAGCTTTGCGTCAACATACCTTTATTTAAGTTCGTTGTAGGTGCCTCTCCCCTTTATCTAGGCTTCAGACTAACACTAGTATTTGCTCCTAATGGCAGGGTTACCACCTTCCCTTCCATGTTCCCCTTTCTTCACCATTTGTCTGCTAGTTGCATACACAGCACATGAGTAAACTTTAATTATTTAAATTGTAGACTCGCTGAGAAAATCTTCATCTTCGGGTTACATTCTCTTAAGTACTGTTTGTAATACTGTAATGTCCATACGCATAGGTAGTTATTCCATCCTCAGCAATAATTCTTTTATCATCAAAGGGATTCAATGTAATTTTATTCACTTGCACTGTGGTAACAGCATGCTTTCGTGATAGGATTAGATTCATGGGCGTTCTGATGATTTCACAGGTTTTAAGACAGTCTGTATAGCTGTCAAACGAAATGTACTGCTTAATAGCGCTACGTTTTATACCTTTAATCTTTTTATCATTGATCCTTGAATATCTAAGGCATACATCTTAGGACGTAGTCCAACAAAGCGCAGGATGATTTTGCTATTAGCCTCATCTTTAAATTTTCCCAATACCTTCTTGTTCTGAGTAGAGTAACATATGGTTGGCAGGGTAATCAGCTGTATCGAGATGCTCAAGAAAACGTAGCTTGTCCTGGTACACATCTTCAGTTGTTACACGATGAATGAATGAATCAGTGTCCATATACATAAGCTTCAGGTTTTCAGCTCCATAATAAGGCAACAACACGTCGTAATGATAGTGATACATTAATGTCTTGGAGATGTCCAACACACTCATACCAATGAATATAGACTTGTTGAATACAATCTGACGAGAGGCCATATGTACAGCAGCTACAATGATAGCAGCAATAGATCCTGCAGCTACAGAAACATCACCCGCAGCCTGGACAATAGCTGTAACAGAAGCAAATACAATAGCTACCGTAGCAGATACAGCAGCTGTACGACAATAGATGTAACAGATCTTACAGCTGTAGCAGCATCTGCTACAATAACAGCAGCGACAAACACCAGTTACATAACAGCTGTAGGAGCAGCAGCAGGAAAGATTTAGCACTCTTAGCAATAGCAAGCATCACAGCAAAGATATTCCAGCTATAGCTTCACCCACCACAGCAACAGCAGTCATCACTCCAGATGTAACATCAAATACGGAGCTGAAGTAGTAGATGCAACACTGTAACATCAGCTACAGCAATAACAGTATCAGATCAGGTAGCTGTAACAGCATTAGACATAGTCAGCACAATACCTATAGCAGAAGCAAATACAGCAGCTATCGTAGCAGATACAGAGACTGTACAACAATAGCTGTAACAGACCCCACAGCTGTAGCAGCATCTGCTATAACAATAGCAGTAGCCGTCGCATTACATAACAACTGCAGCAGCAGCTAGAGATTTAGCAGTGTTTAGCAATAGCAAGCATCACACCAATGATATTCCAGCTGTAGATTCCCCTACCACAGCAAAAGCAGTCATCACAACATCAACAGTAAATACGACAGATGTAGTATCAGATACAGCATCTATAGCAACAGCAACTACAACGATAGCAGCAATAGATCCTGCTGCTGTAGCAGCATTACACACAATCAGCACAATAGCTGTAGCAAAAGCAAATACAATTACTATCGTAGCAGATACAGCAGCTGTATGAGGTGGGCTAATTAGTGGGAGGGGGCTAATTATTATATTAATTGCATTCCTTGCATATTAATTAATCTAGAACTCTCAATTCTACCCTACTGATTAATTGCTTATATCTCCTGAATGAAAAGAGATAGAACAATGGGATAAAAACTAATCAATTCTTTGGAGTGCGCCGCGTCCTTGAAATATTAATCCGAGTTGTCCGGGATGCCTGGGTTCGAATCCCACGAGTAATTACAAATTCAACTTGTAATAACTCAAAGACTAATTAAGATAAAGACGCCAAATAAATTTTATTACATTTATATCATTAGGTAGTTTCTTCTGAATGTACATTCGGATACCTGGTGTCCTGGGTTCGATCCTTAATTTTAAATCTTCTTTATCACGGAAACTAAGAGAGGTAGAGGGATGGACCAAAGCATGTTTGATAGCTGTTATAATGTGTAATTAATACTGTATATAATTTTCAATCAGTTGTCCCTAGTTCGAATCCCGATTTTTAAATGATTTCCTTAATTTTTCTCTGTATACTAGAATATATCACTTAGATTGATTGCGTAACTGTATACAACTCTTTTTAACATAGCAAACTAATTTTATAAATAATTTTGTTTCTGGTGTTCTGGGTTCGAATACCGATAAAATGTAATTTAATTATAAATTTAATAACTCCTAAACTACTTAAGATAGAGACGTCAAATAAACTTTATTACATTTATATTAATAGGTAGTTTCTTGCGGATCTATATTTGGGGATCTGGTTTCCTGAGTTCGATTCTTAATTTTAAATCTTCATTATCTCGGAAACTAAGAGAGATAGAGGGATGAACCAAAGCATGTTTGATAGCTATTATAATAGGTAATTAATGTTGTATATAATTGTCAATCAGTTGTGCTTGGTTCGATTCCCCATCTTTTAATGAGTTCCTTAATTTTCCTCTGTACACTAGAATATATCACTTAGATTGATAGCGTAACTGCACACAGCTTTGTTTAACATGTCAAGCTAATATTATAAATTATTTTGTTCCTGGTGTTCTGGGTTCGAATACCGATTGAATGAAATTTACTTTCAAATTTAATAACTCGTAATCTAATTTATATAGACACGTCAAGTAAACCGTAAACAGAGTACCTAGTCCCTAAATATCGTTATCATGACAAAAAGTACTTTAAAGTACTCAGATCGAATCCCGAAGGGGTGATTTCATATATCTTCAAGCCTGTGAATCCTATCAGGTTCGAGTAAAGATTAAATGGTAGATGCTGATGCGAGGGAGCTAAATTACTAAAAATACATTTATTAAAACTATTACCGGGTTCGATTCTAGAAGCTTAGAATCTGTGAAACTCTGAAAAAATGCTTTGCTCGTGATTGTAGTGAAATGTAATGGTCTTTCTAGAAGATGGAAAGGAAGAATTGAAAAGGGAATGAAAACATGAAATAATGTAGTATATACACACATTTAACTGAACAAGGGAGAAAATCTTCTACGTTACCTTTTAAGCCTTTGAGATTGTGCTAGCTTCGGTGTAATGGGTGGTGGTAGGCTTTGAATGTAACATCTGACTGAATGAGCGTGTGGGAATACTTCTCTTGTTGATGTGACAGCATATACAGGTAGTTACGAGACGAGTTTAAACGTGTTTGATACTGGCAGACATCCTGTCTCTGGGTGTGACGTCACAGACATCGAGCATCCTATAGAACTTAACGATCTACCTTTCCTGCCTGAGTGTATGAAACCATTGAAATCATATACAAAGAAACTGATACCTCGTCTTGGACCTCGAAAGAAGTATGTAGTACATTACATAGCTTTGAATCAAGCTCTTAATCATGGGTTACGACTAAAAAATCCATCGTGTGCTGCAATTCCAACAGTCACAGTGGTTAAAACCTTATGCGGAATTTAACAACAGGCTACTACAATAAGCTGCAAATGATTTCGAGAAGGACGTCTACAGCTCTTTAACAACGTCATGTTTGGAAAAACTATGGAGAATCTGCCTGATCGTATGGATATACGACTGGTGATAAATGAGAAGACTCTCGAGAAGCTGATCGCCAAGCCTACGTTTATTGATAGGTCGATATATGCTGCTATTCTAGCTGTTGTATTTATGGCCTCTCGACAAGCCTGTATACATTGGTATGAGTGTGTTGGACATCTCCGAGACAATGTATCACCATCATTACGATGTGCTGTTATCATATTATGGAGCTTATGTATATGGATACTTATTCATTCATTCATCGTGTAACAACTGGAGATGTGTCCCATGACAAGTTACGTTTACTTGAGCATCTGGATACTGCTGATTACCCTGTCAACTATATATGCTATTCAGCTCTAAACAAATTGCTTGGGAAATCTAAAGATGAGGCTAATGATAAAATCATCCAGCGCTTTGTCGGACTACGAGCTAAGATGTATGCCTTAGATATCCACGGCTCAATGGTAAAAAAGATTAAGGGTAAAAAACGTAGTGCTATTAAGCATTACATTACATTTGAGAGTTATACTGATTGTCCTAAAACCTGTGAAATCATGAGAACACCTATGAATCTTATCATGAAAGCACGCTGATACTACTGTGCAAGTGAATAAAATTACATTAAATCCCTTTGATGATCTCCGCGAATCTACAATGTTAAAAAATTCAAGTTTACTCATGTGCTGTGTATGCACATAGCAGACAAATGGTGAAGAAAGGAGAAGATGGAAGGGGAAGCGGTAACCATTGTCATTAGGAGCAAATACTAGTGTTAGTCTCAGGCCTATATAAAGGGAAGAGACGTCTACCCTTACAATCCTTGTTTAATGAAACAATGATTTAACTGATAAAGCTGTTACATTTGAACAAAAAATGGATTAGCTGCTGCTACATCTGTAATGTAACCGGTTGTTGTCTCTGCTATTATTGTATCAGATGTTGCTACAGCTGTAGGATGTGTTACATCTATTGTTGTACAGCTGCTGTATCTGCTACGATAGTAATTGTATTTGCTTTTGCTACAGCTATTGTGCTGATTGTGTCTAATGCTGCTACAGCTGCAGGATCTATTGCTGCTATCGTTGTAGCTGCTGTTGCTATAGATGCTGTATCTGATACTACATCTGTCGTATTTACTGTTGATGTTGTGATGACTGCTTTTGCTGTGGTAGGGGAATCTACAGCTGGAATATCATTGGTGTGATGCTTGCTATTGCTAAACACTGCTAAATCTCTAGCTGCTGCTGCTGCAGTTGTTATGTAATGCGACGGCTACTGCTATTGTTATAGCAGATGCTGCTACAGCTGTGGGGTCTGTTACAGCTATTGTTGTACAGTCTCTGTATCTGCTACGATAGCTGCTGTATTTGCTTCTGCTATAGGTATTGTGCTGACTATGTCTAATGCTGTTACAGCTACCTGATCTGATACTGTTATTGCTGTAGCTGATGTTACAGTGTTGCATCTACTACTTCAGCTCCGTATTTGATGTTACATCTGGAGTGATGACTGCTGTTGCTGTGGTGGGTGAAGCTATAGCTGGAATATCTTTGCTGTGATGCTTGCTATTGCTAAGAGTGCTAAATCTTTCCTGCTGCTGCTGCTACAGCTGTTATGTAACTGGTGTTTGTCGCTGCTGTTATTGTAGCAGATGCTGCTACAGCTGTAAGATCTGTTACATCTATTGTCGTATAGCTGCTGTATCTGCTACGGTAGCTATTGTATTTGCTTCTGTTACAGCTATTGTCCAGGCTGCGGGTGATGTTTCTGTAGCTGCAGGATCTATTGCTGCTATCATTGTAGCTGCTGTACATATGGCCTCTCGTCAGATTGTATTCAACAAGTCTATATTCATTGGTATGAGTGTGTTGGACATCTCCAAGACATTAATGTATCACTATCATTACGACGTGTTGTTGCCTTATTATGGAGCTGAAAACCTGAAGCTTATGTATATGGACACTGATTCATTCATTCATCGTGTAACAACTGAAGATGTGTACCAGGACAAGCTACGTTTTCTTGAGCATCTCGATACAGCTGATTACCCTGCCAACCATATGTTACTCTACTCAGAACAAGAAGGTATTGGGAAAATTTAAAGATGAGGCTAATAGCAAAATCATCCTGCGCTTTGTTGGACTACGTCCTAAGATGTATGCCTTAGATATTCAAGGATCAATGATAAAAAGATTAAAGGTATAAAACGTAGCGCTATTAAGCAGTACATTTCGTTTGACAGCTATACAGACTGTCTTAAAACCTGTGAAATCATCAGAACGCCCATGAATCTAATCCTATCACGAAAGCATGCTGTTACCACAGTGCAAGTGAATAAAATTACATTGAATCCCTTTGATGATAAAAGAATTATTGCTGAGGATGGAATAACTACCTATGCGTATGGACATTACAGTATTACAAACAGTACTTAAGAGAATGTAACCCGAAGATGAAGATTTTCTCAGCGAGTCTACAATTTAAATAATTAAAGTTTACTCATGTGCTGTGTATGCAACTAGCAGACAAATGGTGAAGAAAGGGGAACATGGAAGGGAAGGTGGTAACCCTGCCATTAGGAGCAAATACTAGTGTTAGTCTGAAGCCTAGATAAAGGGGAGAGGCACCTACAACGAACTTAAATAAAGGTATGTTGACGCAAAGCTTTTTAATTTGTGAACCATATGCAGTTTATCTCTGCAGTTTATAACTGTTTAACATATAAGTTTGTAAGATTTAGAAAAAAGTATATAAATTGTTGTAACGTTGGATGAGAAATGTTTATGATCTAATTTCTCTCTATATTACCATGGGTACCTGTGATACTAGTTGCATTACCTGCTAAAATGACTTAAATACCTGTGTTATTAGTCGAATCATGTGAAATTACCTTAACTAGCTCTGATACGAATTCCTGTTCTAAATTAGCACGATCACCTGTGATACTATCTGGTTTGCCCCAAATATCAATGATACTAGATGAATTACCTGTTAAAATGACTCAAATACTATTGATACAACCTGAATCACCTGCATTTACCTTAAATAGCTGTAATACAAATCTCTGATCGAAATTATCACGAGTATCTGTGAAACTATACTGATTACCCAAATACTTACGATATTACCTCAACTATCTGTGAAATACGAAACTACATTATAACCGACTCCCGGAACCTGCCCTCCTGTAATGCTAGCTTAATTACTCTAAACACCTATGATACTTGAATTATGCTAAATACCTACGATACTCTCTGAATTACCTGTGAAATACGAAACTATGCTATACCCAACCATGGAAACTATCCTCCTGTGATACTAGCTGAATTAGCCTAAATACCTACGATACTAACTGAATTACCTGTGAAATCATGCACAGCTATGATGCAGTTAGCTTCTGGAATCTGACCTCATGTGATACTAGCTGAATTAGCTTAAATGCCCCCCCCGATACTAGCTGAATTGCCTGTGAAAAATATGCAGCTATGATACGCCCTGCCCCCAGGAAACTAGCCTCCTGTGATACTAGCTGAGGGACTCTAAACACCTATGTTACTTGAATTATCCTAAATACCTACGATACTCTCTGAATTATCTGTAACATCATACGGAATTATGCTATATCCGCTTCCCGGGATCTCTCCTACCCTGTGATACTAACTGAATTACTTACCTGTTAGTGTGAGTGGCTTAGCTTTTCCCGTGAGAGGGTCACCTTTCCCCTACCCTTTTCCCTTTACTGGTCACATTTTTCCCTTTGCTGGTCACGTTTTTCCCTTTGCTGGTCACCTTTTCCCTTTGTTGGTCACCTTTTTCCCTTTGCTGGTCACGTTTTTCCCTTTGCTGGTCACCTTTTTTCCCTTCGCTGGTCACGTTTTTCCCTTTGCTGGTCACCTTTTTCCCTTTGCTGGTCACTTTTTTCCCTTTGCTGGTCACCTTTTTCCCCTTGCTGGTCACCTTTTTCCCTTTGCTGGTCACGTTTTTCCCTTTGCTGGTCACCTTTTTTCCCCTTTGCTGGTCACCTTTTTCCCTTTGCTGGTCACCTTTTTCCCTTTGCTGGTCACCTTTTTTCCCTTTACTGGTCACATTTTTCCCTTTACTGGTCACCTTTTTCCCTTTGCTGGTCACCTTTTTCCCTTTGCTGGTCACGTTTTTCCATTTGCTGGTCACGTTTTTCCCTTTTCTGGTCACCTTTTTCCCTTTGCTGGTCACATTTTTCCCTTTGCTGGTCACCTTTTTCCCTTTGCTGGTCACCTTTTTCCCTTTGCTGCTCGCCTTTTTCCCTTTGCTGGTCACCTTTTTTCCCTTTACTGGTCACATTTTTCCCTTTACTGGTCACCTTTTACCCTTTGCTGGTCACCTTTTTCCCTTTGCTGGTCACCTTTTTCCCTTTGCTGGTCACCTTTTTCCCATTGCTGGTCACCTTTTTCCCTTTGCTGGTAACGTTTTTCCCGTTGCTGGTCACGTTTTTCCCTTTGCTGGTCACGTTTTTCCCTTTCCTGGTCACCTTTTTCCCTTTGCTGGTCAGCTTTTCCCTGAACAGGTTACGTGATGGGCATGTCTAGAACATTGACATGAAACAGTTTTCCACGAAGTTGACGTCTAAAGTCGCTGTCAAGGTCTAGCACTTCCTCTCCTATTACCTATCTCTCCTGTATATAAACCCATATTGTTACTCCTTCAGTATCTGTCTAGCCTAATACCTCTCCTCCTGATCCTATACCTCTCATACATATAAAGCATAGTCTACTCTAAACCTCTGTCTAGCCTAACACCTCTCCTCGTTTTTCTATACCTCTCATATAAACCATACTCTACTCCTCAACCTCTGTCGAGTCTAGCACCTCTTCCCGTATCCCTACCGCTCTCATATAAAGCGCATTCTACTCCTCAACATCTGTCTAGCCTAACACCCCTCATCCAGTTCCTATACTTCTCCTACATATAAACGCATACTCTACTCTCAACCACTGTCTAGTCTAGCATCTCTCCCCGTATCCCATACCTCTCATAAAGCGTGTTCCCCCTCCTGCCCCTCTGTCTAGCTGAGTATCTCTTTGGTTTCCTATCTAACATATATACAACACATTCTACCTTTAACACCTGTTTATCGTAGCATAGGATCTCTCCGTTTTCTCGTCTCTCCTTACAAACGCATACTCAACCTGCTTAGCCTAATATCTCTCCTCGTTTTCCTATATCTCTCATATAAGCCATACTCTACACCTCGACCTCTGTCTAGCCTAACACCCCTACCCCTGTTCCCTACCTCTCTCATATAAAAGACAAACTCTACCCTTCAACTCTGTCTAGCCTAACACCTCTCCTCCTGTTCCCTACCTCTCTCACATAAAAGACATACTCTACCCTTCAACTCTGTCTAGCTTAACAGCTCTCCTCGTTTTCCTATACCTTTCATATAAACCATACTCTACTCCTCAGCCTCTGTCTAGCCTAACACCTCTCCTCTATCTCTTTCCTATAAACGTATTTCCCTCCTTCAACCCTGTCTAGCCTAGTATGGGTCGTCGTATTCCCTATCTCTCCCATATAAACCCATTTTTCTCCTTGGACCGCCCCATCCAGTCTCGTTTTCCCTATCCTTTCCCATATATGCCCAAAAAACTGCGCCAGCTCTCTCTATATTTACCTACTCACGTTATATAATGTCCTCTTTAACATAGAATGATATGACTACAATGATGATGGTTTGCATTTACTTTTGTTTTCTAAAAGATATGCTAGAACAATATCTTCGTTAACCCCCTTCACGTTCCTTCGCTTTCTCCACTGACAAAATTACTTGTACTGTTTATCATACAGAAAACCGGACTTTTTAAGGAACATGAATTCGCTGCATTCTGAGCATCCATTAGAACGTCTTCAGGAATAAATATGTCACCCTTGTCCGTACACATTTCAATTTACACCTACACTATCCGCCATCAATTTCAGTTTATTTATATTCATTATCTCTAAGACAACCAGTATTGTCAAATTTCCCCATCTAGTAACAATAAATGTACATATTCAATTAAACTAATTGCTGTGATTTAGACTAAAACATATTTTAATTTCGTATATCATACTAACCTAAGCTTGCGTAAACTGCCCCTCTACCCAGCTATTCTAAAACTACCCTAACTCCAACCTATGCTAACCTGTCCTAATAAGAAAAGATGATTAGGGTATGGTTTAGGTCAGGTTACGTTAACATTGGGGGTGGGTAAAGTCTAGGATATGTAGGGTATGACTGGACAGCTTAGCTTTAGGTTAGGTTAGAATAGTTTGGAATCCAAGTTATGCTGAGGTGATGGTGCATAGGTTCGCTAGCTGATGTAAGGGTGGTTCAGGTTAGGGTAGCTTAGGTTAGTTTCGCTTTGAGGCAGTATTTTTAACACTTAATAATTTGAGTCTAATTATATAATATGTAAATTCAATAACAGCCCGCCGTGAAGCAATATGTGTATGTAATAATTTGTAAAACGTATATTACAGTCATTGCAAATGTTTATATTATTGTATCCATGTTTAATAATGTTATGTGAATGTATTACGTAATTTAATATGTAGGAGCTGTGAGAATAATAAGTTAAAAGTTGCTAACAATGAGGTAACCTTGAGTCAATAATGAGTAAGAAAGTTTAACAGTACTACTTGTGATTCTTGGAGAAGCAATAATGTAATTTTAGTGACAGTTTATAAAATAGCCAATCAACAACCAGAAAAAGCTTTAGTTAAATGAAGGTATTCTATTGGAGTAGGATTAGCCAATCAGAGAATTGAAATACAGAAATTTACAAGTTTAGACGGTTGAAATCTATTCAGTTGCCTGCAGACAGTGCTCATAACTGGATGCGTTGCTTGTGCGTCCTCAAGAAATATAATATGTATTCGTGTGAGACGAAAAATAGCTTACGTGTTAAAAAGTGCAAATAATTCATAAAAAGAATCTGACAGCTCTCTATATCAGTGAAGTGTTATTTAAATCGTATCAAGTATTAATAAAAGGAGTGAAGTAAAATTATCTGATCTGGTTTAGGCTAGAATAGGTTAGGTTAGGTTAGGTTAGGTTAGGTTTGGTTTGGTTTGGTTTGGTTTGGTTTGGTTTGGTTTGGTTTGGTTTGGTTTGCTTTGCATTCCTCATAGAAAGCTTTTATGTTATGTCGTACATCAGTTATATAATACAATGTACCCTTATAACGAAGGTACTTACGCGCAAATGTACAGAGCGGCCCCTCAACCATCTGGCCGGTAGTCGCGATGCGTGTTCCGCGCGCGATCCCTCAGTCATCTGGCTGGCAGTCGCGATGCGTGTTCTGCGCGCTATATTCAGTGTATCTGTTTATTATTCTCATTATTGATACTGATACCATATTATTACTGATTTTATCATGATTATTACGATATATTGATTACCTATTGAACAAACATAATTACTTTTTATTTCATCAGTACTAACCTTTTTCACAGTTCGTGTTTAAAGTGGTGTCCTTCGGCAGATAAACATTCTTGGCACCTTCTGATGAAATTACCATTCACACGCATAAGTTCTTGTTGCGTAATTTCCCTAATGTCTGTTCTTATATTGTTTTTAAGATCGTCTATGGTGCGAGGATTATTCCTATAGACTATTTTTGAGAGTTCCCCACAGATAAAAGTCACACACGGTAAGATCCGGCGACCGAGCCGGCCATAACTCTTTAGTTTTCTTTTTACAACTTACAACATTAAATGATCCCGTTCTCTTCACTTTATTCACTAGATATCTAACTGTTTCTCTACTCGGAACTGGAACACCAGGAAATTTATCGTGAAATTGCCTACACACCTTTCTGCATGAGTCGGTTTTCACATACGTGTCATACATAAAAAGTCTTTGTTCAAGCGAAAATTTGAGTACCATTTCTGGGTTGTAATAATCCGATAATTCAATCGCACACAAATACACACGCGTCTCGCGTCTATACACAAGAAGGAATAACAGCTGACTGAAGCCCGCTGCCACATGTCCGATAAGTGGAAGAGTCCGTGGCCTTGAGTTCATTGAGACGTGTCGCACAAGACTGCCGTGCAATTCCCGGCCAGAGCGCTGAGGGACCGCTCTGTATATCGCCATCCCCAGACACCTTCAACTCCCTACCCTCTTACTACCTCAGTCAGTATTCCCTAGATTACGCGTCCATCTTGCGCCAGCTCCATCTTAATCTACCTATTCACGGCCTTTTCTGCAATTAAAAAGTTCATACACGTACGCACACCTTTGCTGGCAGGCTGATGCTTAGCCCGAGTGATTTTGCTGCGTGCCCACTCATCAGGGTTTTACCGCCGGATGTATAGGGGTATTGTATGTTGACGGTTTTAATTTGGGTTGTTGTGATGGACAGGAGATAGCATGTTGCTCCTCGACAGCTGTCTCTTAGGGCGCAGGGGCCCTTCTGCATCTCTAGATATTTATTTTAATTTCAATTTAGGATCATATTAATTTTGATGCCGAACAGATCTTGGTTGAATTATATGTACATACCTACATGGAACTCGGTTTTCTCTGAGTGTTGCTTGTGTTACGTGGTGAGCCCGTAAGCTGTACGAGGAACGCGGTGGCGAATTTGGGAGTCATGCTTCCCAAGAGACCTAACCAGGGCACTCTTGACAAGGCAACTGTCGTAGAATTTTGCAATCCGTCACCTAATTTTATATTCCGCTTATGGGAGAGATGAGGCTTCATAAAGTAGTCTCGCGGGGAAGGATGGAGCGACCGATAGAATAGATGGACCGAAGTTCCCTATTTTACAACCTTTGTAGCTATAGCAGCCAGCAATATGCGGCCATGCCGCAGATCTCTCAGGCGCATGGCATGAGGGTCATCATCAAAGCTCGAAAAATTGTGACTTTAAGCGAATGGGCATCCCGAACCTTAGCATGGGGTACAGAGTGGCCTTAGACCCCTGCCACTGAGTGAAAGGTTTCCTATTTGTTCGACTATGATTTTTGTAGACAAAGCAAACTCATAAACAACGTTTGGACCAGACAAACGAAAGATACGCCAAGCTTCATTTTCCCAGCCAGCGTCCAGACATAAATTTCGGTTAAACTTTGTTTAAACACTAGCCATTTCCAAAATAACGGATTTTAGTTTCCAAATATTTTCCCACTTTTTAATTAGCATACTTTTGAGTCATGTTAAGTGGTAGTTCTTTCATTTCTCACGTTCTATTGCAAACTGTATGTAATATAGAAATGACTAATGACTTGGTCTTTTAAAACAATTATTGTTTTTTCAGCCCCTCTATAGGATGTGTGTTTCTAAGTGCTTTACCTAACACAAATTTCTGGCAAGCATTTACCACAATTATCGGAAGCAGACGGAAAAGTAGGATTTTGTATGAATAATTTGTAGTATAGATAAGAAAATAAATGTTAATTGAGGAAGTCATGGTACTGTAGCATGTCAACCATTTTTCTGAAGATAAACGAGCAAAGTGATATAATATCAGCAGAAAATAATGAGTCGTGTGTTCATTTATCAGTAAAAACGTAATATTCGAATCTTCAGAGCACGAAATAGTATTGAGTTAGATATCTTATATTCTCTTAGGTTTCCGTGGCCTGCATTATAACTTTTTCTCATGGCAACACCTATCAGTTCACATAGTTTTGCACGAAATCCATTCACTAACATTAATTTTAATTTCCACACCATATCTAGGTATAATATAAGTAGATACATATGGCTGAAACGTTATTGTTTAAGACACTTTCCATATACGTTTATGTAATATCAGAAACAATTTTTGGAGTGAGTGAGCATGTAGCCTGAACACATGGAAATTACACCTTAAGTGTGTTAAATTATAACTGCTCTAAAGTTCTCAATGGTTTTTCCTGAAATATTTATGAATTACTCTATAAATCATAACAATTATTTCAAGTGGTTTTTGCATTGATAGCTTATATAGTTGAGTCCATAAAAATTATTTCATTCAGCAGAAAAATAATCAATGTACTCGAAAACATGTGAATTCATGTACCTTTTTCTCTGATACTACTTGTAACACAGAATTACACTTTTGCATGCTTGTTCTTAGTATAATCAGCTATCTTCTGAACCTCAATTATTTAGTTATGCATATCAGTTCACTAGAAATTGAAAAAAAAAGTTGCAAAGTAAAAATGTGGAAAATGTGCAGTGTTTTTGCTCTCTTAATATCATTGATATACATTATAAAATTATGATTGTGGTTCACAATGTTTAACTATGTGTTGTATACATGTACTGAAAATTTCAGCTCTCTACCTTCCATACGTTCTGAGAAAAAGCTACAAAGTATCCAAAAATGTTGTTTTGAGAAAATTGAATTAAATTTGAACGTTAAAATTCTGAAACATTTCAGTACATTCCAGGGTCATAATGTCTGCACCTTCATTCCTGGATTGCTTCAGTTTCCTGATTGCCTGGCTTCTTTCGTTAATTGCTGAACTGCTCGCTGGGAATGATATAGTCGTTCATTGTGGAAAGGTACAAAAATATTCTAAATAGGGGCGTTGCATGACAGCTTTAAAGGAATGCACACTAGCATTTAAATGGTATTTAAATGTCTTAGAAACCTCTTAACCCCCCAAAAGTATATATTTCCTGAAACTGGAAATAATAGAGGCTTTATTGGTGCCTAAAACAAAAAAATGTGATTTTTGACCATTTCAGAGTACCTTGTCCGCTTAAGACACGCGCTTTCCATATACATTTATGTAATATCAAAAACAATTTTTGGAATGAATGAGCATGTACTACTTAATGCAGAAGCACGATTAAATGAGATAAAACAAAACAGTCATTATACTAGGATCTATATGATTCCAGAGCTCTTTCATCCATGAAAAGCAATGTTTATTGGGTATATGAATTTAACAGCTCCTTAAAATGGTGGTCCTTCAAATATGGGACTGAGAATTAGTGTGCTTCCTTGAATTATTTTAATATTATTTTTAAACATAAGATTGTAGCACATGTGCATATCTACTATGCATGTAAAGAAATATTTCCGCGAAAAAGGAGTAAAATGTTGAATTTTGAAGATCGATCTCATTTGTCTCTTCTTCTCTGAATTACATTTAAAGCAACTTCAAATCAAATGCTTTAACAAGATATACATTTCATCTGTAGGAAGATTTGGTTTATTTCCAATAACATAATTCCAGAAAGTATTCGTCTCCATAGCTTGTCTCAACCTTAAAATACAGTATGGAGGTAAATGGGATATTTCTTTATCTAACGCTTACGTTTTGCAATTAGTTTCGTCCTTTTCCACTCTCGCACTGTGGCCGAGTTGCTAATAATATAGTGTATATTCAGTTTGTTATAATTTTAAGCTTTGAACACATCGTATGCAGAATATTTTTCTTTATCAGGTTATATAATTTTTAGAGCCTTTATAGTTTTCTGCGGGTCCAAATTTTTAAAGAAAACCTGCATTCAGTAAAAGTTCCATATTTTCTGTTTCTATACTTATCATGCAGTAACTGTAAACTAAAGAGTAGAACGCAACAATATATTTTCTTAGCTAGCGTAAACTAGAATGCTGATATCTGCCTCTATCTTTAATAAGATGAGCGTATTTTTTAAAGTAAGTATTTTCCGAAAATTCTATATCTATGCAGCAGAAAAACCAGGCAAGGAGAAACTTTTTTGTTATTGGGTTTACAACGGAAACCAAGCGAGAGGAAATGTTGAGGATGGTGGAGACAGTTTTTAAAAGAAGCCGGATAGCTTCAGTTGTATTATAGCGTGTATAAGCGTATGTTTCAACGGTTTACGTAAATATTTATAGTTATGGAGGGAGAAGCTAGAAAGAGACGAAATGTTGGTAAACTAATAAGAAACGCAAAACAATAATAAAGGTGTTAAATTATTCAAGCAAAATGAGTGTTTATTAAGTCTGTACAAGAAACAGCAAAGGCTACCGGATGTTCCGAAACAGTAGTATAGAATAAAAAAGAAACACATGAAAGGACCTTTAAGGACGCCATCAAAAAAATAAAGCAAAACTGAGTGCGGCGCATGTTCATTCTTTGAAAACATTCCGCCTGTTGAATGTAATTTTGTCAAGGGTAAGCAGTGATAATATCATACCAAATTTAAAGCTTTTATCGTATTATGTCTCTATATTTATTTGATAATGTATATTTTATGCCAGTAAAATCCTATTTCGAATTATCTACTACAAATAAAAGAGGAGAGTTAAAGTGCAGGTGAAAACAGCAGTACAGATATTTAGCAATTTGCTGATGTATCATTCACAAGATGACATTAGATTGATAGACCGATCTCAGCTGAGCGCCAAGTTGCGAGCGCACGTGTAGTACATGTGGCAACAGTGCACCCCATTTAACATGCACTGTCTTTTAGGCATGAGACGCACTATGGTTTAAAAGTTACTAGCAACCAAATTGATGGAGAGAACACTCTTATTTTTAATATGCAGTAATAGAAAACGCTATTACAGTTTATTCGTTCTACTGTTTCTGTTTTATTAGTTTATGTTTTGAAAATTGCATCCGTTTTTTAATTTTGCATGTAAAATTAATAAGTACCACACACGGAAAGGTTAAATAACCGATGTAATTTGCAATGACTTATAACACGAATTAAAGGAAAAAATCTTGTAAAACACCAGAACATGTAAACTGTAACGTAATTTGTTCCTTCTACATAATAATGAATTTTCCCTCTATTTGGTTAATTCGGCTGTTTTAAAGCGTAGATGAATACCTTCCAGAGTTACATTATACAAAACTTGACAGGATATTTGCATAAGAAATCAATATTACATATTTACTAGCCAGTATCCCTGCACTATTATAATACTTTTATCAAAGTCATCAGAGACTTTTTGATAAAATAAAAGTAAAACTCTGACGTGCTACATTCACGTGACTTTCTTAAACTATTCTTACAAAAGCTTATCTGTTTGCTTTATGTTAATCAGATAAACATTTGCAGAAAAGCTTGTATCATACATTTCGATGTAGATACAGCGGGAATACAGAAGGCTTAAACGATAGTCAAATCCTTTAAAAGAGCGTCGCTATATGATGACTTTGAAATTCCGTTGTCTTTGCATGACCACAAAACACACACACACACACACACACACACACACACACACACACACACACACACACACACACAAAAGAATAGCGGCTGAGTTAAACGAAGTAGGTATAAATATTTAAGAGTTCAAATCAAAAATAAACTAAATCTCGGAAATGATTAGTAACACTTAAAAATTTGACATAAATGCTGTGGTTTATTAAGACCTTTCTTTTTTGTGTGTAATAAGTCTTTGTCTTTCCCTTACGGTTTAAGATTTATAAAAAAAATCATTCAGAATAAAAAGCACTTCACGGGTTATTCGCAGAAAATTTAAGATATACATTTTATTTGTCATGCAAATATCTTAAACATGTAGTTTAATGAAAATCGTTAGAACGGTTGGAAAGGTAGAATCAGACGACTGAAAAATTTAATGACATAGCCGAGATTTGAACCACAGATCTCCCGGTCTACGTCCGGTCGCTCTAACCACTGAGCTACCATGGCAACATGCAGTATGATTAAATTCTCCAACCGATTCGCATTTTCCCGGTAAACCACAAGGATCTCTCAAATCGTATTGAGATGACATACCCCAATGGCGACTTACAGTGCTGCAAGTACTTTTAAGTACAATTACTTTACTTACTTAAGTACAATTTGAGCTCAGTGGTTAGAGCAACCGAACGGAGACTGGGAGATCCGTGGTTCAAATCCCGGGTATGGCATTGAATTTCACAGTCATCTAATTCTACCTTTCCAACCTTGTCTAACACACGGCTTGTGTGGAAGAACAATTAATTCCATTAGAATCATTATTGAGAAAATAAAAGTAAACGAATTCTTTCCATGAAAAACAAATTGAGTTTTTATTTAGGAGGATCTTTAACTGCTGTGGTCTGTAGTGTACCATTCTATATTGGGCGTGAAAGAAGCGGAAAGTTTGCTCAGAGATCTCTTTATCAGGCTTGAGGTTCTTTTACGTGTCATAAATCTACGACACGGAACCACCGGCTTTACTTTCCTTCCAAAGGAAGCCATGTTAAGGATTTTTACGGCCGAAAAAATCCATCACCCTCCGCTGGGTTTGAACTCGCAACCTCGAAAACTAGAGGCTAGCGCGGTACCAGCGGACCACGGAGAATGACAGAAAATCTTGTGCCGCATACTTAGAAGACGCTGAACTTAAATGGCAAAATTGATATTTAACGGACTTCTCGTTTTTGTGTTATGCTGTTTACACACACACACCTTCGTTTTTCTTTTTATTTTCTCTACTACGTATAGTAAGTAGGGGAAGTATTGCATTCCACCCAAAAATTCGATACCGAGATTTCACCGGAAATATATGTTTTGAGATCTCCTGAATCCAAAAAAAGCATTTTTGGAAACATGTCCGTCTGTGTGTGTGTGTGTGTGTGTGTGTGTGTGTGTCTGTGTGTGTGTGTCTCTGTCTGTGAACAGCATAACTCAAAAACGAACAGTCGGATAAGCACCAAACTTGGTTTTTGGGTTCAGTATCTTCCAGAGATGCGACACGAAGGTTTTCAAGAAAATCCCCCCACTCCAGACTACCCTTTACATGGAAAAATTTTCGAAAATTTTAATTTTCTCAAAAATGGCTCTTAACGATTTTGATGAAAATATCATATGTTTAAGATAATGTCATGAGAAATGAAATGTATATCTCGAATTTTCTGGGAATGTCTCCGAAAGTATTCTTCATTGTGAACGCCTTTTGCATAACTGGTAAACCATAAGAGATAGACAAAATTTTACTACACAAAAAATGTAGATCGCGTTAAAATACACAACTTACGTCATATACATTTCTTTTGTTGAGTGAACCGTTTTCGAGATATTGCTTGTTATTTCCTTAAATTTTCCAATACTTATACTTTTTCTCAAATACGTTATTCATTTTTTTATGTACTGACATGCAAAGAGAATGGAATGCGCCACATAGCAACCAGCGTTAAAATATTTGACTATCGCTTAAAAGCTACCATATTCCCCTTGCATCTACAAGAAAATTACCAATAAGATTGACATCTCGATATCTCGATTAACATGAAGCATATGGAGAATAGGCGTTTGTAAAATTAGATTGTACAAGAGTAGAGAAAGTCATGTGAGTGTAACACATCAGATTTTTTTGAATTGAGGGAGTCTCAAAACTTTATCTCCGGTAAAATTCCGGTATCGAATTTTTGGGTGGAACGTAATACTACCCCTAGTTGCTGTATGTAAGTAACAAAGAAAGCATAAAGAATAACTCTGCATGTAAAGATTTGCTTAGGATGGTGTAAAATACCTAAAAGCTTCTTTTGTTTTACTTGTGTATTTGGTATTTATCCGACATTTCATTCTGTATTATACTGTGGAAATACACACATACGCGTACGCGTTAGCCCGGTATTTTTGCTTTCTCTACCACGTACATAGTAATTAGAGAAGGTGTTGCATTCTACCCAAAAGTTCGATACCGGGATTTCACCTGATGTACATGTTGTGAGACCCCCTGAATCCAAAAATGTATTTTTAGAAGAAAGGTTCTTTTGTGTGTGTCAATGAACAGCATGTCTCAAAAATGAAAAGTCCTGTAAATAGCAAACTTGGTATTCAGTTTCAGTACCTTCCTAAGATGCGACACGTAGTTTTTCAATAAAATTTCACCCCAAACTACTCTATACATGGAACATTTTTCGAAATTTTGTATTTTCTAAAAATGCCTCTAACGATTTTCATTAAAATACCATATATTAAGGATATTTATCTGACAAATAAAATATTTACCTTGAATGTTCAGAGAAAAACCTGGGAAGTCCTCTTCGTTCGGAAGGAATTTTGTATAATCTTGTATAACTGGTAAACGTTAAGCGATACATGAAAGCGTAGGTACTCCACAAAAAATGTAGCTCTCTTTAAAACACACAATTTATTTCAAACAACTGTTTTGTGGCTTAAGCCATTTCTGAGAAATCCGTTATTAATGGTCCGAATTGTTCAATACTTAGCCACTCTTTTAAAGTCCTGTTGTTTCTCGCGATATCATTGAAAGAGAATGAAATTTTAAGGCTAGCGTTTATAGGTAGCGTCCAGTTCAAAACATTTGACAATCGCTGTTCCCTTTGTATCTGTAACGAAATGTGTAATGCAGCTATTTCCGGAAAGGTTTATCTCGATTAAAATAAAGTAGATAGAATACACTTTCGTAAGTATAATTTGTATACCCACTAATAAACGACAGAGGGTGGAGAAATTCATGTGAATGTAACAGAATTTCTTTTGTTCATTTACTTTAATTCAAAGTGTTCAAATCGTGTATTTTACGACAGAAATGTTTAGCTTAGTTCAACACTTCCTCTACCTTCGGTAGATATTATGTCTTCCGTTCCTGCTTCATTAATTTCTGAGATTATCCTTATCCCTGGATTAGAGAGGATTCAGATGATTTACAAATTGGTTTATAATAGGACCACAAAAGACGTGTTTGAAATCCTCTTACCTCTTTTGTTCGTTATTACTGTTTGTGCCAGGAACATCTAACGCAAACTAATGCACAAGTAATGTAAAGAAGTGAACAAACCAACAGCGGTTCTTTTAAACGATTTCTGGGAGCTTCTGTTCCTTTCAGAAGTGCTAAGTGAAAACGACACTGGTGAAGTCCACAGTTCGATGGGAGCAGTTTCAGATACCTTGACCTTAGCCATTAGCAAACATGTGCGTTGCATAGAAAAATGCTGCTTACAATTTTGAGAAAGTTCAACGCACTGCTCGGTTCGTGACGTCACTACACTGTGCCATACCGTGAACGTCACCGCGTAACGGTTCGAGTAATCGAACTGACAGTTACATACAGCGAAGCGGATCTGTATGCAGCCAATGACAACCCAAAATATGTAAGAAACAGCTAACTTTATCCTCTTGGAGCAGAGAGGACATATTCACTCCTCTGGAACGGACTTCTTAGTGTTAACTAACGCAACAACAGGAGCTAAAAAGTTGGTCTTAGTATTAAGTGTGTGATATATTTATAAAACAAACCCAACTGGAGAAGGGAGAGAAATATGTTACATCCACATGTCTTTGTCTACCCACTATCGTTTACTACGTTCTCTATCACGTACATAGGTAGAGAAGGTAGAGCATTCCACCCAAAAATTCCATGCCGATATTTCACCGAAAATACACGTTTTGAGGCCCTACGAACAAAAAAAAAAGCAATTTTAGAAGGTCCGCGCGCGCGTGTGTCGGTGAACAGCATAACTCAAAAACGAAACGTGGAATCAACGCCAAACTTGGTATTCAAGTTCAGTATCTTCCAAGGATGCAACACGAAGATTTTGAAAATCCTCCACCCCGAACTACCCTTTACACGGAACATTTGTCGAAAATTTTGATTTTTTGAAACTTGGCTCTAATGTTTTTGAGTAAAATACCGTATATTAAAGATATTTACATTACAAATCAAATGTATATTTTGAGTGTTCTGGGAATAGCCTAAGAAGTCTTCATTCGGAAGGAATTTTGTATAACTTGTAAACGTTAAGCGATAGACAGACGAAAATGTACTACACAAAAAATGTAGATCTCTTTAAAACAGAATTTATTTCAAATAAATTTTTTTTATGGTATGTTATTTCAGTTATTAATGGTTCGTTTCTTGGTTCGTTGTTCATTACATCTCAAGTCTTGTCAACATTCAGTTGTTTCTCGCGATTGCATGGAAACGGTAAAGAATTTTAAGGCCAGCATATAGCGTCCAGTTCTTAAACATTTGACTGTAACTCTTATCTTTGTTTCTATAACGAAATGTATGATGTAGCTATTTCTGAAAATGTTTATTGGATTAAAGTTTAGTAGACAAAAAAAAGCTTTAGTAAGAATGGTTTGTATCCAAGGATAAAGAATAGAGAAAGTCATGTGAATGTATCACTCAGATTTTTACTTTCTCTACTACGTATAGTAAGTAGGGGAAGTATTGTATTCCACCCAAAAATTCGATACCGAGATTTCACCGGAAATACATGTTTACCAAACTTGGTATTTAGGTTCAGTATCTTCCAGAGATGCGACACGAAGGTTTTCAAGAAAATCCCCCCACCCCAGATTACCCTTTACATGGAAGATTTTTCGAAAATTTTAATTTTCTCAAAAATGGCTCTAACGATTTTGATTAAAATATCATATGTTTAAGATATTTTTATGACAAATAAAATGTATATCTTGAATTTTCCGGGAATGTCTCCAAAAGTATTCTTCATTGTGAACGACTTTTGCATAACTGGTAAACCATAAGAGATAGACAAAATTTTACTACACAAAAAATGTAGAGCGCATTAAAATACACAATTTATGTCATATACATTATTTGTTTACTTTCTCTACTACGTATAGTAAGTAGGGGAAGTATTGCATTCCACCCAAAAATTCGATACCGAGATTTCACCGGAAATACATGTTTTGAGACCTCCTGAATCCAAAAAAAGCATTTTTGGAAACATGTCCGTGTTTGTGTGTCTGTGTGTATGTGTGTGTGTGTGTGTGTGTGTGTGTGTGTGTCTGTGTGTGTCTGTGAAGAGCATAACTCCAAAACGAACAGTCGGATAAACACCAAACTTGGTATTTAGGTTCAGTATCTTCCAGAGATGCGACACGAAGGTTTTCAAGAAAATCCCCCCACCCCAGACTACCCTTTACATGGAACATTTTTCGAAAATTTTAATTTTCTCAAAAATGGCTCTAACGATTTTGATGAAAATATCATATGTTTAAGATAATGTCATGAGAAATGAAATGTATATCTCGAATTTTCTGGGAATGTCTCCAAAAGTATTCTTCATTGTGAACGACTTTTGCATAACTGGTAAACCATAAGAGATAGACAAAATTTTACTACATAAAAAATGTAGATCGCGCTAAAATACACAACTTATGTCATATACATTTCTTTTGTTGAGTGAACCGTTTTCGAGATATTGCTTGTTATTTCCTTAAATTTTCCAATACTTATACTTTTTCTCAAATACGTTATTCATTTTTTTATGTCCTGACATGCAAAGAGAATGGAATGCGCCACATAGCAACCAGCGTTAAAATATTTGACTATCGCTTAAAAGCTACCATATTCCCCTTGCATCTACAAGAAAATTAGCAATAAGATTGACATCTCGATATCTCGATTAACATGAAGCATATGGAGAATAGGCGTTTGTAAAAATAGATTGTACAAGAGTAGAGAAAGTTATGTGACTGTAACACATCAGATTTTTTTGTTGAGTGAACCATTTTCGAGATATTGCTTGTTATTCCTTTAAATTTTTCAATAATTATTTTCTCAAATGGGAATTCGTTATTTATTATTTGTCTTGTATTTGCAAAGAGTATTAATCTGTGGCAAAGAGAATGGTGCTGCACCTAGCAACCAGCTATTAAGAGATATGTATATGCTTAAAGGCTACTGTATTTCTATATTGCCCTTGTAAATATATATTCCCCTTAAATCTACAAGAAAATTAGCAATAAGATAGAGTCTGCAAATGTTTATATCGATTAACATGAAGTAGATGGAGAATAAGCGTTTGTAAAAATAGTTTGTACAAGAGTAGAGAAATTCACGTGAGTGTAACACATCAGATTTTTTTTTAAAATATACTTTACAAACTATTCTTAAGGAAGCTAATTTTTCTATTTCATGTAAATGAAGATAAACCTTTGCAGAAATAGTTTCATTGCACATTGGTTGTAGGTACAAGAGGATAAAGGAAATCGAATCGAGTCACATGTTTAAAAGCGTGATGATAAACGCTGGCCTTAAAATGTCATATTCTTTCCATGATATCGCGAGAGACAATCAAATAGTGACAGCAAGCTGAAAACGTAACAATGGATATATAGGAAATGGCTGATGCCAGAAAAATTTATTTGAAATAAATCGTGTGTCTTAATGGGATCTACATTATTTGTGTGGTACGTTTTTGCCTATCTCCTAACTTTTTATCAGTTATACAAAATTCCTTTCGAATGAAGGTTTCACAGGCTGCTTCCGTAAACAATTCAAGATATACATTTCATTTGTCATGTGAACATCTTACATATATGTATTTTTATCAAAATCGCTAGAGCCATTTTTGAAAAAATCAAAAACATCGAAAGTGTTTCCATGTAAAAAGTAGTTCGGGGGATTTTCTTGAAAATCTACTTGTATTTTTAAAATATAGTAATATTAAATACCAAGTTTGGCATTTATAGAACTTTATAGAACTTTGTCTTAGAGTTTGCTGTTCATAGTCACACACGGATATTTTTCTAAAAATGCGTGTTGTATTCAGGGGGCCTCAAAAGACGTATTTCCAGTGAAATCACAATTTGAATTTTTGGCTGGAATACACTAGTTCCTCTTACCCGTTATAGATATAAGTGGCAGAGAAAGTAAACACGTTACTTGTGCATGTTTTATGCTAATGTTAGAGCAGAGGCCGTTTCAGAGAGAAGTTTGAAAGAAATGAAAGAGAGCAGACGGCTGTAGGATTGTCAGATTGAATTCTCTGATGTCGACAACTTGTAAATTGTGGTATCCCAGTGTAACCTGAAGCAGGCTGCACAAGGTATGTATCGTTTTTACGAAAATGGGGACTTTCAGGAACAGTTCGCAACTTTGCCGCTAGCTAGTTCCAGAGGATAAAGGGATCTACCGAGCGGGATGGCTCAGGTGGCAACGTCTGGCCCACATTCGGGAGGTCATGGGTTCGATTCCCGCGGCCGACCTTCCTGATCCATGAGTTTTTTTTCGGGGTTTCCGCGGCTCGTAGGCGAATTCTGGAAAGGTTCATTACATCCTCTGAATTTCCTGTCTCTCCATTTCATCTCCATTCTCATTTCACTTCACCTTTCATCTGCTTGGCTGTTTCAGGGTTGAAAGTGTCGGCTGGAGTCTCAGCGTTACATGACAGGGGAAAAGGATGCTCTATGTAACACTTCGACCCCCGGAATGGGAGTGGTCTCCGAGTTACGGACCCCCCAGTGGGATGTGCAAGCCTGCAGGGGAGAAGAGCCGGTGGTACCAGCTGCCATACGGGGGTTTCAATCTGGAAAAATGTAGGGACCGTGTTCTCTGCCTTTCTTAACGCCTGGTCGGCCGCTCGGGTATAGGCACGAAAGATCTATCCCCCTCCGCTCCTTGTCCTAGTTCTAAGGGGAGCTAAACTAAAAGAGTTGATGTCTGGATTACCTTTAGAATAGATTCTTTTAATGCTTTCTATAGAAAGTATTCTTAATTAAAATACGGATAGTTTGCATGATGACCGTTAACCAAGCGAGGTGGCCCCGCGGTAGCGTGTGAGACTCGCATTCGGAAGGTCCCTGATTCGATCCCCGGCGATGCCCACTCTGACCCATGGGTTTTTTTCGTGGTTTCCTCGGATCGCCAGGCGAATGCTGGGGTGGTTCATCTGCCACAACTCTCCTGCCCTCATTTCCTGCACTCATCATCTTCCTTTCATCAGGGTTGTAGGACCAGATGACGATGTTCGGCGGGTTGCGGCCGGTAGCTGTGCGCGCTATGGAGGTTTCTTCCTGATGTCGTCCTGGGACTGCTCGGTTGGGTACCCGCCTTTGGGTGCCTTTGGGCATGCGCTTCTTCGGGGACCCCTCGGAGACTTGGGACCCATTGGGTAAGGCCTTCAATATGGAAACCTTAGGGACTCCATTCGTGCCTGCGCCCGTCGTCATCGGGATATGTTCGTCCTTCGGGTTCTTCCCTCATCCCTGCCTTCTTCACAAGGGTTACGGTAGAAGTACAAGGGTCCGGTTGACCTGCGTGAGGCGCTCTGCCCCCGTTTTGGGGGCCCCTTCCGTTCATCAACTCCTTTACCTTTATGACTACCGTTAGATTAACAGACCTGAGATGTCTTCTGCCAGTTGTAACTTTTCCAAATAGTATAAGGTTTGTAACGATGAATGAGAAGAGACCTGTGTGTATGTAAACATTACATAAAGATTACAAACTACTGTAATATTTTCCTCAATGTTCAATGTTAAATCTTTTAGACATTAAAGATAGATAAAGTGACAAGAAGGGAATATAGTAACGGGTTTATGAACAGGAAAGTTTGGGTTTTTAGAGTTTAAACATTTGAAAACTCGAGAAGGTTAATTAGAATATAAAAAACTCAAACATTTACGGTCAAATACAGCTTATATATCTCCAATTACTTTCTTTATTTAGATCCTTGGTAAGCTGGACATTATAATATATGAATATATGCAAAACAACAATATTACAAAATAATTTACTAGCACATTCGTATACTATAAAAGCAGCTTTTCGGCTATGGACTTGTTTTAGGAAAATATTTTTAAATTATAGAATATTAAATAGTGCAACAGACTGCCGCACTTTATTAAAACACACTTTTCTGCAGACATTTAGAGAACTGGTTCATTCCGCAGTAAAATGTGAGTTGTAATATAGCAATAGACATTTTTTAAAATTTGATGATCCACGAAGTAATAGCTGCACATTCCATAAAATTTGACAAAATGTTGCATGCACTGAGAATTCTGCTTTATTAATGCTTATTTTGCGTTATGTGTAAAATTTAGTTTGCGGTAGATAATTTATTTGGTTTCACCTACTTGGAACATGGAAGTCAGCAAACTGAACTGAGTTCCACATTAAGCCGCATAAAGTTAAGCTGGTTTACGACTATCGCGTACACTTAAGGTGGAAATATTGTAAATTATACGGCGATTTAAAGTAACAGCTTGAGGTTATACTCCTGGCGTGCCGTTTACACGAGCAAACAACTGTTAACTTTTAAAATAAATAATTTTTCTCTTGAAACGGGATTTTTAGCACATACACATAAATGACAACCCTTATTAAGCTATTACGTTCTCTACTCCTTGTTTATAATAAAGGTTAACGGAGAGGTACACCTCGCACATTGCTACCTATGTGAGATCTACTGCAGCTACCACTCCCTAGGAATAAATGATGAAGTGAAGGAACCACAGGAGGCTACAGGCAGCAGGCAGACAGGTCAACAGAGATGCGCGGAAATCCCTAATAGTTCCTGGCTCGAACATCGACCCACTGCTGGACCTGCCCAGAGAGGACGATGAACACCCCCTTTAACTAGGCAGCCCTCTAGCATCTACGCGGAATACTCTTTCCTTGGACCAAGCATTCGTGCCATTTGTCCGACACTGCAATACGCCAGTAACCTAGAAGCACGCGTGAAACATAAGAAGGAAACGAAATGAAAGGGAAATGAGGGAAAGGAAATCGTGGTCAATGAGAAACCACACCAGCATTTGCTTACCGACCAGGGAAAATCCGAAAACCAAGGTTAGAGTGAGAACTCGACGGGACTCAAACACGGGTCCCCCGAATGTGGGCACCACACGTTACCGCAAAACCAACTCGCTCAGTCTTACACTAATAGCAAGTAGAGGAAATATTGCATTCCAACCAAACATTCGATATGGAGATTTCACACAAAATTCACGTTTTGAGGTCCCTGAAATAAAAATTCATTTTTAGAAAAAGGTCCGCGGGTGCGGTTTGTGTGTGTATGAGAGAGAGAGAGAGAGAGAGCAGCATAATTCAAAAATGAAAAATCGGTTAAATACCAAATTGGTGCTCAGCACCTTCCAAGCACGCGACACGAAGCTTTTCAAGGAAAGCCTCCCATTCCAAACTACTCTACGTGAAAAACTTTTCGTCATTCGTTCTCAAAAATGCTTGTAAAGATTTTGGTTAAAACACCATTCGGTTAAGATTTTTGATTGAGGAATAAAATGAATGTCTAGATTTTTTTTTAATCCTGTGAAGTCCTATTTCTCTACATTGAATGACTTTTGTATAATTATGTCAAATACAATTTTTGTGATGTTAACCATTTCCGAGATATTCTTTGTTGAATTTTTAAACACTTATATCTTTTACTTTCGCTACCACTTACTTATACTAGGCAGAAGAAGTATTGCATTCCACCCAAAAATTCTGTGTGAAGATTTCACTGGAAATACGGTTTTGAGGCTCCCTGAATAAGGTTCATGACCATTACCCGAGACCACCCTTTACATGGAACAGCTTTTTATTATTTTTTATTTTCTCAAAATTATATGTATCGATTTTGATTAAAATATCATATGTTTAAGATAATGGCATGACAAATATCTTAAATTTTCTGATGTGTCTACTCTGTTCCAGCTAAAGCAAAGCGACAATGTCGTTGCCCTTTCCGATAACCTTTGCCATATGTCTACCTTCAGCACTGGAGCATCCTTTACCCCAATCCTCATTTTCGGTGCCAATCTTTGACTGGCCAGGGTAGACATGTGCTGTAGTCGACCATCTTCGTGTAAGAACGGCGCGTGTATATCGCCAACTCACACAATGATATCTTTCTTCTAAGCGTGTGAGTGTTTGTGATGGATTTGTTAGTGTGTCTATGACTTTTAAAGTTGTAAACGGATACATATACATATGGCATATTCTGATAAGCTTAATATAGATATTGACAAAATGAATCTTCAAATAAAATGCGATATTTTTAAAACCTAAAAAATATCTACCCAACCTAGATCCTTCTCTGAAAGATGGAAAAGTGACAAGAAATATCCAAAGTAATTGTTAATTAAATACAGATGACATAGAGATTGTAATTATAAGAAAATGCTTCTGTGTTGCTAGTGCGGTGAAGAGCCATGGAGAGCCAGTAGAAGATTTTGGAGGTAAAACTACGAAGCAAACCGGAACAGATTGAAGCAGGATTAACCATTATTTGTCTGAAACCTCTCTCGGGCAAACTATGAAAATATGCGTGTTAATCTAGAATATTTTGTCAGAGAAGTTCAGCTCAGTGTGCATATAGCGGGAGAAAATGTCTCCTCAAAATTGTTTGTTACACTACGCGACTGTAAAAAAAAGTCCTAGAAAAAGGTGTGCGCGCGCCCGCTCGTCTGTGAACACCATAATTCCAAGACGAAAGAACAGACAATTATAAAATATTGTGTTTAAGTTCTTTTAAAGATACATACAAGGCGAAAATATTCATAAAATTCCCCACGCTAAACAACCGTTAACATGGAGAATTATTTGTTAATTTGCTTCTCTAAAAGGGCTCTCAACGATTTTAAAGTTATTTGCTTAATTTCATTCACCGTCTGCAAAAATCCTGACAATTGTTACCGCACTGCCAAGAGTATTTGCAGTGGAGTTTAAGTAAATAAATTGCTGCATAATAATTAATAATAATAAAGTTTGTATTATATTATCATTATTATTACAAATGTCTCATCTCGTACATGTACCAAATACGCCTGTCAGGAAAGCTTATCGAAACAATTTTTACTTTCTCTACTACGTGTAGTAAATAGGGGAAGTATTGCATTCCACCCAAAAATTCGATACCGAGATTTCACCTGAAATACATGTTTTGAGGCCCCTGAATCCAAAAAAACATTTTTAGAAAAAGGTCCGTGTGTGTGTCTGTGAACAGCATAACTCAAAAACGAAAAGTCTGATAAATACCAAACTTGGCATTTAGGTTCAGTATCTTTCAAAGATGCGATACGAAGATTTTCAAGAAATTCCTCCCACCTAGGACTATCGTTTACATGGAACATTTTTCGAAAATGTTTATTTTCTCAAAAATGGCTCTAACGACTTTGATTATAATATCAAATATTTAAGATATTTCATGACAAATTAAACGTATATCTTCAATTTTCTAGGAATGTCCCCAAAAGTCGTGTTCATCGTGAAGAGCTTTCGCATAACTGATAAACCGTAAGAGATAAATAAAAATGTTGTACACAAAATAAAATGTAGATCTCGTTAAAACACCCATTTATGCCATACACACACACACACACATATATATATATATATATATATATATATATATATATATATATAGTTTTGTTTTGTTTTTCGTCGAGCGAACCATTTCCGAGATATTTCTTGTTATTTGTTTGAATTTTTCAATACTTATACTTTTTCTCAGATGGGAATTCGTCCTGGACATGCAAAGAGAATGGAATACTCCACATAGCAACAGCTCTTAAAATATTTGACTATCGCTTAGTCTACCATATTCCCTTGCACCTACAAGAAAATTAGCAATAAGATTAACATCTCGATATCACGAGTAACAGGAATATATGGAGAATAAGCGTTTGTAAAAATAATTTGTACAAGAGTAGGTAGAATTTCAAATGTGAAATATGCTAAGGTTTGACATTTTCTTAGAAAAGTCCGCAAATTGGAGATAACTTGATTATTTTACTGAATTGTTACTATTTTTACTGCGCTTGACAAAATTCTGAACTCCTCAGCAGAGGCATTACTGCAGTGGGACAGCCAGAAGATGGCAGCACTGGGCAATCTTGTAAAAGGCTGACAATCAGCAACTACTGACATCTACACGAAAAGCGTCTGACCAACTGGCGCTTTTCCTATTGAGCCGCTACATAGACAGACATTTATCGACATTTGCGCACTATTTATTCTATTCGACCCAAGATTTTAGTACAGAAGTTTCACCAGAAGAGCAGTTTTGAAGTCCCCCGAACAAAAACAACAACAACAACAACAATAATAATAATAATAATAATAATAATAATAATAATAATAAATGAGGATGAGAAACGGTTTTTACAACCGAGCGAGGTGGATCCGCGGTAACATGTGCGATTTGCATTCAGGAGGTTCCGGGTTCGATCCCGACGACCGTCCATTTTGACCCATGGGTTTTACGTGGTTTCTACGGCTCGGCAGGCAAATGCTGGACTGCTTCTTCTACTACGACTCTTCTGCCCTTCATTCCCTACCCATCATCTTCCTGACCATCTGTTTAGGATTTAAGACTAGGCGACAATGTTCGGCGGGTTTCGGCTGGACGGTGGCTATGCACTCTGTGGAAGTTTCTGACGTCGTCCAGGGTCTTCCTGCCTGGAACCCGCCTCTGGATGCTTTCGGGTGGGAGCTCCTTTGGAGGCGTTCTATCTGGAAACATTAGGGACCTCGTCTGTGCTTGCGCCCTTCGTCGTTTGGATTTGCTCACCCTTCTGGTATCTCCCCTGCCGAGGATCACGGTAGAAGCACAAGGGGCCGGGTAGGCTGCGTGCGGTGCTCTGCTCTGTCCCGTTTTCAGGCCTCCCCTCCGTTCATGCATACCTACATCTTTAACGCTTTTTACACAAAAGGCTCGTATGCCCATCTGTAAACAGCTTAACTCTAAAATCAAAAGCCACAAAAATATAAAATGTTATGTTTTAACTCGTTCACCAGTTAGGTTAGGTTAGGTTAGGTGAGGTGAAACTTTTCTAGGAACACTTTAAACAGTAACTTGCAGTAATTTTGTTCATTCATTTTTATTTTCTCAAAATTGGCTTTAACGATTTTGAAGACAATATCATATATTTACGATAATCATATAACGAATAAAATGTATATGTTGAATTTTCTGTGAATAATGTTTAAAGTCCTTTTCATTGTCATGCAATTTTCTCTATTTGGGAAACCATAAACTTATATAAAATTTGTATGGAAAGCTTATATCTTGTTAAAATACAGTTTATTATCATATACTTTTCTGACATTAACTACTTCCAAAGTAATGAGTAAATCTTGAAATGTTAAGCGGTCGTTCTACTGTATCCCATGAGCTTAGGTATATTACGAGTGCCTATTACCATGTCCGGGATATGAGGTGGCCCATTAGTGCTGGCTGGTAAACAGCTATTAACAATTGAAACAGGAGAGAGCTAGAGTTTTCTATATTGAAGGGGCAATATCATTGAGAGTGCCGCTAGTTAAGAGAAAATCCATAAAAGAAACTCATCATGCCTTTAAATTCGGCAACCGTTTCCACATTAAGAACTTAATTTCGTGCAGCTGTCAGCATAAATGGGCCACCTGGTGTAATTATAAATCTGCTTTTTAAACTGTTGGATGTTACTCAGCGTAACAAAATATATGTTACCGTGGTGCTACCTGAAACCATTTCTGGCTAATGCGTATAATGATTTACAGGAAACAAATAGCAAAATAAACGTATACAGAGTGGACCAATTAAGTTGAGACTGTCCAATATCTCCAAAACTAAGCCGTGTAGAAAGAAATGTCTTTAATAAAAATTGTTTGAGATTATGGGAGAAAGTAGATGTCATTAGTCGTGTTTTGTTTGGAGGACGTTATGATGGTCATTTTAAGATCAATTTAATTTGTTTAAACGGGAATCTACATTTTATAGGTTGTTTTCTCATTAGAAAATGGTTTCTAAAAGGTTGCTTATTTTGTGATGAGGAATAAGGAAACAAAATAAAAATGTTGCTCCCCAATTACGAAACATAACTTGACCCTCAAAATGACCATCCATGGTTGGTCCAATCATTCATTGCGCTCTTCGTACACAGCCATTCAGAATTATCCTTGATATTTACGTTGGTGTAAGAACAATTGCAAAGTGCTTTATACAAATTTTGTTTAGTTTTTTTTATGGGGAGCATCGCCCCCTCTAGGCAGCTCCAGCAGTGGGACGGGTCTTCGAGCCAGGAACTGTTAGGCGCTTCCGCGCATGTCTGCGGCTGTTGTCTCCCGTGGTTCCATCGCTTCATCCCTTTCTGCTGAGGGCTGGTAGGCACAATTTAATTCCACGCAAGTCACTGTGTGCGAGGTGTCCCCTCCGTTGTATAACCTATACCTACACTTCCTGTTGATGATAAATGTTGGCACAAATAAGTTCAGTACACATATTGTAACAGGTACACAAGAGCGTACAGTCACGTGCTTTGTATGTCACTTTTGTGTTACGTCAGGGGAGGCAAAATAATAGCATTTGAAAATGTATTGCTTAAAATAGCGAAGAATTCAAAAGAGCACCGAATATCGCAAATCGCCAATTTTAGGCAGAAAAAAAATTTTATTTGATATATTTTCTTGAAAATCTTCGCTCCTAGTATCCTCTGTACATGACTCAAGTATGAAGTTTGGTATACTTCCGACTTTTCGTTTCTGAATTATGCTGTTTTATAGATACACACACACACACACACACACACACACACACACACACACACAGGAACACTTATACACCACACGGACAAACACACGCACACACGCGCGCGCACTGATCCTCTTCTTTTGTTTAGAGAGCCTCAAAAATGTATTTTTTCGATGAAATATCGATATGAAATTTTTGGGTGGAGTACAGTACTTCCTCTAGCTGCTATATCTAGGCGCTATAAAATGAAGAAATGAAAGAAAACTGACATTTTTCTTCATATAACAGTGGATTGGATTGTGAAGCGGAGGGATCTGGCACAGATCCAGGAATGAGGATATTGTATCGACGCCCCATGAGGGAACGCCTACATGAGGTGAAGGGAGACACCAGGCGGCCGCGACCAGATGTGACAGCACAGAAATGACAGGGTCCCTACAGTTTCCAGATTGGTACAGTCGATCAGACAGACCGGGACCCCCCGCCCATACAGGGTCCATCGTCCCCCACATAAGGGGCGGTCCTTGTACCCCGGCAACCAGTTGAAGGCCAAAGGACGGAGAAAGTTCACAGAGAGCATCAATTTTCCCTGCCACGCTGCACCATCACCGACACTTACAACGGTGAAACAGACCTAACGGATGAAGAACGAATGAAATGATTAATAGAACGAAATGGAGCTACAAGAAATTCGAGGGATGAAAGAAATCGCTCCAGCATTCGCCTGACGACCAGGGAAACCCCGATAAAACCCATGGGTCAGAGTGGGCGGTCGCCGGGGATCAAACCCGAGACCTCCCGAATGCGGGCCACAGACGTTACCGCCTGAGCCAACTTATAACATAGGCTAACGTAAAACTTATTTTTCACCTTATTAAAATCGTAAACGCAAAGATATTGTGGACACAAGATGTATAAACCGAGCGGGATGGCTCAGGCGGTAACGTCTGTGGCCAGGATTCGGGAGGTCCCGGGTTCAAATCCCGTGGACCGACCAATCTGACTGAGGTTTTTTTCGTGGTTTTCCTCAGCCGCAAAGGTAAACACGGATTGCATATTTAATACCACGACCGAAAGTTCCACCTTAAATCTAAAATAATAGTAAAAATGAAAAATAGCTGGTAATAGCGAATGCTGTGCCATCTATCCACAGACAATAAAAGCAGATAGACTGGACGGCACCCTAGTGTCATCTGCGGCACGAAGCAGAAGATCCGGCTGCTATGCGCTAGGGTATGTGGACACGTAACGAAGCAAGATGGCAAGGTTACAGGGATGAGACCTAGAAGGCTAACTGTCCGCCTTTCTATATGAAAGCGGCAGTTAGACTGGAAGGCACCCTAATGCCATCTGCAGGCACGAAGCAGAAAATCCGGTTGCTATGCGCTAGGGTCTCACGACGAAGCGGGTGGTAACAGGGATGAGACCTAGAAGGCTAACTGTCCGCCACACATCGATCTAAGAGTTACCCACTAACAGACCCGTCGCGATATGACCATGTAATTAAAGCGACGTAAAATAAATAGAGTAATAAATAATAAGATGTATGATTTAGTGATTTTGATTTATTGATGATTTCTTAAAGTTTATCTTCAACATGTTTATTCTTTGATTAATAAAATACTAACAGATACACCTACTTTTTCCAGTTTTGTACGAAGCAGCGAACTTTATACGTAATATCTTACACCTTTATACATTAAAATCCTATGGCGGAGGGAGAAGAGACAATTTAATCACTAGAACTCCACTTCCATTCTTTAAAATGCTAAAAAATATATATTGTCTTAATAAAACTACCTTTAAGCTACTAAATTGGGTCTCTCACAATTTTGCCTTCAGATATATCAAGGACGTTATACACCAGATTGTACAGTATATTTGCAATTGTAACTTTAACTTGTCGAGTCAAAATAACAGCCTATTCCTCCAGCATCATATCTATTTAGACTACGCATTGCTGAAATTTGGTCATAATTTTCAAAAATCAAAATTAGTTTTTATGCCCATACTTTGAACCTTTAGCAGCAATAGCAACACTATGGATTTTGTTCTTAGACTCCTTTAAAGCTTCAACACGTGATCATTTAAATATCCATGAGCACACTGTCTGACGAGCTTGCATTTACTTCCAAAACCTTATACTTGATTTTAATTTTTCTTACACTTTTGCGTATTAAAAATGTTCTATATGATGTAGTTTGTAACAAGTCGTATTCAAAATTTCAGCAGAAACTCAGAGGAAATGAACTTAAAAAAAACTGGCATATGGTTTTTGCTACACTTTTAAGTTGCTCAAAATATTGAAAAATTAATTCGACCAGTGAGAATAAATTGTTACAAAAATTATATTTAAAGGTTGAAAATTGAATTGAAAATTATTTCTGAAACAACCTTGAAGAGTGCCAGTTTTGTGTATTAGAGTTTAAACAATGTAATATTTTTATTTTTCAAAATTATGATTTATGCATTGTGTACAACACCTGTTTGACTGATGCAATAAAAGCAAAAGAAACGGTAATTTCTCAAAAATAATAAATATAACCATATAAATGTAAAACGAGCAACACGAGATTTAGAAATTTTACCTATGGGGTACCCTTAATACTATTTTTAATCTGAATCCTCATTTATGTTTCTTATGGACTGTGATGACCCTACAACTACCAATATTGCTGTTAGGGAACGGTTCTGCACGTTTCTCACTTTCTCCTGACATGCTCAATATCAGGACCGTTGCTGTTTATCCAGAAACCGAAATAAAGGAATAAAGGTAATCCTGTCATATTTCAATACATTTACTGTTAATAAAAAATCTTGCTCAGGACACGCTAGATGAAAATATGAATACGTATAACATCTCGTGATAAAGATCCTTCTTTACGAAGCAAACAGTACCTTAATAAGAATGAAGGAAACAACAGCATCGTTCTCTTCAATGTTTACCGCCCCCTTCCAAAAAATCTGATGTGTTATACTCACATGACTTTTTCTACTCCTATACTAACTATTTTTACAAACGTTTATTCTCCATATTCTTCATGTTAATCGAGATATTGAGATGTCAATCTTATTGGTAATTTTCTTGTAGATGCAAGGGGAATATGGTAGGTTTTAAGCGATATTCAAATATTTTAAGCGCTGGTTGCTATGTGGCGCATTCCATTCTCTTTGCATGTCCAGGACATAAAAAAATGAATAACGAATTTGAGAAAAAGTATAAAGTATTGGAAAATTTAAGGGAATAACAAGCAATATCTCGAAAGCGGGATACTCAACAAAACAAATGTATATGACATAAATTGTGTATTTTAACGCGATCTACATTTTTTGTGTAGTAAAATTTTGTCTATCTCTTATGGTTTACCAGTTATGCAAAAGTCGTTCACAATGAAGAACACTTTTGGAGCCATTCCCAGAAAATTCGAGATTACATTTCATTGCTCATGACAATATCTTAAACATATGATATTTTAATCAAAATCGTTAGAGCCATTTTTGAGAAAATTAAAATTTTCGAAAAATGTTCCATGTAAAGGGTAGTCTGGGGTGGGGGGATTTTCTTGAAAACCTTCGTGTCGCATCTCTGAAAGATACTGAACCTAAATACCAAGTTTGGTGTTTATCCGACTGTTCGTTTCTGAGTTATGCTGTTCACACACACAGACACACACACACACGGACATGTTTCCAAAAATGCTTTTTTTGGATTCAGGGGGTCTTAAAACATGTATTTCCGGTGAAATCTCGGTATCGAATTTTTGAGTGGAATACAACACTTCCTCTACTTACTATACGTAGTAGAGAAAGTAAAAAACAATTCTATAAATATAGGCAAACTAATGCTTTGATCGAAAATGAAACCCAAAGAATAGCTCAGACTGCTAATATAGTTCATACGCTGTTTAAAATAATTTTACATCACTATAGTTTCACCTTTCACTTTTTTTTTTGTGGAAGGAACGTCAAGCACTGCTGGTAAATGATAGAAAAACCTATGATCATTATTAGGTAATTACGAACAAGGATGTAGAGAATTGTATAATTAACCTATCTGTATCCACCATTTTGAACTTGCCTCTGTTGTAGCACACAAAGAAAGAAGAACAAAACTTACAGAAACATTGAATCATTTTGTTTTAGTCATCCTTGCTGTGGCCAAAGTCGTTAAGGTACGAACTCGTGAACGGGAGGTCTGCGGTTCAATCCTCGTGAGTTCCGTCCTCCCAGAGTGAGGTTTTCTTCAGGTTTTCCTCAGTCCTTATACTGTCAAATGCCCTGGAGGTATCTAAACTTAAACCCAGAATATTTCCTTCCTAAATTTCCTTTTCCATTATATTTTCATTTCAGGTACTGGCAGTGTCCACTGCCTGTGGTGCTGTTTGAGGCAGTATTTTTAACACTTAAATAATTTCAGTCTAATTATATAATATGTAAATTCAATAACAGCCCGCCTTGAAGCAATATGTGTATGTAATATGCTGATATTATTGTATACATGTTCAATAATGTTATTTGAATGTATTAAGTAATTTAATAATGTAGAAGATGTGAGAAATAGGTCAAAAGTTGCTAACAATGAGGTAACCTTGAGGCAATAATGAATTTTAAAGTTTAAATAGTCATTATTGGAGCAACAATAATGTAAATTTTGAGACAGTTTAAAAATAGCCAATCAACAACCAGAAAAAGCTTTAGTTAAATGAAGGTATTCTATTGGATTAGGAATAGCCAATCAGAGACTTGAAACAGAAATTTACAAGTTTAGACGTTTGAAATCAATTCAGTTGCCTGTAAACAGTGTTCCTAACCGGACGCGAGACACATCCTTGAAAGATTTAATACGTATTCGTGTGAGACGAAAAATAAGTTTACGTGTTAAAAAGTGCAAGTAATTCATAAAAGAATCTCACAGCTCTCTATATCAGTGAAGTGTTATTTAAATCGTATCAAATATTACTAAAAGGAGTGAAGTAAAATTATAATCTGTGTAAGCCTACATTCTTGTTGCACCACAACCCTGCTAAGAGAAACGTGTCTCTAATAATAATACTGACGCAGCCGAGGAAAATATAAATATTTAATATTTAAAGAAACAGTCAAATTACAAAGTTGATATTTTTTAAAACTTGGGGGCAAAGGCCACCTGAAAGTACATTTGGGGCGAAGGCTACCGGAAACTGTTTACTATACGTGCGGTTGCAACTACAAGTTCGGCTTCCCAACAGTTGAAATATAATACAACTCGTTCTAAAATACTCCTTTCTCAAATTAGCGTCCATATGTGGTGCTAATAAATAACGTAATAAATTACTTCTTCATGTTTACAGTTAGATTAGTAGAATGTCTACCCGAAGCCGAAGCTCCCCTCCTAGAGTCCAGGGATAGACCTCATCCCAGTGCACTCCTTTCCGTGGGTTTTCCCATAAAGTCAATAGTCTAAAAAGCCCCACTTTCGTAGGGATGAAAGTGAATACGCCGCTTACGCGCGTCAACGGTAAGAGCGGGAGTTAAACACAAATCCTCGCTGCTGGCGTTTTTGTCATGTGGCGCCGCACTGACCAATGGAGGAGGACCCTTCGTCATAAATATTTCCTAGATCTGTTAAGGGGCAATGTTACGTACACAAGTGCAGGTGCAGCATAATAAACAATTTCATGGCCCGTTTGACTATGCGATAAAATTGTATTTGTCCAAAAATCACGCTTCATGGTCAGCAGTGGCGTAGTTTGATACTTCCTTTCATCAGTGTTTCATAAAATAGTGTGTATTCTCTATTACGATTCGATTATTGTTGTTGTTATTATTATTTTTTTAGTAGTATTTGCATCACTATTAATTGCCGAAATTGACTGAACATACATTTTAAAGTAAACTAGATTATAAAAATATAGCGTTAGGTGTAACTTTACAAAATGCCTACAAAACATTGTATGATTTTAAATCATGAAAACAATGTGGGTACTCAGATTTTCTTGTATATAAGCTAGTCGACAGCTTTTATTGCAAGCTTTTCTTTCAATGCTTGTAATATTTGATATTCCTTCAACACTCCTTCCTTTTCCCCGCCAAAAAGCAAACATACGAAGAAATACACGTTGTTGTGAATGTAACTGCCAGTTAACAATTAAATTTACTATACCAGGATGTTTGAAATGTCCGTTTTTGGTTCTTTTCCTGGAAGACAATGCCAAGCTTAGGAATTGGTTTTTTGCCTTTAAGTTCACACTTTTTCTCATAAGATGGAGTCGAAAACTGGGTTTTTAATAGTAATCCACTAAATCGATGGAATTGTCCATATTTCTAAAATCATAAATAAAACACGCACAATGAAAGCAATACACAGGTTTACGTAAAATTAACACTTTACCCCACTGCACGGTTGCACGCACATAATGTTGGTTCAACAATAACTGAGGTATGAAATGTTTATGTTACACTGCCTTGCCCTTTTTTTTTGGTTTCAGTGGTTGTTGCGCGGCTCCCGGTAGGAGCCCACTCGTTGTTTATAGTAGTTTGGTAGCATAGACGTTACGAAGCGAGTTTCCAGTGATGCCAATTGGACACTGGTTCTCTCCTGCTCACTCTTCAGTCCGAGATGACAGAAGTCCACTCGTTCATTGTAGTGTGCAGGGATCGTAGAAGGTCGGCATGACCTGACAACGTGTGCCGGATCTCTTCCAGGGAATCTGTCGGAGCTGGCGGTGCTGTTGTCGGTGGCAGGCTGGCGATGGATGCCCCCAGGCCAATGACTGAGGTGTTGGTGTCGTCCAATCGCTGCAGGCAGCTGGTGGTGAATGAGTTGAGTGAGGATGACAAGGCTGGGGTGATGGTGTGTAGGTCTTGAAGTCCGGTTTCCAATGCGGCTACTCGGCGGAGGAGTCGGCGGAACTCTCGTCTCAACCCCTATTGTCCTGTTTCCGGACCTTGGAGAGAGCAGGTACACAGAGACTAAACACCTCATTAAACGTGTTAAGTCTCTACTGCTGCCTTTGTGCTCTTAATGCACAACAAAATATAGGCATGTCTTCCTACAACGAGAGGTCGACATTTAGTGGGAAAAGCTACACAAGTCCACTCTTGATGAGACTTGCACTCGCTCAGCCACCCCAGTCTCTACTCGACTTTGCTGCCACATCACGAGATTTCGAAGCTGCCTAAGTACGCAGCACTACAATCTGACACTTAGCAGTAGGCTTTGGGGTTTTGGGGTAAGCAGCGGTGAAGGTGATTGTATTAATTAGTTTTTCATCACTTGTTTGAGGCTGTCTTTACTTAAATGTTTAAACATTTATTTAGTTTCTTGGCAATTTATTTAGGTAGACTCAAAGCCTACCCTTACGCTACGCCACTGATGGTCAGTGTGAAAGCGCCACGCTAAGAGCTAAAGGGAGATTGCAAAGAATCGGTTCATTGATCAGCATTCTACCAGCTCTTTTCTCTTGCATAAAAGCTTTTTATTTACTCAGTTTTTCACAGCTGCACTGCCTTGTACCTTGGTGCGACCCGGACGGATTGGTTCCGTATGGGACGTATCCAACTTTTTCGAGCCGTCAGCCTTTTCAATTCCAGAAATCTGCAAGCCGAGAGATTCATTGTAGCCTAAGTTAATGTTCCTTTATGTTCAAGAATTGACTTATCTCGTTCTACCCTGATATCGTATCGAGCAAGGTGGCGCCGCGGTAACGTGTGCTCCCGGGTTTAATCTCTGGCGACCGTCCACTCTGACCCATGGGTTTTTCGTGGTATCTCCAGGGTCGGCAGGCGAATGCTGGGGTGGTTTCTCCTCCACCCCGATTTCTTTCCATCGTTTCCCTTTCATTCCGTTTCCTTCGTGGCGTATGATGGAGCCGAACAGATACATGCTTAATCGAAAGAGTATTCCCATGGACACCAGTGGGCTGTTCGAATAGTGCGTCATTCTTCGCGCTCTCTCGGCGACTCCAGCAGTAGGATGGATCTGCGAGTTTGGAAATGCTAGACACTTCCGCGCGACTCTATAGCCTATCTACGAGGCCCCTGTGGTTCCTTCGCTTCATCTCTTCCTCCTGGAGAGTGAAAGTCGCAATAGGTCCGTGCAGGTCGCAGCGCGCGAGGTGTCCCCCCCCCCCGTTGAACCACCGTTACCCTGATATCGTACATTTATCGTTAACAATAGACTTTGGGCTGCGAAAGTCGCATATTAAATTATCTTATATCTCATTTGAAGGTTTGCCAGTACCTTATTCATCTCTAATCCTAATAGAGAATGTGATGCTTTAGGCTGTTACCTAAATATTATAAAGAAAAAAATCTGATGTGTTACACTCACATAACTTTCTCTACTCTTGTACAAATTATTTTTACAAACGCTTATTCTCCATATGCTTCATGTTAATCGAGATGTTAATCTTATTGCTAATTTTCTTGTAGGAGCAAGGGGAATATGGTAGGTTTTAAGCGATAGTCAAATATTTTAAGAGCTGGTTGCTATGTGGAGACTTCCATTCTCCTTGCATTACCAGGACAAAAAAAAAATGATCAACTAATTTAAGAAAAAGTGTAAGTATTGGAAAATTCAAGGGAATAACAAGCATATCTTGAAAATGGTCACTCAACAAAAAAAATGTACATGACGTAAATTGTGTATTTTAACGCAATCTACATTTTTTGTGTAGTGACATTTTGTCTATCTCTTATGGTTTACCAGTTATGCAAAAATCGTTCACAATGAAGAATACTTTTGGAGACATTCCCAGAAAATTCGAGATATACATTTCATTTGTCATAAAAATATCTTAAACATATTGTATTTTAATCAAAATCGTTAAAGCCATTTTTGAGAAAATTAAAATTTTCGAAAAATGTTCCATGTAAAGGGCAATTTGGGGTCGGGGGATTTTCTTGAAAACCTTTGTGTTGCATCTCTGGAAGATACTGAACCAGAATACCAATTTTGGTATCTATCGAACTGTTCGTTTTTGAGTTATGCTGTTCACAGACACACACACACGCGCGCGCGCGCGCACACACACGGACATGTTTCCAAAAATATCTTTTTTGGATTCAGGAGGTCTCAAAACATATATTTCCGGCGAAATCTCGGTATCGAATTTTTGGATGGAATACAATACTTCCCCTACTTACTATACGTAGTAGAGAAAGTAAAAATATCTATGTGTGTAAGGTAACCTCAAAAACCACTTACCAATTTTGACAATTCTTCACGATTGAAAAAACTCTGTTCTTCCCGAGGGACGCAGACTATAGATAGGCAGATATATAAATAGATGGTTTAATTGCCAAAACAAGTGCCTTGTGTAGCAAAGTAAATGTGAAAAATCTGATGTGCGACACTCACATGACTTTTTCTACTCTTGTACAAACTATTTTTACAAACGTTTATTCTCCATATGCTTCATGTTAATCGAGATATCGAGATGTTAATCTTATTGCTAATTTTCTTGTAGATGCAAGGGGAATATGGTAGGTTTTAAGCTATAGTCAAATACTTTAAGCGCTGGTTGCTATGCGGCGCATTCCAATCTCTTTGCATGTCCAGGACATAAAAAAATGAATAACGAATTTGAGAAAAAGTATAAGTATTGGAAAATTTAAGGGAATAACAAGCAATATCTCGAAAGTGGTTCACTCTACAAAACAAATGTATACGACATAAATTGTGTATTTTAACGCGATCTACATTTTTTGTGCAGTAAAATTTTGTCTATCTCTTATGGTTTACCAGTTATGCAAAAGTCGTTCACAATGAAGAACACTTTTGGAGACATTCCCAGAAAATTCGAGATATACATTTCATTTGTCATGAAAATATCTTAAACATACTATATTTTAATCAAAATCGTTTGAGCCATTTTTGAGAAAATTAAAATTTTAGAAAAATGTTGCAGGTAAAGGGTAGTCTGCGGTGGGGATTTTCTTTAAAACCTTCGTGTGACATCTCTGGAAGATACTGAACCTAAATACCAAGTTTGGTGTTTATCCGACTGTTCGTTTCTGAGTTATGCTGTTCACAGACAGACGGACACACGGACATGTTTCCAAAAATGTTTTTTTTTTGGATTCAGGGGGTCTCAAAACATGTATTTCAGGTGAAATCCCGGTATCGAATTTTTGGGTGGAATACAATACTTCCCCTACTTACTATAGAGAAAGTAAAAATTATGACTTCTAATTGCTATTCCTAAATGACCAAATACTAAAAAGGATTTACAAGGTCTGTAAATTAGAATACGAGCATGTTAAGGTCATGATAGAAGGTATTTATTAGGGTGACGTTCACGTTTAAAGTCGTTGTTAGTCCACAAAGGATGCGTGTAAAAATCTGTAATGTTATTGAATATTGCAATTATATGTATGTAATGCATCAGTTACAAAACCTCTCAATGCTTTTATCCTAATTCTACAGAAATAAGTAGTTACATTTGCACTATTTTATGGATGTTGTCAGGAGCGCCATTTCAGTTTCTGCTTGGGGGAAGGGGGCAAGATTTCTTGAAGCAGTTTCCCGAAATGTGAATTTTAACGACAAATGTAGCCTATAAGAAAATCTTTCATTTCTTAAGTGTGAAATACTTGTATTAAAAGTAATTTTTGCTTTGGTAGAGCAATAATAACCAACCTAATTATTCCTCGTAACTTAGGGGGACATTTGTCCTCATGATCCCCCTAAATGACGTCCCTGGATGTTGTGAACAAGTTCATTATTAATGTATACCAAAAGTCTGGTGTGATACATTCACATGGCTTTTCTACCCTCTATATTTATTAGTAGGTATACAAACTATTCTTACTAAAGATTATTTTTCCTTCTACTATATTTTAATCCAAATAAACTTTTGCATAAATAGGTACAATACATATTTCGTTATAGACACAAGGAGAACAGCGAGAGTCAAATATTTAACAACTAAAAAATTAAAATGAGTTTTATTTATGGACGCTCTTTAACTGCTGTGGTCCTTAGCGTCCCAATCTATATTGGGCTGAAAGACCGGAAATTTTGCTCAGAGACCTCTTTATCAGGCTTGAGGTTCTTTTACATGCCCTAAATCTACGACAGGTGACCACCGGTTTTACTTCCCTTCTGAAGGAAGCCATACTAAGGATTCTTACGCCCGAAAAAATCCATCGCCCTCCGCCGGGTTTGAACCCGTGACCCGGGAATAGGAGGTTCACATGGTAACCACTATTTAAGAACTTGAAGCTATATGCTGGCCTTAAAACACCATACTGTTTCTATGCAATCGTGAAAAACAACTGAATGTTGATAGGACTTTAAAAAAGTGACCAAGTAATGAACAATTCAAACTTTTAATAACAGATATCTCAGAAACTTCTGCCATCCCCTCCCAAAAAGAAATGTATTTGAAATAAATTGTGCGTTTTAAAGAGATCCACATTTTTTGTAAAGTACGTTTTCGTTTATCGCTTAACGTTTACTCGTTATGCAAGATTATACAAAATGCCTTCCGAATGAAGAGGATTTCATAGGCTATTCCCAGAAAATTGCAGATATACATTTTATTAGTCATGAAAATATCTTTAATATATGGTATTTTAACCAAAATGGTTAGAGCCATTTTTTAGAAAATCAAAACTTTCGATTCCATGTAAACATTTAGTTTGAGGTGGAGGGATTTTCTTGAAAAGTTTCTTGTAGCATCTTTGGAAGGTACTGAACTTAAATACAAGTTTGGTGTTGATCCAACTTTTAGTTTTTGAGTTATGGTGTTCACACACACACACACACACACTCACACAGAGCTTTTTCTAAAATGTTTTTATTCAGGGGGCCTCAAAACATGTATTTCTAGTGAAATCTCGATATTGAATTTTTGGGTGGAATACAACACTCCTACTTACTATACATAGTAGGGAACGTAATAAAAATCAATTACACGTATATTTTATTCCAAGCACTATGTATAGATGGAAACGATGTAAGGTTATACCTCAGAGGAATGTTTTGCAAATAGAAGGGCAAGGAAAACCACAATCGTATCCTTTTTAATGGTGCGATATGTATGTGATATTTATTTCTTTGACTGTAAGTTTATCGAATATTTCAGTTATTAGGTAAGATAAAGGAGGGAAGATGGCTCACTTTTACAAATAGTCTTATAATACCTGAGACAGTATTTTATATTACAACACTGTGAATGCCAGAGTGATTGTAGTATAAATTAACATTATTGTATGACAATGATTTGAGATGTTTGTTAACTATAAGCATTGTTAGGAAATAAATTTACACGGCTTCACTGAAACTGACAATAGGAGCGGGTAACAATGAAGCGATGGGGTGAGTTGTTTATCAATTAGAAGAGACAAACAAATGACGTCAGGGTAGCGTGCCTTTCTTTAGAAATGGAGGGAACATCTTCCCTAGAGCATATGTGTTTGTAATTTTGATTGGCTTATAATACAGACGCTAATGTTGGCGCGATTTATTAACCAATAGCAGCTCTATTATAATGTTTAGGCATATCGGGGTGAGGGAGTATAAATTCTTGAGCCAGAGGCAAGTAACGCGCAGTTCTACAGAATCATTCACAAGGTAAACGCCGCGCAGTTCTAAGAAATCTCTCTCGCGAGTTACACGTCAGGCAGTTCTAAGGAAGCATTTACGAAGTACACATTATGCAATTCTACAGAATCTCTCGCGTCGTAAAGTTAGTTACAAAATGTGAAATATACGAATTAATAGTGCGCGGCAAATAAGTGATTGTAGTTACATTCGAAAATATAACAGTTTCAGTCAGGCGTGTATCACGATTAAATATGTGAAACTAATTAAGTGTGACGGCAATAAAAGTGTAAAAACAAATTCTTTTATCAGTGTTATCTTTTAGTAACAACTCCTTTCCGTTTACACACCCTGTTAAAGAGATATTTGCTCGACTGAGTAATAATAGCTAGCCGGAGGACAAAGAACACAAAATTCAAAATAGTAAAACAATAACAGGCGCTCAGAAAAAAAGATAACACGACATAATAACGCGACATACCTTACTGTTTATGTTTCTTTTATTCATAAAATTTCAACACTGAATGAATATTTTATGACATTTAAAGTAACACTCATCACTTATTAACCAAAACTCCAGTTTAAAATAAAAGTAACTTTTAGCCATCTCTCCCACCATTTAATGATACATAACTGGTTAACAGGTTCATACATGGCATTTTAGTTTCCTATTTTCTATTCTTCCACATGCAGAGCACTTATTTGAATACACTGAACATGTTTCATGAAACCATCTCACACATTTTACCCAATCTGAACTATTTAATGTTTTTCTCATAGTCCTCTAGGCATTCAACACATCCTCCGCTAAGTAATCACTGCCATGTAATGAAATTAAAAATTCCGCTGAAGAAGATGATGACATTGGGGAGGGAGTACGTTCCCTATTAGACCTCTGCTTTGAACTGTAATTTTTCCTTTGTTTGTTAGACTTCATTCGCTTGGTTTCAATAAATGCTGCTTCTGTGATGATTTCTCCTGATTGCTTTCTTTTATATGCTTTTGGTATGGTAGGAACTGGAGAAAGTATTCCTAATCCTTCGCTTGGCGTAATTGCTTGATTTGTAGAAGTAGTAGCAGTAGAAGTACTTGGCTCAGGTGTTTCAGCTCGCGTTGCTGGCTGTTCTGGCAGATGCGGCAGTAACTCCCTAGTTCATAGTTGTTTTGGTTATTTGTAATGCCCGTAGCTCGCGGCTTACCTTTCTGCAGCCTCCGCGAACACTCTGGATGTTCGAAGGATGCAGGTTCTCTTCATTTTTTTATCCTCGGCTAGCTGAAGTTATTTCTGAAATATATCAGAGCATGGACTTTTCCTTGGTAAAGGAAACGTAGATCTCCGGGTGTGGTAAAGGAGAGAAAAATAGACGTGCTTTAGTTACAAAAAGACGACACTGCTGTTTCTTTTATTTAGTTCTTCTGGTGGTACACAACACTGATATTGTTGCCGTTAAAACACTGTCCACTGCTGTTGAAACACGGCGCTGATATGACGCGAAGTTTATATATTTAGTAGATCTCTTTACACGTGGCGATTCTTAGGTGTGTTGCGAAAACTGTCTTAATTCACTTTTGGCGCGAGATCTCTCAAATATCCAGCAGCATCTTTCCCTACCTGTAGTTTAGAAAATGACCCTGATTTTGTTCCTAGCAGATCTATTTATAGTCGCAGGCTTCTTGGGCTGCTTCATTTCCTATTGGTGCATTTTTAGCGCCACTCAACGCGTCTCACTATTTCATATAAATTTACAGGGATCTCATTGGTCCAATTTTAACATAAATCGCGGCTTTTCCTAATTTTACCGTTAAGCTTGTTGTCTCCCTCACTCTGGTCACGGCGAATTATCGTACAAAGGCATAATAGCTAGACACCCTCTCTGTATGAACAATGCCCCTGCTACCAGAGAGACATCGTAAAACTAAACTTGTTGCCTTCGAATACACTATTCCTGCAGCTAACATATCTCGTCGTGGACAGTATTTTAACATAGCGCTTAAATTATTTACATTAAACAATTTATAACTCCTCTAATATTAGTAAGCTAAATACAGACATATCGTTAAATCACCCTTCTTAAGCTACACCGGCAGTAAAAGTAAAAGATTTGTACATAGCATAATTTAACCTCACTAAAAATTAATTAATCAAATTAATAATTACATATCTCGGGCTCGGCCTAGAGTTGCCGTTTCACAGAACATCAGACGAAGAGATATTGATATTGCATAAGCATGATCAGGTATTGCAAGTCTGTCAAGAGGAAATATACCTGTAGCCTTAAATGCAGATATTTAAGCAACCCTGTGGTTGCTGCAAGTTGCCATGCTCGGCATAAGAAGCTACCAAATTGAAAACTTGTGATCTTTCTATTCTGATTTTTCAGCATACAAGACTGGTAGACCTGATAAAAGTAGGTTTTCAATGGCTTGAAGAATGAGCGATCCAGTGGTTGCAGATTGTGTTGTATGACTTGTAATGCAAAGTAGGATAAGTTGTTTTCCACGTCGAAATCCAGCATTTCTATAGAATTCATGTGGCTACCATGTCCATCTAAAATGAGCAAAACTTTCCAGGTGGCTTTCTTGGAGTAAAATGATTCTGTACCAATCCAAAAATATTCCTCCATTAATACAAGCTCATTTTCTGTTTATAACAACCTTTGAACCAGGGGGCAGACCAAAATTGAATTGAGTTTTATTTCTGCACGCTCTTTAACTGCTATGGTTTTAGCGTCCCATTCTAATTGGGTGTGAAAGACCGGAAATGTTTTGCTCAGAGACCTCTTTATAAGGCTTGAGGTTCTTTTACGTGACGTAAATCTACGACACGGGATCCGTGGTGTAGTGGTTACCATGCCAGTCTCTAGATCCTGAGTCACGGGTTCAAACCCGGCGGAGGGCTATGGATTTTTAGTAACCACTACACCACAGAGGACCACAGGGGGCAGACCGTTGGCATATTCTGGTTTCATACTGACTCCTTTGAAGATACAGAAAGGAGGAATAAACTGACCTGCATTGCAACATGCTACTACTGCTACCGTTTCACCCTTTTCTCCAGATGTAAACAGATGAACAACATTGCTGCCTTTTTTGGCAATTACCTTACCAGATTTATTATTAAGTTGAAAGCTGGATTCATCAACATCGAATATGCTGCCTGGTTTATCGAAAAGGTTATTCTCTTTGAGAGTATGTTCAAGTAACTCGAAGTACTTGGGTACTTCTTTCCTGTTCATTCCCTGGGCCCTTGCTAAGAAAATTCCCTCGGCTTTTCTAAATGAACAGACCAGGATTGCGATCCATAAATGAATCGCTATTTGTTAAAAGGGCGGAAGTCCAAAAATGCAAATTTTATAGGAGAAACAAAAAACTGTTTTTCAGCAATACTATGTACGTTGGACCATTCTTTTTGGACCCAACAATTTGTTTTGGCATAAGACTATATTATAGCTGTTTTTAAAGTGTAACATTAATTTAGGTAACAAATATGGTCTTAATTTACCTCGGGATTTCTGCCCTTTTAACAAATAATGGGGTTTGATACAAATATGTTTGTTACGTCAACCACATTTTAATAATAAAAACATGATGAAATATAAAAACACAAGCAATAATTATTAGGTAATTTGTAAATTCACATCTTATTTTCCGTAAGATAATGATCACACGGAGAATTTTGTGAACTTTTACAGAAAACACATTTTGCAACCAATATTAATATAGTTTAATATGAAAAATGCAAGTCTTTTATGTTCAGAACTTTAGAATGTTAATTGATTATTTCTTAATAAATGTATCTATAAATGTCTTCAAAACGTGGGATAATCTTTTTCAAGTCATTGACTTTTTCCTCCTTCAATGGTAGTTTCTCTTCGGGGTATGCCACTGAATTTGGGAGCTGAATGCTGATGTGAGAATTGTGGCGAAGGATGAACGTGTTTTCAATAAAGTTGGGTTTATTGCAATTCTTCAAGCATATAATGATGCAATTAAATTATTTTGTAAAGAATATATAAATTCTTTAGTTTCAAATTATTTGTTATATCATGTATGTCCGTTAACCCATTGATGAAATGTCTTGCAACAACTGTCCCTAGATGCTGATTATCGTACAGAAAATGGTAAAAGTTACTAATTCCAAAGTATACTTTCTTATCTCTATCCATTTTTGAAGTTTCAACAGATATAGCATTTTTACTTTCTCTATAGTAAGTAGGGGAAGTATTGTATTCCACCCAAAAATTCGATATCGAGATTTCACCGGAAATATATATTTTGAGACCCCCTGAATCCAAAAAAAAAGCATTTTTGGAAACATGTCCGTGTGTGTGTCTGGCTGTGAACAGCATAACTCAGAAACGAACAGTCGGATAAACACCAAACATGGTATTTAGGTTCAGTATCTTCCAAGGATGCGACACGAAGGTTTTCAAGAAAATCCCCCCACCCCAGATTACCCTTTACATGGAAGATTTTTCAGAATTTTTAATTTTCTCAAAAATGGCTCTAACGATTTTAATTAAAATATCATATGTTTAAGATATTTTCATGACAAATAAAATGTATATCGTGAATTTTCTTGGAATGTCTCCAAAAGTATTCTTCATTGTGAACGACTTTTGCATAACTGGTAAACCATAAGAGATAGACACAATTTTACTACACAAAAATGTAGATCGCGTTAAAATACACAATTTATGTCATATACATTTTTTTTTTGTTGAGTGAACCATTTTCGAGATAATGCTTGTTATTCTCTTAAATTTTTCAATACTTGTTTTCTCAAATGGGAATTCGTTATTCATTTTTTTGTCTTGGATATGCAAAGAGTATTAATCTGTGGCAAAGGGAATGGTGCTGCACCTAGCAACCAGCTATTAAGAGATATGTATGTGCTTAAAGGCTACTGTATTTCTATATTGCCCTTGTAAATATATATTCCCCTTACATCTAGAAGAAAATTAGCAATAAGATAGAGTCTGCAAATGTTTATCTCGATTGGCATGAAGTAAATGGAGAATAAGCATTTGTAAAAATAGTTAGTACAAGATTAGAGAAAGTCATGTGAGTGTTCCACATCAGATTTTTTTATACTGCGTATACAAAAAACGTTAACAGTCAGTTGCTTCAAATAAAATACATTCTGGAAAGGGACTATAGACATTGGTATGTTTTGCATATAATCACAAGCAATCTCCATTTTTTTCCAGTTTTTTCTCTGATCTATCAGAGAACAGCCAGCTCAGCAGCTGCAACACACTTTGCAGTGTCATTTAGGTGTGAGGATTTTAATTTTAGCTCTTCGCAGACACAGCAGCAGTCTACCTGTGGCTGTCTAAATTTCAGATTAAAGTTATCTTTAAAACATTTGAAATAGAAAGAATAACTCACTTTGGTATCTGGAAATTTCTTTTTGAAGAGTTTATACATTATCTTTATATCCATATCAGAGCTAAGATATTTAATTGTCTTGCCATTATAGTGGCTGGATATGTTCGTGAACTTTTATTTTAGTGTCAGGGGGTAGTGTGAAACTGGTATATCTTCCACGTTTGTCCACAGGACTTGAGCACTCTCAGTCTTCTAATGCGCTTCTTACTCACAGCAAGGATAGAAACAAATGCAGTTAAACATACCTCTGCTCTTTTTTCACCTACCATTAAGTGATACTTGAATGAACTCCCTCTGCTTTGCTTGCCTGGATCATTTCTTGGTCTTTTTCTTTTCACATTTTCAGTGTCTATTAGACTTTATAGAAATGTGTCTTGTTCATCCTTGGAAAATAGTTGTTATAGAACTTACTGAAGACATACAGCCGATTCTCCTGATAACAGTATCACCTGCACCTAGAATCAGAATCAGGTTTTTTATAAGTATTTGTATATAGCTACATATACTTGATATAGCAACTGCAAATTGAGTACTATTTATATCTTGTACTTACCAACATTCATTTCCAATGCTTTTAGGTATAATAACTTTTCCAGCATGATTATCATATCCTTTACCCGTTAATCTAGTCATTTTAATTATATTTCGTTTATATCCACTAGTATTAGCTCTTCCCTTTCCAATAAACTCTTCATCTTTGTCTTCAGAACCACTCATCTTGAACAACAATGTTTATATGTGAGAGTGTGTTATGTGAACAAATAATCAATGAACAGTATTGAATTATTGTGCACTTTTTGCAGATTAACCAACTTTGATTATAACCAGAAATAATATTTTTTGTTAAAAGGCCAGAAGTCCAGGATATCCGCCCTTTTAACATAAACTATTAAATTTTAGAGACGAGTTTAACCATTTGTACTGGGATTCTTAAACCTATTTTAAGATAAAACGATGTGCCTATGGTGGGAGAACATATATTTAAACAAAAATGGATTTTGAAAGAAATGTGACTTCCGCCCTTTTAACAAATAGTGATTCATGATCTTACAAAATCCCGCCCAGCAATTTGCTTTTCTTCATTGAATTTATGTTTTAATCCCATTGCCTTAGCTAACTGAAATGCAAGAGATTGCAGTCTAGTGGAAGCGAAACCTGCTGCTTGCAGTTTCTGGATATGCTGTACCAAATTCCGCTCTGGATCATTACCCAAACATGATGACGATCCTACTATCCAGTCCTCTCCAATTTCTTTGAAAGCAGTCTCTGGGTAGAGTTGATTCAGATATATTGAAGTTTCTGGCTGCTTCCCTCACAGATATGTTGTCATCAATAACAGAATGTGCTGCATTCTGTAAATCCTCTTGAGTCTATGAAGCTCGTTGGGTTGTCCGTTTGTGCTTTCTGGGCATCGTATCCTATAAATAATCATACTAACTCTATAGTACAAATGTATTCACGGTTAACATACAGCATCTATGCATGTAGCATCCTAACGCAACAAAAAAATAAAGGAAAAAGAAACGCCATAAGGAGTTGGGCCATCACTCCCTGGTTAGTCACAAGATGGCAGTGCTCCACGTGTTAAAACGGATAGGCATCGGGATTTCCGCACCGACTTTCAAAACGACATAATTACAACTTGTGTTAACGCTATAACAAACAGTATATAACACTAATGAATTTTTCTACTTACCAGATATGTCTGATAGTGTAACCTTTGCTCTTGGGCTGAACAGTTGAAATCGCAAGCAAACTACACATTCCTTATTGTTATGGCGTTATCACTTCTTCTCAGCCTGCCAACATGCTTCGCCTTCACTTCTACAAAGAAAGTCACTGAATATTCAGTGTTGAAACTCAAACATTGCCTATTGAAATCTTGTACATAAATTACTTTCTCGGAAGTCTTTTGTGATTATAGTTGTGTTCCCCATTATAACTACTACAAGAATATACGCAGTCTTGTGAACAAAGCCTAGCTGTCCCGAGCGCTCACGGAAGTACCCGATTCGAGCTTCGCCTCTTTTAAGTTGAGTGCTAGGCAGAAAGTTGCAGTGAGTTGACTCCTCCTTCCTACATACATAAGCTGGTCTGTTTTTTGAGATCCTGCAGAAGCTGGAGGATGTGCAGGCACAGTTACTAAACATCACTACTAAACTGGCCCTCCTGAAGGAGGTACTCACCGACCTTCAAGAGGACCACGGTTCCATAGTCATCGCAGCAAAACTAATATCAACACTTCCTAGCCGAATTACAATGCCAAACTACTTCAACGAGCATTTCTTGAACGTCAGAAGGCTCATCAGGGAGGAGATATCAGGCCTCCAGACGACGCTGGATGCCGTTCTACCCAACAGACTTCCACAGCATCAAGACGAGCCCCCATGGGGGCCCACACAGGATGCTCCGACTACTCACTATCGAGGACGTCGAAGCACAGATAACCACGCTTCAATCCTAACATCCATCCACACAAACTTGCTACACCGTCTCACCCTGAATTTCCATGGGCGCAAGTAGGGCCTCGGTCATGCTTGCGTCCTGGCACCTCACCTTTACCTGGCTTAGGCCCTAGTGGCCGGCCAATATATATCCCTACCTTAACCACGCTGGTGCACACAGCGGTACAGCCTCACTTTCACTCCTGAATTCCTTCCGGTGGAGGGGTTTTTAGTGGGTATGCCGATTATTGGTGAGTCCCACACTCTCAATCCCGAGTACCATTGGGACTGGGGCTAGTGATTAAATCATTTTCTTCTCCATTCGAAAAAAAAGAGGGTGTGCGGTAGTGGAGTACATAAGTAATAAATGAGATATTCCAATTATTCCTTACTGCTAATACGTATTAGTAACAGGTGGCAATTTATATGTAATTATGAAGTTGTACTCGAAGTAAAGAAAAGTAAAATATTTCCCAATAGAAGACACACGTGAATATAGATAATATTGACACATCCTTACTGTATTGTGTGCAGCGACAATGCTCTGATATCCGGAAACGCAAGTTTGTTGAGATTGCTTTCGTTAACCTTGTAGTTATGTAAACCATTAACCATCAGCTCGGGGTTGGTGGACTAATTACGCCTCATCATAATGTGCACGTGAGCGGCATCACACCGGAGTGCATGGTTCGCTTCATAATGCGTTTGACCATGATGTAGCCTCTATAATCAAGCGGGAGGTCAATAATTCAAACCTGTTTTGTAATGCAATGCACCACGTAACGCTCCCATTACGTTGCTGAAGGTTTCTTGATAAAATGCGGAACTCATCCCATTACATCACCCGAAATTAGTCAAAATTAACGCTCCACAATGTTCGAACCATTCTTTTTGAAAAAAACAAAACAGAAACTGATGTATTGCATTCACACTACTTTCTCTACTCACTCTTCTACAAACTATTCTTACAATATAAGGTTATCATTCTACCCACTTTTTGTTAATTCACATTTTTATATTTCGTTGTAGCTGAAGCGGTCAGATTTTTAAAGAGCGTATTGCTATGAGATGGCTATGAAATTCATGCTCTTTGCATGACTACGAGAAAAACTCTGATGTTGACTTTCTCTACCCTCTATCATTTGTTAGTGGATATACAAACTATTCTTACTCAAGCTTATTTTTATATCCACTACATTTTAATCCATATAACCCTTGCAGAAATAGTTACATTACACATTACGTTATACATACAAAGGGAACAGTGATAGTCAAATGTTTAAGAGCTGGACGCTATATGCTGGCCTTAAAATTTTATACTGTTCCCATGCAATCGCGAGAAACAACTGAATGTTGACAGGACTTCAAGAGAATGGCCAAGTAGTGAACAGTTCGAACCATTACTAACGGATATCTCAGAAGCGGGTGAGCTTGATGGGTAACACATTTGCCTTGTATCTATTAAGAAGTACATAACAAGTTTTAGTTAGCATGTATTGGGAAAACCATTCCCAAAGTTTCGCTGTGTTAGCTTAAAAATTGCATCGTAAGGAGCATTTTAAATGCTGAAAAATGTCTAAAATATTACAACCGAGGAAAACGCACCAGAGAATTTATACTCATAAAATGGCCTGATATTATGTTATGTAGTTTTTATTAAACCAAGTACACTTTTACCTAAAATACATAACTTAGAAACGGATTAACATTTTTGCAGCAAATATTGTAAAAATGCTTTGGAAAAAAATGGGTGAAATTTCAGAAATAGCCCCAAATGTGCAACCACCCTCGGCTCAGGCTTATTTAAATCGTCACCTAACTCTCTCATTTTCACTCTGATAACAAAAATGTGTACGTCTTAACGTCCCTAGAACATCGAACATAATAGGAAATTAAAACGGTTAAATTGTAATTTTTCATCATTTTTGCCCAATTTTCACCGATCGGTCCCTTTAACGCCACAAGGCTAACTTTCGCGTTTAGGGATACGACGTCGTAACAGTGATGAAACACAACGCATGAGTAAGGAAGCCTTAGTTTATTTAAGAGTGTTGAAGATCGGTGGGATGGGTTCTAAGTATTTATCCTATTACATAACTTTCAATGTTAGTTTATAGGTTCCTCGAAGTATTTGAATTGTGTGCAGCTGACGAATATTTTTCTCCTTCGTAGAACTTGCACTTACTCGTGACCAAAAGTCACGCTGTTTTAAACTACAATGGAATGCGCTGTCTGGTCACGCTTTATTTCACAAATTGACCAAGCAACGAGAGGAGTAATAAAAAAAACGCACTGCAGTAGCAGGAAATTTAATGGCTTCAGAGGGTAAAAAAGAAACAGAAAAGTGTATATTACTATGCCACTTTCACTGCTGCGTTTTCACATCAGTTTATATCCAGATTAGCGTAAGATAGAAAAACTCTCGGGCTCTTGGAGTCTGAGAATGTCTTAAGTAGAACTTGGCACAGCGCCTTGTTCACGCAAGGCGAAAATCAACTATTTTACAAACAGAAAAGTCAGCTGACCGCATTGGCTGGATGATCGGCCAACTCTCGTGCGCAAGTGGTAGAGGTCTACACGGGCCGAAATTATTAAGGCTGGTTCACAATGGCCCGAGAACGGAAAGCAATACAGCATAGCCCGGTAACGAGAGTGGGAATACATATCGATGATCATCGATCACAAAGTGGAAAGTCGATTTTGCGCATTGGGAGCTTTTTTTTTAACTGACTAATGATATATTTTCATCTGCTTCCAATTCAGCCAACATAATGCGGGTTAACCAATCTCAAAATTCGTTAGAGTTAACATTATCTAAATGCAGATCCGTTACATTTCCGATTCCTCTAGTCGCGCCAAGGTTTCATTCCTTTATTTAATGGCGTACATAAAGTTTTTTATTGTTCTTTGTTAATTTCCACCCGTTTTTGCTGTTCCTTGTAGCTTTTGCTATTATTGTTGAGGCAATAGCCAGTTTTGAGTTACATATAAACAAACTACAGATGACCTTTCACTAGAAGAAACAGCGCTCAAAGGATCTGCGAGTGTCAGGATCTGAGGTTAGGAAGCTATTAATTTCTTCCAGTTTCATGTTTCCAGCTTACGACTATAGAGAGCACTAGCGGCTGTTTCATGTTTCGGCCGCCTAGATTAACCTCTGCAGTGAAGAGTCTAGTATGCACAATATGCCAAGTCTTCTTTCCCGTTCCCGGGGCCGGGAAGGCTTCTCGTCGGTTGTGAACGCTCCCATTAGAATATGTGTAGTTCAACTTTGTCGTTCTTGTTCTGGTTACCGATCCGGCTGTTGTAAGCCGGGTTTTAGGCCGGCCCGAACAGGCCAGGTCTGAACCGAGCCCGGGAATAGGTTATGTGTATTGTAGTACCCGCTCGGGACCAATTGTCTGATTTTGTTTTAAATAGAGTTATATTGCAGTTATTGACTATTATTATTATTATTAATAATATAATAATAATAATAATAATAGTCCACGAAGTACTGCTGCCTACGGTGCAAAGGGTTCCGGGATCGATTTTCAGTACTGGCATGGGGATTTTTTTTCCACTTGCTGGAAGGCCTGGTAAGGGAACTCAGGTACTTAGGACCAATTGAGGAGCCACTTTACAGAATTAATAGTGGCAACTGAGGCCCTGAAATACACCTTATTGACCACATGTCGCTTCTATTACTGCACGCTGCACAGGATGTGGGTGGATGGAGGAAAGCGGAGTTTGCAGCCCCGTGTTGTAATTATTCGCAATTGACCGGTGGGAGCATTTATTTATTATTCCTAGTATTACTACCGCGACGGATGTGTGCATGTTGCGATAATTGTGCTATTCCGGGCGTCTTAACATCGCGGACCAAAACAGGTGATCATTTTTTTTGTCTTTGTTTTCCCTTTACATGGAAAAACTTTTTCATTAAAATGCTTAACATATATACATGCCGAATAAAATGCATATAATGAAAGTTTCGTCTTTGTTTTCAAGTCCAAGGTTAGGCCCGAGAGCTTTCCCCGAGCCCGTGCAGACCTCTAGCATGTGGGCGTGAGGCTGTTCGTGTCACAGATTATTAAAGTCCGGATTTGACACTGGAAAGACTTTCATCTGTTTCGCCCATCCCCGTGTTTTGTTCTTCGGCTTATCCGTCGTACAAGGAATTCCTGTTATAACTTTTCCCCCGATTTGTTTTCCTGTGACTGGTTGCTTTTCCGTTATTTCTTTTACCCACTTCCTAGAACTGTCAAGGACTTAAAGTTTTACTCGCTCGTTTCATATGGTACATAATGAGACTATCCTGCTACTTCGAACCCAACTCGTTCGAAAAGCAGCAACGAATATACCGAATTATGGTTGAGCTTCTGCTTCATATGCACATTATGCACAATGGACATGTACTTGTTCGAGTATTAGCTCGTTCGACAGTTCACATCAGAGCGTTGTTGACACGCGTATTTCTTCAGTGTGTTAAGACAAATGCATGGCAATACATAATGCCATGTTATTGCATGTTCGGCTTTGTTCTACCTACTCTTAGGGTCAAAAGTTCTTTTACTACATTATGATACACAAATTTCATTTTGTCAATGTTTTCTTCTATTGCTACCTCTAAGCAAAACATATATTTATATATGTTCCGAAATAAATATCATATAAGTTTTATATACAATTTCATTCAGAATCTTAGTGAGAGGAGGGATTAGCTCAGTCATGTGTATAAACATTTAGCGAAATAAACATTACAAATCATATATATATATATATATACATACATATACATATACGTATGGCCGTGCAGACGGCAATGCAGCACGAGCACGTGAACTTTATGCAGAAGGGTACCCTGACAGGCAGTTACCGTGTGCAAGAACATTCGCACGAATTCACCAACGCTTGAGAGAGAATGGCGCATTTGAGAGGAGTACTGGGGATGTTGGGAGACCAAGAGCGGTACGAGGCATTGAGCTTGAAGAACGAGTTCTTCGTGCTGTGGATGTAGACCCATCACAAAGCACAAGACGTATGGCTGTAAGGGAAAGAGTTATTTATATGACTATCTGGAGAATTCTGCATGAAAATCTTCTGTACCCGTATCACCTTCAACGTGTGCAAGGATTAAATGAGGCGGACTTTGAGCCAAGAAGACGTTTCTGTCAACGCTTGTTACAGCAGTGCGCTGTGTTCATCAATTTCCTGCCTGTATCTCCTTCACAGATGAGGCTGGTTTTATTCACAACGGCATCTTCAATTTTCATAACACTCATAACTGGGCATTTGAAAATCCTAATGAAGTACGACAGGACAACTATCAACAGAGGCTCTCTCTCAACGTTCAGGGTGGAATCATTCATGATCACCTTATTGGTCCCTACTTCTTCCCTTCGCGTCTGAATGGACAAGCCTATCTCTAGTTTCTCATAAATGAGTCGCATCATTTAACTGATAATGTGCCTCTGGACATCATCCAACGAATGTGGTTTTTACACGATGGTGCTCCAGCTCATTTCAGTATGATAGTTCGTAAGTTTTTGAATTATCGATTTCCGCAAAGCTGGATTGGTCGAGGGGGGACCCATTGCATGGCCTGCTCGATCGCCTGATTTGAATCCAATGGATTTCTTCGTCTGGGGTCATTTGAAGTCCTTGGTTTATGCGACCTCTGTACCTGATGTTGACATTTTGAGAGCACGTATCCAAACTGGATTTGACCAAATACGAAACACACCAGGAATTTTCAACAGAGTACGTCAGAGTATGGAACGCAGGTTTACTGCATGCATCGAAGCAAGAGGAAGCCACTTCGAGCAATTTTTGTAACTTTCGATTTTGTGTTGTAACTCTGAAATATATGATTTTCAGACCCATGTTCATATGAACTTTTTTTAATGTTTTGATGTTAGGAACACGTCCCCCAAATGTATGACTTCAATCTTCTAAAGATACATTCTGTGTATATATATATACATACATAACAAATTAAAAATGATTGTTCTTCAAATCCAAGAAATTCCACAACTGTCATTAAATTAAATTATGTTACTTCCAACTTTTAATACAAATTAAGGTTAATTAATTAAAAAATTATTGCTTTGCATTAATGCTGTATACAGTTAGATCCACTACTGCAATGAAAATGTTTGTTATACTTAAAATTGCGTTTTGTTTTAACGAGATATAACTTAATAAACCTTAAAATAAACTCGGTAATGACAAAACTCTTTAATGGAAAACTAACGACGTTTGAGAGCACTTTAATGTTTTACAAAACGAAATCTTAAATAGTATAAAAATAAAACCAAGCGAATTTTAATAAAAATAAATTCAAGAACATCTGTACAATTCTTATTATTAAGATGATTATCTCAGAATATTAATTTAGGAGAGATCTTATTTAGAGTTACGAAATGAAACTGGTCGGTAAACTAAATTGAAATATGCAGCACAAATTATTTTATAAAACTATAAAATATAATCATAGTTTGGTAATAGCAATATATGAGCTATGAACAAGAATTGTAGAAAGTAATGTTAAGTTATTCTTTTGTATGGCCTGGGATAGAAACTGGCCATATAAACACTGTAAATTGAGGCAGTATTTGTAATACCTGAATAATTTCAATTGTATTATATAATAAGTAATTTAAATAACAGCCCGCCTTGAAACAATATGTATGTAATAATTATTTTAAATGTATGTAACAGTCATGGCAAATGCTTATGTTACTGTAAACATGTTTTATAATGTATGTGAATACATTACATACTTTAATAATGCAAGAGTTGTGAGAATAATAAGTTTTAAGTTGCTAACAATGAGGTAATAATGAGGTAACCTTGTGGCAATATTGAGTTTGAGAGTTTGAATGTTACTAGTCATGATTAGAGCAACGATAATGTAAATTCTGTGACAGTTTAAAATTAGCCAATCAATAGCAACTATACACCTTCTTCAAAATAACTTAGTACAATTAAACAAACAAATAAAATATTATTATTTCTTTTCTCGATAATACTCCCGAATCGCTTCCATATATCGCCTCTTCTGGTTTTATGTTCTAATTGATAAACTCCTTTCTTTAATTTTAAGAAAGCACTTTCACTTGTATCACTCGACTCCATACCAGAATATCAGGCGAACTTAGGTTGCATATAATTGCAGCAACAACCCAGTGAAACCAACAGAATGAATCTCCCCCTTGCGTTTGGCTACACCGGGCTTTCGAACAGGAAATGATACATCAAGTCGTACCGAACGGAATTGACTGAGAGCGGGACTAGCTTGAACTCCATTCACTTAACTCGCCCGTATACATGAGCTCATGTGTTGGAAGGCATGAATGGTGCAAAGTAATGACCAAAACTCGTTCGATGGACGGCTCTAACTTATACATGCATTTATATAGACACAAACACCCATGCTCAAGGCGGGAACTTGAACCTGCAGTTCTCCACGCGACGGAACACCAAAGCCAAACGTTCTAGCGATCATGGCCACGAGGACAGATATTCTATTGGTACACAGTCATCAACCAACGTATGGATAACGAAATTAGATACAAAAATGGCAAGTTTGAGTGAAGATATGTTTTTACTTTCTCTAGCACGTATGTGCCTTGTAAACAGAGGAAAAATACCAGATTCACCGGAGATATGTTCGTGTTTTGAGGTCCCTGAATCCAAAAAACATTTTTTTAGGAAAAATATGTGTGTGTGTGTGGGGGGGGGCTGTGCGAAAATCAGATAAACTCCCAACTTGGTGTTTATGTAGTTTGGTGTTTATTTTAATATCTTCCAAAGATGCATCACTATGGTTTTCAAGAAGATCCCTCCACCCCGTACTACCCTTTACATGAAAAAATGTGTATTGTTTGATTTCCTCAAAAATGGTTTTAATGATTTTGATTAAAATACCAACTATAAGGTACTTACATTCATTCATTAACTGTTTACCCTCCTCTTATGTAGGACTTACACTGGGGGGTGCCTGGGGTCAGAGGCCCGTCGAGGAGCAGACACTCATGGATTAGACAGAACATCCAGGATGGGTGATCAGCCCGATGCCTGGTATGGGATGAAGGAAGTAGATGAAACGAAATGTTGGTGAAATGGATGAAAGGAAAGGTGATGATGGAGCAGCTGGTGGAATGAATGGCGGGGGAAACCGGAGAACACGGAGAAAACCCGCCCAGACGCCGCTTCGTCCACCACAAATCCCACATGCAGGTCCCTGAGATTGAACCCGGGCCACCTCGGTGGGAGGCGAGCGGTCTAACCACTCGGCCACGGCGCCGCCCAAGGTACTTACATGACAAATAAAATGCACATCTTTAAATTTCTGGGAATAGCCCGAGAAATAGAATTCTGTATTATTTTACAACGGGTAAACCATAAGAGAATAGAAAGGTTATTAAGTAAGCAAATAAATAAATAAAATGTAGATCTTTAAAACATGAAATTTAATTCGAATATTGTAACATCATCCATTTCCGATATATTCGTTATTACTGGTTTGGGTATTTTTTGTGAGTCGGCTAGTGGCTGACGAGCGAGAAGGTTGTATCCGACCGCTCAGCTTGTTTACCTGCCGAGTGATATCGTGTTGTACAGTTCGTTGTGTTAGCTCAGCTTTTGTTTCTTCTTCGAGTGAATCTATAATTGTTTTCCACCATTAACATGGCTCTCCAGCCGGCTGTTACCGGCGAGATCTTAAATTCTGCGCTAAATGTGGTATATAATGACACCACCTTCCAGGATAGTTCTCATTCTTCACTACCTATGACGTCATCCAGTCAACACTACCTACATCAACCGTCTAGTTCTGCAACTCAGCATTCTTCCTTCTCTGCTTCAGGATTATCCGAAGATACTACTGTAAGTAAATCTATACTACAGCCATCCCAGCTGCAATTAGCGCGGCCACCTACATCTATTGATAACTCCATCCGCCAAGACGATACGACGGAGGACTGCCCCATCGGATTGTTTAGGTCGCTGCCCTCCCACTCCGAGACTTCGAACCAAAACAAACGTCGTTGCACTGCCCCACCTTCACCACAGCCTACTGTCTCTCGTCATGCCTATACAATTCCTATCTCTAATCGTTTCTACCCTTTAAATGAAGTTCCAGATCACCACTCCTCTAATACTGCCCCCATCTCTCAGAAAGAGAAAATTCCTGCAATTTGTGTCCGTAATGTTTACAATTATCAATTGTTTTTGAAAGATGTTAAGAAATGTGTGTTATCTGAGTTCCATACTGAGCTTCGGGGAACCCTTCTTAAAGTTTATGCTTCTACATCTACGGACTTTCGCTGCCTTACCTCCTATTTCACCTCTATTCAACAAGAGTGCTATACTTACCGCAATCCTTCGGACAAACTTTTCTCCGTTGTCATACGCAACTTACCATGCTCACTCAGTGATCAGGAGGTTTATGACGAACTTTGTGCGTTACACTTTCCTGTTCGTAAAGTGACACGCTTACTTCGTAGGAACAAGGAACCCATGCCCATCTGTGCGGTTGACCTCGTCAACAATGACGAAGGTAAAACTATTCTTAATCTTTCCCGATTGTTATACAGTGTGGCGAAAGTTGAACCTCGCCGTCATAATACGGAACTGCCTCAGTGTACTAACTACCAAACCTATGGTCACACCAAGAACTACTGCCGTCTAGGATCCCGCTGTGTTCGCTGTTTAGGCAACCATCACTTCTCCAAGTGCACGAAGCCCTCTTCTACGCCGGCTCAATGTATTAATTGCCAACAAGACCATCCGGCTAACTATCGTGGCTGTCTACATTATTTACAACTGAAGGAACGGCAGTCTTGGCGATTCCAACAGCCGGCACCATCTTCACGTCCCAGTTCACAGCAATCACCCTCAGCTTCTCTTCAGCAACAGCAAGAACTACCGCGACAGCCACTGGGTCAACAACAGCCCAGACAGAGTGCATCATCTCCAAATGTTTCTACTCTGCCCTCTCGGACTTATTCTCAAGTTCTGACTGGTCGTTCTCCTGCCTCTCAAGGACGTTCTTCAGCCGCTTCATCAGAGGATTCTGCCTCAGCCTCTCCGTCTTGGACTTTTCTGAAAGATCTGCTAGCACCATTAGGTACATTTCTCCACACCCTGTTTTCTCAGTTCTGCCACAACTGATACAGCTTCTTCGATCCCTTCTTTCTCCTACGTTTTCCTATGGCCACCCGTAATCTGTTGTCTCTACGCCAGCTCACCCTCCTTAACTGAAACTCTAACGGCCTTCGTGCTAAACGCTCTTTTATTGTATTTCTCACTCACCACAATGTTGACATTGCTTGTGTTATAGAAACTCACTCTCTTCCTAATGAATCTTTCTCTATTCCTGGCTATGTCATTTATCGGCAGGACCGTGAAGCAGAGAGAGAGCTTCCGGTGGTATAGCTGTTCTCATCCGCCGTTCTTTGAGTCACAGTGAGATATTTCTTCTACACGTGCTCAGTCTGGAGGTGGTGGGTATAAAACTACACAGTGCGGACGGCTGTGATCTCGTCATTCTAAGCGCTTATAAGCCACCTAATCGCCGGTTGAATACTACCTATCTCTCATTTCTCTTCCCTTTGGGGAACAGCACTCTCCTTCTAGGTGATCTTAACTGTAAACATTCCTCCTGGGAGTGCCGATCAACCAATCCAAATGGCCAATTCCTGTTTACAGCTCTTACCACCTAAGGGCTGTCCATATTGGCGCCAGAGGATCGCACTTATTTTCCTTCCAATCCCTTTTTTGCTCCTGATATTTTGGACATCAGTAAACATCGTAATCTTCACCTCCCTACCTTCGTTTCCTCTATAGCGGAGCTTGACGCTGACCATTGCCTGGCGCTTGTCGGTTTTCATATTCCACCTGCCTTCCTCCCATTAGTTCCTAGACTCCTAACTCGATACGTCCATTGGAATACATTTCAGTCTCATCTGGATGCGTCGCTTACCAGCTCTTACCCACTAGCCACTAACCATGACGTTGACCTTGCTATAGAGCACTTTACTGAGTCCGTTTGCAGCTGTGCCCGTCTCTCCACTTCTCTAAATAGGCGACCTTGTTCTCCCCTCCTTTACCCCTCTCCATTTTAAACCTTCTCCGGGAAAAGCACCAAGTTCGTCGACAGTGGCAACGGGACCGACAACACTGGCTCCGTCGGAGGTTCAACGGTCTCATTCGTCGGGTGACGCTGGAGCTGGAGCGACATCGGCTACAGTCTTATAAGCGCTACCTTTCGTCACTCTCTCCATCTGACCACACACTATGGTACCTTCTGATCACCAGTTATCCGTGAGCCGACCGTTGTACCGGCACTATCTGCAGATGGTAGACTCGTCACAGATATTGGCTCCAAGTGTGACATTCTGGCCAATCACTTTGAGAGTGTGTTTGCCCTTCCTCTGCCAGCCGATGGTGAAGCTCTTGCAGACATGGAGCAGGAATTATATGCACACCGCGCTCGGCCCACAGTTTCGCAAAGGATTTCGTTTACCAACCTACGGGAATTGTTTTCCATGATTCGAACTCTTTCACTTAAGAAATCTCAGGGCACGACTTGGTTCCTAACATTGTACTCAAGAAGCTCACCAAGAAAGCTGTTGCCTATTTGTCGTCCATCCTAAATGCCTGTCTACGACTCGGCTATTTTCCTCGCACCTGGAAGTTTGCGCATATCGCAGTTTTCCATAAGCCCAATAAACCCAAATACCTCCCTGATAGCTATCGTCCTATTTGTCTTTTACCGACCCTCTCTAAATTATTTGAAAAAGTTATCCATCGCTGTCGTCTCTCTTATCTTGCTGCTAAGCATATTCTTCCGCCCTACCAATTTGGGTTTCGTCAGAAACATTCCACCGCTCATCAGCTTTTGCGGTTAACCCAGTCCATTGTCCATGGCTTTGAGGCCCGTCAGTATACCACGGTTGTTTTCTTGGATGTGGCAGAGGCATTTGAAGAAAGTTTGGCATAATGGTTTGCTCCTCAAGCTCTACCGCAGCGGTCTTCCTAATTATTTAATACCTTTAATCGATAGGTTTCTCTCCGACCGCAGCTTTTCAGTATTTATTTGCGGAATTCTTTCCTCTGCACGTACTATTACCGCAGGCGTCCCACAGGGTTCCATCTTGGTCCAGACACTGTTCAATGCCTACACTTCTGATATGCCTGACTTGGCTCCGACTTCTTTAGCTCTCTACGCTGATGATACGGTACTATAATATTCACATTTAATCTCCAGCACGCCCAGCAAGTAGAACAACACTCTTTGGATCGTCTCACTCAATGGTTCCACGCTTGGTGTATCACATTGAACCCTCAGAAAACTACGCCTAAAATCTTCACTCACCGCCGATACTCTCCTCTCTCTTTGCTGTGTCTTTGTGGCAACAATGTATCTTGGCTCCCTGCGACTACTCCTGTTAAGTACCTTGGAGTACTTTTGGTCTCTCGACTGACCTGGCGCGCTCACATTAATTGCTCATATCCTCGGCCTCTGTGCGGCTTTCAAAACTCTTGCCTTTGTTTCATCGCCATTCATCTTGGATTACAGTGTTCCTTGTTGCTTTACAAGTCTCTCGTTCGTCCGCTTATTACTTATGCCTGCCAGGTATGGGGAGCCGCTCACACATGTCATCTACGTCGTCTCCAGGTTATTCAGAATCGCTGTATGCGCATTGCTACTAATGCTCCATGGTTTATTCGGAATCAGCAGCTCCATCACGAGCTGGGACTCTTGCCTCTTCACGACTTCATTCGCAGAATCGACTGCCATTTCTTTTCCAACCTGCAGGACGTTCCAGAAGCAATGCACTACAACATCGGCGCCCGTAAGCGCCACCCCAAACGCTTGAAGAGGAGACCCGCAGGATCTACTACTTGGTGCTGCCTCTGATTCTACTAACTCCAATGACTGATGCGTCTTACACCTCCAATATTAACTTTCTCTTACGTGTCATACTGGTGTTACCACCTAATGTAGTTATAGGGTGCTATGTAAGCCTACCCTTTCGTGTTCTTGTTCTGTAATCTTCTTTTACCACTGATCTGTAAAGCATTGTACTGCTGATCGATCAATAAAATAAAAAAAATATTTTTTGTTCCATTTATATGCCACCTCTGGTCATATATTTTACCTTTGTACCTTAGGAAAAATTGCTCATCGGCAACGATGTTCACTCGCTTTACAATGGGATTTCAATCCTGGGTTGGGTTACTTTGGATAATTACATTAAATTTACTTACACACACACACACACACACACACACACATTCACACTAACACTCTCATTCATAGTTCCAGACTCTAGGGAGGACAGGGAATGATCCTGAATAAGGAAAAATTCCCACCCTTCAGTCGGGGATGGAACCCAGGACCTGTGGATTTGGAGGTTGGTTTAAATGTACTTCACGCTTTTCAGTTGTTTCTCGTGATGTCAAGGAAAAAGTACTGTTTCTGCATCATTCCTAAGCAAATGTACGAGTATATCCTGAGTAACGCAACGTGATTAGAAGAATCACTTTTTATATAAACACTATAATTATAACGTATGTGTGAGTTTGTCATTAGTAGAGAAAGTCACGTGAATGTATTATCAGATGTCTTACCATCAACTTATGTCTGCAGAAACTGAAGAAAATGGGTGAAATGATGCTGAAATGAGCCTGATGCGTACAGAACTGAGAGTTACCCGACATTTGTCTTCTCAAGACAAGGGAAAATCTCGGAGGGGGGGGGATCTTATCCACGCTATTTAACCCAATCGATATTTGAAATCGGTCCTTCCGGATTATAAAACAAGCAAGTTCGCTATTATACCCTAGAGATGTTTGTAACTAAGAATTTATTTCAATGGCACTGCATTGCACGAGGTCGTAGGTCAAACTCTTCTTCTCATAACAATTTGTTTTACTTTCTAGGGGTCTGATTATCTCTTTCAAGGGAAGTATGCCAACTGGACAGACCCTATTTCTTTCTAAATTGGTATACAAACAGATTTTTGGTCGATAAAAACGCGGTAAAAGTCATTCAGGTAGCTTTTCCGCCTGTCAAGAGTTATCGTGATTCGAAATTTAAATTCACGTAGTATGTCGTCCTAGCACGCACCTCAACTCTGGCTATACGCTATGTCTGTTCATAACGTATATGGTATCTCGTGGACTGCGACCTACGGTAAGTCCCAATAGTTCCGGCCTTGAAGACCTGTCTGCTGCCTAGAGAGGCGATGAACATCGCATCCAATCAGGCAGCCCTCTGGTGTCCACGGGGAATACTCTTTCTTTGGTGCAAGCATCCGCGCTTCTGTCCGGCACCGTCATGCACTATGAAACCTAGAAGCACACCTGAACATGAGAAGGAAACGGAATAAAAGAGAAATAATGGTAGATGAGAAACCACCACAGTATTCGCCTACCAACCACGAAAAACCCAAGGTCAGGGTAGGCGGTCGACGGGAATCGAACCCGTCACCTCCCGAATGCGAGCCTCATACGTTACCGCGGAGCGGTAACGCACTAAATAATATTCCCGCACTAATTTTCCCGCATGGATGTTATATAGTTAGGGTCACCTTTATAGCTTATATTATCCGGATAATGTGGACATGAAACAATGTGGTCTAGACACAGCATCCTGGAACTGTAAAAACTCTGCACAACTGCTGCAATTTGACATTCATCTTCACCTCAGTAACACGGAGGATTGTTTCGAGGACATTTCGAAAAGTCCAACCCTGTTTTTCCGCAATGCATGCATAATTTTACCACAATATATCAGCATATCCTTCAAAATTGGTGAACCAAATGGTAGTACACAACAGGGTGCAATTTCTGTATAAAATATCTATCATGAAGGTTTTGCGTTGCTTCCATGGCATAATATTTTATTCTTGAACAGCTACTACAGCCTTCGGATTGACTTTTTATACTGTCTAAAAAAATATCTGATGTGCTACACTCACATGACTTTCTCTACTCTTGTACAAACTATTTTTACAAACGTTTATTCTCCATATGCTTCATGTTAATCGAGATATCGAGATGTCAATCTTGTTGCTAATTTTCTTGTAGATGCAAGGGGAATATGGTAGGTTTTAAGCGCTGGTTGCTATGTGGCGCATTCCATTCTCTTTGCATGTCCAGGACATAAAAAAAATGAATAACGAATTTGAGAAAAAGTATAAGTATTGGAAAATTTAAGGGAGTAACAAGCAATATCTCGAAAATGGTTCACTCTACAAGAAAATGTACATGACATAAATTGTGTATTTTAACGCGATCTACATTTTTAGTGTAGTAAAATTTTGTCTATCTCTTATAGTTTACCAGTTATGCAAAAGTGGTTCACAATGAAGAACACTTTTGGAGACATTCCCAGAAAATTCGAGATATACATTTCATTTGTCATGAAAGTATCTTAAACATATGATATTTTAATCAAAATCGTTAGAGCCATTTTTGAGAAAATTAAAATTTTCGAAAAATGTTCCATGTAAAACGTAGTCTGGGGTGGGGGATTTTCTTGAAAACCTTCGTGTCGCATCTCTGGAAGATACTGAACCTAAATACCAAGTTTGGTGTTTATCCGACTGTTCGTTTCTGAGTTATGCCGTTCACAGACACACACACACACACCGATGTTTCCAAAAATGTTTTTACTTTCTCTACTACGTATAGTAAGTAGGGGAAGTATTGCATTCCACCCAAAAATTCGATACCGAGATTTCACCGGAAATACATGTTTTGAGACCTCCTGAATCCAAAAAAAGCATTTTTGGAAACATGTCCGTGTGTGTGTCTGTGTGTCTGTGTGTGTGTGTGTCTGTGTGTGTGTCTGTGTGTGTGTGAACAGCATAACTCAAAAACGAACAGTCGGATAAACACCAAACTTGGTATTTAGGTTCAGTATCTTCCAGAGATGCGACACGAAGGTTTTCAAGAAAATCCCCCCACCCCAGACTACCCTTTACATGGAACATTTTTCGAAAAGTTTAATTTTCTCAAAAACGGCTCTAACGATTTTGATTAAAATATCATATGTTTAAGATATTGTCATGACAAATAAAATGTATATCTCGAATTTTCTGGGAATGTCTCCAAAAATATTCTTCATTGTGAACGACTTTTGCATAACTGGTAAACCATAAGAGATAGACAAAATTTTACTACACAAAAAATGTAGATCGCGTTAAAATACACAACTTATGTCATATACGTTTCTTTTGTTGAGTGAACCGTTTTCGAGATATTGCTTGTTATTTCCTTAAATTTTCCAATACTTATACTTTTTCTCAAATTCGTTATTCATTTTTACTTTCTCTACTACGTATAGTAAGTAGGGGAAGTATTGCATTCCACCCAAAAATTCGATACCGAGATTTCACCGGAAATACATGTTTTGAGACCTCCTGAATCCAAAAAAAGCATTTTTGGAAACATGTCCGTGTGTGTGTCTGTGTGTGTGTCTGTGTGTCTGTGTGTGTGTGTGTGTCTGTGTGTGTGTCTGTGAACAGCATAACTCAAAAACTAACAGTCGGATAAACACCAAACTTGGTATTTACGTTCAGTATCTTCCAGAGATGCGACACGAAGATTTTCAAGAAAATCCCCCCACCCCAGACTACCCTTTACATGGAACATTTTTCGAAAATTTTAATTTTCTCAAAAATGGCTCTAACGATTTTGATGAAAATATCATATGTTTAAGATAATGTCATGAGAAATGAAATGTATATCTCGAAATTTCTGGGAATGTCTCCAAAAGTATTCTTCATTATGAACGACTTTTGCATAACTGGTAAACCATAAGAGATGGACAAAATATTACTACACAAAAAATGTAGATCGCGTTAAAATACACAACTTATATCATATACATTTTTTTTGTTGAGTGAACCGTTTTCGAGATATTGCTTGTTATTTCCTTAAATTTTCCAATACTTATACTTTTTCTCAAATTCGTTATTCATTTTTTTATGTCCTGGACATGCAAAGAGAATGGAATGCGCCACATAGCAACCAGCGATAAAATATTTGACTATCGCTTAAAAGCTACCATATTCCCCTTGCATCTACAAGAAAATTACAAATAAGATTGACATCTCGATATCTCGATTAATATGAAGCATATGGAGAATAGGCGTTTGTAAAAATAGATTGTACAAGAGTAGAGAAAGTCATGTGAGTGTAACACATCAGATTTTTTTTATGTCCTGAACATGCAAAGAGAATGGAATTCGCCACATAGCAACCAGCGTTAAAATATTTGACTATCGCTTAAAAGCTACCATATTCCCCTTGCATCTACAAGAAAATTACCAATAAGATTGACATCTCGATATCTCGATTAACATGAAACATATGGAGAATAGGCGTTTGTAAAATTAGATTGTACAAGAGTAGAGAAAGTCATGTGAGTGTAACACATCAGATTTTTGCTATTGTTCTGCTGCTGGAAAAAGTTCAACAGGCATTCTGTGTAGGTACTTGTGTTATTCTCGGTAAATCAGATGGGAATCCGAACGGTACCAAAAGGACTTCACTACACATTGTCCTGTACACGCTTTTAAAGGAACAAAAGGTCTTATGTCACACTGTTTCGGAAAACAAAACAGTCTATTTCTGAATGCTTACATACTCAACCCCTGTGAAATGTCCTCGATTCTTCCAGTACACTGTTCAATTATTTCTATAGACTATTCTATTCAATAAAAGCTCGAGTTTCTATACCCTGAAGGTTAATCGTGATTAAATACTGGAAGTTGAATGTCTTATTGGCAGTGTTCAGTTTCTCCTTTATAATACACAGAATTCATTACAACCAGAAAACATCTCACTTTTTTATTTACTTTCTCTACTACGTATAGCCCAAAAGCCCGATTTCGTAACTCAAAAGCCTCATTCTCACCATAATCCAATATCGTATAGTATCCGTATATATTACTTTCTCTACTACGTACAGTAAGTAGGGGAAGTATTGTATTCCACCCAAAAATTCGATACCGAGATCTCACCGGAAATATATTTTTTGAGACCCCCTGAATCCGAAAAAAAGCATTTTTGGAAACATGTCCGTGTGTGTGTGTGTGTGTGTGTGTGTGTGTGTGTGTGTGAACAGCATAACTCAGAAACGAACAATCGGATAAACACCAAACTTGGTATTTAGGTTCAGCATCTTCCAGAGATGCGACACGAAGGTTTTCAAGAAAATCCCCCACCCCAGATTACCCTTTACATGGAGCATTTTTCGAAAATTTTAATTTTGATTAAATGAAATGATTTGATTAAAATATCATATGTTTAAGATATTTTCATGACAAATAAAATGTATATCTTGAATTTTCTGGGAATGTCTCCAAAAGTATTCATTGTGAACGACTTTTGCATAACTGGTAAACCATACGAGATAGGCAAAATTTTACTACACAAAAAATGTAGATCGCGTTAAAATACACAATTTATGTCATATACATTTTTTTTTTGAGTAAACCATTTTCGAGATATTGCTTGTTATTCCCTTAAATTTTCCAATACTTATATTTTTTTTTTCAAATTCGTTATTCATTTTCTTTTATGTCCTGGACATACAAAGAGAATGGATTGTGCCACATAGCAACCAGCTCTTAAAAGATTTGACTATCGCTAAAAACCTACCACATTCCCCTTGCACATACAAGAAAATTAGCAATAAGATTAACATCTCGATTAATATGAAGCATATGGAGAATAAGCGTTTGTAAAAATAGTTTGTACAAGAGTAGAGAAAGTCATGTGAGTGTAACACATCAGATTTTTTTTATTCAGGGGGTCTCAAAACATGTATTTCCAGTGAAATCTCGGTATCGAATTTTTGGGTGGAATACAATACTTCCCCTACTTACTGTACGTAGTAGAGAAAGTAATATATACGGATACTATACGATATTGGATTATGGTGAGAATGAGGCTTTTGAGTTACGAAATCGGGCTTTTGGGCTATCCATGGTTATCCTTTCTTAATGAGGAATGTTTTGGTGTAGTGGGTGTTGCTCCGGCGGTAATGTTATGCCCACCGTTCTTATATAGTCGTTTTTGGCGCGTTTCGGTAATTTTTGGAAGGAATTGCTTCCAAAGTGAATCATTTGCGCAGATCCCTCGGCTACGCCGTTGTCGCACAACTGCCCCACTCCTCTCCTAAAAAACGTCCTTCGGCTACGCTTTGAGGTTGAGGACTCTCAAGCTACTCCTTGCAGCTTAGGGCCTTCAATTGATTTTCAGCTATGTTGGGATTTCAAATGTTGGTATCGGAAAGAGAATGCAACCAACGTTGCCAAGATGCCACGGGTGAAATGCATGCGATGCGACTTCTGATAGTAATATGGAACAAAAGTAACAAAATATGCCATATATATTCATGAAAATACCTAAAACACCATGTTATTACTTTCTCTACTACGTATAGTCAGTAGGGGAAGTATTGCATTCCATCCAAAAATTTGATACCGAGATTTCACCGGAAATACATGTTTTGAGAGCCCCTTGAATAAAAAAAAATTTTTTGGAAACATGTCCGTGTGTGTGTCTATGAACAGCATAACTCAGAAAGGAACAGTCGGATAAACACCAAACTTGGTATTTAGGTTCAGTATCTTCCAGAGATGCGACACGAAGGTTTTCAAGAAAATCCCCCCACCCCAGATAACCCCTTACATGGAACATTTTTCGAATATTTTAATTTTCTCAAAAATGGCTCTAAAGATTTTGATTAAAATACCATATATTTAAGATATTTTCATGACAAATGAAATGTATATCTCGAATTTTCTGGGAATGTCTCCAAAAGTATTCTTCATCGTGAATGACTTTTGCATAACTGGTAAACCATAAGAGATAGACAACATTTTACTGCACAAAAAATATAGATCGCGTTAAAATACACAATTTATGTCATACATTTTTTGTTGTTGAGTGAACCATTTTCGAGATATTGCTTGTTATTCCCTTAAATTTTCCAATACTTATACTTTTTCTCAAATTCGTTATTCAATTTTTTTTGTCCTGGTAATGCAAATAAAATGGAATACTCCACATAGCAACCAGCTCTTAAAATATTTGACCATCACTTAAAGCCTACCAATTCCCCTTGCATCTACAAGAAAATTAGCAATAAGATTAACATCTCGATATCTCGGTTAACATGAAGCATATGGAGAATAAGCGTTTGTAAAAATAGTTTGTACAAGAGTAGGGAATGTCATTTGAGTGTAGCACATAAGATTTGTTTGATTTTTATTAAACGTCATGATGTTTTGAAATCAATAAAAGTTGTGCAGTACATGTATGTGTTACGTGTGTATGGTCATAAAAGTTGTGCAGTACATGTATGTGTTACGTGTGTATGGTCATACGGGCCATAATCCAATATCGAAGTATAGGGTTATTCAAAAAGACTGAACAGACTTTAAATATTTATTTCTAATGAACGACAATAGATGGCGACACATGTGATACATCACTGAATAGAGAAAAGCTCAAAATTTTATTTTGTGTGTTCAAAATGAGCACCATTTATTATGCGAGGACGACCAGTGCTTTTCCGTTTGCATACGCAACCATCTACGAATTTATTGTATCAATTGTAAATTTTTTATGACGAGGTGGCTCATTGTTGAACTTACAACGAAATGCACGCTGCAATGAAACAATGGATTCATTTTTGCACATTGAAGTACACAAAACGACTTTTCCTGTTGCGTCGCCATTTTCTCGTAAACAAACACAGCGCCACTGTAGGCACTGAATGGAATTATAGATGGGGCTTAAAACTTTGAACTTTCATCTATTCAATGATGTGTCTATGTGTCGCTATCTATTGTCGTTCATTAAAAATGAATATTTAAAAGCTGTTCCTTCTTTCTGAATAACCCTGTACATCTAATATACGTCTAGGCGTTGCACGAATCTTATTGTTTTGGAGGAATGATTTTAGTCACAATTATCTTGTTGTGTAGCATCCTTGTTGTTTCTTCGTCATTAAAGATAGCATTATCAGTCTGTTTACTCTAAGAATCCAAAAGGTGCAATACGTCGTCTGTAACATCAGAGAGCCTTTTCTTTACACTTTACGTTTTACCGCAATACTGGAATAAGTGCAAGCTTTGAATCACGATATCTCGCGACAGGTAAAAAAGCTAGCGGAATGACTTTTACCGTGTTTTCAACGACCAAAAATCTACCTATATACTGTTTAGAAAGAAATCGGTCCTGTCCAGTTAGTTGATTTCACTTTGAGTGCTAATGAATCGCTCCATGAGCTACAGAGAAAAGGGATTTGATCGGGCGAGAGAGGAAGGGGTGCAGTGAAAAGAAACGAAACATAGGGAAGTAATGTTACAGGAATTGCACGGTTTGATAGCTTCAGTGAAACGCTATATGCAGTAGCGGCTCGTGGGTATACATTATGGGTTTCACCAAATTTTGGTCAGACAGTCTTGAAAATGTGAAATGTTAGCATCTGCTGCATAATAGTTGTGATTATGAACAAATTGATATACAACTGCAGCCGCTCCTAATAATAATAATGCATAACTTGTCCGACGATGGAAAGGATTATTTTTGTGGAAGTTTGTTGTTGTGTACATATTTAAATACACCGTGTTAGGGCAAGAACGAAGTAATGCATAAATTAAGTTATAGTTGAGGGTATGGGTGGTATGGAGAAACCGGGAGAAGTTTCCACCCTTCTGCACGTTACTTACTTCTACTACAGTAACTACTTCTGCCGTAGTGTGCAACCACCTTGTGGCATTGACGTAAAATTGTAGTGATAGTGCGGGGAAAACTTGGCGCACTAGTGCAGTTCTTCAAGTGTGCACGTCCCGTATGTATTTGGCCCCATAAGGTAATTACTCATATCGTTGTTGTTATTTTTCTTTATTTATAGTCGCTTTGACTACTAGGTCATATCGTGACATATCCATACATACAAGTACAATAATAATACATTGCATACTTTACATTGGTTAAATAATACAATAATTGTAATACATTGTTATAAACATATTTTACATTATTAGTCTTGAACACAGCTAGAACAGTATAACCTATTACTTATTATACAATTTTTATTTGATGTGTTATATTTAAATCTTGTTATACAGTTTGATATTTTTCAAGAAAAAAAATGTTTTTGAAATGAGTAGGGTTGTTCAAAGCTAAAAATATATCTTCAGGGATGTTGTGGCTTCTTCTCTCCATGGTATAACTTCCGCATTTTGTGATGAGGTGTTCGATGGTAATACGGCAATTGCAGGTCTCGCAGTGAGGAGCATTTTCTTTGGCGAGTAAGAAGGAATGGGTTAGGCGTGAATGGCCTATTCGTAAACGTGATATAATCAGTTGATCTTTTCTGTTTAGAGTCTGTAATGTACAGGGTTTTCTGGAGCCTTTCCTAACTATGTGGAGTTTGCTTGATGTTTTAATGGCCCAGTCTTGTTTCCATTTGACAGTTGGCCTGCTAAAATAATAATAATAATAATAATAATAATAATAATAACAACAACAACAACAACTTTGAGCATCCTTGTAGGGCACTGGCAATTCTTCCACTGGAGGTAGCAAAGCTGCTTTTTTGGTTTACCTATCTGCTTCCTCATTTCCTGATATTCCGCAGTGGGACGGAATCCAGAAGAATATAACTTCTTGATTATTTGTAGTAATTTGGTTGTAAAGACTTTGGACATATTGGATTAATGTTAAGTCAGTAGAGCGGTCTCGGATACTCTGAAGAGTGCTTAGTGAATAGTTAGAATTGCACTGTGTTTATGCTGTGCTGAGGTAATGTAAATCAAAGCTTGTTTGACAGCATAGAGCTCAGAGGAGAAAACAGAGAACAAGTCTGGAAGCTTGTACTTAAGTTTAGCATACGGAGTAATTATAGCACAGCTGTTGCCCTGATCAGATTTGGAGCCATCTGAATATATAAATATGTGTTTAGCATATGTGTTACGGATTTCCTGGTAAATATGCGCCAAAGCTCCTTAAAACGTGCACAGGTCAAGATGTGCTGGAGACCCTGCTGCCGTATGTTTCTTCGGTAGATTTTATCGCGTATATTTTAAATTACCACATATACGTTACGTTTAATAGCATTCAAAGAAAGAAATAACCAATAAATCTGCAAGGTAGGTCAAAAGTTAGGGTGTTCACATTTTCTTATGCCGCCACTGGTTATGCGTAGTAAAAACATTCAAGATGCGCTGTGCTAGATCGTTTTCACCTATTTAATTTTCCCACGATTTCTGTTTAAGCTTTGAGACGTAAACTAAGCCGCATGCGCAGCGATAAAAAAGCAAGCCGCAGTTTCAGAAGCTTTCTTATCGAAACACAGATGGAGAAAATGAAGGCGGGTTATTTAACGAGCCGTGTGCCTGCAAGTACGTAATCAATTTGTGAAGCGCTTTGGAGGGGATAAGGGCGGCTGTCATCCGTCGAGCTCAAAGTTCCTTCCTCAATGGGTTGACAGACAAGAGCAGTCAACAGTGCTTCAAGTGTTTACATTCACTCGCACTGGAGCCATTTGATAAGGTATGTAGAACTCCAATGATAATGGTTCAAAACTCTACCAGTGGATTTATTAGCACCATTTCGACCGAACTGATAGTTAAGCTGTTGCCGATTCTCCGAACCAGTAAGGACACTTTGTAGGTTCATATGATTTTTACTTTCTCTACTACGTAGAGTAAGTAGGGGAAGTATTGCATTCCACCCAAAAATTCGATACCGAGATTTCACCGGAAATATATGTTTTGAGAATATATGTATGTTGAATTTTCTGGGAATGTCTCCAAAAGTGTTCTTCATTGTGAACGACTTTTGCATAACTGGTAAACCATAAGAGATAGACAAAATGTTACTACACAAAAAGTGTAGATCGCGTTAAAATACACAATTTATGTCATATACATTTTTTTTTTGAGTGCACCATTTTCGAGATATTGCTTATTATTCTCTTAAATTTTTCAATACTTATTTTCTCAAATGGGAATTCGTTATTCATTTTTTTTGTCTTGGATATGCAAAGAGTATTAATCTGTGGCAAAGAGAATGGTGCTGCACCTAGCAACCAGCTATTAAGAGATATGTATGTGCTTAAAGGCTACTGTATTTCTATATTGCCCTTGTAAATATATATTCCCCTTACATCTACAAGAAAATTAGCAATAAGATAGTCTGCAAATGTTTATCTCGATTAACATGAAGTAGATGGAGAATAAGCGTTTGTAAACATAGTTTGTACAAGAGTAGAGAAAGTCATGTGAGTGTAACGTATCAGATTTTTTTATGTAATATAAACTGTGGGATTTCGAAAAAGTCTGATGTGCTGCATTCGCATGACTTTCTTGACTCATTCCTCTATAAACCTTTCATACAAAAGCTTATTGTTCTATGTTTCTTGTTAATTCACATTTACATTTCGTTGTAAGATACAGTAGATAAGGGAATAGTCAGATTTCTAAAGAGTGTGTCGCTGTGTGATGGCTTTAAAGTATTTGAAAATTCATACCAATAACTAAGAAGATCTCGGAAATGGTTAACACTAAAAAATATTATTTCAAATAAATCGTGTGCTTTAGCGAGATACACCTTTTTGTGTAGCTAGATTTTGTCTATCCCCTACGGTGGTCCTGTCCAACACGGCGCCCGAGATGTTTTCCTGGTGCCCTTCATAAGCACATTTTTATTCCGACGATTTCTAATATTAAATCAAGTTTCAGGACAAAACTATTTTCTTCCGAACATCTTCCCAGTACACATCCATGAAGCTTGTTTTTGTACACTCAAGGCTGTACTCATTATTTTCCTGAACGAATAGTAGACCTCAATTGTTGGGAATTGGAGACAGTCACTTTAATCGTAACAAAGCTTTGCCGCAAACAATAAGTTCGCTCTTTTGAACATTGTTGTTTGTACCGATAGCCAGTAAAGGAGTCAGTTTTTCAGCCAAACATTCAGTACAACTTTAGTTACGTGATCTATTATCCGTAATACAATACGACTAAAAGACAAAGTTTTAACAGTGATTGGAGGGAGCAGTATTGTTTTGCCGAATTCAGAGGAAAACCAGTGTGTTTATGTTTATTGTGTAACGGCAGTGTATCTGTTGCCAAGTACCTAATGCAATGTAGAATGTCGTTTTTCGACAAATCGCACAAACTTCAACAGTGAATTTCTTGTTAATTCCGAATCACGAAAACACAAGTTAGAGACTTTAAATCTAGATCAACATTTACAACAAAGTGTGTTTACAAAGCCAGTTCAGCAAAGTAGTAGGTGACAATGCCCTCTTACAAAATGTGTTATGTTATATGCGAAAAAGAAAAAAACCTTTCAGTGACGGAGAAGTAGTTAAAGAAGCAATGATCGGTGCCGCGGAATCTCTCTTCGATAGTCGCAAAGATAAATCTACACTTATGCCTTCTGAAAAAGGACTTCAGTTGTCTTATCAAACGGTTGATATACTTTTTTACTTTCTCTACTACGTATAGTAAGTAGGGGAAGTATTGTATTCCACCCAAAAATTCGATACCGAGATTTCACCGGAAATACATGTTTTGAGACCCCCTGAATCTAAAAAAAAGTATTTTTGGAAACATGTCCGTGTGTGTGTCTGGCTGTGAACAGCATAACTCAGAAACGAACAGTCGGATAAACACCAAACTTGGTATTTAGGTTCAGTATCTTCCAGAGATGCGACACAAAGGTTTTCAAGAAAATCCCCCCACCCCCAGATTACCCTTTACGTGGAAGATTTTTCGAAAATTTTAATTTTCTCAAAAATGGCTCTAACGATTTTAATTAAAATAACATATGTTTAAAATATTTTCATGACAAATAAAATGTATATCTTGAATTTTCTGGGAATGTCTAAAAAAGTGTTCTTATTTGTGAACGACTTTTGCATAACTGGTAAACCATAAGAGATAGACAAAATTTTAGTACACAAAAATGTAAATCGCGTTAAAATACACAATTTATGTCATATACTTTTTTTTGTTGAGTGAACCAATTTCGAGGTATTGCTTGTTATTACCTTAAATTTTTCAATACTTATTTTCTCAAATGGGAATTCGTTATTCATTTTTTTGTCTTGGATATGCAAAGAGTATTAATCTGTGGCAAAGGGAATAGTGCTGCACCTAGCAACCAGCTATTAAGAGATATGTATGTGCTTAAAGGCTACTGTATTTTATATTGCCCTTGTAAATATATATTTCCCTATAAGAAAATTAGCAACAAGATAGAGTCTGCAAATGTTTATCTCGATTAACATGAAGTAGATGGAGAATAAGCGTTTGTAAAAATAGTTTGTACAAGAGTAGAGAAAGTCATGTGAGTGTAACACATCAGAAATTTTTTTGGCCTGGTAATGCAAAGAAAATGGAATACTCCACATAGCAACCAGCTCTTAAAATATTGGACTATAGCTTAAAGCCTACCAATTCTCCTTGCATCTACAAGAAAATTAGCAATAAGATTAACATCTGGATTAACATGAAGCATATGGAGAAGAAGCTTTTGTAAAAATAGTTTTGTACAAGAGTAGAGAAAGTCATGTGAGTGTAACACATCAGATTTGTTTGTCTTGGATATGCAAAAAGTATTAATATGTGGAAACGGGAATAGTGCTGCACCTAGCAACCAGCTATTAAGAGATATGTATGTGCTTAAAGGCTACTGTATTTCTATATTGCCCTTGTAAATATATATTCCCCTTACATCTACAAGAAAATTAGCAATAAGATAGAGGCTGCAAACGTTTATCTCGATTAACATGAAGTAGATGGAGAATAAGCGTTTGTAAAAATAGTTTGTACAAGAGTAGAGAAAGTCATGTGAGTGTAGCACATCAGATTTTTCACTATAAGCTGAAAGGAGAAGTAAACAAAACTTAAATGTATCACTCCGCCGAGCACATGGCAGCACCACGTGGAGGATGACGTACCCATGAGAGGAAATTGCTTCAGACAGAATGCGAATACAGTATATTGCGCAGCTTGGGGATCATTAGCTTTGAAACACTGTATGTCTTATTCTTATATTTTGCCTTACATGCTAAACTTCTAACATATAATACTAAGAGTAGACAAATAAAGTTGTACCCGGACAGTTCGGCATCTGTGATTAAAGGTACTTGATTAACTGTTCTTAACTTCAAGCTTTAGAAATCATTCATTTAATAGCTAATATCAGTATAACTTTTTTGCTTTAACCTTTTATGAGTCAACAGTTAAAAAAATCTGATGTGTTACACTCACATGACTTTCTCTACTCTTGTACAAACTATTTTTACAAACTCTTAATTCTCCATCTATTTCATATTAATCGAGATAAACATTTGCAGACTCTATCTTATTGCTAAGTTTCTTGTAGATGTAAGGGGAATATATATTTACAAGGACAATATAGAAATACAGTAGCGTTTAAGCATATACATACCTCTTAATAGCTGGTTGCTATGTGCAGCACCATTCTCTTTGCCACAGATTAATACTCTTTGCATATACAAGACAAAAAAATGAATAACGAATTCCCATTTGAGAAAAGTATTGTAAAATTTAAGGGAATAACAAGCAATATCTCGAAGATGGTTCACTCAACAAAAAAAATGTATATGACATAAATTGTGTATTTCAACGCGATCTACATTGTTTGTGTAGTAAAATTTTGTCTATCTCTTATGGTTTACCAGTTATGCAAGAGTCGTTCACAATAAAGAATACTTTTGGAGACATTCCCAGAAAATTCAAGATATACATTTTATTTGTCATGAAAGTATCTTAAACATATAAAGTTTCGAAAAATGTTCCATGTAAAGGGTAGTCTGGGGTGGGGGGATTTTCTTGATACCTTCGCGTCGCATCTCTGGAAGATACTGAACCTAAATACCAAGTTTGGTGTTTATCCGACTGTTCGTTCCTGAATTATGCTGTTCATAGACACACACACGGACATGTTTCCAAAAATGCTTTTTTTTGGATTCAGGGGATTCTCAAAGCATATATTTCCGGTGAAATCTCGGTATCGATTTTTTGGGTGGAATACAATACTTCCCCTACTTACTATACGTAGTAGAGAAAGTAAAAAAACGATAAGCACTATTGGTTAAACCGCAACAGAAAACAAACGCGACCCAAGTTATCCGTGCAACAGTTCTGCATCACTAACAAAGAAGTTCAATTATTGCTAAACAATGGCCAACCTCATTCATTGTCGATTAAATGTGGGTACTTTTCATAGAATTTGTTAAAAGCATTTAACACAACTGTATTCTTTCCATTTCCCGCGTTTATGTTTTCTACAGTGGCAGTGGATTCTCATCCGGAAACCGGAAACGAACTGCAGCGCCTGCGTATAGCTCTTAAACCCTCTGATATAACGGTTCAGTTGAATCTGAACAAACACATTTAGTTTCATAAATTGAAGTGTTACAATAATGAGTTTTTTAAAATTTCTCTGCACGAGAATAACCACAAAATGTTATGATATGAACCCAACGGTTTTTAGTAGAGGAACAGACGACATGCTAAAAGCGGGGAGGTTGTAGTTTGTCCTCCAGCCAATGAGGTGCTCTCTGGTCACGTGGTTTTGTTTACTTCTCCTTTCAGCTTATAGTGAAAAAGGTAGACGTGTTGAACAGTTTTCTAAGAGTTTAGAATTTCAATTATATCAGGACTTGCAATCGTGTGAATATTTTTCGCTTCAGTTTGATGAAACCACTGATATTTCGATGTTGAACAGTTGTGTTCATTTATTAGAATGGTCTTTCATGATTTTATGGATAAGGAGGAGTTTATAAAAGTGCTGCCACTTCATGAATGTACTAGGGGAGGACATATTTAATGCATTTGCGAAAGGTAGTAACATTCCACTCAACTTGTTGCTATAACAACAGATGGGACGCCTTCAATGACTGGAAAGAATAATAGGCTTCTTTGCTTTCTGTGCTAAAGATTATTTATTTACACAATTTCTTTCTTTCACTATATTATCCACCAGGAAGCTTTATGCGCAGAAGTTTTGAAGTTTTATCATGTCATGAAGGTTGTAACTCGCGTAGTAAGTTACATCAGATCATCTTCTACACGCCACCGATTATTCAGAAATCTTTTGAATATATCATATTCTGAGCATGGTGTTATAATCTTCATTTCTAAAGTCCGAAACTTTAGTTCCATTCATTTGGCATTTTAATACAGAAGAGTTTAAAAGTGTAATATCTACACAGAATTTTATTCATTTTTACTTTCTCTTCTGCTTACCTATAGGAAGTAGAGGAAGTATTGCATACCACCCAGAAATTTGATACCGAGATTTCACCAGAAATACACGTTTTGAGACCTGATAGCAGAGAAGTAATATTTAGAAAAAGTCCATGTGTGTGTCTGTCTGTGAACAGCATAACTCAAAAACGAAAAGATGGTTAAATACCAAATTTGGCATTTAAGTTCAGTATCTTCCAAAGATACGACACAAAGATTATCAAGAAAATCCCCCAACCCCTAACTACCCTTTACATGGAAGAGTTTTCGATATTTTTTTATTTTCTCAAAAATGGCTAACAATTTTGATTAAAATACCATAGATTACACATATTTACATGAGAAATGTGTATCTTGAATTTTCTGAGAATTGCCTATGAAGTCCTCTTCATTCGGAAGGAATTTTATATAATCTTTCATAACTCGTAAAGTTATGCGATAGACGAAAACGTGCTATACAAAAATATAGATCGCTTTAAAACATACAATTTATTCCAAATAACATTTTTGTGCCATAAGCCATTTTCGAGATATACGTTATTAAGGGTTCGAATTGTTCAATACTTTATCATTCTTGTTAAGTCCTTTCAATATTCAGTTGTTTCTCGCGATTGCATGGAAACAGTATGACCTTTAAGGCTAGTATACAGAGTCCATTTCTTAAACATTTGACTATGGTTATTCCCTTAATCTATAACGAAACATGTAACGTAGGTACTTCTGCAAAGGTTTATCTCCATTAAAATGAAGTAAATAGAAAAAAGAAGCTTTCATAAGAATATTTTGCATAGCCACCAAAAACGATAAAGAGTAGAGAAAGTCACGTGAATGTAACAAATCAGATTTTTAATATCAGTTCCCACGATATTAATTTTTTTTGTTTACTGTTTGAAAAATTGTTCCATACGATGTAATATTCTTTTTTTTTTTTGGGAAATATAACATTAGTAGGATATATAGGAGAGAGCTGGCTCACTTTTTTGCGTTTATATGGGAAAGGATAGGGAAAACGAAGGTAGATGCTAGGTTGAGAGAGCCTTCAAGGAGGAAAATGCGTTTATATGGGAGAGATAGGGAATACGAGGACTGACGCTAGGCTAGACAGTGGTAGGAGGGGGAGTGCGCTTTATATGTTTGAGAAGTATAGGAACAGGAAGAGGGTGCTAGGCTAGACAGAGGTTGAGGAGTAGGGTATAGGTTATATGAGAGGTATAGGAAAACGAGGGGAGGTGTTAGGCTAGACAGAGGCTGAGTAATGTATGGTTTATATGAGCGGTATAGGAAAACGATGAGAGGTGCTAGGCTAGACAGAGGCTGAGTAATGTATGGTTTATATGAGCGGTATAGGAAAACGATGAGAGGTGTTAGACTAGACAGGGCTTGAAACGTAGTGCATGGTTTATATGAGAAGTATAGGAAAACGAGGAGAGGTATTAGGTTAGGAGAATTGAGTTTGTGTTTATAAGGAGAGACGAGAGAAAACGGAGAGAGATCCTATGATAGGATAGACAGGTGTTAAAGTTAGGTTAGATAGGAAACCAAGGAGTGATACTCAGCTAGAGGGGGGGACAGGAGGGAATGCGCTTTTGAGAGGTAGGGGATACGGGGAGTGGTGTTAGACTAGACAGGGCTTGAAACGTAGGGCATGGTTTATATGTATGAGAAGTATAGGAACAGGAAGAGGGGTGCTAGGTTAGACAGAGGTTGAGGAGTAGAGTATAGTTTATATGAGAGCTATGTGAGAGTCATAGGTAAACGAGAGAGGCGTTAGGCTAGACAGAGCTAGAGGAGTAGAGTATGGTTTATATGAGAGGTATAGGAACAGGAGGAGAGGTGTTAGGCTAGACAGGTAGTGTAGCAGTAGGAATATGGGCTTATATACAGGAGAGATAGGGAATAGGAGGTGCTAGACTTGAAAGCGACTTTAGACGTGAACTTAGTGGAAAACTGTTTCATGTCAATGTTCTAGACATGCCCATCACGTAACCTATTCAGGGAAAAGGTGACTCGTTCAGGGGAAAAAGGCGACTGCTCAGGGAAAAAGGAGGCTCACAAAGGGAAAAAAGATGACTCGTTTAGGGGAAAAAGGTGACTGCTCAGGGAAAAAGGTGACCCACAAAGGGAAAAAGTTCACCAGCAAAGGGAAAAACGTGACCAGCAAAGGGAAAAACGTGACCAGCAAAGGGAAAAAGGTGACCAGTAAAGGGAAAAATGTAACCAGCAAAGGGAAAAAGGTGAACAGCAAAGGGAAAAACGTGAACAGCAAAGGGAAAAAGGTGAGCCATAAAGGGAAAAAGGTGACCTGCAACGGGAAAAGCTAACCCGCTAACACTAACAGGTAAGTAATTCAGGTAGTATTGCAAGAGGCTGACTGGATCATAGCAGTGTAGGATTTCACAGGTAATTCAGCTAGTATCGTATGTATTTAGGCTAATTCGTCTAATAACACAGGATAGATTCCAGATGCTAACTGCATCATGGCTCTGCATGATTTCACAGATAATTCAGCTAGCATCGTGGGCATTTAAGGTAATTCAGCTAGTATCACAGGAGGATAGATTCTAGGGTTGGGTATAGCATAGTTTCATATTTCACAGGTAATTCAGGTAGTATCACGGGTGCTCGCGCTAATTTAGAGCAGGAATTCGTATCAGAGCTAGTTAAGGTAATTTCACATGATTCGGGTAGTATCACAGGTATTTAAATCATTTTCACAGCCAATTCAGCTAGTATCTTGAGCATTTAAGCTAATTCAGCTAGTATCTCAGGAGGCTAGATTCCAGAGGCTAACTGCATCATAGCTATGCATGATTTCACAGCTAATTCAGCTAGTATCGTAGGTATTTAGGCTAATTCCGCTAGTATCACAGGAGGTTAGATTCCAGGGTTGGGTATAGCATAGTTTCATATTTCACAGGTAATTCAGAGGGTATCGTAGGTATTTAGGATAATTCAAGTAACATAGGTGTTTAGAGTAATTAAGCAAGCATTACAGGAGGGTAGGTTCCAGGGGTTGGTTATAGCCTAGTTTCGTATTTTACAGATAGTTCAGGTAATATCGTAAGTATTTGGGTAATCAGCATAGTTTCACAGATGCTCGTGATAATTTCGATCAGAGATTTGTATCACAGCTATTTAAGGTAAATGCAGGTGATTCAGGTTGTATCAATGGTATTTGTGTCATTTTAACAGGTAATTCAGATAGTGTCTAGGTATTTGGGCGGTTCAAGCATCATAGGTGTTTAGAGTAACTCAGCTAGTATCACAGGAGGCTAGATTCAATGATCAGGGTTTCGTATTAGAGCTATTTAATGTAATTTCACTTGATTCGAGTAGTATCACAGGTATTTAAGTCATTTTAACGGGCAATTCAACTAGTATCACAGGTACTCATGGTAATATAGAGAGTAATTAAATTATAAAACATTTCTCATCCAACGTTACAACAATTTATATACTTTTTTCTAAATCTTACAAACTTATTATATGTTAAACAGTTATTGTACGATGCGGAGAGGGATAAACTGCATATTGGTTCACAAATTGAAAAGCTTTACGTCAACATACCTTTATTTTAGTTCGGTGTAGATGTCTCTCCCCTTTTATCTAGGCTTGAGACTAGCACTAGGATTGCTCCTAATGGCAGGGTTACCACCTTCCCTTCCATCTTCTTTCTTCATCAGGCGTCAGCTATCTGCATATACAGCACACAGATAACCTTCTTTTTTAAGATTGTAGACTCACGATAAAATCTTTATCTTTAACTTACATTCTTTTAAGCACTGTTTGTAATGGCGTAATGTCCATACGCATATGTCGTTATCCCATCCTCAGCAATAATTCTTTTATCATCAAACGGAGTCAATGCAATTTTATTCACTTGCACTGTAGCAAGAGCATGCTTTCGTGATAGGATCAGATTCATAGGTGTTCTGATGATTTCACAGGTTTTAAGACAGTCTGTATAGCTGTCAAACGAAATGTACTGCTTAATAGCGCTACGTTTTATACCTTTAATCTTTTTTATCATTAACCCTTGAATATCTAAGGCATACATCTTAGGACGTAGTCCAACAAAGCGTAGGATGATTTTGCTATTAGCCTCATCTTTAAATTTTCCCAATACCTTCTTGTTCTGAGTAGAGTAAGATATATGGTTGGCAGGGTAATCAGCTGTATCGAGATGCTCAAGAAAACATAGCTTGTCCTGGTACACATCTTCAGTTGTTACACGATGAATGAACGAATCAGTGTCCATATACATAAGCTTCAGGTTTTCAGCTCCATAATAAGGCAACAAAACGTCGTAATGATAGTTATACATTAATGTCTTGGAGATATCCAACACACTCATACCAATGTATATAGGCTTGTTGAATACAATCTGACGAGAGGCCATATGTACAGCAGCTAGATTATCAGCATACATCGTCCTGTCGATAAACGTAGGCTTGGCGATCAGCTTCTCTAGAGTTTTTTCATTGGTCACCAGTCGTATATCCATACGGTTACGCAGGTTCTCCATAGTTTTTCCAAACATAGCGTTGTTAAAGAGCTTGTAGAGATCCTTCTCGAAATCATTTGCAGCTTGTTGTCGTAGCCTGTTGTTAAATTCCACATAAGGTTTCAACCACTGAGACTGTCGGAATTGTAGCACACGATGGATTTTTGTTAGTCGTAGTCCATGACTAAGAGCTTGCTTCAAAGCCATGTAATGCACTACATACTTCTTTCGAGGTCCAAGATGGGGTATCAGTTTCTTTGTAGATGCTTCCAATGGTTTCATACACTCTGGCAGGAAAGGTAGATCGTTGTGTAGATCGTGAAGTTCTGCAGGATACTCGATGTCAACTTCTAATATGTACCCATGAGGATCATCTTCTTGTAGTGTTTCTAAGTTGATTTCTTCAGGTGACACCCACTGAAATCCAGCAAAAGGAAGAGCGTGACACATTGCCCACCCATATTGGTTATTAGCGTCCTCGTATGTGATAAATTGGGTTGGTCTCGACGGATCAAACTTATCCATATAAGTGTTATTAGCCTCAGCATACCGATGGGAAACTTGGCATAAACCTCCTCTTATACCTGATTCCACCATGAGTAGTTGATCATAATCTTGTAACAGCTCTAACTTAATCCCAGTATACAGTAACATGGCGTCCCATGTAAGACCTGGAGAGGTAAAATAATGGGCAGGATCAACTTTGTGTGTTTTAAGGGTTTGCTCTCTGAACGTCTCAAAGACATCAGCTAGGAGAAGTACATCCGAAGTTAAGTAGAGATCGCTGTACTCTCCCAGGTTTCTCACATTGAACAGCTCCCATACATTTCTAGCATGATCGTAGTCAGTATCAGTAATTTCTTCTTCATTTAATCTATTGTAGAAGGAGTCCTTAGGAGGCAAGCAGGTCTCGTTCAGGACATCCCATGACGTAACAAAATCATATGGAAATACACCCTTACGGGTCATCAACTTCAATTTGTCTTCTCCAAAGTACTTTAGCGTTTCAGGATACGAGGTTAGATTTTTTACCAACTTATCCAAGCTTGTACTGAGGAATCGGAAGCTATCCACAAATCGAAGCTTTATATCTCCTACATACTTGGTGAATGAGATATAGCTTTCTTCAAAGTTAGGAATTACCTCCACACGTTCACTTGTGCACCCCAGCTCCTTAACAATGAAATGCGAGTCATATCCGCTAAGGTTATGCATGAAGACTGGTATATATTTAGGTGTTTTACAGGCTAAATTACATTCATTATGAAGACTTCCACGATATTCACCGCTGATGTGATCATGGTCGCGTACTTTATAGTTCTCTTCTGTAAAGGGTTTTCCACACAAGTAGCATGCTGAAGAAGACTCAAAATCCTTTTGCTGTTGATCCGTAAGTTTCAGAGGCTTAGCAGATTTGTATATATTACCAATCATTTCTGCAAGAGATGTAAGGTACAGCATAAACTTCTGAGCAGCATCAGCACCACGATACACATAGGGTTGCTTAGGAAGACCAGTTTCGAGATGTTCAACACTGGATGTAGGCTTCACGTAAACACACAAGCTCATTGGTGTGTGCTCTTGATAAGGGGTTGTATAGGAAGTTTCAGGATTGGGTATACACGTATGGCATGGAGTGAGAATACTCTCAAAATCAGCATAGATGACATAAGGTACTTTCAGCATCCTCTCAACATTTTTAAACTGAACAATTGATTTCTCCTTGGTAGGCATAACTACCCTCGCAACACCCTGTTGAATACAGAAGGCTACATGTTCTTGCAGTTTTTCCTGTCCACTTCGTCCATATCGATCATCAAAATGTGTAAAGCAGCGCTTACAAGTATAGACCCGTCCATTATGGTTAGTTTTCTGGCGTCGAACGAGTTTCTCAAAATTCTTTATATACACGTAGTGATGTTTTCCACTGCTGTCATTCAATAGTAGCAGGTCGCGATGTTCAGGTAGTTCAATGTCAGCAACCTTTATTGGATACACTTCATGCTTCTCATCCAGCCCGAAAACGTTAATGGATATCTTGTTAAACTTCTCAAATTTAGGTATTTGAGAAAGTGGAGTAGGGTAGGAAACACAGCTGAAGTCGTACTTGTCTTGAAGTTGTTTGTATTTGTTCACACGCAGTGCATTCTTCCCTATGAATCTAGCTAATACAGAGTACATGAAACATTTCTCGTCGCTAAAGTTCTGGATGTTTATATATGCTTTCCTTGCTTCAACAGCTGACGGTAGTGGTATGTAGCTACTTCCTGGTAACGGGTTATACTTGTTGATACGAAGTCGAACTCCTTCCACAGCAAGCAAAGCCCAGCTGCTACCCTTAAGCTGAGACTCCTCCATTTCAGTCACCAATTTCTTGAATTTCACTTCCATCGTTGAGTCCAGATCAGTTTCCAGGAAAACAGCTTGATTCCGTGTTTTAAATGTTTTGTCACAGGTTTCTCCAATACTGTTAACAAATCGACACTCAGCCAGTAGATTAATTTTAACACTCTTATGAATGCTAAGCTCTTTATGCACAGCCTGGATTATACGTTGTTTTGCCTCTTGCAGATACATATTTAGGTCCTTAGCTGATTCGCATCGTATAAAATACGATTTCAATCGCCCTTCGAATGAAGTTTCGTATTCTTTCATATCACAGTCCTCCATTGTTGACAGTAACTGATGTTTAGTTGGCTCCAATCTTCTTTTCTTCTGAGGGCTGCTTATTTCACATATATCTTCGTGTCGCTGTCCCTTATAACAATCTTTGAAGGTTACATTACAATGTTTACATTTGAAGAGCTTCTTGCAGCTCATCTCGAGTCTTCTCTTGTCATAACCTCGGAGGAACTTCTTCCCACATTTTCCGCATGCATATCCAGTAGCGCTTGGAATAATATCCTTATACGCTGAGTTATTCATCTTTATTCTTGATGTAATAACGTATTAATCACTGATCAATGAAATGTAGACCTCTTCACCTTGACACCACTTTAGAAAGCTGATTATTCTTGGAGAGAACACGATGTTAACACCTCAAGACTAATTAGCACAATGAAGTCCAATGCCCTAGATCACCATATTTATAGAGGGAGCACGAAGCTTTTAGATCAATCATAAACTCGCTCCATAACCACCTGTATATGATCGCTCAACGTGTACTAACCCCCCAGCCATATAACCTCAAGTCTAGAGACAGGATGTTTATGACGTCACACCCAGAGACAGGATGTCTGGCAGCATCAAACACGTTTAAACTCGTCTCATAACTACCTGCTTATGCTGTCACACCAGCAAGAGAAGTATTCCCACACGCTCATTCAGACATATATTTCAAATTCAAGCCCACCACCACCATCACCACCTATTGTACCAAGGTTAATTCAAGCTGTATTATCACAATACTTAAAAGTAAAAGCTTAAAAGGAAACCTAGAAGATTTTCCCCTTTATTTACTTAATTATCTCATGTTTTCATTCCCTTTTCAATTCTTCCTTTCCATCTTCTCACAGAAAGCCCATTACATTTCACTACAATCATGAGAAAAGCAATTTTTCCATAGTTACACAGATTCTAAGCTTCTAAATCGAACCGGGTAATACTTTTAATAAATGTATTTTAGCTCCCCAATATCAGCATCTACCATTTAATCTTTACTCGAACCTGATATGATCCATAAGCTTGAAGATATATGAAATCACCCCTTCGGGATTCGATCTGAGTACTTTAAAGTAATATTTGTCACGATAACGATATTTAAGGACTAGATACTCTGTTTGCGTTTACCTTGACATGTTTATCTAAATTAAATTACGAGTTATTAAATTTATAATTAAATTACATTTTATCGGTATTCGAACCCAGAACACCAGGAACAAGATAATTTATAATATTAGTCTGACATGTTTAAAGGTGCTGTATGCAGTTACATCATCGATCTAAGTGATATATTCTAGTGTACAGAGGAAAATTAAGAAAGTCATTAAAAGATGGGGAATCGAACCAAGCACATCTGATTGGTAATTATATACAGCATTAATCACCCAGTACAGAACCTATCAATCATGCTTTAGTCCACTCCTCTACCTCACTTAGTTCCCGAGATAATGAAAACTTAAAAATTAAGGATCGAACCCAGGACGTCAGCTATCTAATTACACATTTACAAGATACTACCTAATAACATAAACACAATAAAGTTTATTTGGCGTCTTTATCTTAATTGGTTTAGGAGTTATTAAATTTATAAGTAAATTCCATCGAATCAGTATTCGAACCCAGAACACCAAGAACAAAATAATTTATAATATGAGTTTGGTATGCTTAAAGGTGCTGTATGTAGTTACAGCATCAATCTAACTGATATTTTCTAGAGTATAGAGTAAAATTAAGGAAGTCATTAAAAAATCAGGATTCGAACTAGAGACAACTGATTAAAAATTATATACAGTATTAATTACACATTATAACAGCTATCAAACATGCTTTGGTCCATTCCTCTAGCTTTCTTAGTTTCCGAGATAATAAAGTTTTTAAAATTAAGGATCGAACCCAGGACACCAGGTACCCAAATATGGGCGGAGCTTGCCGGCATAGATCAAAGAACTTTATCAGATGTCGGCATCTCTCTGTGTCCCAGAACATACATTTTATTTCTACTGTTTAATCGCTTATATCTCCTGCATGAAAAGAGATAGAACAATGGGATAAAAACTAATCAATTCTTTGGAATGCGCCGCGTCATTAGGGTATTGTTCCAGGTTGACCTGGATGCCTGGGTTCGAATCCTACGGATGATTACAAATTCATCTTCTAATAACTCAGAGACTAATTACGATAAAGACGCCAAATAAACTTTATTACATTAATGTCATTAGGTAGTTTCTTGTAAATGTATATTTGGGTACCTGGTGTCCTGGGTTCGATCCTTAATTTTAAAAACTTTATTATCTCGGAAACTAAGAAAGCTAGAGGAATGGACCAAAGCATGTTTGATAGCTGTTATAATGTGTAATTAATACTGTATATAATTTTTAATCAGTTGTCTCTAGTTCGAATCCTGATTTTTTAATGACTTCCTTAATTTTACTCTATACTCTAGAAAATATCAGTTAGATTGATGCTGTAACTACATACAGCACCTTTAAGCATACCAAACTCATATTATAAATTATTTTGTTCTTGGTGTTCTGGGTTCGAATACTGATTCGATGGAATTTACTTATAAATTTAATAACTCCTAAACCAATTAAGATAAAGACGCCAAATAAACTTTATTGCGTTTATGTTATTAGGTAGTATCTTGTAAATGTGTAATTAGATACCTGACGTCCTGGGTTCGATCCTTAATTTTTAAATTTTCATTATCTCGGGAACTAAGTGAGGTAGAGGAGTGGACTAAAGCATGATTGATAGGTTCTGTACTGGGTGATTAATGCTGTATATAATTACCAATCAGTTGTGCTTGGTTCGATTCCCCATCTTTTAATGACTTTCTTAATTTTCCTCTGTACACTAGAATATATCACTTAGATCGATGATGTAACTGCATACAGCACCTTTAAACATGTCAGACTAATATTATAAATTATCTTGTTCCTGGTGTTCTGGGTTCGAATACCGATAAAATGTAATTTAATTATAAATTTAATAACTCGTAATTTAATTTAGATAAACATGTCAAGGTAAACGCAAACAGAGTATCTAGTCCTTAAATATCGTTATCGTGACAAATATTACTTTAAAGTACTCAGATCGAATCCCGAAGGGGTGATTTCATATATCTTCAAGCTTATGGATCATATCAGGTTCGAGTAAAGATTAAATGGTAGATGCTGATATTGGGGAGCTAAAATACATTTATTAAAAGTATTACCCGGTTCGATTTAGAAGCTTAGAATCTGTGTAACTATGGAAAAATTGCTTTTCTCATGATTGTAGTGAAATGTAATGGGCTTTCTGTGAGAAGATGGAAAGGAAGAATTGAAAAGGGAATGAAAACATGAGATAATTAAGTAAATAAGGGGGAAAATCTTCTAGGTTTCCTTTTAAGCTTTTACTTTTAAGTATTGTGATAATACAGCTTGAATTAACCTTGGTACAATAGGTGGTGATGGTGGTGGTGGGCTTGAATTTGAAATATATGTCTGAATGAGCGTGTGGGAATACTTCTCTTGCTGGTGTGACAGCATAAGCAGGTAGTTATGAGACGAGTTTAAACGTGTTTGATGCTGCCAGACATCCTGTCTCTGGGTGTGACGTCATAAACATCCTGTCTCTAGACTTGAGGTTATATGGCTGGGGGGTTAGTACACGTTGAGCGATCATATACAGGTGGTTATGGAGCGAGTTTATGATTGATCTAAAAGCTTCGTGCTCCCTCTATAAATATGGTGATCTAGGGCATTGGACTTCATTGTGCTAATTAGTCTTGAGGTGTTAACATCGTGTTCTCTCTAAGAATAATCAGCTTTCTAAAGTGGTGTCAAGGTGAAGAGGTCTACATTTCATTGATCAGTGATTAATACGTTATTACATCAAGAATAAAGATGAATAACTCAGCGTATAAGGATATTATTCCAAGCGCTACTGGATATGCATGCGGAAAATGTGGGAAGAAGTTCCTCCGAGGTTATGACAAGAGAAGACTCGAGATGAGCTGCAAGAAGCTCTTCAAATATAAACATTGTAATGTAACCTTCAAAGATTGTTATAAGGGACAGCGACACGAAGATATATGTGAAATAAGCAGCCCTCAGAAGAAAAGAAGATTGGAGCCAACTAAACATCAGTTACTGTCAACAATGGAGGACTGTGATATGAAAGAATACGAAACTTCATTCGAAGGACGATTGAAATCGTATTTTATACGATGCGAATCAGCTAAGGACCTAAATATGTATCTGCAAGAGGCAAAACAACGTATAATCCAGGCTGTGCATAAAGAGCTTAGCATTCATAAGAGTGTTAAAATTAATCTGCTGGCTGAGTGTCGATTTGTTAACAGTATTGGAGAAACCTGTGACAAAACATTTAAAACACGGAATCAAGCTGTTTTCCTGGAAACTGATCTGGACTCAACGATGGAAGTGAAATTCAAGAAATTGGTGACTGAAATGGAGGAGTCTCAGCTTAAGGGTAGCAGCTGGGCTTTGCTTGCTGTGGAAGGAGTTCGACTTCGTATCAACAAGTACAACCCGTTACGAGGAAGTAGCTACATACCACTACCGTCAGCTGTTGAAGCAAGGAAAGCATGTATAAACATCCAGAACTTTAGCGACGAGAAATGTTTCATGTACTCTGTATTAGCTAAATTCATAGGGAAGAATGCACTGCGTGTGAACAAATACAAACAACTTCAAGACAAGTACGACTTCAGCTGTGTTTCCTACCCTACTCCACTTTCTCAAATACCTAAATTTGAGAAGTTTAACAAGATATCCATTAACGTTTTCGGGCTGGATGAGAAGCATGAAGTGTATCCAATAAAGGTTGCTGACATTGAACTACCTGAACATCGCGACCTGCTACTATTGAATGACAGCAGTGGAAAACATCACTACGTGTATATAAAGAATTTTGAGAAACTCGTTCGACGCCAGAAAACTAACCATAATGGACGGGTTTATACTTGTAAGCGCTGCTTTACACATTTTGATGATCGATATGGACGAAGTGGACAGGAAAAACTGCAAGAACATGTAGCCTTCTGTATTCAACATGGTGTTGCGAGGGTAGTTATGCCTACCAAGGAGAAATCAATTGTTCAGTTTATAATGTTGAGAGGATGCTGAAAGTACCTTATGTCATCTATGCTGATTTTGAGAGTATTCTCACTCCATGCCATACGTGTATACCCAATCCTGAAACTTCCTATACAACCCCTTATCAAGAGCACACACCAATGAGCTTCTGTGTTTACGTGAAGCCTACATCCAGTGTTGAACATCTCGAAACTGGTCTTCCTAAGCAACCCTATGTGTATCGTGGTGCTGATGCTGCTCAGAAGTTTATGCTGTACCTTACATCTCTTGCAGAAATGATTGGTAATATATACAAATCTGCTAAGCCTCTGAAACTTACGGATCAACAGCAAAAGGATTTTGAGTCTTCTTCAGCATGCTACTTGTGTGGAAAACCCTTTACAGAAGAGAACTATAAAGTACGCGACCATGATCACATCAGCGGTGAATATCGTGGAAGTCTTCATAATGAATGTAATTTAGCCTGTAAAACACCTAAATATATACCAGTCTTCATGCATAACCTTAGCGGATATGACTCGCATTTCATTGTTAAGGAGCTGGGGTGCACAAGTGAACGTGTGGAGGTAATTCCTAACTCTGAAGAAAGCTATATCTCATTCACCAAGTATGTAGGAGATATAAAGCTTCGATTTGTGGATAGCTTCGATTTGTGGATAGCTTCCGATTCCTCAGTACAAGCTTGGATAAGTTGGTAAAAAATCTAACCTCGTATCCTGAAACGCTAAAGTACTTTGGAGAAGACAAATTGAAGTTGATGACCCGTAAGGGTGTATTTCCATATGATTTTGTTACGTCATGGGATGTCCTGAACGAGACCTGCTTGCCTCCTAAGGACTCCTTCTACAATAGATTAAATGAAGAAGAAATTACTGATACTGACTACGATCATGCTAGAAATGAATGGGAGCTGTTCAATGTGAGAAACCTGGGAGAGTACAGCGATCTCTACTTAACTTCGGATGTACTTCTCCTAGCTGATGTCTTTGAGACGTTCAGAGAGCAAACCCTTAAAACACACAAAGTTGATCCTGCCCATTATTTTACCTCTCCAGGTCTTACATGGGACGCCATGTTACTGTATACTGGGATTAAGTTAGAGCTGTTACAAGATTATGATCAACTACTCATGGTGGAATCAGGTATAAGAGGAGGTTTATGCCAAGTTTCCCATCGGTATGCTGAGGCTAATAACACTTATATGGATAAGTTTGATCCGTCGAGACCAACCCAATTTATCACATACGAGGACGCTAATAACCAATATGGGTGGGCAATGTGTCACGCTCTTCCTTTTGCTGGATTTCAGTGGGTGTCACCTGAAGAAATCAACTTAGAAACACTACAAGATGATCCTCATGGGTACATATTAGAAGTTGACATCGAGTATCCTGCAGAACTTCACGATCTACACAACGATCTACCTTTCCTGCCAGAGTGTATGAAACCATTGGAAGCATCTACAAAGAAACTGATACCCCATCTTGGACCTCGAAAGAAGTATGTAGTGCATTACATGGCTTTGAAGCAAGCTCTTAGTCATGGACTACGACTAACAAAAATCCATCGTGTGCTACAATTCCGACAGTCTCAGTGGTTGAAACCTTATGTGGAATTTAACAACAGGCTACGACAACAAGCTGCAAATGATTTCGAGAAGGATCTCTACAAGCTCTTTAACAACGCTATGTTTGGAAAAACTATGGAGAACCTGCGTAACCGTATGGATATACGACTGGTGACCAATGAAAAAACTCTAGAGAAGCTGATCGCCAAGCCTACGTTTATCGACAGGACGATATATGCTGATAATCTAGCTGCTGTACATATGGCCTCTCGTCAGATTGTATTCAACAAGCCTATATACATTGGTATGAGTGTGTTGGATATCTCCAAGACATTAATGTATAACTATCATTACGACGTTTTGTTGCCTTATTATGGAGCTGAAAACTTGAAGCTTATGTATATGGACACTGATTCGTTCATTCATCGTGTAACAACTGAAGATGTGTACCAGGACAAGCTACGTTTTCTTGAGCATCTCGATACAGCTGATTACCCTGCCAACCATATATGTTACTCTACTCAGAACAAGAAGGTATTGGGAAAATTTAAAGATGAGGCTAATAGCAAAATCATCCTACGCTTTGTTGGACTACGTCCTAAGATGTATGCCTTAGATATTCAAGGGTTAATGATAAAAAAGATTAAAGGTATAAAACGTAGCGCTATTAAGCAGTACATTTCGTTTGACAGCTATACAGACTGTCTTAAAACCTGTGAAATCATCAGAACACCTATGAATCTGATCCTATCATGAAAGCATGGTCTTGCTACAGTGCAAGTGAATAAAATTGCATTGACTCCGTTTGATGATAAAAGAATTATTGCTGAGGATGGGATAACGACATATGCGTATGGACATTACGCCATTACAAACAGTGCTTAAAAGAATGTAAGTTAAAGATAAAGATTTTATCGTGAGTCTACAATCTTAAAAAAGAAGGTTATCTGTGTGCTGTATATGCAGATAGCTGACGCCTGATGAAGAAAGAAGAAGATGGAAGGGAAGGTGGTAACCCTGCCATTAGGAGCAATCCTAGTGCTAGTCTCAAGCCTAGATAAAAGGGGAGAGACATCTACACCGAACTAAAATAAAGGTATGTTGACGTAAAGCTTTTCAATTTGTGAACCAATATGCAGTTTATCCCTCTCCGCATCGTACAATAACTGTTTAACATATAATAAGTTTGTAAGATTTAGAAAAAAGTATATAAATTGTTGTAACGTTGGATGAGAAATGTTTTATAATTTAATTACTCTCTATATTACCATGAGTACCTGTGATACTAGTTGAATTGCCCGTTAAAATGACTTAAATACCTGTGATACTACTCGAATCAAGTGAAATTACATTAAATAGCTCTAATACGAAACCCTGATCATTGAATCTAGCCTCCTGTGATACTAGCTGAGTTACTCTAAACACCTATGATGCTTGAACCGCCCAAATACCTAGACACTATCTGAATTACCTGTTAAAATGACACAAATACCATTGATACAACCTGAATCACCTGCATTTACCTTAAATAGCTGTGATACAAATCTCTGATCGAAATTATCACGAGCATCTGTGAAACTATGCTGATTACCCAAATACTTACGATATTACCTGAACTATCTGTAAAATACGAAACTAGGCTATAACCAACCCCTGGAACCTACCCTCCTGTAATGCTTGCTTAATTACTCTAAACACCTATGTTACTTGAATTATCCTAAATACCTACGATACCCTCTAAATTACCTGTGAAATATGAAACTATGCTATACCCAACCCTGGAATCTAACCTCCTGTGATACTAGCGGAATTAGCCTAAATACCTACGATACTAGCTGAATTAGCTGTGAAATCATGCATAGCTATGATGCAGTTAGCCTCTGGAATCTAGCCTCCTGTGATACTAGCTGAATTAGCTTAAATGCTCAAGATACTAGCTGAATTGGCTGTGAAAATGATTTAAATACCTGTGATACTACCCGAATCATGTGAAATTACCTTAACTAGCTCTGATACGAATTCCTGCTCTAAATTAGCGCGAGCACCCGTGATACTACCTGAATTACCTGTGAAATATGAAACTATGCTATACCCAACCCTAGAATCTATCCTCCTGTGATACTAGCTGAATTACCTTAAATGCCCACGATGCTAGCTGAATTATCTGTGAAATCATGCAGAGCCATGATGCAGTTAGCATCTGGAATCTATCCTGTGTTATTAGACGAATTAGCCTAAATACATACGATACTAGCTGAATTACCTGTGAAATCCTACACTGCTATGATCCAGTCAGCCTCTTGCAATACTACCTGAATTACTTACCTGTTAGTGTTAGCGGGTTAGCTTTTCCCGTTGCAGGTCACCTTTTTCCCTTTATGGCTCACCTTTTTCCCTTTGCTGTTCACGTTTTTCCCTTTGCTTTTCACCTTTTTCCCTTTGCTGGTTACATTTTTCCCTTTACTGGTCACCTTTTTCCCTTTGCTGGTCACGTTTTTCCCTTTGCTGGTGAACTTTTTCCCTTTGTGGGTCACCTTTTTCCCTGAGCAGTCACCTTTTTCCCCTAAACGAGTCATCTTTTTTCCCTTTGTGAGCCTCCTTTTTCCCTGAGCAGTCGCCTTTTTCCCCTGAACGAGTCACCTTTTCCCTGAATAGGTTACGTGATGGGCATGTCTAGAACATTGACATGAAACAGTTTTCCACTAAGTTCACGTCTAAAGTCGCTTTCAAGTCTAGCACCTCCTATTCCCTATCTCTCCTGTATATAAGCCCATATTCCTACTGCTACACTACCTGTCTAGCCTAACACCTCTCCTCCTGTTCCTATACCTCTCATATAAACCATACTCTACTCCTCCAGCTCTGTCTAGCCTAACGCCTCTCTCGTTTACCTATGACTCTCACATAAACCATACTCTGCTCCTCGACCTCTGTCTAGTCTAACTCCTCTCCTCGTTTTCCTATAGCTCTCATATAAACTATACTCTACTCCTCAACCTCTGTCTAACCTAGCACCCCTCTTCCTGTTCCTATACTTCTCATATATATAAACCATGCCCTACGTTTCAAGCCCTGTCTAGTCTAACACCACTCCCCGTATCCCCTACCTGTCAAAAGCGCATTCCCTCCTGTCCCCCCCTCTGGCTGAGTATCACTCCTTGGTTTCCTATCTAACCTAACTTTAACACCTGTCTATCCTATCATAGGATCTCTCTCCGTTTTCTCTCGTCTCTCCTTATAAACACAAACTCAATTCTCCTAACCTAATACCTCTCCTCGTTTTCCTATACTTCTCATATAAACCATGCACTACGTTTCAAGCCCTGTCTAGTCTAACACCTCTCATCGTTTTCCTATACCGCTCATATAAACCATACATTACTCAGCCTCTGTCTAGCCTAGCACCTCTCATCGTTTTCCTATACCGCTCATATAAACCATACATTACTCAGCCTCTGTCTAGCCTAACACCTCCCCTCGTTTTCCTATACCTCTCATATAACCTATACCCTACTCCTCAACCTCTGTCTAGCCTAGCACCCTCTTCCTGTTCCTATACTTCTCAAACATATAAAGCGCACTCCCCCTCCTACCACTGTCTAGCCTAGCGTCAGTCCTCGTATTCCCTATCTCTCCCATATAAACGCATTTTCCTCCTTGAAGGCTCTCTCAACCTAGCATCTACCTTCGTTTTCCCTATCCTTTCCCATATAAACGTAAAAAAGTGAGCCAGCTCTCTCCTATATATCCTACTAACATTTTATAATCAACCTCTTATAGTACCTTAACAAATTGTAGATATGAATTTTTAGTTATCCTACTAGTTTGGGGAAAATAAATGTTGAATATTAGACTTCAATCTTTTTCTTAAAATTTACACAATAGGAGCATTAGGTATTGTTTAATAACTTAACACTAGCATGTTAACAAAAATTATCTCATCATTTTTATTTTCTCTACCACGTACGTAGTATTCCACTCAAAAACTCTGTACCGACTTTTCACCGAAAATACATGTTTTGAGGCCCCTGAATACAGAAAAAGGTCCGCGCGAGCGCGCGCGCGCGTGTGTGTTTGTGTGTGTGTGTGTGTGTGTGTGTGTGTGAGAATAGCCTAACTTAAAAACGATTTTCAAGAAAATCCTCACCCCAAACTATCCTTTACATAGAACTGTTTCGAAATTTTTGATTTTATAGAAATGTGTTAACGATTTTGATTAAAATACAATATATTAATCATATTTACTGACAAAATGCATAACTTAAATGTTCTGGGAATAGCCTTTGAAGTCTTCTTCATTTGGAAGGAATTTTGTATAATCTTGTATAACTGGTAAAGGTTAAGCAGTAGACGAAAATGTACTACACAAGAAATGTAGGTCTCTTTAAAACACACAATTTATTTCAAATAAGTTTTTTGTGTGGCATAAACCATTTCCGAGATATTTGTTATTAACGATTCGATTGTTCATTATTTGGTCATTCTTTAATGTCCTTTCAACATTTAGTTGTGTCTCGCGATTGCATGGAAACAGCATGGAATTTTATGGCCAGCATGTAGCACCTTGTTCTTAAACATTTGACTATCGCCGTTCCCTTTGTATCTATAACGAAAATATATAATGTAGCCACTTCTGCCAAGGTTTATTTGGATTAAAATGAAGTAGATAGTAGATTTTATCCTGTTATATGTAAGGAGGTATACAAAATGTCATTCATTTATACCGAAAGGTACTTACATCGTGTGTATTAGTATGAAAACGAGAATGTGTCAATTAATGAAAACCCAGGAATAGAGTTTAAACATTACACGCTATAATAACACTGTTGCAGTTTAATAGTTATTTGGAGGACTAGTTACAAAAGTAAAGGTTTAGTAACGAGAGGCTCAAGCAGCGAGTTTGTAACGGTTGTCTACAATATTTTATCTACGTTCAGAGTGTTGTAATATATGTTGTACATTTAGTATATTTAATGAAATTTATTTATTGCAGAAACGATGTGTTTAGAGAAAGAGTAATGTGGGCTTTAGAAAAAAAAAACGATAAATCAACAAACTTTGTTGTTATATTCTGCAATTTTAGATGCTAGTTTCATATGTGAATTTAAAGTAAACATGAGCGAAGAAGGTGATTTTCCCGATTCATCAGGGAAAATGTTAAAAGCAGCCCAAAATAAAACTATTAATATACTTCCAGGAAAGTCCCGGAAAGTTTATTTATGTAGTTACACGAAATTCAAGGACTGGTGTGTGGGTAATGATGCAGACGTAAATGAAGATTCTTTGTATTTTTATGAGAAGTCGAAAAGCATTAAAGCGTCGAGTCTTTGAAGTGAATATTCCATTTTGGGATAAACTGTTTTGATTAATGATAATATTGATATCAATTAATGCATATTATTATCAAGGAAAATAAGATATAGATGATCATTAAAGTTTATTTTGCGTTTTTTTGAAACTGTATTTTATGTTTTGTTAGAATATAAAGTATAGGTTTTGTTGCCTAGTAACTACAAACTAAAGCATCACTGATTATTATAGTAGTACATAAAAAGCATTTAGTGCATACTCAGTCTCTCCTTTGTGTTTTTCTGCTCCTTTGTAATTAATTTAGTAATTGAAGATTACTTGAACGGTTTGTTCATTTTAATGTAGGCAAAACTTATTGTTTTTACAGCAATTTTATAGGAACCTAGGCTCACATAAGACATTTAAATCACTATACTTATGACATTCTTTTAAAGATCGCACAGCTGTAAACGTTACACAGAACTAAACTGGAAAGTTTATGAGGTTTAATAGCACTATAATCCGTATTTTAGAATTTTGGCAACTTTTGTCCTCTCACAGATGGGTATCCTTAAAGCCATTATCACTTATGTGCAAAATAAACAACAATGTACCCAAAACAGACCCTTGAAAAAACCGTTCTTTACAATGAATGAGTGCGTGCACATGTGGCGTGGCTCTGATGGGCGTAGCCTTTAGTAGCACATGTGCTATGTGCAGGAATCCTATCTGAAGACAGCTGCGTTTGCGGAAGTCACAGATATAAGTTTAAATTATTGCCTCTTGGCCCAGATATTTCAGTTTTGCTATCATTTTTACAGGAGTTACGATGCCAAGAAGCTTTTAGGTAGTAAAAAGGATGCTATACTAGCATCTGAGCAATCCTATATTATACAGTGCATTTCAAAAGTCCGCATATTTTCTGCTAGAGCTATATAAATGTTTTTCAAAAACTGCTCGGACACGTCAAACAGTATCATAGAAATAAACCATTCTTAGTATCATTGTTATACTAATTGTGACGTCATCGGAAGCATTTTTAAATAACACCTTATGTTTTTTGTATACCATCTCAAAGGGTTTATTATTGTGTGTGATTGTACAAGCTGCCGCTTGTACAAACTTTGCCTATGGTCACCAAATAAATAGTTGAAAGAGAACCTTTGTTTATGTATGTCAACCGAACAAAATATCGCTAGCATTAAAATAAATAAGTTACAAATGCAAGTGTTCAATTCATTAACTGCTCAAGATATTGTACATTTACGATCTGCAATGTGAAATACGCAGAACAAATTCCTGTTTAACTTTTTCAATGACTGCTGGTGGTACTTCCCTTCACTCCACTCGTATTCTTTTTTTCAATTCACCAATATCAGTAGGCTGCGTAGCAAATATCTTGATTTCTAAAATAAAATAAATCAATAACACCAGAAAATTCAGTTATTTAGTTGGTTACTATAGCAACGTTTGTTGTGTCATTTAAAAATATTTCCGATGACATCACAACTTGCACAATGATATTAAGAAAATTTTCTGTGAAAAAAGTCTTTTAAAATATACCTTTTGACGTGTCCGAGTATTCTTGAAAAACATTTCCATTTAGTCTGTAGCAGAAGTATGCCGAACTTCTGAAACGCACTGTATATTGATATGCTTGGTTTTGTTAGAGTGGAGGACTTGTTCTATACAAGCCATTCTTAGTTGAAGTTAGTTTATACCGGATACCGCGGATGCCAAAAAGTTTGTCTAAGCAGAACTGCAAAGGGGACTCCATACCGACAGAGGAGACCGCTAAATGAAAGTCCAATTTTTGAAAACGAACACTTTAATTGCTAATATTGGTCCCAGCTCATTCGGTAGGAAAACTGCTTCTATATGAGGTGTTCCGGGTTCGATTCCCGGCTGGGCTCCAGAAAGTTGTCTGTAAACAAAACCATTTCATGGTATGCCCAGAGTCTCGTGATTGAATGTGAGAGTACTTATTTATCTGTGTGTGTGAGGGGGTGGTGTTACCAGTTCTTTAATAAGCAATTCGCTCATTAACAAGAATTCAGAATTGTTGCTTGACGCAAACCTGAGCACACGTGTTAAGTCATTTAGTTCCACGACATTCATCTACAATCAGCATGACAATATGGCGCCGATTGGTGCCGCAAAGTTAACAAGATTAAGCAAAATTCTATTTTTATTAAAATGTTACATACGCGGTTAGGCCAAAAGGTTTCCAGCTAAAATTAAGTTTTAATTACCCCTAGCATGCACATTGGGAGACGTAGGTGCAGAGACAGTGAGAGGACCAAAACTTTGAACATCACATTCCAGTGCAGACGTGGGATATTTATAACAAAATACACAAAATTCACATTAATCACATTAACTGTAGTTTATTTAATAAAAACACGGTGCCCCTACATCACACACAAAAGCGAATAAAGAGAGAAATGAGGGGAGATGCTACACACACGAGCTACATTCACACTCTTCACATACAACTTCACTCACTCGACTCTCACACCAAGGTGACGCTAACACAACACAAAGAAAAGTAACGCTAACCTATTCCCCCTCTCCAACCCTCGCTGGCCCCGCTAGCTCGGCCTGGAGACTTCAAACCCAAAGCCGAAAGAATTATTCCAACTATACTGTCGCCAATACGACGTAATAATGTGTATGACATGACAATAGCTACTAATTACATAATGCGCCACAAAATTTATGTACCCTTAAAGGTGCGTTAGAATTGAATTATCATCAATTAGTGCATAATTCACAATAAGCATGTACAAAAACATGCCTGCCTTGGTGGACGAATTGATACAAGAGCCTCTCGGGCTCACGTTCTACCTGGAATGATCCGTTTCTTGATATTATTCCTATTCGAAAAAAAAGTGTGCAAAGGCAAATGCCGCATCTAAAAAATGTTCAGAACACAGCCTTTGAACCTCAGCTCATTTTGGTGTGCCCCTGCACAGCTCGTAACCATATCTGTGTGTTCGTTATTGGCGAACGTTCCTTTTTGTCTGAATGTCCTAGCTGGAACTACATGCAGGCGACCACGCGACATTTATCAGTACGAAACTACTACGTAAACACCTGTAAACAGCAGCACTACCTCAGTGACCTTTCGCTTTGTACCTGCATTGCCCCTTTGAACAGCAGTGATGCGGGAACTTGTTTTGCACGCATGTATGCGGGAAGCATAAAACTGCAAAGGACGGCTTGTTTGGGCCACCTGGTACATTTCAACATAATGTTGAATCTAGGACATTCCTAATATAGTGCAATTGGGTTAATTTCAATAAGCCAGTTTTTACATAAAACATGAAAATAAATGCATTCCTAAGTAATCATGATATTAAATCTATATTGGAACAAACTTAAGAAAAGGGGAATAAATGGGAGTTAATAAATATCCGGAACAAAACTAAACACTGGCTCTGTGTATAAATTAATGGCATCTAATCTAATGTCATAGTGACAGCTTTCTCATTACTCGTACTTTCAGTGTCTGCGATCGCTGGTGAATTGGGAGGTTTGGGGTGAGACTGACAATATTCTTACCAGTACAAGGTTACATAAACCCGGTTTCGTACTTTGATTGATCCAAAAACATACGAATATCCATAGTAAGTGTTTTGGAGTAACGGTATGGTAATTAAAAAAAACTGATGTTACATTCACATACCTTTCTCTACCCTCTGACGTTTATTAGTGGGTATAAAAGTTATACTTGCGAAATTTTTCCATCTACTTCATTTTAATCGAGGTAAGCCTTTGCAGAAATAACTGTATAACAGATTTCATAAGGGTACAAAGCAAACAGCGACAGTCAAATGTTTAAGCAGTGGAGCTGACCTTAAAATTCCATACTCTTTCCATGCAATCGCGAGAACAACTGAAAATCGACGGGTCTTTAGAGAATGACGAAGTATTGAACAGTTCGAACCATTAATAACGGATATCTCGGAAAGGACTAATGCCACAAAAATTATTTGAAATAAATTCTGTGTTTTAAACAGATCTAATTTTTTTGAGTAGTTTGTTTTCGTCTATCGCTTAACGTTTATCAATTATACAAGATTATATAAAATCCCATCCGAATGAAGAGGACTTTAATGACTCCTATAAAATTCAAGGCACACATTTTGTCATGCAAACATCTTTAATATACAACATTTTAATCAAAATTGTTAGAGCTATTTTTAGAAAGGAAAAAATGTGGAAAAGTGTTGCATGTAAAGGGTACTTTGGAGGGGATTTTCTTGAAAATATTTGTGTCGCCACTTTGGAAGATACTGAACTTAAATGCCAAGTGAGGTATTTATCCGACTTTTCGTTTTAATTATGCTGTCCTGAGCCCCAACCACACACACACACACACACACACACACACACACACTCTCACACACACACTCTCACACACACACTCTCACACACACACTCTCACACACACACTCTCACACACACACTCTCTCTCACACACACAGACCTTTTGCTAAAAACGTTTTTTTTTAATTAAAAGGACGTCAAAATATGTATGTGTGCGAAATCTCTGTATCTAATTTTTGGGTTTCATGGAATACCTTCTCTACCTATATACTTGATAAAGAAAGTAAAAATGATCGAATTAAGCAATTTTTGCACAAATATGTTTATGACGCATTTTTTACTTGAATATTCTGGAGGTTTATAGAAATGAAGCTTCACCTCTCTTTGCCTACAAACAGTGATGCGATGCAGCCGTTTTATCAATCTGCTGCATGGATCAAAAGCACTAACGGAAGAAGAAGGAATGAGCACTGCCAGGTCTGGGAAACACTATGGACTGCACCATCTCTTAGGAGGAGGCAATATCAAGAACGAAGGTATTTTAACAAGAGAACGAGGAGGCGGCTATCCACACGCAACGACTCTGGAACTCAATGCTGCACTAAAAATGTTGCAAAACAATACTCATTCAGCGCCGCAGGAGTTGAGTGCCCATGTTAACTTTCCAGGACCAAGGGGCACGGCTCTTGGTCGCCTTAAAAGGAAGGACTGCTATCAAAGATGTATTAAAATATGCTCATAGTGTAGATCGCATTGCACACTATCATGAATATTATGAATACTCATAGGCACGTGTAATATTTTCAGGTGGAAAAATTTCAACACCATCCAAGGTCCTATACAGTTGCTTCCAGAGTTTCCAACCGTAATACGTAGCATCAAGATTCTGTCAACGTGTCTCTGACAATGTTTGAGGGTGAATTTCTAGATTAGGAACAAGTCCTATATGTCAAATAGGGGAAACTTAATTACCCAACAATATTTTCACATCCAGGAACTTGATTGCTCTACTAAATTCATAAACACAATTTTTTACTGCCTCTGCGGTGTGGTGGCTTAGCATGCTAGCTTCCAAATCCACGGGTTCGATTATGAGACGAGACCTGGCTTGTCTCGCTAGCGAGTCGACTTACCGTCTCACGTCTGGCAGGAGAAAGAGAGACGGTGGACGCGGTCCTTTGCGCCCGTTGTGAAGTCCTCTCGGGTGGCTTCTGCTCCAGCGCATGTCTCCGTCGCTTCGTTGAAGATATCCCAAGTTCCGTCACGTTTAGAATGCTGTTAAATTTTATATTTGCCTGCTTAATTGTGGACTGGCTCATCGATGAGAATGGGATTCTTGCTGGAGTTTACGGCCGCCAACGGGTCGAAGATCTCAGTCGAACAGGTTCTTAGAATGGAACAGATGGGAAAGTGAGAACACTGCATTCGTTGTTACTAGTGTTCCTGACAGGAGACTGCCTTAACTATCGGCCTAGAACTTTGTCATTTTAGCACTAAGCACTGCACACGTGTATAACGAGTTAACGAGAAGGTTGGTTTGAAGTTTTTGTGCATGGTATGTTCCCGTACACGAAAATAGTTAACAATGCGTATATTAACATGTAGATCTCCGCGGGTATCTTACGTCCGCTATTTTACACACGCGGCTCTGACTATTACAAAGTTTTATTTCCTCGCGGTAGATTAGTGTTATACTCGCCAGGATGAGATTCGGCAATTGCTTTAACTCACTTTAAGTAGATCGGTACACTGTCTCGGTCACTTGCAATGCTGCAGTTTCCTCTTGCAACCGCGGAATTAACTTATAAACTTTGATGATATTTTCGCTGGAAATCCTTTATTCATGTGTGATCGATTTCACGTCGCTAACATTGCGAAGACTGGGTACTTTTTCTAGAATCTGATGGGTTATATACTCTGCATCCCTTCTCTGTTCCTACTATGCTAAACATTCCATATTGGTTATATTTCCGCGGGCCTAGAAGCGTGGGCTTTCAATACTTGACATGATAGACTGAGATTTAGTTATTGCATCACGCGGGACTTCATTGAGTTATATGAGATTTTTCCTCTTCTTACAACTCTGGTAGCGTTACTTCTCGACAACAAAGATACAGAGAAAAGTCACCCTACTGCTACCGAAGAAAAGCCTGCAGCCAAACAGTACAACAAAATTTTGCTGAACTTCTCCCAATAACTGCCTAAACTTGTCTCGCCGGGAACACAACCATACAGATAAAATTACAGAATTACTGAAATTATATTTACACACAAAATATTAATAAAGTCATACACAAAATTGAACATAATAAAACATGGTATTAATTTATACACTGGTGTGCAAAACCTAAGGACGAGATGGGTAAAGTAACATAACAAATGAACTACTTGGTGAAAGTAGATGAAGGTTTGGGAGCATGTTGCCAGAGGACTCTCACACGTACACAGAAAGCTGGACGTCACATGGCGTGAGTGTAGCGAGCCTATAGTGCCAAATGGGTCTGGTCCGGTAACACGGGGCAGTTGACGAAACTGGACAAGACGTGTGTGGCAATTAGCGAGCTGTTACGGTGCACTGTAGTGGTGTTCTTCATTGCAACATAGCCCGTAGACACCATTTGGATCACTTCACACGGGAAGAATCATCGGGAAACTGGAAGAAGGGCGAAGTGTGACGAGTGTTGCTTAGGAGTTTGGAATTGCTCACAGCATCGCTTCACGGTGATGGGGAATCTTCCAAACCTCAGGCACTGCTGTCCCAAGGAGAGGTGGTGGTCGACCACGCTCAACTACAGCAGCTGATGACCGCTACATTGTGCAACAGGCAAGAAGGGATCCACGCCAAACAGCGTGTACAATTGCAACCGCATTTAACAGGACAGCTAGGCACGCAATCTCACGATATACAGTGGCACGGCGACTACACAGAGGTGGTCTCTTTGCCCGACGGCCATTACGTTGTGTTTCATTGACTTCCGCACATCGGTGGCACCGTTTGCGATGGTCCCAAGAGCAAAATTGGACCAACGAGGAATGGGGTCGCGTGCTCTTCTCGGATAGAGCAGATTCAGTCTAAGTAGTGATTCTCGACGTACCCTCATCTGGCCTGAGGTGGGAGCACGTAATGAACCCAGGAACATCCTTGAACATGATCGTTTTGGTTGTCCGGGTGTTATGATTTGGGGAGACATAATATTGCATGCACACACCGATCTCCAAATCTTTGAACACGGTACGCTCACTGATCAACGTTATTATGATACTGTACTCCTTCCCCGTGTCTTTTCAGGGGTGCAATCGGCCCTCACTTCATTTTTATGGATGGCAATGCGCGACCGCATCGAACAGCGCAGGTGGAGGATCTCGTGGAACGAGAGGATATTCGGCGAATGGACTGGCCTGCCCGTTCCCCCGATTTAAATCCCATCGAACACGTGTGGGATACTTTGGGGAGACGCATTGCAGCATATCCACATGCATCAACGACCATCCAGCGATTGTCAACAGCGCTGGTGGAGGAATGGAACGCCCCACCACAAGAACTGCTTACCAACCTTGTAGCCAGCAAGGGAGCTCGATGCAGAGCATGCATTGCTGTCCGTGGTGATCATACACCCTTTTAAGCACCATGTACTCGTTTCTGTAAATCTAGACAGCCATCATATGTCGTATTCACTTTAGTGTAGCTTATGGTCTATGAATAAAAGTGGCATTTCTGTTGTTCGTCCCATTACACATTTCGTTTAGTTGCCTACTGTAGCATATCGTTGCAGTTCCCTCTATGTATGATTCAAGTTTCATCGAGCTATGTTACTTGGCAGTGTTACAGCATGCGAAGATTACTTTCGTTCTTAGGTTTTGCACACCAGCGTATTAAACATGAGGCGCAGGCATTTCTTGCTTCAATTCCCGACTGGAGGATGGGAATTCTACTTTAGACAGTTTATTCCCCGTCCTCCCTAGAATCTGGAAATATGAAATGTGTATGTGTGATTTTAATGCTTATAAAGAAAACCAAACGTAAACAAGCCAAAATATTAACAGAACAACAAACGAGTGAACATTATTACCGGTGAGCAAATGTTCCAAAGACAAAGCCGCCGTTATAACCTTAGGGGGGGGATCACACAATTTTGTAAACGCCACGCATGAAAACGTTGAAAAACGTAAGCGCTAGAAAAGTAAAGTGTAACATCGCTTGTACTTTCTACATATTAAAAATGAAAACTTTCTCTCCATCAATTTGGCTGCTAGAATTTTGTAAAGTGTGCGGCGTCATTTCACCAGGTTTATTTACCTGGGGAATGCAATCCGTCTCACCTCCTATGGCGCGTTGCTCATCACCTGGGCCACTCACTGAAGATACTGTTGTGTCTGGGTTCGGATACCTACAGTAATTGTTTTGTGGTCATGGTTCCAGGTCGTGATGCGAAAAGGCTCAACTGACCACAAATACAATAACTGTAGACGACACGGCATATGAAATTCAATACACATTTTCCTTTTTATGTTGTGCGTTAAACAAAGTACATTGGTACACTTTGACTTTAATCACATTTCTAACAACGTAAAAAAATCTGATGTGTTACACTCACATGACTTTCTCTACTCTTGTACAAACTATTTTTACAAACTCTTATTCTCCATCTACTTCATGAATCGAGATAAACATTTGCAGACTCTATCTTATTGCTAAGTTTCTTGTAGATGTAAGGGAAATATATATTTATAGGGCAATATAGAAATACAGTAGCCTTTAAGCATATACATATCTCTAGGTGCAGCACCATTCTCTTTGCCACAGATTAATACTCTTTGCATATTCAAGACAAAAAAAAGGAATAACGAATTCCCATTTGAGAAAATTATTGAAAAATTTAAGGGAACAACAAACAATATCTCGAAAATGGTTCACTCAACAAAAAAAATGCATATGACATAAATTGTGTATTTTAACGTGATCAACATTTTTTGTGTAGTAAAATTTTGTCTATCTCTTATGGTTTACCAGTTATGCAAAAGTCGTTCACAATGAAGAATACTTTTGGAGACATTCCCAGAAAATTCAAGATATACATTTTATTTGTCATGAAAATATCTCAAACGTATGATATTTTAATCAAAATCGTTAGAGCCATTTTTGAGAAAATTAAACTTTTCGAAAAATCTTCCATGTAAAGGGTAATCTGGGGTGGGGGGATTTTCTTGAAAACCTTCGTGTCGCATCTCTGGAAGATATTGAACCTAAATACCAAGTTTGGTGTTTGTCCGACTGTTCGTTTCTGAGTTATGCTGTTCACAGATAGACACACACATACGGACATGTTTCCAAAAATGCTTTTTTACTTTCTCTACTACGTATAGTAAGTAGGGGAAGTATTGTATTCCACGCAAAATTTCGATACCGAGATTTCACCGGAAATACATGTTTTGAGACTCACTGAATCCAAAAAAAGCATTTTTGGAAACATGTCCGTGTATGTGTGTCTGTCTGTGTGTCTGTGAACAGCATAACTCAAAAACGAAGAGTCGGATAAACACCAAACTTGATATTTAGGTTCAGTATCTTTCAGAGATGCGACACGAAGGTTTTCAAGAAAATTCCCCCACCCCAGACTACCCTTTACATGGAACATTTTTCGAAAATTTTAATTTTCTCAAAAACGGCTCTAACGATTTTGATTAAAATATCATATGTTTAAGATATTGTCATGACAAATAAAATGTATATCTCGAATTTTCTGGGAATGTCTCCAAAAGTATTCTTCATTATGAACGACTTTTTCATAACTGGTAAACCATAAGAGATAGACAAAAGTTTACTACACGAAAAATGTAGATCGCGTTAAAATACACAATTTATGTCATATACATTTCGTTTGTTGAGTGAACCGTTTGCGAGATATTGCCTGTTATTCCCTTAAATTTTCCAATACTTATACTTTTTCTCAAATTCGTTATTCATTTTTTTTATGTCCTGGACATGCAAAGAGATTGGAATGCGCCACATAGCAACCAGCGTTAAAATATTTGACTATCGCTTAAAACCTACCATATTCCCCTTGCACCTACAAGAAAATTAGCAATAAGATTAACATCTCGATATCTCGATTAACATGAAGCATATGGAGAATAAACGTTTGTAAAAATAGTTTGTACAAGAGTAGAGAAAGTCATGTGAGTGTAACACATCAGATTTTTTTTTGGATTCAGGGGTCTCAAAACATATATTTCCGGTGAAATCTCGGTATCGAATTTTTGGGTGGAATACAATACTTCCCCTACTTACTATACGTAGTAGAGAAAGTAAAAAAAAAAAAATATATATATATATATATATTTATATACTTCTACATGTTTATTTACTCTGCGGATTTGTTTTTATAATTAGCACACATAACTCGCGCGGTTATGATCAAACTGTGATCCATTCTTAATGTAATTTTGACGCGAAAATCTTGTTGCGAGTAACATAGGTTCTTGTACTTTTGAAGTCCAAGCTATGTGAATCTTTCACAAGCATCTCATATGTATGCAGTTCTGAGAGCCGCGAATGTGAGGGTTACAAATTAATTTTATTGGTCCCTGAGCTGGCGCGAACTCACTTTACGTTTATACACCCACAAATTTCTGTTAACCTGATTGGACAATTTGTGGTAGAATACAGTGAAAATATTCCTGGTTTGTTGAACATTTTGGACTTTCCCTAGCGTCTGCTACTTGTGCCTTATTTGCACGTCAACTAACAAAGACTTCTATGAACATGTAACAGAGTGTGCAATAACCATTGCTTTTTTTCTTCCCAACGCTAGTTACATTTCTGCTGGTGTGGAAGTCTAAAGTTACTTGAAAATAAAATATAGATATAGACATATTTCCTTACATTACACACTTGAATGAATCTTGTTATATAATAAAATAATGTCAGATGTGGCAATAAACATATAAGCATAATTAAATAGTAGGAGAGGTGTAAATACTGTCTCAAGTGGAAACATACTTTCTAGAGTAATTAAAGTATAAGAAATGAATACAAATTGGTATTTGGAACCTTTCTTGATTAAAAATTATACTTGGGATTTAGTTACGTTAAATTTATACTCGGTTGACACGTTTCTGAGTAAGCACGCCGTTTCTTATTTGTGAGTAAAATTATTAACATCATTTATTCACTCTCAAAATTTCAACATATTTGTGCAATATGTTGAGGCCCCCTTACAAAATACTTTCTCAAAATTCCAATTTCCTTGAAACTTATAGCACCCTTTCGCCACAAAACTTGATTTCACTGCTGCTGTTTTATCTAAAAGTAAGTAATGTAAATGAAAGATCTTGCCTCCTGTAAAGAAGCAAGTGTACAGTCGTATCAAAATTATCGCAGAAAGAGTGTTATCAAACAGTTTTGTTTTGTTTGTTTACTTACGTAATATTAAACTGCATTTGATTGAGATCTTATCCATATGAGATAATAAAGGTTTCTCTGAATACAGCTGTAGAGATACTTAAATAGGCCAAGTGTACTTCGCTCTACGCTGGGAAAAATATCTAAGCTATTGGTAAACTCTTGTGCACAATGCTGTTCAAATACATATTCTTATCCAATTTCTTCTAATGTTCGGAAATTCTAAAACCATTTATTATAATTTTGAAGATTAGATAATTGCATTCTATGCTATCCTTGTTTATCTCGAGATAGGTGAAAAACTCATTCTCGTATAAAAATACCGTGAAATAAGGATGTTTGCCTTTTTGACATGCTATTAATTGTAAATGAAGTCTTTACGTGTAGTCATCTACATTCCTGAGCGCTCCACCTCTCATGAATACAAAGAAGATAATTGTTATAGAATAGTTACACATTTTTTACAAATTATCACAAACGTCATCAATGAAAAACTTAGGAATTCTAAGACCGCTGTTCTTTCCCTACCACTTACCTAGGCAGGGGAAGTAAATTCCACTTAAAAATTCGATATCGGGATTCTACTGGAAATACAGATTTAAGGTACCCCGAAACGAAAATAAAATATGTTTTATAGGAAGTTCTTTCCCTCTCTCAGCAACACTGATAACCGAGGTTGTAAGATACCGACGAGTGAACGAGGTCTGCGGTTCAGATTCCGCCAGGACCGTCCTCCCTGAGGCTTTTTTCCAGTTTTCCTCAGCGTTCATAAACGGCAAATCCGGGAGATACCCTAACTTAGGCCTGTAACGTTTCGTTCCCAAATATATTTTCCCAGTTATAATTTCAATTCACGATCATCAGCAGTATAGGAATGTCTAATTTAAAGCCAGGACGGAAGGAAATAATGTTGAGCTGTCACTGGACATAGGCAGGGAGGTCGGAGATGACAAACCATCCCCCCCATCCCTCGTAGTCTTTGGGTTTGCAGACAGCTCTGGAACCGGTTTTTACCTGCCTATCAGTGACCCTTAGCCTCTGTTAGCTACCCTCAATCTACAGGATGAGCCCAAAGACTCCGAATCGCCTGCGCAGTGTTTTTCCTGTCCGCGTCCTCGGCACTCGCCGTCTGGCGCTATCATAGAAGGGCGCGGATGAAACCATACAACATATTTAAAACTACTTTTAAAGGCTTTACTTACCAACTTTACGAAAGGAGATGCTGAAACTGGGCACCGTCGTTGTCCATACATTTTTCGTACCTCTTTAGGAAACTATCCATCATGGAATTTTTGGGGGAATTTTCCAAACGATGACCAATGTCGTCTAATGTTTCTTCGGTAAGAACCGAACGCCGTCTTTTAGATTCTTAGCCTGAACACTTTCTATGGCCTGAAATTTACTGTAAAGTTCATGGATTGTTGTACGGCCTGGAACTTTTACACCTGGAAATCTTTCTGCAAATCGTACTTTCATTTGGCGAGCTGACCGAGTTAACTCATACGAATCATAAATAAATACACTCTGTGCAGTAGAAAACATATACTGAGCCATAATATACTTTGTGACTAAGTACAGGACTAAATAAATAGCTCGTAATAACTGAACTACATCCCATCACTGTCAACTCAAAACTGCACTTCACATTGCAGAGCAAAACCACAACAGCGTGACTTTGTTTATAGCAGCAGTGCGTTATTATGTTTTTACCATATTTCCACACGCCCAGTGAAAATCACCGCGCAGCCAGTAATATTGTTCATAAAATACCCCTTTGGGGTAACTTAAAACATAAAGTGTGCAAGACAAACCCACACACCCTGGAAGAATTAAAACAAAATATCCGCCAGGAAATTTCCCAACGTGAATTACGGCGAGTGATGGATAGTTTCCTAAAGAGGTGCCAAAAACGTATGGACAACGGCGGTGGTCAGTTTCAACATCTCCTTTTCGTAAAGTTGGTAAGTAAAGCCTTTAAAAGTAGTTTTAAAAATGTTGTATGGTTTCTACCGCGCCTTTCTATGATAGCGGCAGACGGCAACGAGCACCGAGGACGCGGACAGGAAAAACACCGCGCATGCTGTTCGGAGTCTTTTGGCTCACTCTGTATTATCACTACAGAATTCTTTGTGGTATAATGGTTTCAGCGTGCATAACTTGAAGCCAAATGCTTTAGAATTCCTATTCCTGATCATCAGTGTCACCGTCTGTGATGCTGTATGAAGAGCAACATTATTCAGTTATTCTCTCTCTCTCTCTTACTGTGTGTATCTGTGTGTATAACTGTTCTCTGAAGTCAGTCTGTAGTGAACAGCTTAATTGCAAACGAAATGTCGAATAAATACCAATCTTGGTACACAAGTTTAACATCTTCCAAGAATACTATCTACACGAAGATAAGATAATACCCCCACCTCAAACTACCCTTTACATTTAAAGTATTTTGTTATCTTAGTATTTCTCAAAAATGACTGTAACAATTTTCATTAAAATGCCATATGCTTAAGATATTTGCATGACAAATAAAATGTATATTGTGATACAGCGGCTGTGGATCAAGATTATAGGGAGGTCGGCATCAGGCAGTCGGAGATAAACAAAGATAAGCCGCGGTCGCCCCCCCCATAAACATCAGAAGCGCTATCGGCAGATAACCGGAATCTTCTGGAGTTTCTTTCCTCCACCTTCAGATAATTCTACTGTCCATTCCAAACCAGAGTTCCCTCTGATGTAAACAGAAGCACGTGCTTCGGCTTGTCACGAACCCAAGAACACACTCTTACGCCAACGTAAATAGTTCCTTAATACATGTACTGTATTATGAAATATTAGAGCAGGAAAGGTATAGAACTGCACATTTTATTGCGGTTATCATAAGAACTCATCGTTAAAGGTAATGGAGATATACCAGCTGATAAGAGATTACAAAATATGATTTTCGCCTGCTATTGCGCTGACGCCGAGAGCATCTTGCTTGTTAATACCAACCAAATGCACCACTGCCACTCTCTTACATACACAAGAAATGCAGCAACGAATTCCCAGAGGTGCTATCTGAGTACCGAATAAACACTTTGCGTAACACAGGATATATGATAAGCGAAGTCATTCATAATACGCTAGCACGCATATGCTCAGCTCAGGTCAAATCTTGTGATTTAGTCAGTTCGTATTTGAGCTCACATGGCAGAGGAAGGTGCTTGTAGTGCGAATAAACTGTTCAAACACACAAGCGGGAAACAGTTAAAAAGTGGCTAAAAACAAACAATACTTAATATATATTTAACTCACTATTACAGAAATACCCGACACTTGCATTATTGCATATTACGAAACTAATATCGGATTTTACAGGCGTTTCAGTGAGAAGTGTAACGAAACCGATCATGGAATATAAACAGACATAATACAACATAGGAGAGGATCAAATGTGGGAACTTGTTTTAAGTGCGACAGTGCTGTGGAATTGTGGATAAGCTTGCCATTATTTTGGAGAGTAGTTCTGATTCTGATATGGCAACTGAGTCATCTTCGGAGGATTCGGATTTGGGTGTTACACTTTTGCCCGAGGATTGTGATTAACGTAAGCAAAATATTCATTGCCGCATACTTATAAAATCGATTGTTACCTCAGGTTGCATTTTGAACTATGATTCTCACGCAGGGCGCCTTTTTATAGATTAAATAGTGTTCAACAAGCACGTAGGAGGGGAACAAGCAGTCATTATGGGCGGGGATTGCGAACTACTTTCGCGCGGATAATACAAAGAGTATGTTTTCAGTGAAAGGCACTCTGGTTTGGAATGGGCAGTAGAATGCTGCCGAAGATTCCATTCGCTATATAAGCTAGCGTTCCCTTGAGAGGAGTCATTCGATAAGGAGTTAGCGAGTGCGTTTCTGACGCGACATCAAGTGCGGTTCTACAAGTGAGTCTGTGACGACAGCTGTTGACATGCAGTGAATGCTCTGCTGGAGAGATTGAAGAATTCTTGTATTCGACTTCCCAGTGAGTGAACCGTGCGGAGGAAGAAATGGCTACATCGTGCGTATTGCATTACGTCGCAACATCAAGAAGGAAAGTGAAGTGAAGTGACGGGGATATTGAACTAGTTCATATTAGTGAAGTGACAGTGTGAACTAAGTAAAGTTCCAGTGAAGTTAAACTGGATAAAAACAGTGAAGTGACATTGAGAATATTAGAGAAGTGACAGTCAAACACTGGACAAAGTCACAATACCTTGAATTTTTGTGCGGATACCTGTGAAATACGAGTATGCTTCATTCTAAATGAATTTTCTATAATTTTGTATAACTTGTAAACCGTAAGAGATAGGCTAAAACTTACTAAAAAAAGGTGTACATATAGGTAAAATACACAATTAAGCGTCATATGATATATAGCATTTCCCAGATATCTATTGTTATTGATTTGGATGTTCAAATACTTTATATTGAACTTGTAAATGCTAAGTCGCTATTCATTTTTTCTCTCGTGGTCATGCAGAGTTGATTTGGCGACCTGCTTTTCAAATATTTGACTCGCTTAAGTCTCCTGCATCCCTGTTGTACCTACAACAAAATGTGTTAATAAAATCATGTCTGCAAACATACTATCTCGTATATCTCGATTAACATGAAGTAGATAGAATAGTAGGCATTAGTAGGAATAGTTTGTACAAGAGTGGGTAGAGAAGATCAAGGGAATCAAACACATAAGATATTTTACATCTCATTTTCATTCTGAAGTTATGTTTCAAATGAAATGTATCATAATACGAGGGCGGATCGAAAAGTAACGCACAATATTTTTTTTTACAAAAAAGTTTAATAGTTAAAACAACAAAAAAGCACAAATGAACTTATACCTTTTACCTTCTTTTCGACATAGTCACCAAGTTTCTCAACGCATTTCTCCCATCGTGATACCAGTTTCAATATGCCCTGTTCGTAGAAGTCCGTTTCCTTGGAGTATAGCCATCTGCGGACTGCTGATTTCACTTCCGCATCTGTGCAAAGCGTTGGCCGGCCAGGAATTTGTTCATGGGACGAAGCAGATGAAAGTCCGATGGCGCAAGATCCGGACTGTATGCTGGATGCAGGAGCACCTAACCAAATTTGGTGATTTTCTGACGAACAGCAGCAGCAACATGGGCGCGAACATTGTCATGAAGAATTTTGACATCGTCATCATTCATGTTGTGGCGTTGTCACGACGCAACTTCACTAAAGCTTTCATGTAGGCTGGAGCATTCACAGTGGTCCCGTGTTCAGCAAAATCCACCAATACAACACCATGCATATCCCAGAACACCGCCACAAGCACTTTCCTAGCAGATTGGGTCACTGAATTTTTTCCTACTCACTGGGGAACCAGCATGTTTCCACTCCATACTTGCCTGCTTGGTTTCGGGCGTGTAGTGGTATACCCACGACTCATCACCAGTGACGATTCCTTTCCGAAAGTCATGCCCTTCTGCGGTGTACAGCGTTAGGTGACCCAAGCTCGTCATCATTCGCTCGCCCTTGTGGTTGTCTGTCAGGTTCTTAGGCACCCAGCGAGCATTAACTTTACGAAATTTCAACGTGTCAGGAACAATATCGTACACTGCAACATAGGAAATGTTAAACTTATGCAATAAGATTCGCAGTTGCACACGCCGGTCGTTCGAAATTGCCGCCTCAAAGCCTTTGACATTCTGCGGGGTTGTTGCCGGCCTCCCGGAGCGTGGCGAATCACTAATGTTCACACGGCCCTCTAGGAAGAATGCACACGGTCCATGCAATCATCCCCATACACGCCACGCATGTCCCTGTGAATATCACTCGGTTTATGCCCTTTGGCCCACAAATATCGAACCACACCTCTCTGCTCTTCACACGTGGACGACAGTAACATGCGCGCCATCTTTGTTGCGTAGCTCGCGCTTCTCTCGTTAGAGCTGCACAAGAAACAAGAAATACCTTATGTAGTGAAAACTTCAAACCATATCTGTGTGAAATTGCAACATTCCTGCTGCAATACCAAGGCGAAAAAAATTATTGTATGACGTATACTGAGCGGGATGGCTCAGGTGGTTACGTCTGTGGCCCGCTTTCGGGAGTCCTGGGTTCGATTCCCGTGGTCGAACTTCCTGATCCATGGGTTTTTTTAGAGGGTTTTCCCGGGTCGCCAGGTTAATGCTGGGAAGGATCATTACATTCCTCGAATTTCTTGTCCCTCCATTTCATATCCATACTCATTTCACTTCACCTTTCATCTGCTTGGTCTCTTCAATGGCTGCAAGTATCAGCGAGAAATCTCGGCGTGTGCATGGCAGAGGAAAAGAATGATCTAAGGAAACCGTCCTCCAGCCTGCGAGCTGTCTGCGGGTCCCGGACCCCCCAGGATAAGTGTAACCCTAAGGGGATAGGGGGGCCGGCTGCACCAGCCAGCACCCGGGGAGTTCAAATTTGTAAATGGCAGGGACCCTGCCTTCTGTCTGTCGTGGCTCCTTGTCCGGCCGCCCTCTGTCTCCTCTCACCCCTTCCCTCCCTTCCGGAGGCGACCCGTCAGGGCCCTAGGAATAAAATATCTACGTAGGTCGAGCTGCTAAGGTCCCTCCTTACGTAATACTATCCTATCCAATAATATAGTAATGAGATAGATACATACGAGTATATACACACTTTTTCACAGTAAAATGCCAAATTATTTACTCTAACTTCTGTATATAGGCTGTTGTATCCAAGCAGTTTTTGAGATTTATCGCACACTTGAATTTGTTCAGAGCTTTGGAAATTGCCAAATCAGTTCTAATTGACTTTTTCCCCTTTGTATTTCTTCAAAATGGAAGCGAGTGTATCGAATATGCGGCTTTCTGAACATTTTGGCTAAAATTATGGTTAATTAGTACTAAAATTATTATATTAACAGTTTTTTATTCCAACCTTCTGCAACGTTGTTAGTTCTGCGTCGTTCCTCGTAGGTACACCACCCGGTCGAAGAGGGGATATTGACGAGTCGTATACATACTGTGTAATGTTTTTGGGAAGCATTAGTTACTAATATCGCCTCTGTGCAATTTTCAATAAATTCCACCTCCGGGAATGTGTCTTTCCGCGCAACTATACTCTCAAACTCTACCCGCCTAAAGTTTGAACAAAGTGTAACATAGGCTGCCAGTCAACCGAGGAATTGCAAGAGTCACATAAGGGGTAAACGCGTTTTGACATGCCATACAAAACGTTTCGTAAGGCGGCACGATGGTAACAGTTCACATCCATGTTACTGATCCAATGAGATTACCAGCAGGACTTAATAGATGACGGGTCGTATGGTAGAAATGTCAAAAGCCGGCTTTGGTAAAATGAATAAAAAGTAATAAATCAAATAAGGAAACCTAGTAACCACAAATTCCAATTAACTTATTAACAAATTGAAGAGGGGAAAAATATAATGGGCCCAGTGACAAAGAAAAGAAAAAAAATCTGATGTGTTACACTCACATGACTTTCCCTACTTTTGCACAAAATATTTTTACACTCTTATTCTCCATCTACTTCATGTCAATCGAGATGTTAATCTTATTGCTAATTTTCTTGTAGATGCAAGGGGAATTGTTAGGCTTTAAGCTATAGTCAAATATTTTAAGAGCTGGTTGCTATGTGGAGTATTCCATTCTCTTTGCATTACCAGGAAAAAAAAATCTGATATGTTACACTCACATGACTTTCTCTACTCTTGTACAAACTATTTTTACAAACTCTTATTCTCCATCTATTTCATATTAATCGAGATAAACATTTGCAGAAACGATCTTTTGACATGCAAAGAGAATTACATTTTACACATAGCGACCAGTTCTAAAAATATTTGACTATCGCTTAAGGTGTACTATGTTCCCCTTGTTTTGTATTTGCAAGGGCAATATAGAAATACAGTAGCCTTTAAGCATAGACATATATCTTAATAGCTAGTTGCTAGGTGCAGCACCATTCTCTTTGCCACAGATTAACACTCTTTGCATATCCAAGACAAAAAAATGAATAACGAATTCCCATTTTAGAAAATAAGTATTGAAAAATTTAAGGGAATAACAAGCAATATCTCGAGAATGGTTCACTCAACAAAAAAAATGTATATGACATAAATTGTGTATTTTAACGCGATCTACATTTTTTGTGTAGTAAAATTTTGTCTATCTCTTATGGTTTACCAGTTATGCAAAAGTCGTTCACAATGGAGAATACTTTTGGAGACATTCCCAAAAAATTCAAGATATACATTTTATTTGTCATGAAAATATCTTAAACATATGATATTTTAATCAAAATCGTTAGAGCCATTTTGGAGTTATGCTGTTCACAGACACACACGCAGACAGACACACACACAGACATGTTTCAAAAAATGGTTTTTTTTTATTCAGGGGGTCTAAAAAAATGTATTTCCGGTGAAATCTCGGTATCGAATTTTTGGGTGGAATACAATACTTCCCCTACTTACTGTACGTAGTAGAGAAAGTAAAAATATTATAGTTAAATTTGGCTTAAAATAGGACACTGAAACAATAGATCTCTATGGCGGATAGGAATTGGAAGCAACCGCTGAAAAGTGGACAGCTGAAATAAGAAGTATTACTGTGAGTTCTTTTCTTGTTATTGTCCTTTTTAAAGGTCGTCTCTAACGCTCCCTATATGGCCTATAACCTTCGGAGGTTATCTCATTCCACCAAACAATGACTGGACCCATTTCTGAAATGGAGGCACTCAGCGGGCGGAATCCGTTGCCTCTGATGATAGGGTGATCAGGATGGCAGTGGAATGAGAAGACCTATAGCTTTTACCGTGGGCTCCGAACCACTTTGGACCTTGAGGATACTCCACGTGATCAACTCAGAGGTGACCGAACGGGATGGCTGGGGCGGTTACGTCTTTGGCCTGCATTCGGGAGGTCGTGAGTTCGATTTTTGTGGCCGATCTTCTCGACCCATGGGTTTTTTGGGGGCTTTCCCGGGTCGCCAGGCGAATGCTGAGAAGGATTCATACATCTCCCCCAGTTTCCTGTCCCATTTCATCTCCATTCTCATTTCACTTTTTCTCATCCGTTGGTCTCTTTCAGGGAGTGTCGGCGATGGTATTTCAGTGCAGCTTGGAAGGGGAAAAGGATGCTCTCTGTGAATCTTTCCGTCCCTCGGCTTTCGGGTGGTTGCTGGGGTTATCCGAACCCCCTTGAAGGGCGTTAGACCCCTCTGTGCGGAATGGGGTCTCCGGTCCGCCTGCCCATCTGCTGGAGTATCTCTATCTGGAAACTTAGGGACCCTGTCATTGCTGTGCCGTGACTCCTGGTTTCAGCCACCCGGTGTCTCCTCTCGCCTCATCCTTCCTCCCGGGGACGCCCTCCTCCCGTGGAGCATAGGTACAATATCAACCATGGATCAGTGCCGAGGCCTCTCCGTAGCCAATCCACTCCTAGTCAGAGGTGAAGGCGTGGATAAGGCCAACTTAAAATCGCCACCCAGAGGCGGGAATCGAATCTGGGACCCTCAATACGAGAGCTGGAAACGAAACCACTGCGCTACCACGACCTTCCTTTTTAAAGGTTATTATAAAATTTTATTTAAAGACACATAGTCTGATATACAAGTATTAATGTAGCTACATATGACCTGTTAGATATCTATGTGTAGGAATACTGGGGAAACTAGTAGTTTTACTTTTTAAAAATTAAATGTTCCCTATAAAAACTGTATATTGGGCATGAAAGACCGCAAATTTTGCTCAGAGACCTCTTTATCAGGTTGTTTTACGTGCCGTAAATCTACGACACGCGGCTTTACTTCCCTTCCAAAGGAAGCCATGCTAAGAATTTTACACCCGAAAAAAATTCATCCCACTCCGCGGGTTTGAACCCGCGAAATGTTTCGCTATTAATTTAATAAAACGGAAACTTAGTTATATATTCATGTAGTCTGTTAGCAAAATATAAATCCGACATTGTTCACATTTTTTGGCGTTCTCCTCAAAAATCCTGCTTTTTCCTCCAAACTTTGGTTTTGCCACTTAGGTCGTTATGTTTTTCCACTCCTCAGTTTATCTGAGGCAAAACTGAAAACTCATTGCGTATATCAAACTCAATCTGAAACTAATTAGTATGGATTGGGCGATGGTTAGAAACATTCGCTTTTGTTAGTGAGTGAAGTACTATACAGGTTGACTGTCTGATTCGTACAGCGTTTCATAAAGTACATACAGCATTTTCAAACAAGGCCCTTGGAGGCTTTGTCTCTTGTTTTGCCACAGATCTTCGCCTATGGCTCTTAGTAGAAATATAAAGCCGATTCTGGCGCACAGAGAGATGCCGACATCTGATAAAGGTTCTTTGTTCTATGCCGCTAGCCCCGCCCCCTCCCTTTGTGCGCTACTATTTACCGCCCTGGTCGCGTGCCGCTAGCTCCGCCCCCTTCCCTTTGTGCGCTGATCTAATGCCGACTGGGTCTGTGCCGGCAGGTCCTCCCCCCCTCCCCCTGTGGTCACGTGCCGGTGACCCGCCCCCTCCCTCCCCCATACGCGTGTCCTCCCTCCCCTTTGTGTTCTGGTTGGTTCCCTGTGGATAGGTGGGAGAGTGTGTATTGTTCCTATACGGTGACTACATTCCCGCCCCTCATTGTGACTTGTCTAAATCCCTGCCGTGTGATTGGTTTGGGGTAGGGGATGTGCCGCTCGGGGTGCGGGGTTATATGTGAGGGTTCTCGGTGCGTGACGTTGGCGGTGTGGGAATGCGATTCTCGATGCCTGCCGCACATCGGCAAATCGTTTGAGTACATAATTGCCTCAATCAATTAGGTAATGTGTGTTATTGAAAAAAGAATGCCCATAATATTACTACTAATGCAATTAAACGTTCCTCGTCAGTCAATTAAGTATTTTTGATTGATTAATTGAATCGCACGCACCTGACCGCCATCGTATATGTATAACTACGCTCACGGTCTTAACCTCTCTCCGGCAACAGCCCGACATGTAATGGAAAGCCCGCCAGCCGACTTCTGTCTGGTAATAACCCGTTTCACCCCCACTCCGCGACTGCGTGCGTGACGTCACTAACAAGCCTCGACATGTAGACTAGACCGGCTCCACTCTGTCGGCGTCGGTAAATCATGTTAAAACACGCTCGCCAAGGACTTTCCTTGGTATTCAAAAAACAGACTGATGGCTTCTGCCTGGAGGGTGAATAACAGGTCTCAACTTGCATTCCACCCCCTCCACCGCCGAGTGACGTCACCGTCTACAGTATATAAGGAACGCAGGCAGCCGGAGCGATCATTTATTGTTTTTTCAGTGTTCGTTCAGTGATAATCGAAATGGCTGGTGATCATCGTGCATCTGATGTGAATGATTACTGGAGCGAGTGCGGGGAAGATTATTTTCACTACGTATACTTCCATACCGAAACATGCAATGGTTTAATGCATTCAGTGTTGTGTACTCAACCGTCGCATCATGATCAGATGACTACACTGGAAGTGTGTACAGAGAGCTGTCCTGTTTATCGAGGAGCGAACATGTAAGTAATATACATATTTCTATAACTCGGTAATATATTGTACGCATGTTAAATGAAATCTAACTTGAAATTATTTCATTCTTTCAGTGAAAATCGCATGGGTGTTGATGTGGAGGATCTTAGCGATGTCGATGAAGTTGACAATGTCTTCGTCTCGAAACATCTAGCTAAATGTGATACAGAGTCGTGCACCGGATACATGCATTCTGTACTTTGTACTAACCCGGCCCAGCATGAACGCATGACATCCTTCTTCCTATGTAACGACAACTGCGAGGTCTACCAGCGGAGGAAGAGAAAACTCGAGTAAGTAGAAGAAATGTTAAATTACATATTCATTTACTGCTTCTAATGCTACTCTGTGTCTAACCTAAAAAATTAAATTATTACAGACTGCGAATGACTGCGCCTAAGGTACCCGTGCCAATAGAGGAGCTGGATCCTGAGAGACGCGATGTCGATATAGTGGAATATCCAATCGCAGAGCGCCATACACAGCCTATGGAGGAGGATGGCGCTCCACTACCCGACATTACTACTAGCCCTGATGATAAAGCAACGAGGATGCAGGAGTGGATAAATCAGACGACTCCAGATTGCTCGCCCGAGATACACACAGAATCGTGCAAGACCGTGAAGTGAGTATGACACTCTTTGATAATACTTTTTTGTGCGACAAGGGGAGAGGATTTTTCTAATATATGTATTTCTCTTTCAGACGTATGAAATCATTAACTAAACCTATTTCTAACATTGTTTTGAATATATGTTGCAGGGGTGTGAGGAGGGAGCGGAGAAAGAGACGGAACGAGGCCGGGGAGAAAAAGCAGAAGAGACGGTGTAAGAGGAGAATCCTCAACGATGCTCCTATGGTCTTCTTATTCATTGAAGATACCCCGGAGGAGCATGGAGAATCGATCACAGGCGCTTGATGACGTCAGCATCTCCCCCTCCCATTCCGTGAATATTGGACTATACTATGACACCCCCTCCCTCTACATAAACAGCGAAAGTGATAAATCATTTGTTTATATTACAAAATCAGACTGGGATATAATATCCAAAAACATTCCAATGATTGAAGATTACCTACGCCAAGAAAAAACGTTTGCGTGTGATGAATATTGTGACAATGTAATTTATGCATACAATATTATTGTATTTTTTGACCATTCAATTCATTTCATAAATACATGTTTAAATAATAATGTAATATCTTTAGACATTGAGGGTGTAAGGAACCTAAAACGGCTATTGCCCTATATTGAAAGACATTTGAATATTTTAAATGATTTCTGCAAGTCAGGAGCAACTAGTTTTTCAGGGAGTAGGAGGGGGAGAAGGAAAATGCTTGAAATGTATGCTAAAGTCAATAAAAGAGTGTTTTAGTATATGAATTCAATTTATTATTCATAAACTTATCCTAGTACATTCCTTTACAAAACCATTCACCCAAACATATACATAATTATATAAGTGCTTGCATCAAGTGAGAAAGAGGTTTGTAGGTAAATACTTTGTCATGTAGAACCAGGCAGTACAGTGACGTCTGGGCTGGTATATTTGCAGATGCTTGAATCTCGATTCTGATGTTCACAGCTCCATTTATAACCTCCTCGGGTTGGTGAGAACAGTCTATTACGAATAATGGTGCACGGTGAAGAAAATCCTTTCTCTTCAAGAGAGGGTAATTATCTCTTTCATAATAAGAACTTTGAAATTTACAGTACATTTCATATAGTGAAGCAAACTTTGAATTTTTAAAGTCCAAGTTCAAATCGTGGTAGGGGTAGCATTCACTGTTGAGGAATAGTCTCAAATTAGTAATGTTGCAGTGATCAAACTCGGAACTGTTCTTGCTATAATCACCCAATCTTGCAGTCTGCGCGCACACTATGATGAATCGTGGTTTCTCGAGCTTAGATGTTGTTGCTACATTCCAAGTGAAAGATCTTGTCTGGGGTACAGCAAGCTGGGTATGAAGATCCATAGATCGAAAGGCAAGGTGTAGAGGTTTATCAGACTTGACAATTTTTAGAATGTGAACTCTTTCAGCATCGGAAAGACGAATTACAGGCATCCTCCATTCGATTCTAGTTAACTTTACATTAGCTTCCTCTCCATTCGAACTCAGGACACAGTTTCTAGAATCTTTGGATCTTATGAGAATCAATTCAAACTTGCTGTTGAGTATAAGCTCCTTGTGGTCATCAGCAAATCCTAGGAGCATCGAGAGAGGGACTACAGCATTGAAAGCTCCATTCGTTGCGTGTACTATATCAACTTCTTCACCTGGATAGGCCCATCCAGCATTCAGCAACCGATTCGACTCCATAGGGTTGAGAGTCACATAATTTCGTATAGTTGTAGTAATTCCAGGATTCCTTGTTCTGTCTATAGTTGTAGCATTCATATCTAGACGTATCTCATCAAACATGAAGGCTATAGCATTATTAGCGAGCTTCGCTGTAGTAGGCGATCCATCTACCTTGGTGAGAGCACCTTCGATGTAGAGATAACACTTGTTAGGTAGCGTATACAAATCTTCAGCTTGGCATGGTATTCTAATTTCATCGTTTACATCCAGAGCGGACGTGTTGTATGGAAGAAAAATATGCTCCTCCTCCTTGGTGATCTTGTCGTCAAAGGCTGGAACTTCTGTCACGTTTAAGATATCCATTATAGCGTTCTGTAACCTAAACCCTCGAGGAACTTGCGGTTAGCACGTGTTAACTCCTCGGAAGCTGGAGAGGTAGTATGCCTCGAACGTGGTGTACGTCGTCTATTATAGTATTTGCGATGTCTTTTAAAATGTATTGCCATTGCGTCTTATGTGCAGTCTTGTAGTGATAACTTCGTTCCTGAAGTTGATAGCCTTTCCGTGTTGATCTACCACTCGAATAGTGATCTGGTCTATATAGTTTGTATCTATGACCGGTAAATATATCGGGTTCGAGGGTTCTTGAGAGATATGATAACCTGGTGGAACAGAAGGGAAAAACTCATAGAGCGAATGTCCACTTTTACCGTCAATGAAAGAGCCTGTTGCAATACTGCACTCCACACGTATGATACTCACTTTAAATATATTCACAAGATCGTCAGATTCAAACGCTTCTCCAGCAGGAATTATTTTAGTGTCTGTGAATCCTAGAAGCGAACCAATAGATCTAGCCTTAGAAAAGTCTATTGTATAAGGACATTTAATCTCAGCCTTCATTGTATTATTGTTAGGTCTTATAAAGAAGACTTCATCATTCAATCCTAGTTTATCCTTTAGGAATGCATTGATATCGGCAATCTCGTAGGTTCCATGCGGGATGACAATGGTTTCAGGTTTACCATTATGAATATAATGAAATCTATTATTACTTTCATCGACATTTGGTATTGAATAGAATGTTTCAAAATTCAAGAGAGCAATCTCATAATGGCCTGGAGGATCTAGCTGTAGAGGCGGGTTTAAATACGTTGAAATAACAGTGTCTGGCCCACTCACTGTAACTGTATAACTCATCTTGACGATGTAGCAGCTTCTAGGATAAAAGAAATTGCAAGCACAAGTGCCCGCAGATGACTGATTCGAAATTCTGGTATCTCCGTGTATTATAGTAGATTTTAACACCTTGTAGATATTTCTCAACCTCAGGAGGCGGTTTCAAATTGCCGAAACTATCAAAGTAGTATGCGACATCACCTTCTTTCCTTATAGCAACCCAGTGTGTTCCTTCATTATCGGAGGTATCGAGATTGGTAATAAGTCTCTCTTTGAAGTGTGGTTTTAAAGGAAGTTTGTCAATCATATAAACTCCTCTAAAATAAGGAATTTTTAAACGTTTAGCATAATATTCGAGGGCCACGTTACTTAGGGCTTCCTCCGGTATATGTACAATCCTCTTCCACCGTTTTTTGCCTTCTTCTTTAAACCCCTGCCTTTAGATCCTCTTTTTTTCAAGGACCTTGCTATTTTAGATGCAGTGGCTAAAGACGACATCAGTGGCATTGCAGGTAAGAATCCTCCTTTATTCCTCTTCTTACACCTTCTCTTTCGGAGTCCCTTTCCTCGTGTCTCCATCGCCTTGTTATGCCTCGCAACTTCTGCTAAATGCCTATCAGCAGCCTTTTTTTTATTGACTGCAGAGGCTATCTGAGCAGCGCCGCCTGCTGCAGCGCCTAAAGCAGCAATGATGGGTATCAATGGCAAGAACCCTCCTCTCTTCTTCTTCCTCTTTCCGGCTCCCAATGCAACCTTTCCCTTCATGATTGCAGTTACTAGACTTGCAGCTAACCTTTCACCAAAAGTTGAATCTGATGACTGCACCCGTTTCCAAGCCTTCTCTGCAAGAATTTTATCCGCTATTTGTCTTGAAGCGGTGTCCTTATTCTCAGCGTACGCGAGGTCGTGCTGTTTACAAGCTTCGTCTAATTGGTTAATTCCGGGGTCTCCTCTTTTTAGACGTTTTTCCAATTTAGTACCAGGCCCGCAATATCTATATCCAGGTAAGTGAGCTTCAAAGGGGAGCGAATTAATTATGGAATTAATAATTCCGGAGCCGCGCTTATACTGCAACGACCTACCTCTCTTAGCTCTCATGATATACTAAGCGAGTAATTGCATACATTAGCCCTTTTATATCATTGCAATCAGTCATTAACTACTTTACATCCGGTAATATATAAACATCGCACACGCATTTTATAAGTTAGTTGTTAACATGGAGCTTGTTAAGCAGCACTGCTCTCTACCTATTCAGGTATTAGACTTTGAAAGTGACTTTAGAAGCGATCGCCATGGCAAGTTATTTCCATCTAATGTCAGAGCTCTTATTTTAGGGAGCTCCAGTGCAGGGAAAACAAACGTATTACTCAATATGCTACTCCATGAGAATGGACTACGTTTTGAAAATTTGTATATTTATTCAAAGTCTCTCTATCAACCAAAGTACCAATACCTAATTAAAGTGCTCGGAAACATCGAAGGTATAGAAGTGAACACCTTCGAGAACGGAGATGATGTTTTGCATCCTTCTGAAGTCAAAGAAAATTCAATCTTTATATTTGATGACGTCATCACTGAAAAGCAGGAAAAGATAGCATCCTTTTACAGTATGGGTAGACATCGAAATGTCGACTCTGTATATCTAGTACAGTCCTATGCTAAAGTTCCAAAACATTTAATTCGCGATAATACAAACATGATAATACTCTTCAGACAAGACAATTTAAACTTAAAGCACATTTACGAAGATTATGTAAATACCGACATGACCTACAATGAATTTAAAGATCTATGTAAGAACGTTTGGGAGAGTTCTACAGAAGGAAGACCCTTTGTTGTGATAGTTCCTGAATTTCACATGAATGAGGGACGATATAGGAATGGTTTTGATGTATATATTAAGCTCGACAAAAAAGAAAATGATCATTCGTAGTTAACCATGAGTATCGACAGGTTCGGTTCTCAGAGAACTGGGCCAGTTAGAAGAGTGTTTGATCGTTTTATCATAAACAGAGATGTCAAAGGAAACTATCAATTCAAGAATAAGAGATTGTGCAATGTTCACGATCCTGAAGATAATCATGACGCCTCCAATAAGAATTATGTGGATGCTCTCGAAATTAGGATGCAAGATTTCTCTCAGCAAACTGCTAACAATGTTGAGGTTATGGTTAAGACCCTGATCGATGAATTGATTTCAAGATATATCCTCAAGAGATAAGGAAAATAACGTCGTGATCGATAAAGTTAGATTGAAGGTATTGCTAGATCCTGTTCACGATAATGATGTTGTGAATAAAAAGTTCATCGTTGGATATGTCAATTCACTCACGCAGTCGAGAGATGGTAATGGTAACATTATATTCGACAATAAGAGAATCATTGATATAGCGGATCCTCTCGGAGATACGGATGCTGTAAATAAAAGATATGCTAGAGCTATGATCATTAGGAAGTCGAACGAGACGCGACAGCAGTTAAACAGGTACTTACCAAAGGAAATCGAGATGCAAATAGGCAAGAAGCTGCTAGACATTACAGCAAATCTGAATAAAACTACGAGTAAAGTGGATACTCTAACAACCTCTACAAAAGACAGAGTGGATTCTGTAATGGACTCTATTAAACAAGTTACCGCAGAGCTTGATAGAGAAAAAACAAATCTTCAGAATCTTTGCAATCAGAAAATTAGTAATTTAGAAAAGTTAGCGATGAAGCGAGTTTCAGATTTAGAGGCTACAGTCAGACAGTTAAAGATAGAGGTTTTGAATACTCTCAAAACTGATTGCTGCAATGATAAACTTAAGAAAGTGGAGGATAATGTAAATATGATGATGGACGCCTACAAAACTAATATGCAGCAAATGACGAGTCTAGAAGAATCGGCCAGAAGCCAGTACGCTAATACGGCAATCTTTGCTGAAGCGTTCAAGACACATACACAGGAGCATAAGAAAGAAACCGAGCAACTGAGAACTTCGATAGAGATGTTAGCTAAGGCTATCGATACGTTGAGAACTCAAGCTGAAGGCAGACTATAAATTGAAGGTGATCGTCTATTTCCTCATCATTTGTAAGATGGATAGTGAAAGCATAAGACTTAAAGAGTCTGTAGCCGAGCATACCAGGGCTGTAAAAGAAAAACTGAGAGCTCTAAAAGGTCTCAGGTTTGAGACTCAGCATGTCATGTCCGAAGCTTTGAAGCCTGTAACCACCCCCCTCAAGGATATTTTGGACACTCAACGAGGGTTGCCGGTGAAGAACGTCAAGAATGAAGATGGTGATTCTACAAGTATTTCTACTTACCTTCAACACGTTCGCTCAAAAGACAAGGATCGTATTGATACATTGTTCGGCGTGAGATATCAGGATGGAAGTTATATGCTTGGAAATAAAGATATTCATTTTATAAATAATCAAATATTGATAGGTGATGAAACGTATGAGTCTACCGCCGGTTTGACGGAGCTCATCTTTAAGCGAACGCCTCAGATTTCTGCATACACTAGTGAAGACTTGGAGACATACGCTAAGATTATGAAAAGTACTTTTCTTCATAGAAGTGGTTACAGCAGACACGGTCGCTTGAAATCTGGTACATCGTATAAATACAAGAATATAATACGACCCTTGCTCAATACACATTCAGGTCTAGGACTGGCATGGAAGGAGCATAAGCCTGATAAGGAGGTTGACTACGTTTTCTGGAGAAATCCTAACACATTAGTGAATAGACTGAGGTTACTTATTGCTTCGAGGGACGCTGGTAATAATAGCCACACTCGAGAGATTGAGGAAATTATCCGGGAATTGAAAGCATCTAAAATTATAGCATGACCACCAAACAGAATATCGCCAGAGAACTTCACGGCTCGGCGAGGAGGAACTATTTACGACGGAAAATTATCAGCAAAGGTATGAATGATTTATTACAAATTGATTTGATTGAAATGGTACCCTATGCAAAAGTGAACAAAAATTTCAAATACATTCTGATCGCAATCAACTTTTACTCTAAAATGGCATATGCAAAACCCTTAAAGGATAAGGGTGGAGTTAATGTTGCAAAGGCTATGGAGGATATATTACAAGAAATGGACGTCCCTCCCCGGAATATTCAAAGTGACAACGGGAAAGAATTTTATAACAAGTTCTTTAAACGAATAATGTTTAAGTATAATATTAACCACTACAGCACCTATACCGATGTGAAGGCTGCGGCTGTTGAACGTTTAATTCGAACCTTGAAGAATATGATGTACCGCAAGTTTTTAGTCCAAGGCTCATACAAGTGGCTAGATCTTTTACCTAGAATCCTTGTAAAGTACAATGATACTTTTCATTCATCTATCCGCATGAAGCCTAATGAAGTGAAAAACAACGATCTTCTTCTGACTGTGTATAATTATAATCAAGACCGAAGAGAGAAGAAGGCTTCAAGGAAGTTTAGTGTTGGTGATTATGTCAGGATATCTAAACATAAAGGACATTTTGAAAAGGGTTATGAATCTAACTGGAGCGTTGAAATCTTCAAAGTATTTCGTGTGAATCGCACCAAGCCTACAACATACATACTAAAGGATAGGAATGGTGAAATCATAAAAGGTGGCTTTTATGGACATGAACTAAAAAAGACTAGCTATCCTAACACATATTTAGTAGAAAAGGTTATACGTAAACGTGGAAACAAAGTTCTTGTAAAGTGGTATGGTTTTGCAGATACTCAATGGATTGATATAAAGGATTTGGTGTAATGTATGAAGACTTAATAAAGACCAGTTGTTATGATAGTAAAATCACGAGTATTTTTTATTTTAAAAATCCTTCATATTTTCTCTTTTTTTGAGGGAAAATTAATATATAAAAACCCTCACATAGTTTAAATGGATATATACAACACATTATCAGAGGGAAAAATTAATATATAAAAACCCTCACACATACTTTAAATGGATATATACAACACATTATCAGAGGGAAAAATTAATATATAAAAACCCTCATACACACTTTAAATGAATATATACAATGACATTATCAGAGGGAAAACTTAATATATATAAAAACTCTCATACACACTTTAAATGAATATATACAATAACATCAGAGAGAAAAATTAATATATAAAAAACCTCACATACTTAAATGAATATATACAATGACATTATCAGAGGGAAAAATTAATATATAAAAACCCTCACACATACTTTAAGTGAATATATACAATGACATTATCAGAGGGAAAAATTAATATATAAAAACCCTCACACACACTTTAAATGAATATATACAATGACATTATCAGAGGGAAAAATTAATATATAAAAACCCTCACACACACTTTAAATGAATATATATACAATGACATTATCAGAGGGAAAAATTAATATATAAAAACCCTCACACACACTTTAAATGAATATATACAATGACATTATCAGAGGGAAAAATTAATATATAAAAACCCTCATACACAATTTAAATGAATATTTACAAAATCCAGATTGAAAAAACAAGATATCTTCAAATATTTACATATTTACAAGTTTAGGCACTAGCAATCACCAGGTCTAAGGGAATAATGGCCCCACGCTAGAGTCTTATAACTTCCCTCCATCAACTTCCTCTTATCGTCACCTCCCTTCAACGCCAATTTATTTGTCTCAATTGTTGTAATTTTGTGGTGTTTACTCCGAAATGTTTTTTGTATCGAATAAATTTTTAGGCTATGGTCTTTTAAACATTCAAAATAATGGCCGAAATCTATTTTATCCATGCCTGTCCTGGTGATGCCCTTAGCTTTCTTAATTGTCTGCCCTCCATATCTGTAGGCGTATAGCTTCGCTCTAATACCGACATACTCCTCCATAATCAAGCCACCCAATTCGTCCTTGAACAACCCAATCTTTTTCCTATTGGCTTGCTTAATGCCATATACATTATCCTTTTCGAAGTTTGAAGTGTCGAAATATTGAGGATTCTCCCTGATGAACTCATAGATATCAGAACTCGTTTCAAAAATAAACGAGTCTGTATCCATGTAATTCAGCAGCAAGTCTTTTAAATTCGGTTTCATGATATTGTAAAAGAAGTCATACATGATAAATTTTGAAATGTCCAAAATTGCGTGTCCTATGTAAATTGGTTTGTTCATATGTACTTCCTCTCTGCCCAGCTCGATTCCCACAAGATTTTCCTCAAAAATTATGGTGCGTAGGTAAGTGTTGCGTGCTATTAACTTCTTTGCCTGTTCCCATGTTCCAACTATTTTGAAATCCGTGTACTTTCTAACATTCTCTATAAATTTCCCATATACGGCGTTATTCATCTTTTTCCACAGGTTTTGGCCGAATTTTGACTTTTCTTGTGCTCTCTTCTCGGTGTTGACGTCGATATATGTCTTCAACCAGTTAGACTGGTCGTAGGACACCACTCTGTGAATATGTCTCACAGTTAGACCTTGCTCGATACACTGCTGCATCACCCTGTAGTGCAAGACATATTTGCTTTTCTGTTCTAATGTTGCAAGCAGTTTCTTGTATTGGCCGTTCGGTGGTATTGCGCTCTGTGGGCAGAAAGGAAGTTCGTTATGGGCGTCGTGGATATGGTCGGGGTATTCGATATCAACCTCTAGCACATATCCAGTCTCTGAATCTTCTTTGACTTCTGCAAAGTTTATGCCTTCAATTTCTTCTCTCGTGAGCCATTTCAGATTTTTGTATGGTAGGGCAGACACCATAGAAGCTCCATATAAGTTGTTTATGTCCCAATAGGACAGGTGTTTAACAGGAGCATGCTGGTCAAAGTTGGACATGTATCTGTGGTTAGCTTTAGTGTAGCCCTTCACCACTGTGCACAGTCCGCCTCTAATTCCCGACTCGAAAAATTCCAGCATGCTCTTGTCGGATATTAAGGAAAGTTTCGCCTTTGTTATCTTCAACATAGCGTCAAAGGCGAGTCCTGGTAATGTATAAAACCATGCTGGGTCAAGTTTATACATTCCCAGGATGAGATCTCGAAACTTTTCGAAAATATCCGCCAAGAGCAGTATATCTGTTTTCAGGTATAGGTCGCTGTATTCTCCGAGATTCCGGATATTAAAGACCTCCCAGACTTTTACAGCATGCCTGTATTCCTCTTCGGTAATGTGGCTGTCAGTGAGAGTACTGTAGAAGGCCTCCTTCGGTGGTAGAGAAGTTTCTTCTAGTACGGCAAGGCTTGAAACATAATCATATGGAAATATTCCCTTGCTCTTTGCCAGCTTAAAATGCTCCTCAACAGGATATTCTGCCCTTGTTATTTTAAAATCACTCTCCTCCAGCATGTCAGCCAGGCTGGACAGCTTGTCGTCAAGAAACTTAAAGCTGTCCAGAAACCTGAAGCTGATGTTCCTGTACCGTTTGCTAAACGCTATATACCTTTCACCACTTTGAGCGATGCACGATATAGGCTTATTATCATATGCCAGGCGTCTTATCAAGAAGTGGCTGTCATAATTAGATAGACAATGAAAAAAGATCGGTATGAAATCAGGGACCTTTCTATTCAAATTGCATCTATTATGAGCAGCACCTAGATATTCGCCTGTCACATGATCGTGATCCCTCACGCGCAAATCGCCCACAGTGAAAGCAGCAAGGCATATATGACACTCTGAGGCATTGTCAAAATTCTGTTGCTCTTCAAGGGTTAAATCCATAGGTTTAGGATTGGAATACACGTCGATGACGTCATTAGCAATTGATTTCAATTGTTTGATAAAGTCATCGACGGCATTTGGACCTCTAAAGAGAAAGAATTTTGACATTGACTCGTCATGCCTACATATCACCTTCAAGGCAATAGACATTGCTTCATGCTCTTGAACGGCTCGGGTCCAGCTCGAGCTGCTTGAGGGCTCGCAAGAGTGAACCTTCGCCAGAACAGATTCAATGTCTGCGTATATAACAAATGGTACAGGAACGCTCTTGGAGAATGCTTTAAATTCAAGGTATTCATCCTGTTGAGGCATTTTAAGCAGCTGGCATTTTCCACATCTTAATCGGTGCGTTTCCAAGGCCTTTTCATTGGTGCATCTCTTTAGACATGCCTCGCATGTCCACACTCTATGCCCATGTTTGGTGGCTTGACTGGATACAAGTCTGGACAAGTCTTTAATGAGACAGTAGTGGGACTTTTCCCCCTGCTCAATATATAACAGATTGGTATGGTGCTGCTTCTTTTCAGCTGTTTGGTATAGGGGAATAATGTTTTCATTCTCCTCCTCTATACCAAACACTGAAACGGATACTCCATTGTTCTGCTTTTCAAAGGACTCAATTTGATGGAAGGGCGTCGGAAATTCGATACCTTCATAATTGAATGCCTCGAAAAGCAGTTCCTTGGGGTATTTTGTGGTTCTCTGACTGTCGCGTTTAACAGGGTATTTAGAGGCTAGCATGCACCATGCAAAGCAGTAATTGTCTTTGTTCTGGATGTTTATGACTGCATGCTTTTTCGCAATTTTCTGTGGTAGTTCAATGTATGAACCCGCCTGTAAAGGGTCATAGTGTGTAAAGCCCATCACCAGGCTGAGTATCTTTACCAAGGACTTCGATGATGCTCCCCCCTCAAATTTAGAAATGTTTTCCAAAATATCCCCCGCAATTGAAGAGAAGATCTGATTGAGATCGCTTGACGGAAGAATCAATACAGGCTTAGAATTAAAGCCAGTGGAAAGACTCTTCTCTTCATCAGGTTTGCGGATTAAATATTCAAGTTCCAGGGAACAATGCATCTTTAATCCACTCCTGCTTTTCTGCAAGACGCTTTCCACTTCTTTAATAATAAGCTCTTTGCACTCATCTAAAAAGACTCTGGGGTCCAGTATTTCTAATGTATTTACTATTCTACTATTAAAAATACGTCCCTTGAATGCCGATTGGATGGTATTGCATTCCAGCCCCTGGCAATTACTAGCACTAACCTTGGCCTTTTTGATTGCAAGCTGCTCGCTCCCGTCCGATGGCTGCCCTCTCTTTCCATTCAAAGTTGTCGCATTACTGGATGATGATGAGGAGGAGGTTGACGGTGCAGCGGCTTCATTGTTTGCGGCTGAGGAGGTCGATGGTGCAGCGGTTTCATCGCCTGCGACTGAGGAGATCGATGGCGCAGCTGGTACAACTTCCTCCGGAATGTTGAATGATGAGGAGGCGGATGGTGCAGCGGACGAGTCTTCACCAATCTCTGGTGATGTCGACCCCTGTGTTGCTAGATCCATAGGCTGGCTTCCAAGGTCACCCAGATCATTTCCTGGAATAATAATAATAATAATATTAATAATAATAATATAGAATGTATAAAACAAGAAGTTCATAAAATGTGGAAAAAATTCTTACCGTTCAGTGGCTGCTGCATGTATGGGGCAGGGTCCCTCCACTGCTGATTTGATGCAGGGGATGTGTGTGGTGCAGATGGCGCGCAATGAACAATACCGCCTCCGAAATAAAGCCCACTTCCTGTAAATAATAGTAACAATATTAATAATAATAATAATATAGAATGTGTAAAAGAACTTCGTAAATGCTGATAAATTCTTACCGGCCGGCGGTTGCTGCATGTATGGGGCAGGGACCCTACCATACTGATTTGGTGCCAGGTGGGTCTGGAAGCCTGGAGGTGGCGGTGCAGCGGTCGCGAGGCCTACTGGTGCAACGGTCGCGAAGCCTGGAGGTACCGGTGCAGCGCTCGCATGTTGACCGATGCAGCCTCCGAAATAAAGTCCGCTTCCTGTAAATAATAGTAACAATATTAATAATAATATATAATGTGTAAAAGAAGTTCGTAAAATGCTGATAAATTCTTACCATTCGATGCTTGCTGCATGTATGGGGCCGGGACCCAACCATGCTGATTTGGAGCCAGGTAGGTCTGGAAGCCTGGAGGCTGCGGTGCAGTGGTCGCGAAGCCTACTGGTGCAACGGTCGCGAAGCCTGGAGGTACCGGTGCAGCGGTCGCCTGTTGAGCGATACCGCCTCCGAAATAAAGTCCATTTCCTGGAAAAAAATAAATAATAATAATAGTATAGCATGTTTAAGTACAGAGTTCTAAAGAATCTACACTCTATACGCGAAAAAAATACATGTTTTAAACACCCGTGTGAAAAATACATAGCATTCTGGGAGATCGATAGAGTTATGTGACTGCATATGGGTGAGAAACTCCCCTTAAATATATCCTTTTTCTCCTTATACAATCCAGAACTCTATGCTGTCGGAGGCATGCCTTTGTGTGCCAGAATCGACATTGTATGTCTACTATCATGTAATTTTTTTTAGTTACAAATGCTCGAATACCAGTCTGTAAATTCTTACCGTACGATTGTTGCTGTATGTACGGGCCAGAGCCACCTCCATAATGATTTGGAACCAGGAAGGTTTGGAAGCCTGGCGGTGCCTGTGCAGCGGTCGATGGATGGTCGATACCAAAATAAAGTCCATTTCCTGAAATAATAATATAGAATGTGTAAAAGAAGTTAATATGAATTGTTACATTACTTTTTAAAACACTGAAGAATGCTTACCATTCGACTGTTCGGATGCCTGAATCATTACGGCATTTGATGAGCGATCTTGCAGCCGGCGTTGGGTATCCTGCTGGAGCTGGATGTATGCTTCAGACATGTTAGCAGAACTGATTGCTGAAAACGCAATTAATTTACGCGTTAGATTTTTATTTATTAAAGAAACGATATATTATTAAGTTAATTTACTTTACTGCGAATACCTTATACAGGGAAAATGTCGATGTATTTTAAACACCTGAGAAATTTCTATTACAGATATAAATCACGTGTATTTCTCGACACAATCATGGAAAATATCTCTTTAACATGATGGAAACAGGCTGAAAGTTTTTACTAAATAAATGCGAGAGAGGAATGAAACATTCACAGTGAATGTTCGACCAGTGCATGCAAGCATGAAGTCTTCGGATCGATTACCGTCGGTTACCCCGGAAGAAATTTTTATACAGATCATTTTTTATTCGATTCGCAGGGTTTTCAAGTAATTGTGTTTCTCTAGAAAGGAATATAATTCACCCTGTGAAAACACGTATTTAAATATCCGGAATAATAATTACTCAACAATGTGAATACTTAACTAAACTGTTCACATTTTTTGGGAATTCGCGCAGTTAGCTATTAAATGCAGAATAAGCTTGCCTAAAATGAATACTTAACTAAACTGTTCACATTTCAGAAAATTCACTTGTCTAGCTATTCGCATATAAATGCCATGCATTAAAAACAAGAACGCGAATATAAGTTAAATGTAGAGAGAAATAATTTAACTTTTAAAAGTAAATGAAGTGTTTTGTTACAACTTACCAGACATGATGTTCGTTGAACTTTCACTTTGAATGAGAAAAGTTTGCAGAGACCTTAACTCGTTGATTTCAGCGGAGAAACTGTGAGAATTCCCGATGAAGCAACCTTTTTATAGTGTTCTTTTGCGATATAAAAAAATGTATGAGTGAAAGTTTAAGATATATAATACAGCAATTTTGATTGGCTACTCCGAAAATTCGAGAAGGAGAGGGAAATGCTAGCCTCGCACAGGGGCATTTCGTGAGCACGTCTAAACCTGTTAAGGGGAAATCCTTCGATCACGCCAGCGTTCCTTAAGGGGAATGTTTCTGCGTATGACGCTAGAAATAAAAATATATTTTATTTTTTACATGTACCATTAAAATTCATTGTTAATTATTGTTACATTACCAAAAAATAATCACAGAGTGAAAATAATGTATTATTTCTGTAGATATAATTGTCCTCGAACCAGCGACCTTTCGATTGTGAATAGATACGTTACAGATGTTTAAAAAACGTCTGATGCTATGTGATGGCTTTAGAATTCTATTCTCTATGCATTACCTCGGGAAAAACGAATAGCAAGTTACCATTTGAGAAAAGTTAAAAGTATTTGAAAATTTAAACCAATATCAAAAAAATCTGGTGTGTTACACTCACATGACTTTCTCTACTCTTGTACAAACTATTTTTTACAAACACTTATTCCCTATATGCTTCATGTTAATCGAGGTATCGAGATGTCAATGTTATTGGTAATTTTCATGTCGATACAAGGTGAATATGATAGGTTTTAAGCGATAGTCAAATTATTTTAACGCTGCTTGCTATGTGACGCCTCCCATTCTCTTTGCATGTCCATAACATAAAAACAAGAATAATGAATTTGAGAAAAAGTATAAGTATTGGAAGTTTTAAGGGAATAACAAGCAATATCTCGAAAACGATTCACTCAACAACAAGAATGTATATGTTATAAATTATGTATTTTAACGCGATCTCCATTTTTTTTGTGTAGTAAAATTTTGTCTATCTCTTATGGTTTATCAGTTTTGCAAAAGTCGTTCAGAATGAAGAATACTTTGGGTGTCATTCCCTGAAAATTCGAAATATACATTTCATTTCTCATTACAATATCTTAAACATTTAATATTTTATTCAATATCGTTAGATTACTTGAAATGAATTTTTGTGCGTGTATGTGTGTATTAAGTTTATATTAACATATTGGAATATTCGAAAAATATCTCTCGGATGGACGGGGTATTTAAAATCGCACTCGTCCTATGTTTACTAAGCCCAATCTTTTTAAAAATGGAATAAATTAAGAGTAACGAGGATTGTTTAGGCAATGCTCCATATTTCATTATTTAGAATTAAACAAATGCTATTAGTCGTAATAATCATACACATACGACAGCAAGCAAATGCGCGAGTCAATTCATATACAATTAATTAATAAAAAAATATTTAATTGTTTTCATCGATTAGCGAGAGTCTTATTTATTTTAATAACGTATGTAATATCTATCATTCTGAATACTTTTTATTCTTCATATTACTCTCGCCAAATCATATTTCTTTGTTTAACATTCCGAAAAAAATCAGTTTAATTTTTTGATATCATGTTTGCATTTCTTGTACGCGAGTATTTAAATAATGACAAAGATACAATCGAATGTTTAAGTACAGAATCTATACAGTATACGTTTAATTGAAAAAACTTAATCATTAATATTCTTCATGTAGAATTATATTAATTATCGGGAAAACATTTTTTGTGGTAAGCTTAAAACATGTCTAGACAGGGTGATGCAGCAGTGTATGATGGAATTTCTGGACAGAGGAAGCTCTTAAGAAAATCTTTTGTGCCGGTAATTGTTATTTACCCCGAGGGTCTGTGGTTTTTCAGAGCACTTAGCCTGTTTAATGAATTGGAAACGGGTGTTATTGTTCACTAAGAGCTCTATACAAGACCTTGTTTTTACATTCTTCTGACGAAAATTAATGTTGCGGAAGAGTTTGCCGTTGTCTGCTAATGGGTCTACATATGCATTCTTCAGGGGTGTACACCATATTTCTTTCAAGCAGTGTTCGCAAGTGAATAATTCGTTGAATTTCTCAAAGTTCGCTACGTCTTTAGAAAGAACATTTAAAACGAATATAAAATTTATATTTGAAGTCTTCGTGCGTGTTACTTACAGGTACGCCTGTTTTGAATTGTAATTATTACTTCTCTCGTGTGAGAAGAGACATAGAGGGCTTTTATTTTTAACGTCAGTTGAAGCGTACTCCTATGTGCTGGATACCCCTAGCCATTAAGAGCAGGTAGTGGGGAAAACCCACGCGTCCTGGTTTAACCGCCTCTCATGATGGACGGGGCATTGCTGTCACATTGCGTCTTGTTTTTTCGTAAAGGGTTCTCGTGTTAACGTCTCATACAAGCTATTTGCAATTTCGCTTTAAGTTGCTTTTTAATTCATCTAAGCAATGTAATATTTTTTATAAACCCGCAATTCAAAAGAAGAATTAAACACACGTTATTAGCCGTAATAGTCATATACGCGTAATAATCGCGCATATACGATAACGAACAGTTGCGCGCGATTCAATTACATTAATCAATCAAAAAAACTTAATTGTTTTTAATCGATAGAGTGCGTCGTTTCATTAGAAGTGAGATATTCATGGTAGATGAATAATTGGGTGAGATATCTCTAGGTGCGCGAGTCAATTACATTAATTATTAAAAATATTTAATTGTATTCATCGATCAGTGAGAGCCTTATTTATTTTTCATTTATTTCATAATCAATTCCCCCGGAGCCAACATGAACGCACTTCGCATGTTAAACGAGTATTATTTAAATAAAATGTTAATTCACCTTTATTTTTTTTCCAGAATCATATTTCGCAGAATTATATAGAGTTAAGATGGCCGTCTTGCACCCATAATGAGTTTAAATATGGTGAATTCACAACTTTCGGATATGACCGCCAGGGGCGCTGTGAGCAAACACTCGCTGGAGTTTCACTCATATTACCACTTGGTGCGCTAGTGTAGCTGGCGAACTGAAACGCAAGTGGAGGGGATGCGCTAGTTGACTCGCCCGTGGAAGTATCGGAGCCAGTCATTCCGGCGAAACGTCTCGCAGTGGAAGGTTGCGGTCGGTGTTCCACCGCAATTATCACGCGATAACGAGTGTTACGTCAAGTCTGTCCTTTCATCTATGTGTTGTAATATTCTTATAAATCCAAAATATATTTTCCCTCAAAAGTAGAATTAAATAAATGTTATTACTCGTAATAATTATACACATGCTACCACACATATACGATAACGAACAGTTGCGCGCGAGTCAATTAATCATTCAAAAAATACTTAAATGTATTCATCAACCGACTAGCCGCGTTTCATTGCAATAGTAGTAATATAAGGGGGGTTTAGGACAAGGTGTGCGCGATTCAATCAAAAATACTTAATTGCTCGACGAACAGCGTTTAATTGCATTAGTAGTAATATGATGGGCATTCTTTTTTCAATAACACACATTACCTAATTGATTGAGGCAATTATGTACTCAAACGATTTGCCGATGTGCGGCAGGCATCGAGAATCGCATTCCCACACCGCCAACGTCACGCACCGAGAACCCTCACATATAACCCCGCACCCCGAGCGGCACATCCCCTACCCCAAACCAATCACACGGCAGGGATTTAGACAAGTCACAATGAGGGGCGGGAATGTAGTCACCGTATAGGAACAATACACACTCTCCCACCTATCCACAGGGAACCAACCAGAACACAAAGGGGAGGGAGGACACGCGTATGGGGGAGGGAGGGGGCGGGTCACCGGCACGTGACCACAGGGGGAGGGGGGGAGGACCTGCCGGCACAGACCCAGTCGGCATTAGATCAGCGCACAAAGGGAAGGGGGCGGAGCTAGCGGCACGCGACCAGGGCGGTAAATAGTAGCGCACAAAGGGAGGGGGCGGGGCTAGCGGCATAGAACAAAGAACCTTTATCAGATGTCGGCATCTCTCTGTGCGCCAGAATCGGCTTTATATTTCTACTGCTCTTCGTAACCTGAGTTCAAAAGTCAGTCTTATCCAATATTTTCTAAACCTCCCAACACCAAGAATTTCAATAAAAGTGCTATTGAGATTGACCTTTGAAGATACATACTTTGCATTGAAATGTTGTTAGGGAAGAATTGCATTCTACCCAAAAATTCGATACCGAGATTTCACAGGAAATACATGTTTTGACGTGCACTGAATGCATATAAAGCATTTTTGGAAACATTTCCGTGTATGTGTCTGTGTGTGTCTGTCTGTGAACAGCATAACTCAGAAACGAACAGTCGGATAAACACCAAACTTGGTATTTAGGTTCAGTATCTTCCAGATATGCCACACGAAGGTTTTCAAGAAAATCCCCCCAACCCAGATTACCCTTTATATGGAACATTTTTCGAAAATTTTAATTTTCTCAGAAATGGCTCTAACGATTTTGATTAAAATATCATATGTTTAAGGTACTTTCATGACAAATAAAATGTATATCTTCAATATTCTGGGAATGTCTCTAAAAGTATTCTTCATTGTGAACGACTTTTGCATAACTGGTAAACCATAAGAGATAGACAAAAGTTTACTACACAAAAAATGTAGTTCGCGTTAAAATACACAATTTATGTCATACATTTTTTTTTATTGAGTGAACCATTTTAGAGATATTTCTTGTTATACCCTTAAATTTTCCAATACTTATACTTTTTCTCAAATGGGAATTCGTTATTCATTTTTACTTTCTCTACTACGTATAGTAAGTAGGGGAAGTATTGTATTTCAACCAAAAGTTCGATACCGAGATTTCACCGGAAATACATGTTTTTAGACTCCCTGAATCCAAAAAAAGCATTTTTGGAAACATGTCCGTGAGTGTGTCTGTGAACAGTATAACTCAGAAACGAACAGTCGGATAAACACCAAATTTGGTATTTAGGTTCAGTATCTTCCAGAGATGCGACACGAAGGTTTTCAAGAAAGTCCCCCTACCCCAGATTACCCTTTACATGGAACATTTTTCGAAAATTTTAATTTTCTCTAAAATGGCTCTAACGATTTTGATTAAAATATCATATGTTTAAGGTACGTTCATTACAAATAAAATGTAATCTTGAATTTTCTGGGAATGCCTCCAAAAGTATTCTTCATTGTGACTGACTTTTGCATAACTGTTAAACCAGAAGAGATAGACAAAATTTTACTACACAAACAATGTAGATCGCGTTAAAATACGCAATTTATGTGATATACATTTTTTTGAGTGTTCATTTTCGAGATATTGCTTGTTATTCCCTTAAATTTTCCAATACTTACACTTTTTCTCAAATGGAAATTCGTTATTCATTTTTTTGTCTTGGAAATGCAAAGAGATTGGGATACTCCACATAGCAACCAGCTCTTAAAATATTTTACTATAGCTTAAAGCCTACCAATTCCCCTTGCATCTACAAGAAAATTAGCAATAAGATTAACATCTCGATATCTCGATTAACATGAAGCATATGCAGAATAAGCGTTTGTAAAAGTAGTTTTTACAAGAGTAGAGAAAGTCATGTGAGTGTAACACACATGATTTTTTTATATCCTGGACATGCAAAGAGAATGGAATGCGCCACATAGCAACCGGCTCTTAAATGATTTGACTATCGCTTAAAGTCTACCAATTCCCCTTGCACCTACAAGAAAATTAGCAATAAGATTAAAATCTCGATTAACATGAAACATATGGAGAATAAGCGTTTGTAAAAATAGTTTGTACAAGAGTAGAGAAAGTCATGTGGGTGTAACACATCAGATTTTTCATTTTTTTTTGTCTTGGATATGCAAAGAGTATTAATCTGTGGCAAAGAGAATGGTGCTGCACATAGCCACCAGCTATTAAGAGATATGTCTATGCTTAAAGGCTCCTGTATTTCTATATTGCCCTTGCAAATACAAAACAAGGGGAACATAGTAGACCTTAAGCGATAGTCAAATATTTTTAGAACTGGTCGCTATGTGTAAAATTATATTTTCCAACATGACATTTCTGCTGGTGTGTATGAAATCCTTTTCTCTGACATAAGCCTATATATGCAGTTTTGCCGGATGAAACAATACGAAGTGAAAATCAGTGATTTTCAAAAAGGCCTGTCTACTCTATGCACAAAGCGTAATCTACTGAAGTAGAAAGCGCAACCCTTTGTAACATTTGGTTAGATTGTTAACACATAAACATTTAGCAATAGTTTTTAATTATGGTATAATGATTTTTTTTATGTCCTGGACATGCAAATAGAATGGAATGCTCTACATAGCAACCAACTCTTAAAAGATTTGACTATCGCTCAAAGCCTCCATATTCCCCTTGCATCTACAAGAAAATTAGCAATAAGATAGTTTCTGCAAATGTTTATCTCGATTAACATGAAGTAGATGGAGAATAAGTGTTTGTACAAGAGTAGAGAAAGACATGTGAGTGTTGCACATCAGATTTTTTATACGTTAAGTGCTTCAGGCGCATAAACATATTATATGCTATATCAGGAAGAATCAGACTTTATTTTAGTAAAAATGTGGTCATTTCACACTTCCTAGTTACATTGAGAAAGGTTTGTAATTATTATTATTATTATTATTATTATTAAATCATAACATACACTGAAATGTGTCAAATACTAACTTTCGTTATTTTTCTCGTTAAACTATGATTGCGTTTAGTGAAGAGAACACTTGGAAGAGAATACATTTTGCATTCAGACATACTCATGTGCTCGCCAATAGGAACCTCACCTTTTGCACTGCTGTACCTTGTCTATTCTCTTAACCTGCTGCTATTCGGCCATATTACTTGAATTTTATTACTTTCTCTACTACGTACAGTAAGTAGGGGAAGTATTGCACTCCACCCAAAAATTCGATACCTGGAAATACATGTTTTGAGGTGCCCTGAATGCAAATAAAGCATTTTTGGAAACACCTCCGTTTGTGTCTGTCTGTGAGCAGCATAACTCAAAAGGAAAAGTCGGATAAATACTAAACTTGGTATTTGTTTGGTATCTTCCAAGGGCACGAATATTTTCCAGAAAATCCCCCCTAACCCAGACTATCCTTTACATGGAACATTTTTCGAAAATTTTGATTTTCTAAAAAATGGCTTTAACGATTATGATTAAAATACAATATATTCAAGATGTTTACATGACATATAAAATGTATATCTTGAATTTTCGGGGAATAGCCTATGAAGTCCTCTTCATTCGCAGGGAATTTTGTATAATCGTGTATAACTGACGAACGTTAAGTGATAGACGAAAACGTATCTGATGTACAAAAATGTAGATTTGTTTAAAACACAATTTATTTAAAATAAGTTTCTTTTGTGGAATAAGCCATTTCTGAGATATCCGTTATTAAAGGTTCGAATTGCTCATTTGTTGGTCATTCTCTTAAAGTCCTTTCAAGATTCAGTTGTTTCTCGCGATTGCATGGAAACAGTATGGAATTTTAAGGCCGGCATATAGCGCCCAGTTCTTAAAATTTGACTGTCGCTGTTCCCTTTGTACCTCTTAACGAACTATTTCTGCAAAGTGTAGTAGATAGAAAAATGAGCTTTAGTAAGCATACTTTATGTACCCATTAATAAACGATAATAGAGAAAGTCATGTGAATGTATCACATCAGATTTTTCCTATAGCAAAGTTATGGATGTTTTATGGCTTTCCATGTACTAAGAATTAAATGCGAATGAAGAGGTCTTTAACGACTAGAGTAAATAGCTATTTAGAGAACATTCAAGACGTACACTGTGTTGGACATGTCAGTATCTCAGATTTTAATCGAAATTGCTATAGTTATTTTTAAGAAAATAAAAAATAAGGAATTATTTTACATGTAAAGGGTGTTAGAGCAAGGGGATGGAAACCTTCGTCTTGGGTGCTTAAAATATGTTTGATTAAAATTCGAAAGTTGAGGTTTATGAGACTTTTCGTCATGTACTTCCAATGAAATCGGATATCGAATACTTCGATTGAATGTAATAAATTAATAATAGTTCCTTTTCCCTAGGTAAGCCTTAAATAAGTAAAAAGTCCTAATTAGACACCCGGAAGATTCTCGACCCACGAATTCACGTAAGCATTAAATCCTGTAGAAAACATCGTACGAAGCATTTTTACGGCAATAAGTAGGTGTGTGGAATGCTTTTCTACTAGCGAATTACCTGTGAATTTTCTAAAATTTGTCTGTATTCGCTAACCTTTACCATTGTTCTAAAAAAAATAATAAAAAAACTATTAAATTTACCGGTTAAAAAATAAAGCTGATTAAAATCAGTTGGAGTTTCGCTATGTTCATTGTGCCGCTGCTTTTTCTTTTGTTTTTATAATACTCAGGTGTTGGCGACAGTATCGGTAATTATGATAAAAATCTGATGTGTTACACTCACATGACTTTCTCTACTCTTGTACAAACTATTTTTACAAACGCTTATTCTCCATATGCTTCATGTTAATCGAGATATCGATATGTCAATCTTATTGGTAATTTTCTTGTAGATGAGTAGTTGTATATTGGGGCTTGTATATCAATTTATGGCTTTTTAATTGGCTTAATTGATTTAAATTGGTCTTTCATGGAAGCCCGACCTAAAGGACATGGGGTTTCTGTATCAATTTATGGCTTTTTAATTGGTTCACTTGGTTCAATTGGTCTTTCATGGAAGCCCGACACAAGTAGCATGAGTCTTCTGTATCAATTTATGGCTTTTTAATTGGTTCACTTGGTTCACTTGGTCTTTCATGTAAGCCCGACCTAAAGCACATGGGGTTTCTGTATCAATTTATGGCTTTTTAATTGGTTCAATTGGTCTTTCAGGCAAAGGGGACCTATAGTGCATGAGTCTTCTGGATCAAATTTATGGTTACTGGCGAGTTGACAGTTTGTCATTCCGGGCCACGTGGTGTCATTTACTTGAAGCATTTAAAGGCACCCTCCTCCTCGGCTTTGGGTGAGGGAGGTAATCAAAATAATGTATGCATTTCCAGTCAGCTATGAGACATGATTCACCCCTATAAAGTACACAGCGTTAATTCTAATCATATACATCAAATAAAACAATACAAGTTTCAATTTTTGTGGCGAACGCTCCTAACAACTGTAGATGTTTAAAAAAATCGAAAGGTTTAATTTTCACCATCCTACCGGGACTTGTTGCTTGTACGGGTCGATAACACGCTAGTGTTATCCTCTAAAATGCAACAGGAGGGTTCTGAAAGGGATCGTAGAATGGTTAGTATACGGTGTTCGCTAACTAAAGCACACCTCTTTATTACAATGAGAAATTTCGCAAATTAGAATCACGAGCGATGAAAAAATATTGGAATATTTAGCTTTAAAGGTTAACAAGCGTCACTCTGTACTTAAATACCCTGATAAGAACGCTAAACCTTCTGTAAGCGGTATAGAAGAATAAGAAATTCTGTATACCAATTTTTGGAGCACAGACTATACAGCCCCGCATGTTATTGCCTGGAGGGGGAGAACCCTCCTGGCAGTCTCCCCTTCTGTATACAATTTAGCGGCTATTGACTCACCCTTCGCATAAGCGGGGGATCTATTCACGCTATTGATTTTTTCCGTTAGCTTACCTCTCATATAAGGACCCTCACACCATTGTAAAAGTTCGCTTTATCTACGCCAGATACCAGAAGGTTACAGAACTAACATTTGTAATTCATATCTGGCACTATAGATGCCGGCAGAATCCGATCCGCTATTGATTTTTTCATTAAAACTACATGAGATTCAAACACATTAGCTAATTACAGTGTTACAAGCTGTATGTACAGTGAAATAAAAACGAATCGCATTTAAAAAAAATTCTCATATGTTACACTCACATGACTTTCTCTACTCTTGTACAAACTTTTCTTACAAATGCTTATTCTGCTTGATTTTACTAGCTGCAATAGGAATACGGTAGGCTTTAAGCATTAGTCAAATATTTTAAGAGCGGTTGCCATGTGATGCACTCCATTCTCTTTACATGCCTAAGACATAAAAAAATGAATAACGAATTCGAGAAAAAATATAATTATTGGGGAATTTAAAGGAATAACAAGCAATATCTCGAAAATAGTTCTCAATAAAACAGGGGGGCTCAAAACATAAATATCCGGTGAAGTCTCGTTATCGAATTTTCGGGTGGAATACCATACTTCCCTTACTTACTCTTGATAGTAGAGAAATTTAAAATACTTAGTTAAACAACGGGAAAGATGTCTTGTATCTTTTTCCCACGAGGTGTATGATTCATACAATAAACAGTAATTGAACAATGTCTTTGTTATTTAATTAACAGTACACCAAAAGGCAGACCATCTTTTACAGAATAACTTAAGTCATTTCCGGATCACATGTATGCTTTTTTAGAAAGAAATATCTAAATGATACCTTCATTCTAATGTAGGTTCAAAGGCATTAGTGGATTGATCATTTCCTGCACTATTTCAACAAGAGTACATAAAAAATATATTACGTAAAGATGATTCAGCGTTCGATTTCATACTGAACTAAAGCTTGAAACAAATATTCAGTTTTCAGAACGCTAAAGTACGATTGAAAAGGAATATATACGTTAAATCAACTTCCATTTCCACGTAACGGATTACGACAAAACTAGAAGAGAAAGACAAAAGTAGACTAGAAAATGAGAAAGCAAGCGCAAATAGTAGTAGTTATTTGGGGACTTTAGCTACTTTCAACTGCAACTTATTTTAACTCAAGCAACCTTAAGACAGGGCTTCTATTAGCTAATTTTATAATTAAATAAAACAATTAATGTTTGAAAATACTTCATTAACATACTAATTAACAAAAATTAACTTAACTCTGAATTTTTCGTTGAAACTCTGTAATCTGCTATAAAATAGCTTGCATAATATATAAAAAATACTCTTACGACATACAAAAAGCTTAACATACTTAAAGCTTAACCTCGAATGTCAACAACTGAAAAAAAATTGAAAAGCGGTAATATGCCAGAAAATGGAGTATAGAATATAGGGAAATTATCCTTTTCTTCATTCATCAAGTTTACATGCCTAAATGATTATTTCCAGACAAGACGCCAGTGAAGAAGAAATACCAGTTCAGCGCCTGCGCTGGTATTATTATCTACTTACTGGGAGGTATATCAACGGTCTCCACTTCAACTCCAGACATGGTCAAACTTTAATGTTTAAAACACTTCTGAGCTATGGCACTTAGACATGCTTGACAAGTGCATTAAATTTTACAGCACTAATTGGAATGTTCCGAATAACTAGGCAAGTGTCCCTATGATTTGTATCTCGGAATGGTAAAACATAAATGTTTAACTGCTAAACAACTGTGATACTCGCGTGGGATAATAATAATCCTACAGCATTATGTGGATATATTGGAGGGGGTTCTCAGGTATACGAGATCCAGATGGAGTTTTATCTTCGTTCTTTCTCTCTTTCTTGATGTACATACATACATACAGACATATCCACACACATACAGACATACACACAGCCAAACACCTCCCCAAAACACACTGCCAGGTACGAAGACTTACGAATATATCCGAACATACACATACATACCGACTCATTCACGCAGATAAATACTCACAAACAAGCAGACTCAGAGATACTCACACAGAAATCAAAACAAGCAGACTCAGAGATATACATACACACACATATACTTCCAAACATCAGGAATGAGCGAAGACCTTCGAGCACACTCGAATACATGTACAGGCAATATACACACAGGAACATACCAAACACCAACAGAGAGAGACGCTCTTACCTATAAGCATGGGGCGGCTCTGTTATAATATAGCTTCATATATGAGAGGCTCTGTCTTTAGATGATTGTATTGATTAATGTAGCGTTGAAGATGACGGGAATTGCGGGATTAGGGAGCTATGGTATTAATGGAGTTATGTGGTGGCGGTGGCGAATGTATAGAGTTACGGTGCTGATGGAGGCACGCGATGGTCATGGACGTATAAGTTAATGTACTTGTAAGTGTGAAGGATTATTTGTGATGGTGGTGATAGGAGGCGATGAGGATGGTTATATTGTCGGGAAGGCTTTTGGAAATGATGGCGGTGATGAGAGGTGGTGTTCATTGTTTCGCTGATGCTGATTCTTTTTTTGTGTGTAGAAGGGCACACATTCATTACGAAGAAATACACTAACACTGTAAAACATACCGAATTGTTGCGAGTAGCACAAAACTTTTATCAGTGTATAAAATGGTTTCAATGTCCTTACAACATCTTAGAATACTTATAAAGCTGCAAACGGTATCGAATTCCTTTTAAAGTGTTCAAAGTTCTCGATTTACGAGAACATTTAAGTGATGCATGGATCCAATGAAGCTAGGACAGGCTCTCCATTCAGCATATAAGAGACTTCACCTAGATTAGGCTAGGAGGGGTAAAGCCAAGATAGCGTATATTGTGTAAAGCCACTTTAGGTTAGACTGGCTGAGATTATGATAGGGGTCACAGATAATTAGAGGACGGGCCAGTTTATAGCTTTAAGTTATGATCGCTTGAATAGATGATGGGGGGGCTACTGACTAAGATTGAGACACGTTAACATGCACGTCATCGAGCTAGGCTAGCTAATAGCAGCCTGGACGTGAATCCTGCTTATACTATCTTAGGATAGGTTAGGATATTCAGTGCTAGCTAAGGACTGGCTTGTTGTTGGTCAGATTATAAGAAATGGTATCATATTAGGCTAGATAATTACTGGGCAGAATACATAACGCTAGGATAGTCTGGGAACAGGTAGAGTTAGGCTCGCACGATTGTCCGAGTTTGAAGAACAGGCTAGAATAGAATGTCTTAGGAATGGATTCGTCATGATTGTTATGGTTGGCTACGTTTCACGGTTAAGTTATGTACGTTAGTGGTTACGTTTAGTGGTTACGTTGATTACGTTTAGTGGTTATGTTGGTTACGTTTACTGGTTACGTTTAGTGGTTACGTTGGTTACGTTTAGTGGTTACGTTTACTGGTTACGTTGGTTACGTTTAGTGGTTACGTTTACTGGTTACGTTGGTTACGTTTAGTGGTTACGTTGGTTACGTTTTGGCTAGGTTGGACGATGCCAAGATAGATAACGAAAGGATCTTGCAGAGCAGGTAAGACAGGGATAGATTGGCTTAGGATGGTCGCTTGTGGCTAGGTTAGACTACTCCAAAATACCTAAAACTAACCAATTCAGGGATTGTGCCTATCGGTCTCACATGTTAAGTACTTAACATATAGAAGCTTACAAATTTAGAAAAAAAGGACTGCAAGTATATATATTTATTCTAATAATGGATAAGAAATGCTCATAAAGTATCAAAATCAGTGGAAAATACATTAACTCTTGAAATTAGAATAAATACTTGCTTTAATGCACTGACTTACAAATGAAATTCCACTCTCCATATTACAATAGCATCCTAAAAGCATGTCACAATACCTCACTCACATCTTAAAATACACTGAAAGAGGCTCAAATTCTCTTACCAGAAACTTTGAAAATAGCTGCAGCGCGCCTAAAGAACCCTCAGAATACTGTAAAGATCTGAGGCAATATCATGAACATAACAGCTCCTACTTATAAAACCGATCATAATTTTCCAAAAACCTGTGTCTAATAGCTCATAAACGCCAGCTAAATGCTCTACAGTTCCTATTCCAGTGGCTAAAATGCAAGCAAACATTTCTAAAAATACACTACAATGCCTGTTACAGGATGAAAAATATATTCGAAATACCTACATCAATCCCTCCGTCTGTATTTTGAAAGATACTTTAAAAAAACATCATAAAGCATATTCAAAATGTTCTGAAAATCTTAAAAAGATGCATCAATATCCTGAAAATGAATGCTACTACTTTAAGAAACATCTAAAATTCCCATTCAAGTATATAGGGATATCCTTAAAGCCTGTACTCATATCTAATTCCATAGGCTGGAATACCTTTAAAGAGTCATAAATATGCATATGAAAAACTTCGAAAAAATATAATTGGAAGTGTCACAATACCTTAAAAGAGCATAAAATGGCTCCACATAATCCAAAAACCCACTAATTCTAAAAGCCCTTCAGGACACTCTAATGACATAAAAATACACGCTACACTTCTAAAAAAGCCATTCAGGATCAGAACCATAAACAATACACATAAAAGTGTCAAGAGCATCTAAATACACTGTAAAATACGTAAAAATGCTAAAAAAAGACCCTTAACGATAGCATGAAATACATGGCGTAATTTCTAAAACCCTCGCACATAAATAGTTCACTGACAATACCATGAAGATAACTGCACCTCACTGTAAAAGAGTATCCTAGTGACCTATACAATACAGCTAAAATACCTGTCACTATTTATAAAACCCTTCAGCATACTCCAAAGACTTGGACTGACCTAATTAAAATACATTCTCTTGTCTATAGAACCATCAGATTAGGCTAAAATGCTCAAAATATGTGTATTAAACCTAAAATACACAAAGGATAAAATCTAAACATCAGGCTTTATTATGAATAGGGACAGAGGCTAGAAAGGCAAATCAAAAGAAACACTTAAGTCAATGGTGAAAATATCTTTATTGAGAATTATTATTATTTGATTTTACATTAAGCAAACACTAGAGCATTGAACAGAAGCAAACAAAATTTTAACACACTCATTTCATTCAAATGCGAAAGCTCTTTATTATACAGAGTTCAGTCTCAATCATGCTATAATCCCAGTGCTCTTCAATACTTGGATGATCTTATTAATCTCAATAGAAAAGTCGTTTTTACCAGCTTCATGCGACATCATTAACAGTCTTAGCTGGTGTACTAAGTCATTAGGATCTGTACAGGGATATAAAATCTCAATATTCGCCTTGGATACATCACCCACACTGGACGAGTTAACACTAAAATGTTTATTTTCACTCAGGTGATTATTCAGAGTTTCATCATCCAAAGACACTGCTCTTCTTACATCTAACATCCCTGGTCTTGAAGAGATTTCAGTAGCACTCAGGGGTGATCCAAGCGCTTCACAGCTTAACTCTAACATCCCTGGCCTTGAATAGATTTCAGCATCACTTACGGGAGTTCTAAGCACTGCACACTTCAATGATTCATTACTACATCTTTGCCGGTGTTGTTTAAGTCTTGAAATAGATCTGTTTTTTAAAATCCTACTGCACATACGACACTTGACAGAACGACTCTTCTCATGGGTAATATAGGAAAAATGAAGCTTTTCGTAAGCTGGCTGTATTTGAATGTCAATAAGGGAATCCATGCTTGTTTTAGAATATCATATACTGTATATGATTTCGAAGCTGCAGCCGCATATGTCATCAGGAGACTGTAGAATTATTTGCTTATTTCCTAATTTTATCGGTAATCTCACATCATTGATAACCATAAACCTTACAGTCAAGTTATATAAGAAACGGGACTATGACAGAATTCCACATTAATTGCAGCTACTCCATTAATTACATAAGCTCACCATGCATTAAATGAAGTCTACCCTTACTTGTAATATTGGAGGATATATGACGCAACCTCATTGAATATGTTAGCACTCGAATATGCAATGTTTCAAGACTAGAAGGTCACCCATACAGATCTTCCTATGAAGAACCATACTACAGGGAAAGTGAGCAGTACACAAGTTGAAGATTTCGAGACATGCTGAGGTCCCTAATGTTTCCAGGTTATAACATCTCACTTTACATGTCCCCCATGTAACGACTCATTCCACATAGCAAGAGGAGAGGAGAGTCAACGAGGATCAACCAAGCATTTAGAAGGTATTGGAAATACTTTGACTACATTAGAAGGTATTGGAAATACTTTGACTACATTAGAAGGTATTGGAAATACTTTGACTACATTAGAAGGTATTGGAAATACTTTGACTACATTAGAAGGTATTGGAAATACTTTGACTACATTAGAAGGTATTGGAAATACTTTGACTACATTAGAAGGTATTGGAAATACTTTGACTACATTAGAAGGTATTGGAAATACTTTGACTACATTAGAAGGTATGGAAATACTTTGACTACATTAGAAGGTATTGGAAATACTTTGACTGCATTAGAAGGTATTGGAAATACGTTGACTACATTAGAAGGTATGGAAATACTTTGACTACATTAGAAGGTATGGAAATATATTGGTTACATTAGAAGGTATGGAAATACTTTGACTACATTAGAAGGTATGGAAATATATTGCTTACATTTACAAGGTATGGGAATATTTTGGTTACTTTGTTAGGTATATGGTATTATCTTATTACATTTAAGGACTTCACAAAATGCTCGGTTGATCCTCGTTGACTCTCCTCTCCTCTTGCTATGTGGAATGAGTCGTTACATGGGGGACTTGTAAAGTGAGATGTTATAACCTGGAAGCATTAGGGACCTCAGCATGTCTCGAAATCTTCAACTTGTGTACTGCTCACTTTCCCTGTAGTATGGTTCTTCATAGGAAGATCTGTATGGGTGACCTTCTAGTCTTGAAACATTGCATATTCGAGTGCTAACATATTCAATGAGGTTGCGTCATATATCCTCCAATATTACAAGTAAGGGTAGACTTCATTTAATGCATGGTGAGCTTATGTAATTAATGGAGTAGCTGCAATTAATGTGGAATTCAGTCATAGTCCCGTTTCTTATATAACTTGACTGTAAGGTTTATGGTTATCAATGGTGTGAGATTACCGATAAAATTAGGAAATAAGCAAATAATTCTACAGTCTCCTGATGACATATGCGGCTGCAGCTTCGAAATCATATACAGTATATGATATTCTAAAACAAGCATGGATTCCCTTATTGACATTCAAATACAGCCAGCTTACGAAAAGCTTCATTTTTCCTATATTACCCATGAGAAGAGTCGTTCTGTCAAGTGTCGTATGTGCAGTAGGATTTTAAAAAACAGATCTATTTCAAGACTTAAACAACACCGGCAAAGATGTAGTAATGAATCATTGAAGTGTGCAGTGCTTAGAACTCCCGTAAGTGATGCTGAAATCTATTCAAGGCCAGGGATGTTAGAGTTAAGCTGTGAAGCGCTTGGATCACCCCTGAGTGCTACTGAAATCTCTTCAAGACCAGGGATGTTAGATGTAAGAAGAGCAGTGTCTTTGGATGATGAAACTCTGAATAATCACCTGAGTGAAAATAAACATTTTAGTGTTAACTCGTCCAGTGTGGGTGATGTATCCAAGGCGAATATTGAGATTTTATATCCCTGTACAGATCCTAATGACTTAGTACACCAGCTAAGACTGTTAATGATGTCGCATGAAGCTGGTAAAAACGACTTTTCTATTGAGATTAATAAGATCATCCAAGTATTGAAGAGCACTGGGATTATAGCATGATTGAGACTGAACTCTGTATAATAAAGAGCTTTCGCATTTGAATGAAATGAGTGTGTTAAAATTTTGTTTGCTTCTGTTCAATGCTCTAGTGTTTGCTTAATGTAAAATCAAATAATAATAATTCTCAATAAAGATATTTTCACCATTGACTTAAGTGTTTCTTTTGATTTGCCTTTCTAGCCTCTGTCCCTATTCATAATAAAGCCTGATGTTTAGATTTTATCCTTTGTGTATTTTAGGTTTAATACACATATTTTGAGCATTTTAGCCTAATCTGATGGTTCTATAGACAAGAGAATGTATTTTAATTAGGTCAGTCCAAGTCTTTGGAGTATGCTGAAGGGTTTTATAAATAGTGACAGGTATTTTAGCTGTATTGTATAGGTCACTAGGATACTCTTTTACAGTGAGGTGCAGTTATCTTCATGGTATTGTCAGTGAACTATTTATGTGCGAGGGTTTTAGAAATTACGCCATGTATTTCATGCTATCGTTAAGGGTCTTTTTTTAGCATTTTTACGTATTTTACAGTGTATTTAGATGCTCTTGACACTTTTATGTGTATTGTTTATGGTTCTGATCCTGAATGGCTTTTTTAGAAGTGTAGCGTGTATTTTTATGTCATTAGAGTGTCCTGAAGGGCTTTTAGAATTAGTGGGTTTTTAGATTATGTGGAGCCATTTTATGCTCTTTTAAGGTATTGTGACACTTCCAATTATATTTTTTCGAAGTTTTTCATATGCATATTTATGACTCTTTAAAGGTATTCCAGCCTATGGAATTAGATATGAGTACAGGCTTTAAGGATATCCCTATATACTTGAATGGGAATTTTAGATGTTTCTTAAAGTAGTAGCATTCATTTTCAGGATATTGATGCATCTTTTTAAGATTTTCAGAACATTTTGAATATGCTTTATGATGTTTTTTTAAAGTATCTTTCAAAATACAGACGGAGGGATTGATGTAGGTATTTCGAATATATTTTTCATCCTGTAACAGGCATTGTAGTGTATTTTTAGAAATGTTTGCTTGCATTTTAGCCACTGGAATAGGAACTGTAGAGCATTTAGCTGGCGTTTATGAGCTATTAGACACAGGTTTTTGGAAAATTATGATCGGTTTTATAAGTAGGAGCTGTTATGTTCATGATATTGCCTCAGATCTTTACAGTATTCTGAGGGTTCTTTAGGCGCGCTGCAGCTATTTTCAAAGTTTCTGGTAAGAGAATTTGAGCCTCTTTCAGTGTATTTTAAGATGTGAGTGAGGTATTGTGACATGCTTTTAGGATGCTATTGTAATATGGAGAGTGGAATTTCATTTGTAAGTCAGTGCATTAAAGCAAGTATTTATTCTAATTTCAAGAGTTAATGTATTTTCCACTGATTTTGATACTTTATGAGCATTTCTTATCCATTATTAGAATAAATATATATACTTGCAGTCCTTTTTTTCTAAATTTGTAAGCTTCTATATGTTAAGTACTTAACATGTGAGACCGATAGGCACAATCCCTGAATTGGTTAGTTTTAGGTATTTTGGAGTAGTCTAACCTAGCCACAAGCGACCATCCTAAGCCAATCTATCCCTGTCTTACCTGCTCTGCAAGATCCTTTCGTTATCTATCTTGGCATCGTCCAACCTAGCCAAAACGTAACCAACGTAACCACTAAACGTAACCAACGTAACCAGTAAACGTAACCAACGTAACCAGTAAACGTAACCAACGTAACCAGTAAACGTAACCACTAAACGTAACCAACGTAACCACTAAACGTAACCAGTAAACGTAACCAACATAACCACTAAACGTAATCAACGTAACCACTAAACGTAACCACTAACGTACATAACTTAACCGTGAAACGTAGCCAACCATAACAATCATGACGAATCCATTCCTAAGACATTCTATTCTAGCCTGTTCTTCAAACTCGGACAATCGTGCGAGCCTAACTCTACCTGTTCCCAGACTATCCTAGCGTTATGTATTCTGCCCAGTAATTATCTAGCCTAATATGATACCATTTCTTATAATCTGACCAACAACAAGCCAGTCCTTAGCTAGCACTGAATATCCTAACCTATCCTAAGATAGTATAAGCAGGATTCACGTCCAGGCTGCTATTAGCTAGCCTAGCTCGATGACGTGCATGTTAACGTGTCTCAATCTTAGTCAGTAGCCCCCCCATCATCTATTCAAGCGATCATAACTTAAAGCTATAAACTGGCCCGTCCTCTAATTATCTGTGACCCCTATCATAATCTCAGCCAGTCTAACCTAAAGTGGCTTTACACAATATACGCTATCTTGGCTTTACCCCTCCTAGCCTAATCTAGGTGAAGTCTCTTATATGCTGAATGGAGAGCCTGTCCTAGCTTCATTGGATCCATGCATCACTTAAATGTTCTCGTAAATCGAGAACTTTGAACACTTTAAAAGGAATTCGATACCGTTTGCAGCTTTATAAGTATTCTAAGATGTTGTAAGGACATTGAAACCATTTTATACACTGATAAAAGTTTTGTGCTACTCGCAACAATTCGGTATGTTTTACAGTGTTAGTGTATTTCTTCGTAATGAATGTGTGCCCTTCTACACACAAAAAAAGAATCAGCATCAGCGAAACAATGAACACCACCTCTCATCACCGCCATCATTTCCAAAAGCCTTCCCGACAATATAACCATCCTCATCGCCTCCTATCACCACCATCACAAATAATCCTTCACACTTACAAGTACATTAACTTATACGTCCATGACCATCGCGTGCCTCCATCAGCACCGTAACTCTGTACATTCGCCACCGCCACCACATAACTCCATTAATACCATAGCTCCCTAATCCCGCAATTCCCGTCATCTTCAACGCTACATTAATCAATACAATCATCTAAAGACAGAGCCTCTCATATATGAAGCTATATTATAACAGAGCCGCCCCATGCTTATAGGTAAGAGCGTCTCTCTCTGTTGGTGTTTGGTATGTTCCTGTGTGTATATTGCCTGTACATGTATTCGAGTGTGCTCGAAGGTCTTCGCTCATTCCTGATGTTTGGAAGTATATGTGTGTGTATGTATATCTCTGAGTCTGCTTGTTTTGATTTCTGTGTGAGTATCTCTGAGTCTGCTTGTTTGTGAGTATTTATCTGCGTGAATGAGTCGGTATGTATATGTTCGGATATATTCGTAAGTCTTCGTACCTGGCAGTGTGTTTTGGGGAGGTGTTTGGCTGTGTGTATGTCTGTATGTGTGTGGATATGTCTGTATGTATGTATGTACATCAAGAAAGAGAGAAAGAACGAAGATAAAACTCCATCTGGATCTCGTATACCTGAGAACCCCCTCCAATATATCCACATAATGCTGTAGGATTATTATTATCCCACGCGAGTATCACAGTTGTTTAGCAGTTAAACATTTATGTTTTACCATTCCGAGATACAAATCATAGGGACACTTGCCTAGTTATTCGGAACATTCCAATTAGTGCTGTAAAATTTAATGCACTTGTCAAGCATGTCTAAGTGCCATAGCTCAGAAGTGTTTTAAACATTAAAGTTTGACCATGTCTGGAGTTGAAGTGGAGACCGTTGATATACCTCCCAGTAAGTAGATAATAATACCAGCGCAGGCGCTGAACTGGTATTTCTTCTTCACTGGCGTCTTGTCTGGAAATAATCATTTAGGCATGTAAACTTGATGAATGAAGAAAAGGATAATTTCCCTATATTCTATACTCCATTTTCTGGCATATTACCGCTTTTCAATTTTTTTTTCAGTTGTTGACATTCGAGGTTAAGCTTTAAGTATGTTAAGCTTTTTGTATGTCGTAAGAGTATTTTTTATATATTATGCAAGCTATTTTATAGCAGATTACAGAGTTTCAACGAAAAATTCAGAGTTAAGTTAATTTTTGTTAATTAGTATGTTAATGAAGTATTTTCAAACATTAATTGTTTTATTTAATTATAAAATTAGCTAATAGAAGCCCTGTCTTAAGGTTGCTTGAGTTAAAATAAGTTGCAGTTGAAAGTAGCTAAAGTCCCCAAATAACTACTACTATTTGCGCTTGCTTTCTCATTTTCTAGTCTACTTTTGTCTTTCTCTTCTAGTTTTGTCGTAATCCGTTACGTGGAAATGGAAGTTGATTTAACGTATATATTCCTTTTCAATCGTACTTTAGCGTTCTGAAAACTGAATATTTGTTTCAAGCTTTAGTTCAGTATGAAATCGAACGCTGAATCATCTTTACGTAATATATTTTTTATGTACTCTTGTTGAAATAGTGCAGGAAATGATCAATCCACTAATGCCTTTGAACCTACATTAGAATGAAGGTATCATTTAGATATTTCTTTCTAAAAAAGCATACATGTGATCCGGAAATGACTTAAGTTATTCTGTAAAAGATGGTCTGCCTTTTGGTGTACTGTTAATTAAATAACAAAGACATTGTTCAATTACTGTTTATTGTATGAATCATACACCTCGTGGGAAAAAGATACAAGACATCTTTCCCGTTGTTTAACTAAGTATTTTAAATTTCTCTACTATCAAGAGTAAGTAAGGGAAGTATGGTATTCCACCCGAAAATTCGATAACGAGACTTCACCGGATATTTATGTTTTGAGCCCCCCTGTTTTATTGAGAACTATTTTCGAGATATTGCTTGTTATTCCTTTAAATTCCCCAATAATTATATTTTTTCTCGAATTCGTTATTCATTTTTTTATGTCTTAGGCATGTAAAGAGAATGGAGTGCATCACATGGCAACCGCTCTTAAAATATTTGACTAATGCTTAAAGCCTACCGTATTCCTATTGCAGCTAGTAAAATCAAGCAGAATAAGCATTTGTAAGAAAAGTTTGTACAAGAGTAGAGAAAGTCATGTGAGTGTAACATATGAGAATTTTTTTTAAATGCGATTCGTTTTTATTTCACTGTACATACAGCTTGTAACACTGTAATTAGCTAATGTGTTTGAATCTCATGTAGTTTTAATGAAAAAATCAATAGCGGATCGGATTCTGCCGGCATCTATAGTGCCAGATATGAATTACAAATGTTAGTTCTGTAACCTTCTGGCATCTGGCGTAGATAAAGCGAACTTTTACAATGGTGTGAGGGTCCTTATATGAGAGGTAAGCTAACGGAAAAAATCAATAGCGTGAATAGATCCCCCGCTTATGCGAAGGGTGAGTCAATAGCCGCTAAATTGTATACAGAAGGGGAGACTGCCAGGAGGGTTCTCCCCCTCCAGGCAATAACATGCGGGGCTGTATAGTCTGTGCTCCAAAAATTGGTATACAGAATTTCTTATTCTTCTATACCGCTTACAGAAGGTTTAGCGTTCTTATCAGGGTATTTAAGTACAGAGTGACGCTTGTTAACCTTTAAAGCTAAATATTCCAATATTTTTTCATCGCTCGTGATTCTAATTTGCGAAATTTCTCATTGTAATAAAGAGGTGTGCTTTAGTTAGCGAACACCGTATACTAACCATTCTAAGATCCCTTTCAGAACCCTCCTGTTGCATTTTAGAGGATAACACTAGCGTGTTATCGACCCGTACAAGCAACAAGTCCCGGTAGGATGGTGAAAATTAAACCTTTCGATTTTTTTAAACATCTACAGTTGTTAGGAGCGTTCGCCACAAAAATTGAAACTTGTATTGTTTTATTTGATGTATATGATTAGAATTAACGCTGTGTACTTTATAGGGGTGAATCATGTCTCATAGCTGACTGGAAATGCATACATTATTTTGATTACCTCCCTCACCCAAAGCCGAGGAGGAGGGTGCCTTTAAATGCTTCAAGTAAATGACACCACGTGGCCGGGAATGACAAACTGTCAACTCGCCAGTAACCATAAATTTGATCCAGAAGACTCATGCACTATAGGTCCCCTTTGCCTGAAAGACCAACTGAACCAATTAAAAAGCCATAAATTGATACAGAAACCCCATTTGCTTTAGGTCGGGCTTACATGAAAGACCAAGTGAACCAAGTGAACCAATTAAAAAGCTATAAATTGATACAGAAGACTCATGCTACTTGTGTCGGGCTTCCATGAAAGACCAATTGAACCAAGTGAACCAATTAAAAAGCCATAAATTGATACGAAACCCCATGTGCTTTAGGTCGGGCTTCCATGAAAGACCAATTTAAATGAATTAAGCCAATTAAAAAGCCATAAATTGATATAGAAGCCCCAATATACAACTACTTAGATGCAAGGGGAATATGGTAGGTTTTAAGCGATAGTCAAATATTTTAACGCTGGTTGCTATGTGGCGCATTCCATTCTCTTACATGTCCAGGACATAAAAAAATGAAAATCGAATTTGAGAAAAAGTAAAATATCTTAAACATATGATATTTTAATCAAAATCGTTAGAGCCATTTTTGAGAAAATTAAAATTTTCGAAAAATGTTCCATGTAAAGGGTAGTCTGGGGTGGGGGGATTTTCTTGAAAACCTTCGTGTCGCATCTCTGGAAGATACTGAACCTAAATACCAAGTTTGGTGTTTATCCGACTGTTCGTTTCTGAGTTATGCTGACGCACACGGACATGTTTCCAAAAATGCTTTTTTTGGATTCAGGGGGTCTCAAAACATGTATTTTCGGTGAAATCTCGGTATCGATTTTTTGGGTGGAATACAATACTTCCCCTACTTACTATACGTAGTAGAAAAAATAATAAGTATTGGAAAATTTAAGGGTATAACAAACAATATCTCGAAAACGGTTCACTCAACAAAAGAAATGTATATGACATAAATTGAGTATTTTAACGCGATCTACATTTTTTGTGTAGTAAAATTTTGTCTATCTGTTATGGTTTACCAGTTATGCAAAAGTCGTTCACAATGAAGAACACTTTGGGAGACATTCCCAGAAAATTCAAGATACACATTTCATTTCTCATGACAATATCTTATACATATGATATTTTAATCAAAATCGTTAGAGCTATTTTGAGAACACTAAAATTTTTGAGAAATGTTCCATGTAAAGGGTAGTCTGGGGTGGGGGGATTTTGTTGAAAACCTTCGTGTCGCATCTCTGGAAGATACTGAATCTAAATACCAAGTTTGGTGTTTATCCGACTGTTCGTTTCTGAGTTGTGCTGTTCACAGACACACACGGACATGTTTAAAAAACGCTTTTTTTGGATTCAGGGGGTCTCAAAACATGTATTTCCGGTGAAATCTCGGTATCGAATTTTTGGGTGGAATACAGTACTTCCCCTACTTATACGTAGTAGAGAAAGTAAAAATGTGATAAACAGATGAGAAAGTGACCATCATTCGGCTGCCTTCTGTTTGCCTGCTTTCGGCTTCTTTCGGTTCAGCCCGAGTTGCTCAACATTCGTTTACTATCAGTTTCACAGCGCATGCTATAAATGGTTAAAAAGCAATTTCTCCAATTTGAATTTTCCCTCAATTTTCAGAATTTTTTGCTGTAGCCCTCAAAAGCGTAAAACAGTTTTTTGTAGTTTGCATAGTTTGGTGAAGTCATGCCTCGTAAGTAGTTACAAAGTAATACTATCTACTTTAGATAGTGCTTTGCATTTCCGTTTAAGACCAACAGTAGATATAGAAAATAGTACCTTACAAGTTATTACCATTTTAATCACACTGCAGATAATGAACAAAACTGCTCTTTCTTTTAGCATTAATAGCCAATACCTGTTTTCAAGAAAAATAAAATAATTCATACATTTCTTCAATTTTACTCAAGAATTTCTTTTTCAATTTTACTCAAGAAACTTGCAGCTGTACTCACGAAGTTTCACCATAGCTTTCCAAGAATTTCAGGGCAATCTATGCACATATTTCCTGGGTTTCTCCTCTTGACGTATCTCGGGCCGGAGAAGGCCAGAACCTACTGGTTCATTTTCTTTTGAATGTTTTCCTGATTGGTATTGCACACCTAAAGTAAAGGATCCCTAGTGCTTGCTGGAAAGTATTTGTGGTGTTGCCTACAGGCAGAAAAGTAGTTCTTCAAATAGCATTACAGTGTGCAACAATAGCTGCAGGTGAGTAACGGAATCCGAGTCCAGAACAGAATTTCACTTTGAGACACCGTTAAACACTGTGAAAGTTTAGCGATCTTTGTTTCCATTAACATACTGAGAAAATGTGAATAATTGGATATTATTCTAAGAGGAAGGAATTGGTTGAGGGTTTGATTAATGCTCCACCTGAAAGAATTTCAGTTAATGCGAATTAACTTATTTTCCGTTCAATATCTGCACGTCAGAATAAAACTAATACTCGTTTACTCCTTATAGAGATGCGTATGTAAACAATGAGTGCATTATATAAACATTTAATGAACTAATTTATACGTTTCAAGGCTTAAACAAGGCTATTGGCCGGATGTACCGTGGTCGATCGAAAATGTAATGACGGATGATTCTGGATACAGGATGAAAATGTTACCAATTTTAAATAGAGATACTAGAGCTAATCATGGATCATAAAATCACATTTGTCTATGGTCAACTCAGTGATTCCGTTTCGCTAGCACGAAGGAAAACTTCCGTGAAATAACAAGGATGAAAATACAGGCATGGAAACTTGATAGGTGCTAAAGAGTGAATGCTTAAATACTGCATTTTGTTTCGTACTTAATATTTTTGTCATACAATACGGTGAACAAATGTATGAAACGAGTTGAGCTTAGAGTTACCAGACAATTGTCTACACAGGATAATGGAAAACCAGATAACTCGTTCCAACTGATTCGAACTCGTTACTTTTGGACTATAAGGAGACTTCCTCACTAACTCTACTTCTCGATAGTAGACAAGCTTCAGTTTTGTTCCATCGCTTGTAGAATCTTAATTTCTTCTATGTTGCCCTTCCCTAAAAGAAGTAGAAATCGAAATTAAGAATTTTCACATGATTTTCTCCATTCATTATCGTTTATTACTTTCTCTACTACGTATAGTAAGTAGGGGAAGTATTGTATTCCACCCAAAAATTCGATACCGAGATTTCACCGGAAATACATGTTTTGAGACCCCCTGAATCCAAAAAAAGCATTTTTGGAAACATCTCCGTGTGTGTGTCTGTGAACAGCATAACTCATAAACCAACAGTCGGATAAACACCAAACTTGCTATTTAGGTTTAGTATATTCCAGAGATGCGACACGAAGGTTTTCAAGAATATCCCCCACCCAAGATTACCCTTTACATGGAAGATTTTTCGACAGTCTTAATTTTCTCAAAAATGGCTATAACGATTTTGATTAAAATATCATATGTTTATAATATTTTCATGACAAATAAAATGTATATCTTGAATTTTCTGGGAATGTCTAAAAAAATATTCATTGTGAACGACTTTTGCATAAAAGGTAAACCATAAGAAATAGATAAACGTTTACTACACAAAAGATGTAGGTAGATCGCGTTAAAATACACAATTTATGTCATATACATTTTTGTTGTTGAGTGAACCATTTTCGAGATATTGCTTGTTATTCCCTTAAATTTTTCAATACTTATTTTCTCAAATGAGAATTCGTTATTCATTTTTTTGTCTTGGATATGCAAAGAGTATTAATCTGTGGCAAAGAGAATGGTGCTGCACCTAGCAACCAGCTATTAAGAGATATGTCGATGCTTAAAGGCTACTGTATTTTTATATTGCCCTTGCAAATACAAAACAAGGGGAACATAGTAGGCCTTAAGCGATAGTCAAATATATTTAGAACTGGTCCCTATGTGTAAAATGTAATTCTCTTTGCATGTCAAAAGATCGTTTCTGCATATGTTTATCTCGATTAACATGAAGTAGATGGAGAATAAGATTTTGTAAAAATAGTTTGTACAAGAGTAGAGAAAGTCGTGTGAGTGTAACACATCAGATTTTTACTTTCTCTACTACGTATAGTAAGTAGGGGAAGTATTGTATTCCAACCAAAAGTTCGATACCGAGATTTCACCGGAAATACACGTTTTGAGACCCCCTGAAACCAAAAAAGGCATTTTTGGAAACATGTCCGTGTGTGTGTCTGTGAACAGCATAACTCAGAAACGAACAGTCGGATAAACACCAAACTTGGTATTTGGGTTCAGTATCTTCCAAGGATGCGACACGAAGGTTTTCAAGAAAATCCCCCCACCCCAGAGTACCCTTTACATGGAAGATTTTTCGAAAATTTTAATTTTCTCAAAAATGGCTCTAACGATTTTGATTAAAATAGCATATGTATAAGATATTTTTATGACAAATAAAATGTATATCTTAAATTTCCTGGGAATGTCTCCAAAAGTATTCTTTATTGTGAACGACTTTTGCATAACTGGTAAACCATAAGAGATAGACAAAATTTTACTACACAAAAAATGTAGATCGCGTTAAAATACACAATGTATGTCATATACATTTTTTTTAGTTGAGTGAACCATTTTCGAGATATTGCTTGTTATTCCCTTAAATTTTTCAATACTTTCTCTAATGGGAATTCGTTATTCATTTTTTATCTTGTATATGCAAAGAGTATTAATCTGTGGGAAAGGGAATGGTGCTGCACCTAGCAACCAGCTATTAAGAGATATGTATGTGCTTAAAGGCTACTGTATTTTTATATTGCCCTTGTAAATATATATTCCCCTTACATTTACAAGAAAATTAGCTAGAGTCTGCAAATGTTTATCTCGATTAACATGAAGTAGATGGAGAATAAGCGTTTGTATAGATAGTTTGTACAAGAGTAGAGAAAATCATGTGAGTGTAACACATCAGATTTTTTTATGTTATGGAATGCAAAGAGAATGGAATGTGCCACATAGCAACCAGCGTTAAAATATTTGAGTATCGCTTAAAACCTACCATATTCCCCTTGCATCTACAAGAAAATTACCAATAAGATGGACATCTCGATATCTCGATTAACATGAAGCATATGGAGAATAAGCGTTTGTAAAAATAGTTTGTACAAGAGTAGAGTGAGTGTAACACATCATATTTTTACTTTCTCTACTACGTATAGTAAGTAGGGGAAGTATTGCATTCGACCCAAAAATTCGATACCGAGATTTCACCGGAAATACATGTTTTGAGACTCCCTGAATCCAAAAAAAGCATTTTTGGAAACATGTCCGTGTGTGTGTGTGTGTGTGTGTGTGTGTCTGTGTGTCTGTGTGTCTGTGAACAGCATAACTCAGAATCGAACAGTCGGATAAACACCAAACTTGGTATTTAGGTTCAGTATCTTCCAGAGAAGCGACACGAAGGTTTTCAAGAAAATTCCCCCACCCCAGACTACCCTTTACATGGAACATTTTTCGAAAATTTTAATTTTCTCAAAAATGGCTCTAACGATTTTGATTAAAATATCATATGTTTAAAGTATTTTCATAACAAATGAAATGTACATCTCGAATTTTCTGGGAATGTCTCCAAAAGTGTTCTTCCTTCTGAACGACTTTTGCATAACTGGTAAACCATAAGAGATAGACAAAATTTTACTGCACAAAAAATGTAGATCGCGTTACAATACACAATTTATGTCATATACATTTGTTTTGTTGAGTGAACCGTTTTCGAGATATTGCTTGTTATTCCCTTAAATTTTCCAATACTTTACTTTTTCTCAAATTCGTTACTCATTTTTTTATGTCCTGGACATGCAAAGAGAATGGAATGCGCCACATAGCAACCAGCTATAAAATATTTGACTATCGCTTAAAAGCTACCATGTTCCCCTTGCATCTACAAGAAAGTTACCAATAAGATTGACATCCCGATATCTCGGATTAATATGAAGCATATGGAGAATAGGCGTTTGTAAAAATAGATTGTACAAGAGTAGAGAAAGTCATGTGAGTGTAACACATCAGATTTTTTTTGTCTTGGATACGCAAAGAGTATTAATCTGTGGCAAAGGGAATGGTGCTGCACCTAGCAACCAGCTATTAAGAGATATGTATGTGCTTAAAGTCTACTGTATTTCTATATTGCTCTTGTAAATATACATTCCCCTTACATCTACAAGAAAATTAGCAATAAGACAGAGTCTGCAAATGTTTATCTCGATTAACTTGAAGTAGATGGAGAATAAGCATTGTAAAAATAGTTTGTACAAGAGTAGAGAAAGTCATGTGAGTGTAACTCATCAGATTTTTACTTTCTCTACTACGTATAGTAAGTAGGGGAAGTATTGCATTCCACCCAAAAATTCGATACCGAGATTTCGCCGGAAATACATGTTTTGAGACCTCGTGAATCCAAAAAAAGCATTTTTGGAAACATGTCCGTGTGTGTGTTGCTGTGTGTGTGTGTGTGTGTGTGTGTGTGTGTGTGTGTGTGTGTGTGTGTGAACAGCATAACTCAAAAACGAACAGTCGGATAAGCACCAAACTTGGTATTTAGGTTCAGTATCTTCCAGAGATGCGACACGAAGGTTTTCAAGAAAATCCCCCCACCCCAGACTACCCTTTACCTGGAAGATTTTTCGAAAATTTTAATTTTCTCAAAAATGGCACTAACGATTTTTATTAAAATATCATATGTTTAAGATAATGTCATGAGAAATGAAATGTATATCTCGAATTTTCTGGGAATGTCTCCAAAAGTGTTCTTCATTGTGAACGACTTTTGCATAACTGGTAAACCATAAGAGATAGGCAAAATTGTACTACACAAAAAATGTAGATCGCGTTAAAATACACAAGTTATGTCATATACATGTCTTTTGTTGAGTGGACCGTTTTCGAGATATTGCTTGTTATTTCCTTAAATTTTCCAATACTTATACTTTTTCTCAAATTCGTTATTCATTTTTTTATGTCCTGGACATGCAAAGAGAATGGAATGCGCCACATAGCAACCAGCGTTAAAATATTTGACTATCGCTTAAAAGCTACCATGTTCCCCTGAAGAAAATTACCAATAAGATTGACATCTCGATATCTCGATTAACATGAAGCATATGGAGAATAGGCGTTTGTAAAATTAGATTGTACAAGGGTAGAGAAAGTCATGTGAGTGTAACACATCAGATTTTTTACTTTCTCTACTACGTATAGTAAGTAGGGGAAGTATTGCATTCCACCCAAAAATTCGATACCGAGATTTCACTGGAAATACATGTTTTGAGACCTCCTGAATCCAAAAAAAGCATTTTTAGAAACATGTCCGTGTGTGTGTCTGTGTGTGTCTGTGTGTGTGTCTGTGTGTGTGTGTGTCTGTGTGTGTGTGTGTCTGTGAACAGCATAACTCAAAAACGAACAGTCGGATAAACACCAAACTTGGTATTTAGGTTCAGTATCTTCCAGAGATGCGACACGAAGGTTTTCAAGAAAATCCCCCCACCCCAGACTACCCTTTACATGGAACATTTTTCGAAAATTTTAATTTTCTCAAAAATGGCTCTAACGATTTTGATGAAAATATCATATGTGTAAGATACAGTCATGAGAAATGAAATGTATATCTCGAATTTTCTGGGAATGTCTCCAAAAGTATTCTTCATTGTGAACGACTTTTGCATAACTGGTAAACCATAAGAGATAGACAAAATTTTACTACACAAAAAATGTAGATCGCGTTGAAATACACAACTTATGTCATATACATTTCTTTTGTTGAGTGAACCGTTTTCGAGATATTGCTTGTTATTTCCTTACATTTTCCAATACTTATACTTTTTCTCAAATTCGTTATTCATTTTTTTATGTCCTAGACATGCAAAGAGAATGGAATGCGCCGCATAGCAACCAGCGTTAAAATATTTGACTATGGCTTAAAAGCTACCATATTCCCCTCGCATCTACAAGAAAATTACCAATAAGATTGACATCTCGATATCTCGATTAACATGAAGCATTTGGAGAATAGTCGTTTGTAAAAATAGATTGTACAAGAGTAGAGAAAGTCATGTGAGTGTAACACATCAGATTTTTTTTATATAAATTCCACAAACTATTTTTACGAAAGCTTATGTTTCTGTCTGCTTAATGTTAATCGAGATAAATCTTTGCAGTAAGAGCTTCATTACACGTTTCGTTGTAGGTGATAGAGGAAACAGAATCGATATCAGGTGTTTAAAAGCGGATCGCTATATGTTAGCCTTGAAATTTCATGCTCTTTTCATGTCATTGCGAGAATAGCGACAGAACTTTAAAAACATGACAAACACTTGAAAAGTTTAAACCAATGATAACGTATGCGGTAGGGTTCTTGTGTGTGTATGTGTTTGTAATAATATTTTATATGTAATGAATTTTGAATTACGAGTTATTTATTATTTTGTCCTGTACTTAGTCACAAAGTATATTACGGCTCAGTATATGTTTTCTACTGCACATCGTGTATTTATTTATGATTCGTATGTGTTAACTCGGTCATTTCCCCAAGTGAAAGTACGATTTGCAGAAAGATTTCCAGGTGTAAAAGTTCCAGGCCGTACAACAACCCACGAACTTTACAGTACATTTCAGGCGACGGGAAGTGTTCAGCTAAGAAATCTAAAAGACGACGTTCGGTTCTTACCGAAGAAACATTAGACGACATAGGTCATCGTTTGGAAAGTTCCCGCCAAAAATTCAATGATGGAGGTGCCAAAAATGTATGGACAACGACGGTGGCCAGTTTTAGCATTTCGTTTTATAAAGTTGGTAAGTAAAGCCTTTAAAAGTAGTTTTAAAAATGTTGTATGGTTTTCATCTGCGCTTTTCTATGATAGCAGCAGACGGCAACGAGCGCCGAGGACGCGGACAGGAAAAACACTGCGCAGGCGGTTCGGATTCTTTTGGCTCACTCTGTATGTGTGTGCTAGTGAACTGTAATTTACGAGAATGTTCTTAAGCTCTTTATTTGCGTTAAAAAATTTATGAATCACACAAATGTATATCTCTCCGAATATATAATGAAATGTATTTTATGGTTCTAATAATTATCTGTTCCTAACTACATTTTTAAAGGTCAAAATTTATCTTCTCTGCACTGCACTAAAATTTCACATCCGCACATCTACTGAACTGACTTGACTTGGGTACGCTACCTCTTGGCATCCACAGCTTAAAATTTTAAGTTTAATCTCTCTATTTACTGATTGGCTAAGCCTACTTTAGCAGAACATTTTAGTTTCACTTTCATTGGCTTTTTGCAAACTTTTTGGACGTTACACCAGTATTTTTCCATCGACTGTTGGTAGCCTTCTTAGCTTTCTAAGTTATTGTTCTGCCAAGGTTACAACATATTGTTAGCCACCCTGTGCTTCCACTTTATGACAATGTTTGCTACAAAAACCAGCTTGCTTCTACCCTCACAGCTCCTACGTTTCTAAACTAAGAAATACATTCACATAACATTTTACACACACACACACACACACACACACACGCATATATATAAAATAAATAAACATAATACAATGGCTGTAATATACACTTTATATACTGTAACATACACTGATTGCTTATAGGCGGGCTATTAATTTAATGTTGTATAATTAGATATTAGTTAAGGGATAAAAAATACTGCCTGACGTATATGTCGGAAATGTTTGATGTCACTAAAAATTTATTTTAAAAATTGTATGTTTTAAATGAAATCTAGATTTTTCCGTAGTACGCTTTTGTCTGTCTCTTAAGGGTTAACACTTATACAAAATGATACAAAATTCCTTCCGAATAAAGGGGACTGCACAGGTTATTCCAAGATATACTCCTACCTAATACGCTTTATTTATAATGGGTATATCTTAAATATATGGCATGTGTTTTAATCATAATCGTTAAAGCCATTTTTGAGAAAAATAAAAGAGTTTCTGAAAGTTGTCAAAGCAAAGAATACTTTAGAAAGTAGACATTTTCTTGAAAATCTTTGTGTCGCACCTTCTAAAGTAATTGGACTTAATAGCAAATAGTATTTACCCGACATTTGGTTTTTGAGTCATACCCTGCACACGCACACGCGCGCGCGAACGGACCTTTTACTAAGGGGCCTCAAAACATATCAACATGTACTTTTTCGATGGAATGCAATACTTCATCTGTCTACTCCTTTTTCTAAACTTGAAGCGAATGTATTTTTACTCTCTCACTGCTTACAGTTACACATGAGACTACGAAAATCGACATGCCTTAAGCATAGGTTCAGTGTGAACAGTTTTTGATTAAGGAACTGTCTGCATTTCTGGAAGGTGCCCTTTAGAAATTCGACATCAGAGGTGATTCCAGCATGATGAAATGTGCGACAGCATCTGTATAGCGCTTTTTTTTTTTTTTTTTGAGGGGGGACGGATTGGAAGAGGTGGCCCAGTAGTCACCCAGCTCTCTTGATCTCACCCCCATAGATTTCTTTTTATGGGGACCTAAAGGGCCATGTCGGTATGGATGCTTCAGTAGGTTAGGCGCTGGCATTCTGTCCCCAAGGTCGCGGATTCAAACCCAACCCATCCTTCTGGTCGGTTGTGATTTAATTCCTATTAATTATGCATCAGTATTGGTGAAGGATAAATAGACGACATATTTGCTCGACTCAGAGTAATAGTGTGAGCCGTTACTGTGCTTGCTTGCCTCGAAGTCAGACATTACTTATGGCTGGTTGGAGTCGGCTAGTTACGAGGGCGTGTCTTCATATTTTAGTTGCTGCATTTGAAGTTCTCGGGTCGTCTGCAGTCGGCTGTTTATGATTATTGTTGAGCATGCGATTGGATATGGATATCTCAAGGACGTGCCTCATAAGAAGACTTACTAAAAATGAAGACACTGGTTAAGCTTGAATTTGCAGTATGTATTTTAGCTAAGTTTCAAGTGTAAATGTTGAGATTAATAACAATAGTACTTTACAAAGATTAATGTAGTGATGATTGACGCATTTCCACTGTATTGGACTTTCAGAGATTACTTCGCGCACACAATACTGCGTCGATTAATTACTCACTGAAGGCTGTTCACTTGCACTTAACAATTTACTGCAAGTTTCTTACTTCGCGCACACGTTGAGGCAGTATTTTTAACACTTAAATGATTTCAGTCAAATTATATAATATGTAAATTCAATAACAGCCCACCTTGAAGCAATATGTGTATGTAATAATTTGTAAAATGTATGTAACAGTCATTGCATATGCTTATATTATTGTAAACATGTTCAATAATATTATGTGAATGCATTACGTAATTTAATAATGTAAGAGCTGTGAGAATAATAAGTTAAACGTTGCTAACAATGAGGTAACCTTGAGGCAATAATGAGTTTGAGAGTTTAAATGTTATTTGTGATTCTTGGAAGCAATAATGTAATTTTAGTGACAGTTTATAAAATAGCCAATCAACAACCAGAAAAAGCTTTAGTTAAATGCAGGTATTCTATTGGAGTAGGATTAGCCAATCAGAGACTTGAAATACAGAAATTTACAAGTTTAGGCGGTTGAAATCTATTCAGTTGCCTGCAGACTGTGATAGTAACCGGATGCGAGATGTGTCCTCGAGAAATTAAATACGTATTCGTGTAAGACGAAAATAATATATGTATTAAAAAGTGCAAGTATTACCTAAATAAAAGAATCTCACAGCTCTCGATATCAGTGAAGTGCTATTTAATTTGTGTCAAGGATTAATAAAAAGGAGTGAATTAAAACTTAAAATCTGTGTAAGCCTACATTCTTCTCGCATCACGCCCTCCCAAGACTTCCATGTCTCTAACAATAATACTGACGCAGCCGAGGAAAACATAAATATTTAATACTTAAAGAAACAATCAAATTACAAAGTTAATTTTTTTTTTAAACTTGGGGCAAAGACCACCTAAAAATACATTTGGGGCGAAGGCTACCGGAAACTGTTTACCATACGTGCTGTTGCAACTACAAGTTCGGTTCCCCAACAGTTCAAAAATAAACAACTCCTATAACAAACTACATAATTCAACGTTTCATTGTTTCTTACTATGCAGTTAACACTTAGCGCGGAATTGTTTCTCTGGCCGCCGTAGTTTCTAGCGGCAGGTAATTTCATACGAATACTTGTTACCGTCACGCAGACAGTATTTCCTACTGTCCATTCCAAACCAGAGTACCTTTCACTGTAAACAAACTCTTTGTATTATCCGCGCGAAAGTAGTTCGCAATCCCCGCCCATAATGGCTGCTTGTTCCCCTCCCACGTGCTTGTTGAACACTATTTAATCTATAAAAAGGCGCCCTGCGTGAGAATCATAGCTCAAAATGCAACCTGAGGTAACAATCGATTTTATAAGTATGCGGCAATGAACATTTTACTTACGTTGATCACAATTCTCGAACAAAAGTGCAACACCCAAATCCGAATCCTCCGAAGATGACTCAGCTGCCGTATCAGAATCAGAACTACTCTCCAAAATAATGACAAGCTTATCCACAATTCCACAGCATTGTCGCACTTAAAACAAGTTCCCACATTTGATCCTCTTCTAATTTGTATTATGTCTGTTTATATTCCATGCTCGGTTTCGTTACACTTCTCACTGAAACGCCTGTAAACTCCGATATTAGTTTCGTAATATGCAATAATGCAAGTGTCGGGTATTTTTGTAATAGTGAGTTGAATATATGAAGTATTGTTTGTTTTTAGCCACTTTTTAAATGTTTCCCGCTTCTGTGTTTGAACAGTTTATTCGCACTACACGTACCTTCCTCTGCCATGTGAGCTCAAATACCAACTGACTAAATCACAAGATTTGACCTGAGCTGAGCATATGTGTGTTAGTGTATTATGAATGACTGTTCGCTTATCATATATCTTGTGTTACGCAAAGTGTTTATTCGGTACTCAGATAGCACCTCTGGGAATTCATTGCTGAATTTCTTGTATATGTAAGAGAGTGGCAGTCATGCATTACGGTTGGTATTAACAAGCAAGATGCTCTCGGCGTTAGCGCAAAACAGACGAAAATAGTATTTTGTAATCTCTTAACAGCTAGTATATATCCATTACCTTTAACGATGAGTTCTTATGATAACCGCAATAAAATGTGCGGTTCTATACCTTTCCTGCTCTAATATTTCATATACAATACATGTATTAAGGAACTATTTACGTTGCCGTAAGAGTATATTCTTGGGTTCGTGACAAGCCGAAGCACGTGCTTCTGTTTACATCAGAGGGAACTCTGGTTTGGAATGGACAGTAGTGTTACATTTTATACCATGAATTGGCGCGGGATGCTTTCGCGGAGTGTCGCAGGTTATGCGCGCAAGTGAGCTCAACAGAAGACTGGATTTACTTCCCGGACCTTAGCTTATACAGTTTACTTTCGATTTTCTTATTGGTTGCGATTTCTCAAATTCAAGCAATCTGGAGCGATTTTAGTTCCTTCCTATTGGCTCCTCCGAAGTCACAATGTGAAATCCCCGGCTTATGAATTTGTCAATGTTCCCCCAGAGTCATCCACTTGTGCCTTTCTAGCGCATAAAGTTTACTAATCTCTCGCTAGTAAAATTCGTGCCCAGTGGAAATTTTTTGCGTCTTGTACAAGAAAATATATGTAACATGTAACAAAATAACAGACATATACATATGATTAACACTGTGATTACACCAAGAATACATAATATTTACACGGTTCTTAATAATGCATTGATATGTCATTGTTTGGTACATAAAACTGCCTCAACCGGTGGCGCTGATATGCTGACAATTGACAGCTTCGTTAGCAAAATATTCCTGTGGAATTAATTGTTCTTCCACCTCACAAGCCGTGTGCTAGACAAGGCTGGAAAGGTAGAATCAGACGACTAAACCATTCAATGCCATACTTTGAACCACGGATCTCCCGATCTCCGTCCGGTTTCTCTAATCACTGAGCTACCATGACAACATGCCGGCACGACATTAAATTCCCCAACTGATTCACATTTTCCCCGGTAAACCACAAGGGGATCTCAAAATATATTGAAATGACATACCCCAATGGCGACATACAATGTTGTAAGTACTTTAAACCCCGGGCATCATAGTTTCAACCACTATTAGGTCAATTAATGGAATTAATTGTTCTTCCACACAAGCCGTGTTGTGACAAGGTTGGAAAGGTAAAATCAGACGACTGAAAAATTCAATGCCATAGCCGGGATTTGTACCACGGATCTCCCGGTCTCCGTGCCCGGTTGCTCTAACCGCTAAGCTACCATGGCAACATGCCGACACGACATTAAATTCTCCAACTGATTCGCATTTTTTAAATTAAAAATTAAAACCAATATTCCTTTATTTGTTTAAAGGGCTCTGAGAGCAAAAGCCGCAATATATAATTGAAGCTTAAGGTTCAAAGTATCTTTTCGAACTAATTTAAGGATTTTTTTTAAAAATTTTGACATAACTTCAGCTATGGATACCCTAACATATTTTTTGTGTTCTTTCGAGCTCTCGCCTGTACGTAAAAGATGATGCTACACTACAAATCTCAGCTACTTATTTAGCCGATACGCCACTTTAATGCTATCTTATTGAACATAAAGTGGTCAGGTTTATATTACCTTCGACAGTACACAATAACTATGCATTACTGACTTACAGCAGACACCTGTAGGAAGGGAAATGCAGCTATTTGCCTGATAGTGCATATCCACGTAAATAAAGCTCAAGGCCTCATCATTAACTAGATAAGTCACGCGACTTTATTATAGAGAAGGAAGCAGCTACGGCATGCGCATATTTGATGAGTCATTATGTTAGCGAGTTGACAAAACACTTTTTTCCCACATGACGTTTGCTAGTAGCGATAACAGCATCTAGACCGCCACGCATTTTGACTTCGCATCCACTTCGTGGGTAAGTTTTACCGATTGTAGAACAACCATATTTACCTAAGAGCTCTGGGAGGTTATTAATTTTTACCCCTGATGAGGTTAACTTATTCCAATACTTACACTTTAATTTAAATAATAACTAAAGATTAGAATAACCTAAAATTTGGAGTGATTGTAGCCTTAAGTATTTGTATATTAACCTATTATATAATAATTTAATTGTGTTAGGAGGTGTTCATGCAAAAGTAGTGTATCTTGAATAAAATCTGTTATAGCTTTGAGAAAATTGCACTTAAAGTATGAAAAATCAATGTTGGAGGAAACAGATCAAAGAGAAAGCTTTTTTTCTTTCGTTGTTTGAAATGTTTTGCTATATACACTACATTTAAATTTGTTTTTAGAGTTGAATTTCTTAATTCTAGGCATTTTATCACACAAAACACAGAATGAAACACTAATAAACAAACTCAAAATAAAACACACTTCTTATACATCCCAGGAACATTGTTATCATTAAACTAATTAATTCTTTATATAGTTAAGTTGCCTTGATTACCGATGGTTACGTGGTGGGGATCTTTTCCGCAACGGCCAGTGTATTCATTACAATGCAGGATTCCTCTCTCTGCACCTTTCTTTTCGTCTGCTTGAACTATAATATGTTGAATGAACGAGTCCAACACTATTGTTTATATTGGTTGGCGTTGTACATTATAAACGAACTCCAAAACTTAAGAGATTAAAAGTCCTATCCCGCCGATGTTAAATCTCTGAATTGATCACTCATTATCTCGGAAAATATTTAAGATAAAAGACTGAAATGTTTAAAAGATGTAACTGCTTACTTGCTGAGTTCACTGATCCATTTTTATACAAGTTTACTTATTAAGGAAGACAGGATTATGTTATTAATTATACCACCTTTTTATGAAAATGTAGCAGTAATATTTTTTTTTTTGGACACTTACTACATCTAACTAAGCCAAAGTAGATCCACAACAGTACTTAGGGGCCGTTTTTACCATCCTAAAACTTAATCTAGATATCTTAAATAGTTTCTGAGAAAACATTTACATCATAAAATGTCATTCACAGAAAAAGCTGTTCAAAAAGCAAATGCAGCAGATAAACTCGCATATATATTTGCAAATAAAAAAACCTCATGACTTAAGCACACATAAGCTACCATACTTAACATTAATAACAATTCTTAGATCAAAGCTTCCCTTAAAGGATGGGCTAAAGTTTACTATTCTACTGCAAAGTGTATAGAAGTTATACTTTTCTGTGAAGCCGTGCAGAATTCAGTACAAAATGACAGATGCAGTTCCATTTTTAAAAAAAATATATATTTAAAATAATAACACTGTGCCTACAGTTATATGTATACATTAATTAAAGAGGAAATTCCAATGAATAAGACTGTACATAAAACTAAAAATGTCATTTTGTAGGGGGCAACTCTCACCATTTAGTCTCCTCTTAATGCACTAACCATATCTTCTACGAAATGTTGTTTATCAGTATAATACCGCAGTAGGCATTTTCTTAGCTTTCTCAACTCTATAGAATTTGATACGATTCAACTAGGTTCCGTATTTGATTTAATTGTATATAAATTAAATAAAGATGTAAAATGTTAACTTGGCTCCGTATTCGAAATGGTTGTATATAGATTAAACAAAGATGTAAAATATTGTATTTAATATTATAACTCGATAGGAAAGAACCTTCATACGGAAACATTGTCAATTGACTGAGGAAGTAAGGTTCGACAACCCAAACCTTCTCTTGGAACAGGAAAAGGTTCGTCGGCACAAATGAATACAAAAGCGAAGAACCATTAAAAAGGGTCTACGAGGAAAGTGCTTGTTTCTTTTCAAAGCGGAAGAAACATGAGGTTTGTACCGAGAAAAGGTTTAAACCCATAAACATACGTACGTGCTACGGCATAAATTAAATTGAAAATAGTACCGTGGGAAGAGAAAGCTGTGCAGAACTGAAAATTTTAGCAGTAAATGGAATACCATAAATAGAAACTGACGAATCCAAAAACAGGAGATCGTCACATGGTTGAAAATCGAACGCGGAGTAGGGATGAAATCAGACATGGCGAAATTCACAAAATACTAGTAACGACACTCTACACTCTTCACTGCAACATGCTACATGTAATCACACTCTTCGTTAAGCTCTAGGACAAGTAGCTACACTTCTTCGTTGAACTTTATAAGTAACACTCTTCACTCGTCGCTGCAACATGCTACATGTAATTACACTCTTCGCTAAACTCTAGGACAAGTAACTTCGCTTCTTCGTTGAACCTTACAAGTAACTCTTAGCTGAACTCTGCACCGTACAAGTTAGGCCGCGGCTATGAACGCGGGGAAAACTTATTCAATACATCTTAATACTGCCGACTACAAAGCATCACTCGGTCAGTCGCGGATAATTAACGAAGTGGAGGTTCGCGTTCCTGAATGCAAAATATAACAGTATAATAAAGTCAATATACACCAGAGCCGATGTTGGTATTATCGTAATCGATATAATTTCACCACACCCTGTAGACTTTACAGAGTCGACACTGCACAACGCTAGCCGGAGAAAGAAGAGAAATAGGCATCGAGGAAGCGAACAACTCCATATGAACAGCGTCATAAGGCGCCAACGCGTATGAACTATTATCATATGGCGCCCAACGCCATATGAACCATATCAAATTAGTGTGCGAATACTAGGAACAAGGGTTACCAGATTTTTTAACTGATGTGCCTGGGCATCAAAGAGTGACATTAAACAAACGTGTAGGATATCTAAGATCACAGTAATAATAATCGTGTGGCGCTACAGCCCATGAAGGGCCTAGACCTACCTACCCGACTGCCAGCCTCATGCCCACGTATGCACGGCAGAGATGGACAATGATCCAACGGATACGGGGAGGTGATGTGGCCAGCATCACGCACCCTCCAGCCAGAATGTTGGTTTCCATGGGCGGGATCCCTGCCTATCGCAGTTCCTCACTTTCCTAACGATGCTGAGTGGGCGCCGGTCCTATACCGGCATTTAAAAGTCCGCACCCCCAGAGTTTGGAGAGAACCCGGACTAGAGCTCCAGGCTCTAGTACACAACGCCAGGGCGCAAGACATCATAGGATCATACCAAAGCAAAGTTGTATCTAAATAGTTCGCTATGTGGCTTATATTTTCTTAATATCTCCCAAGAATGAACGGAACGAATAAATTTTGCAGTGGATCTCATTAATTGCACTTCTGTGAAGAATAGCAATGCAATAACAAAAACTAATGTAATTATTAAACAGTACTTTTTTTTAATTGCCTAATATCAAACTAATACAATGCGATTCTGGAACTGGTTCAGTTGTAATATGTGCTTAAGACGAGTCTAATAATAATTGCCCTATCTCGCCAATATAAAATTTAACAAAAATTTGACTCATCTAAAAACTGTTTAAGATAATTTGGCGATTATAAGTGTTGTTCCGCGACACTTTTACTGTTGACTAACGAAAAAGAATAAACTTCTATTTTCCAGAAGGGAAATTATGCATTTTTCAATATAATGGTTATATGTTATTGAAAAGTAATATGCTTTAAATTTAAGAAAAAACTATACGTTATACATAAAAGTGTTTTCATTAAATTAAGGTTTATTTAGCTACAAATTTGTGATAAACATTTCTAAGCTTTGTACCAATTATTTTCCAATATTTTGTACAGAAAATTGCAGTTCGTTTATAAATTGCTGTTAAATGTAAATTTTAAAGAAAAGTGACATTCTGCTGTAATTTCTCATAATCCTTCAGGCTCATAGTCCTCTGTTTCTGTTTGGTTCTACCAATAATTGCAGTGAAATTTCCCTATAAAAATAAATAAAACATAAAAAATATATCCTCTAGCACTAATGTTTATTAAATTATTGTTTTTTAAGAACATGAGTGAGCCTGAAAATTCTTTTTAAAAAATGTGATGGGCTGCGTTATTTTCATTGGTATTTTTAAACTATTTACAATTTGCGTGCTGCTATAAAAGTTACACCAAAATGAGCGGAAGATTTGAAATATTCACATGCATTCAAAACTTGAAAATGGAGGGGGTATCAGGGAAATTATAATTTAGACTCCCTTAATGTGTAGTAATGCGTAACAAGGACACTAGACGCGTGATTAGTACCACAAATACCACCCACAAAGTCATAAAACAATTGGCGATCAGTTATGGTACTTGAAGAAGGATGTATCTTTAATTTTATCCTTTTGGATAGTGCAACCGTATGCCAACCTAGCATTTCTTAAAATGGATTCTACTCTATTCACTTAAAACTTATTTTAAATTATTTTTTCTCAGCTACTTAATCATATAATGCTTATTTGCTTTTTAAATATTTAAAACATGGCGGCTGCTAGATGAATTATTAGCCTACTAAAAGACCTCTGTTGTTTGACGTTTTGCTTCCTTATTCTACATTTTAACTCGCTGGCTAGGCCCGTTTCCCTGCAGTAACAATGAGAAAAGAACAGTGTGGCAAAGGGCACTCTCAGTCAAGCGACAAACAGGTTTAGACGTGAAGAGATAGGCAGTGTTTGAAATGTGACTTTTAAAGTAATGAAAGCGTAGATAATAACGTACTCCACTTGCCACATTGATAAGTGGAGTTAAAAGCTGCATGCAAGTTAATTGCTTTAGAACTTTACAGAATGACTGATAGTGAACCAAGAAAGAAAGAAAAACATAGTTTTTATCAGCCTCGCAATCGTAGTATTATGAAAGAAACAAACATGTCGCATGTCCTGCAAAATTAAATGCTTGGAGTAATGGATGTGAAACGGTGCGGTGCGTTTGGGTAGGAAAACAACCGAAATGTAAGGCGTTTGGGACAATACGTGCATTGTGTTTGGGCCTGGCGTAGTCAACTTTTTACATACCGTTTGGGCATCTTACAGCGACATTTTCTCCCTCATTTCGTGCAGACTTGGTACTGAAGGAAGAATAATCTTGGTATGATAAAAAAGGTTGCTATGTTTAGCTTTAAGTAAGTATTTTAAAATGACTTTTGTCATTCCGTCAAGATAGTCTACCATTTCCCTCCCTATATGCCTTATATGTACTTTAGCTTGGTAACCAACGGTTTTTTAAATACTATAATAGGGACAGTTTTCCATCTCTATATGCTATATTCACTCTATTATTTGAGTTTGTTTGTTTATGTTTCTCATTATTACATGGTAGCTGCGGAAAATTCTTTTTGAGTTCATTTTAAGCTTTGTTTCATGTTGCACTGATAGAATCATATTTCAGAAAGTTAATTATTACTGTTGCCGTAAAACTACGAAAAATAATTCATAAAAGCTAAACTTCGAACAACACGACAATACACTGACCAGCACAGAGCCCATTTACACACCTTGGTTTAAGAGCATGTTAGAAACAACAAAGTAAGCAGCAAAACGTTGCAGCCTGACAACTGAGTCATGTAGATATTTTGCAAGTATGAATACAGCTAGTCAAGCCATTCTTTATAGTAATACAGGGTGTCTACTGAAAATGGAAATACTGGATATTATGGAAATATAATTGAATTTATTTACACACTGGATATACTGAAATTATATTGGAATTTGTGATTATATACTGGAAAAATTGGATGAAATATCCATATAGCATTGGCTTATTTCAGATTGAATTTTCAGGTAGTTGCTACTTGGAAAATGTTCTTAATTAAATAAGTATTATTTTTATGTTTTGCATGACTTTTTACCTACTTTTTTATCGTATTTAAAATTACTCAAATATTTGGATAATCTTTCACGCCTAAAATTTTTTACAAGCTATACAACTTTCTAGAATTGTAAAGGTTGTTGCAAGAGATGGATTGAGGAGAGCCTAAGATCAGAAATACAAAATTTGTTGATATTTCATTCCCATTTCTGTGAATATCAGTGAATTTTTTGTCCATTATGAATAGCATGGGATGAGAATTTTATAAAATTAGGGGAGAATTCAGTATAAAAAATCTTCTAGATGCTTGTACAATAATTTCGTAGAGAATACAGAGAGTAAATTTAATTAAATCATCATTCGAGATTTAAAACGTCTTCTGTGCAACATTGGTATGGCAGCTAGTAATAAACACAGCTTCATATTATGGCTGTGGGAACAAATATAACCAGTAAATATGTTGAACTGTCCACAACATGCATTTGAATATTGCTGCATTTTTGCTTCAATGTGACTCAATGTTGTACTGGAATTTTATCAAAACTTATACTGGAACATCTTGTAACAGCTTTGATTCTATTAAGTATATTCTGAATTCAGTAGTGAATTTTCAACCAGTTATTTCCTGTTTGAGGGAAAATTAAAAACAAGTCATTGTAAATAAAAACATCAGAACAGAAGATACCCTCAAAGACAGCGAGCGCGATGGCTCCGCGGTAACGTGTGAGGCCCGTATTCGGGAGGTCCTGGGTTCGATTCCCGGTGGCCGCCCACTCATACCATGGGTTTTTCGGGGTTTTCCCTGCTTCCCTGGTATAGAAGGTATTGCATTCCATCCAAAAATTTAATATCGAGATTTCACCGGAAATACAAGTTTTGAGATCCACTGAATCCAAAAGCATTTTTAGAAAAATAACCGTATGTATGTACGTGTGTGTGTATGTGTGTGTGTGTGTCTGAACAGGTACAACTCAAAAACGGAAGTAGGATAAATACCAAACTTGGTATTTAGGTTCAGTACCTTCCAAAGTTGCGACTGAAGATTTTCAAGAAAATCCCCCACTCCGAACTACTCATTACAGGGAGCATTTTTTTAATTTTAGATTTTCTAAAAAAATGTCCCTAACGATTTCGATTAAAATACCATAAAATGTGTATCTAATTTTCTGGGAACGGCCTATGAAGTCTTCTTCATTCGGCAGAAATTTTGTATAATCTTGCATGACTGGTAAACCTTAATGGACAGATGAAAACGTACTACATAAGAAATGTAGATCTCCTTAAAACACAATTTATTTCAAATACTTTTTTTTGTGGCATAAGCCATTTCAGAGATATCTGTTATTAATGGTTCGAACTGATCATTACTTGGTTACATTTAGTTGTTTCGCGCGATTGCATGGAAACAGTATGGAAGTTTAAGACAGTGTATAGCGTCCAGTTCTTAAACATTTGACTATCGCTGTTCCCTTTGTACCTATAACGAAATGTATAATGTAACTATTTCTGCAAAGGTTTATTTGGATTAAAATATAATAGAAGAAAAAATAAGCTTTAGTAAGAATAGTTTGTATAACCACAAATAAAGATGGAGGGTGGAGAATGTCATGTGAATGTATCACATCAGATTTTTACGTCTCTTACTGTTTACTAATTACACAAATAATTCAGAATAAAGAGGACTTCAGAAATTTCCCAGAAAATTCAAGATATATATTTTATTTGCCATAAAATAGATTAAACATATTGTATTTTAATCAAAATCGTTAGAACCATTTTTGATAACATTAAAAAAATTGGAAAAACGTCCTTGCAAAGGATAATTTGGGGTGGGGATCTTCAAAATTTCGTGTCGCATGTTTCGAAGATTCTGAACTTAATACCAAGCGTTGTATTTAACTGACTTTTCGTTTTTGAGTTATACTTTTCACAGACATATACATACGCACGGTCGTTCTTCTAAAAATCTTATGTGATACATTTACATGACTTTCTCTAGCCTCAATCGTTTATTAGTGGTATACAAACTATTCTTACTAAAGCTAATTTTTCTGTCTACTACATTTTAATCCAAATAAACCTTTGTAGAAATAGCTACATTACACATTTCATTAGGATACAAAGGGAACAGCGATGGTAAAATGTTTTAAGAACTGGACACTATATACTAGCCTTAAAATTCCATACTGTTTCCACGCAATCGCGAGAAACAACTGAATGTTGAGATGACTTTAAGAGAATGACCAAGTAATGAACAATTCTTACCATTAGTAATAACGGATATCTCGGAAATGGCTTATGTCACAAAAAAGTTTTTTGAAATAAATTGTGTGTTTTAAATATATCTACATTTTTTCTGTAGTACGCCTTCATCTATCGTTTAACGTTTATCTGTTATACAAGACCATACAAAATTCCTTCCGAATGAAGAGAATTTCAAAGGCTATTGCTAAATTCAGGATATACATTTTATTTTTCATGTAAATCTTTAATATATGATGGTATTTTAATCAAAATCGTTACCTTCTCTATCTACTAGGTAGGTACGTGGTAGAGAAAGTGAAAAGGAGTGTAATATCAATTTTGCAAGCACTGCATGAACAAATAGATTGTAGAGGGAAGGATACAGATAGTGGAAGCACCTCAGACACTGGGATAACAGCATGTTCCACTATTACATCCTGTATTTTGGTGACGTATATATAAGTATTCTAGGAACGTCCTTGCATGCAACGTTACCGGAAAATGAATATAAATGTAATATTTCTTCTTCCATATTGTCTGTGTTATCTGTTACAACCAGGTTTTATGGAACGTAATACGAGAAATTAAACAGTTTTATTTATGGACGCTTTTTAACTATTAATGATTCTTAGCGTCTCATTCTATATTGGGCGTGAAAAGCTGGAAAGTTTGCTCAGTGGCCTCTTTATCAGGCTTCAGGTTACCTGAGGTGCCGTAAATCTACCTTACGGTTTGAACCCACGACCTCGGGAACTAGAGACTAGCATCGTAAAAGCGTAATAAAGCTATTTTCATCACAAAAGTTGTTCGTAAGTGCCTGCACATTGCACTAAATTTACAACATAATTCCAAGGTCATTCCGAGTTTATTACTCGACATTTTATGAGATATTTTCTCCTGTTGCTGACTTCTAACTCCTCGCTTTGAATTATTTAGTTTTAGCTAGAGAGTTATATTATTAATCCATAAGGCATTTTTAAGAGTTACTTCAAACTTTAAACAGTTATAAAATGCATGGTGTTCAAGATAAGAAAGAAAATATATTAGTATAACTATGCTGTGTAAATTTTGATTTCACAGAGCATTGAGAATATGTGCGAACTTCAATCACCCAAATTGCACAGATCATCATATATACTGGATTTTAACTTTATGTAAACAGAGAAAGCGCAAGGGCTAAGAAAAGCTCGCAAGTAAAACGTAGTTCTCGTCGAAACATTAAATTCATGTCAAAATAGCTGCTGTTAGCCTGAATTTTACGCTATATTATGATACTTTTTAAGTGTGTTTGCAATGAGATCATGCAAAGGGTATGCAATATCAAGGTCAGCATTTAAGGATCCTAAGTTTGAGTACCGTGTGAGATAAAATTGCTTTAAAAGGGGCCACCTGTATAGAAAGCGGAGAATGTCTCCAACAAGCTGTGCTTACTTTCAGTGTATTTGTGGCCATAGTTGGGAGAACTTTGAATCATTACAAAGTTAGTTGTTTTATTGTGGGTATCATTTTATCGATTGCTCGAGTGAGAGCTATGAATGCCGTAACCAGGTACACCACGCGACAGGCAACTCATATGAGAGAACACGTTACTTTGCTATCTGGAGCTTTTCTATATTAGTATCTTAAAATATTGTAAGGCTATTGGTTTGTTTATTCACCTAGCCCTTTGTAGGCTCTCATGAAACAACTGTAGAAACTTATGTACGTAAGGAAGATAAAGAAAATCTGTCGACACATTTTAAATTTGGCTGAAATTTGTTTAAAGTTAAGGGTAATTTATATCTTCAGAAGTACACAACCTTTAGAACTATTTCCCAAATATTAATAATAATAAATTTTACCTGCGCTGGCAAGTTTTTAACACAGGAGGAACACTTCTGGAATTTAATGCTAAACGTACACTGACGTGAATAAAAAGTGGTGCAATCTCCTAGATCGCAATAGTGTTTTTTCCTGCTTGAGGATTCCAACTTTTGCTAACCAAACATGGACTCCACCCAACCGACATCAGTTCTCTGATGGAAAACAGTGGCTGGGATATGGCTATGACTGGCCTGGAAAACAATTCTGGACATAACAGGAATCAATGAATTATATTATCGTTGTGAAATAAAGGGGTGATTTGGATACCATCTCTATGAAAGAGTTTCACTGCTATTGGTACACAAATAAAGACTAAACCAATACAACATAAATTGGCTTTCTAGGAGGAAGAGGTGAAGAGTTATTTGCCTGTGTCGTTATACTGGACGACGGCTACGACATTCATATCAGATCATTCATCAGTAACATTTTATCTACGTTTGTATTATATTTTATTTTTACGTAAAAATCATATGAAGCATTGTCTTCTTAACGGTACTCCGCTAGTGAGAATATAGACAACTAGCTTGTTATGCTACCCTTCGGCAGTTTGGCGATGTTTTGGGGGAGGTAAAGTACCCTGCTAATTCAATGGCTATAATTATGCTCAAAGAATAGAGGTGGTCACACTGGCAGAGTGTGGGGCTGGATTTTTCAGTACCAACGTGAACACCTGCGTTTCATTATGGGCCACATTTTCTGCACGTCAATAGGTATATATTTTCGATTTCGTTTGTCATAATCTAGCGATCTAATTGCAAGCGGGTTTACAAATGCTTGGCTATTACAAAGCCATCGAGATTATGAACATAAATTGGAAGTTATAAAACATACTAAATGCTAGGGTAAACAATCAGCATTTATATTCACCAACACATTGAAATAAAATATAGATCAGTTTTAAACTACTCATTTCGGGAGGACAAGAAATTACAACTTTTTTTTTTCATGTCTTGCTTCGTGATACTTTTTTGGTTAAAATTAAATCACATACATACATACTTCCAGACTCTGTGAGGGATAGGGTATAAACCCGGCCAAAGAAAAATTTCCATCTTCCACCTGGAAATCGGGTTCGTGATCTCTTCATTAGAAGGCTAGCATGCAATACACCACACCACAGCAGTCATTTAGTGTTGTGTAGTTTAAACTTAAATGACCTTCGGTCTTATTTCCACCACAAAACGAATAAAAACATATGCACAAATCTAAATTCACCGTTTCGTTAGTAAATTTTTAAATAGTATTGGTGTTATTTTAACAAATAATAATGCTTACTGGGACACTAAGTATCGAATAAAGATGATATCCCGGTGTTATCTATTTACTACCAATGAGGCTACAGCAGAAAGTAGTTCGAAGGCTGCCTTGAAATGCCATGTAATGCTCCCCAGATCGCGTGTGCGTGCCTGAAAGGAAACTTGCGTAATGAACATATTTGTCGTGTGCCAAGGTCACATATGGATGCAACATAGAATAAAAATACGCAGTTCAAGCTTAAGATTTGCGATTTATGTCGATTCAAAGATATTTATAGAACTGGTTTGTGTAGTAGGTAGTGCTTGGAGAAACATTTTTATTTTTACCTTCTCTACAGCGTACGCAGTAGGTAGAGAAGGTATTGCATTCTACCCAAAAATTCGATACCGCGATTTCACTGGAAATACATGGCTTGAGGAACCATGAATCCAAAAAATAGCATTTTTAGAAAAATGTCTGTGCGTATCTGTAAACAGCATAACACAAAAACGAAATGTCGGATAAATACCAAGAGGTTCGGTAGTTTCCAAAGATGCGGCAGGAAGATTTTAAAGAAAATCCCCCTCCCCAAACTACCCTTTACCAGGAACATTTTTCGAATTCGTTGATTTTCTCAAAATAGACTAGCGATTTTGATTAAAATGCCTTATGTTAAAGATATATACGTGATAAATAAAATTCATACCTTGAATTTTCTGGGAATAGCTTGTAAAGTCCTCTTTATTCGGAAGGAGATTTATATAATCTGCAGAACTGGTAAATGTTGCCGAGCGGGATGGCTTCGGCGGTTACGTCTGTGGCCCGATTTCGGGAGGTCGTGGGTTCGATTCCCGTGGCCGACCTTCCTGACCCATGGAGGTTTTCGGGGGTTCCCAGGGTCGCCAGACGAATGCTGGGAAGGATCATTACATCCCCCGAGTTTCCTGTCCCTCCATTTCATCTCCATTCTCATTTCACTTCACCCTTCCTCTGCTTGGTCTCTTGCAAGTGTCGGCGGGAGGTCTCGGCGTTGCATGACAGGGGAAAAGGATGCTCTAAGGAAACCTTCGTCCTCCGTACTGCGAGCTGTTTCCTGGTTCCGGCCCCCCAGGGATGTGAAAGCCTAAGCAAGGAGGGGGGGGGGAGCCAGCTGCACCAGCCATCACCCGGGGTGTTCGAATCTGTAAATGGTAGGGGTTCTACCCTCTACCTGTAGTGCCTCCTGATCCAACGCCCTCTGTCTCCTCTCACCTCATCCCTTCCACCCGGGGGCGCCTCGTCAGGGACATAGGCATGAAAAATCCTGGTTCCGGCCCCCCAGGGATGTGAAAGCCTAAGCAAGGAGGGGGGGAGCCAGCTGCACCAGCCATCACCCGGGGTGTTCGAATCTGTAAATGGTAGGGGTTCTACCCTCTGCCTGTAGTGCCTCCCGATCCAACGCCCTCTGTCTCCTCTCACCTCATCCCTTCCACCCGGGGGCGCCTCGTCAGGGGCATAGGCATGAAAAATCCTGGTTCCGGCCCCCCAGGGATGTGAAAGCCTAAGCAAGGAGGAGTGGGGGAGCCAGCTGCACCAGCCATCACCCGGGGGCATTCGAATCTGTAAATGGTAGGGTTTCTACACTCTACCTGTAGTGCCTCCTTATCCAACGCCCTCTGTCTCCTCTCACCTCATCCCTTCCACCCGGGGGCGGCTCGTCAGGGGCATTGGCATGAAAAATCTGCGTAGATCGAGCCGCTAAGTGTCCCTCCGCTTCTAGTCCTATCCTAAATGTAAACGTTAAACTATAGACGAAAACGTAGTACAAAAAAATGTACATCTCTTTAAAACATACAATTTATTTCCGATAACTTTTTGTGTGGCACCAACCATTTCTGAGATATCCGTTGTTAATGGTTCGCATTGTTCAGTACCTAGTCATTCTTTTCAAGTCCTGTCGATTTTCAGCTGTTTCTCGCTATGCTATGGAAAAAGTATAGACTTTAAAGGCCAGTGTATAGCGTCCAGTTCTTAGACATTTGAGTATCGCTATTTCCTTCATATCTATAAGGAAATGTGTAATGCAGCTATTTCCGGATAGGTCATCTCGATTAAAGTGAAATAGGTAGGAAAATAAACTGTTGTAAGAATAATTTGTATACCCAATATAAGCAATAGAGGTTAGAGAAAGTAATGTAATGTAACACAACAGATCCCCCCTACGTTTACGATGACTTTGCATCCTGTAGCTTTTACCAAAGGTATTACAAATTTTACGGATTACAGTTAGAATTATAAATGAGTAATAAGCAGGGTTAGGATTTTTAGGTGCGCACCTTTTTTCTTAGGGTAAGTTAAAGCTGTTCGGAAAGATATCACAGTATGAAATTTTGTTTCTAGTTGCGAAAAGAGGCATATGTTCTCTCGCAACTTTTTCCCTTTTTTTGGGACCTTTACCCCTTTTTGGCACCTTTATCCATTTTTCCCCAACCATGCCCATAATCCCCTTCACCCATTTTTATTCTTTTAAGTTTCATCCTAATTTATTCTTTAACTTACAATTAACGTCTCTTCAGCTTGCTGTGTACGTGCGAATAGTAAGCCTACCTCTTTCAGTAAACGCCGCGCGGGAATTGAAAGCACACCCGCAACAATGGAAAATAATTTTGTGTTCGACGAAAACCTCTTTCTCTCGCTTTACCGCTATAAAGTAGCCCGCAATAATGAAATTGACAATGAGTGATTCTATCGCACCAGAATCAGTAGCCTGCTGTTCGTGAATGTCAGTTTGTTACTGCGAGAGACGTCATCTGTTTGCGTGGAGGCGAAGGCTGGGCATGCAGAGACGGCAGTAACCTCACCAGCGCAGTTCCGAGAATTATTTAGACTGGGTTCTGCTCGAAACTACTAGAAATCGCTGAAGTTCCAGCATGAATGAGAACATTCTGGTAATTGTCGCGGTGTTATAAGAGAATGTGGACAGCAAATGGGCGCAAGAGTGAGTTGTGTGACAGTCGCATTGTGTTAGCAAGTGAACTAGTGCTAGCTCTATGTTACATTACCAAACGAGTGTACTAGTACTAGATTTTACCATGCCAAAGGTGTCCAGTGCTCGATTTATTGTTCTGGCTGAGGAATTCAAACAAGGTTTCATAGACACTGATGGAACTGTTATGCGATGTACTATTTGTGATTCAGGAATTTTGTTAGATGAAAAACACCAGGGAGATCCATCAAACAACACATTTCCAGCTCTAAGCATCAAATGAACAACACTCTTCAAGCAAAGAAATCGCGGTAACCTCTATTACGAAATGCGTTTCAACAGAGTTCTTCAAAAAGCCAAAATTTGAAGCAATTAAACATTGATTTGTGTGCAGCTCTTACACAAGCAGGAATTCCACTCAATAAGGTGAACCATACAGCCTTAAGGGATTTCTTGAAAAATACACAAAGATGCCAATGCCCGATGAGAGTACTTTAAGAAAAAACTACATGGAGCCTGTTTACCAAGAAACCATAGAAAGGAGAAAGTGATTGCGATGTGGGAATCATTGTGGATGAAACAATAGACTCAATGGAACGATGTGTTTTGAACATGTTAGCTTTTCCCTTAGCAGGGTAGAAAGTTAATCCCATGTTGTTAAAAATGTACGAGCTGCAGAACGCCAGTGCCAGTATAGTGATGCAGTTCCATTATAAACTTCTGTCAAAAACTCTGACCTCTGGTATCGAGTTTGAAAAACTTTTTCTTGTGGTTACGGACAGGCTCCATACATGATTTCAGCCGTTAATCAATTGAAACCTTTATTTCCTAACTTGAAGCATGTGACATGCTTGGCTCATGCCCTTCACAGGGTTTGTGAATCCTTAAGGAACGAATACGACATCGCAAATCAATTCATCTCTGCCCTGAAGAAGATTCTACTGAAAGCTCCGAGCCGTGTTGTTTACTACAGGGAAATCGCTGGCCTGCCCCTTCCAAATTTCCCGGTCATTACTCGCTGGGGATCTTGGATTAAGTGCGCTGCTATGTTGTGTGAGAATTTTGACAAAATTAAAGGGTTTGTGCTTTCTTTGGATCCATCCGACGCAGGTGCAATTTCCACAGCAACTTCTATTACCGGAGAAAATACATAATTTGCAGACAGAACTATATTGTGTCCATAGTTACAAGTACCTGCCTGCAGCTATTAAGCGATTAGAAGAACGAGGTCTGGAAAAGGAAAAACAATGAGATATTTTTACTTCCATGAGGGAGCCGTTAGATGGCTTTGCCAAAGACAAACTTGAATCTAGTCTTCAGAAGAATCCAGACATTGAGGAATTCGCCACATCTGTAGAGTTGCCATTCCGAGTGAATACAAGGTTTGCCCCACTGGTTTCTGTGGATGTTGTAGAAGCTTTAGCATCTACAAAGACATTCTATCTCCTAATAGAAACAGACTTACTTTTAAAAATGTGGAGATGCTTAATGTCTTGAAGTATAACAGCTTCATGTTTTTTCCTTCGTTTGATGAGTGATAATTTTATGTTCTTGTTTGTAGTTCAATAAATTAGAATAGAGGAAAGAGAAATCGTTGAATTATTTAAGGGAATGCACAACTAAAATTAACCCAAAATCTCAAAAAATCTACAAAAAAAACAAACAATGTTCCAAAAAATTCTCCATTGCTTGTAGTTTTAGAATCCTCTTTTATTTTTGACCTAGCGAACGCTTCAGGATCGTTACGAGAATTTTTAAATACCCTTGCGCATTTGGTTGCTGGCTGTTTATATTTTTAAAACTGGATTTTAAGGCGTTTCTTATTTTCAGCATTTCTGTATATTCAAAATGTTCCACACGATGTAGTTTTCATCCATTCATATTGACATTTTTTATGCTTATTTCCAAAACCTAAATAAATAAAACTGTCATATAATTTTTCTGTGTCATGAATAGTTTTTGCGCTACTAATTTTTGAAATTAACAATGTATACAAAAAACGAAAAAAATGCAAATACAAAACTTTTTTCTCTTAAACTAAGAATGGTAGAAAAAACATTATATGACAGGTTTGTAGTTCCTTGACATAGAAGCAACATAAGATTTTTTTTAAAATGCATCATGTGTTGCATTTTGCATATACCCATAACTTTATATTTTGAAAATTAATAACTTGAAAACTAATTAAGGATTTGGCTTGAAATTCACAAAACAATTATATCTAAAGAAGACTGACATGTGGTTAAAATTTCAGCCTAATTGAATGGATAGTTTAGAAAATAGCAATTTCAGTTGTGATTCCCTTAAATAAACGAGCCCCTTATTGTCCCCTTTTTTCACCTTATTTGAGCACCTTTTCCCTTCCTTTTTTCATCTGAAATTTGCACCTAAAAATCCTAACCCTGGTAATGAGATACAGGTTAACTAAAAGGAACAAATTGTGTATGTCATCTCAATATAATTTGAGATGTCCTTGTGGTTTACCGGAAAAAATGCGAATGAGTTGGAGAATTGAATGTCGTACCGGCATGTTGCCATAGTAGTCTGTATTTAGAGCAACCGGACGGAAACCGGGAGATCCGTAGTTGAAATCCCGGCGATGGCATTGAATTTTTCAATCGTCTGATTCTACCTTTCCAACCTTGTCCAACACACGCCTTGTGTGGAAGAACAATTAATTCCATTAACTGATCTAAGTGGTTAAGACTATAAAGCCCGGGACTTAAAATACTTACAACATTGTAAGTCGCCATTAGGGTATGTCATCTCAATACAATTTGAGATGTCCTTGTGGTTTATCGGGAAAAATGCGAAGATTCATGGTTGAAATCCCGAGGATGGCATTGAATTTTTCAGTCGTCTGATGCTGCCTTTCCAAAATGTACAAGTTTGTAGAAAAAGTAATTTTCATTCACACTTCCTGTAATAGCTTCCACAGCGCGGTGTTCAAAATCGTATACAGCAGGAAACTTCGATCGAACAATTTAGGATTTTTTGCAGAACCCAGGAGTTACAAAAACATTCAAAAACTGATTAGTACTACATTATGTCATAAGTACCTCGTGATCAAGTACTTCTAAGTGACCGAGCGGGATGGTTCAGGCGGTGACGTCTGTGGCCCGCATTCGGGAGGTTCCGGGATCGATCCCCGGCGACCGCCCACTCTGGCCCGTGGGTTTTTCGTGGTTTCCCCGGGTCGCCAGGCGAATGCTGGGGTGGTTCATCTTCTACCACGCGTCTCCTTCCTCTAATTACCTGTACCATCATTTTCCTTGTCCTCTTTTTCAGGGTTGTAGGACCAGACGACGGTGTTGGGCGGGTTGCGGCTGGGGGGTAGCTTGTGCTCTGTAAAGTTTTCTTCCCTGGCGTCGTTGCGGTACCGCTCAGTTAGGTTTGTCCTCAGCGTGGGGCCGCTCCGGGGAACTCTGGAGGTTGGTGGTTTGTGGGCAGGGACGTGCGGCGTCGGATGTGTTCTATTTGGAAACGTTAGGGGCCCCGTCCATATTTGCTACCGTCGGCATCCGGATCTGGTCGCCCTTTGGGTCTCTGCCCTCATCTATCCCTCCCAGGAGTCACGTTTGAAGCACAGTGGACCGACTGGCCTGCGTGCAGTGCTTTGCCCCGGTTCCGGGGGCCCCTCCGTGATACGTGCCTTTACTTGTAAGTTGCTGTTGTGTCTTAAAAGTTCAGCTGAGAATAAATGGACATCAGTTTCTATGCGACTATAGCATACTATTTTATACAATAGGAGAATGTGTGTTTTTTGCGAATACTATTGTATCAATACTCAGTCTCAAGAAATAAGGCGAATGTGTCCTATTTTGTCTTACAATTTGTTAGTTTTTAGGTCAAATAGTAGTTTTGAGAAATAAGAACGTCTTTGTATTAATTTCAGGGCTGCAGTATGAAGGTGGAGTACTCTGAGATAGACCCTAACTCCGGAGAGGAGGTGGACATCCTGCTTCATCGGTATTTCATGCCAGGATACAGGAAGGGCTACGCTAGGTACGGTCCAAATAAGGTGCTACTTCCTGTAGCTCATCTCAACTTTGTCGATCGCATTGAAGACATGGAGATTCTTGACTCGGACATCTGGGTTGTTTCACACCCCAAGACAGGTAAGAACTTGTTAACTTGCAACATTGTTAACCCTTAAGATCCCGCGCGGTGAATTCTAGCCTTATTTGCATGAGATGTTACAACACTCCAACATTAATAATGACATAGTAGTTTAATATTCTTGTAGTGATATTTTTAGTAATAAATGAGAACTGAAACAACATTTAGGACTATTCCATTCATGCGCATCATATTTGATATTGGCCAATAACATTTAGTAATGTCTCGGATATCGACCAATCACGTTCCTTTATTTCATAATACGCTTGCAAAGGTGCGATTTTGTCACATAAAACGTATCAGCTCTTTACTGAACCGTAGTAATATCAATGTGCAGTGATTAATAGGCTCAAGGTTTGGCAATATGTCCTTTGAGGAAATTGATATCATAAAGGAAGTTAAATCATTAACGAAAACCAGCAAATTGCTTCAACTTTCAACTTTGAAAAGTTATATTTAGTCAATGCAGATTCAAATGCGTCAATGCCCAAATGAATTATGTTGTTGGTAAAAAAAAAAAAAAAAGCGTCGTCTTCACTATGTTTTTAGTTTACTTTGTCTTAATTTTGAGGTTAACTATTTTCTGTTTTCCAGTTTTGGCAGCATTGATTAGTATTCCGCAACACATTCGATTGTTCATTCTTTTAGTATGCCGTGATCTGACGCTGACACGATGGTGATTTGATTTTAAACAACAAGTATCAAAGAAATTGTATTTCATATACTCTGTTACATTTTATCCCCATTCGAGATTACGAGTTTCAGTACATAAACTCCTAACCTCTCATGGGGTTAATTGGTTAAACATGCAAATTGAACCTCCCAATATATATTGTTCGATTTAATCAAGAGCACTTTTAGGTAATCTGTATACATTCATGCATTGGCAACATCTTAGCACTTATCAGTGATTGCAGATGAAACTTCGATCTGTTTCCTGTGCTTTTGAATTTTTATAATATTTTTAAATGTTTTTTTTTTTGTGTTTCACACAAATCATAGCAAAACATTTATTGCAGAAATATTTTGACTTCTATCTTTGTTTTCGGGGCATGTGGTACATCTATGTTGCTTTGCTGGGGATCCCTGCATTTTCTGGGTTTCCCTCAGCTTTCTTCTTCAGTAAACTCGCTGTTCATTGGCAAGCACTTCTCCTAAAAGCTTGCATATTGTTTCAACCTCTGATTCCAATTATACATTATATACCACTAACAGTATTTTACATGGGAACGGTAACTCTCAGCTTATCAAATACCGAAAGGAAACCATAGACAAATCGTTACATGAACGTAACGATAGTGATCGCGCGGAGACTTGGGAAACCCCAGCAGAGTACACTAATTGGGAGCAAACTGTCATTTCCGTTTTAAAACAAGGCCAAGGGCATCCTTGAAAGGAAGGTCACCGCATCTTAACACTAACAAGAGACCATTATCACATTGATGTTACATATAGATCGAGCTGGGATGCTTTTAGTGAAAGCAGATCAAACAAAAATAAAAATACCCGTGTCTCGGCTTACTGTCCCATAGGCACAAGCTTGACAAGGAAAAATGATTTACAAATTAAAATTATTCACTAATATATAATTTCTTGCATATATCGTCGTTTAAAAAGTACCTATTAAAAGAAAACACTTACAAAATGTGCAATTTTTATCTCTTATTACTTTCTCTACTACGTATAGTAAGTAGGGGAAGTATTGCATTCCACCCAAAAATTCGATACCGAGATTTCACCGGAAATACATGTTTTGAGACCTCCTGAATCCAAAAAAAGCATTTTTGGAAACATGTCCGTGTGTGTGTCTGTGTGTGTGTGTGTGTCTGTGAACAGCATAACTCAAAAACGAACAGTCGGATAAACACTAAACTTGGTATTTAGGTTCAGTATCTTCCAGAAATGAGACACGAAGGTTTTCAAAAAAATCCCCCCACCCCAGACTACCCTTTACATGGAAGATTTTTCGAAAATTTTAATTTTCTCAAAAATGGCTCTAACGATTTTGATGAAAATATCATATGTTTAAGATAATGCCATGAGAAATGAAATGTATATCTCGAATTTTCTGGGAATGTCTCCAAAAGTATTCTTCACTGTGAACGACTTTTGCATAACTGGTAAACCATAAGAGATAGACAAAATTTTACTACACAAAAAATGTAGATCGCATTAAAATACACAACTTGTCATATACATTTCTTTTGTTGAGTGAACCGTTTTTGAGATATTGCTTGTTATATCCTTAAATTTTCCAATACTTATACTTTTTCTCAAAGTCATTATTCATTTTACTTTCTCTACTACGTATGGTAAGTAGGGGAAGTATTGCATTCCACCCAAAAATTCGATACCGAGATTTCACCGGAAATACATGTTTTGAGACCTCCTGAATCCAAAAAAAGCATTTTTGGAAACATGTCCGTGTGTGTGTGTGTGTGTGTGTGTGTGATGCAACAAGGTTTTCAAGAAAATTCCCCCACCACAGACCACCCATTACATGGAGGATTTTTCGAAAATTTTAATTTTCTCAAAATTGGCTCTAACGATATTGATTAAAATATCATATGTTTAAGATATTTTCATGGCAAATGAAATGTATATCTTGAATTTTCTGGGAATGTCTCCAAAAGTATTCTTCATTGTGGACGACTTTTGCATAACTGGTAAACCATAAGAGATAGACAAAATTTTACTACACAAAAAATGTAGATCGCGGTAAAATACACAATTTATGTCATATACATTTTTTGTTGTTGGGTGAACAGTTTTCGAGATATTGCTTGTTATTCCCTTAAATTTTCCAATACATATACTTTTTCTCAAATTCGTTATTCATTTTTTTATGTACTGGACATGCAAAGAGAATGGAATACGCCACATAGCAACCAGCGCTTAAAATATTTGACTATCGCTTAAAACCTACCATATTTCCCTTGCACCTACAAGAAAATTAGCAATAAGATTAACATCTCGATTAACCTGAAGCATATGGAGAATAAGCGTTTGTAAAAATAGTTTGTACAAGAGTAGAGAAAGACATGTGAGTGTAACACATCAGATTTTTTCAAGTAAGCCTGTCTCGCGTTGCACTTCATGACCTCTGTTTGTTAAGGTTACGTTGTTTAGCAGAGGCATTGGATTATTATAACAGCGGCTTTGGTAAGTCAATACCGATACCGATATCGCTTCTTAAATTCAGCATCCCTATACATTTCAAGTGAATTCTAAAAATCACGCAAATACGTTTATTAATGCGCAGTACAATTTCGTTATGAAATTCCATATACTCCACGAAATTGCTATTATCGTTAACCTCCGTTGTAGGCAGTTGATGCAAGATGGCGTCGGCTTTCCTTATTGCATATAAGCGGAGGTCGGAGCTTCCTTATATGAATTAGCATTTCCTTATTCGCCTGAAAGAGTAGCGTTTGTGTATTGGAAATCGCTGCTTAAGAACTTCCTTGAAATAAGCGAAGACTATGAATTCGATCCTAAATGTATTATTATGAATGACTCAGCTGCTGAAACATCTGAATGTGTATGTTATATGTGTTTACGTAAATTCGGTAATACTCTATTTCTTTATACGGACGTATCATAAAGATGTATCTACATTTATTACTTTCTCTACTACGTATAATAAGAAGGGGAAGTATTGTATTCCACCCAAAAATTCGATACTGAGATTTCACCGTGAATACATGTTTTGAGACCCCCTGAATCCAAAAAAAGCATATTTAGAAACACGTCCGTGTGTCTGTGTGTGTGTGTCTGTGAACAGCATAACTCAGAAACGAACAGTCGCATAAACACCAAACTTGGTATTTAGGTTCAGTATCTTCCAGAGATGCGACACGAAGGTTTTCAAGAAAATCCCCCCACCCCAGATTACCCTTTACATGGAACATTTTTCGAAAATTTTAATTTTCTCAAATATGGCTCTAAGTATTTTGATTAAAATATCATATGTTAAGATATTTTCATGACAAATGAAATGTATATCTCGAATTTTCTGGGAATGTCTCCCAAAGTATTCTTCATTGTGAACGACTTTTGCATAACTGGTAAACCATAAGAGATAGACAAAATTTTACTACACAAAAAATGTAGATCGCGTTAAAATACACAATTTATGTCATATACATTTTCTTTGTTGAGTGAACCATTTTCGAGATATTGCTTCTTATTCCCTTAAATTTTTCAATACTTATTTTCTCAAATGGGAATTCGTTATTCATTTTTTTGTCTTGGATATGCAAAGAGTTATAATCTGTGGGAAAGGGAATGGTGCTGCACTTAGCAACCAGCTATTAAGAGATATGTATGTGCTTAAAGGTTAGTGTATTTCTATATTGCCCTTGTAAATATATATTCCCCTTACGTCTACAAGGAAATTAGCAATAAGATAGACTCTGCAAATGTTTATCTCGATTAACATGAAGTAGATGGAGAATAAGCGTTTGTAAAAATAGTTTGTACAAGAGTAGAGAAAGTCATGTGAGTGTAACACATCAGATTTTTTTGGATGGAATGCAATACTTTTCCTACTTACTATATGTAGTAGAAAAGGTAATAATAGCTATTTACAGTTGAGAAAAGTATAAAACATTTGAAAATGAAAACCAGTAACAAAGTATTCTCGGAAATAGTTAACGCCACAAAACGTGTTATGTGAATAAGTTGTGTTATTTAACGAGATCTATATTTATTGCAAGGGACTCTACAGGCTGTTCGCAGAAAATTCAACATATACATTTTTTTTTGTCATTCAAACATCCTAACATATGCTATTTTAATCAAAATCGTTTGAACCATTTTTGAGAAAATCAAACTTTTCGAAAATGTTCCCATGTAAAGCGTAGTTTGGGATGGGGGATTTTCTTGAAAATCTTCGTGTCGCATTCCTGGAAGAACGGATGGGCCCCGTAACCGGGGCAGAGCACCGCAAGTAGGCCACAACGGCCCTTTTTGCTTCTACCGTGACCTCTAGGAGGTATGAGGGAAGAGACACCAGTTCCGGATGAGGACGGGATCCCTAACATTCCCAAAACGAACGTATCTGCCGCCGCCCTGGTTCATCCACAAGCCACCGAACCCCGGGGCGGGGCCCATTCGGAGGCGAGACCTAACTGAGCAGTGCTGCAACGAGGCTAGAGAAGATACCTGTACGGAGAACACAGCGCAACCCTCCGAACACCGTCGCCTGGTACTACGCAGTGTTGCACCAAAAACATTGAATATCGCTACAGGTCGAACAAAATACAAACATAATTATTATAAAAAGGTTAATATGCGTTTCTCTATGAGGTGCCAGTTGACCAAGACGGGGAATTAATAGTATGATGTTGCTGTGCTTGAGTAAAGTGAATTGAGGGGCTTAATAAAAATATAATAATAACCATCACTGCAAATCACTGAAGGGGTATCTGCACTATTTTAATTCATCAGTGTCCGAAGATTCTGTTGTCATTGTAGCACTTCTTGAAAAATTGTACAAGAAGAATCTAAAAGCATAAAAATTTCCCTATTTTCCCCTTAGGGGTGAAGTACCCTTTATTATTCACTATTAAAAGTAACCCACTAATTTGGTTAACGCAACACTTGACTCGATAATGTATTACTGTAACTGAAATGAGGCCTGAGTGGAAGAAAGAACATTAGATAAACTTCTGGAGTGGTGCAAAGCTATTGAGATTATAAAAGAATATACTTTTATTGAGTGCTATTGGTTAAGGTAAGGTGGAGTTATAGAGGAAAAATTATTTCAATAAAAATTACATCATGCGAGCTGTTACTTCCATTGAGTGCTATTGGTTAAGATGAGGTGGAGTTATGGAGGAAAAATATACCGCAGTAAAAATTACATCACATGAGCTGTCGGGAAGGTTCATGGGCGAGTTACGTGATTCACATGCATCATCTCATTCCATGAACATGGTGCAATAATATTGGCAGTGAAGAAACTTACATTTATTTACTGAATAGGTATTAACGGGGGTTTAAAAGCGTAAAATGATTAAACTAATTTTGTAGAATATTATTGAAACCATTTACGTGCTTATTTTTGTAATAATTACAAATTTATTTTTTAAAATTAAAATTGACAAAGATCACTATTTTTCCCCATTTTTTCGTTTTTCGCAGCAATGTCTCTTCAAACCTCAAATTTCGCTACGCGCAGCGGAATTCCGCTATGCATCACTGGCACTATGATGCATCACTGGTATAACTCATACAACCCTGAAATAGATACCTAATGGGTACAGGAAATGAGAAGCAGGAAAGTTATGGTAAAAGCTGAACCAACCTAGCATTCGTCTTCGCATCCGGGGAAACCACGAAAAATCTATGGGTCAGAGTGGGCGGGGATAGAACCCGGTACCACCGAATGCGAACCGCACACGTTACCGTGGCGCCACCTCGCTCGATAAGTTTGGCATTTAACACTTTTTGTTTTTTAAGTTATGCTGTTCTTTTTACTTTCTCTACTACGTATAGTAAGTAGGGGAAGTATTGCATTCCACTCAAAAAATCGATACCGAGGTTTCACCGGAAATACATGTTTTGAGACTCCCTGAATACAAAAAAAGTATTTTGGAAACATGTCTGTCTGTGTGTGTGTGTGTGTGTGTGTGTGTGTGTGTGTGTGTGTGTGTGTGTCTGTGTCTGTGTACAGCTTAACTCAGAAACGAACAGTCGGATAAACCCAAACTTGGTATTTAGGTTCAATATCTTCCAGAGATGCGACACGAAGGTTTTCAAGAAAATCCCCCCACCCCAGATTACCCTTTACATGGAACATTTTTCGAAAATTTTAATTTTCTGAAAAATGGCTCTAACGATTTTGATTAAAATATCATATGTTTAAGATATTTTTATGACAAAGAAATGTATATCTTGAATTTTCTGGAAATTCTGTATTCTTCATTGTGAACGACTTTTGCATAACTGGTAAACGATAAGAAATAGACAAACTTTTGCTACACAAAAAAATGTAGATCGCGTTAAAATACACAATTTATATCATATACATTTTTACTTTCTCTACTACGGATAGTAAGTAGGGGAAGTATTGTATTCCACCCAAAAATTCGATACCGAGATTTCACCGGAAATACATGTTTTGAGACCCCCTGAATCCAAAAAGATAGTAAGATAGAGTCTGCAAATGTTTATCTCGATTAACATGAAGTAGATGGAGAATAAGCGTTTGTAAAAATAGTTTGTACAAGAGTAGAGAAAGTCATGTGAGTGTAACACATCAGATTTTTTTGTCTTGGATATGCAAAGAGTATTAATCTGTGGCAAAGGGAATGGTGCTGCCCCTAGCAACCAGCTATTAAGAGATATGTATGTGCTTAAAGGCTACTGTATTTCTTTATTGCCCTTGCAAATACAAAACACGGCTACATGCGCGCCGGCCGCCGCCGCTACGATTCCCGCCGAAAATGTTACAATATCCCCGCAACCATCTCACGTTTTCATAGTTATGTTACAAGAATAATAATAATAATAATAATAATAATAATAATAATAATAATAATAATAATAATAATAATAATAAACACATACCTTATCATTAGCATTAGGTTCAACGCGGAAGGGGACCTAGCACGTTGACCTATATAGATATTGTGTATCTATGTCCCGGACGGGGTGCACCCGGGAGGGAGGGATGAAGTGAGAGGAGACAGGGCGGTCGGACTAGGGGACACGACCGTCAGAGGACAGGGGCCCTACCATTTACAGATTTAAACTCCCGGATGGGCACTGGTGCAGCTAGCGCTTCCACTTTGTGGAGCGGTCGTGAGGAGGTAGGTGTCCTGATCTCATCTACGAAGCAGAGGGGCCGAGGTAAAAATAGGCACTGGTTTAATGGAAATCCTCACGGCTTGACCCTGGCGCAGAGAGTAGCGGGCTGAGCAGTCAGTCCAGAAGGGCATTGGTATTTATTTCCCCTTCCCCTGCTGGACCTACACATCCCCTGGGGGGTATTTAACATAAGAGATGTTGGAAATGTTCTCCTTCGCTATCCACATCTTTCTGGCATCTTCTAAGGAAATGTTCATTTACACTCGAGAGTTCAATATTCGAAATTGAGAAATTTCTCGACTGATACTTTATTTTAGTTCTTACAGTGTATGGGGGTTTGTTGTACACACCTTATTTTTCATGTGATCATCGGCGATAGACCCATGCTTAATATTCTTCTCTGATGAACCATGGTGCCAATTATATGGCTATGTTTCGTCGCAAAATAAATATTGGAGTACAGAGAAACCAGATTTTACACAAGAGATCGCCGTACAGGATGCGAAAATTGGTGTACAGTAAATGCAAGCACAATAATAGGACCTGTATCTTTTGAGGGGTAAATTGTCATACTTTTGCCCGCATTTGTGTCCTTATTGCCCGCACTAGGTCTTATGTTTGCTCTAACTTAATGCTGCCAACATATGAATAATGCCACCGAAGCCGGTAAGATACTCAGCCTCAAAGCGTAGCCGAGAGATTGAGGGCCCTCAGCCTCAAAGCGTAGCCGAGGGATGTTTTTTAGAAGGAGAGGAGTGTAGCAAGTTGCGCGGCGACAGAGCGTAGCCCAGGGATCTGCGCGTCTAAAACTCGAATGATTCACGTTCGCAGAAACAACAGCACATCGCATATTCAGTGCATTTCACTGCTTATTTAGGTTGGCAGTACCCACTTTGCATGGATAAATGGCTACGTTTGCTGTCTTCCTCACGTTATTTGCCTATATAAGTGAAAAACCTAAAACGGGTGGTAGGTGGGCACCAGATACTGGAGAGACCACATCATGTTCTAAACTCACTCCTAAGGTAGTTTATTCCATTATTTTTCACTTCCTTATTCCTAATTTAGATGGGCAAAAGTATGACAATTTAGCTCTTTTGAGCAAACAATACATGCAGAAACTCACAGCATTGACTTAATCACACTATTTTTGAACACTTGACTAACATTAAAAGAAGACTTTGCTACCGCGCATACAGCATACAGTCATTAACTTTAACTCAGGAAATTTTCAAGGATAGCGTAAATAGTAAAGAAGCATGGACTTTACGATCCCGTGGTGTAATTGTATATGGACTTTTTATCTTAAAACTTAAAAATAAGGCGTATGCAAGAAATCCCATACACTAGAAGAACAAAAAAGAAAGAAAAAAATATCAAGCGAGAAATTCACTCAGTTTCGGATAATGAACTCTCCAATGTGAATGACAATTTCCTGAGAAACTGCCAGAAAAATGGCGATAGAGGATATTTCCAACATCTCGTATGATGTGCTCAGTATCACTGTAATTGTAACTGTAAATGTGAGAACGTGAGGCGACCGCAGTGCGGTGGCCACAGTGTGGAAAAAAACGCCTAAACTATGAGGGGTAGAAATAAGAGAAGTGAGTTTGACGTATTGAAATATCCAGAAGGCTCGGAATTACATACATTTGACAGGACAAAAAAATCAGGAATGCGTTGAAAAGTTTATTGTTTTGTACAATATAGTTTCCTGTCTTAGCAAGTGTGGAACCCAATGAACTATAAATCGGTATTAAGCAGATACTGTGGCAGTATTTTATATCACAACACTGTAAATGCCAGAGTGATTGTAGTGTAAATTAACATTATTGTATCACAATGATTTGAGATGTTTGTTAATTATAAGCATTGTTATGAAATAAGTTTACACGGCCTCACTGAAACTGACAATAGGAGCGGATAACAATGAAACGAGGGGATGAGTTGTTTATCAATTAGAAGAGACAAACAAATGACGTCAGAGTAGCGCGCTTTTCTTTAGAAATGGAGGGAATATCTTCCCTAGAGCATATGAGTTCGTAATTTTGATTGGATATAAAAATAGACGCTAATGTTGGCGCGCTTTATTAACCAATAGCAGCTCAGTTATAATGTTTAGGCATATCGGGGTGAGGGAGTATAAATTATGAAGCCAGAGACAAGTATCGCGAGAATCATTCACGGGTTACACGTCACACAGTTCAACAGAATCATTCACGGGTTATACGTCGCGCAGTTTAACAGAATCATTCACGAAGTACACGTTATGCAATTCTACAGAATCTCTCGCGTCGTTAAGTTAGTTACCAATTATGAAATACTATAATTAATAATGTGCTGCAAATAAGTGATTATAGTTACATTCGAAAATATAACAGTTTCAGTCAAGCGTGTATCAAGAGTAATTGTGTGAAATGAATAAAGTGTGATGGCAATAAAAGTGTAAAAACAAATTCTTTTATCAGTGTTATCTTTTAGTAACAACTCCTTTCCGTTTACACACCCTGTTCAAGAGATTTGCTCGACTGGGTAATAATAGCTAGCCGGAGGACAAAGAACTCAAAACTCAAAATAGTAAAACAATAACAGGCGCTCAGCAAATAAGATAACACGAAAGATACCGCGACAATACTGAGGTTGCAAACCCCTCGAATAAGTCCAGCTGGAACATACGTCGTACATGCAGGGAGAGTCCAGGAGATGTCGTAAATGCTCATATTGGGGTTGTTCCCTATGTTGAAATGTGATGAAAATGTTAATTCGTAAAATATCTCGTTGAAGCAACTCGAGTCGGCGAAGGCCAGCCGCACGCATACTGCTATCCCTACCTCCATCCAAATCAGACATAGAGTTACATGTGGTCAGCACACCGTCCCCGTCCCTTTGGCTGCTTAGGTGCGGTTGTAAGACCAGGGTCGTTACTTTGCCATCAGGTATCTCCTAAGTTAATAACCTGAACTTTCGACGTGTCATACCTTGCAGCAGGGGAATATCTCCGAAACTGGCACCAGTAATCGAACCCTCATCTACTTACACCGCAGACAGCAACATTACCGCAGCGCTATGCCGATCCAGGAAAATTTAGAGTATGCTAACTTTCACATTAATGTTTTATGTGTTTGTATTAACATGATTCTAAATAATAAAGGTGTAGCATTTTTGTTTACGCTTCGCCTGATGTCTTTCATTGCGAACTGCTTATTATTTTGGAAAGAATATTTCATTTGTTGGTATTAGTTTCATGTACATGTTAGCCCAGATAATGATGAATATTTGTTACAGGTGAATATCTCTTAAACGAATAGAAAAAAGGACAAAAAAAAAAAAAAAAGAAATGCCTAGAATTCCAAATCTTATAGGAGCAAGGGGTCTTCCAAATTGTGACATGAAAAATATTTCTATGGGGCTCCTAATGGGGCACACGGAACCCAACCTCAGAATTTTAAATGCAACCATGGTAATTTTTTATATTCCGGTCCCCCTCAACAAACCAAGCAACTATTGTTAAAACATTTTTACTTTCTCTACTACGTATAGTAAGTAGGGAAAGTATTGCACTCCACCCAAAAATTCGATACCGAGATTTCACCGGAAATACATGTTTTGAGACGTCCTGAATCCAGAAAGGCATTTTTGGAAACATGTCCGTGTGTGTGTGTGTGTGTGTGTGTGTGTGTGTGTGTCTGTGTGTGAACAGCATAACTCAAAAACGAACAGTCGGAAAAGCACCAAACTTGGTATTTAGGTTCAGTATCTTCCAGAAATGCGACACGAAGGTTTTCAAGAAAATCCCCCCACCCCAGATTACCCTTTACCTGGAACATTTTTCGAAAATTTTAATTTTCTCAAAAATGGCTCTAACGATTTTGATTAAAATATCATATGTTTAAGATAATGTCATGAGAAATGAAATGTATATCTCGAATTTTCTGGGAATGTCTCCAAACGTATTCTTCATTGTGAACGACTTTTGCATAGCTGGTAAACCATAAGAGATAGACAAAATTTTACTACACAAAAAATGTAGATCGCGTTAAAATACACAACTTATGTCATATACATTTATTTTGTTGAGTGAACCGTTTTCGAGATATTGCTTGTTATTCCCTTAAATTTTCCAATACTTATACTTTTTACTTTCTCTACTACGTATAGTAAGTAGGGGAAGTATTGCATTCCACCCAAAAATTCGATACCGAGATTTCGCCGGAAATACATGTTTTGAGACCTCCTGAATCCAAAAAAAAGCATTTTTGGAAACATGTCCGTGTGTGTGTCTGTGTGTCTGTGTGTGTGTCTGTGTGTGTGTCTGTGAACAGCATAACTCAAAAACGAACAGTCGGATAAACACCAAACTTGGTATTTAGGTTCAGTATCTTCCAGAGATGCGACACGAAGGTTTCCAAGAAAATCCCCCCACCCCAGACTACCCTTTACATGGAAGATTTTTCGAAAATTTTAATTTTCTCAAAAATGGCTCTAACGATTTTGATGAAAATATCGTATGTTTAAGACAATGTCATGAGAAATGAAATGTATATCTCGAATTTTCTGGGAATGTCTCCAAAAGTATTCTTCACTGTGAACGACTTTTGCATAACTGGTAAACCATAAGAGATAGACAAAATGTTACTACACAAAAAATGTAGATCGCGTTAAAATACACAACTTATGTCATATACATTTCTTTTGTAGAGTGAACCGTTTTCGAGATATTGCTTGTTATTTCCTTAAATTTTCCAATACTTATACTTTTTCTCAAATTCGTTATTCAATTTTTACTTTCTCTACTACGTATAGTAAGTAGGGGAAGTATTGCATTCGACCCAAAAATTCGATACCGAGATTTCACCGGAAATACATGTTTTGAGACTCCCTGAATCCAAAAAAAGCATTTTTGGAAACATGTCCGTGTGTGTGTCTGTGTGTGTGTGTGTCTGTGTGTGTGTATGTCTGTGTGTGTGTGTCTGTGTGTCTGTGAACAGCATAACTCAAAAACTAACAGTCGGATAAACACCAAGCTTGGTATTTAGGTTCAGTATCTTCCAGAGATGCGACACGAAGGTTTTCAAGAAAATCCCCCCACCCCAGACTACCCTTTACATGGAACATTTTTCGAAAATTTTAATTTTCTCAAAAATGGCTCTAACGATTTTGATTAAAATATCATATGTTTAAGGTATTTTCATGACAAATGAAATGTATATCTCGAATTTTCTGGGAATGTCTCCAAAAGTGTTCTTCATTCTGAACGACTTTTGCATAACTGGTAAACCATAAGAGATAGACAAAATTTTACTGCACAAAAAATGTAGATCGCGTTACAATACACAATTTATGTCATATACATTTTTGTTGTTGAGTGAACCGTTTTCGAGATATTGCTTGTTATTCCCTTAAATTTTCCAATACTTATACTTTTTCTCAAATTCGTTACTCATTTTTTTATGTCCTGGACATGCAAAGAGAATGGAATGCGCCACATAGCAACCAGCGTTAAAATATTTGACTATCGCTTAAAAGCTACCATATTCCCGTTGCATCTACAAGAAAATTACCAATAAGATTGACATCTCGATATCTCGATTAACATGAAGCATATGGAGAATGGGCGTTTGTAAAATTAGGTTGTACAAGAGTAGAGAAAGTTATGTGAGTGTAACACATCAGATTTTTTTACTTTCTCTACTACGTATAGTAAGTAGGGGAAGTATTGCATTCCACCCAAAAATTCGATACCGAGGTTTCACCGGAAATACATGTTTTGAGAATCACTGAATCCAAAAAAAGCATTTTTGGAAACATGTCCGTGTGTGTGTCTGTCTGTTTGTCTGTGTGTCTGTGTGTCTGTCTGTCTGTGTGTCTGTGTGTCTGTGTGTCTGTGAACAGCATAACTCAAAAACGAACAGTCGGATAAACACCAAACTTGGTATTTAGGTTCAGTATCTTCCAGAGATGCGACACGAAGGTTTTCAAGAAAATCCCCCCACCCCAGACTACCCTTTACATGGAACATTTTTCGAAAATTTTAATTTTCTCAAAAACGGCTCTAACGATTTTGATTAAAATATCATATGTTTAAGATATTGTCATGACAAATAAAATGTATATCTCGAATTTTCTGGGAATGTCTCCAAAAATATTCTTCATTGTGAACGACTTTTGCATAACTGGTAAACCATAAGAGATAGACAAAATTTTACTACACAAAAAATGTAGATCGCGTTAAAATACACAACTTATGTCATATACGTTTCTTTTGTTGAGTGAACCGTTTTCGAGATATTGCTTGTTATTTCCTTAAATTTTCCAATACTTATACTTTTTCTCAAATTCGTTATTCATTTTTACTTTCTCTACTACGTATAGTAAGTAGGGGAAGTATTGCATTCCACCCAAAAATTCGATACCGAGATTTCACCGGAAATATATGTTTTGAGACCCACTGAATCCAAAAAAAGCATTTTTGGAAACATGTCCGTGTGTGTGTCTGTGTGTGTGTCTGTGTGTGTGTGTGTGTCTGTGTGTGTGTCTGTGTGTGTGTCTGTGAACAGCATAACTCAAAAACGAACAGTCGGATAAACACCAAACTTGGTATTTAGGTTCAGTATCTTCCAGAGATGCGACACGAAGGTTTTCAAGAAAATCCCCCCACCCAAGACTACCCTTTACATGGAACATTTTTCGAAAATTTTAATTTTCTCAAAAATGGCTCTAACGATTTTGATGAAAATATCATATGTTTAAGATAATGTCATGAGAAATGAAATGTATATCTCGAATTTTCTGGGAATGTCTCCAAAAGTATTCTTCATTGTGAACGACTTTTGCATAACTGGTAAACCATAAGAGATAGACAAAATTTTACTACACAAAAAATGTAGATCGCGTTAAAATACACAACTTATGTCATATACATTTCTTTTGTTGAGTGAACCGTTTTCGAGATATTGCTTGTTATTTCCTTAAATTTTCCAATACTTATACTTTTTCTCAAATGCGTTATTCATTTTTTTTATGTCCTGGACATGCAAAGAGAATGGAATGCGCCACATAGTAACCAACGTTAAAATATTTGACTATCGCTTAAAATCTAGCATATTCCCCTTGCATCTACATGTACATTACCAATAAGATTGACATCTCGATATCTCGATTAACATGAAGCATATGGAGAATAGGCGTTTGTAAAAATAGATTGTACAAGAGTAGAGAAAGTCATGTGAGTGTAACACATCAGATTTTTTTTATGTCCTGAACATGCAAAGAGAATGGAATTCGCCACATAGCAACCAGCGTTAAAATATTTGACTATCGCTTAAAAGCTACCATATTCCCCTTGCATCTACAAGAAAATTACCAATAAGATTGACATCTCGATATCTCGATTAACATGAAGCATATGGAGAATAGGCGTTTGTAAAATTAGATTGTACAAGAGTAGAGAAAGTCATGTGAGTGTAACACATCAGATTTTTATGTCCTGGACATGCAAAGAGAATGGAATGCGCCACATAGCAACCAGCGTTAAAATATTTGACTATCGCTTAAAAGCTACCATATTTCCCTTGCATCTACAAGAAAATTACCAATAAGATTGACATCTCGATATCTCGATTAACATGAAGCATATGGAGAATAAGCGTTTGTAAAATCAGATTGTACAAGAGTAGAGAAAGTCATGTGAGTGTAACACATAAGATTTTTCTCAAATTCGTTATTCATTTTTACTTTCTCTACTACGTATAGTAAGTAGGGGAAGTATTGCATTCCACCCAAAAATTCGATACCGAGATTTCACCGGAAATACACGTTTTGAGACCTCCTGAATCCAAAAAAAGCATTTTTGGAAACATGTCCGTGTGTGTGTCTGTGTGTGTGTGTGTGTGTGTGTCTGTGTGTGTGTGTGTGTGTGTGTGTGTGTGTGTGTGTGTGTGTGTGTGTGTCTGTGAACAGCATAACTCAAAAATGAACAATCGGATAAGCACCAAACTTGGTATTTAGGTTCAGTATCTTCCAGAGATGCGACACGAAGGTTTTCAAGAAAATCCCCCCCACCCCAGACTACCCTTTATATGGAAGATTTTTCGAAAATTTTAATTTTCTCAAAAATTGCTCTAACGATTTTGATGAAAATATCGTATGTTTAAGACAATGTCATGAGAAATGAAATGTATATCTCGAATTTTCTGGGAATGTCTCCAAAAGTATTCTTCATTGTGAACGACTTTTGCATAACTGGTAAACCATAAGAGATAGACAAAATTTTACCACACAAAAAATGTAGATCGCGTTAAAATACACAACTTATGACATATACATTTCTTTTGTAGAGTGAGCCGTTTTCGAGATATTGCTTGTTATTTCCTTAAATTTTCCAATACTTATACTTTTCCTCAAATTCGTTATTCATTTTTTTTATGTCCTGGACATGCAAAGAGAATGGAATGCGTCACATAGCAACCAGCGTTAAAATATTTGACTATCGCTTAAAAGCTACCATATTTTCCTTGCATCTACAAGAAAATTACCAATAAGATTGACATCTCGATATCTCGATTAACATGAAGCATATGGAGAATAGGCGTTTGTAAAAATAGATTTACAAGAGTAGAGAAAGTCATGTGAGTGTAACACATCAGATTTTTACTTTCTCTACTACGTATAGTAAGTAGGGGAAGTATTGTATTCCACCCAAAAATTCGATACAGGAGATTTCACCGGAAATATATGTTTTGAGACCCCCTGAATCCAAAAAGAGCATCTTTGGAAACATGTCCGTGTGTGTGTGTCTGTCTGTGTGTCTGTCTGTGTGTGTGTGTCTGTGTGTCTGTGAACAGCATAACTCAGAAACGAACAGTGGGATAAACAGCAAACTTGGTATTTAGGTTCAGTATCTTCCAGAGATGCGACACGAAGGTTTTAAGAAAATCCCCCCATCCCAGACTACCCTTTACATGGAACATTTTTCGAAAATTTTAATTTTATCATAAACGGCTCTAAGGATTTTGATTAAACTATCATATGTTTAAGATATTGCCATGACAAATAAAATGTATATCTCGAATTTTCTGGCAATGTCTCCAAAAGTGTTCTTCATTATGAACGACTTTTTCATAACTGGTAAACCATAAGAGATAGACAAAAGTTTACTACACGAAAAATGTAGATCGCGTTAAAATACACAATTTATGTCCTATACATTTCTTTTGTTGAATGAACCGTTTGCGAGATATTGCTTGTTATTACCTTAAATTTTGCAATACTTATACTTTTTCTCAAATTCGTTATTCATTTTTTTATGTCCTGGACATGCAAAGAGAATGGAATGCGCCACATAGCAACCAGCGTTAAAATATTTGACTATCGCTTAAAACTTACCATATTCCCCTTGCATCTACAAGAAAATTATCAGTAAGATTGACATCTCGATATCTCGATTAACATGAAGCATATGGAGATTACGCGTTTGTAAAAATAGTTTGTACAAGAGTAGAGAAAGTCATGTGAGTGTAACACATAAGATTTTTTTTTTATGTCCTGGACATGCAAAGAGAATGGAATGCGCCACATAGCAACCAGCGTTAAAATATTTGACTATCTCGATTAACATGAAGCATATGGAGAATAGGCGTTTGTAAAATTAGATTGTACAAGAGTAGAGAAAGTCATGTGAGTGTAACACATCAGATTCTTTTTCCTAAAATGAATTGTTCTCACTGAAGTATACAGTAGTAGATAACAGTTTTAAACGAATAAGTACGTCAATAAATACCCGGTGATTACTTTAAATTGCTTTATTAAATGCTCAAAGTAGCCTCCATTAACATCTAAACGCTTGGCAATTCTTTTGGAAAGGTTTTCTCTAACTGTTAACAATATACGGGGGCTAATAGTGCAACAAGCTTCACGTATTCAAAATGTCATATTCTCTTTTGTTGTAGGTGCGTTAAACATGACTTTCCGTTTTGTGTATCATAAAAAGTAGTCCAAGGGTGAACGGTGAACGAGGTATGGTGAACGAGGAGGGCAGGTAATAGGTCCGGGACGTCCAATCCATCTATCACTAAATTTCTCGTTTGGTAGTTGACGTGTACATATTGCAAAATGTGGCGGTGTACTATTCTGCTGATACCACATTTCTCTTCTTATATTGAAGGACACGTTTTCCAATAACAGAGGTAATTCATAGTTGAGAAAATGGCAATATGATTCACCAGTAATTGTGCCTTCAAAGAAGTAAGGGCCGATGACAAGGTTATCAAGGATTCCACATCAACCATTTAGCGACCAACGACGCTGAAAAAGCACAGTTCTCAATAATTTGGGCTTTTCAGAAGCCAATAACGCATATTATACTTATCAACTTGTCTAATATTCGAGAATGTTGCTTCATCCTAAAATAATATGCTTGTCAGAATGAACCATTCTCTCTAATGGCATTGCGCAACCGCTCGCAAAAAACAACTCGATGCTGAAAATCCCTTTATGCGAGCTCTTGATGCAAACACATAGATATGATAAGGATGCTATTTCTGCTGCTTTAGTATCCGCTGTACTGAAGTGCGACTAATCCCACTGTCTTTGGACAATTCACGTTGACTTATCTGTGGATTTACTTCTACAGCAACAAGAATAATGGCAGTGTTTTCATAATTCACTTTTGATTTCACCTTCAAGCGATTCTTGTTCTTTACACTTCCATACTTGCGTAGTCGTGTTTCCAGTCATTTGAGTTTCATTTGTGATATTTGCACCCCGTGTCTCTGATTGAACACTGCTGATGCAGTTGGATAATTTATCTTGCGTTCACCTAGTACTAAAAACATATCTACTTCATCAAAATCTGCCATATGTATGTATATATATTTTAATTTGGAAGAGCCATAGTAAATAATCAACATGACTAAAGAGTAAAGGTCAAGTTACGTATCACGGAGGGGCCCCCGGAACCGAGGCAGGCCAGTCGACCCATTGTGCTCCCAACGTGACCCTGGGAGGGAAGGATGAGGGGATAGGCCCGAAGGGCGACCAGACCCGGATGTCGACGGACGCAAGCATGGGCGGGGTTCCTAACGTTTCCAGATAGAATGCATCCGAGGCCACGCGGTCCCTGATCACAAGCCACCAACCTCCAGGTTCCCCCGAAGCGGATCCCCAGCTGAGGATAGACCTAACTGAGCGGTACCGCAGCGATTCTAGGGAAGAAACGTTTACAAAGCGCACAGTCAGCGCCCACCGAACACCATCGCCTGGTCCTACAATCCTGGAACAGATGACAGGATGATGGGTACAGGAAATGAGAGAAAGGAGAGTCGTGGTAGAAGATGAACCACCCCAGCATTCGCCTGGCGACCCGGGGAAACCAAGAAAAATCCAAGGATCAGAGTGGGCGATCGCCGGAAAGTGATCCCGGAACCTACCGAATTGGGCCACACGCACAACCACCTGAGCTATCCCTCTGGGTATCAACACGACTGACTACCTACAGTGGTGTATTTTAGAAGTTCAAGTGGCTTTAAAACCACAATACGTATGTTGTTTCATGTGATACTTTATTTCCTCCCCGAGTTCATGAGGTGTAACAACTTCAATGAAAACATGCTATGGCAGCTCAACAATTCATTGTATATAAAACATGTTTAATAAAAGTTGCTTAGTTTATTGAGCGGTACCAGAATATACGAGGGCTGATCAACAAAGACTGAGACTGATTTTTTCCTGTAGCTTCCGTGATAGTTTCGAATCTGTAACATAAATATTTGAAAAGAGCTGGTTTTTATGTATAATGTTGGTAGGCGGCAGCACTCTCGTATTGGTAGGTTGGTAGTAATGCTCTATTTTGTAGACCCTACGTGCATTTCGCATACCCGACAATGGAGGTGATGCATTTTTTAAATCGATTATCACCGGTGATGAGTCATTATGATCCTGAAGGAAAACAAGCCAGCACAATGTGGAAATCGCCAGGTTCTCCAATACCAAAAAAGGCAAAAGTTGTCCCATCTGCAGGGAAAGTGATGGTGATCACATTTTTTGACTGTAATGGAATGATTTACCAGCATGCAGTTCCCCCTCACACTACTGTTACAGCAGCATACTACACGTCAGTATTGGCTACACTGAGGAAGCTCATTGCAAAGAAACGACCAGAGCTTTCTCGAACTGGATGGCGACTTCATCATGACATTTGCCTCACGTCGCAAATCAAGTCATGCAGTTTCTGGCTCGATTCAACATTACCTGTGTACCACATCCACCTTATAGCCCCGATCTTGCAGCCTGTGACTTTTTTTTTTATTCCTATCACTAAAGGCAAAGCTTAGGGGTATTCGATTTGAGAACTCTGAAGCAGTGCTCAAGAAAAGTGAGGCGATTCTCAAGGACCTGACAAAGAATGGTCTGCAGCACGTGTTCAAGGACTGGCAGAGACGCTATAAAAAGTGCATTGAAGTAGAAGGGGACTACTTTGAAAAAGATCATGTAAACATTGAATTGGAGTAATAAACATCTGTGAAAAAAATCAGTCTCAGTCTTTGTTGATCAGCCCTCGTATATAAAAAATATCATGGTTTCGTTTAAAATTCTGAGGTTGGGACCCATGTGCACCATAAGGGCCCCCATAGAAATATTTTCCATATCACAGTTTGGAAAGTCCCTTGCTCCTATAAGATTTTTTCCATTCGTTTAGGAGATATCCACCTGTAACACTTTATTGGACCACCTTGTATAGTGAAACAATAGTACATTGATTTAATAATAATAATAATAATAATAATAATAATAATAATAATAATAATAATAATAATAATAATAATAATAGTAATCCATTCTCCGAAATCTACTGATGTTTAATGCAAGACAAGTGCAGCAGAGCTTTAAGTAACTACTTCTTATCAGGTCGACTGTAAAGTCTAAGTGGTATTCTCTTCGCTAGAAATAAAACTAATCAGCCCAAAGTTGGAACCTCTTTATTCATTTTAGCAGTTAATGCATAATGATGAGAGCTCTGCGTAAAACTTGGAATAACAAGAAGAATTTGTTTTTGGAGAAGGCAGCCTTAGATTATTGTGTTGTAATCTGACTAGCAGATTGTTGGGTCGAAACCTTGAGCACATTCATATCTAATATATGTATGTCCGTAAGCGTATTCTTGCGGTTAAGAATTTTTTTAGTCTCTAAATCAGTGTTAATGCTTATGGGTAACTGTTAAAAAAAGTTAAGGAATGTATCGATTATGTGGTCCTTGGAAAATATAAACTAGTACAGAAACTGCTTGTGCAATATTTTATAATATCGCCTGCCTCTTATCCATTTCTTAAAACCGACATTTTTGCGTTATCTGGGTGGGACTTGACTTCCGATTTTAAGTTATAAATAAAGCAGTAAAGTACAACTATGTGATAAGTGGTATAAGTTAATACTAGTGATGGGACATACCACTGTTTCTTGATACTCAATACCAATACTGATTTTTGAGCACAATATTCGATACTCACTTTATAAAAAAGCTGTAAAGGTGACAGCTCGTTCTCTGAATTATGTTCTTATTAGTAGTTTTCTGTGTATAAATGCATGCCACCAATTTTGTAATGTATGCTAATTCCGAAATTGATCCTATTTGTCATTCGTGATGTCACAGCTTATATATCCCTTATTGTTAGTCAAGGATAATGATGATTGTGCTGAAAACTTTCTTTTAAAGGATTCTCTATCCATAGAATAACAAACGCTAGCAATTCTTCTATATTCTATAATCTTGAAATTATAAACTAATATATATATATATATATATTTTACATGAAACTCAAACAACTAAAAATAAATTATGCGTTACACCATTCTAGATTTATTCACAACCACATAAACTATTTAACTTTTACTCGGTAGTAAGTAATTAGCCATATATAATTGGCGCAACAGTTCTGGACATATGAAAATCTTAATGACAGCTATGAAGCGAGTTGCTTACCAGGTCAGCAGGTGACCGTCGTCTGCATCCTGCAGGAGTGCGTGGGACAGTCATTGTCAAATATCCGCACACCGGTTATGCACTGCACTGGTAAACTTATAGTTTATATACAGTATATTTAAATCCACCGCTGTAAAAAGCGCCTAATTTAAAAACCTGTCAATTATCTGCTTCCAGTTCTTCCACATCTGACAGCCCTTTCTCTTCTGCGGAATCACTCACATTATTGCCGTCATCACTGCTGTCGTTACTTTCTGCACCATTATCCTGGATGATAATTCTTTCTATATGATTTTGTTTTCTTCCACTTGAACCCTGAACCTTTTATAATTTTTTCTGAAATTTGTAGCACCACTTTGAAAATTTATGCTGTCTTTCAGCTTAATGAGCAATCTGCTTGTTGTTGGGCACAGTTTTTTCTTCCACACAGAAGTTGTGAATCGTGCGCCGAATGAGCGTATCATCTATTTCTGTAATACGTTTAGGGACCTTATGTTTCTTCCTAGGTGTGTCCAATTATACTCTTTCATCCATATGTTTTTTTTCTTATCTTTGAGAACTCTGGAAACGGAATTCAGTGAAATACCAGTTGCTTTGGCTACTCTTTATTTCACTCTCTTAAGGCTTTTGTGGAATTCGGGTGAACATATATTTTCTTCCTTCATCTCTGCTTCTTGCTTCATGAAGTCGAAGACATTTGCAATTTTTTCCTGCTTTGACTATGTAATACCTTACACTTAACTTTGAAAACGTAGGAGCCAAGGTTATAAATATAATAAAAATAAAATAGGCACTATTTAGATACTGCTCTCTTTGAAATTACAACCAGATGCGGACACTTTCTATGCAGACTGTATGTGCTACGCACTGTGAGTAAGCAAAGGTATTACATCGCTTTCGTTGATTAAGCTAAACATAAACCATTCCTAGGCTCGGCAGCTGGGGTGGCAATCAAGGTCACGATTCCAGAAGTTTTGCGCCAGTTATAACATTCGGAAATAGTAAGCCTCTATGCTACACACTTGCATACCTGCATATACATGTTTAATAAAAAAGCATATTAGACACAATTAAATATTTGAAGATAAAACCATGGAAGTATTATATGAAATGCAGGGATATATAGGAATCAAAGATTTTTGTTTAAGAACATGAGCATTCTTGAAAGAACCAATAATTCCATACGCTGTATTATCTCACATCATAAGTTCTGATTTGTTTCTGCTGGATTCACATATTTTGGTCACCGAGTGCGTAAATGTAATGGCTGAGAGTGAGTCACAAACCAAGGCTATTTCAAAAACGTCTGCTAAATCAGCTTCATTCATAACTCAGTTAACGCTGCATGTTACATGAGTACCTCTACTCGTTCCCCCATTGTTTTGCAAGTTTTCATTTAGACACAAGAGTCTATGGAATGTTGTATTCATCACATTCAAGGTCTACCAAGAACTATAGTCCAAAAACTCTTTGAGGACACATGCGAGGCAATAACATGAAGTTTCGACTCCTTTTGTTCCTTATTTAGCATAAAGTTAAACGTAATAACTTTCAATAGTGCAAAACTTAAAAATTTAAAAGTATCGAAAAATATGGAAGGTTTAACTCAAAGTATTAGACATACTTCGATACCACCGACTATCGAGGTATCGAGGTGCTATCCCTAGTTAATACACTCTACAAAATGTTACTTTACTGCATTATCAAACTTTCTTAGTATGCGCTTTCAGAAGACCTTGAGATTAGGAAAGAAACTTCTAGAAGCTTTATCTGTGTTTCAGTTATAGGGTCATTCCTCAAATCATACATATATGAACGGTGATGTTTCAGTGCTCTTTTGCTTAAATGTTGTACCAGTATAATAAAATAAAAACTCAACATTATAGATTTGTGGTCTTCTGACCTTCTTTTGTTAATAAAAGAAATACAAAAAAGATACTCTGTGCCATTCTGGATTACAAAAATGCAAAATTTGAAATGTGAAAGAGAGAGAGAGAGAGCTCCTTTCTAAACCCTTAAGGTAATTTTAATTTATTCCATAACCTTGTTATAAGGAAATATATTTTTATTCATATTTTCAAAGTGATCACTTCTGGAAGTCTAAAAACACACTATTTTTATTTTCTTTAAAAGTATATTATGCTTTGTTCAATGACTGAATTAATTCATAAGAAAATACTTTTTTGGTAATTATAGTAGTCAAGAGTAATGAAAACTATAACGATGGACTTGAACTATGATAACGATTTATGTGCTCGAAGGCCTATCTATATCAGAATGAACGGAATGTACTTAAGGCCCTGTTAGTCAGACATAGTTTTCTGCTCAAGGCAGTTCCTTCACTACAAATCCAGCCTCCTCCGGTCTTCACTCTTTCTAGCTTTATTCTTTGTAATAAAATAAAGTATCAAATATACACAGGTTGTATCAGAAGTGAAGCACAAAGTGAAATAGTGAAGTGCATTCGATTGTAGAATCATTAACGTTTGTGTTAATAAACTTGGGTGCGTAAATGAATCGTTAGTGAGATTATTCCTCCACTGGCTTAATTACTTATGCGCATTATTATTGTTATTATTACTATTATTATTCGGACCGAGCAAGATGGCTCCGCGGTAACGTGTGAGGCTCGCATTCTGGAGGTTCCAGGTTCGATTCCCATCGACCGCCCACTCTGACCTTGGGTTTTTCGTGGTTTTCCCTGGTCGGTAGGCGAGTGCTGGGGTGGTAGATAATACCACGATTATAGGACAAAATGTGTTCATGTTAATACTGTGCACATATTTTTTTTCCATGTCCACCCCTATAGCACATGCATAGCTGCTCACACCCTCCTGCAATACGATTGGCAAAATATAGAAAACGTACTTACCTTTGAGACTATCGAGTCTTCACCGGAAATACACATTTTGAGTCCCCTGAATCCAAAGAAAATGTATTTTTACAGAAAGGTCTGTGTGTGTGTGTGTGTGTGTGTGTGTGAAAGCATAACTCAAAAACGAAAATTTGGATAAATACCAAACTTGATATAAGTCGAGTGTCTTCCCAGGATTTGCAGGAAGGTTTTCAAGAAAATTCCCCCACTCAAAATTACTCTATACATGGAAAAAGTTCGATATTTTTGATTTTTGCGAAAATGGCTCTAATAGTTTCGATTAAAATAATATGTTTAAAATATTTACGTTGCAACTAAAATGTATATCTCGAATTTTATGGGAATAGTAGTGAAATCCTCTCATTGGGAATGCAACTTGTAAAATTTGGTGTAACTTAATAAGAGATAGACAAAAACTTGCTTTAGAAAGCATGTAAAACTCTTTAAAACAAGCAATTTATTTCAGATAACTGTTTTGTGGCATTAACCGTTTCCAAAATATCCGTTGTTATTGGATTTTTCAATACTAGTCATTTTAGGAAGTCACCATTCAGTTGTTTCTCGCGAAAGAGTATCAAAGTTCAACGTCAGCATGTTATAGCGACTCGTTTTTAACCAGTTCGATCTTCTGTATTTTGGAAAACCGAACTCGGGACCCTTGGAACAGCGCTGTACCAACTGAGCCACGAAGAAATCAAAGCCTCCTCTTAGATCGCATTTCCTCTCCTGTTAGTCATAATCAGGTTCTCGCCGTACATAAGAAAGATTATATTCCACTGCCGCGCCGTTGCGGGTGATATCGGTGTCTGCTCTTAAATAGGTCGGTGAACCGAGACAGAAATGATGTGGTACAAAGTACTGGTGGTTTACATAACGTGCCCTTTACAGCGGCAATGATCCTTAATTGTCTCGACTAATTTCTTGTTTTTTTATGAAACTGGTGCTTAACATCTGCGTTCAGGAAATGCAGTGGCGTATCTTTTCGTTTTAGTTGCTTTTTACTTCGCTGCTACTTACTCTGTAGTAAATAGAGGAAGTATTGCATTCCACCCAAGCATTCTATGTAGGATTTCACTGGAAATATACTTTTGAGATCCCGGAATAAAAGAAAAGCATTTTCAGAAAAAGGTTCTTGTATCCGTCCGTATGTCTATGAACAGCAAAAATGAAGTCTGTTAAATACTAAACTTGATATTTATACTAAACTTGGTATTTAAGTTTAGCATCTTTTAAGTATGTGATAATATTTTTTAAAACATCCTCCCATCTCAACGTACTCTTTACATGGAACATTTTTATTTCTTTATTTTCTCAAAAATGGCTCTTAACGATTTTGATTAAAATAACACATGTTTATAATATTTGCATGGCAAATAAAGTTGAATTTTTTGCGAATCGCTTGTGAAGACCTCTTCATTCTGAGTAGCATAAGAAGTAGACAAAACTTACTACACCAAAAATATAGAACTCGAAATACAAAATTTATATCATACATTTGTGGGATTAACCATTTCCAGGTTTTTAATTTTTTTGTTTTTTGTTATTGGTTTCAGTTTTGAAATTCCTTATAATTTTTTCAAGTTGTAAGTTGCTATGCATCTTTTTCTGGTAGCCATGCAACAAGCCTGTCTCTCTTGTATATACAACGAAATGTATAATAAATGCATTTCTGCAAATGCTGTTAGCTTCTAAAAGAACAGTTTGTAGAAGAGAGGTATAGAAGTCATGTGAATTAACACACTTTTTACTTTCTCTACTACGTATAGTAAGTAGGGGAAGTATTGCATTCCACCCAAAAATTCGATACCGAGATTTCACCGGAAATACATGTTTTGAGACCTCCTGAATCCAAAAAAAGCATTTTTAGAAACATGTCCGTGTGTGTGTGTGTGTGTGTGTGTCTGTGAACAGCATAACTCAAAAACGAAGTCGGATAAACACCAAACTTGGTATTTAGGTTCAGTATCTTCCAGAGATGCGACACGAAGGTTTTCAAGAAAATCCCCCCACCCCAGGCTACCCTTTACATGGAGCATTTTTCGAAAATTTTAATTTTCTTAAGAATGGCTCTAACATTTTTGATTAAAATATCATATGTTTAAGATAGGGCGGCGCCGTGGCCGAGCGGTTAGACCGCTCGCCTCCCATCTAGGCGGACGAAGCGGCGTCTGGGCGGGTTTTCTCCGGGTTCTCCGGTTTCCCCCGCCATTCATTCCACCAACTGCTCCATCATCACCTTTCCTTTCATCCATTTCACCAACATTTCGTTTCATCTACTTCCTGGATGCTCTGTCTGATCCATGAGTGTCTGCTCCTCGACGGGCCTCTGACCCCAGGCACCCGCTTGTAAGTCCTGGGGGGTGTAAGTCCTACATAAGAGGAGGGTAAACAGATAATGAATGAATGAATGAATGTTTAAGATAATGTTATGAGAAATGAAATGTATATCTCGAATTTTCTAGGAATGTCTCCAAAATGTTCTAGGAATGTTCATTGTGAACGACTTTTGCATAACTGGTAAACCATAAGAGATAGACAAAATTTTACTACACAAAAAATGTAGATCGCGTTAAAATACACAACTTATGTCATATACATTTCTTTTGTTGAGTGAACCGTTTTCGAGATATTGCTTGTTATTTCCTTAAATTTTCCAATACTTATACTTTTTCTCAAATTCGTTATTCATTTTTTTATGTCCTGGACATGCAAAGAGAATGGAATGCGCCGGATAGCAACCAGCGTTAAAATATTTGACTATCGCTTAAAAGCTACCATATTTCCCTTGCATCTAGAAGAAAATTACCAATAAGATTGACATGAAGCATATGGAGAATAGGCGTTTGTAAAAATAGATTGTACAAGAGTAGAGAAAGTCATGTGAGTGTAACACATCAGATTTTTTATTGTGCAGTGTCAGCTACCATTTGTTCGTCTTATTGTACACACGAAATGATTCACAAATTGCTGCAATCATGAAGCTTACTTTTATACACATCTGTCGGCACATTTCAACTTCTGTTAAATTTAATACAAAAAAAACGTAACGTTGTTTATACCGAGGGGGATGGCTCAGGCGGCTGCGTCTGTGGCCCGCATTCGGGAGGACGTGGGTGCGATTCCGACTGCCGACTCTAATGACCCATGGGATTTTGGGGGTTTCGGTTCACTAGGCGAATGCTGGGAAGAATCATTGTCTCCCCTGAATTACTCTCGCCCTCATTCCCCCTCATTTCATCTTACAGTTTCATGTTACAGGTTGACTCCGGGCTGTGTGTCGGACGACTATGGACAGATGCGCAGATGGCTTGCGTGTTGGAACCTCTTCTCGGTCCCGTCAGATGGAGGCCGATCGAGTCTCCGTTGCTGGGTCAAGCTTTCCCCGTCTCCGCTGGAGGGAGGCCTGTGAGCCACTCTCCGGTGGCTTGGGAGGGCTGCCTTGAACGCACTCCGGCTGGGTGTTGAAGTCTGTCTCTTAGGGACCCCTGCGTGTCTCTGTCGTCTGCGTCGGCCTGTCCTGCAGCCCATACGTCACCTGCGGTACCTTCATCTCATCTGTTCCTCCAGGGGGTGTGTGCACAAAAGATCCACGTGTGAGTCGAGGTGCTAGGTAATCCTAACAGTTGTTTATAACTTTTGGTGGTAACTTTCCAAAAGCTCTACTAAGCTCGAAACACAAAACTCGGCATAACTCGGTCAAATAACAAATGTGGCAGTTAAGTCAGGCATCGTTTGATAATGGAAAGCGAAGATTTTCATTGAATTACCCCGACGCTGAACACACTTTATATATTTTGTTTTCTCAAATATAGCTCTAATGATTTTAAGATGACACATTTGCATTTGAAATCTTGACATGGCGAAGTTATAATAAATTTTCTGAAAAAAAAGAAAGAAAGAAAGAAAGCAAAGAAACAGAGTTAATGAAAACGCTTCATTTATGTTACACTCTATATAGTCAGGGAACCATAAAACATAGAAATAAACTTACCTACTGTAGGAAAATGTAGAGCTCATTAAAATACCGTGCATTCGTAGATCGGCCGTACCGTTCCGCGGGGGCATTGTACTGGGTGAGGAGTGGCGCGCCTGCCTCCAGAGAGTAGCGCTGTAGCTACCGCACTTTTAACGTTCCTCACTGACGAAGCGTGGTTTTATATTCAAGGTCACGTTTCTACTCCGAACAATAGATATTGGGCTACCGAAAATCTCCATATTATTAACGAATTCCTCACCTCGCTGCAAAAGTTGGGATTTGGTGCGCAGTGAGTGCGCGTAGAATTATCGGTCCCATATTTTTCGGCACAATAGTAAATTGGGTTTGTGTAAATTCAATTTTAAATAAATTATTTCCGCAACTAACAAGAAATGAAAGTTTGTGTGGCTGGTGTCAGCAGATTCAGCTAGAGCGCACACTACTGCGAATTGTATGCATGAATTGCGTAGTGTGTATTGTGACAGAATAACTAGTCGGGGATTGCGGCCACCTCGTTCCCCTGACTTATCTCCATGCGATTTTTATTTATGGTGAACGTTAAAGAAATTATTATTATTATTTTTTTTTACATTTATTCAGGATTAAATTTATTTCGATTTCTAGAGAATAAAATACATTTTGTTTTGGGCGAAGAAATTTTAAAACCAGTTTCAGTACACCATTGTTGTATGCTCTGAAGCGAGTCCTGTAAACATTCTTGGGCAGTTGTGGTTCGTCTCTTTACAATAGATGATTAGATCATTTGCAAATAAATTTGCTTTGACTGGTGTTTTTATTCGTGATACAATTCTATTAATAGCTATTAGGAAGAGGGTTACACTGATGACTGAGCCTTGTGGTACACCATTGATTAAAGAAATCGTTTTTGAAAGGGTCCCATTAACTCTTGCTTGGTCTCTGCGATCTTGCAAGAAGTTGGATGAACAACTCTACAAGTAAACTTCATGATGTACGTGGAACTTCAACTCAAGAATATCCAATAAGACAGCTACAGCGGCGAAACCAAGTTGTAATATCACGACTTCGAATTGGGCATACCAAACTGACACACTCTTATTTGTTAAATAGAAGCTCTCCACCAATTTGTGAAACATGTAAAACAGCATTAACAGTAGTACATATTATATTAAGTCAGGTTGGTATGCCCAGAAATATTTCTGCAACACTCAATGATGCAACTTTCATCCAGAAAGTAATTACTTTTCTTAAATTAATTAATATATATCAATACATTTAACCAAATTGTAACCTGTATGTATACATAATGTGTAAGTATTATACTGTAGTCCAATAATGTAAACAACTGTACATGAAAGGTCGTGATAAAACCTAGGAAGATTAAAACGACCCTAAATAAAGCTTTTTGAGAAAAAAAAGTATACGAATCAAATCCGCACACGTTACAAGAATTGAAGAACATCAGGAGAGAAATACAAGCAATCATTCAATGAACTTTTGCGAGTAAACCAGAATTGTTTTCGGAGATATAAGGAGTGCCCACTGTATGTACATATATGATTTATACTAAATAACCCGTTCGGTTATGAGCTATTTCCGGTGTACGTTCTATCGAACATTCAGTTTTCTCAGAGATTAATTCAAGCGTCCATTACTTTTGTTTCTTATGAGTTGTGGGTGCCATATACAGAGTTTAATTAATAACTGAACATAAACTCAGTTTCCCGTCCAGTAAAGAGTATGTAACGACGTTTGTCAATATTTTGTAGGAAATTTATCATTCTGAAAACCTTTTATTCATAATTACGGAAAATTAAGGTTTGATTTTTCAAAGGTTCACACCGTTTCCCTCGGAATTCTGCCTAACTTCTGGTTTACTGTGGTACCACCTAAATCGTGTAATTTCTGTACATTTACCAGGTGTCCGGAAAAAAAATCCAATATTTACAGAGGAGATAGTATGCAACAGAAGAAGAAGAAAGCTCCTATAAATATTGCTCGTAAACCTAATATCTTCTGAGTTATGGTCTTATTTTGTACGAGGAGCATATCTTGCACTCCGAGCGCTTTGGCACGAAGCGAATGAAAACATATTGCACGTTTGTTACGTGCTACATACTTATTACTCTATCAATCAGATATGTTATTTGTCTGGTGTAAGGTAGTGCTCAAATGGCCCATGTTTTATAGTGACACTGCAGTACTGTAATTTGTTTTATTGTCCTTCTCTGGACTTACAACACCGGATCATTTCCATCATAGGGTTAGGTGACAGCTAACACGGGTCTTTCATGAGCGATGGATTGGTCGGTGGGGGGCAATACCTTGGCCTTCCCGATCTCCTGACCCGTACCCTAACCCTTGAGATTTTTGGCTGTGGAGACATTTAAAAACTATGGTGTATGCAGTCCCCATAAATGATGTACATACACTACGAGAACGCGTGTTCAAGGCCTATGACGCAATCCAGTAACAATCAGAGGCGTTCCAAAGAATGCGTGATTCCATGAGACGCAGGGTGGAAGGCTGCATTGCAATGGATGGTGGCCACATCGAACATCTATTGTGAAGAGCAGATCCAATACAGGTGATAAATTATGGTAGTGTAGTACACCATAACTCAGCAGATATTGAGTTTAGACCAATGTTTATAGTAACTGTTTTTCTCCTTTTGTTGCACACTACCTCCTCTGTAAATATTGGAACCTTTTTTTTCTGGACACTCTGTAATTATGTTGCTTGGTGAACAGCGAATATACAATTTAATTTTATTTCTTTTTTATTAGTCGTTTGTAGAATCACTTTGGAATTGTAATGGGTGGGGAAGATATGTGGTTTTTATACTTAATATTCTTTTTAATTGTTCTTCATGAATGACTCCTACTGGAATTGACCAGTTCGAGATAACTATTCAGCAATTTGAATACATGTATTTAAGGTAAGCCTAGCAAAAAAACAAAATTAGAAATAAATTCATTGGGGGACATTTCAAAAGTTTTATGGGAGTTTTGGAAGCTATGAAATATTGTATGCCTGTATAACTAATGTCTCATATATACTGAGCCAATTATGACTCTTTTTTCAACGGTTAGCTATTTTAGCAGAGATGACCGCAGTTGTTTAACGCCTCTGGAATGATGAACTGCAATTTTCGGCCCCTGCTCGAAACTACATCGGCAGCCCGATTAACAGACAGTAACCGGCTGCATTAAATACCAACAGCGTTCACCAGTTTGCGTCCTCTTCGCTAGCATAGATAGCGTTTATGAAGTATCCACGTGCCCCTTGAGCGATGCGCTGGCTCCAGCGAAGAAGAGAGTGTGTAACAGACTTAGTTCTTGACGACCACTAAGAAGGACTTTCTTGAGCTTTGAGTCTGGGAGCGGCCAGCTCCACACTTTTCGGCCTTGTCTAAATTTATACACATATTTTTCGGCGTAAGTAAGCTTCTAAATTTTTTTTAGTGTGTGGAGCGGCACTTAAACCTTATCGAAGCGAGTTCATATTGAAATATCACTACGTGTTAAATGCTGTTTAAAATGGCAAATATTTATGTGAGAAGGACAAAGTAAAAAAGCTATGTATTTCACTTGTAATCTGTTAATGTTTCTAGATTTGAATGTGAATATATTCAGTTCTTTGGGGGCTGCAAGAATAATTATTTCATTTAGAACTGTATTAAGTCCTTACTTCATGTTTTCCCTTTAACTTCATTTCTAGTACAAAGATTATTCAGGAGAATGCTTTATTTCAATGCATTGTAGACTGGGCCCCGCATTTTACTTTTAGTTAACTTTTTTATTAAAATTTTATGGCATTCTACGCAATGACTATATTTAAGACGGCTTTGCAAGAATGTTACAATACATATAAACAACTACAAGACTGTTAAAACCCTGGAAACACAAATAACCTAATTAAATGAGTTACCAACATCAACTTTATTAATATTGGACCAACAGCTAGTCATAAAGAAGTTGAAAACTTACTATATAAGTGGAACAATAAAAATTAGCTTGGATATCATAACTTGGAAAACGAAGAAAATATAAATCAGCATCAACACTTCGTACACCCCTGAAATGTAATGCTATATGCAGATTTATAACTTGTTTCTATTAGAGTATCAATATGCACACTTCCGAACTTATAATTGAAATCAGTGTCTTTTGTTTAAATATCCTTATAGTGATCGTTTAGCATAAAATGAGGAATCACAATGGCATCGAGAGGGGATTATGATATACTGCTATTACGGATCGAATTCGACATAATCACTACTTCGATGTGCTAAGTCAGGCGTGGATTAGGACATCGCTTCACTTTCCATGGCTTCCCTTATAGCAGTCACTCTTATTCCATTTGTATTTTGCGTGCTGTTAACGTTTACGAGCTTATTATAGTAGTGTTGAAAACGCTTAACAATCGACTTTACAGATGACAATCAGCGGTGTGAGGTCGAACGTTACAGACGAGGCTAGACTAGCCTTGGTAACAAGAAACTTGGCATCATCTCTCCTATACGTGGTAACTCGGAATGTGAATGTACATATGTAGTTCTAATGAAGTGAGCAGCCTTCGTGTTAAAATGTGCAAGCTCATAATTTTATTATTAAGGAAGAGAGAGGGGAAAAATGCTGTATGTCGTCATTAGAGGGCGTATTTTTGCATGCATTCATTTTTGTTTTCACTAGTAAGCAGGGGTGAAGGTTGGATTGGAAAACTGGAAACACAGGGTACTAACTCCCCACATGAACACGGTGTGTCACTAGTTGTACTTTTGCGGGAAAGGCGAATTTTCTGATTGGCTGTTTCAAGTTTCGAAGTTCTTAACGAACTAAATGGCAGGCAAGAAGAAAGGAACCATCTTGGATTTTTATAGCTGAAAGTTTTCGTCCGATGTTTTTTCATCAGGAACAAAGCAGAGACGGTAATCATACATTTACGCTATTTCTGATTGAATGTATATTCTTTGTAATATTGGTATTTTCTATTAACTTCAGTGAAATTCGCAGAATGAGGTAGAAAACTTTGATAGGTTATTGTGAGTTACAACATTTTTATATAACGAATTAACGACATTCTCCCCTTAGTGTACCCTCCACAACGATGAAAATGATGTGTTATATGTCCAAGAGATGTCACTCTATGTCATACGTTTGCTCTTACGTAATGCTGGCAACATATAATAAACTAATGCCGCCAAAGCCGGTAAGATACTCAGCCTCAAGGCGTAGCCGAGAGATTGAGGCCCCTCAGCCTCAAAGCGTAGCCGAGGGATGTTCTATAGAAGGAGAGAAGTGTAGCAAGCGACGACAGGTCGTAGCCGAGGGATCTGCGGGTCTAAAACTCGAATGATTCACGTGCGCAGAAACAACACATCGCATATTTAGCGGATTTCACTTTTTATTTAGGTTGGCAGTTCCCACTTTGCATGTGATTTAGCGAAAAAATGGCTACGTTTGTTCTGTTCATAACGCGAAAGAGGGTGCCACTATCTTCTGTCCTGCAAGTGTATGAAATCGCTATCGCTGAAGATGTGCTTGGAGAAATTGGAAAGAACCTTCGTCATAAAATGGAAAAAAAATCTGATGTGATACATTCACATGACTTAGAACAGGATAGGACTAGAAGCGGGACTGAAGACTTAACACCTCGACCTACGCAGATCTTATGTGCCTAGGCCCCCGACGGGGCTCCCCGGGAGGGAGGGATGAGATGAGAGGAGAGGGTGACTGGACCAGGAGGTAAGATAGACAGAGGGCAGGGTCCCTACCATTTACAGATTTGAACTCCCGGGTGTTGGCTGATGCAGTTCCCCCTGTGGGCTTACACAACACCTGGGGGACCCGGGTCCCGCAGACCCCCCCAATTAGGGGACGAAGGTTTACTAAGAGCATCCTTTTCCCCTGTCATACACACGCCGAGACCTCCCACCGACACTTGCAACCCTGAAAGAAACAAAGCAGATGAAAGGTGAAGTGCATGGAGATGAAATGGAGGGACAGGAAATTCTGGGGATGTAATGATCCTTCCCAGCATTCGCCTGGTGATCCGTGGAAACCCCGAAAAAACCCCATGGATCAGGAAGGTCGGCCAGGAGAATCGAACCTTCGACCTCTTGAAAGCGGGCCACAGACGTTATCCCTGAGCCATCCCGCTCAGTTTTCTCTACCCTCTATGTTTATTAGTGGGTATACGAACTATTCTTACTAAAGCTTATCTATCTACTTCTTTTTAACCCAAATGAACCTTTGCAGAAGTAGCTACATTGCACGTTTCGTTATAAATACAAAGAAAATAACAATAGCCAAATGTTTGAGACCTGGACGCTATATACCAGCCTTAAATTGCATACTGTTTCCAGGCAGTCCCGAGAAACATTTGAATGTTGACACGGCTTTAAGAGAATGACAAGAAATAAACAATTCGAACCATTAATAACGGATATCTCAGAAATAGTTTATGCAACACAAAAAAACGTATCTGAAATAAATTGTGTGTTTTAAAGAGATTTGCATTTTTACTTTCTCTACTACGTATGGTAAGTAGGGGAAGTATTGTATTCCACCCAAAAATTCGATACCGAGATTTCACCGGAAATACATGTTTTGAGACCCCCTGAATCCAAAAAAAGCATTTTTGGAAACATGTCCGTGTGTGTGTCTGTCTGTGAACGGCATAACTCAGAAACGAACAGTCGGATAAACACCAAACTTGGTATTTAGGTTCAGTATCTTCCAGAGATGTGACACGAAAGTTTCCAAGAAAATCCCTCACCCCAGAGTACCCTTTACATGGAACATTTTTCGAAAATTTTAATTTTCTCAAAAATGGCTCTAACGATTTTGATTAAAATATCATATGTTTAAGATATTTTCATGACAAATAAAATGTATATCTTGAATTTTCTGGGAATGTCTCCAAAAGTATTCTTCATTATGAACGACTTTTGCATAACTGGTAAACCATAAGAGATAGACAAAATTTTACTACACACAAAAAAAATGTAAATCGCGTTAAAATACACAATTTACGTCATATACATTTTTTTTTGTAGAGTGAACCATTTTCGAGATATTGCTTGTTATTCCCTTAAATGTTTCAATACTTATTTTCTCAAATGGGAATTCGTTATTCATTTTTACTTTCTCTACTACGTATAGTAAGTAGGGGAACTATTGTATTCCACCCAAAATTTCGATACCGAGATTTCACCGGAAATACATGTTTTGAGACCCCCTGAATCCAAAAAAAGCATTTTTGGAAACATGTCCGTGTGTGTGTCTGTGTGTCTGTCTGTGTGTGTGTGTCTGTGAACAGCATAACTCAGAAACGAACAGTCGGATAAACACCAAACTTGGTATTTGGGTTCAGTATCTTCCAAGGATGCGACACGAAGGTTTTCAAGAAAATCCCCCCACCCCAGAGTACCCTTTTAATTTTCTCAAAAATGGCTCTAACGATTTTGATTAAAATATCATATGTTTAAGATATTTTTATGGCAAATAAAATGTATAGCTTGAATTTTCTGGGAATGTCTCCAAAAGTATTCTTTATTGTGAACGACTTTTGCATAACTGGTAAACCATAAGACATAGACAAAATGGTACTACACAAAAAATGTAGATCGCGTTAAAATACACAATTTATGTCATATACATTTTTTTTTGTTGAGTGAACCATTTTCGAGATATTACTTGTTATTCCCTTAAATTTTTCAATACTTATTTTCTCAAATGGGAATTCGTTATTCATTTTTTTTTGTCTTGGATATGCAAAGAGTTATAATCTGTGGCAAAGGGAATGGTGCTGCACCTAGCAACCAGCTATTAAGAGATATGTATGTGCTTAAAGGCTACTGTTTTTCTATATTGCCCTCGTAAATATATTTTCCCCTACATCTACAAGAAAATTAGCAATAAGATAGAGTCTGCAAAAGTTTATCTCGATTAACATGAACTAGATGGAGAATAAGCGTTTGTAAAAATAGTTTGTACAAGAGTAGAGAAAGTTGTGTGAGTGTAACACATCAGATTTTTTTGTCTTGGATATGCAAAGAGTATTAATCTGTGGGAAAGGGAATGGTGCTGCACTTAGCAACCAACTATTAAGAGATATGTATGTGCTTAAAGGCTACTATATTTCTATATTACCCTTGTAAATATATATTCCCCTTACATCTACAAGAAAATTAGCAATAAGATAGAGTCTGCAAATGTAACACATCAGATTTTTTGTATAGTACGTTTTCGTCTATGGCTTAACGTTAATCAGTTATACAAAATTCCTTTCGAATGAAGAGGACTTAACAGGCTATTCCCAGAAAATTCAAGATATATATTTTATTTATCGTGTAAACATCTTTAATATATGGTATTTTAATCAATATGTTAGAGCGATTTTTTTAGAAAATCAAACAGAATGTTCCATAAAGGGTAGTTAGGGTGGGGGAATTTTCTTACAAATCTTCGTGTCGCATCTTTGGAAGGTACTGAACCTAAATACCAAGTTTGGTATTTATCGGACTTGTGGTTTTTGAGTTATGCTGTTCACACACACACACACACACACATGGACGTTTTCTAAACATGCTTTTTTTTTATTCAGGGCCCTCAAAACCAATATTTCCGGTGAAATCTCGGTATCAAATTTTTGGGTGGAATGCAATAGCATATCTGCCTACTATGTACGTGATAGAGAAAGTAAAAACCGAAGCCAGAAATCCAGGAATAACGTTTGAAGTTTTAGAGCATATTTTGAACGGTTTTACTGCATAAATACATGTATGTATTCATGATTTTTAGTGCATATAAATCCATCCTCTAGTCATCATGTGCGCTATGATTATGTAGGAAGCAAGCTACTTTTGCTTTTAAAAATATATCATTTATTTAAAAAATGCAGAAGATAATGCAATACATATATTTCTACGCTCAGTCTTACAGTCTAACCGGACGCTACGCCTGTTTCCAGGATTGCAATGTTCAATGTTCACATGAATAAATTGCATTTCGAGGCATCGATTTATCATTATTACTTAATAATATACGTAAACTTGTGAAACGGCCAAAATATACTTCAAGAATGTCAATATTTGGAGAAATTTCATTAGTTGTTTATAGCGCTTCAGCTCTGTAGTTTATTTGTAAATATTCATATTCTTATCAGGCAAGATAAAAGGCGGGCAGAGTCGTAGGAATTAGAAATTTATGTAAATACTTGTGTAAATGTTTCGGTACAGAGGTCAAATCCGCCACAGTTCACTAATGCCTTTGATGTTTCACAAGAAAGAAAAAAAAAATATACAGGATTATTCAAAAGGAAGGAAGACTTTAAATATTTATTTCTAATAAACGACAATAGATGACGACGCATGTGATACATCACTGAATACAGAAAAGTTCAAAGTTTTACTTTATGTGTTCAAAATGAACACCATTTGTTATGCGAGGACGATCAGTGCTCATTCTTTGCATAATGCAGCACACAAAACGACTTATCCTGTGGCGTCGCAATTTTCTCGTAAACAAACACAGCTTCGCTGTAAACACTGAATGGAACTAATAGGTGTGGCTTAAAACTTTGAACTTTCCTATATTCAATGATGTATCGTATGTGTCGCTATCTATTGTCGTTCATTAAAAAGGAATACTTAAAATATGTTCCTTCTTTTTGAATAACCCTGTATATAGTGTGAGTATTAACACACTAACATTCATTTTTGCTTTCTGTCGGTTGCAATGGAATTCCGGAGTTTTAAGATAAAACACCTCTTGTGTCGCTGGAAGCACTAGTCTTCCATAAGCATTTTAGCTCTCAGCTCTTGCATTCAAGGACTCTTCAAGAGTTTTCACGCTGGATAAAGGCACTTGATCTTTGACATGTGACGGTTTTAGACGAGTTTACAAGCTCCGGTGGATTCCTATAAAAATTTAATTCAGTAAATGGTAAGCGAAAGTTTGCACGGCTCATTTTTTCCTGAATAGGTCTTAGCTGAGCTTAATTATTCCTAATGTTCATACACTATCTACCTCTGCTTACTACATTGTTAGATATTTCCTTGCTTTTAAGCTGTTTAAGCACAATATGTATTACTAAAGTTAGGATTTATAGGAAATATAATTTTCTGCATATTTTATGTGATAGTTACAAAAAGAATAGGACAGAATAGGGAATTAATTGTGTGGGCGAAAAATGTATATTACATAATGTCTAAGAAATGTTGCGTTTTACACTTTTTATGTCTTTCATATTATTCTACTACCCTCAGAAGTTATATTTACTTTCTCTACTACGTATAGTAAGTAGGGGAAATATTGCATTCCACCCAAAAATTCGATATCGAGATTTCATCGGAAATACAGTTTTGAGGTCCCCTGAATCCAAAACAAGTATTTTTAGAAAAAGATCCATGTGTGTGTCTGTGAACAGCAGAACTCAAAAACGAAGTCGAATAAATACCAAACTTGGTATTTTGGATATCTTTCAAAGATACGACACGAAGATTTTTAAGAAAATCCCCCACCCCTGACTACCCTTTATATGGAACATTTTTCGAAAATTTTGATTGTCTCAAAAATGGCTCTAACGATTGTGATTAAAATATATGTTTAAGATACTTTTATGGCAAATGAAATGTATATTATGAATTTTCTGGGAATGTCCCAAAAAAGTCCTCTTCATTTTGAATGAATTTTGCATAACTGGTAAGAGGTAGACAACATTTTACTACACAAAAAATGGGATTTCGTTAAAACACATATACGTTTTTTTTTGTCAAGTCAACCAATTCCGAGATATTCCTTGTTATTTGTTTGAATTTTTCAATCCTTATACTTTTTCTTAAATGGGAATTCGTTATTCTTTTTTTTATGTCCCGGACATGCAAAAAGAATGGAATGCTCCACTAGCAAGCAGCTCTTGAAACATTTGACTATTGCTTAAAGCCTACCTTACTCCCCTTGCACCTACGAGGAAATTAGCACTACGATAGTTTCTGCAAATTTTTATATCGATTAACATGAAGTACATGGAGAATAAGCGTTTATAAAAATAGTTTGCAGCAGATTAGAGAAAGTCATGTGAGTGTAACACATCGGATTTTAAAAAAATTAAGTTCATAGCAGGTGGATATAAATTTGTGTGTTTAGAGAATGTTGCCTGAAAGCTGCAAAGGTTTCCAACAAATGAGGGGAAACGAGGCTTTATCGGAAGCAGCCAAATTTCTCTGTACACACACGTTATGTTACCTATAAGAAGGCTACGAGTATTTTTTTCTGGATAAGTTATAGAAGTGCTTTGTATGATATGCTTCACTTAATCTCTTTACCTTGAAATTCTTAGCATCATCAGTTCATCTCATTCTATCGTCTGGGCTTCTTCCCCATCGCTGCACAACATCTGGATTTGCTGGAGCAGGAGGCCTGGTAGAGCAAGTGACTATTAAGTTAGTTAATGCAATTGGTTTCGTAACCAACGTATTTGCAATCCGACTTGTTAGAAGTGGCATTTTAATTGAAGTTTTCTTCTGGTAACATGGTTTATAGAATAGAACATTTAGATGTACATTTATTACTCCATGAAATATGGTTGCTGCCAGTATAGGACTCGACGGGTGAATGAATGAAATGGGTGGTAATGTTCATATGAGCCCGGAGTCCACAGAGTTAGAGTTACTCGATATTCGCCTTCTGAGTATAAGGAAAACTTTTTAAAATACTTATCCTAGTAGCTCACCCTAACTGAATTCGAACTCGAGACTTCTTGAATGTGTGGTCACACGCTACTCACACACCACAAGTTGCCAAATCCTTGCGGACTAACGAATGTACACTAAGGAAGCGACTAAAAGCAGTAAGTATTTAGTATTATTATTTTTATTTTGTTATTGTTATTTACCTACAGTATGTTATTTTATTCTGGTGGCCTATAGGCGTAATGCAACGTTTTTAAGTACAAAATGGTTTTTTCCTTTTATTTATAATTAGAGGGCTATGCCCCCACATCACTTGGCAGATTCAAGAAGACGTTCAACCCAGCCATGGAGAAAGAACTTGCAGATCGTTGCCGAGACCTAGACGCCAGATTTTATGGTCTGACCAGAAAACAAATGGCGAGGTTGGCGTTCAATTTTACAGAGCGGAATAATCTTGTTCACAGGTTTAACGGTACTGCAAAAATGGCAAGAAAGTTTTGGGTGATCGACTTTTGCAAGAGACGGGGATTATCTGTTCATTGTACTGAGCAGTGCAGCTTGGAGCGAGTAATGGACTTCAACAAAATTCGGATAGATAGATTGCTTTTAATAATCTAAAGTCAACCCAGCAGAATCTTCAACATGGACGAGACAGGAATATCAATAGTATGTATAGAGTTCTATCTCCGAAGGGCAAGAAAACAGTTTTGCAGGACAGTGTCGAGTGAAAGAGGAGAAATTGTAACAGTTGTTTGCTGCTTCAGCCCAACAGGAATGTACGTCCCACCAACTTTGATTTTTCCTCGTAAGAGTATGAAGCCAGAACTCTTCTCTGAAGCCCCAGTAGGAATTTTAGCGTTGCATTCTGAATCTGATTTCATAAATTACGAACTGTTTGTGCAATGTTTGAAGTACTTTTCTCAGCATGTAAAACCCTCGACTGATGTTCCGGTACTCCTCATCCAATCATGGTTCCCATTGCTCTCTTGAAGCTATTACATATTGCAGGGAAAATAACACAACACTTATTTCCCTACCTCCAGTCACAAGTTACAGCCACCGGATAAGGGATTCTGTGGGCCTCTATAATCTGCATATGAAGTGGAAGCTGATAAGTTCTTTGTTACTAACCCAGGAAGACCAATGTGAGTGTTTTTTTCGAGCTGCATATTCCAGAGTAGCTGCAATCCAAATAGCTGAGTAATCCTTCGAGTCAACGGAAATATTTCCGTTCAATCCGGATGTCTTCACAACTGAAGACTTTGCTTCATCAGAAAAAACCGAGAGAGCCGAATGTCCGACAACTGCAGAAGACGGAGGAGTTCAACAAGAGACCACGGGCAAGTAAATATCAGTAACAGATGATATGTCTATCCAGTCATCAGAAAAAAAAACCAAGAACGTGACACAAATGAAATTCAGAGTGCTGATGTACCTGCGGATAGGTCTATCCACTATAAATCTACTGCCAAAATATGATTGGCTCGGAACAAAGAAAACAATGGCAAAGAAATCCGAGATTTTGTCTGGGTCCCCGTACAAAAATGCATTGTTAGAAAAACCACGCTTTTTAGCGTCTTCATGGCAGATTTTCCAACACAGCAGCAAGTCGAAATGGCCCAGTATGCTGACGACGTGCTGTTGTACTGCTCAAACAAAAACCTAATCAGAGCCTTTAACCCAATACAGAGACATCTCCGCCTCATCCAACAGTGGTGCCGGCGTTGGCGCATGTCCGTTAACGCGGACAAGAGCCACGCCATGCTTCTAACGAAGCGCCACATCCCCGTAGACTGCCCCACATTTCAATTTCGAGGTCGAAGGATTGATTGGAGGAATTCTATAACCTACCTGGGAGTGAAGTTGGACAAGAGTCTAACTTTTCGCGAGCACATCCGAGACGTCTCGGCCCGGGCGCAGGGGGCAATTGCCTCCTTGTACCCGAATCCTGTTCGCCTAAAGTTACACCTTTTCCCGAGCCCTGATAGTCCCCCTCATGCTTTACGCATGCAAGGTCTGGGTCATGGCCGCAGACAGCTGGCTGCTATGGCTACAACGGGCGCAGAATAGGGGACTCCGGTCCATCTACTCTGTCGGCCGCGCCTTCCCCGTGAGACTACTACACGAAGCCTCATCTCTTCCCTATGTGGAAGATGAAATTAGGCGCCGGGCTACCAAATTTTACGCCAGTTTACCAAACCATCAGAGTATCCTGGTCAGATCACTTGGGGATTACGACCCTAGAAATCGTCGTCTTCGGAGTCATCGGGTTCCCCGCATGGCATGCGGGCACACCAGATAACCAATGAGTTAAACCAACAGCAGTTGGTAATCCCATTCAAGAGTTGATTGGCCTCAAAATTAAATCCTAACTTAAGAAATGTATAAACAAATACACACCAGGGTACAGAAGGGCCGCTGCATCCTAACAGGCAGTTCGAGGAGCTATATGCTACTTCTCTTTCTACTCAATCTTAAACAAAACCCCCATCCTAAAAATATCATTCCTGAAAATACTCATCCTGTGGTGAAACCCTATTGAGGGTGGGCACACAGCAAAACTTCACTCGGGCTAAAACTTAGCCTGCCAGCAGCCAGTCGGAGTCGGAGGCAAGTGAGACAAAACCAAGAAGAGACAAAATACCAATCCGAACAACGCAGAGTCCCTAGGCCTAACCTGGACTTTTCTCACCATCAAATTCAGTAACAACCAGGTCCAAATCCAAGGAGGGGTCTGATGTTTTGAATTTCCTAAAATGTGGTGAAGTATACAGGGAATCTATCACAGAAGACTGAATCACGTGTGGTAGTTGTTCCCAGTGGTGGCATGAAAAATGCACAGGTTATGAAGGCCATGGTGAATTTTCTGTGATTTATGTTAGTGCGTACTCTTTAACAACATGTCGCGTACTCTTATCCAACGATGCGGCTGAGGGTTTGAATGTTACATTATATTGGCATTTAAGTTTTCTGCTAAAACTTTGGCAGTTGTAACTGATGTATATTCTTCCCAAACAAAACAGCAATAATTTTCTGTAAGAAAAGTTTGTTTTAACATGCCCATCTACTAGATGAGTGGTTAAATACAAAGTGCATACTCTTTTCCGACTCTCCCCTACTGTTTCGTATCTGGTTAAAATCATATAATTGTTCTTAAAGCGATATGTATGCACATAGGTATATGCGTGTGAAATAGACTAAAAATCACGAAAAATAACAAAATCGATGGGCTATAATTAAATAATGTGCATTTTAAGCATCAGGAAAATAATATTTGCATGTATGAGATGTAAACAAATCTACAATAACCAGACCTTATTAAATGGACAGGCAAACTAAATCTGAGTTTCTTTTTCGCAATTTTCGCATTTAAAATGTCTTACATGATGAAGCTGCCAATTATTCGTTTTAAAAACAATTTTTATGCTTTTTTGTTAGAAACCTATTAAAGGGAATGAGAGCATTAATTTTTAAAACATATTTAATTTTCAGAAATAAAAGATCAACGTTTGAAATATTAAAGCTTTTAGTTAGTTTTTGGAGTATAAAAAAGAAAAAACACATCTAATGAGTTACACTCGTATAGCGTTCTTCTCTATGCGCTATCGTTTATTTTAATATAGCTTCTACAAACCATTGTCTTGGAAAGCTTAGTTTTCCATCTACTTCTTGTTAACGGAGATAAACTTTTGCAGAAATAGTTTCATTACACATTTCGTTCTAAATAAAAGGGGGAGGTAAGAAACGGAATCAATAGTCAGATGTTTAAAAGCGGCTTGCCATATGCCAGCTTTGAAATACTGTACTCTTTCCACAATATAGTGAGGAACAAGTGAATAAGACAACACTTAAAAAATCTGATGTGTTACACTCACATGACTTTCTCTACTCTTGTAAAACTATTTTTACAAACGCTTATTCTCCATATGCTTCATGTTATCGAGATACGAAATGTTAATCTTATTGCTAATTATCTTGTAGATGCAAAGGGAATATGATAGGTTTTAAGCGATAGTCAAATATTTTAACGCTGGTTGCTATGTGGCGCATTCCATTCTCTTTGCATGTCCAGGACATAAAAAAATCTGATGTGTTACACTCACATGACTTTCTCTACTCTTGTACAATCTATTTTTACAAACGCCTATTCTCCATATGCTTCATGTTAATCGAGATATCGAGATGTCAATCTTAATGGTAATTTTCTTGTAGATGCAAGGGGAATATGGTAGGTTTTAAGCGATAGTCAAATATTTTAACGCTGGTTGCTATGTGGCGCATTCCATTCTCTTTGCATGTCCAGGACAAAAAAAATGAATAACGAATTTGAGAAAAAGTATAAGTATTGGAAAATTTAAGGGAATAACAAGCAATATCTCGCAAACGGTTCACTCAACAAAAGAAATGTATATGACATAAGTTGTGTATTTTAACGAGATCTACATTTTTCATGTAGTAAAATTTTGTCTATCTCTTATGGTTTACCAGTTATGAAAAAGTCGTTCACAATGAAGAATACTTTTGGAGACATTCCCAGAAAATTCGAGATATACATTTTATTTGTCATGACCATGTCTTAAACATATGATATTTTAATCAAAATCGTTAGAGCCGTTTTTGAGAAAATTAAAATTTTCGAAAAATGTTCCATGTAAAGGGTAGTCTGGGGTGGGGGGATTTTCTTGAAAACCTTCGTGTCGCATCTCTGGAAGATACTGAACCTAAATACCAAGTTTGGTGTTTATCCGACTGTTCGTTTTTGAGTTATGCTGTTCACAGACACACACACACACACACACACACACAGACACACACACACACACACAGACACACACACACACAGACACACACACGGACATGTTTCCAAAAATGCTTTTTTTGGATTCAGGAGGTCTTAAAACATGTATTTCCGGTGAAATCTCGGTATCGAATTTTTGGGTGGAATGCAATACTTCCCCTACTTACTATACGTAGTAGAGAAAGTAAAAATGAATAACAAATTTGAGAAAAAGTATAAGTATTGGAAAATTTAAGGGAATAACAAGCAATATCTCGAAAACGGTTCACTCACAAAAGAAATGTATATGACATAAATTGAGTATTTTAACGCGATCTACATTTTTTGTGTAGTAAAATGTTGTCTATCTCTTATGGTTTACCAGTTATGCAAAAGTCGTTCACAATGAAGAATACTTTTGGAGACATTCCCAGAAAATTCGAGATATACATTTCATTTCTCATGACAATATCTTAAACATATGATATTTTAATCAAAATCGTTAGAGCCATTTTTGAGAAAATTAAAATTTTCGAAAAATGTTCCATGTAAAGGGTAGTGGATTTTCTTGAAAACCTTCGTGTCGCATCTCTGGAAGATACTGAAACTAAATACGAAGTTTGGTGTTTATCCGACGGTTCGTTTCTGAGTTATGCTGTTCACAGACACACAAACACACACATACACACACATACACACACGGACATGTTTCCAAAAATGCTTTTTTTTTTGGATTCAGGGGTTCTCAAAGTATTTCCGGTGAAATCTCGGTATCGCATTCTATACGTAGTAGGAAAAGTAAAAATTACAAACTATTGAAACATTCAAACCAATATTAGCAGATATCTCGGAAATGGCCCATAGCTCAAAAAGTTATTTTAAGTAAACAAGGTTTAATTTTTAAAGAAATCTGCACTTTTTATATATCAAGTTGTTGTCTATCTCTTATGGTCTACTCGTTATACAAGATTACACATAATTTATTCCGAAAGAAGAGGACTTTACAGGCTATTAACCAGAAAATTCAAGATACCTATAATATATTTTATTTGTCATGTAAATATTTTAAATATGTGATATTTTAATCAAAGGCCTTAGAGGCATTTGAGAAAATCAGAAATTTAGAATTTTTTTCCCATGTAAAAAGTAGTTTGGGGTGGAAAAAATTTTGAGGAAAAACTTCGTGTCGCACCTTTGGAAGATACTGAACTTAAATACCAAGTTTGGTAGTTATACAACTTTTCATTTTTGAGTTATGCGGTCCTACACACACACACACACACACACACACACACACACACACACACACACGCTGACCTTTTTCTAAAAGTGTTTATTTTTATTCAGGAGACCTAAAACATGTATTTCCGGTGAGATCTCGTTATCGAATTTTTGTGTGGAATGCAATACTTCCCTTACTATACGTAGTAAAGAAGGTAAAAATTGTATCTGAGTAGTTAAGGATAACAAAAGAATTTTAACGTGACAGATCTTTCTGCAAATGTAATGACTACAAAGAGTAAAATTTGATCGCAAAGTTTTCAAAAGTGCATCACATGGAGGTACGTTTCACGGAGGGGCCCCCGGAACCGGGTCAGAGCACCGTACGCAGGCCAGTCGGCCCATTATGCTTCCAAGTGACTGGGAGGGAAGGATGAGGGGAGAGACCCAAAGGGCGACCAGATCCGGATGCCGACATGGCAAGCATGGACGGGGTCCCAAACGTTTCCAGATATAACACATCCGACGCCGCGAGGTCCCTCCCACAAGTCACCAACCTCCAGGCTTCCTCGGAACGAAGGCCCACGCTGAGGAGAGACCTAACTGAGCGGTACTGCAGCGACGCCAGGGAAGAAACCTTTACAGAGCGCAAGTCACCGCCCAGCCGCAACCCGCTGAACACCGTCGCCTGCTCCTACATCCTGAAACAGATCGCAAGGAAGATGATGGGTGCAGGAAATTTGAGGAAGGCGGGTCGTGGTAGAAGATGAATCACCCCAGCATTCGCCTGGCGACCCGGGAAAACCACGATAAACCCATGGGCCAGAGTGGGCGGTCGCTGGGGATTGATCCCGGGACCTCACGAACACGGGCCACAGACGTAACCGCCTGAGCCAACCCGCTCGGTTTTGATATAAGGTACTGTGGTTACGTAATAAACATTTAATATTTACACAAACATGCAAGTCAGAAGCATCAATCTCTAAGTAAATATTACCGTTATTGATTGTAATAATTGATACAAATTTAAGGCAGCTGTCTTAAATAGAGTACTTTTCTTTTCAGATTTTTCAGAGCATCTTTTCAGTATACAAACCGAACTTAACTGCAGATATAGACATTGAATGAAAATATGAACTCTGATAATTTAGTGCTGCAGATAAATTTTTATTGTTGCATTCTTATTTTCTCTACCGCCTGCTTATATTAGGCGGAGAAATTATTGTATTCCGCTCAAAAATCCGATACCAAAGCTTCACCGGTAAAGCATTTTTTTTTACTGAAAAACTTTTGTGTTAATTTTTGGGCGACTGTGTTTCTTTTATGCACTTAAGATCCTAGTGTAGCATCGTTTATATTACTTTCTGTTTTTGTAACACTTGGGGCTTTGTATCAAATTAATGTACAATGGTGCATGCATATGTTCCTCGATATGTTACCTATATAGTGCAGCTATTACGAACGCATTCCTATTGTAAATTATTACTAAAATAGTACCCCCTCCCCGGCTTAATTCATAGGTTATATATCGTTAAATGGAAGGGGACACCTCGGCATGAGACCTACAGAGATATATTATGCCTACCACCTCCCAGGAGAGTCGTCCTCCGTGGTGTAGTGCTAGCCTCTAGTTCCCGAGGTCGCGGGTTCAAACCCGGCGGAGAGCGATAGATTTTTTCGGGCGTGAAATCCTTAGCATGGCTTCCTTCGGAACGGAAGTGAAGCCGGTGGTCCCGCGTCTTAGATTTACGGCACGTAAAAGAACCTCAAGCCTGTTAAAGAGACCTCTGAGAAAAGTTATCGGTCTTTCACGCCCAATATAGAATGGGACGGGGGTATTCTTTCCAGTGAGCAAGCATCCGCGTCATCTATCCGACACTACCATACACCACGTGACCTAGAAGCAAACCTAAAATATGAGAAGGAAGCGGAATGAAAGGAAACGATGGAAAGGAAATCTTGGTAGAGAAGAAACCACTCCAGCATTCGTCTGTTGTCCCGGGGAAACTACGAAAAATCCATGGGTCAGAGTGGGCGGTCGCCGGGGATCAAACCTGGGACCTCCCGAATGCGGGCCACAGACGTTGCCCTGAGCCATCCCGCTTGGTGCCCTGTTTAGTTTACTTTTGATCCAACTGTATTAGATTGATGCAATGCAAGATAATTAAAAATGTTAGCTCAGTGAAGCTTAATCTCCCGATTGCTGCACAAGGAGATGAATTCATGTTTTAGTTACTGAACCTCTCCACCGAGCGAGATGGCTCCAAAGTAACTGTTAGTCTCGCATTGGGAGGTCCCGCGTTCCATTCCCGTGGCTCACTCACTCTGACCTTGGATTTTTCATGGTTTTCCCTGGTCGGTTGGCGAATGCTGGGGTATTTTCTCATCTACCAGGATTTTCTTTCCTTAATTTTCCTTTCATTCCTTCTCATGTTTCAGGAGTGCGCCTAGGTTAAGTGGCATATGGCGTTGCCGGACAGATGGCGCGGATAATTGCTCCAAGGAAAAAGTATTCTCAGTGGACACTTGAGGGCTGCCTAGTTGTCGTCGCCCTCTCTGGACAACTCCAGTAGTGGGACGGGTAATTCTCGTGTTTCTGTGGCTTGTCTTAAAAAACGAAATTAAATTGAGTTTTATTTATGGACGATCTTTAACCACTGTGGTCCTTAGCGTTCCATTCTATATTGGGCGTGAAATACCGGAAATTTTTCTCAGAGACCGTAAATCTGCGACACGGAACCACCGGCTTTACTTCCCTTCCGACATGGTAACCACTACACACGGAGGACGACTCGCGGCCTATCTGCCTGCGGCTTGTAGCCTCCTGTGGTTCCTTCACTTCATCCCTTCCTCCTGGATGAAGGGAGTGCGCGAGTTGTCGCCTTTCGTTGAATACGCAATACGCTATTGTCTTTCAGTTTATTTTTGTGGTGCGCTTTTACCCACTATATCACTTTTTTTTTCATATCCGCACTTGTTGCAGCAATAGTTACAACTGCTGTTGTCATTTTGAACATTCATGAAATATGAAAATAAACTCCTTAACAAATCTAGCATGCTCTTTCTCGTATATTTAGGGTATTTTTCTAATTAGGTGAAATGAATAGCAATTATAACATTCGTTCTATAGAACTGAATTCTTAATAGATAATTGCCTAGTCTGGAGAATTCATTATAGTGTCATATGATTATTGTACGTTATTTATTATGTTGCTGGTAGTATGTTAAGTAATTGACATCCACTTTCATTCCGAGGAGTTCTTTAAACTAGGCTCAAATTAACTTTGGGTAAGCTCCAGTCCACCAAAGCCCATCCGCTTGCGTGGCCTCTACTTGGAGAGTATTTTATATATAGATAGTAGAATGCTATTTATTTGATTGGTTTTCCATTTGGTATGCTGGAATCCCCAAGGTCGCTGTCAATTCAAGATGCAACTAAAGACAAGGAGTGCATGTATTTTGGCCAAGGTCATTCTAACTGCTAGTTTTAGGTATCTAGTATTAACTGTGAAGGACATGCACAGTGAAAACTAGTCGGTGATCGGCTGTACTGTGAATAGCAGTGGACAGTGTGTCGTGTGAGTTGTGATCGTGCACTTCGTCAGATTTAACAGCCGTCGCTCCAGAAGGTTGAGTCAGAATGTGGACGTTAAGATAGCAATTAGTGGCGCCAGTGAGGAGTTCGTAACATACATACATTTTATACGCGTATAACTTAAAAGTTCTCGGAAAGAATATGGACAAGCAAATCGTTTTCTATAGTAACACATAAATACAAAGAGTTTTAATGTTGTGAAAATTACATTCTAAATCCAAAATCGATTGCTGAATGCCAAAGCTTCTTATGGAAGAACGTTGTGTTCCCATTTTTATCACTTTTGATGTTTATTTGGGGGGAAATTAGAGCATATTTCGTTTTAATAACTTAATTGTTGTGCCTATGCTAAATTAAACCGCGTTGTGAGTCACGTATCAAACAAAAAGAGTTGGCTAGGAATCATTGAAAAAGAGCAGTTTTCTAAGAAGTTAAAAGAGTAATTAAAGGCTAAATTCATGAGAGTATTAACCATAGGTTGCATGCTTTCTGAAGCTCCAGAGCCGTTTGAACAACCATATTCGCGTTTTCCTGTAGCTATATCTGTTTTCCTCACTGCAGGAAGCTAACGTCAATTCTTAGAACATAAAGCAAAATTATGTAAATTGGTGTGTGTAAATCGTTTGAGAGGATTTCCAAGAAATTGGGATGTGGTGTTGACATAGCACATAGTTCATGTAATCAATGTCGATTAGATAGGATGTGCAATGAGGAAAGAAAATGTTTAATATCCTTTTAGCTCCTTAGTATTATTGCAACGTTTACTATAGGTTTGTTGGTTCACCGAGCCAGTGTATGCCACACGGATGACCTTAGTTGCGTAGTTGCCTTCCTGTTTGAGGAACTTATATTGCCTTAATTACGCAGTCGCCTTCCAGTATCATCTATTTTGTTGATATTGAGTTTTTGTGGGATGTGGACTTTAGGTCTGCTTAGGTAACGGAAATATAAATGACCTTAGTTGTGTAGTCGTTTTCCTGTACCATCTATTTATTTCTATTTGTTTTACTTTATATGTGGAACTTTGGATCTTGATATTGCATATCCAATCCGGTATTTACCTGGCAACTGAGGGAAACCACGCAAAAGCCTCCAATCACATTGCCATTACAGTGGGTTTGAACCCGCGACCATGCAAATGCAATCCACAGACGTTACCGCCTGAGCTCGACTCGGTTAAGAGGAGCATTATTTGACATTTCAGTGGGTGTGTCTTAAATTAAATTTTCAGATCCTGCAAAGAGGTTTCAGTAGTAAATGGACATTAAATTCCTAATTTAGTTTCCATGTACGCAAACGAAATTTTAAGACATTCCGGACTTATGAACAGTAATCTTAAGGGCAGCATACGAGAGAACAACTATACTATACCATTTGCTAATAGTAGCTAAATTCCACGAATAGGCCTTTATTTGGTCAAGTTTAAGGAAGAAATATTTGGACACATTCTATATTTGCTATTTTATGGTTAAGTTTGCATTATAGATTCAAACTGCAGCGCTAGAAAGTAACTTTAATTTTCGTTAGTTCTGGGTGCTTCGAACGAATTTAGAGGGACATGGTTCTATGACGAGAATAACTGACACGGCACCATATCGTGGCGCCATCTATCTGTGCGCCCAAGTGTACCACAGAGGCACCCTACTCCAGCCTACGAATTTAAGGATGGTAGTAATCGCATCATCGCATGCTTTCCTGTTTCCATTCTGGTTCTTTATGAATTATTAAAATCCCACAACGTTAAAGTTTTCTCTTTCTCTTCTCATTCTAATTCCCATTCCCGATTTATTTTGGAATAACATTAAAAATCTGATGTGTTACACTCACATGATTTTCTCTACTCTTGTACAAACTATTTTTACAAACGCTTATTCTGCATATGCTTCATGTTAATCGAGATTTTGAGATGTTAATCTTATTGCTAATTTTCTTGTAGATGCAAGGGGAATTGGTAGGCTTTAAGCTATAGTCAAATATTTTAAGAGCTGGTTGCTATGTGGAGTATTCCATTCTCTTTGCATTACCAGGACAAAAAAAATGAATAACGAATTTGAGAAAAAGTCTATTGGAAAATTTAAGGGAATAAAAAGCAATATATCGAAAATGGTTCACTCAACAAAAAAATGTATATGACATAAATTGTGTATTTTAACGCGGTCTACATTTTTTTGTGTAGTAAAATTTTGTCTATCTCTTATAGTTTACCAGTTATGCAAAAGTCGTTCACAATGAAGAATACTTTTGGAGACATTCCCAGAAAATTCGAGATATACATTCCGTTTCTCATGACAATATCTTAAACATATGATATTTTAATCAAAATCGTTAGTCATTTTTCAGAAAATTAAAAATTTTCGAAAAATCTTCCATGTAAAGTGTAATCTGGGGTGAGGGGATTTTCTTGAAAAGCTTCGTGTCGCATCTCTGAAAGATACTAAACCTAAATACCAAGTTTGGTGTTCATCCGACTGTTCGTTTCTGAGTTATGCTGTTCACTGACACACAGACACACACACGGACATGTTTCCAAAAATGCTTTTTTTGGATTCAGGGGTTCTCAAAACATGTATTTCCGGTGTAATCTCGGTATCGAATTTTTGGGTGGAATACAATACTTCCTTTACTTACTATACGTAGTAGAGAAAGTAAAAACGAATAAATTCCAATTATCAAACAGAGGTTAGGATGTTAGTTTTCGTTCCCATTCTCGATAGATTGTGCATTATATAATCACCTTCCCGTTCCCGTTCTTTGGCAGTTGTGTGCCAGATTTTATTCAAGGAAAGCCTAAACTTAGAATAGTAAGCACATTAAAACAGCCCCTGAGACAGCATACAACTTATTTAATACAATTCATTGCCTGACACCATTAAAACAAAATTGCCGTAACCCTTGCTGTGTGCCACAGTAGACAATTCGAGCCGCCCACGAAGCCCGCCGATATTCCGCACAGCAGGACGAGTTCAAATTCCCGAAGACGATGTTAGGGCTTATTCCCAGTCCAGGACTCTATATAACTGCGTTTCTCGACAACAGGAGACCATTTAGTGAGCAACATATCCGTCGCACACACGGCAGTACATTCATTTGGCGATAACGCGAGTCGACAGCTTAACGATATACATAAAACAAAAATAGCGACATTTTCTTGTCACAGATTATTACGGCACAAGTGCATTGCTCACTTGGCTTTCGGACCTACCCAACATCTGCTTGATCGACTTTTCGCTTTCAAGAACGGCTGAGAACGTTAATTCCTCTGCCTGATAGCAATTAAATCTTACAAGGCTAAGATGTTTCAATTTTTAGGTTGTAAAATTGCAAATTGTGTGCTATGTCAGAAATCTGCTTTTGTCATCCACTCTCTCCCCGAAAGCAAAGGAGTTAAAGTACGGTTTATAGTTCCAAATTGTTTACGTAACATAGAACGTTATAGTTGTCTAATGAATAAATATTAAATCTGATCCGTAGGCCGTGTTCACATGTAGAATATCGGTATGAGATGGAGACATAACTATGTGGAGGTTAAATGTAGTCGTTCACACAGCAATACAAGCAGGCGACGCGTACGGATTACTGGATGTTATAATAGCCGCTTGGGAAGTTCGGCCGCTTGATTCTATGAAGGCGGTTGAAGTACGGTTGGACTGCACGAGATAATTCCTTCCGTTGCCTTCTCAACACCATGCAACAGTCGTGGTAAAATACTTGTGAAGAAGCTACATAATGAAATCAGGTATTTTCGATAATCATAAACTTTATTACGGCGTGCAAATGCATCCTGTGTAGTGGGATAGCAGTGACCCCGAGTACACAGATAAAATTAATATACGAAAAAGGTTTGAGATGTGGTGAAATGCTCTCTCGGATAAAATTAGTTTTCTTTGGATGTCGAACAATATTTGAGAAGTTCTTCAAAACAGCCTGTCGACATCCGGAAGTAATTGAAGGATGTCATTGTATCGTCACTATAGAACAATATGAAGGCGCCATTTTTTTTACCGCGATCTTTTAAATAATCGAGCGGGATGGCTCAGGCGTCAACGTCTGTGGCCCGCATTCGGGAGGTCCCGGGTTTAAACCCTTGGGACCGACCTATCTGACCGAAGGCTTTTTCGCACTTTCCTCGGTCGCTAAGTGAATGCTGGATTGAATAGTTTGATCCATTAAAAGTATAAACTATGATTAGATACCCTATTATTACTTTCTCTACTACGTATAGTAAGTAGGGGAAGTATTGTATTCCACCCAAAAATTCGATACCGAGATTTCACCGGAAATATATGTTTTGAGACCCCTGAATCCAAAAAAGAGCATTTTTGGAAACATGTCCGTGTGTGTGTGTGTGTCTCTGAGAACAGCATAACTCAGAAACGAACAGTCGGATAAACACCAAACTTGGTATTTAGGTTTAGTATCATCTAGAGATCCGACACGAAGGTTTTCAATAAAATCTCCCCACCCCAGATTACCCTTTACATGGAAGATTTTTCGAAAATTTTAATTTTCTCAAAAATGGCTCTAACGATTTTGATTAAAATATCATATGTTTAAGACATTTTCATGTATATCTTGAATTTTCTGGGAATGTTTCCAAAAGTATTCTTCATTATGAACGACTTTTGCATAACTGGTAAACCATAAGAGATAGACAAAGTTTTACTACACAAAAAATGTAGATTGCGTTAAAATACACAATTTATGTCATATACATTTTTTGTTGTTGAGTGAACCATTTTTGAGATATTGCTTGTTATTCCCTTAAATTTTCCAATACTTATACTTTTCTCAAATGGGAATTCGTTATTCATTTTTTTTGTTCTGGTAATGCAAAGAGAATGGAATACTCCACATAGCAACCACATCTTAAAATATTTGACTATCGCTTAAAGCCTACCAATTCCCCTTGCATCTACAAGAAAATTAGCAATAAGATTAACATGAAGCATATGGAGAATAAGCGTTTGTAAAAAATAGTTTGTACAAGAATAGAGAAAGTCATGTGAGTGTAACACATAATATTTTTTTTAGTTCCATTTATACCCCGCCTTTAACTACATTCATCTTATCGGCGTCCTTTGCTTTGGAAGTTATTGCCTATCAACTCGTGCAACTCTTGTCGTTGGGTTTCTTGCACTTTTGGTTTTTTAATTATTAAATCATACACACATTCACACGCGCATTCATACTTCCAGACTCTGGGGAGGATAGAGGTTAATCTTGGCTAGAGAAAAATTCCCACCCCCAGACGGGAATCGAACACGGAACCCCTCGCACAGTAGACAGTTGCTCTACCGACTGAGCTACGGGGCCAGCCTTGCAGTTATTTTCTTGCGCGAAACTCCTCAGTTGAGGCGCCACTAGTCACTTTAGTGGTATCATGCAGGAACATGCTCTCAAGCAGCGCATGCTCCTTCAGAATATCACATTACACTTATCAGAACACTAAGTTCCGCAGTGTGCACATACTAGCCTTCAGAAGTGTCTCCGCGCCATATCATACAATCCAGACAGCGATGAAGTGGGAAGAGATCGGTGGTGAATTAGGAGACATCTTGGAAAAACATTTCACAAGTACTTTTAGACCGGGTTACATGCGAGTACATGGCATTGCGATGCCTAAATCTTTCCTCAAGCTACAGCAAGGAATAGAGAATATACAGGTGTGCAACTCCGATGTGTGGGTCGCCAGCTTTCCTAAAACTGGTAAGTTTAAACCGGATGATTATCCTAGACAGAGATTATCTATATTTAACTATATTTTATATTCTTGATTATATACAGGGTGTGGCAGCAGTTATGATGAAAATTTTGTATATTACTCTTTATGACACAAGACATTCAAAATGTTTATTTATCTAAATCGCCAACAATAGTGTATAAAACATACAATAATAACGTATACATAAGCCTATTGGTATCAGAGTCATTCATCCAACCACGACATGGTGAAAATGCCTTCGTTCTACGAGTCACTGAGGTATGCAAAGTGCATAAAACTACTCGTCAACAGGTAAAATACAAATTGTAAATGAGACCGAGGGCAAGCCGGAGAGTGAACGTCAGAGATAGTCCAAATGGAATTGCGAGCAGGGGCGTAGCGTCAATGGATGTGAGAGATGTATTACATACCCTATAGTTTTCCCCAAATTGGGGCAAAATTGGCGTTCATTATAATTTTGTGGTACACAATAGTTCTAATGCCATTAAAAATCGAGGTTTAAATATTATGATTTGAATTCGCGCCATGCTGGGATAACTTGAACGCAGTGTGCATTGAAACAAAGCTCTGGTCAACGACACCTGCCGTCAGCTGGAGGAAACTGGTGTTGTGAGCTTGACCCATGGCACAGGGGTGATTGTGGGATTGGCTAAGTGGAAACACAGGCACTAACTCCCCACATGGACACGGTGTGTCACTAGTTGTACTTTTGCGGGAAATGCGAATTTTCTGATTGGCTGTTTCAAGTTTGGACGTTCGTAACGAACTAAATGGCAGAGGCACGACGAAAGGGACCATCTTGGATTTTTATAGCTGGAAGTTTTCGCCCGAAGTTTTTTCATCAGGAACAAAGCCGAGACGGTAATCATACATTTACGCTATTTCTGATTGAATGTATATTTGTTGTAATATTGGTATTTTCTATTAACTTCAGTGATATTCGTAGAATGAGGTAGAAAACTGATAGGTTACTGTATGTTGCAACATTTTTATATAACGAATAAATTTTCAGATACATTGAGCCGTCCAGACAGAGGGGATACGCCTACGATTTACATTCCTTCCAGTGTTGTGGTTCGAGTCCCGATTGGTGACAGAATCTGAAGGTATGTTATTAAGTTTCCAGCATGAGAGTGCTAGATGAAAGGTTAAGTTTTTAAGAGCTTCTTAGTGTTGCTGAATTTTATATTGTCCTGATTTAATTTTCAGATATTGTGAGTCATCCAGACAGTGGAATATACGATTAATTTTCGTGTTTGCACTTCATAATTGATGGGTGGAGATCACAGCCAAAAGTAGGTAAGGTAAAATCAACCTTTAATGCAAATTAATTAGCATGTTACTGTGCTAATATTCAAACACATAGATGCAGATCATGCGAGTGATACTCTTGTATAATTAAAAAATGTAGGATTATTGGTGGACTGACACACTAACTGTCAAAGATAGCATGCCAATGATACTATAATTCTTTTAAGACAGTGCCCAAATGAAATTTTCTAATACAGAAGGAAGAAAGATATTTGATATCATTCACATATATTTTAGTAATTCACCCTCTTTTGGGCATTTTTATCTAACTGCCACTATGTCCTTTTTTGAACTGGGCATGGTGTATGAAAATAGAAATTCTGGTAGCTTTTTTGACAATTAATGTCCTTGTAATCTGTTATTACAGATGCTCAAAAGCATTTGTTTCCAAGAATAACTGAAGTGTTTGTTTTGAGTGAAATTAGCGGCTTCAGTATGTGTTCTGAGGCTTTGAAATTCCAAAGTGGTTCCAATCTTTCGTGTCTGTTTTCTACCATTTAAACTTTGTAGCAATTTTGATGATACAAAATCCTTCCCTTAAAGATACATTGTGCAGTAGTAATTAAGTTGCAGGATATTATAAGAAATGTATAGGCATTTAAATGATCGTGTTGTTTTTGTGCAAAAATCAAAGGTTTTGAAGTAATGGGCATTTAATATTTTTTAAATGTATTGAAGCCTTTTAAGTTAACACACATGATAAACATGAAGTTGATCACGATATATGATGAATCATTTGTAGAATACTTATGAAAATAGCTTACTGTGAGTAGAGAAAGTCTTAGATGGCAGAGCAGTGGTATGGCAAGTTAAAGATTGCTGGTTTGAATCCCAGGCATGGCATTGAACTTTTTGTCTGATTGTATATACTCATCCACTATTGTGTATATGCAAACAACCCATGGCTCTTTTCAGTGAAGGTTTCATGAATCTCTTCAATGAATTGGATCTTCTGAATGGTCCTTTGATCTGTTATTTATAGTGAACATTTTAACACACTACGTATTTTAAACACTTTTCATATACAGCACATTGCATCCAAGTTACTATGGGAGGTTAGGTTTTTTTTATATAAGCTTAGGTTTCTGAATTTATGGAAGGTTAGCATTAGGTTTGTTTATTTACATATATAAGCTTAGTTTTCTGAATTCACAGAAGGTTAGTAATTTTTTTAATGAAAGGTATTTAAAATTTCACTATAAATAACAGTTCGAAGGATCTTTCAAAAGATCTGATTCATTGAACCTTCAATGAAAAGATCCATGGATCCTTTGCATATACTGAATTTTATTTTGTTCAAGTAACACAAAGTGGTGGTGGTTTTACAATAAAAAGTGTTGTTTCCTTCTCATTTAGCACTTTATCAACCAAACTTTTTTGCCACTTTTTAACGGTTTCCCAGTTTTGTGTTAAAACAGCTTATTCACACTATGCACTTCTTCCTTTGTCATGGCAACTCAAACACTAACTGATAAAGTCGAAGATTTGACTTGAGCTGAGCATATGAGTGCTAGCGTATTATGAATGACTTTGCTTATCATATTTCCTATGTTATGCAAAGAGTTTATTTGGTACTCAGATAGCAATGCTGAGAATTCATTGCTGTATTTTGAAGCTGGTTATCGAGACCCAGGAGAAATAATAATAATAATAATAATAATAATAATAATAATAATAATAATAATAATAATAATAATAATAATAATAATAATAATAATAATAATAATAATATACGATAGAACATAGCGACGAAAATGTGCTGAATTCATATTAGGAATGGGTTTTGGAGGAAAGGCAGAGGAACAAAGTTTGCTTCCTCGAAGCAGAGGTATTTTACCTGCGATGGTCAACGAACCTGCATACCGGAAGTCTCGCCTTTATACTTTTGGCTCGGACAGGGTTTACAACGGTTTTCAAGGCTTAAAAGGGTGAGGAAGTAGACGTGCCTTATCTACGATCTAAGAATGTTCGGGAGAAGATTTTAAAACTCAAAATAAGCTGTGAGAAGCAGATGTGAAAGTTGTCACGTGGGGGTAGCCAATAACAAAAAAAAATCATGAAACAAAAATTATAGCCAATCGAAAGATCGCGTAGGCATCACATGATACGTTTGAACTTAAAACAGAACGAAACTTAAGAAAGGGAGAGGGGAAAATTCTAGAGTTTGGCGAAAGGCGTGAAGGAGGAAAGACACGCCGAGACAGTCGAGTACAAACTAACCATGACAGTGGCCGAGGCACATTCCGGTACAAATTAACCACGAGGACGCGACGAAACAGAATTAGAACAAAATAATCAGAAGATTTATAGCGTGAAAGTGAAGTTGTGAAATCTAGGCAATTCGAGGGCTAGTCGGAGAAACACATAAGTAGCGACTTCGAGAGTAATAAGAATAACAGTGGTTTCGACGACGAAGGTGGCGGGTTGACCAGATAGGAATCTACGTAACAAAATAAAGATATAACTCAAACTTCTCCGGCAGTATTATTAATCTCATCAAGGCAGTGTCACCACCCCTGAAAAACAAGAACCTCAGCTCTACCGAATCAAATCCCAAATCCCTGCCATCCCACCAACGAACCCAGGACTCTGAGTCCATTGAAACAACTGCCAGGTACAACACAGATGCGTCAGAGGTCAGCGTCATTTGGCGCCCACTACGTTGGGGCTCGAAATACTGCCAGCGGATAACGCACCCGGAGAACCGACAACGGAAGGAAGACGACGCCGATGACGACATCAGCAACCACCAGCAGCAGAGTGTACCGATAAACGTGGGGCTCGAAATACTGCCAGCGGATAACGCACCCGGAGAACCGACAACGGAAGGAAGACGACGCCGATGACGACATCAGCAACCACCAGCAGCAGAGTGTACCGATAGACGTGGGGCAACAAGCGACATCGACGCCGCTCCATTACAACGAGGAAGCAGACATTCAGCGCAGACAGCATCAGTGTTCAAAAAGTGTAAGTGTAGTGAAGTGTTTTGTGAACTATTACAACACTTCGCAGCAGCTCAACCCAGCACCGAGTAAGTGTTAACTGCATGATACATAGGTTAATAAAATTTTGGAAGGGAGTGTATATGCAATAGATATAAGTAAACTGGGTTATGTATGTTTGTAAATGCTGTTAAGAAACAAGAAATTAACCGGCAACGATATGGAAGGTAATAGCAATGAACAAGGGGAAAATTTCACTAACAATAGCACGCGGGTAGGTGTAGAAAATGGAGATAGCGAAACATTAGAAAACCAAGTTACCGGATCGCTTAACACGAGCGAAATGATGCAACAAATGTTGGCTCAATTGAGCCTCCTAAACACTAAAATATCAGAACAAGAGCAAACACTTGGGCAAACACTGAATCAACGATTAACAGAACAAGAGCAAACACTAACTCAACGATTATCAGAACAAGAGCAAACAATAGGGCAAACACTAACACAGCGATTAACAGTACAGGAGCAAACACTAAAACAACAATTGTCCACCCAAGAACAAACATTGCAGCAGCAGATAGCCTCACAATTAAGCATCCAACATAAGGAAATCAGTCAGGGCTTAGAAAGTAAAATACAGGGTGTCTTGTTAGAAATTAGAGCAAGTCAAAATGTAATCTACGAGGATGTAGAATATATAAGAAACGAACTAAAAGCAACACAGAATAGTGTAGAGGTAGTAAGGAAGGAACTTGTCGTGGAAATAGACGCCATCAGGGCACAACAAATTGTAAGCAATGAAAACTTAATATGTACAATTAGTGATAAGGCAAGGGAAGAAGCAATGACAGTCTGTGTAGCATTACAGAATAAGCAGCAGGCAGTGGAAGCAGGGGTAAATGATAAAATTAACAAAATAAGGGAGACCATAGAGGCACAGAGTAGCTCGCAGATAAGCGAGATCGCTAAATTAAGGGAGGAACTGACACAGACCGTCAATGCTCGCAGGGACGCACTAGCGGAAATCGAACCGCGACCCCAGGGAGCCACGGACGCGCGAATTACCTCTCAGGTTTCCGCGCTTTCGTCGTTCCAGTGTAACAGCCCGAGTAGCGAACCGAGGTCGAACGAACCTGCCTGCACTCCTTCGGCCTCACCGCACCCGGCAAGTGAAATGTCAAGCACCGTAGGGCCCCTGCAACAATGCAATATACCTATACAATTTTTGAATGAACTACCAATCCCCAAGTTCAACAGTGAAGTCGATAATGCGAAGCAGTTCATTAATGACCTCGAATCTTATTTCGCGCTTAGGGGAATTCCCGACCGTTTCAAAATGGTAATTATAAAAAGGAGCTTGATAGGCCCGTCCCTGAGTTGGTTTCGATTGACGGTAGGCGAGCATGCACAATATGAACATTTTAGGTCTGCATTTTTGGAAAAATATTGGAGTGGCGTTGCACAGTACAGGGTGCGCGCAGAAATAAATAATGGCCGATACAGGGAAGAGAAGCGTGAGTCGATGGTTGACTACTTCTTGCGACTCGGCCAATTAAGCCAACTCCTGGACCCACCGATGCCCGAAGGTGAATTTGTATCCCTCCTGACACGACACTTCCCAGACGTTATACGTCATCACCTCGTGGTAGCACGCCCGAGGACGCTGAGCGAAGCCATTGAACTACTTACCGCTCTGCAGGGGTACGGAACGCGGGAAGAAGATAGGCCCAGAATCAGGACTGAAGGCAGACACATTGATCGGATAAATTCGCATCGTAATGATGGGACGAGGGCACAAGGTGCGTTGAACAACTACTCCACAGTCCGACAGCGTTATCAAGAGCCATTTGCAAGGAATCGGGAGAGAAGCTATAGGCCCTGGAACCAAACGGGCACGGGTAGGCCACCGAGGCAACATGAGGAGTATCCCGTTCACTACATGAGATTCTCCAGGTACCCGGCGAATAGTAGGCAACACCGGGGAAATAACCTCCACGGTGGAACAGCGGATAGGCCAAGAACGCCTCCGAACCGCCCAGAAACTCCCCCGAACCGACATGGAAACACCCCGGGCAGGCCTAGGACACCTCCGAACAGGCCAAGAACGCCTCCGAATTGCCCAGAAACTCCCCGGAACAGGCCAAGGACACCTCCGAACAGGCCAAGAACACCTCCAAGCCGGCCAGCGACCCCACGACGTAGAGATGAGGACCATGAGCTCTCAAGCATGCCTACGTACAGCTACGCATGGACGCCGAGCGCGTACCTATCACAGACACGACAGCCGCAAAATGTCCACCGCGAAATGGATGACGCGATAGGTCACCGAAGCGGGGCAATGGCAGGACGAAGCATAGGCCAAGGGACAGGCCCCAGTCAAGGATCGTGGCCACGACGGTCGGAAAACTGGAGACAGGAAGAATTGTAGCGTTCCCAGGCTCAACCTCAGAGAATGCGCGCAGGTTCTCGCATTACACAGGGAACGAGAACAAAAATACCAGAAGAACCATTTTTATTGAATATTTGCACATTGGGAAAAGGCATTAACGTGGTAAGAATTTTCACGCAACAACTGTGCGAAGGGAGAGATCTTAACGACACGCCTCTGCAGTCAGCTGATGAATCGGAAGTAGGTCAAGCACCCCAGTATTGTGAGTTAAACACAGAAAATGAAAATGTTTATTTCGGTGAGAGACCGGACGACTTGCAGGTAGTCAGTGATCAAAACAAGACCCTATCAGGTATACGCGAATATGTAGCATCAACAGACTGCTTAAACCATCAAGAGAAAGAAGGAATACAGACGAATGCATATGTGTTGGAAAGGTCCTTATCGGATATCACAAACCTTCGGGGACAGGGTATATCAACTCCAATCGTCCATTTAAGCAGGGTCAATGAAATTTAGTAGAGTCGGATAGGGAAAATGTACAAACGCACTCGGAACACGAGTAAGGAAAGTCATATATGCGAACATTGTTTACAAACAAATTGGTAGCTTCGGGATAGCAATGTCCTGTTAAAACAGTGTGCTTGACATTCACGATGTTAATGACATACAGTAAGAAAACCGGACAGAACGTATACCTGGCAAAAAAAAAAGGTATCAAAAGGTGTCTTGAGTGTGGAGGCTGCTAATAGCTTCCAGAAAACCAGTATTGTATGTAAAGTGCAAGAGAGAGAGAGAGAGAGAGAGAGAGAGAGAGAGAGAGAGAAAGATGGAACTAAGATGTGTAATTAAATTAAAAAAAAAAAAATTTTGTTTGAAGAATGTATTGTGTGTATAAACAGATTTCTTAAATGTAAATGTTTTGTAGCCTGGTTGTTGACGGCCAGATATTATGTAGATTGTTTTTCTGTATTTTGTAAAAAAAAATACTTGTGTCAAATTTGAAATTGTATTGTGTTCAGTGATTGAAATGTATTGTGAACAGAATAAATGTGTAACGGTGGGCTCGCCATCAAATCGTCGTAAGCCACTGACTAAATAAATGAATGAATAAATAAATAAAATGATAAATGAAAGGAATAGAGGGAGAGAGGGACTTTAGATTAGCTTAGATGGGACATTAACGATAAACCCATCATCCAACCTAAAGGTCCGATGATAAGTTTACCGTCAGGGCATATGAAGCTGGTTATCGAGACCCAGGAGAAATAATAATAATAATAATAATAATAATAATAATAATAATAATAATAATAATAATAATAATAATAATATACGATAGAACATAGCGACGAAAATGTGCTGAATTCATATTAGGAATGGGTTTTGGAGGAAAGGCAGAGGAACAAAGTTTGCTTCCTCGAAGCAGAGGTATTTTACCTGCGATGGTCAACGAACCTGCATACCGGAAGTCTCGCCTTTATACTTTTGGCTCGGACAGGGTTTACAACGGTTTTCAAGGCTTAAAAGGGTGAGGAAGTAGACGTGCCTTATCTACGATCTAAGAATGTTCGGGAGAAGATTTTAAAACTCAAAATAAGCTGTGAGAAGCAGATGTGAAAGTTGTCACGTGGGGGTAGCCAATAACAAAAAAAAATCATGAAACAAAAATTATAGCCAATCGAAAGATCGCGTAGGCATCACATGATACGTTTGAACTTAAAACAGAACGAAACTTAAGAAAGGGAGAGGGGAAAATTCTAGAGTTTGGCGAAAGGCGTGAAGGAGGAAAGACACGCCGAGACAGTCGAGTACAAACTAACCATGACAGTGGCCGAGGCACATTCCGGTACAAATTAACCACGAGGACGCGACGAAACAGAATTAGAACAAAATAATCAGAAGATTTATAGCGTGAAAGTGAAGTTGTGAAATCTAGGCAATTCGAGGGCTAGTCGGAGAAACACATAAGTAGCGACTTCGAGAGTAATAAGAATAACAGTGGTTTCGACGACGAAGGTGGCGGGTTGACCAGATAGGAATCTACGTAACAAAATAAAGATATAACTCAAACTTCTCCGGCAGTATTATTAATCTCATCAAGGCAGTGTCACCACCCCTGAAAAACAAGAACCTCAGCTCTACCGAATCAAATCCCAAATCCCTGCCATCCCACCAACGAACCCAGGACTCTGAGTCCATTGAAACAACTGCCAGGTACAACACAGATGCGTCAGAGGTCAGCGTCAATTTCTCATATAGGCAAGAGAATAGCAGTCATCCATACAGTTGATAATTAACAAAAAGATACTCTTTGATTGTTAATGCAATAGCAGGTAGAATTAAGAAAATCATATTTTGTAATCTCTTAACAGTTACTATATATCCATAACCTTTCACAATGAGTTCTTACGATAATCACAATAAAATGTGTAGTTCTATACCTTTCCTACTCCAATGTTTCATGACACAATACGTTTAAGGAATTATTTACATTGGCATAAGCGTAGTGCTTAGTTTGAAGACAAGAGGAAGCATATGCTTTGTTTACATCAGAGAGAACTCTGGTTTACAGTGGATAGTGTGTAATATAATCACAAGGTGTTTGTAACCACAAATTTTTCCTTAATGTAAGTAATTTCTCTTTTCAGAAACCTACTTTTAAGGGTAGTTTAAACATGTGTGTTCTATTTAATTCTAGGATATACACAATGGAAAGTTGGAGTTAAGTTGTGGCTATTTGTGTCCAGTGATGGTGCTTCAAGTCAGAGCACAGAGAGTGACAATGACATTAATAGTGTTAAATGGTGTGGTGAAACTTGCTAATGACATTTATTGCACTGCTAATAGCAATTTAGTGAATGACAAACAATAGCTACACTATTGCATATAATGTGTGCAGAAGTTTCTTTGTAGGAAATGGAATTAAGTTATTCATGTCAAATTGTATTGCGCTATCTAGAGTAGAATAAAATAACAAGTGTCAAACCTGTGTTATTCTTCCAATTTTCCTGTCAAATTCCACATCCTACTGTTGGTTGGAAGTTCAAACAAACCATGGAGGCAGTTTAAGTGCAAAAGATTTTACTATGAAGCATGCAGAAGAAATTATTGCAAGGTGCTGGATCTCATTCACTCTCAAAAATTTAAATGTGACCATTATGTATTATGACATAGAAACATTCAGCAACCACTATTAACCCCAATAATATTATATAAAAAGCAATGTATGTGCCGACTATTGGATAATTTAATAAGTTACACAGGAATAAACAGTTGTGTTTTTCATACTAGCCTAGCTGTGAGTGTTCAACTGATCATAATTGTGTTCTAATATTGTATTGCTACAGATGACAGTGACAAGTTATTTTATGTGAGCTTTAATCGACTCCTTTAAAAAGAAATATGAATAACTCCAAGTGCAATCACGATTATTGAAGCTCACGTAATTAACTTTGTACGTCGTCAGTAGCGATACAATATTGGAACATATGATCAGCTGAGCATACAGCTAGGCAGGTATGAAAAATACAGCTGTAGTAGCTACGAGTGACGTCATCATCCGAGAGCACGATTTTTCATAGTTTAGTTCAACCCCAGATCACTACTCACGCTGCGATCGCCCTCGTGTTTCCAACATTTAACACGGGAGTTGCACTTCTAATAGTTTGCTGTTCTGTGACCCATGGTATGTACCGAGTTGGAGTACATCTCGTGTTAAAAATCATGCTCATACTATTGCGCTTATAAACGTGAATAGAGAGTAAATCGCAAGCTTTTTGTTTCTTGTATGCGTGCTTCTTGAATTGTGAAAATTTGAGCTTGCTTTGGACACTTGGTTACTCATTATCAAAACAAATGTAGGTTATTATTTGCGCGGGTTCTGGGAGAAAGGTATGTACACAGGCAGTGTACATCCGAGAGGTCACGAGGCGGATAACAGTTACAATAGCAAACAATACATTGTTTCAGTGCGGTTGTGACAACGAAAATGGAAACAAACTGTTATGTGATCGGCAAACTGTAGCTAAGAAACTTTCAGTCATTAAATTTCCCTGTAAAGTAAGATGTAATTAAAACAGGTCCTTCAAAACCCGCACTCAATATTAGGGGAAGGTGGGGCAAGAGTGCCATGTTAAGGTTCAAACACTATTTTCTTCCTCTAAACAGAATCTTACGTATTTTTTCCCCGTATACTAGATAAGCTATCATTACACAAGAACATGATAAAGTATTAAGGCAGACTCTCCCAAACATTCTGAGATATTTTGATTTACATAAAGAAACGTCAGCTGACACTCTTGCCCCATAGGCTGGGGTAAGAGTGTCACATACATTGAACAAACTGAGATATCATTATTCCCTACAAATATCACAAATAAAGGTTCCTTTCACGTCATTAAAGTCTGTAGAATCTGTATGAGACATTCCTTTGCATTCTTGACACTGAACCATTGGCTCATCAGGTGGATCTGATAACCTTTCTGGGCAAATTAAGCAAAAGTAGACATCGTCTTTTTTCTGGTCTTCAGTAGTTTTCTGTGACGTTGCAGTATCACACCTTGGTTTCTTCTTCTGTATCTTTGATTTTAACAGAACCTTTGTGGTAGTTGAGCGATTAGTAGAAACTTGTTTGCTTTCAAGCATTTTTTATGTGGGCTGCTGGTCAGGATAACCGATTTATCAGGTTTTCTTCCTCTTAGGGTTGGAGTTTTAGGAAAAGGTCTTCTATGAATTGGAAGTGGGGAAATAGTTCCAATACTGGAGTTTTGGAAACAGGTTTAATTTTATCTGCTTCCTTTTCATCAACGAAGTAAAAGCTTTCCCTCGAAGTAGAAGCTATAGGAATGAACTCCTTTGCATTCCTTCTCTAGGGGCAGGATGCTTGAATCTTCGGTATTTTCACTATGCATTTTTCTCTGTATTTCTGATTTATAAATTTTGTTACAATGAATTGTTCGTACTATGTTGACAGTACGGGGTAAGAGTGTCGCTCTGGCACTCTTGCCCCAGAGTCAGCTGACACTTTTGCCCCCAGCTGCACGGGATTACATCTGGTGACACCATGGAGTGGCGGCTGCATACACTACTAACTCGCGTGCAATTGGATTCTCATATAAGTGGGGTTAAGCCATAATAACTGAGATATACCAGAAACTACCTTACCTAGGAATAAATTGGGTTTCCTGCCATGGAAATATAAGATCACAATTATGAAAAAAGTACTTTATTATACAACAAAAACAATAAATTTCTAGAGCTGCTGTAATGCACAGCCCAACAAACATGCCATCTAACTCAGTGTACCCAACCTTGCAACAAAGTCACTAAGCCCGTATTTTTGCACTTAAAGGGGGGTGACACTCTTACCCGATATGGCACTCTTGCCCCACCTTCCCCTACAACTAACATTAAAACAATGTGTAAGGCATTTCAACATCAAAGTTTATGAAAGTGAGTCATGGCTGTGCGGTTGTAAAACCTTAAACAAACTGTTTTGTTGGTCATTCTTTTTTTTCAAATGAAAGGTGCATCTGGAATTCCAGTGGTTATGAAGATTAATTAACATTTATAAGGCAACTAAAAAAAAAAAAAAAAAATACACAACTATTCTTGTAATCATGTAATATGTGAAAACAACTAAAAATCTTCGGGAAAACTCCCAGAATAGGATTTTCATTGAATAGTCAGTATAAGCTCTCAGTTGAACAGCGTAACAGTGAAGTGAAAAAGAATAGAGCTTTACTTTCTCACTTTGTACAGGCCGTATGCTTTTTAGGAAAACAAGCACTTGCTCTTCGTGGTCACAATGAGAAAGAAGATACTTAAACAGTGTAGTTTGGGTCACATTTTAACTAATTTTACAATATACGTTGAATTACATACCCGAGTCTGATAATCAGGCTACGCCACTGATGCGAGTCACCTTTATTCCAAGCTATCCACGCGCGACTGAAGTAGTTGTCATTTGCTTTGCTTAATTGCCTGAGCATTTCGGGAGAGGTCTTGCTGAAAGATTAGCCGAGCACTTAGTTCTTTAACAACATCGTTTGTGGAAGTCTTCCACTGCAGTTTCCATAAATTGATTTCACGGTGATTTTTTTAAGGGAATTGTGTTTCCTCTGATTTCTGGAAATTGTTTGCCAATTCATCCATTATCATCAACCCTTTTATGCTTTGCTTAACTGCAAATGTTTATTTCTATTAAAATGAAGCAGGTAGAAAAGTAAGCTTTCGTAGGAATAGTGTGTAGTAGCTATATAACAAACATAAAAGATAGAGATAGTTATGTGAATGTAACGCATAAGATTTTTCAGCATTGAAGAGCATTGCTCTTCTCAGCGGACATAGGCTAAAACTACTATAAGACAACTTCTATTTTAAATTCTGAAATCCCTAGCACAATAAAAAGGGTTTTCAAGACTTGGATACTAGTACAAGAGTCATAAAGGAACATAACATACAAGAAGGAGCTTAGGCTTGTCGTTGAGAATGCCATGAATTAAAAGACAGTGTTGCTATAGTTGTTATCATACAGAAAATGCTTGCAAACAAGACAAAAGAGCGAATATTTCACTTCAAACAACATAAATAGGCGGTCACGATTCAGCAACTCAGAAAACAGAAGAAACAGAGCAACAAAAATCTGATGTGTTGCGTTCACATGACTTTCTCTACTCTTGTACAAACTATTTATACAAACGCTTAAGAGCTGGTTGCTATGTGGAGCATTCCTTTCTCTTTGCATGTCCAGAACATAAAAAAACGAGCAATGAATTCCCATTTGATAAAAAGTATAAGTATTGGAAAATTCAAACAAATAACAAGGAATATCTCGGAATTGGTTCACTGGGAAAAAAAATGTATGACATAAATTGAGCGTTTTAACGAGATCTACATTTTTTGTTGAGTAAAATTTTGTCTATCTCTTACGGTTTACCAGTTATGTGAAAGTCGTCTAGAATGAAGACGACTTTTGGGGACATTCCCAGAAAATTGAAGATATACATTTCATTTGATATAGAAATATCTTAAACATACGAGATGTTAAATTCGTTAGAGGCATTTTTGAGAAAATCAAAATTTTCGAGAAATGTTCCGTGTAAAAAGTAGTTCTGGGGTGGGGGATTTTCTTGAAAGTCTTGGTGTCACATCTTTGGAAGATACTAAACTCAAATAGCAAGTTTGGTATTTATCCGAATCTTCGTTTTTGAGTTATGGTGTTCACAGATTGACAGACACACACACGAACATGTTTCCAAAAACGCTTTATTTGAATTCAGGGCACCTCAAAACATGTATTTCTGGTGAAATCTCGGTATCGAATTTCTGGGTGGAATGCAATACTTCTCCTACTTGCTATACGTAGTAGAGAAAGTAACAAGATATAATCAGATCTTGTTTATAACAGTACGATACGTGTGCCATATTTATTTCTTTAATTGTCAATTTCTTTTATTAGTACTTTAGATGTGTGCAGAATTTAGCATTAAAGCATCTGAGTAACTCTTATTGTAAATCTACAAATCTATGTACCAACGAAGTTTCTGGTGCCAAAACTTTTTAATGACCCTATTTCATCTGGCTGTCGTAAACAAGTTGTTACAGATGTATGCTCAGTAATTATATAAGTATGGAAAATTAACTCCAGCTTAGAAATAGAACAAATATTTATAATTAGCAACTGAGATTATTTTCTTCGGGGATAGTATACCGAGTCCAAAGGTTCTAAATTTTTGGCTTTGTGGGGTGGTGATAGATTTCATACCCGCCAGTTAGTGGATAATCCTTTCTGAAAATGTTGGAGTCTTTGTTGTTAAATAACTACGGGATCAAAGAAAAGACACCGAAGTTTAAAAGTGTATCTACTCTGCCTAACCAAGAAGTACTTAACTTTTGGATAATTCTGTAACCGCTAAATACTTATAGATTATACAATATTTCAAGAATTTGAAAGATTGTTGAGAGGAAATTAAAAAGGTGAGAAATACGTCTGCCAGTATTTTATTTCCTAATCCTAGAATGACAGGGAATTTTTACTTTCTCTACTACGTATAGTAAGTAGGGGAAGATTTGTATTTCAACCAAAAATTCGATACCGAGATTTCACCAGAAATATATGTTTTGAGACCCCCTGAATCCAAAAAAAGCATTTTTGGAAACATCTCCGTGTGTGTGTCTGTGTGAACAGCATAACTCAGAAACGAACAGTCGGATAAACACCAAACTTGGTATTTAGGTTCAGTATCTTCTAAGGATGCGACACGAAGGTTTTCAAGAAAATCCCCCATCCCAGATTTCCCTTTACATGGAAGATTTTTCGAAAATTTTAATTTTCTCAAAAATAGTTCTAACGATTTTGATTAAAATATCATATGTTTAAGGTATTTTTATGACAAATAAAATGTATATCTTGAATTTTCTGGGAATATCTCCAAAAGTATTCTTCATTGTGAACGACTTTTGCATAACTGGTAAACCATAAGAGATAGACAAACTTTTACTACACAAAAAATGTAGATCGCGTTAAAATACACAATTTATGTCATATACTTTTTTTGTTGTTGAGTGAACCATTTTCGAGATATTGCTTGTTATTCCCTTAATTTTTTCAATACTTATTTTCTCAAATGGGAATTCGTTATTCATTTTTTGTCTTGTATATGCAAAGAGTATTAATCTGTGGGAAACGGAATGGTGCTGCACCTATCAACCAGCTATTAATAGATATGTATGTGCTTAAAAGCTACTGTATTTCGATACTGCCCTTGTAAATATATATTCCCCTTACATCTACAAGAAAATTAGCAATAAGATAGAGTCTGCAAATGTTTATCTCGATTAACATGAAGTAGATGGAGAATAAGTGTTTCGATACTGCCCTTGTAAATATATATTCCCCTTACATCTACAAGAAAATTAGCAATAAGATAGAGTCTGCAAATGTTAATCTCGATTAACATGAAGTAGATGGAGAATAAGTGTTTGTAAAAATAGTTTGTACAAGAGTAGAGAAAGTCATGTGAGTGTAACACATCAGATGTTTTTAAATTGTTACGCATATTGGGGTTTTACGAAATTACAGTTTTAAGAAGCACAAGGGTGGATTCAGCATACGATTTTTTCTAGATCACCGTACAGTAATATCATAGACTGCCTCTGTGGTCTACTGGTTAGCATACTAGCCTCCAAATCTGGAGGTCCCGGGTTCGAGTTCCAGCTGGAGGGCGGGAATTTTTCTTTAGCCAGGATTATTTTCTATCCTCCCTAGAGTCTAGAGGTATGAAAGTGAGTCTTAATATGACCCAAGATGTTAAAGTCAGCGTATAAATGGAGAACAAAAAGAAATAATTTTATAAAGAATACCAGAGGGGATAACTTACATTAATTAAATCGTCATTTTGGATTTAAAAAGTCATCCGTGTAATGCCAGGTAAGCAAAACAGTATATACAAAATAGGCAGGTATTATTTCAAAGATTATCAATGTACAATGGAAATACTGAGGTACAAGTTTCATTAAATATCCTTAGGAATCGCATAGTTATTTAAGTAACTGTGTAGGAAAGTGAGTTTTTTTTTCTGGGCGAGTAAGATGTTTACGGTCGAAGCGAAGCTGGGGCTGGAATATCAAAACGAATAAATAAAATAAAAAAGCCCCTTCATACACTTAGTACAGTATTTTGTTTCATACTATGTCGAACTACTTTATACATTGATTAAATATTGTACTGCATATTATGTTGGACATGGGCGCAGTCATATATTTCATATGCTCATTGCAGGGCCAAAGTTAAGTTATTGATTAAACAGTTGAAGGGATGTTGGTATTTGAGTACGGAAGTAAGTGAACGAAAAACTTAAATTTGACATACTGGTTTGGAGACGGAAAAACATGAAATTCCAGATTGTATGAAACAAAACCTCTTCCCTGGGTAATACCTACAACTGCATATGCCGTTTTAATATGCACTACATTCTACATAAAAATCAACCGACATACAGTCGTAGGAGAACGTTATGTCGAAAACAAAAGGTATTAGCAGATACTGTTACTTGGCTGCCCTAAGTCAAAACATTTTCTCATTTTATGAAATATTCTAGCATACTGGGACAGATTCATGAAACACTTATGTTTTTATATCTGGTAGTTCACAATTTGCAGCAACTTCTGTGTTTCAGATCACATAACACCTAGCAAGCATTGCCAAGGTAATGCCCTTTATTGGTCGGTTGATAACAAAAGCAGTTTGTCTTCTGCTAAGCAGATAACACGAAACTGGTCTTTGCTGGAAACATGGATTTTATACAAGTGAACTGGCATATATGCTAGTTATTTACGGCGAAATAGTAAGTTGTACTTCAGAGATTGCAGTCACATTGCACAGGTTTCATAACAGGGCTGGTTTTCATCGTTTGCGTGAAACGGACAGAGTTCTACCTTCCTATTAAGATGATGGTCGGCAAGCATTTGCAGAAGAAAACATTTTTGACATCATCGCACGTCAATCTTAGAGAAGCACTTGTAAGGTCACACCAAATTTTGGTGTTTCTCGTCGGTCATTACGTGAAGAGTGCTTGCGAGAACATTCTGTACAGGTTGTGCAGTATCTGCAAGGGAAGGATTTTCCACGAAGTCGCGAATTCTGAGTTACTTTAAAATGAATTAGAACAAAAAATTATTTTCCCCTGTCGTCTGCTAGCCCTGACGAAGCCATTTCACGATGAATGGTATGTCAATTTTCAAATTTGCGAATCTAAGCTACATTAACGCACACACTTTAAGCAAGATTATTTCCGGCAGCGATTCAAGGTGTATGTGTGTGGGCAGGAAACGTTTGCAAATGAGAAGCTACCGGAAATTTTTACATGATGGTGCCCCAACGCAGGTGAGCCCCTGTGCACGTGAACTGATAGTTGATTACTTATCTGACGCTTTTCCACAGCGTTAGATAGGGCCAAAGAGACCCATATTAGGGTTACCAAGATTCTTTTAATGAAATGTAGGGCATTATACAGGGTGGAGACTGTACAATATCTCCAAAGCTAAGCGTTGTACATGTTGAGCCAAAAGACTCCGAACCGCCTGCGCGGTGTTTTTCCTATCCGCGTCCTCGGCGCCCGTTGCCGTCTGTCGCTATCATAGAAAGGCGCGGATGAAACCATACATCTTTAAAACTACTTTTAAAGACTTTACTTACCAACTTTATGAAACGAAATGCTGAAAGTGGCACCGTCGTTGTCCATACATTTTTGGCACCTCTTTAGGAAACCATCCATCATGGAATTTTTGGGGGGAATTTTCCAAACTATGACCTATGTTGTCTAATGTTTTTTTCGGTAAGAACCGAACTCCGTCTTTTAGGTTTCTTAGCCTGAACACTTCCTGTGGCCTGAAATTACTTTCACTTGGCGAGCTGACCGAGTTAACACATACGAATCATAAATAAATACACGATGTGTAGTAGAAAACATATACTGAGCCGTAATATACTTTTTGACTAAGTACAGGACAAAATAATAAATAACTCGTAATAAATGAACCACATCACATCACTGTCAACTCAAAACTGCACTTCACAATGCAAGCTAAACCTCAACAGCAGTGTTTGTTTATAGCAGCAATGCGTTATCGTGTTTTTATCATATTTCCACACGCCCAGTGGAAAAACACTGCACAGCCGGTAATATTGTTCATAAAATACCCTTCCGGGGTAACTTAAAACATAAAGTGTATAAGACAAACCCACACACCCTGGAAGAATTAAAACAAAATATCCGCCAGGAAATTTCTCAACGTGAACTACGGCGAGTGATGGATAGTTTCCTAAAGGGGTGCCAAAAATGTATAGACAACTACGGTGGCCAGTTTCAGCATCGCCTTTCGTAAAGTTGGTAAGGAAAGCCTTTAAAAGTAGTTTTAAAAATGTTGTATGGTTTCATCCGCGCCTTTCTATGATAGCGGCAGACGGCAACGAGCGCCGAGGACGCGGGCAGGAAAAACACCGCGCAGGCGGTTCGGGGTCTTTTGGCTCACTCTGTAGAAAGAAATGTCTTGAATAAAATTTGCTTGATATTGTGGGGGAAAGCAAATGCCATTAGTTGTGTTTTGTTTGGAAGACGTTATGATGTCATTTAGGGTCAGTTTAATTTTTTAAAATTGGAACCTACATTTTGTATGTTGTTTTCTGATTAGAAAATGGTTTATAAAAAGCTGTTTATTTTGTGATGAGGAATAAGGAGACAAAATAAAAAAATGTTGGTTCCCAGTTACGAAACATAACTTAACCCTCAAATGACCATCCATGGACAGTCCAAACATTCATTGCGCCCTTCGTACACAGCCATTCAGAATTTTCGTTGTTGTTTACGTTGGTGTAAGAACAGTTGCAAAGTGCTTGATACAAATGTTATTTAGTTTTCTATGAGGAGTGAGAAAACAACATAGAAAAGGTAGGTTCCCATTAAACAAAAACTTAAATTGACCCTAAAATGACCATCACAACGTCCTCCAAATAAGACACGACTAATGGCATTTACTATCCCCCATAATATCAAGCAACTTTTATTAAAGACATTTCTTTCTACAACGCTTAGTTTTGGAGATACTGTACAGTCTCAACTTAAATGGTCCACCCTGTATAAAGATGTTAAATGCGGGAAAATTAGCTCCAAACCTAAATTACTACTCAAACATGTATACATAGGTTTTATATTTTATTGAGTATTCACATAATAAAAATATTAACGGCAGCTGTCAAAGAACCTTAACAATTATACTTGTGTGAAGAACATACTTTATACAGAATGTGTAATAATGACATTCTACAAAACTTAAATGTTTAAAGTTATATTTTACTAGAACAGTACCCTTGACTGACGAGGGGTCATTGTCACACCGATGTCGCAGATTGAACTGCATTTTTTCCCTATATATTCCGTTTTATCGGCAGATTTCTGTACTCTCTGTATAATAAAACAATCAGCGATTGTGGTAAAGGACGGAGAGGACTCAAGTAAAATAACCGGTGTGATGGCACGCTTGGTTGCTGATGGGGTTACATTTGACTGTTGCAAGGATTTAGCTTCTTATTATTAAAACACTGCAGTTGTATTGAAAAATTGATAGTTTTACGAGGGCTGATCAATAAAGACTGAGACTAATTTTTTCTGTAGTTTCCTTGATAGCTTTATGTCTCTACCACGAATACTTGAAAAGAGCAGGGTTTCATGTATAATTTCCATAAGCGACAGCACTCTCGCAACGGTAGGTTGGTAGTAATGCTGTATATTGTTGACTTTACTTGAATTTCGCATACCACAAAATGGAGATGACACGAGAGGAGCAATACAGCGCAATAAAATTTTATTTTCGTTTAAATCATACAGCCTTGAAACTTTCGAAAAGCTGAAGCAAGCATACGGTGAAGATGCACTACCTCATGCAACGGTGTTTAGGTGGTTCAAGGACTTCAAAGGAGGGCGAGTCCTCTGTGCTAAGCAAGGTGGGCCTGGTGTTTCGGAATGGAATGATTTACCAGCATGCAGTCCCCCCCCCCCTCACACTACTGTTACAGCAGCTACTACACATCAGTATTGGCTACACTGAGGAAGCACATTACAAGGAAACGTCTAGAACATCATCGGAATGGGTGGGGACTTCATCACGACAACGCGCGGCCTCACGTCGCAAATCCAGGAATTTTTGGCTAAATTCAACATTACCTGTGTGCCGCATCCGCCTTAAAGCCCCGGTCTTACCCCCTGTGATTTCTTTTTATTCCCATTACTAAAGGTAAAGCTCCGGGGCATTCGATTTGAGAGCACTGAAGCAGTGCTAAAGAAAAGTGAGGCGATTCTCAAAGACCTGACAAAGCATGGCCTGCACCATGTGTTCGAGGACTGGCAGAGACGCTATAAAAGGTGCATTCAGTTAGGAGGGGACTACTTTGAAAGAGATCATGTCAACATTGAAATGGAGTAATAAATATCTGTGAAAAAAAAATCAGTCTCAGTCTTTATTGATCAGCCCTCGTACAATATAAAACAGCTGTAAATAGCATCATTTTATTGCTAAGGTTAATATAATAGAAACTAGAAAAAAAAGGCCAATTAAAGAATCTAAAACCTAAAACTACCACTTTGTAACAAATATGGTACACCAGGCTATAAAGGCTTAAGATAACTTACAACCAAGATGTCGTGTAACGAAAAGAAAAACGGTCGCAGTTACGTTTCATTGTTTTCTCATCGATGGGTGCTTCCAAGAAAAAAGGCTAAAGAGATAAAAATTGCACAGTTTTGCAAGTTCTCTCGTTTAATACTTTTTAAACGCCGATTTATGTAAAGAATTGGATATTATTAGTGAACTATTCTAATTTGTAAATATTTTTTTCTTGTCAAACTTGGGCCTATGGGAGAGAAAGCCAAGACACATTTTTTATTTTCTATCTACTTTCACTAAAACAACCCAGCTCGATCTGTAATATCAGTGTGACAATGATCCCTTGTGAGTCAATCAATAGCCAGTTTCTTTCGTGTGTCTACTGTGCTGACATCAGTGATAAACCCCTCTCGACATTAACATTGTGTGCAGGAATTGCAATGTAATTCCCAGTGATGTCCAACCTTAAGCGAAACGGGAGGGCGGATTTACCCCAAACATTGTTTGCGAGCTATGACGTATTATGTGGTCATGGGTTGTCCAAATTCCAATGTTTGTTACCTTGTAACATGCCATTGCGACCAGCCGACAGTGAATGAGTGAAGGGGAGCAGGAGTTACAAAATACAGGAGGCAGATTTTACCCTTACATCGAAATGGTTGTGTTACTGGTCTATCATAGTAAGCTTGACATCCGACCCCCACCTGATCTGCGTAAACTTCCGCCGCACGATATTTATTTGATGACTTATGTACAAGAATGGTGTTACTTGGCGGCTCACTATGCCCAAGGGACTGGTCCAACTTCCAAATCATTGTATAAGCGTTTATGCCATTCATTGAGGCCGCCGGATTTGCGCGTTTGCCAAATCGCACCACGCGGTATTTGTTGGTCCCAAGTGTGGAGAAATATAAATTCGTCTTCGCTCCCTGTAGTGCTGCGTTCCAATTGGTTTAATGTAGCCCATGATGTGTTACCTACGAAGGAACGCCTTCATCGTATACGTATGTCAGACCTAGATGCATGCATTTATTGTTTAGAGAAGGATACCGTACTCCATCGTTTGTTTTCTTGCACTATCATGGTTCCGATACGTGCCAAACTATTGGCTATTCTTGTTGAAATTGACCCTCAAGTACGCACTTGGTTTCGACCACATCATTTACTGTGGCCAGATTTTTGTGTTGCGTTGGCTGGTAAGCATTTAGCCATACTCTGGATTGTAGCTCATACTGCTCATTACGCTATTACGAGCTACGGTCATCTCCATGTAAACACCTATGTTGATTATCTCCGTTGTGAGAGAGACAGTTTTCTTGCCGATTGGAAACAAGGTGTGGGTTTCACACCATTCCTATCGTTTCGGCTGTAGACTACATAGGTGTATATCTGATGTACACCACTAAACTCATATAGAAATACGACCAAAGCAAGGAGGAACAAAAGGGAAACTAAACACCCTTCCTTACCTAATCAATATTAGTGGTATTACTATCTTATGTTAGTGCACACTTCTGTTTAAGAAACCATTTGTCTGTGTATATCCAGTGTTAAACTAAACCAGAAAATGTAAATATCATAAATTGATAAATAATTAAAAAAAGGGGAAGTGCTTCATAACAAAACGAAAGAGGTGGGGGTAAGGCGTCATTGTGACGTCATTAGCTCATAAGAGACAAGTTGGGCTTCACTGGTAATTCCACTAAACTGTTTACGTTCCTCAAATTGTAGGACGTTCCAGATTTTTCAGAAAGTCACCCCGGACATCGGACAGACAGGTCATGTCCGAGATTTCCCGGACGTCTGGTAACCCCACCCATTATGTCCAACTCGGTGTCTGATTTATATGCGGCAGACTTTGACCTCTGTGAGCTCCATCGACTGTTTTTTGTGGTACCAGAATCAATACTGGCATTTCCATAAGCGTTTGAACGTGTATGTTCATCACTGATTCATCGATGTGAGGCATGTTTGCAAGCAGACACTGGATATTTCGAATACCTGCTGCAGCCTGCGATACGTGATAAGCGGTGTAAACCGGTTTCATACGCACAACTTCCGTGGGTACAAAGTTCCCTGTGCGACAACCAGTGTTTTGTTTACAAACACTGCCATTCGGTGACGTAAAACTGAACCGAAAACATTGCTCATTTTCAGTTGTAGACAAAAATATGGAAATAAATGGTTATGCATTTAGGCATTTGATTTTAAGTGCACTTCCTTAGGCCTCATTATATTATCGGCACATTTCCTTACGCCCTATATAATAAAACAATCAGTGATGTGTACTGCTATGACGTATACTGAACTGAAAACACTGCTTTTTTCAGTTTGTCGCGGTATTTTTCGTGTTATCTTATTTGCTGAGCGCCTGTTATTGTTTTACTATTTTTGAATTTTGGGTTCTTTGTCCTCCGGCTAGCTATTATTACTCAGTCGAACAAATCTCTTGAACAGGGTGTGTAAACGGAAAGGAGTTGTTACTAAAAATAACGCTGATAAAAGAATTTGTTTTTACACTTTTATTGCCGTCACACTTCATTAATTTCGCATATTTACTCTTGATACACGCCCGACTGAAACTGTTATATTTTCGAATGTAATTATAATCACTTATTTGCCGCACATTATTAATTCGAGTATTTCACATTTTTTGTAACTAACTTTACGACGCAAGAGATTCTGTAGAATTGCGCGACGTGTAACCCGTGAATGATTCTCTTAAACTGTGCGATACTTGTCTCTGGCTTCATAATTTATACTCCCTCACCCCGATATGCCTAAAGATTATAACAGAGCTGCTATTGGTTAATAAAGCGCGCCAACATTAGCCTCTATTTGTTTTATCCAATCAAAATTACGAACACATATGCTCTAGGGAAGATATTCCCTCCATTTCTAAAGAAAAGCGCGCTAATCTGACGTCATTTGTTTGTCTCTTCTAATTGATAAACAACTCACCCCCTCGCTACATTGTTACCCGCTCCTATTGTCAGTTTCAGTGAGGCCGTGTAAACTTATTTCCTAACAATGCTTATAATTAACAAACATCTAAAATCATTGTCATACAATAATGTTAATTTACACTACAATCACCCTGGCATTCACAGTGTTGTGATATAAAATACTGCAAGTTGTAGATAAAAATATGGAAATAAGTGGTTATGCATTGATCCATTTGATTTCAAATGGACTTCCTATACACTCTGTTATATTATCGGTACATTTCCATACTCTTTGTATAATAAAACAATCAACGAAGTTACTGCTATGATGTACACTAAACTGAAAGAATTGCTGTTTGCAGATGTAGATAAAATTGTGAAAATAAACAATTATGAATTAAGCCATTTGATTTGAAATGCACTTCGTATGCACCCCATCACATTATTGACACAGCTCATTACACTCTGTGCAGTAAAACATTTAACGACGTGTACTGTGCGACGGACCTCTCTCCGGCTGCTCATCGTCTTCCTTCCGGTGTGGGTGTAGGCTTATTGTAAGAGAATACCCTACGACTCTTCTGTGTAGGCCTATGCTCTTAACTTTGATCTAGGGCATGGTAACAGGAGATAAAATGAAAAAGTCGTTCTCTTTAACTGTAATGTGTTTACACCTGTTCGTAGCTAGCCGCGAATTCCATCCCACAATTGTTTTACTGAGTTATGGGAGCCTATCTATCTAAGCTGTACCTTCCACTCTATATATCTTTCTCAAATTGCTAACAGTTTTTCTACAGCCATCTTAGTGGCATGAAGTTCACCCCCTGTGTAAAATCTTACGAATACCGGGACTCTGCTTTATTTATACGCCCCGCAAAAGACGCTATTTTTCCGTAACTATTTTAAAGCAATCCTGTGATTGGCTGATACCTAGCGTCGTATGAGAATATTTGCTCTCATATGTCTCCTTATGACGAGATTGGACTTTCCATTTTTGTCCCAACCTCTCGCTATCTCTCTTCAACTCCTACTTGTCTAACTCCAGCATCCCTGCTGGTCATGTTCAGCCTAGAGATTTCTCTGCTTTGTACCGCTTGGCTTCATGCACCTAACTTGCTAGACGGTTAGCTAGCTTCCATTACATTTATATAACATATTTACATTTGTATTATAGTATTTATATTAATGTAGATATTTACATTGATGTACCATTGTTCCCGCCACAACTATGATGTATATTAAATTGTTGTTTTAAGCTGTAGATAAAAATATGGAAATAAATAGAGATGCATTGAGGCATTTGATTTCAAGAGTACTTCCTATATACCCCATTATATTATTGTTGGTGCATTTCCATGCACTTTTTATGATAAAACAATCAGCAATGTATACTTGTAGGATGCACACTAAACTGAAAATACTGCTCTTTTTAATTATAGATAAGATCGACATGCATGAAAATCATGTGTTGGAATGTCTCACACATAGAACTTGTAGCACATCTTAGCTCTACAGGGAAACATTTCTATAGAAACAAGCAGAGCAGTAGTCAACCGCCAAACTGCTGTACATTTTGCAATATAACTGTATTGGGGCAGTCACCTCCTCCTGTCCGTTGCTCGCGGCTTACCTTGCTGCATCCTCCATGTTGGCTCCAGATGTTCGCAGTGTGCTGGTTCTCTGCATTTTTTTATCCTCGGCTAGCTGCAGTAATTTTCTTTAAACTATGTGGGAGCATGGACTTATCCTTGGTAAAGGAAGCGTAGATCTCGGGCGGTGGTAAAAGGAGAAATAGACGTGCTTTAGTTATGAAAAGACGACACTGCTGTTTCTTTTATTTTGCTACTTCTCGTAGTACACAACACTGATATTGCCGCCGTTAAAACACTGTCCACTGCTGTTGAAACACGGCGCGGATATGACGCGAAGTTTATATATGCTTATCATATCTCTTTACGCGTAGCGATTCTTATGTGTGTTGCGAAAACTGTCTTAATACACTTTTGGCGCGATATCTCTTAAACATCCTGCAGCATCTCTCCCTACCTGTAGTTTCGCAAAATGTCCCTCGACCAAATGACAAATCACCCACAAATGCTCGAATTTGTTCCTAACAGACCCATTTATAGTCGCAGGCTTCTGGGGCTGCTTCCTTTCCTATTGGTCCATTTTTTAGCGCCACTCAACGCGTCTCACTATTTCATATAAACTTACAGGGATCTCATTGGTCCAAGTTTAACATAAATCGCGGCTTTTCCTAAATTTACCGTTAAGCTTGTTGTCTCTCTCACTTGGTCACACCGAATTATTGTATAAAAGAACAAAGACTCTACACCCTCGCTGTATGAACAATGCCCCTGCGACCAGAGAGACATCGTAAAACTAGACTTTCTGCCTTCTAAGACACTTTTCTTGTAGCTAAGACATTTCGTCGTGGACAGTATTTTAACATAGCGCTTAAATTATTTACATGAAACAATTTATAACTCCTCTAATATTAGTAACCTAAATACATACATATCGTTAAATCACCCTTCTTAAACTATACAAGCAGTAAAAGAAAACGATATGTACATAGTATGATTTAACGCCAATAAAAATTAATTAATCAAATTATCTGTAATTACAGTTCTCGGGCTCGGCCTGGAGTTGCCGTTTCAGTATGAACGATTAAATTTTAATTTATGATCATGTGGATAATTTTACTGCAGGCTAATTATTAGAGATGTTTGCTCACTATATGCGAAAACTTGTTCCTTCAAAGGAGCATACTCTAATCTTTTCCAGCAAGGATAACGGAAACAAAATATAAGCAAAAGCCTTATCTTGAGATATGTGCGTTATGTTTACATACTATCATCTAGATAATATGCACATTATGTACAATAAGTCTTATTGTTACCAAACTTAAGTATACTTCCCAGCTTAGTATGAAATAAAAAAATGACTGAGTTGCCTCTGAACTGCTTGCTTTTGAAAATAAGGGTTTAGCCTTCATGAACATTTCATTAATAAAAAGGTTCATGATGTCTTCAGAATAATAAATTACCTGTATCCTGAATAATACTTCAAACACTTAACAATCTGTGTTGCAGGTACCACATGGACTCAAGAAATGGTGTGGTGCATTGCCAATAATATGGATCTGGAAGCTGCAAAGAAGGTAGTACTTGCAGCACGATTTCCCTTTTTAGAGTGAGTACCATACACTACATTCATTTTTTCTGAGAAACTACATTTATTTAAACAAAGCTGAATTACATTTGTATTTCTATAACTTTTACAAGATTTATTGTTTAGATAAAAATAAGAAAGAGCTCTGTAAGGAAGTTTTAAGCTGTAATAATGTTACTGGACAATAAGTGGTACAAAAATCACCATTCTATACGAAGCCAACGCCCATTCCCCCGAATTTGTGACGTCTTGTGATTCTGTGCTTTGCACATACATCAGCAGCAATTGGGCTTTCCTGTTGCAGCTATTTTTTGATATGTAAAAGGAACATTACGTTTACCTTTCCAAGAAAAAGAGTTGAGTTAAATAAAGATAGCATGTTAAAATGTTTATATGCTACTTGTCAGCTTGATCCCAGAGTTCAAGTGTGTTTAAATACGAGGGCAAATCAAAAAGTCTTTAGCCCTATTTTTTTTTCGGCCAAATTACGAATGTAAAACAAAAACCAACATATACATTCGAAGTAGTGGACTTTTCATGGGCCGGTCCTCATAGAGTTTCCAGCTGCTGCCGGCGGCAGCGCTGCTGTCAGTGCATTCAAAATGGCAGCTGTGCTTACGAGCAACGAAGTGTGATCCGTTTTCTATGGAGTAAGGGACGAACTCCCATCGAGATCCACAGGGAAATGCAGCCATCATATGGGGAAAGGTGTCTTGCTTCGAGAAGTGTGAGATGGTGGTGTTCTGAGTTCAAAAATCTGCATGACAATGAGCGTGCGGGGAGACGGCGTGTATCGATGACTATGACAATATTTCCCGCGTGGATGCGATGGTGAAAGCAGAGCGGCGCGTGCGCATCAAAGACATTGCTCAGGAGCTCGACATTTCTTTTGGGAGTGCTTAGGGTAAAGGAAGGTTTCATTTCGATGGGTTCCTAAGCAGTTGGATGACGTGATGAAAGGCAAGCGAATGATTGCTTCTTTGAATCATCTGCAACGATATGCCGAGGAGGTTGACAATTTCCTGGATCGCATTATTACTGGCGATGAAACGTGGGTACTGCATTACACGCCGGAATCAAAACAACAGAGTATGGTGTGGAAACATCCGCAGTCTCCTGTGAAAAATAAATTCGTACTGCGCCATTTGTTCACAAAGTGATGTTAACGGCATTCTGGGATTGCCGTGGACCATTCGTGCTGGATTTCATGCCGCGAGGTGTCACCATCAATGCCGACAAATATTGTTCCACATTGTCACTTCTGCGGGCTGCGATCAGAAAGAAGCGCCGCGCGATTCTCGATGTTGACAACGTGATCATCCTCCACGACAATGCGAGACCACATGTGGCAAACAAGACCGTCGGCAAACTAAGGTACTTTCACTGGGAGTTTTTAGAGCATCTACCATACAGCCCGGATCTTGCCCCTAGTGATTTCCATCTTTTCAGGCCGCTGAAGAAGTTCCTGGCAGGACAGCGATTCACTTGCGACGACGAAGTCAAGACAACAGTGCGACAGTGGTTCCGTAGTCAGACGGCCGACTTCTACCGCAGCGGTATCGCAAAATTAGTGCTGCGATGGGACAAATGTCTGAACCGGCACGGGGACTATGTGGAAAAATAGTGAAAGGTACAAGGAATAAAATCTACATGTTTAGTTGGCTGTATGTATCTTATGTTACCAGAAAAAAAAATAGGGGCAAAGACTTTTTGATTTGCCCTCGTACCATCACTTATTAAATTGATTTGTAGGTGTAAAAGAGCTCCTATGGGACAAACCTTCTGCATAACAATTCTGGTAGAACACTAGCAGTTGCTAACTCCAATAAATATAATTTTCTACTGGATATATAGAGCTTAAATATATTCATTAATAATGTGGATTTCCATATGATTCCTCCAATCAATCCTTAATTCTTGAAGGGATGCCAATGAGAGCTGATGGAAGTTCACTCTTATCTTATTCTTTGGAGCAGCTGCTGCCTTTTCTGAGGCCCTGCTTTCTAAAACACATTAACTTGTAATGTTGCATGTTGCTCAAATATGCTGTATGGAATTTATTTCAAGAGAATTACTGGTCCCAGTTCCCAAGCTCTAGAAAAACTTCTTCTGATGACATTAATTATTACTTGGATGAATGACCCTTTGTGCCATCTTATTTCATCATGGCTTTTTTTTGTTGATAAAGACAATGCTTTTTACTTGTATTGTATTCCACCCCAAAATTTGATACAGTGATTTCACCGAAATACATGTTTTGAGGCCTCCTGAATAAAAAAAATCTTTTTTTAGAAAAAGGTCTGTGTGCATGTGTGCCGCACCTGTGAACAGCATAACTCAAAAACAAAAAGTCGGATAAACACCAAACTTGGGATTTAGGTTCAATATATTCCCAAGAGGTGACATGAAGATTTTCAAGAAAATCCTTCATCCTAAACTACCCTCTACATAAAAGATTTTTAGAAATTTGTGACTTTCTAAAAGCTGGTTCTAATGATTTTGATTAAAATACCAAATATTAAAGATAATTATACAACAAAAAAATGTATATGTTGAATTTTCTGCGAATAGCCTGTGAAGACCTCTTCATTCAGAAGGAATTTTGTGTAATCTTATATAACTGTTAAATATTAAGTGATAGGTGAAAACATACTACTTGAGAAATGTAGATCTCTTTAAAGCACACAATTTATTTTAAATAACTTTTTTTGTGGCATCAACCATTTCCAAGGTATCCATTAATAATGGTTTGAATTGTTCAGTACTTACCTAGTCATTCCTTTAAGTCCTGTCGACTTTCAATTGTTTCGCGCGATATCATGGAAAGAGAATGGAATTTTAAGGCCAGTGTATAGCGCCCAGTTCTAAAACATTTGACTATCGCTATTCTCTTCGTGTTGTAATGAAATGTGTAATGCAGCTATTTCCGGAAAGCTTTATCTGGATTAAAATTAAGTAAATAGGAAAATAAACTTTCATAATAATAATAATAATAATAATAATAATAATAATAATAATAATAATAATAATAATAATAAAAATGTTATACCACTAATAAACAATAAAGGGTAGAGAAAGTCATGTGAATGTAGCACATCAGACTTTTTGTTTTTTATTAGCAGTAGCCTTATAAACTAGAAGTATTAAATCCTTGTAATATTAACCATATATGATTGCATTTTTGTAAAGCAGACTAGAAATTAATTTACATCTTGTATGTAGCTGTAGGAAAGAAGAATGGAGATAAATCTTAGGTATTAAATGGACCTCGTAGTAAATGCTGAAGCTAGATTTAGGAAGATTGGATGATTTTGAATTCAGAATGAATTAAGAATTATCAAAGGAGTAGGATGAGTAATATTAAATCATAGAAGAGAGGAACATTTGCTAGGGGTTGTAGTATTATACATGAAGAAGAAGGAGAACACTAAGACCAGAGGTTTCAAGTCGACGGGATAAACAAAACATAAGGAATAATGCTTATACATTTATAATTTGAAAGTTTCATAAACAATTTAAAAGTTATAGTTATTGGAAGCATGTTTATCGAATATTTTGTACATAATTTAAAGATTTACATTCTCAGGTATGTAGAGTGAGTTGATAATTTTTCTTGAATTGTAACCAAATTTATTTTTACACACTTAAACGTACTCTTAGTATGTGCAAGATGAGTTTCTTATTTAGAACCAAAGTTAATTTGTTATACCTTTCTGGCCGCTGTCACCTTTATTGTACATTTTTGAGGCGAGCACCATTTATTACCAAGGCATCTAGTCTGCCATACAAAATGCATACTTTTAGTACAGATTTAGTTGGAAATATTGAAATTACAAATTAATAATAGCGAATGAATTAATACCCATACAAAATTGAGAGAAATTTAAGGGATGCAGATATAAGTATGGGTTGCCATTTAAGAAAGATGTGTGCTTTGATACAGCTGGTATATCTGAAGATAAAAATTCTTCAGTTGGGTTAAATATATTGAATTATATGAACATCCAACAAATTTGGCATTTAAAAGTTTAGAAAATATTAAACAACTCTTTGTTTATCCAATATATACATATATTTCTTGCAAGGAAGCAATAGTGTAACTCAATAAGAGCTAATTTTCGGGGGAGAGGTTTAAAGTTTTAAAAGCTACCTTTTAATACAAGATGAAAAATATTTTACTTTGTTAAAAAATTTGCCGTTAATTTTGAGATTTCCATTGTTAGATCTGCATGAAAGCAGCCTTTTTTAAACATTATTAATCAAATCAGAACCTTCATAACATAATCCTCTCTTTATTGCAAATCCTATGTGTGTTACTTTGAAGTGATAGAATGAGTGTGTGTGAACCTAAGGAATGTTTTGAGTTCTTTTTTAAGTTTGAATTTCAAATCTCTTTTCCAGTTTTATTTTTCTGCTGGGTTTTGAAACAAAAACTGAGATTCAAATAATTTTGGATTTCAAAGACAAGAAGTCTGTATAATATTTTATGCAATTGTTTTGAAATGTTTAGAAGTAATGACATAAGCATTTAATACCACTGTGAGAGAATGAAGGACCAAATTATGTGTTTTCAAATTAAGATGCTTCAGTATATAAATTTGCTAGTTTTATATGAAGTCTGTTTTTAAATTAAGTACCGATGATTTTTTTAAAAAATCTGTGTGTTACACTCACATGACTTTCTCTACTCTTGTACAAGCTATTTTTACAAACACTTATTCTCCATCTACTTCATGTTAATCGAGATAAACATTTGCAGACTCTATCTTATTGCTAATTTTCTTGCAGAGGTAAGGGGAATATATATATTTACAAGGGCAATATAGAAATACAGTAGCATTTAAGCACATACATATCTCTTAATAGCTGGTTGCTAGGTGCAGCACGATTCCCTTTGCCACAGATTATAACTCTTTGCATATCCAAGACAAAAAAATGAATAATTTTCCCAGAAAATTCAAGATATACATTTTATTTGTCATAAAAATATCTTAAACATATGATATTTTAATCAAAATCGTTAGAGCCGTTTTTGGGAAAATTAAAATTTTCGAAAAATCTTCCATGTAAAGGGTAATTTGGGGTGGCAGGATTTTCTCAAAAACCTTCGTGTCGCATCCTTAGAAGATACTGAACCTAAATACCAAGTTTGGTGTTTATCCGACTGTTCGTTTCTGAGTTATGCTGTTCACAGACAGACAGACAGACACACACACGGACATGTTTCCAAAAATGCTTTTTTTGGATTCAGGGGATCTCAAAACATGTATTTCCGGTGAAATCTCGGTATCGAATTTTTGGGTGGAATACAATACTTCCCCTACTTACTATACGTAGTAGAGAAAGTAAAAATGAATAACGAATTCCCATTTGAGAAAATAAGTATTGCCAATTTAAGGGAATAACAAGCAATATCTCGCAAATGGTTCACTCAACAAAAAAAAAATGTATATGACATAAATTGTGTATTTTAACTCGATCTACATCTTTTGTGTAGTAAAATTTTGTCTATCTCTTATGGTTTACCAGTTATGCAAAAGTCGTTCACAATGAAGAATACTTTTGGAGACATTCCCAGAAAATTCAAGATATACATTTTATTTGTCATGAAAATATCTTAAACATATGATATTTTAATCAAAATCGTTAGAGCCATTTTTGAGAAAATTAAACTTTTCGAAAAATGTTCCATGTAAAGGGTAATCTGGGGTGGGGGGATTTTCTTGAAAACCTTTGTGTCGCATCTCTGGAAGATACTGAATCTAAATACCAAGTTTGGTGTTCATCCGACTGTTCGTTTCTGAGTTATGCTGTTCACAGACACACACGGACGTTTCCAAAATGCTTTTTTTGGATTCAGGGGGTCTGAAAACATGTATTTCCGGTGAAATCTCGGTATCGAATATTTGGGTGGAATCCAATACTTCCCCTACTTACTATACATAGTAGAGAAAGTAAAAATAACAGAACATTGTTTTCCAAATACTTTTATCATCATTGATTACCTTAGACCTTACACTACTTCTCCACATAGTAACCAACTTTATTCAGGCACTTGTCCTAACAGGAAACCAGCTTTTGCATGCCTTCGTCAAAGAATGATGCCGCCTGTGATTAAAGTCAAGTCTGCACTTCTTGTTTCACAACATCATCGTTGTTGAAATGTTTTCCACGAAGAAACAAATGAAAATTGCTTGGTGCCAAATCTGGATTGTAGGAAGGGTAGTTGAATTGTTCCCAACCAAATGATACGATAAGATCTTGAGTTTGTGTGGCAGGGTATTGTCACTTAATATTGTTTCCCCATAAACCTCGCACAATGTTTGCTGGTATAACATTTTTCACATTCAAAAAATAAATCACTGATCTGACTTCACAGTTGGTGGATTGTTCGATTTTTTTTTAGCATTTCTAAATGCTCTAACAACAGGAAAACACAAAGTGATGATCACTCACTTAGCTCATTCCTAATGAACGGAAGAAGTGATTGAACATGCTCAAAATGTTGTACTTCCTTAAAAACACGCCTCATAGGTATTATATGCATTTAATTATTTACTTATTTTTATTGATTTTTTTTCCCAGCACAAATTGAGAACTAATGTGTAGAAAACATGTCACTCCTAAATATCTATCACATTAAAAGTTAGATAGTTGTGAAAGTTCCTGTGTAGAATATAAACAAATGGTAAGCAGAAGTAGGCAAATAGGTGTTGAGAAAATCTGATGTGTTACACTCACATGACTTTCTCTACTCTTGTACAAACTATTTTTACAAACGCTTATTCTCCATCTACTTCATGTTAATCGAGATAAACATTTGCAGACTCTATCTTATTGCTAATTTTCTTGTAGATGTAAGGGGAAAATATATTTACAAGGGCAATATAGAAATACAGTAGCCTTTAAGCACATACATACCTCTTAATAGCTGGTTGCTAGGTGCAGCACCATTCCCTTTGCCACAGATTATAACTCTTTGCATATCCAAGACAAACAAATGAATAACGAATTCCCATTTTAGAAAATAAGTATTGAAAAATTTAAGGGAATGACAAGCAATATCTCGAAAATGGTTCACTCAATAAAAAAATGTATATGACATAAATTGTGTATTTTGACGCGATCTACATTGTTTGTGTAGTAAAATTTTGTCTTTCTCTTATGGTTTACCAGTTATGCAAAAGTCGTTCACAATGGAGAATACTTTTGGAGACATTCCCAGAAAATTCAAGATATACATTTTATTTGTCATGAAAATATCTTAAATATATGATATTTTAATCAAAATCGTTAGAGCCATTTTTGAAAAAATTAAACTTTTCGAAAAATGTTCCATGTAAAGGGTAATCTGGGGTGGGGGGATTTTCTTGGAAACCTTCGTGTCACATCTCTGGAAGATACTGAACCTAAATACCAAGTTTGGTGTTTATCCGACTGTTCGTTTCTGAGTTATGCTGTTCACAGACAGATACACACATGGACATGTTTCCAAAATGCTTTTTTTGGATTCAGGGTGTCTCAAAACATGTATTTCCGGTGAAATCTTGGTATCAAATTTTTGGGTGGAATACAATACTTCCCCTACTTACTGTATACGTAGTAGAGAAAGTAAAAATTTAATGCCTTAAGAGTACTTACTGATCACAGACTACTTTGAAGGAATATAAATTATTCTCTCTATCATACAGCATCTTGCATTTTTCAAATTTTGCCTCTACTTATCCTTTAGGAATTTTATTTAAATATATTATAGCTTTTATATGTGTTTGTGGAAAGCAGCTGAAATTGAATTGTTATAATTATTTATGCCTGTTTCAGCTACTCTTCATTATTTGACTACTCAGATATCATACCGAAGAAACCAGAACTGGAAGAAGCTTTGCCACCCTTTGCCTATGATTCCTTAAAGTTTATTAATGAACTGCCTTCTCCACGCTTTATAAAAACACATCTTCCATGGGAATTACTTCCTAGACAAATACAAAGTGGTGCACGCAAGCCAAAAGTAAGTATCACACCCCAAATACGAAACCAACATAACACAAAAGGTTATGTTAAAGCTGTACTGGCATAAATCTGAGCATTCTAATATAACTTTAACATAAACCACAAAATTGCTCCAGATATTTAAGAAAAGGTTTAGCTGTTCTGCGAACTTTTAATTTACTCACTGTTAAACCTTTTAAATGCCATTTTCTCAGAATCACTTCTTCTTCTGCACTCCAAGAATTAGGCAATGCTGCCTGTTCTGGTTTCAAAACATGTCTGACCATCATTTCATGAAGCTTTTTAGTAAAAAAAAATCTTGCTTGATAGAGTTACAAGCCCTATGTAAGCACAGTCTGGTAGTGGGGTGGCTGCCACCTTACTGCCTCCAGGCTTGCAGGATTTGTAATTGAGGTTTTCTTCTCTAGTGAAGCTACCTTCACTGAGCTCTCTGTCCCTCTTCACCCTCAACTCCAGGCAGGGACTCTTCATATTTAAAACCCCTGGAGAGAGGGTATCCCAGCATTTTAAAGCCCCCAAGAACTGGGATCCTGGTTGGTCTATGGGTCTTTATTACTAATTATTCGGACCACCTCACCACATTTGGTGGGATCTCTCATTTGCCACCCAAGGAACACACCAATATCCACAACATCCCTGACATTTTTGTTTGTTTTATTTTTAAAAGAGTTTTATTGGCATTGCAAGATATTTCATTTAACTGCATTTGTATAAGTTTTGGACAGAAATTAAGAAACTTTTTGTAGTGTTATGGTTTTTCATGTATGATGTCAAAATGGATAATTTTATACATTTATTTTACAATTATTATTTTGCTTGGCATTTATATTTAAGGCATTCTGGAGTCATTCTCCATGGTTTAGGGGTGCCATGCTAGCCTCTAGTTCCCAAGGTTGCAGGTTCAAATCCGGGAGAGAATGATGGATTTTTCGAGTGTAAAAACTCTTAACATGGCTTCCTTCAGATGGGAAGGAAAGCCGTGATCCCATGTCATATATTTACAGTACGCAGAACCTTGAAAGTTCCGATCTTTCACGCCCAATATAGAATGGGACACTAAGGACCATAGTAGTTAAAGAACGTCCATAAATAAAACTCAGTTTAATTTTTTTAAGGCATTGTGGCATACAACATGGTAACTGACATAATAGGCATACTTAAAATCTTACTCAATGCTTATGTGGTGTCTGACTTTGATACAGTTGCTAGTTCTTTAACAACTCAACATATTGGTGAAATTGCATCAATTTTGCATGGTACCTATATGTTACAATAGAAACTATTTTAATTCTTATTAGATATTTATAATTGTGTTGCATTACTTGAATCCACAGTTTTTGAAATTTTGGAATAATTTTTCTCATTTATAAGACTTAACACATACTGATATAGCCTATTCATTGGCATGCTTCCTGGTTGACTGATGTGGACTTCATTATGAAGATGCCATACTGCCACCAAATCATTTTCTGTACACTCTGAAGGAGGTTGATGATGCAGTGATTTGCACTTTTCACTACCATCTTCACGTTTTTGTTTCACACAATAATGAGTAGCGTTAAACGATTAATCAAGATGGCACTGTTCTCATAACAGTCCTAACTAGGCTATAAATCTAATAAATCAGACCTGCTAAAGTCAACATTGCATGAGAATAAGGCAAATATACCCTTCACTCCAACAACATACCACTGCCTCTTGCAGGGAGAAGATACCACTCTGAGAGAGGCACTTGTCTATGCCAATGGTAGGCCTTGCTACCCACTCACTGTCGAGTGCTTCATGAAATATTGTTGTAAATCAAAGATGGAATACTATCTGGCCTGCTACATATTCACAAAATAAGTTCTTCTTCTTCTTCTTCTTCTTCTTCTTCTTCTTCTTCTTCTTCTTCTTCTTCTTCTTCCTCTTCCTCTTCCTCTTCCTCTTCCTCTTCCTCTTCCTCTTCCTCTTCCTCTTCCTCTTCCTCTTCTTCTTCTTCTTCTTCTTCTTCTTCTTCTTCTTCTTCTTCTTCTTCTTCTTCTTCTTCTTCTTCTTCTTCTTCTTCTTCTTCTTCTGTTAAGTGTCAGGCACCACAAATTAAATTCACAAGATTAAAAGTGATTGATGACTCACTCTATACATATAAACTAGATGCCTAATTCAGCATCTTTCGAGTCAATTTCTCCAAAATACTGAAATATTCGTAACCATTTTAAATTTAAAATCATTGGAAATTTCACACAGTGAAGCAAATAATTAAATTCTGGAAAATGAATCAACATTAAGCACTCATGGAAACTCCAAGAGAAACATTAGCAGAAGATAAAAAGAAAACTTCAGATATATCAGATAGAAACAGTTAGATAAATCAGTCATAGCCAGTCACTTCTGGGAGGAAAATCACAATATAGAACAAAAAGTCAAGCTGCTAATATAAGCACACAACCTGTAGAACTGAGCTTATGGGAAAGAATATATATCAAAAGTTTCAAACATTGAATTATAAACTTTGAAATTCCAATAGACAATAGTTTAACCTCTAAACTCACCAATCCCCACCAGATGATACTACAGTTACCCAGGGAAGAAGAACAAGAGTGGAGAATCACCAGTTAGTTGACCAACAGCCGAAAATGGAGACAATAGGTCTTCGAAACAGGTCCTGCCAGTAATTTGGTATGTGGAGCAATATGAGTGCTTAATGTTGATTCATTTTCCATAATTTAATCACTTACAATATTGCATACCCAAGAATCTCATCATTTCATGCATCTAAAAACTTAACCTATTTATTATATGAGCTTCCTTCATACTTGAACATGAGAATATAAGCTGTTTAACTTAGGCCTTATTTTATCTAACATATCTTTATTCATTCTAAAAACACATTTAGTTCAGAAATGCCAGCAAAGTAGAAACAGTGTATAACACTGATGAAAAATGAACATATAAATTGCACGTTTACATTTGCTAAAAGTAACTTTGGTGATGTTACAGGTAATATATGTGGCAAGGAATGCTAAGGACACTTGTGTGTCATATTTCCACCACTGTCAGCTCATGGAGGGATATACGGGAAGCTTTGAAGATTTCTGCAAACTTTTTCTTGGAGATACAGGTGAGTAGAGTTAGACATAGAGAGTTTTCTTGTTTTTAATTAAAACACCCTCTGTGTGTGCGTGCGTGCGTGCATGTGTTTTTTGAAGAGCAAGCAAACTTTGGATCATATTTGGATGGATGATCAGCCTAATATTTGGTATGTTGGTGAAGAAGAAGGAAATGAAACATAGTGATTGAAAAGAATGATAAGAAAATTTGCGGATCAAATTATTCAACCTAGCAGTCACTTAGTTACTGAGAAAAATTGTGAAAAATCCATCAGTCAGGTTGGTCGGCCTTAGGATCTTCCAAATGCGAGTCACACTACCACAGTGCAACATTGCTCGTTTCAAAACATAATATCCAAGTTTATATGTTCAGCATAAGTTTCAACCCATTGTAGACTCTTCATAAATTTATATACATGCTTTAAGTCTATAATCTCATTAACCTGTGTGCAAGTTAGTTATGAAAATGCTTTTTTTTCTTCCTAAATTAAAGATAATTAAAATGTGGTTGAGGTCATTATAAGTACATACAAACTGTTTTTTTTAAAAAATAGTAGTAATAATAATAATAATAATAATAATAATAATAATAATAATAATAATAATAATTATTATTATTATTATTATTATTATTATTATTATTATTATTATTATTATTATTATTATTAACTTTAATTAATGTTGAGAGAAGCTCATTCTAAATATTAACAAAGACTGAAGTATAGAGACAATTTAAAATTCAAATGAATACTCTGGCTTCTGATATTAAAATAAGCAATGTTTACATTACATTTTTGACTTCTGAATTGCTTTCTTTACATTGAAGCCGGAATTATAAAGGCAATAATTATCATAATATTCTGGGAAGGATAGCGATATAAAATAAGTAATAATATATTTAAAATCAGTGTATGTATAAAAAGGAGAAGCATTGTGAAAATTGTTGACTGTAAAAGCGACAGAAAGACCAGGCAGGCACAGTTTTGTTAATTAGGGACCAGCCTCAGGTAGAAAGAGTAAATACCATTGAAGCAAGTTTTTCCTGGTAACAGCCGAGGACAGCTGCACTTAGCCTGGTGAAGGTCACTCTAGGCTTCAGAATGACGAGTTGTGACGAGCGTTTGAGGGGAGAGTAGGGGAGGTGAGTAGCTTGCTTTTCCTTGTCCAGCGTGGGTAAAGACAGTCTGTCCTGAGTGCTTGGTGAGAGCGGGATGACATTCTCGTCGTGTGGAGAAGAAGGGTGGCGAACATGCTAGAGGGTAGAACGCTTAGCTGTAGTTAATAGTCTTCGGTCCTGGTAAAGACAAAGTATCATCGTATGCATTTACAAGTGATCGGCAAACCGCAGTATTATTTTAAATAGTGAATAAATGTGTTCTAAGACAGCATTCATGTTTCTCTGTACACACCCATGCAGACCCTGAAATTAAGGTTTCATGCTGGAGCAGCCGTGGCAAAAGTATAAAAAAAAACATCTAGGAGGAGAAAAGCAGCAACCATGAGGCAAAGGTATTGCTTCAGTGGATGGAGGACGTAGCTTGGCTGCGTCAACATTAAGTTATTTTAAATTTTAAAGCACATACATAGGACAATTGACTCATGATTAAATTTTGACTCACTGTAGCTTGCTCTCTCTCTCTCTCTCTAAGCAGTCAGCTTCTCTTATTCCTAGGTAGTTACTATTCACATCACATATGTCAATGACTTGGAGCATAATAATTACATTTTCATCATTGCTGGCACAAAGGAACAAATGCAACAACTTTCTGAGTCATCTTATGTTATTCAGAGTTTTATTTAAATATTCTTATATTACAGAATATATCATAATATGTGGGACCTACAGATAGGAGACACTCAGGTCCGGCTCCAGGAGTTTTTCTGCTCCGTGTGATAATTCCAAGTGCCGCCCACCTCACACTTTCAGACAAAGACTAACTAAATTTTATCCACAATATCAGTTCTCATGACTACTTCTTCTCACATAAAGTAAATATATTTATTTATATCCTGGAATAATCAATAAATAAAACTCAAAAGATATTACCTATGTGGTGAAAGAATGAGATTGTTCTGAATGAAAGATAAAACAGCAGTCACACAATTATAAGTTCAATATTTTGGATTTACTCCTTAATCAGACGATTAAGAGACTAAAATCATGCATAAAATTAAAACACACTTGATGGTCAACTGCACTGGTTAATAGTCCAAAACATTAGAGACATGCTTGTTTTCATTTATGAGTAACAAAAGTTCTCCTTATTTTATTGTAATGTGGAATGCCACATTGTGCGAGTGAGCCACTCAGCCATTTATACTTTCATGTTACTAATAGTGCGCGCTTATCTATTTGGGCCATATAGTATGGTGCATTGTCCATAACAGTAACACAGGAGTTTAAGGAGTAACTGATCCTTAAACCTTCTATAGAAATGGTCATTATTAATGTCTTCATGCTAATCCCCATATCTTCATAGGTGGCCATAAAAAAATTAACGTTCTAGTTAGGCTGACTTCATGGAGCTTTCAATTCTGTCATCATTCCAGCACTTTTATATGGTATGGCCGGTATTTAACTACGTTTCAGTCAACCATACTACTATTTCCCTTAAATTCTTATTTTGTGTATATCTTAAAAAATAATGCTCTTTGGTCTAGTATATTGGATCTTTCAAGTATTAGTTTTCTTTTATTTATTGTCTTGAACTCATGGAGGACCGTGTTCAAAGAGCTAAGGTCTCCCTGAAATAGCTCAGCAGTAGGCATAAATATGCTTTAATTGCATTTAATTCAAAGGTGCCTAATTGAGTTTCTCTGGAGTTAAAAGCAGTAGTTACTAACAAAGTAGGCTAACAACACAAGAGGTAACTGAGTGCACAAACAGCAACTTTCAGGATACCACTGAGGCGATAACTGACCTGAGAGGTTCATGAGTAACCAATGTAAGCAAATAAACTAAAGCTAGGACTTGAAATACTCCTTTTTACTTTCTCTACTATGTATAGTAAGTAGGGGAAGTATTGTATTCCACCCAAAAATTCGATACCGAGATTTCACCGGAAATATATGTTTTGAGACCCCCTGAATCCAAAAAAAGCATTTTTGGAAACATGTCCGTGTATGTGTCTGTGTGTCTGTCTGTGAACAGCATAACTCGGAAACGAACAGTCAGATAAACACCAAACTTGGTATTTAGGTTCAATATCTTCCAGGGATGCGACACGAAGGTTTTCAACAAAATCCCCCCATCCCAGGATACCCTTTACATGGAAGATTTTTCGAAAATTTTAATTTTCTCAAAAACGGCTCTAACAATTTTGATTAAAATATCATATGTTTAAGATATTTTCATGACAAATAAAACATATATCTTGAATTTTCTGGGAATGTCTCCAAAAGTGTTCTTCATTGTGAACGACTTTTGCATAACCGGTAAACCGTAAGAGATAGAGGAAAGTTTACTACACAAAAAATGTAGTTCACGTTAAAATACACAATTCATGTCATATACATTTTTTTTGTTGAGTGAACCATTTTCGAGATATTGCTTGTTATTCTCTTAAATTTTTCAATACTTATTTTCTTAAATGGGAATTCGTTATTCATTTTTTTGTCTGATATGCAAAGAGTATTAATCTGTGGCAAAGGGAATGGTGCTGCACCTAGCAGCCAGCTATTAAGAGATATGTTTATGCTTAAAGGCTACTGTATTTCTATATTGCTCTTGTATATACATTCCCCTTACATCTACAAGAAAATTAGCAATAAGATAGAGTCTGCAAATGTTTATCTCAATTAACATGAAGTAGATGGAGAATAAGCGTTTGTAAAAATAGTTTGTACAAGAGTAGAGAAAGTCATGTGAGTGTAACACATCAGATTTTTATATATGTGATGTTTATTGTTGACACCTGATGCACATGGGGTGCTTTGATGATGATCATCAATGAGAATAGCATCCATAACACCCTGCAGCTTCATTTGTCATCAGTTTCATAAAAAACGGTCTCCAGAATGTCACTAGATTTTAAACATGATTTGTAATTCCATCATATTTTCCTATATCTTGTTCATGTTTTAAGGTTTTGCTGCCCCTAAAACCTACCACCCTGGGCGGTGGCATGGTTCGATCCCCTCTTGAGCCGGCCCTGGAGACACTGAAACAAAAAAACCTCTATAGATATGAATATGTCCATTGCAGTATGTTTCCAATTTCATTTCAAGTCTGTTGAAGTGATGGTAGAGACATTTGCTATTACAGACGGAGCTCAAAACGACTATCTGCATACAGTAGTCATTTTATAGAATGTTGCTTGTAGTCACACCCAGATTCTCTCAGATTCATTGGCAGCATCTTGTATACACTGATGAAGTATTTCTTTGATGGGAATGGATTGTGAATAAACAAAATCTTTCAAATATCCCTACAAATAAACATCTGTTGGAATTAAGCTTATGAAAGTACAGGCTCTTGAAAGGGTCCCACAAGACTTTTATGAAGTCATTCATTCAAGACACTGAAAGTGATTTGACTAAAAATGGGGAAGAGTGCTATCATGCATAAAGTATATACAGCATCAGACATCCAGCGAGATTCTTCTTATATTATTTGCAACTGATTTCTTAAGAAATAAGCATAGAATTGTCCTGTAACTGCGCAACAAGAAAAACAGATCCAGTTAAATTCTCTATTTGTATGCATAGAATAATGCCATTCTGTTATCTGTGTTGTAATTATCAGGTAGGTTGTACATTTTCCTCAATCCAATTATAAATGTTATGCAAATTGAAGACATTGTCTCGTTATGTAGCTTTATCTGGTATTGCAAGTTCTGATAACTCTGAACTTATGGCATAATGGGGTGCATGTTTATAAAGAGTTTTCTCTATAGAGTTTGCATACAGAAGTTAGAAACTGTGATTATTTGAATTAAATTTATTTTTTGTGTTGGAATTGTAACACTAAAAACATCACTAAAAGATAAGTTTTACCGGAATATGTTTCACAGCTTGTTCACCTCATCCTCAGCATTCTCCAACTGATGTGGTATCTTCCCCGATGGTTGTGGAATAGGTTGACTTTGATGTGATTGGTGCTTGTGTTAAGAGTTTCTATAGGGCATTGTGTGACGGTAAACCAAAATTCAGTAGGTATGTTGTGTTAGTTTTTCAAAATGTGGATTTTTCCCAAATGTCCAATTCTATTGCATATCTGGTAGATTTTACGAGCGTTATATTTTGTGTTATTTCATGGTTGGTTGATTAAAAGTGGTGAGCAAATTTGTCTGTATTTAACTGCTCTTAGATGTTCTTTTAATCTTGTTTATAGATTTCTTTTGGTTTTTTAAGTATAGTTTATTGCAATCTGCACAGTTTACTCTGTAAATACCAGATTTTTGTTACTCCAGGATAGGATCTTTTAGGTTGATACATAGTGTTTTTTGTAACCTAAAGTTATTTTGGGAAGTTAATGTGATTTTGAATTTTTTAAAGATTTGTTTAAATTCATGATGTAATTTTGGATGTATGATTACTTAAATGTAAATAATGATTGTAATATGAATATGCATTTTTATGTGACATTGATTTCAGATGTTTATTAATTGTAATTATTATTGGGAAATAAGTTTATACGGCCTTACTGAAACTGTCAATAATAGCGCAATAATGCAAAGAGGGGGGTGAGCTGTTTATCATTATTGGAAACGAGGAAGTTACGTAATATTGGCGCGTTTTTCGGTAGAAACTTCTGGAATATTTCCCTAGAGCATATGTATTCATAATTTTCATTGGATATTAAAATAGACGCTAATGTTGGCGCGTTTTATTAGCCAATTGCAGCTCAGTTATAATCTTTAGGCGTATCTGGATGAAGGAGTATAAATAGGGTAGGTTAGAGGTAGCTTCATGCTCAGTTCATCAAAATTCTTTGTGCACTACACGTCGTCTTCAGTTCGTCAGTTCGTCAAAATATTTGTATGAGATACGTCGGCTATAGATTCATAAGTTACGAAAATCTAAAGTATTATGAAGTTAATTATACACAAAGTTGAAGTACGCGAATTAAGAGTGATTAGTAATGAAGTTATTAAAACAGTTTCAGTTTGGCGAGTGTTAAGATCAATGTATAAATGTGATAGTTAACGTGTTGGACAATAAATGTGTAAAACAAATTTCTTCATCCGTGTTCTTTTTGGATAAAAGATTCCTTCCATTTACACAACCCTGTTTAAGAGATATGTTCGACCAAATAGCTAGCCGGAGGACAGTGAAACAGAATTGAATAGAAATTAAAAGTTAAATTCTTTCAAACACTAATACTACCACAAATTGCTAACACTAGATGGAGCTACAAACCGAACAAATGAATGACGTCACAAGATGGCTTCAACACATGATGTAAACAAACATTACAAGTAATACACTTACAAATTGGCACCCAGAACGTGGGGCAAAGTGACCAGGAAAGGAGCAGAATAACCAGGAAGGGGCAGAATTAACCAGGAAGAAGTGAGATGACCAGGAAGGGGCGAATGGAGAAGTGAACTGAACTACAAGACGCAGATTCCAGAAACAACAAAAGGGACGACAGACTACGCGGATGATTGGACATCGTAATTCCGAGATTACAAGACAACAGGGAAATTCAACAACAGAACACCAAAACGACGTAGATTCATCATAATACAACGAAGAAGCAACATATAATCTAGGAGAGAGGGGCAGAAAGCTGGACATCAAAGCTACATCAGCAGATAGCATCAGAAAGGTTAGAAAAATGTTATGTTAATTCTAAAAAAAAAAAGGGGGATAAAAAAATTTAAATGTACCTCAGGAGCGGTAGGATAAAGAAAATAATGTCCACTAATAATACAGAAGAAATAATTATGGAGGGAGATAATGTAACAGTTAGCTGTAATTCAATACAGGTTACAGAAAATAGCTCAAACACTGTAGAATTTGAGGGAGGAAATGTTAGTGCAGAAAGTCAGAATAGAATAGTAGGAAATGTTAATTTTGATGCTAGTATGATGATGGAAATGCTGAAAGATATTGTTAAGAGTAATGAGAAATTTGAACAAAAACTAACTCAGAATAATGAGAAATTAGAAAAATTAACTCAGAGTAATGATAAATTAAGGGAAGATATGCAAAAGAATAATAGGGAATTAAGAGAAGATATTAATAGGAGTATAGATCAGAGTTTTGAGGAATTGAGAGAAGCTATAAAAAAAGATCATAGGAAATCAATTGAAAATATTGGTAGGAGTAATGAGATATTAGAGCAAAAAGTAGATCAAAGCAGTGAAGAAATTGAAAAGAAAGTTATGAAGCTAGATAGTAGTGTGCCAAAAATGAGAGATGAAAATGAGGAAATAATAGCAAGTGAGATAGGAGAAATTTCAAAGAAAATGCTAGACATGAGCAGGGGAATATGTAACAAAAAAAGTGAGGTTAATACTAAAAGTGAACATGTTGATATAGAATGTACCGAGTCAGGTAGTAGATTGAGTAACATTTCAAGTGAGATAAGAGAGAGGAAAGAGGTTATGAATGTAGATGTGAATCAGACGCAGGTTAATTTCAGAGGGGAAATATCAGAAATACAGAAGGAGTCAGTAATGCAGAGAAATAAATTGTACGAAGAAGTTAAAGTTTTGACTGTAAATAATCAAAAGCTAATTTCTGAAATTAACAAGTACCAAGATATTCAAATTGAAAACTCCAGTCCAGTACAGTTTAGTACAGATTTGTCAGAGTACTTTCAAATTAAAGAGATAGTAGAAGAATTGAAAATGACAATTGTCAAAAGATGTGTTGTTCAGGAAACTTTAGATTGTTTTCAAATGTTATCAGGGGACGAAATTTCATATGAATACAAGAGGTTATTCATGAACAAAAATTTGAAGGTTAGGATACGGCTACGAGTAATGTTTAGCCACACACAATTTGATCCAGGAGGGTAAATAGCAATGAGATGTAAAGTAAATGCTGGATAGTTAAAGATGACTTGCAGAAAAATGTATTGGATTGTAAGAGGGTTAAATAAATATGTACGTCATGTGAAAGGAGAAATAAAATTTTGGACATAATTAAATTTTTTAAAAAAAAAAAAAAGGAAAATAACATTTTTTTTTTTAGTAACTATAACGGTATTTGAAATTAAAAAATGTAAAAAATTGAAACTTAATGTGATATAAAAGTAAAAGTACGTAGAGATAATTCAAAGAGTAGTGTGAATATAAAGTACAAAACAAAAAAATATTGGGTAAAAATAATTAAAAAAAAACAAAACAAAACAAATACTTATGTAGCAAACAGAAAAATGTGAAACAGTGCCTAGATTTAAGAGATGTATATATATTTGTGTAGAGGGTGAATATTTTAGTAAATATGTATAGTAATTACAAAAAAAATTCTTAAATGTATAAATTTTGTCAACAATATAAGAAAGTAAACCATTTTTGTAACAGTAATTTAATAATTCAGGGTACAGTATTTGCTATAAAAAAAAATTGTAATGTCAGATTAATGTCTAAACAAATTAAACCAGAGCCAGTAAGTAGTGGCGAGATAAAAAAAAGAAAAAAAAAACATGTCATGTGTTAAATGCGTGTGATGTGTTAAGTGAAAGTGATAGCGTGTGTTCCAAGATTTAGGAGACTAAAAACCCAATTATAAAATTTCCAAACAAGTTGTAAATATTTATAATTATGTTTCTAGTGGGGCATATGATGCAGTAATTTGTATCACAAATTACTTAAATGTAAATAATGATTGTAATATGAATATGCATTTTTATGTGACATTGATTTCAGATGTTTATTAATTGTAATTATTATTGGGAAATAAGTTTATACGGCCTTACTGAAACTGTCAATAATAGCGCAATAATGCAAAGAGGGGGGTGAGCTGTTTATCATTATTGGAAACGAGGAAGTTACGTAATATTGGCGCGTTTTTCGGTAGAAACTTCTGGAATATTTCCCTAGAGCATATGTATTCATAATTTTCATTGGATATTAAAATAGACGCTAATGTTGGCGCGTTTTATTAGCCAATTGCAGCTCAGTTATAATCTTTAGGCGTATCTGGATGAAGGAGTATAAATAGGGTAGGTTAGAGGTAGCTTCATGCTCAGTTCATCAAAATTCTTTGTGCACTACACGTCGTCTTCAGTTCGTCAGTTCGTCAAAATATTTGTATGAGATACGTCGGCTATAGATTCACAAGTTACGAAAATCTAAAGTATTATAAAGTTAATTATACACAAAGTTGAAGTACGCGAATTAAGAGTGATTAGTAATGAAGTTATTAAAACAGTTTCAGTTTGGCGAGTGTTAAGATCAATGTATAAATGTGATAGTTAACGTGTTGGACAATAAATGTGTAAAACAAATTTCTTCATCCGTGTTCTTTTTGGATAAAAGATTCCTTCCATTTACACAACCCTGTTTAAGAGATATGTTCGACCAAATAGCTAGCCGGAGGACAGTGAAACAGAATTGAATAGAAATTAAAAGTTAAATTCTTTCAAACACTAATACTACCACAAATTGCTAACACTAGATGGAGCTACAAACCGAACAAATGAATGACGTCACAAGATGGCTTCAACACATGATGTAAACAAACATTACAAGTAATACACTTACAAATTGGCACCCAGAACGTGGGGCAAAGTGACCAGGAAAGGAGCAGAATAACCAGGAAGGGGCAGAATTAACCAGGAAGAAGTGAGATGACCAGGAAGGGGCGAATGGAGAAGTGAACTGAACTACAAGACGCAGATTCCAGAAACAACAAAAGGGACGACAGACTACGCGGATGATTGGACATCGTAATTCCGAGATTACAAGACAACAGGGAAATTCAACAACAGAACACCAAAACGACGTAGATTCATCATAATACAACGAAGAAGCAACATATAATCTAGGAGAGAGGGGCAGAAAGCTGGACATCAAAGCTACATCAGCAGATAGCATCAGAAAGGTTAGAAAAATGTTATGTTAATTCTAAAAAAAAAAAGGGGGGTAAAAAAATTTAAATGTACCTCAGGAGCGGTAGGATAAAGAAAATAATGTCCACTAATAATACAGAAGAAATAATTATGGAGGGAGATAATGTAACAGTTAGCTGTAATTCAATACAGGTTACAGAAAATAGCTCAAACACTGTAGAATTTGAGGGAGGAAATGTTAGTGCAGAAAGTCAGAATAGAATAGTAGGAAATGTTAATTTTGATGCTAGTATGATGATGGAAATGCTGAAAGATATTGTTAAGAGTAATGAGAAATTTGAACAAAAACTAACTCAGAATAATGAGAAATTAGAAAAATTAACTCAGAGTAATGATAAATTAAGGGAAGATATGCAAAAGAATAATAGGGAATTAAGAGAAGATATTAATAGGAGTATAGATCAGAGTTTTGAGGAATTGAGAGAAGCTATAAAAAAAGATCATAGGAAATCAATTGAAAATATTGGTAGGAGTAATGAGATATTAGAGCAAAAAGTAGATCAAAGCAGTGAAGAAATTGAAAAGAAAGTTATGAAGCTAGATAGTAGTGTGCCAAAAATGAGAGATGAAAATGAGGAAATAATAGCAAGTGAGATAGGAGAAATTTCAAAGAAAATGCTAGACATGAGCAGGGGAATATGTAACAAAAAAAGTGAGGTTAATACTAAAAGTGAACATGTTGATATAGAATGTACCGAGTCAGGTAGTAGATTGAGTAACATTTCAAGTGAGATAAGAGAGAGGAAAGAGGTTATGAATGTAGATGTGAATCAGACGCAGGTTAATTTCAGAGGGGAAATATCAGAAATACAGAAGGAGTCAGTAATGCAGAGAAATAAATTGTACGAAGAAGTTAAAGTTTTGACTGTAAATAATCAAAAGCTAATTTCTGAAATTAACAAGTACCAAGATATTCAAATTGAAAACTCCAGTCCAGTACAGTTTAGTACAGATTTGTCAGAGTACTTTCAAATTAAAGAGATAGTAGAAGAATTGAAAATGACAATTGTCAAAAGATGTGTTGTTCAGGAAACTTTAGATTGTTTTCAAATGTTATCAGGGGACGAAATTTCATATGAATACAAGAGGTTATTCATGAACAAAAATTTGAAGGTTAGGATACGGCTACGAGTAATGTTTAGCCACACACAATTTGATCCAGGAGGGTAAATAGCAATGAGATGTAAAGTAAATGCTGGATAGTTAAAGATGACTTGCAGAAAAATGTATTGGATTGTAAGAGGGTTAAATAAATATGTACGTCATGTGAAAGGAGAAATAAAATTTTGGACATAATTAAATTTTTTTAAAAAAAAAAAAAGGAAAATAACATTTTTTTTTTTAGTAACTATAACGGTATTTGAAATTAAAAAATGTAAAAAATTGAAACTTAATGTGATATAAAAGTAAAAGTACGTAGAGATAATTCAAAGAGTAGTGTGAATATAAAGTACAAAACAAAAAAATATTGGGTAAAAATAATTAAAAAAAAACAAAACAAAACAAATACTTATGTAGCAAACAGAAAAATGTGAAACAGTGCCTAGATTTAAGAGATGTATATATATTTGTGTAGAGGGTGAATATTTTAGTAAATATGTATAGTAATTACAAAAAAAATTCTTAAATGTATAAATTTTGTCAACAATATAAGAAAGTAAACCATTTTTGTAACAGTAATTTAATAATTCAGGGTACAGTATTTGCTATAAAAAAAAATTGTAATGTCAGATTAATGTCTAAACAAATTAAACCAGAGCCAGTAAGTAGTGGCGAGATAAAAAAAAGAAAAAAAAAACATGTCATGTGTTAAATGCGTGTGATGTGTTAAGTGAAAGTGATAGCGTGTGTTCCAAGATTTAGGAGACTAAAAACCCAATTATAAAATTTCCAAACAAGTTGTAAATATTTATAATTATGTTTCTAGTGGGGCATATGATGCAGTAATTTGTATCACAAATTACTTAAATGTAAATAATGATTGTAATATGAATATGCATTTTTATGTGACATTGATTTCAGATGTTTATTAATTGTAATTATTATTGGGAAATAAGTTTATACGGCCTTACTGAAACTGTCAATAATAGCGCAATAATGCAAAGAGGGGGGTGAGCTGTTTATCATTATTGGAAACAAGGAAGTTACGTAATATTGGCGCGTTTTTCGGTAGAAACTTCTGGAATATTTCCCTAGAGCATATGTATTCATAATTTTCATTGGATATTAAAATAGACGCTAATGTTGGCGCGTTTTATTAGCCAATTGCAGCTCAGTTATAATCTTTAGGCGTATCTGGATGAAGGAGTATAAATAGGGTAGGTTAGAGGTAGCTTCATGCTCAGTTCATCAAAATTCTTTGTGCACTACACGTCGTCTTCAGTTCGTCAGTTCGTCAAAATATTTGTATGAGATACGTCGGCTATAGATTCACAAGTTACGAAAATCTAAAGTATTATAAAGTTAATTATACACAAAGTTGAAGTACGCGAATTAAGAGTGATTAGTAATGAAGTTATTAAAACAGTTTCAGTTTGGCGAGTGTTAAGATCAATGTATAAATGTGATAGTTAACGTGTTGGACAATAAATGTGTAAAACAAATTTCTTCATCCGTGTTCTTTTTGGATAAAAGATTCCTTCCGTTTACACAACCCTGTTTAAGAGATATGTTCGACCAAATAGCTAGCCGGAGGACAGTGAAACAGAATTGAATAGAAATTAAAAGTTAAATTCTTTCAAACACTAATACTACCACAAATTGCTAACACTAGATGGAGCTACAAACCGAACAAATGAATGACGTCACAAGATGGCTTCAACACATGATGTAAACAAACATTACAAGTAATACACTTACAAGTCTTACAATTCCAACTCAAGAAAAAAAGAAATCTAGGTTTTTCTTCGTTTTCGTATCTCCTCTCTGTATAGTTACATGGGTTACACATATTATGATACAACTCTGTATAATCCAAAATATTACACGTTTAGAGTGATAGAATTATTGCAATGAATGTAAAACTGTAAATTAAAGAGCTTTAATAGAGCTTTCAGTTGCTAATGTTTATGCCTAATGTTTTGATAATTAAACTTGTTCCAAGCAGCTTAAGTAATTTTGTAACTTCTATCCTTTGATACAGAGTGAGCTTTAGCTAATATAAGCAAGTTCATTTTGAATATTTAAGTACCTACTTGAGTAAATCTGTTTTTCAAATGAAAAGAATTATATAAAACATGTATAAAGAAGAAAAGAAAAAAGTTTAGAAAAAACATAGTTACCAAAACTTTGACTGTCATATACAAGAGGATGAGGAAATCTGTTAGAACCAGGCCTGCCTGACAAAGAGATAATCTTTCAATAAGCTTAACTGTCTACTGCTGTCATTGGTCATTCTTTGTGACAATATGAAAGAATTTGAATAATTCTCTCTTTGGCTATTTTATACATGAGATTAGGAAGGACCAGTATGAAGGAGTCTTTTAAGTTTAACTTTTTTAACTTTGAGTATTATTTAATCCTCCATTGGTTGCATGACACCTAAATGGTACTCTTTGCCAAAACCAAACATTGAATGTTGCGTGAAAAAACCCAAAATTGAGCCTCCTGAATAGAACTAAATTGACAGAGTTCAAAATCAATAGAACATTTTCTAAACAATTTTCTAAAAATTTGATATATGTTTTAAATGTAGTTAGCATAGTGCTAACTAAATTTAGCATTAATAAATCTTTTAGGAACTAAAACAAAGGACAAAATTCTGGCTCAAACAAAACCAGCATTATGTAAAATCAGCTGCAATCTGTAAAAAAAGTATATACTGAGAAAACAAAAAGGAATCTGCAAACTATATTCACAGAACATTAGGGATATTAAACACAAGCAAATTGAAATGCCTATTGTATGTAGCCTTTCATATGTAGCAAGACCACCACAACTTCAGAAAATATGCAGAATTGTTAAAGAGTTATCCATTTGGGAGAGATTGCTCCTCTTGAACAAAGTCAGACATTTTTATACATCAAGTGATGCAGAGCTCATAATTACATACACAAAACCAAGGAAATCACCTCTATCAGAAGAAGATGTTGACCAGCTGTCAATCATAATTGAGGATGAAAGCAAATTTTTCAAAATATTTACTAAATTTTGTAAATGTTTCTTACATTTATTCGGAAATTGTGAAATCACCTTATTATGTTATGAATTCACTTCACTGTGCTGCCCCAACAAACTATTTATAAAGACTTATCTTTGCAATACTGAGCAAACTGTTATCACATTGTTTTAACATATAAACAAATTTGTGATGCTTCACTGTTCATGAAAACTAAGTTTATTTTATTACACTTTCTTACATTTCTCCTGAGATTATCTTATTGTAGCACAGACCTTTTAGAGATCTATTTATATATGGTTAGCTGTTATACATTGCAGTGGTCGGAATTTAAATTATCCTTCAGTACCACATTTAAAAAATGTATTGCGTAGCATTAACTATAAATTCATGTGAGGAGTCTTCAATAAAGGTTTGAAAGTGCTAAACTATGAATAGTGTTAGGGCTAATAAATCTATAATCTGTTACATTAGATTAGATTTATTGTCAACTGTAGAAATTACAGAATTCATGGTATCGTCAGAAATAATAAATACAAAAACAAGATGGAGTAAATGCATACACTTAATTATAACTTGTTAAATTACACCCTACATGTGATCATAATTATTGGACAGTTGAGGGGAAAAATATTAAATTAACTCCTACAAATATTGTGAAAAATTGACTTTTTAATCAGTTTGGATTTCTATTTACAAATTCTTCATCTGAATAAAAATAGTGTTGCAATAATAAGTCTTTCACTTTGTATTTAAATGTATCGGTCGTGTATTTGAGGTGGTAAGTTTCACATTATCAGGTAGCTTGTTATATAATTCCAGAATGTCTTATGCTTTAGCTGAATAATGAAGTATTATGTGTAATTATGCTCAGTTTATGCCTATTTCTTGTGTGATAGGTACGCTTTTCACAGTTAGCCCAAAAGTATATCAGGTGTTTTCTAACAAATGTGACAACTTCTAATATATATATAGGCAATATATGGAGTCTTCGAAATAAATTAATGTAGGAATCCCTTTGTTTCTTCTCCATTATTATTTTAATTGCTCATGTTTTGATTTTGAAGATTATATTTCTCTTATCACAGTTACCTACCCCAAAATATCACACGGAATTTTAATAAACTGTTGAAATGCACAAAATATAGATTCCTCAACGTTTTCAATTTTGCAATATTGTTTATAGATCTAAACATAAAACAAAGGTGACTTAACTTAGCTGGCAGTTTTTCAACATGAGTGCTCCATTTCAGATGCTCATCAATCCATACATCCAGGAATTTAGTGGTGGATTTATAGTGCAACACTTCATTTTCTAGTTTTATTTGTGGCTTATGAACACTGGTGCTTTGAACATGACTGAATGAGATGGCTACAGATTTATTCTTATTTATTATTAACTTATTTTTACAAACCATTCTGCATTTTTTGTTCTAAAATCTATATATCTGTTTCAAGATCTTTTTCACTACCCATTATGTCTGTGGATGTTTCATCAGCAAACAATACAATCTTGTTTGTATGTAGATGGTTAACTAACTCATTTATCTACAATAGAAATAAAAAACACCCTAGAACTGAACCTTGGGGAACTCCACAAGTTACATATTTTTTATCAGATCTATACATTTCAGATGTATGATTATGGCAATTTGTTTGTACTACTTCAACTAGTTTTTCACATTGATGTGATCTAAACCAGTAGTTTGTTAAACCTCTTATACCAAAGCATTCTAATTTTTTCAGGATTAGCTCATGATTGACTAGGTTGAAGGCTTTGGAAAGATCTAGAAATTTTCTGATGTTATGTTCTCTTTTATCCAATGAACTGTAAACGGCATCTAAAAAATTAAATATAGCTGTCTAATTTATTTACCTTTTATGTTGGAAATTATATTCTATAGTACCCCAACGATGAACCACACTACCATAGACATCTGTTGATGCTTCTCTGGAAGTCAGTGATTCACATGATTTTACTTTCATTTTTAATAATTTACTGAATGTGGGGAAAAAAGAATTAGATTTCAACTAAAATAAAACATGCAATAGTGTATTTTAATTTGAAGAAATTAATATTTAGTACAAATTATACACATAATAGTATTTATGCTTTCTTTGGGTGGGTGGGTGGGCGGATGGATGGATGGATGGATGGATGGATTATTCACCGATTGGAAATTTGTTACAATCTCATGGCTTTGTCAAGTACAGTAGATTAATCTATTTCTACAAATAATTACATCACAAATATAAACAATTCAATAGGTTACTATATACATAAAAAGATATTTAAACATTGCTTTAAGGATCCTATTTACATTGTGTATCTATACCTTGTAGCTAAAGAGCTCAAAAAAGTCTTGTATATTATAAAAGCAGTTATCAAATAAAAACCTCTTAACCTGCTTTCTGAACCTAGGTGGATGTTTGTCATTAATTTTTGTTGTAATTAAATTATACATCAGGATTCCTGAATGTAATATAGAGTTAACCATTCGATGTGGTGATATGGAAGGTTCCTTGTCAGAAAGTAGATATAGTAGACATTTACATGGTGATGTCACAATTCAAATTATTCCTTCCACTTCATTTAGCATTCTTCATTTACAGCACATATTATCTGATTATGTAGTTTATAAGGCTTTGCTGGACTTGTAAACAGTTTCCCATTGTACTTTTGGTTGCATAGGTGTCATTACTTTTGTTTGTTCGGTTACTTTTTTCTTAATGCTGCTAATGTAACATAAACTCAAAACTTTTATTCTACCTCTATTGAATTCCCAAGCTATACAAATTGTATAGTGAATGTTTCATTTTTGCTTAAAAAAAATCATTCACATTAATGAGAAAAATAGAAATCACTTTTAAAATCGTCAACCAAATAAGGCATTATTATTGTTGTTGTTGTTACATCTGTTGTTGTTGTTGTTATTATTATTATTATTATTATTATTATTATTATTATTATTATTATTATTGTTATTAAAAAGTTACATTTTAAAAGCAAAACAATTCTCATCAAATTTCATGTGAGCAACTTTAAACTGTTAATATTCAAATATATTTGTTATGCTGTAAAAATGCTGTGTTATTCAATAATTATAAACAGATGTACAATACCAAACAGTAACTATGAGCAGAAAAGAGAAAAGGACAGTATAAGTATTTTTCAGTTTCTTTATACATCTGTAGATTCTAATGCAGTTTAAACTTTAATATGTAGCCACAATGAGAAATTTACTATTAAAACATAATAGGTACTACCTTATGTTGGAAAGTTGAATCAGATCTGAAAAATTTAGTGTCATGGTCAGAATCAAGCCATAAATATTTGGCTCTACATGCCTTGCTACCATTGACATGCACTAAAGCTTCTCATCTGACATAAGCGCTGAATGAATTCCTGGTTGTGGTGTTTAATTTTTCAAGTGCAATTTAACTTTTCAACTTAATAACTACACACAGCTAGAATTTTTAGGAAGAATTATCAAATAAATTAAACTGTTTTATATTTTAGTTTGCTTTGCACCATTCTGGAGCCATATACTCAATTTCTGGAAGAGGCGTGATCAACCAAATATCCTGTTTCTAAAGTATGAAGATTTAAAGAAGGTAAGTTAAACTCACGTTATATTGTAGATTTTTACTGTATTATAGGTTAATATATAATAGATATTTTAAGATGTAAACTTAACTGCAATGCAAAAACACTTTGTAGTTCCACTAAATTAAGAGGGCATAAGGATCTCCAAGTACTTGCAATTGAGGTGATGCAGATTACAGTACCTTTCAAATGGGAAGAGTTTGCTCTCCAGCAAATCAGATGTTGGTATCAACTTTGTGTCCCATCTTTATATCTGACTCATGTTTGCATAATATAACCAAGTTCGAAGTACACTTTGGAGAAGTAAGTTAAGTCATGTTCTTTTGGCCGTGTCCTGTATTTGTCAGCCCCTGTCGTTCCTTCATGAGCTAGCTCGCTCCCAAGTACAACTATCTAATAGGTGCTTTTCTCTCTCCATTCATAGTTGTTTCATCATCTAGCAATGAAGTTCATCTCACACATTTGTGTTCTATATAAACATATTTTTGCGATGTCCTGAGAGAGATTAGAAAGAATGAAACTGCAGTTGTTTACATTTGAATGGGCTTCTCCACTCTACTGAGCTCATGCTACTGTATGTTAGAAACGAGTAGTTCATTTTCAGAGATTAACATGTCCTATGAAACATAAATTAAGAAATTAAGGAAAAACTGTTTAAAAGTGGTAAATTATATTGTATAAGGAAGAGTATGCTTCACAATCATATAACGTTATGGCAGTAAAAAGAATGTAAATAAAATGTGTATGTATTAAGTTTCAGTATGGGTAAGTAGTAATAGTCCCGGATGAGCCAATTGTTTTAACGATAATCCTGCCGCTAGGGGCGCTAGTGTCGCTAGTGTCGCTGCGTGCGACGGCGGCGGCGGTAAGTTTGAAAAGCGCCCTGAGCGGTAGGATTATCGTTATTGCAATTGGTTCATCCGGGACGAGTTGAAAGAATTGAGGATTAGGGTAAGGTGAAGGAAGAAGAGGAAGTGACGTGGAGTGTTTTGATTGGTTCGTTAATTTGGGTGGAAGATGAAGGAAGGAAGATGGAAGAGTATGGAGGTCGCGTGCTGGAGAGGAGCTGGGTGGCGAGGTATTGTCTGTGCGGAGGTCGGGACTGAAAGAGGGAAAATATGGGGGATCGAGGGATAAAAAGTGTAACAGAAAGTGACGTGTGAAGTTGTGATTGGTGGGAATAAGAAGTGATGTTATTGGTGGAAAGGAGCAAATGAAGGTTGTTGATTGGTAAGAATAAGAGAGATTATGATTGGTGGAAAGAAAAAGGAGTGGGGTATGTTGGAGGTGATGGGAAAGGTAAGTTTTGCTAGCAACAGGATTTGCAAAAGCCTGTCGTGAACTGATCAGCAATTTTTTGAACGTTGGATGGTAGTTTTCTTGAGTGGATAGAGAGATGGGGCGATATGAGATGCGGTGGCGAAAATGGGAACTAAACAAGGTGGTTGAGACAAGAGGTTTAAGGACGAGGAAATTTGGAGGTTAGTGGTGAACATGGCGGTCGCAAGAGGTGGGGGTAAGGAGATGCGGTGGTGAGAATGGGAACTAAAAGAAGATGGCGGTAGCAAGAGATTAGAAGAGTAGATTTTGAGGTTAAAATAGCGGGAACTAAAAATGGCGGAGGGTCTGCGACAAGGAGATGCGGTGAGAACTAAACAAGATGGCGGACGCAAGAGGAGGGTAAGGAGATTTGAGGTTACAGTACCAAAACACGAAAGGATATATTCCTACGCCAAGCAGGTCCGAAAAATAATTATGCGTGTGGTACTTACCTGTTACCGGTGTGGATGCGTCACCAAAAGCGCGGCACGCGAGGCGGTAAAATAAAAGCAAACTGTTTTTGAAAATGCTTAACCAGCTTTAAGATCAACCAACATCACTACGCACTGATATACCTAGGTTTTTAAACGGTACAGACACCCTTTGCAGAGGCGTAATTTAACTATACCAAAAACCTGGTACTGGACCATCGTGATGGTCGCTAGCGTACGTAGGAGCAGGGTTCTCATAGCCGGTCGAAAGCGGTCAAAAACGTGTACGACGTAGGTGTTTGCAGTAGCTGCTGCCGAGTCAACCGTCGAGGTGCGAATGAACGAGATCTGTTCTCGCCGGCAATCTGGTTCGGAGATGTGAGCAGCGGCGAGGTGATGTCTGTGCGGAGGTCGGGACTGAAAGAGGGGAAAAGATGGGGAGCGAGGGATAAAAAGTGTAACAGAAAGTGACGTGTGAAGTTGTGATTGGTGGGAATAAGAAGTGATTTTATTGGTGGAAAGGAGCAAATGAAAGTTGTTGATTGGTAAGAATAAGAGAGATTATGATTGGTGGGAAAGAAAAAGGTGTGGGAGTGGGGTATGTTGGAGGTGATGGGAAAGGTAAGTTTTGCTAGCAACAGGATTTGCAAAAGCCTGTCGAGAACTGATCAGCAATTTTTGAACGTTGGATGGTAGTTTTCTTGAGTGGATAGAGAGATGGTGCGATATGAGATGCGGTGGCGAAAATGGGAACTAAACAAGATGGTTGAGACAAGAGGTTTAAGGACGAGGAAATTTGGAGGTTAGTGGTGAACATGGCGGTCGCAAGAGGTGGGGGCAAAGAGACGCGGTGGTGAGAATGGGAACTAAAAGAAGATGGCGGTAGCAAGAGCTTAGAAGAGCAGATTTTGAGGTTAAAATAGTGGGAACTAAAAATGGCGGAGGGTTGGCGACAAGGAGATGCGGTGAGAACTAAACAAGATGGCGGACGCAAGAGGAGGGTAAGGAGATTTGAGGTTAAGATTTTTAGGTTGAAACAGGGCGTAAGCATGGGAACGAAATCCAAGATGGCGAAGGCAATGGTGTGGACGAGGAGATGTGAGGTGCGGTGGCGAAAATGGGAACTAAACAAGATGACGAAGACAAAAAGTGTAAGGACGAGGAGATTTCGAGGTTAGTGGTGAACATGGCGGTGGCAAGAGGTGGTGGGCAAGGAGACTTGAGGTTAAGATTTTTAGGTTAAAACAGGACGTAAGAAGGGGAACTAAATCCAAGATGGCGGAGGCAAGGGTGGGACGAGGAGATGTGAGGCGCGGTGGTAAAAATGGGAACTAAATAAGATAGCGGAGGCATGAAGTTGAGGTTAAAAATTGAGGTAAACGTGGAGAGCTTAAACCAAGATGGCGGTGGCGTGGTGGTGAAAATGGGAACTAAACAAGATGGCGGAGGCAAGAAGTGGAGGGACGAAGAGGTTTGAGGTTATGGTCAACATGCGAAAGATGTCGAACGCAACAGATGGTGACGAGGAGATAGAATTGAGAATTAGGGAAAGATGAAGGAAAACAGGAAGTGACGTGGAGTGTTTTGATTGGTAAAAATAAGACGAAATGTGATTGGTGCGTTAATTCGGGTGGAAGATGAAGGAAGGAAGATAAAAGAGTATGGAGGACACGTGATGGAGTGGAGCGGAGCGGCGAGGTGTTGTCTGTGCGGAGGTTGGGACTGAAAGAGGGAAAAGATGGCGAACGAGGGATAAAAAGTATAACAGAAAGTGACGTGTGAAGTTGTGATTGGTGGGAATAAGAAGTGATGTTATTGGTGGAAAGGAACAACTGAAAGTTGTTGATTGGTAAGAATAAGAGAGATTGTGATTGGTGGAAAGAAAAAGGTGTGGGAGTGGGGTATGTTGGAGGTGTCGCGCGCGCGCGCACACACACACACACACACACACACACTAAAATAGTAGCGTATAAAAAAAAACTGATGTGTTACACTCACATGACTTTCTCTACTCTTGTACAATCTAATTGGTAGCTTTTAAGCGATAGTCAAATATTTTAACGCTGGTTGCTATGTGGCGAATTCCATTCTGTTTGCATGTTCAGGACATAAAAAAAATGAATAAACGAATTTGAGAAAAAGTATAAGTATTGGAAAATTTAAGGAAATAACAAGCAATATCTCGAAAACGGTTCACTCAACAAAAGAAACGTATATGACATAAGTTGTGTATTTTAACGCGATCTACATTTTTTGTGTAGTAAAATTTTGTCTATCTCTTATGGTTTACCAGTTATGCAAAAAAGTCGTTCACAATGAAGAATATTTTTGGAGACATTCCCAGAAAATTCGAGATATACATTTTATTTGACATGACAATATCTTAAACATATGATGTTTTAATCAAAATCGTTAGAGCCGTTTTTGAGAAAATTAAAATTTTCGAAAAATGTTCCATGTAAAGGGTAGTCTGGGGTGGGGGGATTTTCTTGAAAACCTTCGTGTCGCATCTCTGGAAGATACTGAACCTAAATACCAAGTTTGGTGTTTATCCGACTGTTCGTTTTTGAGTTATGCTGTTCACAGACACACAGACACACAGACACACAGACAGACACACACACGGACATGTTTCCAAAAATGCTTTTTTTTTTGGATTCAGAGATTCTCAAAACATGTATTTCCAGTGAAATCTCGGTAACGAATTTTTGGGTGGAATGCAATACTTCCCCTACTTACTATACGTAGTAGAGAAAGTAAAAATGAATAACGCATTTGAGAAAAAGTATAAGTATTGGAAAATTTAAGGAAATAACAAGCAATATCTCGAAAATGGTTCACTCAACTAAAAAAAAATGTATATGACATAAATTGTGTATTTTAACGCGATCTACATTTTTTGTGTAGTAAAATTTTGGCTATCTCTTATGGTTTACCAGTTATGCATACTGAACCTAAATACCAAGTTTGGTGTTTATCCGACTGTTCGTTTTTGAGTTATGCTGTTCACAGACACACAGACGCACAGACAGACAGACACACAGACACACAGACACACAGACAGACACACACACGGACATGTTTCCAAAAATGCTTTTTTTTTCTGGATTCAGTGATTCTCAAAACATGTATTTCCAGTGAAATCTCGGTATCGAATTTTTGGGTGGAATGCAATACTTCCCCTACTTACTATACGTAGTAGAGAAAGTAAAAATGAATAACGCATTTGAGAAAAAGTATAAGTATTGGAAAATTTAAAGGAAATAACAAGCAATATCTCGAAAAACGGTTCACTCAACAAAATAAATGTATATGGCATAAGTTGTGTATTTTAACGCGATCTACATTTTTTGTGTAGCAAACTTTTGTCTATCTCTTACGGTTTATCAGTTATGAAAAAGTCGTTCACAATGAAGAATTCTTTTGGAGACATTCCCAGAAAATTCGAGATATACATTTCATTTCTCTCGACATTATCTTAAATATATGATATTTTCATCAAAATCGTTAGAGCCATTTTTTTAATACAAAGAGAACGGGATTTCACAAGTGAAACAGTACTGTGATAACGATACCACTGAAACAAAAAAAAAAAATCTGATGTGTAACACTCACATGACTTTCTCAACTCTTGTACAAAGTATTTTTACAAACGCTTATTCCCCATCTAGTTCATGTTAATCGAGATAAACATTTGCAAAATCTATTTTATTGCTAATTTTCTTGTATAAAAAAAAAATCTGATGTGTAACACTCACATGACGTTCTCTACTCTTGTACAAAGTATTTTTACAAACGCTTATGCTCCATCTAGTTCATGTTAATCGAGATAAACATTTGCAAACTCTATTTTATTGCTAATTTTCTTGTAGATGTAGGGGAAAATATATTTACAAGGGGAATATAGAAAAACAGTAGCCTTTAAGCACATACATATCTCTTAATAGCTGGTTGCTATGTGCAGCACCATTCTTTTTGCCACAGATTAATACTGTTTGCATATCAAAGACAAAAAAAAATGAATAACGAAGTCCCATTTGAGAAAATAAATATTGGAAAATTAACAAACAATATCTCGAAAACGGTTCACTCAACAACAAAAATGTATATTACATAAGATGTGTATTTTAACGCGATCTACATTTTTTGTGTAGTAAAATTTTGACTATCTCTTACGGTTATTCAGTTATGAAAAAGACGTTCACAATGAAGAATACTTTTGGAGACATTCCCAGAAAATTCGAGATATACATTTCATTTCTCACGACATTATATTAAACATACGATATTTTTCATCAAAATCGTTAGAGCCATTTTTTTTAATACAAAGAGAACGGGATTTCACAAGTGAAACAGTACTGTGATAACGATACCAACAAAACTAATTATTATTCACCCACCGAAACACATAAAAAAAATCTGATGTGTAACACTCACATGACTTTTCTCATCTCTTGTACAAAGTATTTTTACAAACGCTTATTCCCCATCTAGTTCATGTTAATCGAGATAAACATTTGCAAACTCTATTTTATTGCTAATTTTCTTGTAGATGAAGGGAAAATATATTTACAAGGGGAATATAGAAAAACAGTAGCCTTTAAGCACATACATATCTCTTAATAGCTGGTTGCTATGTGCAGTACCATTCTTTTTGCCACAGATTAATACTCTTTGCATATCAAAGACAAAAAAAAAAATGAATAACGAATTCCCATTTGAGAAAATAACTATTGGAAAATTTAAGTAAATAACAAGCAATATCTCGAAAACGGTTCACTCAACAATAAAGATGTATATGACATAAGTTGTGTATTTTAACGCGATCTACATACTTTCGTACTCACCTATAAGATATAGAGGGTAGAGGTCGTACGAACGTAGCACTTTGAGAATTTATATTCAACAGTTGGTGTTACTCCTTAGAAAGGAAGTATCTGCTGATTTTTATTTAATTCTTTACATTTTACATAACACGTATGCACTGGCACAACACAAAAGCACTACACACGATACTCAGTTTTAATATTTGCACTAATAACATCAGGAATAACTGAAGTCTGCAAACAGTCATTTCCCATGTGCAGCCTTACGTACAGAGAACGTGTGTGGCTGATCTATGTGTAAAAAGAGCCTGAGAGCGGATGTACGTCAGCGGTAAAATCTTTTAAATGCATTTTTATTGGCGATGGTAGAAATCGTGCAGTGGTGGATCGTGAAAATTCATATAAATGGATGTATCACCTCATAATAAGCCTCTATATACCAAGAATATTGAGTTTTTAAAAAGTCAGCAACTGTACCTGTGTTTCTGTACGTGAACGTCAGATGGCAGCTTCGATACGTGTCCACGGAGACCTTAGTGCTAGGCAACTGTACCTCTGTTTCTATACGTGAACGGCAGATTGCAGCTTCGATACGTGTCCACGGAGACCTTAGTGCTAGGCAACTGTACCTCTGTTTCTATACGTGAACGGCAGATTGCAGCTTCGATACGTGTCCACGGAGACCTTAGTGCTAGGCAACTGCACCTCTGTTTCTATACGTGAACGGCAGATTGCAGCTTCGATACGTGTCCACGGAGACCTTAGCGCTAGGCAACTGCACCTCTGTTTCTATACGTGAACGGCAGATTGCAGCTTCGATACGTGTCCACGGAGACCTTAGTGCTAGGCAACTGTACCTCTGTTTCTATACGTGAACGGCAGATTGCAGCTTCGATACGTGTCCACGGAGACCTTAGTGCTAGGCAACTGTACCTCTGTTTCTATACGTGAACGGCAGATTGCAGCTTCGATACGTGTCCACGGAGACCTTAGTGCTAGGCAACTGCACCTCTGTTTCTATACGTGAACGGCAGATTGCAGCTTCGATACGTATCCACGGAGACCTTAGTGCTAGGCAACTGCACCTCTGTTTCTATACGTGAACGGCAGATTGCAGCTTCAATACGTGTCCACGGAGACCTTAGTGCTAGGCAACTGTACCTCTGTTTCTATACGTGAACGGGAGATTGCAGCTTCGATACGTGTCCACGGAGACCTTAGTGCTAGGCAACTGCACCTCTGTTTCTATACGTGAACGTCAGATTGCAGCTTCGATACGTGTCCACGGAGACCTTAGTGCTAGGCTACTGCACCTCTGTTTCTATACGTGAACGGCAGATTGCAGCTTCGATACGTATCCACGGGGACCTTAGTGCTAGGGAACTGCACCTCTGTTTCTATACGTGAACGGCAGATTGCAGCTTCAATACGTGTCCACGGAGACCTTAGTGCTAGGCAGCTGTACCTCTGTTTCTATACGTGAACGGCAGATTGCAGCTTCGATACGTGTCCACGGAGATCTTAGTGCTAGGCAGCTATACCTGTTTCTATACGTCAACGGCAGATTGCAGCTTCGATACGTGTTCACGGAGACCTTAGTGCTAGGCAACTGTACCTGTGTTTCTATACGTGTCCACGGAGACCTTAGTGCTAGACAACTGTACCTCTGTTTCTATACGTGAACGGCAGATTGCAGCTTCAATACGTGTCCACGGAGACCTTAGTGCTAGTGCTAGGCAACTATACCTCTGTTTCTATACGTGAACGGCAGATTGCAGGTTCGATACGTGTCCACGGAGATCTTAGTGCTAGGCAACTATACCTGTTTCTATACGTGAACGGCAGATTGCAGCTTCGATACGTGTCCACGGAGACCTTAGTGCTAGGCAACTGTACCTGTGTTTCTATACGTGAACGTCAGATGGCAGCTTCGATACGTGTCCACGGAGACCTTAGTGTTAGGCAACTGTACCTCTGTTTCTATACGTGAACGGCAGATTGCAGCTTCGATACGTGTCCACGGAGACCTTTCGCTTCAGGTGACAAAATAACACTAGGCACTTGTGTGCCGTGGTGTAAGCCGCAATCACGGTATTGGTAGCGTGGATCTCCTTGGGGCTCTCCTCGGAGTTACCTCAACACCACGTACATGACCTGGTTCGTCACGGGTACGCAGGTCTGCACTACCACTTCCTCGGCGTTGAGCAGGCCCAGGAGGCGATCGTACCGGTACACCAGCTAGCACGTGGACATGTTATCGCGCTGTGGTGTTGCGTGTGCGAGGTATGGAAACTCAAGGACGCAAAACATGCACGACCGAGGGTTAAAAAGCAGAACAAGTAGTGACGTGGAGCGTTGTGATTGGTGTAAATAAGACGATCTCTGATAGGTGGACAAATTGAAATAACGTGATGTGATAGGCGAAAATAAAATCAAAGGTGATTGGATGAAAAATGACGAGAAGGAATTAGCGGTGAATTTGTGAACTAAGATGGCGAAGATTTTTTTTTTTAAAAAAAAGGATAATATAAGTACGGCAACTGTAACGGTTTACGGCAAACGCGCGCCGCGCAATGCGTCACAACGGGCATCTTGCTCAATATGATTTTTGTTTTATTGCCCGGGCGTGACGCATTGCGCGGCGCGCGTTTGCCGTAAACCGTTACAGTTGCCGTACTTATATTATCCTTTTTTTTAAAAAAAAAAATCTTCGCCATCTTAGTTCACAAATTCACCGCTAATTCCTTCTCGTCATTTTTCATCCAATCACCTTTGATTTTATTTTCGCCTATCACATCACGTTATTTCAATTTGTCCACCTATCAGAGATCGTCTTATTTACACCAATCACAACGCTCCACGTCACTACTTGTTCTGCTTTTTAACCCTCGGTCGTGCATGTTTTGCGTCCTTGAGTTTCCATACCTCGCACACGCAACACCACAGCGCGATAACATGTCCACGTGCTAGCTGGTGTACCGGTACGATCGCCTCCTGGGCCTGCTCAACGCCGAGGAAGTGGTAGTGCAGACCTGCGTACCCGTGACGAACCAGGTCATGTACGTGGTGTTGAGGTAACTCCGAGGAGAGCCCCAAGGAGATCCACGCTACCAATACCGTGATTGCGGCTTACACCACGGCACACAAGTGCCTAGTGTTATTTTGTCACCTGAAGCGAAAGGTCTCCGTGGACACGTATCGAAGCTGCAATCTGCCGTTCACGTATAGAAACAGAGGTACAGTTGCCTAACACTAAGGTCTCCGTGGACACGTATCGAAGCTGCCATCTGACGTTCACGTATAGAAACACAGGTACAGTTGCCTAGCACTAAGGTCTCCGTGGACACGTATCGAAGCTGCAATCTGCCGTTCACGTATAGAAACAGGTATAGTTGCCTAGCACTAAGATCTCCGTGGACACGTATCGAACCTGCAATCTGCCGTTCACGTATAGAAACAGAGGTATAGTTGCCTAGCACTAGCACTAAGGTCTCCGTGGACACGTATTGAAGCTGCAATCTGCCGTTCACGTATAGAAACAGAGGTACAGTTGTCTAGCACTAAGGTCTCCGTGGACACGTATAGAAACACAGGTACAGTTGCCTAGCACTAAGGTCTCCGTGAACACGTATCGAAGCTGCAATCTGCCGTTGACGTATAGAAACAGGTATAGCTGCCTAGCACTAAGATCTCCGTGGACACGTATCGAAGCTGCAATCTGCCGTTCACGTATAGAAACAGAGGTACAGCTGCCTAGCACTAAGGTCTCCGTGGACACGTATTGAAGCTGCAATCTGCCGTTCACGTATAGAAACAGAGGTGCAGTTCCCTAGCACTAAGGTCCCCGTGGATACGTATCGAAGCTGCAATCTGCCGTTCACGTATAGAAACAGAGGTGCAGTTGCCTAGCACTAAGGTCTCCGTGGACACGTATCGAAGCTGCAATCTGACGTTCACGTATAGAAACAGAGGTGCAGTTGCCTAGCACTAAGGTCTCCGTGGACACGTATCGAAGCTGCAATCTCCCGTTCACGTATAGAAACAGAGGTACAGTTGCCTAGCACTAAGGTCTCCGTGGACACGTATTGAAGCTGCAATCTGCCGTTCACGTATAGAAACAGAGGTGCAGTTGCCTAGCACTAAGGTCTCCGTGGATACGTATCGAAGCTGCAATCTGCCGTTCACGTATAGAAACAGAGGTGCAGTTGCCTAGCACTAAGGTCTTCGTGGACACGTATCGAAGCTGCAATCTGCCGTTCACGTATAGAAACAGAGGTACAGTTGCCTAGCACTAAGGTCTCCGTGGACACGTATCGAAGCTGCAATCTGCCGTTCACGTATAGAAACAGAGGTACAGTTGCCTAGCACTAAGGTCTCCGTGGACACGTATCGAAGCTGCAATCTGCCGTTCACGTATAGAAACAGAGGTGCAGTTGCCTAGCGCTAAGGTCTCCGTGGACACGTATCGAAGCTGCAATCTGCCGTTCACGTATAGAAACAGAGGTGCAGTTGCCTAGCACTAAGGTCTCCGTGGACACGTATCGAAGCTGCAATCTGCCGTTCACGTATAGAAACAGAGGTACAGTTGCCTAGCACTAAGGTCTCCGTGGACACGTATCGAAGCTGCAATCTGCCGTTCACGTATAGAAACAGAGGTACAGTTGCCTAGCACTAAGGTCTCCGTGGACACGTATCGAAGCTGCCATCTGACGTTCACGTATAGAAACACAGGTACAGTTGCTGACTTTTTAAAAACTCAATATTCTTGGTATATAGAGGCTTATTATGAGGTGATACATCCATTTATATGAATTTTCACGATCCACCACTGCACGATTTCTACCATCGCCAATAAAAATGCATTTAAAAGATTTTACCGCTGACGTACATCCGCTCTCAGGCTCTTTTTACACATAGATCAGCCACACACGTTCTCTGTACGTAAGGCTGCACATGGGAAATGACTGTTTGCAGACTTCAGTTATTCCTGATGTTATTAGTGCAAATATTAAAACTGAGTATCGTGTGTAGTGCTTTTGTGTTGTGCCAGTGCATACGTGTTATGTAAAATGTAAAGAATTAAATAAAAATCAGCAGATACTTCCTTTCTAAGGAGTAACTCCAACTGTTGAATATAAATTCTCAAAGTGCTACGTTCGTACGACCTCTACCCTCTATATCTTATAGGTGAGTACGAAAGTATGTAGATCGCGTTAAAATACACAACTTATGTCATATACATCTTTATTGTTGAGTGAACCGTTTTCGAGATATTGCTTGTTATTTACTTAAATTTTCCAATAGTTATTTTCTCAAATGGGAATTCGTTATTCATTTTTTTTTTGTCTTTGATATGCAAAGAGTATTAATCTGTGGCAAAAAGAATGGTACTGCACATAGCAACCAGCTATTAAGAGATATGTATGTGCTTAAAGGCTACTGTTTTTCTATATTCCCCTTGTAAATATATTTTCCCTTCATCTACAAGAAAATTAGCAATAAAATAGAGTTTGCAAATGTTTATCTCGATTAACATGAACTAGATGGGGAATAAGCGTTTGTAAAAATACTTTGTACAAGAGATGAGAAAAGTCATGTGAGTGTTACACATCAGATTTTTTTTATGTGTTTCAGTGGGTGAATAATAATTAGTTTTGTTGGTATCGTTATCACAGTACTGTTTCACTTGTGAAATCCCGTTCTCTTTGTATTAAAAAAAATGGCTCTAACGATTTTGATGAAAAATATCGTATGTTTAATATAATGTCGTGAGAAATGAAATGTATATCTCGAATTTTCTGGGAATGTCTCCAAAAGTATTCTTCATTGTGAACGTCTTTTTCATAACTGAAAAACCGTAAGAGATAGTCAAAATTTTACTACACAAAAAATGTAGATCGCGTTAAAATACACATCTTATGTAATATACATTTTTGTTGTTGAGTGAACCGTTTTCGAGATATTGTTTGTTAATTTTCCAATATTTATTTTCTCAAATGGGACTTCGTTATTCATTTTTTTTTGTCTTTGATATGCAAACAGTATTAATCTGTGGCAAAAAGAATGGTGCTGCACATAGCAACCAGCTATTAAGAGATATGTATGTGCTTAAAGGCTACTGTTTTTCTATATTCCCCTTGTAAATATATTTTCCCCTACATCTACAAGAAAATTAGCAATAAAATAGAGTTTGCAAATGTTTATCTCGATTAACATGAACTAGATGGAGCATAAGCGTTTGTAAAAATACTTTGTACAAGAGTAGAGAACGTCATGTGAGTGTTACACATCAGATTTTTTTTTTATACAAGAAAATTAGCAATAAAATAGATTTTGCAAATGTTTATCTCGATTAACATGAACTAGATGGGGAATAAGCGTTTGTAAAAATACTTTGTACAAGAGTTGAGAAAGTCATGTGAGTGTTACACATCAGATTTTTTTTTTGTTTCAGTGGTATCGTTATCACAGTACTGTTTCACTTGTGAAATCCCGTTCTCTTTGTATTAAAAAAATGGCTCTAACGATTTTGATGAAAATATCATATATTTAAGATAATGTCGAGAGAAATGAAATGCATATCTCGAATTTTCTGGGAATGTCTCCAAAAGAATTCTTCATTGTGAACGACTTTTTCATAACTGATAAACCGTAAGAGATAGACAAAAGTTTGCTACACAAAAAATGTAGATCGCGTTAAAATACACAACTTATGCCATATACATTTATTTTGTTGAGTGAACCGTTTTTCGAGATATTGCTTGTTATTTCCTTTAAATTTTCCAATACTTATACTTTTTCTCAAATGCGTTATTCATTTTTACTTTCTCTACTACGTATAGTAAGTAGGGGAAGTATTGCATTCCACCCAAAAATTCGATACCGAGATTTCACTGGAAATACATGTTTTGAGAATCACTGAATCCAGAAAAAAAAGCATTTTTGGAAACATGTCCGTGTGTGTGTCTGTCTGTGTGTCTGTGTGTCTGTGTGTCTGTCTGTCTGTGCGTCTGTGTGTCTGTGAACAGCATAACTCAAAAACGAACAGTCGGATAAACACCAAACTTGGTATTTAGGTTCAGTATGCATAACTGGTAAACCATAAGAGATAGCCAAAATTTTACTACACAAAAAATGTAGATCGCGTTAAAATACACAATTTATGTCATATACATTTTTTTTTAGTTGAGTGAACCATTTTCGAGATATTGCTTGTTATTTCCTTAAATTTTCCAATACTTATACTTTTTCTCAAATGCGTTATTCATTTTTACTTTCTCTACTACGTATAGTAAGTAGGGGAAGTATTGCATTCCACCCAAAAATTCGTTACCGAGATTTCACTGGAAATACATGTTTTGAGAATCTCTGAATCCAAAAAAAAAAGCATTTTTGGAAACATGTCCGTGTGTGTGTCTGTCTGTGTGTCTGTGTGTCTGTGTGTCTGTGAACAGCATAACTCAAAAACGAACAGTCGGATAAACACCAAACTTGGTATTTAGGTTCAGTATCTTCCAGAGATGCGACACGAAGGTTTTCAAGAAAATCCCCCCACCCCAGACTACCCTTTACATGGAACATTTTTCGAAAATTTTAATTTTCTCAAAAACGGCTCTAACGATTTTGATTAAAACATCATATGTTTAAGATATTGTCATGTCAAATAAAATGTATATCTCGAATTTTCTGGGAATGTCTCCAAAAATATTCTTCATTGTGAACGACTTTTTTGCATAACTGGTAAACCATAAGAGATAGACAAAATTTTACTACACAAAAAATGTAGATCGCGTTAAAATACACAACTTATGTCATATACGTTTCTTTTGTTGAGTGAACCGTTTTCGAGATATTGCTTGTTATTTCCTTAAATTTTCCAATACTTATACTTTTTCTCAAATTCGTTTATTCATTTTTTTTATGTCCTGAACATGCAAACAGAATGGAATTCGCCACATAGCAACCAGCGTTAAAATATTTGACTATCGCTTAAAAGCTACCAATTAGATTGTACAAGAGTAGAGAAAGTCATGTGAGTGTAACACATCAGTTTTTTTTTATACGCTACTATTTTAGTGTGTGTGTGTGTGTGTGTGTGTGCGCGCGCGCGCGACACCTCCAACATACCCCACTCCCACACCTTTTTCTTTCCACCAATCACAATCTCTCTTATTCTTACCAATCAACAACTTTCAGTTGTTCCTTTCCACCAATAACATCACTTCTTATTCCCACCAATCACAACTTCACACGTCACTTTCTGTTATACTTTTTATCCCTCGTTCGCCATCTTTTCCCTCTTTCAGTCCCAACCTCCGCACAGACAACACCTCGCCGCTCCGCTCCACTCCATCACGTGTCCTCCATACTCTTTTATCTTCCTTCCTTCATCTTCCACCCGAATTAACGCACCAATCACATTTCGTCTTATTTTTACCAATCAAAACACTCCACGTCACTTCCTGTTTTCCTTCATCTTTCCCTAATTCTCAATTCTATCTCCTCGTCACCATCTGTTGCGTTCGACATCTTTCGCATGTTGACCATAACCTCAAACCTCTTCGTCCCTCCACTTCTTGCCTCCGCCATCTTGTTTAGTTCCCATTTTCACCACCACGCCACCGCCATCTTGGTTTAAGCTCTCCACGTTTACCTCAATTTTTAACCTCAACTTCATGCCTCCGCTATCTTATTTAGTTCCCATTTTTACCACCGCGCCTCACATCTCCTCGTCCCACCCTTGCCTCCGCCATCTTGGATTTAGTTCCCCTTCTTACGTCCTGTTTTAACCTAAAAATCTTAACCTCAAGTCTCCTTGCCCACCACCTCTTGCCACCGCCATGTTCACCACTAACCTCGAAATCTCCTCGTCCTTACACTTTTTGTCTTCGTCATCTTGTTTAGTTCCCATTTTCGCCACCGCACCTCACATCTCCTCGTCCACACCATTGCCTTCGCCATCTTGGATTTCGTTCCCATGCTTACGCCCTGTTTCAACCTAAAAATCTTAACCTCAAATCTCCTTACCCTCCTCTTGCGTCCGCCATCTTGTTTAGTTCTCACCGCATCTCCTTGTCGCCAACCCTCCGCCATTTTTAGTTCCCACTATTTTAACCTCAAAATCTGCTCTTCTAAGCTCTTGCTACCGCCATCTTCTTTTAGTTCCCATTCTCACCACCGCGTCTCTTTGCCCCCACCTCTTGCGACCGCCATGTTCACCACTAACCTCCAAATTTCCTCGTCCTTAAACCTCTTGTCTCAACCATCTTGTTTAGTTCCCATTTTCGCCACCGCATCTCATATCGCACCATCTCTCTATCCACTCAAGAAAACTACCATCCAACGTTCAAAAATTGCTGATCAGTTCTCGACAGGCTTTTGCAAATCCTGTTGCTAGCAAAACTTACCTTTCCCATCACCTCCAACATACCCCACTCCCACACCTTTTTCTTTCCCACCAATCATAATCTCTCTTATTCTTACCAATCAACAACTTTCATTTGCTCCTTTCCACCAATAAAATCACTTCTTATTCCCACCAATCACAACTTCACACGTCACTTTCTGTTACACTTTTTATCCCTCGCTCCCCATCTTTTCCCCTCTTTCAGTCCCGACCTCCGCACAGACATCACCTCGCCGCTGCTCACATCTCCGAACCAGATTGCCGGCGAGAACAGATCTCGTTCATTCGCACCTCGACGGTTGACTCGGCAGCAGCTACTGCAAACACCTACGTCGTACACGTTTTTGACCGCTTTCGACCGGCTATGAGAACCCTGCTCCTACGTACGCTAGCGACCATCACGATGGTCCAGTACCAGGTTTTTGGTATAGTTAAATTACGCCTCTGCAAAGGGTGTCTGTACCGTTTAAAAACCTAGGTATATCAGTGCGTAGTGATGTTGGTTGATCTTAAAGCTGGTTAAGCATTTTCAAAAACAGTTTGCTTTTATTTTACCGCCTCGCGTGCCGCGCTTTTGGTGACGCATCCACACCGGTAACAGGTAAGTACCACACGCATAATTATTTTTCGGACCTGCTTGGCGTAGGAATATATCCTTTCGTGTTTTGGTACTGTAACCTCAAATCTCCTTACCCTCCTCTTGCGTCCGCCATCTTGTTTAGTTCTCACCGCATCTCCTTGTCGCAGACCCTCCGCCATTTTTAGTTCCCGCTATTTTAACCTCAAAATCTACTCTTCTAATCTCTTGCTACCGCCATCTTCTTTTAGTTCCCATTCTCACCACCGCATCTCCTTACCCCCACCTCTTGCGACCGCCATGTTCACCACTAACCTCCAAATTTCCTCGTCCTTAAACCTCTTGTCTCAACCACCTTGTTTAGTTCCCATTTTCGCCACCGCATCTCATATCGCCCCATCTCTCTATCCACTCAAGAAAACTACCATCCAACGTTCAAAAAATTGCTGATCAGTTCACGACAGGCTTTTGCAAATCCTGTTGCTAGCAAAACTTACCTTTCCCATCACCTCCAACATACCCCACTCCTTTTTCTTTCCACCAATCATAATCTCTCTTATTCTTACCAATCAACAACCTTCATTTGCTCCTTTCCACCAATAACATCACTTCTTATTCCCACCAATCACAACTTCACACGTCACTTTCTGTTACACTTTTTATCCCTCGATCCCCCATATTTTCCCTCTTTCAGTCCCGACCTCCGCACAGACAATACCTCGCCACCCAGCTCCTCTCCAGCACGCGACCTCCATACTCTTCCATCTTCCTTCCTTCATCTTCCACCCAAATTAACGAACCAATCAAAACACTCCACGTCACTTCCTCTTCTTCCTTCACCTTACCCTAATCCTCAATTCTTTCAACTCGTCCCGGATGAACCAATTGCAATAACGATAATCCTACCGCTCAGGGCGCTTTTCAAACTTACCGCCGCCGCCGTCGCACGCAGCGACACTAGCGACACTAGCGCCCCTAGCGGCAGGATTATCGTTAAAACAATTGGCTCATCCGGGACTATTACTACTTGGGTATTTCTTGACATGTTAAGTTTTGAAACATAATACTAAGATTTTGTGCATTTTAATTATAGTGTTGCCTTTTATATGTCAATATGGTTTTATTTTTATAGGTTTTGTTTTGGTAAAGTTTTTCATAAATACAGACAGATTTAAATAATTTTTACATCATGTCCTCATTGGTTCACTTCTATGTCTGCCATATATTTCAATACTCTCTCTCTTACCTTGAGTAGTACTGTCAAGGATTTTTAACCTTGACCTTAGTGATTTCTTTTCTCCATAATATTTTTGAACATACACTACTTTTGTATGCTTGGGCTGAATCCCATATCTGAAGTCAAACATTGGGCATGTTTTTCTCATCTCTATACACACTTTAAGCTCTCTTGAATTAGTACTGTAACATGATTCACTCTGTAGCAGTGGAGTGTCACTGCACTTTTACAAAGCACTTAGTTTTTAAAAATATGTAGTGTCAAATTGTAAATCTCTTAGCACAATAAATAAATATATAAATAAAAGAAAAATACTACAACTCGGTGAAAGAAGCAGACTATCCCAGAGCAAGCTTATTGTTTGCTATGAAACATAGCAAGACAAACTTCTATTAAAAGATACAGCATTATATGTAAACCAGAGAGGAATCTTAACACTGGCATTGAGAAATGATAATGTCTTCATGCAAATATGCAGACTATTTTGGGTTTATAGGGAGATATTTGAAATGGAACCTTTAACTTCATATTAATTTATTTTTTGATCTAAGATCCGACTGGAGTCCAAGAATGAAATTTTCCTAAGCATGATGAGGAATAAGGTGAAATTGAGCTTTCTGGTAGCATCCTTATGAATCTGTTTAGATTGTCTATTGGCAGGATTTCAAAACTCATTGGATATTCCTTGTATTTAATAATGTAGGCTTTTGTACTTGGATGGATAAGCAGACAGATAAATTGGCAACAGCTAATAATTTCTGGACCAAATGCCATGAAAGCAAACCTAAAGTAAACTTCCTAATATGTACATAGCAACAACCCTACAGCACTTATGCTACCAAAAAGCTTCAATTTCACTTCATCATCTACGCCTTGTGAGATTACACACTCTTAATTTCAGTTGAACCATAGCTGAAGATGAAAGTAATTGCTCATAAAATTAGTCCTTAAAGAAAAAAAAAAAATGCTATGTGTTGCATTCTCATGAACTTTGCTGCTCACTCTTCTTCAAAAGCTCTTCTCTCATACAAAAGCTTATTCTTCTACATACCTCATGTTAATAGAGTTAAATCTTCATCACACATTTACGCATTTGTTACAGGTATAAGAAATATACAGTAAACTAAAGCGTTAGTCAAATCTTTTTAAAGAGGGTTGCTATGTAATGACTTTAAAATTCTGCTCCCTTATATGAACGAAAAAGAAAAGCAATCTGCAGTTGAAAAAAGTAAGCATTTAAAAATTCAAACCAATAAAAGAATATTTCAGAAATGGTTAATACCTCAAAAAATGTGTTGGACATAAATTGCACCTTTAATAAGATCTACATTTTTTGTGTAGTAAGGTTTTGTCTATCTCTTACGTTTTACCAACTATACAAAGGTCATTCTAAATGAAGAGGACTACACAGGCTATTTTCAGAAAATTAAAAGTATATATTTTATTTGATATACAGATATCTTAAACATATGGTGTTTTAATCAAAAACCGTTACAGCCATTTTTGAGAAAATAAAAATTACCAACAAATTTCCCGTGTGCAGGGTAATTTGGGGCGGAGGGTTTTTCTGGAATATCTATGTGTCGCATCCTACTAAGATACTGAACTTAAATACTAAATTTGGTAATTAACCAATTTTTTGTTTTTGAGTTATACTGTTCACAGACACACACATGGACTGTTTTCTAAAATTGCGCTTTTTAGACTAAGGGGACCTAAAACCATGTATTTCCAGTGAAATTTCAGTATCACATTTTTGGGTGGAATGCAATACTTCTTCTACTTACTATAGGTAAGCAGTAGAGAAAGTAAACGCAAGTAAGGTGTATAACATTATTATAGTTATATTTCACTGTCTCCAACATCTGCATACCAATTGGATCCATTTGTTCTTCATCAATAATTTAACCGTAATACATATACGGTCCACTGTTTAAAATTTTGGCGAAGGTCATTATGTAATGAAATCTGCAAGTTCACAATAGCTTTACAGTACCTGTTAATCTATGTAAAGCTGTATTAAAATCAAGCTAAATTTATCCAAAATTTTAATTTTTACTTTCTCTACTACGTATAGTAAGTAGGGGAAGTATTGTATTCCACCCAAAAATTCGATACCGAGATTTCACCAGAAATACATGTTTTGAGACTCCCTGAATCCAAAAAAAGCATTTTTGGAAACATGTCCGTGTGTGTGTCTGTCTGTGAACAGCTAACTCATAAACGAACAGTCAGATAAATGTCAAACTTGGTATTTAGGTTCAGTATCGTACAGAGATGCGACACAAAGGTTTACAAGAAAATCCCCCCACCCCAGATTACCCTTTACATGGAACATTTTTCGAAAATTTTAATTTTCTCAAAAATGGCTCTAACGATTTTAATTAAAATATATGTTTAAGATATTTTTATGAAAAATAAAATGTATATCTTGAGTTTTCTGGGAATGTCTCCAAAAGTATTCTTCATTGTGAATGACTTTTGCATAACTGGTAAACCATAAGAGATAGACAAAATTTTACTATACAAAAAATGCAGAGCGCATTAAAATACACAATTTATGTCATATACAGTTTTTTTGTTGAGTGAACCATTTTCGAGTATTGCTTGTTATTCCCTTAAATTTTTCGATACTTATTTTCTCAAATGGGAATTCGTTATTCATTTTTTTTTGTCTTGGATATGCAAAGAGTATTAATCTGTGGCAAAGAGAATGGTGCTGCACCTAGCAACTAGCTATTAAGAGATATGTGTATGCTTAAAGGCTACTGTATTTCTATATTGCCCTTGTAAATATATATTCCCCTTACATCTACAAGAAAATTAGCAATAAGATAGAGTCTGCAAATGTTTATCTCGATTAACATAAAGTAGATGGAGAATAAGCGTTTGTAAAAATAGTTTGTACAAGAGTAGAGAAAGTCATGTGAGTGTAACATATTAGATTTTTTTAATGTTGCTTTTAAAATAATGCTTAAACATAATTAGACTGCCCCTGTAGTCAGGTGGTCAGTGTTCTGGCTTCTCAACCCAGAGGTCCCAGCTGGGGTAGGGAAGTTTTCTTTGATTAGAATTTTACCTTCCCCTCAGCAGAATCTGAAAGTATGAATGTTGGAATGAATGTGAGCATGTTTAATGTTAAACAAAGTATTAAAAACCAACGTTAAAGAATCTACAGTCAAAGAGTTGTTTCTCAAATCAAAGCTCCTGATATTATTATCATTGAAGTTAAGGGGGGGAAAAAGACATAAACTTTAAATGTTGCTTTAAATTTCTCAAGCAAATGAAAGTAGAATGACTGTTAAAAATTTAAAAAATGAATATGTGCTTTTTATCTTTTTTTTAAAATCTTAATGCAGTTACATTGCTTTATCAAATCTTATAGTTCAATAAGATTTTTCAGCTTTTCTCTACAGTAATATTTTTATTATATTACAGTAAAATTATCTTACAAAATTTTCATCCTTGTTCTAGGATCTTCCTGGTGAAATACGTAAAACAGCTAAATTTCTGGGAAAGGATCTTAATGAAGAACAGGTGGAATGTCTTGCGGAACATTTGAGTTTTGAAAGTATGCGCAACAACCCTGCAGTTAACTATGAGGATGCCATTGAAATTAATCACAAATTTAATCTCAACCCTGCAGAGGGCCACTTCATGCGTTCAGGTCGCACAGGAGATTACAAAGAAAAGATGAGTCCAGAAATGGTGGCCAAGTTTGATAAATGGACTGAAGAAAACTTGAGAGATTCTGAATTAATCTTCTGACGACAGTGAAAATCAACATAATGTGAAGGAACCATGTGTAAAATCACTTTCTTACTTGCATTGTTTCAGTTTGTGTGTAAAGATAACACTCAGATGCACACCCTTGTTTTAAATTCAATTACATCTTTATTCATTGTGCGCATACACACACATAAAAAAATGTAAGGTATGGATAATAGTACAATTAAACAATTGGTAAAACAATAACATTACCTAAAACGAGAGTATCTGAATGTGTTTACAGATAAAGCATTTTATGTACCTAGTGTAGTTACTCTATTCTTCATGCCAAAGAAACTAATTTCCAAAGAAACATTGTAAAAGACAGTCATGGTTTGTAATAGTATATTCTAAAATGTAAATAAAATGCAAAAACATAATTTTATTAGAGCTCTTTAAGCAAACTTTTCCTTAGGATTATTTATGTAGCTGTAAGTGTTATAACATATTAATTAAAGAAGTACTTTATATAAAGGAAGCAAAACGCGACACTGAAGCAATAAATGTTATAATCTCTTTTTTCAGGCAACATTTTCTTGTACTACTCCACATTCCAATTGCAGAAAACATGTTTTTAAAATGCAGTTATTACCATATATTATGACAAATCCTAAATTGTAAAATTTTTATCATATTATTTAAGTTTTCCAGTCTTAAAATTTGTAGCTGTAGTTTTATGCAGCAAGATAAAAGTTCAGACATTCCTAAACGGTAATTTTTTCTTTCATGGAGCAATAACGATTTAATCACTCAGTTGAAAATTTTAATTAAGCATCAGTTATAATATATAGAAGTGGTTACAAATATGTAATTTCACTAAAATAGGTTAAATAGCTCAGAACTAGTTTCAAGGAATCACTTCCTCATCATCAGCTGATTGCAAGGTTGGCTTTCCTCTGATGGTTACAGATGTCTCTTTATCCCTCTAGTGGTGGTTCTACAAGTTTAGTAATCAAATTTTTGTCCATAGGGATGTCGAAATTCATTAACCTTGGACAAAATTTCCAAAGAAATATTTTCTCCCAAATGTCTAATTCAGTAGGTTTTTGTGCCTGCTTGACAAGTGTTACTGTGTCCTCAATTTCATGTCTTTGTATCCAAAAATGTGCTGCGACTGTCGAGTTTTCTTCTTTCCTGGATTTGATGGTTCGAAAATGTTCCTTAAGCTTCGTTTCTATGTTACCTTAGTTTGACCGATATAGATTTGATCACAATCCTTGCAATTTATTCTATAAATCCCGGATTTTTTATGAGCTGGCATTTTTTCTTTTTGGTTTGCATTTATGAGGAATTTTATGCTGAATTTATTTTCGGGGATGAGTGCCACATTGCTATCATTGAAAATTATCTGGAATTTGTTATGTGCTCATGGATGAAATGTGACTTTGTTGTATGTTGGATTTTGTTTGTGTGGTTTGAGGGTTGTATTTTCTTTTATCATGTTTTGTAGCCATTTTTTCTAGCTGTTTTTAAAATTTCTTGGTATTCTAAGTTATATTCCTTTTCAGTGAGGGGGATGTTCACCAATCTATGGGTCAAACTGTTAAAAACTGCAACTTTGTGTGATGGGGGTTGTAACGATTGTTTTTGATATAGTTATCCATATAGGTGTTTTTTCTATATATTCCAAAGCTAATCTATTGTTCTTCTTCATAAGTTTTAGGTCCAGGTAGGGGAGCTGGTTATCCAATTCAGTTTCCATGGTAAATTTAATATTACTCTCTGGCAAATTCAATAATTTAAGAGCATCTTGTACATGTTTCTTGTCAACTATTGTGAATACGTCGTCGACATATCTGGTCCAAGTTTTAAATAACCAAGGAAAGGCTTTTACTACTCTTGTTTCAAGAGCGCTCATGAATAAATCAGCCAGAAAGGGCGACATTGGATTTCCCATGGCTAGGCCTGTGTGTTCAAAATATTTTCCTCCAAAGTTGAAGAAAGTTTGCTCTATGCACAGTTTTGTCAAATTAATGAGTGGGTTTTTATTGATGGCAGTTAACCAATTTTTTAATACATCTCGCACCCTATCTTTAGGTAGGCTTGGAAACAATAAAATCACATCAAAAGACACTAAAGTATCCCCATCTCCAAGTTGAAGGTTCTTTATCTTAGTGATTAACTCCCTATGGACAAAAATCTGATTACTAAACTTGTAGAACCACCACTAGAGGGACAAAGAGACATCTGTAACCATCAGAGGAAAGCCAACCAGTTGCAATCAGCTGACGATGAGGAAGTGATTCCTCGAAACTAATTCTGAGGTATTTAACCTATTTTAGTGAAATTGTATATTTGCAACCACTTTATATATTATATTTAATCTTTTCACTATGTCTTCCATTTAAAAGTATTAAGCATCAGTTTCTTAAACTGCAAATGAAAACATCAGAAAGGAGGTAATATATTACTTAATATGCTTTAGCTGCCTTTTTCCATGTTATAAATATGATACTGTGTAAAACTTGTTAAATTAGAGCAAAGGATCACTGAAAAATGTTAAAAGGTTGTTGATTTTCTGATTTTGGCTTCTAAAAATAACGTTAGATCTTAATTTTCAAAAGATGTACTCTCCTGCTGTTAAAGATACAATATTGCTTTATGATATTGATAAGTGTTATTTTATGATATACACTTTAGCAGTCCACAAATTATTTCAGTCCCTATTTTCAAATTTTAAACTGTTTTAATTATTATTAGTATTTTATAACACAAATGGAGGAATTTGATTGAAATTTGAAAATATAATGAAGAAAGTAATATGTTTTTTTATCCACTCTTATCTTTTACAATCATTTATTGAACATTTGAAGCAATCTTACAAAATTCTAAAAACATTTTGTAATGAAGCTTTTTCTCCAGGAATGAGTCAAAATAATGGTAATCTCCTCTTACAGTGTGCCCCACAGCGCTCTTATGTCATACGCTTGCTCTATCGTAATGCTGCCAACATATGAATAATGCTACCGAAGCCGGTAAGATACTCAGCCTCAAGGCGTAGGCGAGAGATTGAGGGCCCTCAGCCTCAAAGCGTAGCCGAGGGATCTGTGCATCTAAAACTCGAATCATTCACGTTCGCGTTCTAAACTCACTCCTAAGGTAATTTATTTGCTTTCCTTTTGATTTTATAAGCATTTTATATGGGCATACTATAAGACAAGATTGGCCCAAAATAATAATTTTTACGGAACATTAAGTTAATAAAATACTGTGAAACTTGTGGAATTTGAATATGAAGCCCTTAGAAAATATTCAATTTATCCAAGAATTTGAATTTTAAAAACAAAAATGATATGGCAATTTATATAACATATATTCTGAAGTCAATAGAGTATATTATACAGTGATAGGAAAAAATACAGTACAGTAGTGACAACAGTACACGATAGGCCTAATGATGTCATGAATAATTCTAACATAGGTTCATCATGAGTACATCATGTATAGCATGTTGCAGGCACAACTGTGTAAGCCTTGTTAACATATCACAATTTCAGCCGTACTTGAACTCTTCTATTGCTTGTAATGTGTTATTTGCAACAACAGTTCCACCTTGCTGGTATTACGTAACATTAAATATTTTTCACGCTACTACCACCATTTTCATTAACTTTCTTAGTGGATATTAGTGAAAAGCGTAATTTGATAGTTAACAAAACTATGGCTGGTGGTGTGACCTACTTCTCTCTCCCCGGTCACAACACCGCCCACCAAGAGTGGATCATATTCTCACAGAAATAGTTCACAGTTCACCTTAAAGGCATACAATGAGAAGGATTATTAAGGCCATAAAACACTAGTGAGAAGTGTGCAATTAAAGATCCTGATATAAAATTTAATGGTAACTTAAAGCCAGGATGTAAAAGAACAACAAATTTGGAACTTACAACTTTCATTAAAGCATAGTTACCAATTCCACTAACAATTGTACATAAAAGTTCCTTTGTTTCACAACTTTCTATACACTGCCTTTACAATTCATCACTCGTCTACTTCAAAATTCAACTTCCTCGCAACAAGAAAGAAATAATGTTCATATACTGCAACAATTTTAAAGCGTAGCATTTTACAATAGATACAAATTGTAACCGTCTCATGTGTATGTCAGTATTAGAAATTTAGAGAAACTACTTGCCAAAAATTAAAGGTTAAACAAATTTTATCAAGTCCGAAAATTTAGATGTACATTACGTGCTCGCTGCTGCAGGTGTTGCTCCAAAAGCAAAGCTTGTTGACTGGTCTGGTCGTCCTTGCATAGATCCACAGCTAAATTTGTGGTGCTGGAGAGAGTGGATGTATGCGGCAACAGCACTGCTTTTCCCCTGATGCGGCACTCCGCCGAACCATTTCCCCTCCAAAAGATACAGCCCTTTAGTCCGGCTGCAAGCGGGAAGTTCTAATTGATTCGCTGTTGCAGCTGGCGCCCAAGTTGAAGGGGTGACGACTTCTCAATGTTATTTAAACTGTCTTGAGGGGGGATGTGCCCAAAATGGCACACGCTTTAGTTGCTGATTCTACAAATTCCTCTCAGAGACATTCTCATGAATGGAGCACAGCACACAGTCACCCTGAGAGGTAGTCAATTGTTGTGTCTCTCACTTCTTGCAAGCAGAAAACTGTACGACATTTCAGTTTTAGAATTAGAAGTTTGTTTATTGTCATTGAAGAGTCCCCTCTGCCCTGTCACATTCCATAACTTAGCATCATTCTGGAGAATGTTTTTATTCAAATTAAACAAAATTATGTTTGAATAAAAGGTAATATTTATGCATTGTTTACATAGCAGATTCAAGGGGACAAAGGAATAGTTTGAATTAAAGAATAATGCGAATTGAAAACTTTCAAATTACCCAAGTTTCTGTACTTTATAATTAATCAAACATTTAGGTAGAAAGTTACAAATTAGTTAATTGTGTAATTTGAAGTGGAGTGGAACTTTTGAAGAAGGAAATTTCAATGATCCCTCATCTTAAAACATGTTACTCTAGAACTTCTATGCTGGAAACAGATGATTTTATTCCATCTACAATAAGGATGAATACTTCATGTAAATAACAAACAAGAGGAAAATAAAACATAAAAATGGATTTAAAGTACCTGTACAAACAGATAGGATGGGCCATAATGGAGAATTAGGGCAAAGAAAGAAGTACAAAGAAGATTTTGTGGTGGAAATACGAGATTAGTATAAGTGGTTATATTGGGTTTATAAATTCAGGAAGTTCTGTTTGACCTACTGCAGGAAACATGAAATTTGATGGCAGGTGGCAGGCAGAGCTGACCAGTGCAAAATGCAATAAGAAGCAAACTCCACCTTACAGCATTCTACAGTTAAGATGCTGTGAATATACATTCACAGGTGAGGTGATGCCATGGTAACGTGCACGACTCGCACCCCGGGGACTGTCCATTCTGATCTATGGATTTTTTGTGGTTTCCCCGGATCAGCAGGGAAATGCTGGAGCGGTTCATCTTCTATCACGAATCTCCTGCCCACCATTTCCTGTACCCATCATCTTCCTTGTCATCTGTTTCAGGGTTGTAGGACTGGACGATGGTGTTCAGCGGGTTGTGGCTGTGCACATTGGAGACATTTAATCTAGAAACATTAGGGACCCCCTCTATGCATGCTCCTGTCATCATCCCGATCCGGTTGCCCTTCAGGTCTCACCACTCATCCCTCCCTCCAGGTGGCCACGATAGAAGCACAAGGGGCTGGCTGGGCTGCATGTGGTGCTCTGCCCCGGTTTCAGGAGCTGGGATGTAAGTTGCTATTATTAAAAAGAATGTGCAATTTCCACCACACAACTTAGTGTGAGATGATAATACTAATTGTAATCTTTTTATACTTTTATTGATCATGTGACTACTCCAGTCTCCGGTTTTGCCTTTGTGTATAAAACTTGTTTTAAGAGGAAAATCGGGTCCATTTACAATCTCTAAAATAGGTCCCAAGTTGACGGAGGATTTCCCTTCATGCTTGTGAAACTGACATATTCTGCTAACCATTTGACATCCTTGACACTTTGGCTTGTCCAGAAAGTTTGCAATCTTCATTATAGTGCTTTCTAAATCCTGAAAGTAGCCTAAATTAGGAATCAAACTTATTTTTAATCAAAGTATAAAAGAGAGTTTACTCTTGCTAAATTACTGGTTCCTTACAAGCTTCTTATCTTAGTGCTTAATTTATGTTATAAGAATTGTTTTTATATGAAATAATAATATAGAGCTACTTAGGAAACTGTAGAAATGTAATACTCATATCTTAACAAAGTAACTAGATATTTACCCCTAATTATTGTTGCTACACATTGGTACATTATACATACATGCACACTTAGGGACCCCACTGTCCCAAGTTCCAATAAAAAACATGCAGTTCAGTGTCAATTTTTGTATGTTTGAGCTATAAATCATAAACTTTTGGGCATTTCTGGTATACAGTGTTGTAATAAATTGTCCAAACAATCTCTGAGGGCTGACTGCTGGCATGAAAAGAACAGAGTAGGTACAGAAATACACCATTAACCCTCATATGAATATTTTGTACCACCTCCAACAAAGCAAGTGATCAAAATGACCGCCATTGGTTACAATATGAATTAAAATTTGAAGTAGTACGCAGTGAAGCAAAGTGATCATTTTATAGAACACTATTTGAGTCAAATTTACATTTAATTAGTTTCACTAACCTTCGACTAGCTGAGGATGCAAACAATGATGTTCTATAGCAACAAATTCAGTGAAGCTAGTAAAGGGTAAATTTATTCAATTAGTGTTCTATAAAATAACTATCATTGCTTGCTGTGCAGGCACTGCAATGTCAAAACACGAAGCAACAACCCTCTCATCTCAGTAGCATTTCAAACAGCATGACAATATCACGTAAACATTGCTCCAAAATCTTTGCATTTACAAAGGACTCAGCCTATAACGACTTCTTCATATGCACCAAAGTAAAAGCCAAGAGGACCCAAGTCAAGTTACCATGCAGGTCATACTGTGGATCTGTCTTTGTTTACCCATCTTCCAGGACATCTGTTTTTTGGTTAGCATGCACCTAGATGGTGGTTGAAGAGGGCCGAAACTTCGTCACTATGAACTTACGATATTTTCTGATCAGTAAACCAATGGCATGAAAGATAAGTTGTAAAACAGAGTTACCAACTGTTACAAAAATGAATAATTTATGAACATTATGCCCATATGTTTTCCTATCCTTAGCATGCTGACTATCATTCCCATAATTTATTAACCCTATGTACCCAAAGAATTGAAGAAACACAGATTACAAATGTGTCATATTGGTTCATCTTGGTGAGAAAAGTAACAGGTGACAGGAATAAATATAATAAATTTAAGTAAATGGAACCACTCTTTATAAACAAACCACCAGTACAATTAATTTCCATTGCATTAGAATATTATGTTGTTACTCAGCACTGCTGTAATTATCCATTTAGCCATTAGGAAAGTTTGAATTGCTAACAAGATACAATAATATTTTTGAGTTAATCAGAAAGTAGATGGAAATAATTGTTGGTTGGAAAGGTAGAATCAGACGACTGAAAAATTCAATGCCATAGCCAGGATTTGAACCATGGATCTCCCGATCTCCGTCCGGTTGCTCTAACCACTGAGCTACCATGGCAACATGCCGGCACGCCATTAAATTCTCCAGCTGACTCAAATTTTTCCCGGTAAACCACAAGGAGATCTCAAATGTATTGAGATGTCATACCCAATGGCGATTCTTTGTAAGTACTTAAGTCCCGGGCTTTTAGTTTCAACCACTATTAAGTCAATTAATGTCAATTTCACACAAGCCGTGTGTTGGACAAGGTTGGAAAGGTAGAATCAGACAACTGAAAAATTCAACGCCACAGCCAGGATTTGAACACGGTTCTCCCGCTCTCCGTGCGGTTGCTCTAACCATTGAGCTACTGTGACAACATGCCGGTGGGGCATTGAATTCCCCAATTGACTCAAGTTATTTCCCAGACATACCTACTTAGGCATCTCCCTCGAGGTGCCAAACTTAGCGGCGACCCTGCCTTCAGTGCTGGGTGCATATATTATTATTAAGGGTTTTAATTATTTTTTCTTGTTATTATATAAATTAATTATACTTTTAATAGACCTTAGCCTGGTCTAGGGCAAGTGTTTTTAATATAGTCAACTGAAAAATTCAACGCCCGCTCTCCGTGCGGTTGCTCTAACCATTGAGCTACTGTGACAACTGTGACAATACTTTTAGTATTAAGTAGATGTACCTTGTATCGAAAGTAGGACTTTCATTTTTCTGCAACTCCAAATCAGTTCATTGTACATTTAATGAAGAAATGCAATATTCAATGCAGGTAGAAAAGATAGCAAATCTTTTCTACCTGCTGAAGGATAAAATTAATGAACTTCACTCACTACAAGTCAAAGATGAAAATTTTATTACAGCATTTTTCCTTTTTTTTTTTTTTTTTTTCTGCAAAATTTTCAGTGTGAAAAAACTGCTTGTTATAAACTCAACTATTGCTCCTTTTATCTGGATAATCTCTTGAAAAGCCTTTTGACATACAGGAGTTAGCTAGTGCTTTGTTTAGAAATATTTTCTCCTATGAATACCTGTGTTGACCTCTTTCAGTTTGTGGAGGATGCTTTACAACATTGTAATGAACATGAATTTAAACTGGATCAATCCTCATTTGCATAAAGCTACTTATGGAAGTCTAGACATTACTTCATAGATAAGACTAAACATCAAAAGCCTTTTGTAATTCTCCACAGGTAGAAAAACCTTCAATTGTGATCGCAAAGTTGTATGACTTGCACTTTAAACCGCTGCAGTTTAAACTACATCCATAGTTGCCAGATTTAGCTCCCAGTTACTTTTTCCTCCTCCCAGATCTGAACTAAATTGGCTCGTTGGACAGAAATTTGTCTCATTTGTAGAGAACATATTCACACAAACTCTTATTTTGCCGAGTTGAACAAATCATTTTATACTGAAGATACAAAACGTCAAGAGCATCATTAGTTCAACTGTGTAGAGTTAAAATATTCTTTAATATGCAGTTGTTGCGACATTGGCGAAGCTACAGTTATGAAATGGTATCTCAGGGTTCTCTGTATTGGTATGTTTGGAAATGAACTTGTTAAATGGTAAGAATTATTTTTCAGTTTGAAAATTAACAACTTATTGTTATTACTTTTGCATTAGTATTTCTTGAGGAACAGAATTTCTGTAGATTACATGAATTGTGGTATGATGCTCTATTTGGCAAATTCAAACATTTGTGAATTAACAACTTTTTATTACTTTCTCTACAACCTAAACATTAGCTAGAGAAGTTATTGCATTCTGCGCAAAAATTTGATACAAAGATTTCACCAGAAATATGTGTTTTGAGGTCCCCAGAATGAGAGAAAGAGAGAGGAGAGAGAGAGAGAGAGAACAAAAAGTCAGATAAATACCAAACTTGGTATTTAGGTTCAGTACCTTCAAGAGATGTGATGCAAACATTTTCAACAAAATCCCCTATCCCAAACTACCCTTTCCATTGAAAATTTTTTTGAAATTTTTGACTTTTTAAAAAATGGCTCTAATGATTTTGATTAAAATACCATGTATTAAAGATATGTATATGACAAACAAAATGTATATATTGAGTTTTCTGGGAATAGCCTGAGAAGTCCTCTTCATTCTGAAGGAATTTTGTATACTCTTGCATAACTGCTAAATGTTAAGCAGTAGACAAAAAATCTGATGTGTTACACTCACATGACTTTCTCTACTCTTGTACAAACTATTTATACAAACGCTTATTCTCCATCTACTTCATGTTAATCGAAATAAACATTTGCAGAGTCTATCTTATTGCCAATTTTCTTGTAGATTTAAGGGGAATATATATTTACAAGGGCAATATAGAAATACAGTAGCCTTTAAGCACACACATATCTCTTAATAGCTGGTTGCTAGGTGCAGCACCATTCCCGTTGACACAGATTAATACTCTTTGCATGTCCAAGACAAAAAAATGAATAACGAATTCCCATTTGAGAAAATAAGCATTGAAAAATTTAAGAGAATAAAAAGCAATATCTCAAAAGTGGTTCACTCAACAAAAAAATGTATATGACATAAATTGTGTATTTTAACGCGATCTACATTTTTTGTGTAATAAAATTTTGTCTATCTCTTATGGTTTACCAGTTATGCAAAAGTCGTTCACAATGAAGAATACTTTTGAAGACATTCCCAGAAAATTCAAGATATACATTTTATTTGTCATGAATATATTTTAAACGTATGATATTTTAATCAAAATCGTTAGAGCCATTTTTGAGAATATTAAAATTTTTGAAAAATCTTCCATGTAAAGGGTAATCTGGGGTGGAGGGATTTTCTTGAAAACCTTTGTGTTGCATCTCTGGAAGATACTGAACTTAAATACGAAGTTTGGTGTTTATCCGACTGTTCGTTTCTGAGTTATGCTGTTCACAGACAGACACACACACAGACACGTTTCCAAAAATGCTCTTTTTGGATTCAGGGGATCTCAAAATATGTATTTCCGGTGAAATCTCGGTATCGAATTTTTGGGTGGAATACAATACTTCCCCTACCTACCTCACTGAAACTGACAATAGAGGGTTAACAATGAAGCGGGGGGGGGGACAAACAAATGACGTTAGGGTAGCGCGCCTTTCTTTAGAAATGGAGGGAATATCTTCCCTAGAGCATATGTGTTTGTAATTATGATTGGCTGACAAAATAGACAATAATGTTGGCGCGATTTGGTAACCAATAGTAGCTCTATTATAATGTTTAGGCATATTGGGGTGAGGGAGTATAAATTCTTGAGCCAAAAGCAAGTGTCGCGCAGTTCTAAGAAATCTCTCTCGCGAGGTACACATCAGGCAGTTCTACAGAATCATTCACGAGGTAAACGTCACGCAGTTCTACAGAATCTCTCGCGAGGTACACATTACGCAGTTCTCAGCAATCTCTCGCGAGGTACATATTACGCAGTTCTCAGCAATCTCTCGCGAGGTACACATTACGCAATTCTACAGAATCTCTCGTGTCGTAAAGTTAGTTACAAAATATGAAGTACGTGTACGACAGTAATTACATTCGGAAATATAACAGTTTCAGTCAGGCGTGTATAAAGAGTACAGATATGAACTATTAATTAAGTGTGACGGCAATAAAAGTGTAAAAACAAATTCTTTTATCAGTGTTATATTTTAGTAACAACTCCTTTCCGTTTACACGCCCTGCTTAGAGATATTTGCTCGACTGAGTAATAATAGCTAGCTGGAGGACAAAGAACCCAAATTTTAAAAAATAATAAAACAATAACAGGTGCTCAGCAAATAAGATAACATGAACAGATTACCGCGACATAGTTTCTTTCAAATATTTTTTGTTGGTTATGTTTTACAATCATCTTATCTATGAAATGGGTTTTGAATCCATTCTGTATAGCTATTTCCTGTATGCGGTCATACTCATTTTAATATTCAACTTTTGTTAGAGGTATATGCGTGAGCCTATGAATTAAGCTGTGAAAAATGGCATAGGACACAGAGGGCAGCACAGACGCAATGACTTGGCTGAGAATTTTCCAGCTGCAAGCTCCAGTCGACAAACTGATGATGAGGAGCATGCTTTTTGAAACGCATTTTTAACTAGTTGACGTATGTGAGTTAATGTGATTTTAATAAATTGTGCTGATACTTAAAAAGAGAAATTTTTATTTAATCAATAATAAGAAAATTCAGGGGCTTAATTCTGTTTCCAAAGCTATACATGTATCTTAGTAATAATAATGAAGTACATTATGAGTAAAACTTTATATCAACAGCCTTTTGGATATAAAATATATCCTTAAGCTAGCTTTTTACCTAGCCTTTGTAGAGTCATAATTTGTCAGCATATTAGGAATTAATGGCAATATGGTTGTTGGAAGGTCTTAGAACAGAAAGGGGAGTGTAAAAGTAAAGATCACAAGAATAGGGTGACTAAATCTCACAGGTAGAGAAACAGGAAATATTCACCACAAACCCATACAAATTACACCAAAGGATGTTTTGCAGTCCGTTCTAAGTAGTTGTAAATTCTCTTCATTTATATATGCTCTTTTTACCGTTTGTAGCTTTTATTTATGTAAAAAATAAAGTTGACTCCAAAATATGCTTCAAAGCATTAACAATTAACTATAACAAACATTACTCAAATCAGAACAATTTCCTAGCACAAAAATAATGTGAAGGGCACTATTCCTGTTCAAGATGTGAATTACAAGTCTAGCAGCATACTTAGATTTTAAATAAAAGCAGAAATGTTTCAAAGAAGATTATTGTTTTAAAATCACTCCCATCTGCTCTTCATACAGTACTGTTAGTGTATATTTCCATTCCTCACATCATAGCTTAGACATGTTGATGTAATTGTTGCTCTGATGCCAAATAACTTAAACTTTTAGAAAAACAGAGAAGTTTTAATGACAGTAGAATACTTCATTTAAAACAGTGTGTTCAGGGAAAGTTCCCATTAGGCTGGTAGTATTCCCTTTTTGTATGGTAATGCTATTCATTTGAGTATTCTTTGGAATGAGGATCACCTGGAAGGGAATGAGATTGTTGCCCAATTTTGCATGTTATTGGATCATATTATTTAGGTTTTAGAAAGATATAACATTGGTTTTTAGAAAAATACAGTATTGGCTTTATTTCACTTTAAAATTAATTGAGTACTAATAGAAGTAACAGAAAGCACAAACAACAATGATCAGAAGTGATATAACAAGAGTAATTTTTATTTAAAGAACATTCTCCAAACCAAACAACATACAGGAATATGTTAAAGCTGTGAATCATATTGTTTGTGCTGCTCTATTGTGGCTTGTGATTACTTAATATGTATTTTAGTTGTTAAAAATGGAACTTCCATTATTTAAATTGCAATTTTATTCCCAATATTAAAAATTACAGTCATCAAAATTTTAAAAATCTGCTCTATAAAAGGACATGCATGGTGAATAGAGCACTAGGATCACTCTGTAAAGAAATAACCTAACCTTGAAGGACGTATAAAGACAAATCTAATCAAATCTGCAGTTGTATTCACATCTAGTGTTGCCATACAAATGGCATCCTTATTTCACTTTCTTTGTCATTTTGGTTTATAATAAAATATTTGAAGAATTTTTTGTAACTAATTTAGGTAACTCTTTTAAGGAGCTGTATGTAGTGCAGTTGACAACTTGAGAGCTGATAAATTCACAATTTAACCACTATCTAATAAGATAGTTGCTAATTAATACTGATAACAATTCCTGATATAGAGTAGGTATCCAGAGTATACTGAATTAAAAGTTTGGCATGGATAAAGGACAAGAAGTAATTATTTGAACTTTTCAAAAATATCTCCACCAATTTAAATTTTTTCCTAAAAAAATAACAATAAGTCCAGTTGTTATACAGGAGAATTTCTCTTTGATTGCTACACTCTTTCATGAAATTTTAAGCAGCATTTGAATAATACTGTTCACTATATATATATTGCTATAAGCCTTCCTGAAGTCAACACAAAATACATTATTTGTACTGACAATGAATGTAGTGCAAAAGTTTTACAAATTATGCTGTTCATCCAAAGGCAACCTTCTCTTCTTTAAGTATTTATAAAATAGGTGGATACCCATTTTGGGTTTCTATCATTGTCATTAGTTCTATATTAAACACTGTTCTCAGAATAACAAGCTCAGTCAAAGCTGAGTCCTGATCCATAGAAACTTTCCTTTGTCCAGGCATCAAATCTTGCGGCCATTTCATCAGTCATGTGGTTCTTCCAATCTCCAATTTCACCTTTACGAATGAAGCGCAGGTCTGTAGATTCAAGGAAGCCAGGCCCGTTTTTGCTCTCCATGATAGGCTCTAAATTAACTGCTGGGTTTTTCTTCATGCTACCAAAGCTCAGATGTTCTTTCAGTGCTGTCACTTCCTCATTAGTCAATGATTTTCCCAGGAACTCTGCAGTCTGAAGAATTGCTCCTTCAAGGTCCTACAAAGAAAAATATCCAAAAATACTGTTCTCTTAGATATAGGAGTAGGTAGGTAATAGAAGGCAAGAAGTAATACCAATTTATTATCTATTCTTATTTATTGATTTTCTCAATTAAGACCCACCAAGAGAGTAGCTTTATTTTAGAGTTTGAGAGCATGGATGAAATCTTGTAAAGTAAATCTAGGCAGATAAAGTTCTGTTTAGAGCTTGAGAATAAACAGAGAAACTTTTGCCTGTTTCTAATATTCTGATTTCCAATAAGAGTAAGAATGGGCAAAATATCTAGTTACTCAAATTTTAGCATTAAATAATAATGGTAAATCTAAACCGCAATATTTAAGTGTTAATGTTGCATCAAATATATAAATTGAGGCAGTAAGAAGTGTTTAAAAGGTTCTATCATTAGCTAAATATAACCAAAATTGTTAGCTAGTTAAACTTTTACCTATATGCCTTAAGTACTATTATTCTTTTGTGCTGTTTTATTTATATATCCACCTTTACTTTGGTCATATTGTCTTATCTGGTCATTTGAGACACTGACAGCTAGCTCTAACTTTAAATGTATTCATTCTGAATAAATACAAAAACATGAACAGTACAATTGGTGATATCTGGAGAGGATATAATGGGTGGCTTGAAGCATTTGTCTTGTTGGAGTCTGGACTTTTGTGAATCTCACAATACTTTTAATTTATAAACAGAGTGCTTTTGTGTTAGGGTTATTTCTATTTTGAAAATCTCTTAACAAAAATGCCAATTCCATCATAAAGCTGTTTCACCTTTGCTGTGGCTGAAAAATGTCAGTGTTAAAATACTGCTTGTGCAATTACAAGTAGGTGCAACTTTTCTTGTTGAGCACCATATCCATCATATTTTTCTGTAAACTTTTACAAATTATGTAGTCAATGAGTTTCTTTTGAAATGTGCAAACAATGAATATTGCATTCTAGGCAATATTATATCTAAAAACTACATGTTTTTCCTATCTCTTTATCAACTTCGGAAAACAAGCTAGCACACTATATAAATATTAATTTTCTTACTTCAAAATACATAAGGATTCATTTCCTTTAATTTTATTTCATTCTTTAAATTTATATATAAAGGATACATCATGTTGTAAATTAATACAGAAAAGTTTAATATACCATATGTCATTTAAATTTTTATACTCTTCCATACTATAGAAAGCTTGCTCTAATAAGTATTTTTTACAGCCTTGATATTACATTGTTTTATTTTTTTAAGCAATCTGTTGTACATCCCTTTTCCAACACTTCCTAATGATCTGTTTTCTTAAAGATATGTCTGCAGCTAAATTTTTTGTCCACATTTGCAATGATTCTAATGGCCTTTTATAATCTGAAAACCTCTTTTGCATTTATATTTCCCCATAGAGAAATCACACATTTTATATGTGAATAGATAAGAGCATAATGTACATGTTTTAAAGTTTTCCTATCCATGATTCTTTTAGCTTGTCTCATTACGTATATACCTATGTTTATTTATTTATTTATTATTTTTTTTTTGTTATGTGTCCTGTGTGTTGCTTCTCGCCAAGATGTTTATCAATCACGACCCAATAGAATTTGTTTGACATGAATACTTTCACCATCAATACTAATTTTCATGTTCATCGAACACTTTTTAAGCTCAAAATTCCTCCAACATGTTTTATTTACATATATCATCAAATGTAATGCTATGATATATAGTTTAATTATTTTCAGAATTTCATTTGATTTATCTTCAACTTCTTTTTTGAAGATCCTTTAATTATTACAACAATATAATCAGCATATCCTATTGCTGTGCCACCATATTTCTGTATCAATTGAAAAAGATCATTTATATAAAGTAAAAACAAAAATGATCCCAATTTTGATCCCTCCTTGTTTAGCAATTCCCATATTTTGACTTTATCTTTTCAATTTATCCACTTATATTTGTATAATTTATTTAAACCGTTTGCATTCAATTTATTAAATATGATTCAATCAATTTTGTGCAATTCCTCATACTCCATATTTATATAATTTTTCAATTAATAGTTCTAAATTCACACAATCAAGCGCTTTACTTAATCTATAAACACTGCAGTTATTGTTTCTTGGTTATTTAATGCACTTATTATAAGACTATTTACTTTATCTATTGCTGGTGTTCTGGATTTGTGCTTTTGAAATCTAGATTTTTCTTGTCATCATTTTTAATTTTTTAAAGTAGGCTTGCAGTTGTTTCAAATACAATCCTTCTATTATCTTAGAGTAACTGCCATATGGTGCAATCAGTCTATAATTTTCTTTATCTATTATCACCTTTTTGTTTGTATATTGGTCTTATGTTCACTTTCGTTTCTGGGAAAATTCCTTGAGTCAGTGAGGTGTTTATGATATGAGTTAATATATCCACCATTTCTTGCTTTATAAATTTAACATTTTCATTTGATATTTCATCCAGATCATTAGATTTTTTTGACTTTAAATTAATCATTACTTTTATTATAACATAAAGCAAATGTTTAATATAAATGCACGTTATTTTAACATGTTGCTTGTTATACCATTTGAGTGCAAATATTCATCTCCAAACAACACTGACTCCAATTACAGAGTGCCCAAACCCCAATGGAGAGGGTGGGGTTAAGTTTAACATTTTGCTAATACCAAACTATTTAGGTTGTGATGTTGTAATTCGTAAGATCACATTTATACATAATAATTCTATGATGCTTAGTCAGAACATTATATTTTCAAAATTACCGTTTTAGATATGATAACGGTTAAGCATATATACTATTTGTAAGCTATGCAATACCTTAAGCTAATAAATGTGACTAAAAATGCTAAGGTATGTTATATCCATTTGAATTTGTATGCATACAAGATTTAGGTTTCATTAAGTTGGAAATTAAAAACAAAATTCTTTTATTAAAGTAGCACTTTTGGAGATATTTATCATGTTCTGACCTAATAACACAAATAGTACACCTTGTCGTATAGGCAGTCCGTTGAACCCGGCCAATGACGTGAGGTATATTACTTCAGAACCAAAAGCTGTTCGTTTGGTACCCTGCAGGCAATATGCCAAGGTCGACTGCGACCGCGGTCACGACTCCACCTTATTAGATGTAAATAGATTTTGATTTTATTAAAGGAAATGGTAAAAATAAAAAGAGGATATATGTATTATTTATTAATATTAGTATGTTATTCCGAAATTATTATTTTCTAATTGATTGTATTGCAATAACATTATAGGAGTTATGTAAATGCAGTAAAGAAAAGTTTCGTTGACCTTGGCCGCGACCACTTCTATCTACATGAGGGTTTATAAAAAAAACAGTATATATGAAGTACCTATTCTAATTATTATTATTCTAGTTGTAATTAAGAATGGGAGGGACTTTCCCTATATTAGGATGTGAAATGAAGTAAGAAATAAAAACACGAGAATGTAAGTTCATTTTTTTTATTCATTCTTATAAGATATAAGCGTTGAGTTTAATTCGTCACTATAACATCATAAAGTACGAAACTTGAAGCATTTTCTTTTGGAAGTACAAAAGTGGTACTGCATGAAGCACTGTTAATGTCGTTTACATCGGTTGTGGCTGAGACATATTTTGCAAGTTGATGTTGCAATATATTTGCATTGCACAATAGAAAGTTTATATCATCCAGGCAAAGGATGACGTGTGGATTTTTGCTTTGTATCCTAACACGATGTCCATTTATGGATTTGAGGCGAAACTGTTCTTCGATGCATTTGTACGACCGCCCTTTGCAGAGATGTTCGGCAAGTTTAGGTAGATGATTCACCAGAGTCGTGCAGTTGTAGGAGTGTAGGCAAATGTATCTGGAGTAGTGCTTGTTGAGAAAGTAGGTCCGGCGATGCAGCACGGGTTCCGGAGGAGTCGCCCCAGGTTGGCGGCAGCATCTTGATCTGTTTACCTCTGGAACTCATCTTGTCGATTGTTATACAGTTGAAACAAAAGCATCGTGTCTATTTCAGTTATCGGCAGGACATCTGGTGTTAAGTTTTTTAAGCTTATGATGTTTCAACCAATAAACATGGCGCGAGCGTGTTTGCATGCAGAGTGTGTGTGTAGAGAACTTATGACAAGGAAATCCGCAGTGCAACTGATGATAGAAGTTTTCCGGTTTGGGGCAACTAAATTCATTTTTTAAATTGATAAACGTTCTGTCGCCGATTTCGGAAATAACTTCACATTTATCCTCGTCATAAGCGGAGAGAGAGATGTGCCTTGCCACCGCCTCTTCTAGTATAGTTTTGATCATGCTATAAGGAATGTAACCATCGTTGAAATTTATTCCATTTTTGCTTTCTCTGTTAAATGCATCTGATTTACTATTCCAAGGATATGGGCTTGCAAAATGAAAGGTTTGAACAATTCCTTTTCCAACAATGGCCAATTCCTTTATGATTAATTCTTCGCCGTTTCCCGTGAACGCTGTATAATCCACAAGACACCCTTCCATCTAGCACAGAGACTGACCAGAAAATAGTCGAGGTACTTACTTTAATACCCGGTAGGCATCGCTGTCCCTTGTTGCACCGCCAGACTGGAAACTCCCTGTGGAACATCTCTCTGGACTGACGATCTGGATCGGCGGGGTTGAACAGTGCTACGAACTTGTTCAAGGTGTATCCTCTGGTGCAGATATAGAGAGTATAGAGGCACACGTACTGACCGCAGATGTCGGAATAGATGCTTTAAAGTTGGCGGTTGTTAAATGTGGAATAAACTGCCATGAAGTTTTTCAAGGTTTTTATAACACGAGGGAAGCCATACGAATCGAAATACCATGCAAAAGAATTGGAATTTTGAGTTACAGCTATCCAGTGTGAACCAGCTAGGTTGTGAGGATCTAAATTTATTATGAATGTAGAGGCTTGGTAAATTGTGTGGGCAGCAAGTACGATGCAAAAAATGCCTTGCAAAGTTTGTGCTACCTTTAAGGTGTTCATATTTAATAATCTGTGTGCACTCTCAGATCTTTGTTTATCTGAATAGAATTTTCGTACTCGCAGTACATGATACACGTGATGGTCTGTGTCAACTTATTTGTAAATCTAAGCTCTCTTTTTATATTTCCATTATTTAATAGAGAAATGTGACCTTCTGAAGCAGCACTGTCTGGTGTTAAATCGAAAAGCATAGGAAATAACTTGTTGTATACATGTGTGTGATTTGAATTTCGCTGTTGTCGTGATGGACGCCAGAATCGGAAAAGAACGTTTGGTAGGCCAACGTTGCACCTTTTTCGTGAGAGGTGTCGATATAAAAACCCTCGTCGGAATTCGTTGGCCGTTAACATATAATGCAAAGTATTCCAAATGGAAATGTTTAAAATTGAAAGGGTTTGTGGTGTGAGCTCCCGAAAAATTTATACTTTCTGGCATAGTATGAGTATTCTTTTTGGTAGCGGGCCTAATACAGCATTGTCTATATAGATGGTACTCTGTCCTGCAGCGAAAGTGAAGGATCTGACATAGGCTCGCGTTATATCGTATCTCGCATTTACCTTTTCTAAAACTTTCATAAGGCCATTAAGAGGTTAGGAGCCGGTTTTACTTTTTTTAAGTATAGAGTGGCATCTAGGAATTGAAATCTAGCTTGCAGATCTGCACTTTCACTCATCATATAAAAAGAGTCCTTCGCTTTAGTTAATTTGATTTGAAGACTGAGTCCCGGTAGTAACAACATGGTTACGTTAAAATATCTCCATACTGAACATCATCTTTATACGCATTGCTCCAATGATGGCGTTCCTTCCGTCCGCGATTAGAATCTCCGGCTCCCAAAGCTGCGTTTTCTTGAAGCCTCGTTCCCGGCGAGACCGTGGAGAACCGTGTCGATCTACCAGAAAGCGTTGGTAAGATGGCTTTTCGATGCATCGTGAGCGTACGCTAGCAAGGTTTCTAAATAGCTGCGATAATGATAAAGATCTTCGGAAGGAGTGATGGATGTTCCATTTAGGGAAACACTCAATTGACAAAACAAGGAGTGCAATAAATTGTTAACACCCGTCGTTTTATCTGTTGCTGCTGAGCTGGAACCATCCGGCTTCAAATTTTCCTTTTACCATCAAATAAACATTTAAATCGATGTAGTGTTCCTTATCTCCAGGAATAACAAATTCCAATACGTATTGGTCTACTGGTGCGATGGGTTTGATTAGGGTAGTGAAGTTTCCTAATACTGCCGACTGAATTGGCTTTTTTGCAAAAATATCGAATTCGAATTTTGTGCAGGCGATCATGGTGCTATCTCGAGAGCATGTGTTGGTGGCGACGTGTTGCACCCTGTATTTAATAAAAAATATATCTAGCTTTTTTGGCTTTATATGGAGCTGATCTCATTCTCTTAACCTTTCCTTGCTGTAACCTACCAACTAACTTTTTTTATACCTTCCGTGACTCGTTTGGTCACGATACCTTTGACTTTGGTACCTTCCTGTCGTGCAGCAATATCGGTCATGATGTTTGCACCCGTGGTGAGGGCTTCCCTGCCCAAAGTTTTTGCCCCGGATAGGAGGGATGGGCTTAACACTACCAAAATTTACCTATGCCTCTACCTTGCTGTACGTATGGGCTTCCTACGTACAGCGGTCCGATGTACTGACCGAGGCGCCCTCCACTCTAGTTTACATAGTACGCTGTAAGCGGGTCCATTGCCAAATGCATGGATTTTAAATTTAGGGGCATAATTTATATTGACCCGCTCAAAGAAAACCATTGGGAATGAATTTAAATATTAAATTCTCAACGGTTTTCGTTTACCCATCTAGCTATACCTAGTGCCTCCGATCTGGCACCCCTGACGGTGTTAAACCGATGCCACCGGCAGGCAGGTGCAGTAACCAAGAATTCAATTTTGAGGTTGCACCCCAGTTTTCTATGTTATAGACTCTAAAGTCATCTACAGCTGTGCGAATAATATTCCATTTGGAATTTTGGGAGCAAACTCAACGTGGCCTGAAAACCATGGTATGCCATGAAAGTTATTGGATAACCACGCGTTGGTTTTTCTAAACTTATTGGCCACGCATTCTGGGAAACCGATGGTTTACGGAGCAGTTGGTGCATCACCCCGGTTCCGTCTCGATTTCCAACTCTTTAATCATAACCTCTCCCTCGGGATTATAAAACCCTTAAAATTCTCCAGAATATTCCACAATGGCGGCCATCTGAAAAGAAAACAAAAGAATTACTTTACTTTCTTAAAATGCAGCACGGCAATGGTAGGCATAACGCTACTGCTCAAGCGAGCCAAATCTCCAAACTTGTTAACCATTTCAATTCCTACGGTTCGAAAATGATTAGGTTCTACCGGAACGTAAAATTTGTTTTCAAACTTGTGATGACTAGTGTATGAGGGAAACTGAATTATTCTTATGCACCTTACGTAAGAGCTACCGAGCAGCTGCGGTTCGATCAGATTGCAGTAAACAAAGACAGGTTCAGTTCCATAAATAAACTGAAAAGAGCTTTTCCTATGCGATCAAAGAAAAAGAGATTTCATATCGTTAGTTACATCTAAAAGCATGTTTTGATTCACAATTTTGTAGGCGTCGAGACTTGGCAGAGAATTTTTTATGGTGTCTACAAGGTCCCCTAGGTGGGAAATAAGATTCTTCCATTAAAGACAATTTCCGTCTTACCTCCTACTTGTTTTGGTGATCTTTAATTGAATGCTGTTAGCCTTTTCATTTTGGGTTTCTGGGACGGAAAGTGTTGGGACCCATTCTTCTTCTTCTTCTTTGTTTTTGCGTTTTCCAATTCTTTTATCTCTCTCTGATGATAAATTAGGTAACCCTGCAGCTCCGATAGGAGCAATTCTTGATGATCGTCGTCGGTTATTTGATTCTCTAGACAGGTGTACAGTTCCTTAAAGTTCTTAAAATCCATTTTTTCAAACACTATTCTACCAGCTCTTGTTATAACGACATTTTTAGTTAGTTCTCCGACTTCGTTAAGCACATCTTCGCCAATGGACTCGTAACCGTAACAATACGAAAGCTCTGCGAGAACTACAACCCACTTATCTCTCTGAAGATTGATCGGCTACACTAAATCGTTGCGAAAACTGGCATGAGAATTCTCGGGTTACAAATCGACGCTAGAATCGTTTAACGCGGTTACGTAAAACTCATCTATGTTGCATCGATCCAGCTGTCAAAGTCGGGACCGTAACCTATGTTGAATTCTGCCATTCATCACCCTAGTTTTTCGTATTTTATCTATTTTGTATAGGGTGAATTTGTTAATTTTTACCGGAGTAAGTCCCTAACTGTAAAACTGTCCTTCTATGGGAGTTCCGTTCAAATCTTTTAGTTCGTACACGTTGCAGCGAATGCTTTATAACCGTTACAATTTTGAAAATCTCTGTTGAGAAATTCTTTTCATAACCTTTAGCAAATTTCATCTTTTCTTTACTTATTATCACGGTTGGTCCTTCGCTGAACTTGGGTTTAATATTACCTCGTTTTCTCTCTAATATTTTCCATACCTATAACACGTTTTTCTCATTTACTTCGATTGGAGCTACTCTTATCAACGAATGGTCGGTGCGATTATATGCGCGAACAAATTTATCGAGATCGTCTATATATCTGTACAAATTCTTGTAAGTGAAATACTTGTAAATGTTGGACTTGATGGTACGATTAAATCTCTCGACCATGACGCACTTTACATCGGGGTTCCTGCAAACTTGATGCTCGATGTCCTCTTTCAAAAGCTTCTGAAATGCAGATCGCAAAAATTTTTTCCCCTGTCGGGTCTGACTGCGAGAGGAACGGATTCTAAGATGACTTCAAAGGCCTAGTACTAGATTTTGATTTTAAGGGTTTCACACGTGCGAATCTAGAAAAACAATCTACACATGTTAGCACATACTCAACTCCATCGTTATACATTTTAAGGCTCTTAAAATCGGCCAAGTCGATTTCCCACACATCGTTAACGTTATTCACCGTGTAGTGGTTCCTCTGAAATTTTCTCCGCGCAGGTTTGTGCAAAGTATAGGCAGATTGCTGGAGAAGCCAATCCTTGGTTTTGCGTTCCTTTCCCGCACAGATGCAAGTTTCTTCAAGGTGGAAAGTGCAGAAGGTGTTTTCGGGATCGTAATAATACTGCTGCTTCATTGTTAAAAACAACTCGGCAATTATTTCTTTATATTTGCTACCTCTGTTGGATTTTATCTGATTAAAGAGTTCGTTATTCTGCAGGTGGCCGTTGGTTAAAAGAAGAATTTGCCTATACTTACTCTTATCCGAAGACGTGACTTTCAAGGGATCTACCTTTTTCCTAGTGACCAATTCCCAGAGATCTAGAGTTCCCTTAAAATACCTATCGTTTACATACAAATCTTTGTCTTCTATGCGAATGATGGAATCGCCAATCTTAAAGGTGCCGTCCCTATCCTTGTAAATGCCGAAGACGGTGTCATTTGCTCTTAGAGTGTGCAAATATGGAGCTAGGTAAGGACCTGCTATATAACCAAGGTTTCTATTTGTAAACTGTTCTATTTCTTTTTTCTCGCCGGCCGGTAATGGCAGAGCTCTTGCCTGCTCTTCGTCAAACTCTTCCTCTTCTTCTGCGTCTACCTGTTTCTCGTAGATCGTTTCTGGTGAAAAGACGAGCCTCTTTTGGACCCGAGGAGAAGAGGTTCGGGGCGGCGACGACAGCTGCGGTGGTACATACGGAGGGCGGCGGCGGCCACTGGATTAAAATTTGATCAGCTCCTCGTACGCATCCCTTTTTCTCTGCTTCTTCTTCTTCTTCTTCTTCGCCGTCGCCTTTTTCTTCAAGCAGCGGGTGTCTATGTAGCACTGAGAAACTAAAAATGATTTTTGCAGCATCTAAGGCTGTATTAGAGACGGGAGTCCGGTCAGTACGGCAGCCAGCAGAGGAATAAAAAATTCTCCCCTTTGAATTAAAAATCTTTTCTTATTGTTAACCTTCTGGAATTTATTCACCACTCGCATCAGACTAATTTCTGTATCTTCTTAGATTGCGAATGGTGCATTTGCTTAAATTACGGTTGCCGTTTAGAACTTTTAGAGCGCATTCTGCAATAGCCAACCCTAGCACTTTGTCGGACTTCTACAAAATGGCTTTCCTAAACTTAGGCTTGGCGCTTTTAAGCGCGTGTAGCATGTGATAGTTGGATCTTATCCACTTGCTCAAGCTGATATGCTACGACAGGGAGCTCCGATGGAAAGATGTTGTTTCTAAATCGTAATATGTTATCGGTCTTCTGGCATAGATTGAATAGCCGTAAGGCTTTTCCGTAGCATCCAGATACGCTTCGAAAAGCGATTTTCAATTTTCGAGATATATTTGTCTGGCTAGATGAGCCACTTGATTCTTATCCCTAACGTTTTTAAAAACCACAATGTATTTAGCATTTAACGAGATATCTCTGCAATACCTACCTTGATGAAACAAATTTTGAGTGATTAAAATTGCGCTTATGTTTCTATGATGACTTCCCTTTGTGAACAGGTCGCATACATATCTGGAATATGTAGAGTTTATGAGATCGTCTAATATTAGTAGTTTTGGCTCTCCTTTCTGGTTCTCAAACTCCGGCACACCAACGTGAAATTTTGCCTGTTTTAACTTTCGCACGGCCGATTTTTTGCTATAACACCACAATATTTCTTTAAATTTTCGAACTGTGCACAAATGCTTCAAAGTTTTTACTGAACTTACGCAAAATACGGTCTTATCAGAACCCGAACTACCACTAACGATCAGGGTAAAGGGTGCTGAAATTTTACTACGGGAAACATTACATCGTCGAAACATCTTTAGTTTTTCCCTCAATTCGTCCGTTAACCTGTAATCACGTAATCTACATCGAAGGGAGGATATTGAGCAAACCCTTCTAAGGGAATAAGCGCTATCTCTTCGTACAATATTTTAAGCCTCTCTGCCTTCTTTGGTTTTCCACGTACTTGTATACTGCTCGTTCCACCCGGAATCCATAATGAGAGGAGGCGGTTCGTTCAGTCAGGCTTTATATATCCGAAAGGGACGGAATTGTTAGAAATTCTTCTTCTCTTGTGAAAACAAATTCTATAGATTTTATCTTCCGGTTCGGAGACGATATACACGGCATGCGATCTTTTGCGCTTAATTTTCTTTTCCGTTCTAACTACAATGTTTCGATCCACGTTTTCTCCAAGAATTAAATCTTTTATTGAATCAAAATTAACCAACTGCAAAGAGGCGTAATTCAATGTTATTTCTCTCACTTTACAAACAGCTTTGAAAACACCATTTGGTAACCGTATTTTGTACGCGTAACTTCTTGGGCCTCCGGATACGAATTCTGAAATGTAGGAATCCGTTCCATAGTCTGCGAGCTCATCCGTCATGTCTCCCATGTTATCACCGCATTCGACGCTACACGTCTCGCCTTCCCTAACCGTAAACAGTATTGAATCAGTATCTGTGTATAATATGTCTCCATTCAGTGCCTCTAGGTAGATGAATAACTTAAGCCTTGCACCTGCAGTAACGCAGGCGCACTTCATTGGTGTGCCGCAGTGGAGGGCACTCGTCTTCTTCAGCATATTTCCACGAGAGCTAGACGATCTCGTCGCTCACAAACATTAGATTCTGCACTTCTATGCCGGCGGTGGTCAGGATCGTAAACAATTCCGCGGGCTCCTAATCAGTTTCGTGCGCGATCGATTGCTTTGTTCGGTGAGCTATCCCCAAAAACTGTTTAGACACAATTTCGCTAGAGACCTTGCACCTGGATGTTTTTCTAATTGTCAACTTATCCAAAAGAATTCCTTCGCTCTGAAAAAAGCTTCGAACGTATTTCTCCTTATCTCATCGCTCTTTACCCAAGAGGGATACCCGCTGGCCTCTGCTTTTAATTCTAAAAAAAAACTATTAATGTAATCTACAAAGAGCACTCCTTTATTTTCATCTTTATCATACTGTTCCAGTTTGTATTCGTAAAATTCAAACATTTCTCTCACTTCGTAACCCATTTCAACGGCTTTTCGTACCTCGTCTACGCTCCAAGTACCGATTAACTCCCCGTCGTGGCTACATTCACCGTCAGTTTCCTCCTTCGCACAGATGTAACAAAGACCACATATTAACTTTTGGCGACATCTAAAGGGCAAGACAGGATGATAAAGACTTCTACTTTTGCCGGAACGCGGCATTTTTAACCCATTTTTAAGCATTTCTGTAATATTGGAGCAATCTTCGCCAATGTAAATTATGGGACGACCTACGGGAAACTTAAAATATTTACATGTATAAGGATACAGAGACATCACGTCGTAATACTTTATGCGAGTTTTTGCGTCGGTTTTGCAATAGGTTTTCAATGGTTCCGTTCTACCTCCGTAGAGGGAATCCCTAAGAATGAGTGGAACATTTTTCACAACGGGATCGTTGTGTAAAGCCGGATGTTATTTTAGAATGTCCTCAAATTTACACTCCCACATGACATGACAGACGTAACCTGCCGACACAATTTTATTTATTAGACTCATGGTCAGCTCATATCTATCTGCAAGCGTATCTGTTGGCGTGTCTAAGACGGGCACATCTGTATTAGTAAGACACACATGGCCGTGGTGGTAACACCCCATGAATTCAAACACCTCTCTCGTCTCCTCACAAAAACCATCTAATTTGAGTTTAGGTAATTCGGGTATTCTCACCTCTCTACCATTACCTGCATGTTTAATGCAAATCCACCTTTTAATTTCTTCAAACCTAAGCCACATGAGAGCTTTTATGGATTGTTTATCGCCTTTCCTATAACCTCCACAAGGAATAAGTCCTATAGTTTTCGGTTTCAAATATTTTTTCTAAATATTTTTTGCATACCGAAACTATCGTAATAGATTCTTGAAATACGTCCATACTTCCGATGTCTAGGAAAGTATTTCTAAATATAGAACACGCTTCTCTCAACACTCCAACATCTGCCATACAGTAGGTTTCAATATCTTTTCTAAAATCGAAAATGCCATATTTTTCCTTCTCGTACCATTCGAAACATTCTCTGCGTTCGTCTTGCATCATGTGATCCATACCGTAATGGACAGGGTCGAGATAACAACCTACATAGTTCATGTTTTCGGGAGTATTAAAATAATGCGGAAGGTGGCCTTTAGTCACACAATCTATTCCAAAAGCTTTTGGCAAACTTCTCAATTTCATGGGTAAAAAATTCAAACTATCCAGAGAGGTTATATGTTCCATTTTCATGGATAAAATTGCAGCACCATTCATTACTAAATCCGGTACCCATCCCTGTCATAAGGGTCAATGAATGGCCTAAAGTGCTGTCCATACTACTTATGTTCTCATCTATGGATTCGTAACCGTAGGAATAGGAAAGCTCTGCCAGACCTACAACCCACTTATCTCTCTGAAGATTGACCGGTTGTGCTAAATCATTACGAAAACCAGCATTCGAATTCTTGGGATAGAAATCGACGCTAAAATTGCCCAATACGGTTACGTAAAACTCATCCACGATGCATCGATCCAGCTGTCAAAGTCAGGACCATATCCTTTCCAGCGGACGAGATGCTGAGTTCTGCCATTTTTCCACCCTCGTTTTTAGTATTTCATCTATTATGTACAAACTAGATTTGTTAATTTTTACCGGAATTAGTTCGTAACTGTAAAACTGTCCTTATATAGGAGTTCCGTTCAGATCGTGTAGTTCGTACACGGGTTGCAACAAACGTTTTATAACCGTTACAATTTTGAAAATATCCATTGAGAAATTTTTTTCGTAGCCTTTGGAAAATTTCATCTTTTCTTTGCTTATTCTCACGGTTTGTCCTTCGCAAGCTTGATAGGTCTAGGCTTAATGTTGGCTCGTTTTCTCTGTAGGGTTTTCCATATTTGTAACAGGTTTTTCTCATTTACTTCGGTTGGAGCCACTCCTATTGACGAATGGATGGTGTGACTATATGCGCGAACAAATTTATCGAGATCGTCTATATATCTGTACGAGCTCTCGTAATTGAAATACTTGTATATTTTAGACTTAATGGTACGATTAAATTTCTCGACTACGGCGCACTTTACATCAGGGTTTCTGCAGGCTTGATGCTCAATGTCCTCTTTTAAAAGCTTCTGAAATGCAGATCCTAAAAGTTCTTTTCCCCTGTCGGATCTGACTGCGAGGGGAACGGAATCTAAGATGGCTTCAAACTCCTTTGGAGTTTCCGTAAGTTTTTTATTTTATGGGTTTTACACGTGCAAATCTGGAAAAACAATCTACACACGTTAGGAGATACTGAACTCCATCGTTATGCTGTTTAATGGTTATAAAATCGGCCAAGTCGATTTCCTACACATCGTTAACGTTATTCACCGTGTAGTGGTTCCTCTGAAATTTTCTCCGCGCAGGTTTTGTGCAAAGTATAGGCATCTTATTGGAGAAGCCAATCCTCCGTTTTACACCAATTTCCCGTAAGATATGAAAGTTTCTGCACGGTGGAAAAAGCCGAAGGTTGTTCGGGATCGTAAAAATACTTCTTACTCAGCTAATAATCCTCCACGTCTCGAGAGCCTTGGACGGAAACAACTCGGCAATTATTTCTTTATATTTGCTACCTTGTTCGATTTCATCTGATTAAAGGCTTCGTTATTCTGCAAGTGACCGTTGGTTAAAAGAAGAATTTGTCTATATTTACTCTTGTTCGAAGAGGTGACTTTCAAGATATCTAACTTCTTCCTAGTTAGCAATTCCCAGAGACCCCGAGTTCCCTTAAAATACCTATCCTTTATTTACAAATCGTTGTCTTCTATACGAATAATGGAATCGCCAATTTTAAAGTTGCCGTCCCTATCCTTGTAAATGCCGAATACGGTGTTCGTTGCCCTAAGAGTGTGTAAATAAGGAGCTAAGTAAGGACCTGCTAGATACCCAAAGTTTCTACTGGTAAACTGTTCTATTTCTTCCCTCTAGTGGGCCTGTAAAGACAGAGGCCTTGCTTGTTCTTCGTCAAACTCGCTTCCTTCTTCTTGTCCCTAGATCATTTCTTCTGGAGACAAGATGAGCCTCTTCTTGACTCGAGGGGAACGCGAGGAGGAGGAGGCGAAGTCCGTTGCGGTTCTGTGCGACAAATACGCAGGTTGACGACTCGATTTAAATTTGATCAGTTCCTCGTACGCATCCCTTTTTCTCCTTTTCTTCTTCTTTAAACAGTGTGTATCTACGTACCGCTGAGAAACAAAAATGGTTTTTGCAGCATCTAATCCTGTATTAGAGAGGAAAGTCCAGTCAACACGACAGACAGCAGAGGAATAAAAAATTCGCCCTTCTGTGTTATAAACCTTCTCTTGTTGTTAACCTTTTGGGATATATCCACCACTCGCCTTAGACTATTTTTATACCTTCTTAGATATCGAATTGTGCATTTTCTGAGATCACAGTTACCGTTTAGAACATTTAGTGCGCATTCGGCAATAGCCAACACTAACTCTTTGTCGGACTTCTCCAAAATGACTTTCCTCAGCTTCGGTCTGGCGCTTTTAAGCAAGTGCAGCATGTGATACTTCGATCTTATCCGTTTTCTCATGCTGGTATACTACGGTGGGGAGCTACGACGGAAAGAAATTGGTCCTAAATCGTAATCTATTGTCGGTCTCCTGGCACAGATGAAATATCATGTACTGAGGCTTTTTCGTGGCATCCAGATACGCCTCAAAAACGATTTCCAACTTTCGGGGTATATTTACCTGGCTAGATGCGCCACTTGATTCTTATCTCTAGCGTTTTAAAAATCACAATGTTTTTAGAGTTTAACAATATATCTCTAATGTACCTACTTTGATGAAATAAATTTTATGTGATTAAATTTACACCGATGTTTTTATGATGGCTCCCCTTCGTGAAGAAGTCGCACCCCTCTCTGGAATATGCAGAGATGTTCCATTTTCATGGATAAAATTTTAGCACCATTCATTATTAAATCTGGTACTCATGCCTGTTTTACTGCATAATCTAAGACGAACATGAGGCAGTAGTCTCTGGCATTATGCGCAATTGAAATTATCTTTTCACAAAAAAGGTCTATATTGTCGCGGATATTTGCTAAATCGTTAGATGCAACGATCTCTCCCAAAATGAATGCCTACGTTTTCCACATTGATTGCGCTCTTCGCTCATATCTTTGTTTTTCTCGCAAAGAAAATAAAATTTTTCTAGGCAGAGTAAATTGGGAACATGAAGATGCGCATTGTCTGCTATTCGCCTGCTTTGAGTACATTCGATGTCGTAGAACACGAATAAAACTTATTCTGAGGATGGTATTTTTACGCCAAGCGTTGGCATATAGCACTTATGATTTCATTGTAAATGCCGACTACAAATTAAACAATGCCGCTTCCATTCACAAATTATTTGAGTGCCAATTTTATTCTGCACATGATTATTCATGCATCTTTGACTACTAAAGTATCTATTGCATTTATTACAATATATATAATTTGCCTCAAAGACCCAAGGCGGAACTGAGTGGCATCCGGAGCATCGATAGTTGCATTTATGTGTCTTTGTTCCATCGTATCACATTCCCTTATTACATTCTTCGCATATATATTCTTTAGACATGGCACCCGTGATGTTTACAATCACATTGTAATGTTTTTCCTGTGCATCATCCAGGAGATTCACACGTTTTTGGGAGTTTGTGTTGCCATCATATGTTATACTTTCGCAATGTAAACCTTCATAAATTATAATTCTGTATTCAGAAAGATGGTCCTGAAATTTATGCAACTCTGCAATTCCACCTCCGTCAGTTAGATCAACATCTGCGGCCTATAGAAACTTAATAACCTTGGAATGTATTAACTTACGTAATTGGGATCTCTAACCAAATGCGCAATAGCTACCAAAAGAGCGTGGCCTAAGCATTTTTTTTTACTTTTAATTCTAACGACGGACCTTTTTATGTGCGACAGTGTAGATAAATATCTACCTTTTGTATTGATTCCGCCATGTCCTAAAGGCATTTCAATATGGCCTACGTTTACGGATAAGGTAACTATGGCATGGAAATTAGCGTTAGATTGGCACACGTTTTCTATCACAGCCATTAATACACCAAAAGATATCTCATTTCTTCTGTGGAAACTCAATCCTATTGGTTTATCCTGTAAACTCACAGAATTGCTTATCGACAAACACCATATCATAAATGTCTATCATAGTTTGCATGCTATTTCTAAAGTAATGGATAGGATTTTCATTTTCGGGAGTAGGATTAATCTGAATATCGTAATGCCTCCCGTGTGCGCTAAAACTTTTATACTCTCTACGCATCTCATTTACGACGTTAACATTTTCCATGCTAAAACAGATCAGAAGGATATAAGCGTAAAAAGCTAAATAAAACTTGTTAGTTACATTTTTAAGGCGTATTATATGTTAACTTCTGTTACTTACATTTATAAAGCAGTAGGTGTCTGTTTCACGGTAGCTGAGTAAGTGATGTACGACAGGATCATTTCTTTATATAGCAAATAAACGCGGTGAAAAATAGACACGCAATGTGATCTAGGATGATGTTGTAATATGCAAGGTGATCCATTGGTATATAAAGCGCGTATAAGATGCACTTAGCTACACATTCCAACTGACCTGCACAAACAGCCCTTGACTAACAAGGTGAGTTAATAAATACCTATTTTTTACTCTCTTTATTAATGTATAAAGCTACAACTATTAGGAATTTAGTGTTAATATACATATATCTTCTTTGCAGAAATGGATTTCCATACAATATTTAATCAGTTAAAAATACTAAAGTAATTCAAATAAGGGATCTATTAATGAATAGTCCATATCAGGTGGTCGGGGCTGCAAAAGAGACCACCCAGTATGGTCTCTGAATATCAATATGAAGTTTAATAGCGGTAATAATAAAAATCGCTGAAGATCCCGTGAAGTATTTGTTCCGAGGAAATTCACCACTCTCTTTAAAGAGATAGATATTGATGACATTAATAACGAACAACTTTTCTTAACGTTCCTATTTTTAGGGTTTCATTCTAATGATTGTTATGACATATTATTTCAGAAAAGGTAACTATAAGAAATGCCTCTATCTTTTCAGATGACTCTACACACCAAATTGCTTAATAATAACATATCCATAGGTTGCAGTGAAGAGTCTACTGGTTTAGACATTTTTTCACTTAAAGCGTATGAAATACAACCTCAAAAAACCGTAATGATACCCACTGGACTTTTTAGCAACACCCCCAAAATACACTTATCTTCGCATTGCTGAAAAGTCAAGCTTGTCTCTTTTGGATTTATCAATAAGAGGTGGGTGTATAGACAGAGATTTTACAGATGAAATATGTGTATTGGTGTTAAACATCTCAGATAAAAAGCAACATAATTTAAAAAATAAAAAAAACCCTGCTCAATTGATATGCGAGAAAATAAATATACTAAAAACAAAGTAAGTTAATAAATTAAGAATAACCAATAGAGGAAGCAACGCCTTTGATAGTACGGAAAAAGTTTAGTAACGCCTTTTTATTTTTTGCATTTTTATGGATGGATGCTTTCATCTTTCAATCCACAAGGGATTAACCAAGAGGTATAATTTGCTACAAAAAGAAACTGGTTTCAAAATTTTTGTGTGGAGTTTATACCTGTGCGTTTTCCAGAATACTGGTCTAACTATTTTGCCTTATGCACTGGCTATCAAAAGAAAATATTTGCTCTGTTCTGGGAGGCACATTTACTTGCTATCTGGCTGGAATTGTTGACATTGAACCTAAATGTGTTTTCTTATATGTTGCTATAAACAAAAATCAGAATGAAGAAGAGATGTTAAGATTCATGTTTTGTCCAATTGCTTATTACGTTACAAGTAATGTTAATTTTATATTTATCCATTCAAAAATTGTAGTCTTATTTTATTTACCTATAAAATCTTTATTTTGAAAAGTGGAATGTGAAAAACATGAGTTTGTGATTAAGTTAATCTATAATTCATACCAAAAACATGTAACCTTGCATAACAATTGGGTTGATTTTATGTATTTTCTCTGTAGAAGTTTTAGGTTTGACTTTCAAAAAAAATGTAATGTTTGGTTCATTTCACAACAATCTGTTTTATACGGAATACCTTTGTGATCCTATAGCAAAGTTAAATGGTTGGGGGTCAAACCCAAAAATATAAAAACCTGTTGCACTGTAATAACACAAATACCTGCCATTGCAAAATCTATGTTAAGAACCCTCTTCATTAAAAGGTTTAGCATCAAACATTTTATTTGAAAACGCGAATTAAATTTTTTACATACAGACACGCATAATGATTTTATGTATATAATTTTGAATGCACACGAATTCAATCTTTCAATTGAACAAATAATTCCTATAGATTTTCCTATTGAACTTATAGCCGTTTACTACCCTATTGATAATAACGAACGATGCACATTTGTGTCACAGAGAGGAACACCATAGACCTTTTAAACATAGAAAAGTCATTAAATATGAAGATTCATTTATTGATGAAATAGTTTACTCAAAAGATAATTGGTTTTGTTGTGTATGCTCTAAACCATTATTTGTAGTTATTAATATGTAAATCTATAACTAAAATGATGTGACTTTTGCATTATCATAACAATAACCCAAAAGTGTAAGTTTTGCTTATCTTAACATTATGTACGAATCTTATAAAAGTGCGTAAGTTTTTCTATATGTACAGATCTTACCAAAGTATAAAAAGAAATGACTAAAATGTTGTAAAGAGCTGCATCTGATAAAATAAAGAATATCTGAGTTAAACTCTTAGTGTCTCTTTATTTATTAAATATTCCCTTCCTATCCGATAAAATAATTGGGGAAAACAGTTCAATCATACGCCTTTTTTATCCTTATCTGAGATTTAGGTTAGAAACACACTTTCCTTCGACTGTGATACAAACCTACCTACTTTGTATTCATGCAAGGTAATAACACCAACTGCAATTTTGTTGCAACATGTCAAGGCGAATAAGGAAGTTAAATGCAAGTAATGGTACACAACTAGATAACCTTGATTTCTTGATTTATTTCTTCTTGTAAGACTTCCTCACAGCTAAACGACATCGAAAGGTCTTCCCAATACCAACGCAACCTTTTTGGTATGTTAACAAAAATCCAATAATAGCATTGAAATGGTATCAATTAATCAACAATAATTTTGAAAAAGTCATACTAATATTAACAAAAATAAATAATACACACGAATCCTGTTTTTATTTTTTTGCCACTTCTTTAATAAAATCTAAATAAAATACCACTATTTACATCTAGTAAGGTGTGGTAGCGGCCGCGGTCGCAGTCGACCTTGGCATATTGCCCGCGGCGTTCCAAACGAACAGCTTTTGGTTCTGAAGTAGTATACCTCACGTCATCGGCCGGGGTCAATGGACTGCCTATACGACAAGGTATACTACTAACACAGAATTACTATTCTGTGCCTACATCTGTCCATCATTTAATATGCATAAAGTAGGGTTAAGAAGGAAGTTGCAAAAGTTACAAAAGCTCCTTAAAACGCAATTGGATTTAATCCTTACCATGTTACATGTCATAAGAAAGACCATAAAAATATGGAAAAGTGTCACCTTTCTCACTTCCACAGAGTTGATATAGCAATTTTAAAACTATGTTACCATGCAATTTTTTAAAACTTTTTAATACTTTACCTGGCCAAATGTTTAAAATAAGTATCAATCATTTAATAACATCTTTGACCCACATGTAGGCTACCTTTGTGTCTAATTTGATTAAAAAAAAGACCTTGAGATGTTGAGGTTAAATCAACTTGTTGATTTGACATGTAAAGAGTAGTTGATGAAGTTTGTTTTTGAGAATATATTGAAATACTTACTCTTTTCATTTCCTCATACTTGAGAAACAAAATATTTGCTTCATTACGTCGTTTCCAAAAGCCAAGAGTGTGACTCCATACTGGACCAATAGGTACTGCAACAACATATTTATTTACTTAGGAATGAAGGATTGAAAGATCTATTCAGAGCAAATGCTCAAAAGACTTAGTGAAGGTGTGCTGAAGTACTGGAAAGGTAGAACTGTTTTCTTGTCATAGACACAGCTTGTGTGGAAGAACAATTAATTACCATGTATTGATGTACTGTTTATGAGAGGATTGTAACATTTAGTTTAAAATTCTTACAAGTTTCCAAATTAGATGCATCATTTTAGGATAATAGGCAAAATAGAGTTTCAACTAAGAGCATTCCTATTTAATTAAAAAATTATGAAGTCACAAAAGCTATTAAATAGCAAAAAATGTCAGAAACTCTTTTATTATAACAATAGAATTACTCCTCTCAACACAGCCATAGCTGAGAACCATACTGTTCCAAGCTTAACTTAATAAGTTTGCAGAAGGTTTATTTTAAGTGCATGGCTTTTGAAATTGTAAAATGCAATGGTTTAGAACACCTCTGTCCTAGGCCCAACCTTTTACAAAAATAGATTTATGCTTCATTATGTTGCACCTTTAGGTCTATATACACAGTGGACCATTTACGTTGAGACTACAATATCTCCAAAATGGCCCAGCCATTCATTGCACTCTTCGTACACAGCCATTTAGAATTTTCATTGTTATTTAAGTTGGTGTAAGAACAATTGTAATACAATGTTGTTTAGTTTTTTTATGAGGAGTAGGAAGCAACATTAAAAAGGTAGGTTCCCATTTAAAAGAATAAATTGACCCTACAATGACATCATAATGTCCTCCAAATAAAACATGACTAATGGTATTTAGTTTCCCCCATAATATCAAGCAACTTTTATTCAAGATATTTCTTTCTACAATGTTTAGTTTTGGAGATATTGTACAGTCTCAATTTAAATGGTCCACTCTGTATATGAATCTAACAAAACTATAAATACCCTTGCAGATATAGTAGCAGAATGGTATAATTATAAATGATATATTGTGGAGTATGCGTGTGTATTGTCGTGTTGGATACATTATTGCTGTATATAATATTGTCGAACTAATTGTTGTGTTTATATGTTAAGTCTTCGTCTGTCAGGGCAACTCTATCTCTAGTTGGGGGATGAAGGCAATTGAGGAAATAGCTGTGTATGTGTGTGATAGTGTGGGTCTAGTTGTAGCCAAAGTGGATCAGTCTAATGTAGGTCTTCGGAGGGAACAGGTGTATGTGTGATGATGTGTGTATGTGGGGCATCTCCCCCAGTGTTCTTCTGTAATGCTTTATGTATAATGTAGTGCACCTTGTTAAGTATAATAAATCAGAGGTAAATGTGAATTTATATATTTTTAATGTCCTAAAGGTCCCACATCTGCTTAGTTTGTGCAGCAAGTTCTTGGTACCTTTCTGGTTGCCTCTGTAGCTACGTTCCCCAATGTTTATGCCGGGGTAACTAAATTTAACATTTTAACTGCAAACCTTTTGGTCTCACCCCGGTGTATAACAATATTTATAGGTAAACTTAAAATAGCTCTTCCATAAAATTAGTAAAATGGACTTAGAACAGTAAGATACTCAGTCACAATATTTTGCTAGCACATCTGTAAGGATATTAAAATGTTGTTATAATTATTTGTGCAAATATGACATGGAATGCCTTTCATACCAAATCTCTTATTTGTAATATGTTGGACTTATAATAGTCTGGTTCAGGCAGACCAAAACCTGTTTAAATAAATGTTCATCAAAAGCACTTTACTCATACTATTAACTAGTATTAATGTGTACTATTGAGATCCTTTGTATCAACAGTATAAAAGTATTAAAAGGTGCCTTATATTATGTGATATGTTTAGTCATACTTTTCAGAAGCCAAATTATGTAATTAACTTTACTTTCTTTGAAACAGAAAAATCAGCATAAATGTTTGCAACTTGTAGATAATTTATTTATATTAATTTTAAAAGTATATGTACCACAGTTTAATAATTCATTATGGAATAAGGCAGTCAGATTTTTAAAAACAACTGAGCTACTATGATAAGGAGCTTGTATTTTCAATTGCTTTAGACATTACAAAATTTGTTTTGTAAATAAAATGCGGTGCTATATTGTAAAGTCAGGTACATGCCATTGTACTTCATATTTACTTCTTCTTTAACAGATTACCTTCCTCTTTGTAGGACTTACACCCCCAAGGACTTACAAGCCCATGCATTGAGTCAGAAGCCTATCGAGGAGCAAGCAAACTATGGATCATAGCATATCCAGGATGTGTGGTCACCAATGCCTGGTATGGTGTTGAAGAAGAAGGAAATGAAATGTAGTAATGGAGGGGATGATAGGAAAATTTGCGGATCAAATTATCCAAACCAGCATTTACCTAGCGAATGAAGAAAACTGTAAAGAAGTGTTTGTCAGATTGGTTGGCACTGGGAGTTTGAACCCGGGACCTCTTAAATGCAGGCCACAGATGTTAATGAATGAATGAATTTTATTTGTACATCTTTTTATACACAACCCTTTTTTTACAACATTTCACTGGTAAACTAACTTCCTAACCACAGATGTTACTGTCTGAGCTATCCTTTTCAGTCTCTTTATTTACTTTCAATGAAAACATTCTCCAACGAAACTTTAACAACACAGTTGTAACTTTCCTTTAAAGTGACCTGCCCTTGAAGTTTATCATCTGTCACTGGGAGTTTTGATATGGAACCCCTTTTACAAGAGTCTAGATTGCAATTTAAATCCTACCTCAAATAATAGAGAGTTTTAGTAATATAAAGTCTTATTATATAAAAATAACCTACCTCTTCCTTTGAGGAACAGATCACAGAAGTCCTCAAATGAGCCCTTCATGTTATGTATCAGCATACAGTAGTAATAATATGAAACACAAACATCCTTTGGGTTTCTTGCTACATAAACAATCTGTTACAGGGAATACAGAAAAGCATATTAATGTAACATAATCTGTAGAAAGGAAAAACCAAAATGAAAACTGAACCCGGAAGAGGAAGTTTAACAGAAAGATTATGAATTAAATACAAATTTAATCTCTTCCATTAAAGAGACAGAAAGATGTCCCCCGCAAAGTGGGTGTGAGTGATGTGTATAGATATCCAATGTACATATCACATCCATATAATCCTTAATTCTATAATATTTATTTTACAAAATACCCAATTTAAATTAATTTTGTAAGAGTCTTAGCCTATCTTTAAAAGTTGCATTTTGAAAAAAAAAAAAAACACTATTTGGTCCTTCAGATAAAATGAAAAAATGAGGTTAGCTATTATGGAAAGAACTTTTACTTTTAATAATTGCATAATGTAGTCAAGTAGTTATAGTAAACATGCTACTACTACTGCACAGGAAGCACAGAAGTTGTTATTCATCACCGGCTAAGTGTTTGTTGCGCATTTGTTGGCATTGCTGAGAATTTAGGGCTGTTGTCACTTTTAAGCATCCTTGACTTTCATTCTCAGTTTTTGAACATTTAGGTTGAAGAAACTTTTTGAAAGCACCTTTTTGTGAGTTCAAAACCTGTTCACAATTTAACTTTTTTCTTGGCTTTTTTAGTACATGTTTTTCAAAATTTGTCCGTTTCAAGTGACATTTCACTCTCAGTACTTTAAACTTTACAGTATAACAATGAAATACTCTTCATTCTAAACATACATAGAACATGCACACAACACATGAATTGCTGTGAAACTAAATGTCATATGTTTAACAGTAGTGACTGTTCATCTGGTGGTCTTAGATGAAAAAGAAAATGAAGTATTTGATTGTGATCTACCGGTTAACCAACAAGTAGGACTAGTAGAAGTGACAATTAAATAGTCACAGATTCAGATCCAGGTACTTGGTCCAATACATTAACATCCCCCAACATTGATGAAGTTGTGCATAAAGGCACTGCTAAAGTTATAAATTGATTATCCTTTAAATGAGAACAGAAGACAATTTTTGTCCCATTTTTACATAAGAACTTTACCCAATGGAGGGAAAAGATATTGGGAATGGCTCATGTATTAAAAACCTACCAACAATGTTTTTACTGTAAACTCTTTGGAATTTCTTCAAAATTTAAGTGTGCATATAAAATTTTTGATTTTTTAAATCTAAAAATAGATAATATGTAATGATGAGTAGTTTAATAACGCGTATTCTAAACAATAATTGTGAATCTTGTCTCACTTTAATTTTAATAAAATTCAAAGAAATTCCAATGATACGTGATTTGGTTTTATTATTAACATTTATTAATTAGCCTAAATATTAAGATTTCATTAATTCTTTGCATACCACATCAGTAGACTATAGGACTGCTAGTAGTGTTTTGATATATCCATAATTGTAGGAGCCCCATGGTCAAGGTTTGCACATGATCCCACAATTGCTAAGGTTGGCCCTGATATTCAGCTTGCAAAAAAATAAGTTTATATAATTTTATACTTTTCAAAGTAGAATTAAGAGTTTTGTACTTCCATCCTGAGAGTTCCTATCTCATTAATTTTCAGCTGAAGCTAAAAGATACTTCTCTAAATTCTGATAAACAAGTGGAAAATGAATGTAAAATGTGTGTGTAGTGTCTTGAATAAATTCTACATTAAGTTGCCTCTGTAATTGAGATGCTGCTGGCCTGAGCATAAGTCGTGTTTGCTACTGCATAAAGCAGATGTGATAACCAGAGTGTGTGAGTCTTTCTTTTCTTTTTTGTTTTTCAATACATGTTTTTTAACAGGCTCTCTCAATCTTAAAAGTATCCAACAGTGGGTTATGAATAAATTATATGAAAGATGATGGGCTTGTTACTCTGATAAATATTAATTTTTCAAAAGTAATGATAATATGTATACTACATACTAATTTTGTACAGCAAATCAGATCCATAATACATTGTAGTACTAAATACTGTGTACCGTAAAATGAAATTAAACCATAACATTACAATTAGTAACTCAATGTATTTGTAAATAGATTTTATTTAATTCAGATCTGAAACTGCAACCCCATCCTAAGATGTGCACTGATAGACCATTTTCCACAATTCAATACTTATATTGGAGTTTTGTGTGTGTTAAAAGAAGGTATTATTGTAATAACAATGAGCTAAAGCTTATTAAATAGCCAACTTACCTCTTGTTTTTCGTAACAACAAATCAGAATATTTCATAGATATAAAAATGGTTATTTAATGTTAAAACATGCAAATACTTTGAAAACAAAAGATGGATGCTTACTTTTGGTTTAACATCTTCTATCTCTCTGGGGAGTAGTTCCCATGGCAAATGACTTCTTACATAACGTGGTCGTTGTAAACTATTCACTAGATCCACTGAGCTCCCCATTTGATTCTTCCAATCTCCTTGTTCATGTGCCAAAAGTGCTGAAAGTCTGGACATTAAGTGGATATTTTAGATCTTGGAAATCAATTTACAAGAGAGAAATTTAAAGCTTTTTTCTATAGTGAAAATTAATTACTCCAATTATTTAAAGTTTTCCTGTATAATTATACTACATGACCGTTCAGGGACATTGTTAATTTAGGATTTCATTTCATTTTAATTTTGTCCTTTATAATACACAAAGGATGTGTTTATAATATTTGTAAACTACAGTACATAAATAAGCAAAAGTAGACTGTCTACTTGACACACATAAATAGCTTACAATAAACTTAGATATACAGGATATTTAGAAACTAAACACAAAGTATATGCACTGTAGGAGTTACACGATATTGAAACACATCCCACACAGTGCTTAATGACCAGGGTTAGGATTTTTAGGTGCACACCTTTTTTCTTAGGGCAAGTTAAAGCTGTGCGGAAAGATATCACAGTGTGAAATTTTGTTTCTAGTGCAAAAAGAGGCATTTTTTCTCACACATTTTTCCCTTTTTTTGGGACCTTTACCCCTTTTTGGCACCTTTATCCCATTTTCCCCCAACCATGTCCGTAATCCCCTTTTCCCCCCCTTTTTTCTTTTAAGTGTCATTCCAATTTATTCTTTAGCTTTCAATTAACGTCTTCTCAGCTTGCTGTGTACGTGCGAATTGTAAGCCTACCTCTTTCAGTAAACGCTGCACGGGAATTGAAAGCACATCCGCAATAATGGAAAATAATTATGTGTTTGACAAAAACCTCTTTCTCACGCTTTACCGCTATAAAGTATCCCGCAATAATGCAATTGTCAATGAGTGATTCTATCCCACCAGAATCAGTAGCCTGCTGTTCTTGAATGTGAGTTTGTTACTGTGAGAGACGTCATCTGTTTGCGTGGAGGCGAAGGCTGGGCACGCAGAGACGGCAGTAACCTCATCCGCGCAGTTCTGAGAATTATTAAGACTGGGTTCTGCTCGAAACTACTAGAAATCGCTGAGACTGAAGTTCCAGCATGAATGAGAACATTCTGGTAATTGTCATGTTGTTATAAGAGAATGTGGACAGAAAATGGGCGCAAGAGTGAGTTGTATGACAGTCGCATTGTGTTAGCAAGTGAACTAGTGTTAGCTCTATGTTACATTACCAAACGAGTGTACTAGTACTAAATTTTATCATGCCAAAGTGTTTAGTGCTCGATTTATTGTTCTGGCTGAGGAATTCAAACAAGATTTCATAGACGCTGATGTAACTGTTATGTGATGTACTATTTATAATTCAGAAATTTATTAGATGAAAACCACCAGCGGGATCGCATCAAACAACACATTTCCAGCTCTAAGCATCAAATGAACAAGACTCTTCAAGCAAACAAATCAGGGCAACCTCTATTACGAAATGTGTTTCAACAGAGTTCTTCAAAAAGCCAAAATTTGAAGGAATTAAACATTGATTTGTGTGCAGCTCATACACAAACAGGAATTCCACTCAATAAGTTGAACCATCCATAGAACCATTGACTCAATAGAACGATATGTTTTGAACATTTTAGTTTTTCCCTTAGTGGGGGAGAAAGTTAAACCCATGTTGTTAAAAATGTATGAGCTGCAGAAAGCCAATGCCAGTGCAGTAGTGCAATCCATTATAGACTTCTGCCAAAAACTCTGGCCTACTGATATCGAGTTTGAAAAACTTCTTGTGGTTACAGACCAGGCTCCATACATGGTTTCAGATGTTAACCAATTGAAACCTTTATTTCCTAACTTGAAGCATGTGACATGCTTGGCTCATGCCCTTCACAGGTTTGTGAATCCATAAGGAACAAATATGACATCGCAAATCAATTTATCTCTGCCCTGCAGAATATTCTACTGAAAGCTCCAAGCTGTGTTGTTTACTATAGGAAAATCACTGGCCTGCCCCTTCCAAATTTCCCAGTCATTACTCACTGGGGATCTTGGATTGAGTGTGCTGCTATGTTGTGTGAGAATTTTGACAAAATTAAAGAGTTTGTGCTTTCTTTGGATCCATCCGATGCAGGTGCAATTTCCAAGGCACACCAACTTCTGTTACCAGAGAAAATACATAATTTGCAGACAGAACTATATTGTGTCCATAGTTACAAGTACCTGTCTGAAGCTATTAAATGATTGGAAGAACAAGGTCTGGAAAAGGAAAAACAATGGGATATTTTTACTTCCATGAGGGAGCAGTTAGATGGCTTTGCCAAAGACAAACTTGAATCTAGTCTTCAGAAGAATCCAGACATTGAGGAATTCGACACATCTGTAGAGTTGCCATTCCGAGTGAATACAAGGTTTGCCCCACTGGTTTCTGTGGATGTTGAAAGAAGCTTTGGTATTTACAAAGACATTCTATCTCCTAATAGAAACAGACCTACTTTTAAAAATGTGGAGATGCTTAATGTCTCGAAGTATAACAGCTTCATGTTTTTTCCTTCTTTTGATGAGTGATAATTTGATGTACTTGTTTGTAGTTCAATAAATTAGAATAGAGGAAAGAGAAATCGTTGAATTAGTTAAGGGAATGCACAACTGAAATTAACCCAAAATATCAAAAACTCTAAAAAAACAAAAAAATTATGTTTCCAAAAAAATTCTCCATCGCTTGTAGTTTTAGAATCCACTTTTATTTTTGACCTAGCGAACACTTCAGGATTGTTATGAGACTTTTTAAATAGCCTTGGGCATTTGGTAGCTAGCTATTTATGTTTTTAAAGCTTGATTTTATGGCGTTTCTTATTTTCAGCATTTCTGCATATTCAAAATGTTCCACACGATGTAGTTTACATCCATTCATATTGATTTTTTTATGCTTATTTAAAAAACCCAAATAAATAAAACTGTCATATAATTTTTCTGTGTAATGAATAGCTTTGCACTACTAATTTTTAAAGATAACAGTGCGTACAAAAAAAATGCAAATACAAAACTGCAAAACTCTTTTTTCTCTTAAACTAAGAATGGTAGAAAAAAAATATATGACAGATTTGTAGTTCCTTGACATAGAAGCAACATAAGATTTTTTTTTTTGAAAAATGCATCATGCCTTTCATTTTGTATGTACCCATAATTTTATATTTTGAAAATTAATAACTTGAAAACTAATTAAGATTTTGGATTGAAATTCACAAACAAATTATATCTAAAAAAATCTGATGTGTTACACTCACATGACTTTCTCTACTCTTGTACAAACTATTTTTACAAACGCTTATTCTCCATATGCTTCATGTTAATGGAGATATCCAGATGTCAATCTTATTGATAATTTTCTTGTAGATGCAAGGGGAATATGGTAGGTTTTAAGCGATAGTCAAATATTTTAACGCTGGTTGCTATGTGGCGCATTCCATTCTCTTTGCATGTCCAGGACATAAAACAAATGAATAACGAATTTGAGAAAAAGTATAAGTATTGGAAAATTTAAGGGAATAACAAGCAATATCTCGCAAACGGTTCACTCAACAAAAGAAATGTATATGACATAAACTGTGTATTTTAACGCGATCTACATTTTTCGTGTAGTAAAATTTTGTCTATCTCTTATGGTTTACCAGTTATGAAAAAGTCGTTCATAATGAAGAATACTTTTGGAGACATTCCCAGAAAATTCGAGATATACATTTTATTTGTCATCACAATATCTTAAACATATGATATTTTAATCAAAATCGTTAGAGCCGTTTTTGAGAAAATTAAAATTTTCGAAAAATGTTCCATGTAAAGGGTAGTCTGGGGTGGGGGGATTTTCTTGAAAACCTTCCTGTCGCATCTCTGGAAGATACTGAACCTAAATACCAAGTTTGGTGTTTATCCGACTCTTCGTTTTTGAGTTATGCTGTTCACAGACACACAGACAGACACACACACGGACATGTTTCCAAAAATGCTTTTTTTGGATTCAGTGAGTCTCAAAACATGTATTTCCGGTGAAATCTCGGTATCGAAATTTTGGGTGGAATACAATACTTCCCCACTTACTATACGTAGTAGAGAAAGTAAAAAGGCTGATATGTGGTTAAAATTTCAGCCTATTTGAATGGATAGTTTAGAAAATAGCAATTTCAGTTGTGCATCCCCTTAAATAAACCAGCACCTTATTGTCCCTTTTTTCACCTTATTTGAGCACCTTTTCCCTTCCTTTTTACTTTCTCTACTACGTATAGTAAGTAGGGGAAGTATTGCATTCCACCCAAAAATTCGATACCGAGATTTCGCCGGAAATACATGTTTTGAGACCTCCTGAATCCAAAAAAAGCATTTTTGGAAACATGTCCGTGTGTGTGTGTGTGTGTGTGTCTGTGTGTGTGTGTGTGTCTGTGAACAGCATAACTCAAAAACGATAAGCACCAAACTTGGTATTTAGGTTCAGTATCTTCCAGAGATGCGACACGAAGGTTTTCAAGAAAATCCCCCTACCCCAGACTACCCTTTACATGGAAGATTTTTCGAAAATTTTAATTTTCTCAAAAATGGCTCTAACGATTTTGATGAAAATATCATATGTTTAAGATAATGTCATGAGAAATGAAATGTATATCTCGAATTTTCTGGGAATGTCTCCAAAAGTATTCTTCATTGTGAACGACTTTTGCATAACTGGTAAACCATAAGAGATAGACAAAATTTTACTACACAAAAAATGTAGATCGCGATAAAATACACAACTTATGTCATATACATTTCCTTTGTTGAGTGAACCGTTTTCGAGATATTGCTTGTTATTTCCTTAAATTTTCCAATACTTATACTTTTTCTCAAATGCGTTATTCATTTTTTTATGTCCTGGACATGCAAAGAGAATGGAATGCGCCACATAGCAACCAGCGTTAAAATATTTGACCATCGCTTAAAAGCTACCATATTCCCCTTGCATCTACAAGAAAATTACCAATAAGATTGACATCTCGATATCTCGATTAACATGAAGCATATGGAGAATAGGCGTTTGTAAAAATAGATTGTACAAGAGTAGAGAAAGTCGTGTGAGTGTAACACATCAGATTTTTACTTTCTCTATTACGTATAGTAAGTAGGGGAAGTATTGTATTCCACCCAAAAATTCGATACCGAGATTTCACCGGAAATACATGTTTTGAGACTCACTGAATCCGAAAAAAGCATTTTTGGATACATGTCCGTATGTGTGTCTGTCTGTGTGTCTGTCTGTGTGCCCGTGTGTCTGTGTGTCTGTGAACAGCATAACTCAGAAACGAACAGTCGGATAAACACCAAACTTGGTATTTACGTTCAGTATCTTCCAGAGATGCGACACAAAGGTTTTCAAGAAAATCCCCTCACCCCAGACTACCCTTTACATGGAATATTTTTCGAAAATTTTAATTTTCTCAAAAATGGCTAACGAGTTTGATTAAAATATCATATGTTTAAGATATTGTCATGAGAAATGAAATGTATATCTCGAATTTTCTGGGAATGTCTCCAAAAGCATTCTTCATTGTGAACGACTTTTGCATAACTGGTAAACCATAAGAGATAGAGAAAATTTTACTACACAAAAAATGTAGATCGCGTTAAAATACACAATTTATGTCATACACATTTCTTTTGTTGAGTGAACCGTTTTCGAGATATTGCTTGTTATTCCATTAAATTTTCCAATACTTATACTTTTTCTCAAATTCGTTATTCGTTTTTTACTTTCTCTACTACGTATAGTAAGTAGGGGAAGTATTGCATTCCACCCAAAAATTCGATACCGAGATTTCACCGGAAATACATGTTTTGAGACCTCCTGAATCCAAAAAAAGCATTTTTGGAAACATGTCCGTGTGTGTGTCTGTCTGTGTGTCTGTGTGTCTGTCTGTGTGTCTGTGAACAGCATAACTCAAAAACGAACAGTCGGATAAGCACCAAACTTGGTATTTAGGTTCAGTATCTTCCAGAGATGCGACACGAAGGTTTTCAAGAAAATCCCCCCACTCCAGACTACCCTTTACATGGAAGATTTTTCGAAAAGTTTGATTTTCTCAAAAATGGCTCTAACGATTTTGATGAAAATATCCTATGTTTAAGATAATGTCATGAGAAATGAAATGTATATCTCGAATTTTCTGGGAATGTCTCCAAACGTATTCTTCATTGTGAACGACTTTTGCATAACTGGTAAACCATAAGAGATAGACAAAGTTTTACTACACAGAAAATGTAGATCGCGTTAAAATACACAATTTAAGTCATATACATTTTTGTTGTTGAGTGAACCATTTTCGAGATGTTGCTTGTTATTTCCTTAAATTTTCCAATACTTATACTTTTTCTCAAATTTGTTATTCAAGTTTTTATGTCCTGGATATGCAAACAGAATAGAATGCGCCACATAGCAACCAGCGTTAAAATATTTGACTAGCGCTTAAAACCTACCATATTCCCCTTGCATCCACATGAACATTACCAATAAGATTGACATCTTGATATCTCGATTAACATGAAGCATATGGAGAATAAACGTTTGTAAAAATAGTTCGTACAAGAGTAGAGAAAGTCGTGTGAGTGTAGCACATCAGATTTTTTCATATGAAATTTGCACCTAAAAATCCTAACCCTGTTAATGACATACATGCAGATGCATATTATATATACAAAATGCTATAACTTTTTCTTTTCCTGTGAATACCTGTAGTGATTATTGAATGTTCCCCTGAGGTTAAAAATCTTTTTTTTTTCTTCTTATAGTTGTATTATAGAGGGGTGTATTGTAATTTTATTTTAAAATTTATTGTTGACAATTATTGTATAGCTGATTTATTTTGAAATAAGCATTTGCTTTCTTATTGCTAGCTTTCTTTTAGGTACAAGGGGAATATGGTAGGCCTTAAGTGATAGTCAAATCTTGTGGAGCATTTTATTCTCTTTGCTTGTCCAGGACATAAAAAAACGAATAACGAATTCCTATTTGAGAAAAGGTATAAGTATTGGAAAATTCAAACAAATAAGTGTGCGTGTGTGTGTGTGTGTGTGTGTGTCTGTCTGTGAACAGCACAACTCAAAAACAAAAGGTCAGATAAATACCAAATTTGGTATTTAGGTTCAGTATCGTTCAAAGATGCAACATGAAGATTTTCAAGAAAATAGCCCACCCCAGACTATCCCTTACATGGAACATTTTTCCAAAATTTTGATTTTCTCAAAAATGGCTCTAATGATTTTGATTAAAGTACCATATGTTTAAGATATTTTCATGACAAATAAAATGCATATCTTGAATTTTCTGGGAATGTTCCCCAAAAGTCATTCTTCTGAATGGCTTTTGCATAACTGGTAAACCGTAAGAGATAGACAAAGTTTTTTCTGTACAAAAAAATGTAGAGCTCGTTAAAACACACAATTTATGTCATATTCATTTTTTTGTGGAGTTAACCATTTCAGAGATATTCCTTGTTACTTGTTTTAATTTTCCAATACTTTGCTTTTTCTCAAATGGGAATTCGTTATTCGTTTTTTTATGTCCTGGACATACAAAGAGAATGGAATGCTCCACATAGCAACCAGCTCTTAAAAGATTTGACTATCGCTTAAAGCCTACCATATTCCCCTTGCGCCTGCGAAAATTAGCAGTAAGATAAGTTTCTGAAACTGTTTATCTCATTGACTTGAAGTAGATGGAGAATAAGCTCTTGGAAAAATAGTTTGTACAAGAGTAGAGAAAGTCATGTGAGTGTAACACATCAGATTTTTTTTAAATGTTAAGAAGTTGCTGCTCATTTCAATTTTTCTGTCTTCGTGTATTTTAAGATAATGTGTAATGAGATTCTGATACCGATAACTCTTAGTGAAGTGTAAATATTTTATTTATTTTATATTTCTATGTTGCTTATCACATCACTTTTATTTTATCTTATGCATTTATTTATTCACATTTGGATTATTATTTCATTTGGTATAGCTCAGTTAATACATAAGAGATGATAAACGTTCTGAATAAGGTAATGCTGAATGTTTCTGGCACAATTACAGAAAAAACGGGTGGGGATGTAAGAGTAGAGAATGAGAGTGAAGACCTAACCTGAAGACCTGTCTATGCCAGGTGATCAAACATGAGAGTAGGATATATAGGAGAGAGCTGGGCCACTTTTTTGCGTTTATATGGGAAAGGATAGGGAAAACGAGGCTGGATGGGGTGGTTCAAGGAGGAAAATGCGTTTATATGGGAGAGATAGGGAATACGACGACCGATACTATGCTAAAGAGGGTTGAAGGAGGGAAATACGTTTATATGGAAGAAATAGTAGAGAGGTGTTAGGGTAGGAGGGTTTAAGTATGCGTTTATAAGGAGAGACGAGAAAACGGAGAGAGATCCTATGTTAGGATACACAGATGTTAAAGTTAGGTTAGATAGGAAACCAAAGAGATACTCAGCTAGACAGGGGACAGGAGAGGAATGCGCTTTATGAGAGGTAGAGGATACGGGGAGTGGTGTTAGGCTAGACAGAGGTTGAGAGTAGAGTATGCGTTTATATGTTTGAGAAGTATAGGAACAGGAAGAGGGTGCTAGGCTAGACAGAGGTTGAGGAGTAGAGTATAGGTTATATGAGAGGTATAGGAAAACGAGGTGAGGTGTTAGGCTAGACAGAGGCTGAGTAATGTATGGTTTATATGAGCGGTATAGGAAAACGATGAGAGGTGTTAGACTAGACAGGGCTTGAAACGTAGTGCATGGTTTATATGAGAGATATAGGAAAACGAGGAAAGGTGTTAGGCTAGACAGAAGTCGAGGAGTAGAGTATGGTTTATATCAGAAGTATAGGAAAACGAGGAGAGGTATTAGGTTAGGAGAATTGAGTTTGTGTTTATAAGGAGGGACGAGAAAACGGAGAGAGATCCTATGCTAGGATAGACAGGTGTTAAAGTTAGGTTAGATAGGAAACCAAGGAGTGATACTCAGCTAGAGGGGGGGTAGGAGGGAATGAGCTTTTCAGAGGTAGGGGATACGGGGAGTGGTGTTAGGCTAGACAGGGCTTGAAACGTAGGGCATGGTTTATATGTATGAGAAGTATAGGAACAGGAAGAGAGGTGCTAGGCTAGACAGAGGTTGAGGAGTAGAGTATAGTTTATATGAGAGGTATAGGAAAACGAGGAGAGGAGTTAGACTAAACAGAGGTCGAGGAGCAGAGTATGGTTTATGTGAGAGTCATAGGTAAACGAGAGAGGCGTTAGGCTAGACAGAGCTAGAGGAGTAGAGAATGGTTTATATGAGAGGTATAGGAACAGGAGGAGAGGTGTTAGGCTAGACAGGTAGTGTAGCAGTAGGAATATGGACTTACATACAGGAGAGATAGGGAATAGGAGGTGCTAGACTTGAAAGCGACTTTAGACGTGAACTTAGTGGAAAACTGTTTCATGTCAATGTTCTAGACATGCCCATCACGTAACCTATTCAGGGAAAAGGTGACTCGTTCAGGGGAAAAAGGTGACTGCTCAGGGAAAAAGGAGGCCCACAAAGGGAAAAAGTTGACTAGCAAAGGGAAAAACTTGACCAGTAAAGGGAAAAATGTCACCAGCAAAGGGGAAAATGTGACCAGCAAAGGGAAAAAGGTGAGCCATAAAGGGAAAAAGATGACCTGCAACGGGAAAAGCTAACCCACTAACACTAACAGCTAAGTAATTCAGGTAGTATTGCAAGAGGCTGTCTGGATCATAGCAGTGTATGATTTCACAGGTAATTCAGCTAGTATCGTATGTATTTAGGCTAATTCGTCTAATAACACAGGATAGATTCCAGATGCTAACTGCATCATGGCTCTGCATGATTTCACAGATAATTCAGCTAGTATCGTAGGTATTTAGGCTAATTCAGCTAGTATCACAAGAGGATAGATTCTAGGGTTGGGTATAGCATAGTTTCATATTTCACAGGTAATTCAGGTAGTATCACGGGTGCTCGTGCTAATTTAGAGCAGGAATTAGTATCAGAGCTAGTTAAGGTAATTTCACATGATTCGGGTAGTATCACAGGTATTTAAATCATTTTCACAGCCAATTCAGCTAGTATCTAGAGCATTTAAGCTAATTCAGCTAGTATCACAGGAGGCTAGATTCCAAAGGCTAACTGCATCATAGCTATGCATGATTTCACAGCTAATTCAAATAGTATCGTAGGTATTTAGGCTAATTCAGCTAGTATCACAGGAGGTTAGATTCCAGGGTTGGGTATAACATAGTTTCATATTTCACAGGTAATTCAGAGGGTATCGTAGGTATTTAGGATAATTCAAGTAACATAGGTGTTTAGAATAATTAAGCAAGCATTACAGGAGGGTAGGTTCCAGGGGTTGGTTATAGCCTAGTTTCGTATTTTACAGATAGTTCAGGTAATATCATAAGTATTTGGATAATCAGCATAGTTTCACAGATGCTCGTAATAATTTCGATCAGAGATTTGTATCACGGCTATTTAAGGTAAATGCAGCTGATTCAGGTTGTATCAATGGTATTTGAGTCATTTTAACAGGTAATTCAGATAGTGTCTAGGTATTTGGGCTATTCAAGCATCATAGGTGTTTAGAGTAACTCAGCTAGTATCACAGGAGGCTAGATTCAATGATCAGGGTTTCGTATCAGAGCTATTTAATGTAATTTCACTTGATTCGAGTAGTATCACAGGTATTTAAGTCATTTTAACGGGCAATTCAACTAGTATCACAGGTACTCATGGTAATATAGAGAGTAATTAAATTATAAAACATTTCTCATCCAACGTTACAACAATTTATATACTTTTTTCTAAATCTTACAAACTTATTATATGTTAAACAGTTATTGTACCATGCGGAGAGGGATAAACTGCATATTGGTTCACAAATTGAAAAGCTTTACGTCAACATACCTTTATTTTAGTTCAGTGTAGATGTCTCTCCCCTTTTATCTAGGCTTGAGACTAGCACTAGGATTGCTCCTAATGGCAGGGTTACCACCTTCCCTTCCATCTTCTTCTTTCTTCATCAGGCGTCAGCTATCTGCATATACAGCACACAGATAACCTTCTTTTTAAGATTGTAGACTCACGATAAAATCTTTATCTTTAACTTACATTCTTTTAAGCACTGTTTGTAATGGCGTAATGTCCATACGCATATGTCGTTATCCCGTCCTCAGCAATAATTCTTTTATCATCAAACGGAGTCAATGCAATTTTATTCACTTGCACTGTAGCAAGAGCATGCTTTCGTGATAGGATCAGATTCATAGGTGTTCTGATGATTTCACAGGTTTTAAGACAGTCTGTATAGCTGTCAAACGAAATGTACTGCTTAATAGCGCTACGTTTTATACCTTTAATCTTTTTTATCATTGACCCTTGAATATCTAAGGCATACATCTTAGGACGTAGTCCAACAAAGCGTAGGATGATTTTGCTATTAGCCTCATCTTTAAATTTTCCCAATACCTTCTTGTTCTGAGTAGAGTAACATATATGGTTGGCAGGGTAATCAGCTGTATCGAGATGCTCAAGAAAACGTAGCTTGTCCTGGTACACATCTTCAGTTGTTACACGATGAATGAACGAATCAGTGTCCATATACATAAGCTTCAGGTTTTCAGCTCCATAATAAGGCAACAAAACGTCGTAATGATAGTTATACATTAATGTCTTGGAGATGTCCAACACACTCATACCAATGTATATAGGCTTGTTGAATACAATCTGACGAGAGGCCATATGTACAGCAGCTAGATTATCAGCATATATCGTCCTATCGATAAACGTAGGCTTGGCGATCAGCTTCTCTAGAGTTTTTTCATTGGTCACCAGTCGTATATCCATGCGGTTACGCAGGTTCTCCATAGTTTTTCCAAACATAGCGTTGTTAAAGAGCTTGTAGAGATCCTTCTCGAAATCATTTGCAGCTTGTTGTCGTAGCCTGTTGTTAAATTCCACATAAGGTTTCAACCACTGAGACTGTCGGAATTGTAGCACACGATGGATTTTTGTTAGTCGTAGTCCATGACTAAGAGCTTGCTTCAAAGCCATGTAATGCACTACATACTTCTTTCGAGGTCCAAGATGAGGTATCAGTTTCTTTGTAGATGATTCCAATGGTTTCATACACTCTGGCAGGAAAGGTAGATCGTTGTGTAGATCGTGAAGTTCAGCAGGATACTCGATGTCAACTTCTAATATGTACCCATGAGGATCATCTTCTTGTAGTGTTTCTAAGTTGATTTCTTCAGGTGACACCCACTGAAATCCGGCAAGAGGAAGAGCGTGACACATTGCCCACCCATATTGGTTATTAGCGTCCTCGTATGTGATAAATTGGGTTGGTCTCGACGGATCAAACTTCTCCATATAAGTGTTATTAGCCTCAGCATACCGATGAGAAACTTGGCATAAACCTCCTCTTATACCTGATTCCACCATGAGTAGTTGATCATAATCTTGTAACAGCTCTAACTTAATTCCAGTATACAGTAACATGGCGTCCCATGTAAGACCTGGAGAGGTAAAATAATGGGCAGGATCAACTTTGTGTGTTTTAAGGGTTTGCTCTCTGAACGTCTCAAAGACATCAGCTAGAAGAAGTACATCCGAAGTTAAGTAGAGATCGCTGTACTCTCCCAGGTTTCTCACATTGAACAGCTCCCATACATTTCTAGCATGATCGTAGTCAGTATCAGTAATTTCTTCTTCATTTAATCTATTGTAGAAGGAGTCCTTAGGAGGCAAGCAGGTCTCGTTCAGGACATCCCATGACGTAACAAAATCATATGGAAATACACCCTTACGGGTCATCAACTTCAATTTGTCTTCTCCAAAGTACTTTAGCGTTTCAGGATACGAGGTTACATTTTTTACCAACTTATCCAAGCTTGTACTGAGGAATCGGAAGCTATCCACAAATCGAAGCTTTATATCTCCTACATACTTGGTGAATGAGATATAGCTTTCTTCAGAGTTAGGAATTACCTCCACACGTTCACTTGTGCACCCCAGCTCCTTTACAATGAAATGCGAGTCATATCCGCTAAGGTTATGCATGAAGACTGGTATATATTTAGGTGTTTTACAGGCTAAATTACATTCATTATGAAGACTTCCACGATATTCACCGCTGATGTGATCATGGTCGCGTACTTTATAGTTCTCTTCTGTAAAGGGTTTTCCACACAAGTAGCATGCTGAAGAAGACTCAAAATCCTTTTGCTGTTGATCCGTAAGTTTCAGAGGCTTAGCAGATTTGTATATATTACCAATCATTTCTGCAAGAGATGTAAGGTACAGCATAAACTTCTGAGCAGCATCAGCACCACGATACACATAGGGTTGCTTAGGAAGACCAGTTTCGAGATGTTCAACACTGGATGTAGGCTTCACGTAAACACAGAAGCTCATTGGTGTGTGCTCTTGATAAGGGGTTGTATAGGAAGTTTCAGGATTGGGTATACACGTTTGGCATGGAGTGAGAATACTCTCAAAATCAGCATAGATGACATAAGGTACTTTCAGCATCCTCTCAACATTTTTAAACTGAACAATTGATTTCTCCTTGGTAGGCATAACTACCCTCGCAACACCATGTTGAATACAGAAGGCTACATGTTCTTGCAGGTTTTCCTGTCCACTTCGTCCATATCGATCATCAAAATGTGTAAAGCAGCGCTTACAAGTATAAACCCGTCCATTATGGTTAGTTTTCTGGCGTCGAACGAGTTTCTCAAAATTCTTTATATACACGTAGTGATGTTTTCCACTGCTGTCATTCAATAGTAGCAGGTCGCGATGTTCAGGTAGTTCAATGTCAGCAACCTTTATTGGATACACTTCATGCTTCTCATCCAGCCCGAAAACGTTAATGGATATCTTGTTAAACTTCTCAAATTTAGGTATTTGAGAAAGTGGAGTAGGGTAGGAAACACAGCTGAAGTCGTACTTATCTTGAAGTTGTGTGTATTTGCTGACGCGTTGAGGCTTGATGCTCACGAATTTGGCCAGTATAGAGTACATGAAACATTTCTCGTCGCTAAAGTTCTGGATGTTTATACATGCTTTCCTTGCTTCAACAGCTGACGGTAGAGGTATGTAGCTACTTCCTCGTAACGGGTTGTACTTGTTGATACGAAGTCGAACTCCTTCCACAGCAAGCAAAGCCCAGCTGCTACCCTTAAGCTGAGACTCCTCCATTTCAGTCACCAATTTCTTGAATTTCACTTCCATCGTTGAGTCCAGATCAGTTTCCAGGAAAACAGCTTGATTCCGTGTTTTAAATGTTTTGTCACAGGTTTCTCCAATACTGTTAACAAATCGACACTCAGCCAGCAGATTAATTTTAACACTCTTATGAATGCTAAGCTCTTTATGCACAGCATGGATTATACGTTGTTTTGCCTCTTGCAGATACATATTTAGGTCCTTAGCTGATTCGCATCGTATAAAATACGATTTCAATCGTCCTTCGAATGAAGTTTCGTATTCTTTCATATCGCAGTCCTCCATTGTTGACAGCAACTGATGTTTAGTTGGCTCCAATCTTCTTTTCTTCTGAGGGCTGCTTATTTCACATATATCTTCGTGTCGCTGTCCCTTATAACAATCTTTGAAGGTTACATTACAATGTTTACATTTGAAGAGCTTCTTGCAGCTCATCTCGTGTCTTCTCTTGTCATAACCTCGGAGGAACTTCTTCCCACATTTTCCGCATGCATATCCAGTAGCGCTTGGAATAATATCCTTATACGCTGAGTTATTCATCTTTATTCTTGATGTAATAACGTATTAATCACTGATCAATGAAATGTAGACCTCTTCACCTTGACACCACTTTAGAAAGCTGATTATTCTTGGAGAGAACACGATGTTAACACCTCAAGACTAATTAGCACAATGAAGTCCAATGCCCTAGATCACCATATTTATAGAGGGAGCACGAACCTTTTAGATCAATCATAAACTCGCTCCATAACCACCTGTATATGATCGCTCAACGTGTACTAACCCCCCACCCATATAACCTCAAGTCTAGAGACAGGATGTTTATGACGTCACACCCAGAGACAGGATGTCTGGCAGCATCAAACACGTTTAAACTCGTCTCATAACTACCTGCTTATGCTGTCACACCAGCAAGAGAAGTATTCCCACACGCTCATTCAGACATATATTTCAAATTCAAGCCCACCACCACCATCACCACCTATTGTACCAAGGTTAATTCAAGCTGTATTATCACAATACTTAAAAGTAAAAGCTTAAAAGGAAACCTAGAAGATTTTCCCCCTTATTTACTTAATTATTTCATGTTTTTATTCCCTTTTCAATTCTTCCTTTCCATCTTCTCACAGAAAGACCATTACATTTCACTACAATCATGAGAAAAGCAATTTTTCCAGAGTTACACAGATTCTAAGCTTCTAAATCGAACCCGGTAATACTTTTAATAAATGTATTTTAGCTCCCCAATATCAGCATCTACCATTTAATCTTTACTCGAACCTGATATGATCCATAAGCTTGAAGATATATGATATCACCCTTCGGGATTCGATCTGAGTACTTTAAAGTAATATTTGTCACGATAACGATATTTAAGGACTAGATACTCTGTTTACGTTTACCTTGACATGTCTATCTAAATTAAATTACGAGTTATTAAATTTTTGCAAGTAAATTTCATTGAATCGGTATTCGAACCCAGAACACCAGGAACAAGATAATTTATAATATTAGTCTGACATGTTAAACAAAGTTGTATGCAGTTACATCATCGATCTAAGTGATATATTCTAGTGTACAGAGGAAAATTAAGAAAGTCATTAAAAAATCGGGAATCGAACCAAGCACAACTGATTGGTAATTATATACAGCATTAATCACCCAGTACAGAACCTATCAATCATGCTTTGCTGCACTCCTCTACCTCACTTAGTTCCCGAGATAATGAAAATTTTAAAATTAAGGATCGAACCCAGGACGTCATGTATCTAATTACACATTTACAAGATACTACCTAATAACATAAACGCAATAAAGTTTATATGGCGTCTTTATCTTAATTGGTTTAGGAGTTATTAAATTTATAAGTAAATTCCATCGAATCAGTATTCGAACCCAGAACACCAAGAACAAAATAATTTATAATATGAGTTTGGTATGCTTAAAGGTGCTGTATGTAGTTACAGCATCAATCTAACTGATATTTTCTAGAGTATAGAGTAAAATTAAGGAAGTCATTAAAAAATCGGGATTCGAACTAGAGACAACCGATTAAAAATTATATACAGTATTAATTACACATTATAACAGCTATCAAACATGCTTTGGTCCATTCCTCTAAATTTCTTAGTTTCCGAGATAATAAAGTTTTTAAAAGTAAGGATCGAACCCAGGACACCAGGTACCAAAATATACATCCACTAGAAACTACCTAATGACATTAATGTAATAAAGTTTATTTGGCGTCTTTATCTTAATTAGTCTCCGAGTTATTAGAAGATGAATTTGCATTCACTCCTAGGATTCGAACCCAGGCATCCCGGTCAACTTGGAACAAGGTCCTAATGACGCGGCGCATTCCAAAGAATTGATTAGTTTTTATCCCAATGTTCTATCTCTTTTCATTCAGGAGATATAAGCGATTAAAGAGTAGAAATATAATGGCGACTCCAGCACACAGAGAGATGCCGACATCTGATAAAGTTCTTTGATCTATGCCGGCAAGCTCCGCCCATTTTATTTCTACTCTTTAATCGCTTATATCTCCTGAATGAAAAGAGATAGAACATTGGGATAAAAACTAATCAATTCTTTGGAATGCGCCGCGTCATTAGGACCTTGTTCCAAGTTGACCGGGATGCCTGGGTTCGAATCCTAGGAGTGAATGCAAATTCATCTTCTAATAACTCGGAGACTAATTAAGATAAAGACGCCAAATAAACTTTATTACATTAATGTCATTAGGTAGTTTCTAGTGGATGTATATTTTGGTACCTGGTGTCCTGGGTTCGATCCTTACTTTTAAAAACTTTATTATCTCGGAAACTAAGAAATTTAGAGGAATGGACCAAAGCATGTTTGATAGCTGTTATAATGTGTAATTAATACTGTATATAATTTTTAATCGGTTGTCTCTAGTTCGAATCCCGATTTTTTAATGACTTCCTTAATTTTACTCTATACTCTAGAAAATATCAGTTAGATTGATGCTGTAACTACATACAGCACCTTTAAGCATACCAAACTCATATTATAAATTATTTTGTTCTTGGTGTTCTGGGTTCGAATACTGATTCGATGGAATTTACTTATAAATTTAATAACTCCTAAACCAATTAAGATAAAGACGCCATATAAACTTTATTGCGTTTATGTTATTAGGTAGTATCTTGTAAATGTGTAATTAGATACATGACGTCCTGGGTTCGATCCTTAATTTTAAAATTTTCATTATCTCGGGAACTAAGTGAGGTAGAGGAGTGCAGCAAAGCATGATTGATAGGTTCTGTACTGGGTGATTAATGCTGTATATAATTACCAATCAGTTGTGCTTGGTTCGATTCCCGATTTTTTAATGACTTTCTTAATTTTCCTCTGTACACTAGAATATATCACTTAGATCGATGATGTAACTGCATACAACTTTGTTTAACATGTCAGACTAATATTATAAATTATCTTGTTCCTGGTGTTCTGGGTTCGAATACCGATTCAATGAAATTTACTTGCAAAAATTTAATAACTCGTAATTTAATTTAGATAGACATGTCAAGGTAAACGTAAACAGAGTATCTAGTCCTTAAATATCGTTATCGTGACAAATATTACTTTAAAGTACTCAGATCGAATCCCGAAGGGTGATATCATATATCTTCAAGCTTATGGATCATATCAGGTTCGAGTAAAGATTAAATGGTAGATGCTGATATTGGGGAGCTAAAATACATTTATTAAAAGTATTACCGGGTTCGATTTAGAAGCTTAGAATCTGTGTAACTCTGGAAAAATTGCTTTTCTCATGATTGTAGTGAAATGTAATGGTCTTTCTGTGAGAAGATGGAAAGGAAGAATTGAAAAGGGAATAAAAACATGAAATAATTAAGTAAATAAGGGGGAAAATCTTCTAGGTTTCCTTTTAAGCTTTTACTTTTATGTATTGTGATAATACAGCTTGAATTAACCTTGGTACAATAGGTGGTGATGGTGGTGGTGGGCTTGAATTTGAAATATATGTCTGAATGAGCGTGTGGGAATACTTCTCTTGCTGGTGTGACAGCATAAGCAGGTAGTTATGAGACGAGTTTAAACGTGTTTGATGCTGCCAGACATCCTGTCTCTGGGTGTGACGTCATAAACATCCTGTCTCTAGACTTGAGGTTATATGGGTGGGGGGTTAGTACACGTTGAGCGATCATATACAGGTGGTTATGGAGCGAGTTTATGATTGATCTAAAAGGTTCGTGCTCCCTCTATAAATATGGTGATCTAGGGCATTGGACTTCATTGTGCTAATTAGTCTTGAGGTGTTAACATCGTGTTCTCTCCAAGAATAATCAGCTTTCTAAAGTGGTGTCAAGGTGAAGAGGTCTACATTTCATTGATCAGTGATTAATACGTTATTACATCAAGAATAAAGATGAATAACTCAGCGTATAAGGATATTATTCCAAGCGCTACTGGATATGCATGCGGAAAATGTGGGAAGAAGTTCCTCCGAGGTTATGACAAGAGAAGACACGAGATGAGCTGCAAGAAGCTCTTCAAATGTAAACATTGTAATGTAACCTTCAAAGATTGTTATAAGGGACAGCGACACGAAGATATATGTGAAATAAGCAGCCCTCAGAAGAAAAGAAGATTGGAGCCAACTAAACATCAGTTGCTGTCAACAATGGAGGACTGCGATATGAAAGAATACGAAACTTCATTCGAAGGACGATTGAAATCGTATTTTATACGATGCGAATCAGCTAAGGACCTAAATATGTATCTGCAAGAGGCAAAACAACGTATAATCCATGCTGTGCATAAAGAGCTTAGCATTCATAAGAGTGTTAAAATTAATCTGCTGGCTGAGTGTCGATTTGTTAACAGTATTGGAGAAACCTGTGACAAAACATTTAAAACACGGAATCAAGCTGTTTTCCTGGAAACTGATCTGGACTCAACGATGGAAGTGAAATTCAAGAAATTGGTGACTGAAATGGAGGAGTCTCAGCTTAAGGGTAGCAGCTGGGCTTTGCTTGCTGTGGAAGGAGTTCGACTTCGTATCAACAAGTACAACCCGTTACGAGGAAGTAGCTACATACCTCTACCGTCAGCTGTTGAAGCAAGGAAAGCATGTATAAACATCCAGAACTTTAGCGACGAGAAATGTTTCATGTACTCTATACTGGCCAAATTCGTGAGCATCAAGCCTCAACGCGTCAGCAAATACACACAACTTCAAGATAAGTACGACTTCAGCTGTGTTTCCTACCCTACTCCACTTTCTCAAATACCTAAATTTGAGAAGTTTAACAAGATATCCATTAACGTTTTCGGGCTGGATGAGAAGCATGAAGTGTATCCAATAAAGGTTGCTGACATTGAACTACCTGAACATCGCGACCTGCTACTATTGAATGACAGCAGTGGAAAACATCACTACGTGTATATAAAGAATTTTGAGAAACTCGTTCGACGCCAGAAAACTAACCATAATGGACGGGTTTATACTTGTAAGCGCTGCTTTACACATTTTGATGATCGATATGGACGAAGTGGACAGGAAAACCTGCAAGAACATGTAGCCTTCTGTATTCAACATGGTGTTGCGAGGGTAGTTATGCCTACCAAGGAGAAATCAATTGTTCAGTTTAAAAATGTTGAGAGGATGCTGAAAGTACCTTATGTCATCTATGCTGATTTTGAGAGTATTCTCACTCCATGCCAAACGTGTATACCCAATCCTGAAACTTCCTATACAACCCCTTATCAAGAGCACACACCAATGAGCTTCTGTGTTTACGTGAAGCCTACATCCAGTGTTGAACATCTCGAAACTGGTCTTCCTAAGCAACCCTATGTGTATCGTGGTGCTGATGCTGCTCAGAAGTTTATGCTGTACCTTACATCTCTTGCAGAAATGATTGGTAATATATACAAATCTGCTAAGCCTCTGAAACTTACGGATCAACAGCAAAAGGATTTTGAGTCTTCTTCAGCATGCTACTTGTGTGGAAAACCCTTTACAGAAGAGAACTATAAAGTACGCGACCATGATCACATCAGCGGTGAATATCGTGGAAGTCTTCATAATGAATGTAATTTAGCCTGTAAAACACCTAAATATATACCAGTCTTCATGCATAACCTTAGCGGATATGACTCGCATTTCATTGTAAAGGAGCTGGGGTGCACAAGTGAACGTGTGGAGGTAATTCCTAACTCTGAAGAAAGCTATATCTCATTCACCAAGTATGTAGGAGATATAAAGCTTCGATTTGTGGATAGCTTCCGATTCCTCAGTACAAGCTTGGATAAGTTGGTAAAAAATGTAACCTCGTATCCTGAAACGCTAAAGTACTTTGGAGAAGACAAATTGAAGTTGATGACCCGTAAGGGTGTATTTCCATATGATTTTGTTACGTCATGGGATGTCCTGAACGAGACCTGCTTGCCTCCTAAGGACTCCTTCTACAATAGATTAAATGAAGAAGAAATTACTGATACTGACTACGATCATGCTAGAAATGTATGGGAGCTGTTCAATGTGAGAAACCTGGGAGAGTACAGCGATCTCTACTTAACTTCGGATGTACTTCTTCTAGCTGATGTCTTTGAGACGTTCAGAGAGCAAACCCTTAAAACACACAAAGTTGATCCTGCCCATTATTTTACCTCTCCAGGTCTTACATGGGACGCCATGTTACTGTATACTGGAATTAAGTTAGAGCTGTTACAAGATTATGATCAACTACTCATGGTGGAATCAGGTATAAGAGGAGGTTTATGCCAAGTTTCTCATCGGTATGCTGAGGCTAATAACACTTATATGGAGAAGTTTGATCCGTCGAGACCAACCCAATTTATCACATACGAGGACGCTAATAACCAATATGGGTGGGCAATGTGTCACGCTCTTCCTCTTGCCGGATTTCAGTGGGTGTCACCTGAAGAAATCAACTTAGAAACACTACAAGAAGATGATCCTCATGGGTACATATTAGAAGTTGACATCGAGTATCCTGCTGAACTTCACGATCTACACAACGATCTACCTTTCCTGCCAGAGTGTATGAAACCATTGGAATCATCTACAAAGAAACTGATACCTCATCTTGGACCTCGAAAGAAGTATGTAGTGCATTACATGGCTTTGAAGCAAGCTCTTAGTCATGGACTACGACTAACAAAAATCCATCGTGTGCTACAATTCCGACAGTCTCAGTGGTTGAAACCTTATGTGGAATTTAACAACAGGCTACGACAACAAGCTGCAAATGATTTCGAGAAGGATCTCTACAAGCTCTTTAACAACGCTATGTTTGGAAAAACTATGGAGAACCTGCGTAACCGCATGGATATACGACTGGTGACCAATGAAAAAACTCTAGAGAAGCTGATCGCCAAGCCTACGTTTATCGATAGGACGATATATGCTGATAATCTAGCTGCTGTACATATGGCCTCTCGTCAGATTGTATTCAACAAGCCTATATACATTGGTATGAGTGTGTTGGACATCTCCAAGACATTAATGTATAACTATCATTACGACGTTTTGTTGCCTTATTATGGAGCTGAAAACCTGAAGCTTATGTATATGGACACTGATTCGTTCATTCATCGTGTAACAACTGAAGATGTGTACCAGGACAAGCTACGTTTTCTTGAGCATCTCGATACAGCTGATTACCCTGCCAACCATATATGTTACTCTACTCAGAACAAGAAGGTATTGGGAAAATTTAAAGATGAGGCTAATAGCAAAATCATCCTACGCTTTGTTGGACTACGTCCTAAGATGTATGCCTTAGATATTCAAGGGTCAATGATAAAAAAGATTAAAGGTATAAAACGTAGCGCTATTAAGCAGTACATTTCGTTTGACAGCTATACAGACTGTCTTAAAACCTGTGAAATCATCAGAACACCTATGAATCTGATCCTATCACGAAAGCATGCTCTTGCTACAGTGCAAGTGAATAAAATTGCATTGACTCCGTTTGATGATAAAAGAATTATTGCTGAGGACGGGATAACGACATATGCGTATGGACATTACGCCATTACAAACAGTGCTTAAAAGAATGTAAGTTAAAGATAAAGATTTTATCGTGAGTCTACAATCTTAAAAAGAAGGTTATCTGTGTGCTGTATATGCAGATAGCTGACGCCTGATGAAGAAAGAAGAAGATGGAAGGGAAGGTGGTAACCCTGCCATTAGGAGCAATCCTAGTGCTAGTCTCAAGCCTAGATAAAAGGGGAGAGACATCTACACTGAACTAAAATAAAGGTATGTTGACGTAAAGCTTTTCAATTTGTGAACCAATATGCAGTTTATCCCTCTCCGCATGGTACAATAACTGTTTAACATATAATAAGTTTGTAAGATTTAGAAAAAAGTATATAAATTGTTGTAACGTTGGATGAGAAATGTTTTATAATTTAATTACTCTCTATATTACCATGAGTACCTGTGATACTAGTTGAATTGCCCGTTAAAATGACTTAAATACCTGTGATACTACTCGAATCAAGTGAAATTACATTAAATAGCTCTGATACGAAACCCTGATCATTGAATCTAGCCTCCTGTGATACTAGCTGAGTTACTCTAAACACCTATGATGCTTGAATAGCCCAAATACCTAGACACTATCTGAATTACCTGTTAAAATGACTCAAATACCATTGATACAACCTGAATCAGCTGCATTTACCTTAAATAGCCGTGATACAAATCTCTGATCGAAATTATTACGAGCATCTGTGAAACTATGCTGATTATCCAAATACTTATGATATTACCTGAACTATCTGTAAAATACGAAACTAGGCTATAACCAACCCCTGGAACCTACCCTCCTGTAATGCTTGCTTAATTATTCTAAACACCTATGTTACTTGAATTATCCTAAATACCTACGATACCCTCTGAATTACCTGTGAAATATGAAACTATGTTATACCCAACCCTGGAATCTAACCTCCTGTGATACTAGCTGAATTAGCCTAAATACCTACGATACTATTTGAATTAGCTGTGAAATCATGCATAGCTATGATGCAGTTAGCCTTTGGAATCTAGCCTCCTGTGATACTAGCTGAATTAGCTTAAATGCTCTAGATACTAGCTGAATTGGCTGTGAAAATGATTTAAATACCTGTGATACTACCCGAATCATGTGAAATTACCTTAACTAGCTCTGATACTAATTCCTGCTCTAAATTAGCACGAGCACCCGTGATACTACCTGAATTACCTGTGAAATATGAAACTATGCTATACCCAACCCTAGAATCTATCCTCTTGTGATACTAGCTGAATTAGCCTAAATACCTACGATACTAGCTGAATTATCTGTGAAATCATGCAGAGCCATGATGCAGTTAGCATCTGGAATCTATCCTGTGTTATTAGACGAATTAGCCTAAATACATACGATACTAGCTGAATTACCTGTGAAATCATACACTGCTATGATCCAGACAGCCTCTTGCAATACTACCTGAATTACTTAGCTGTTAGTGTTAGTGGGTTAGCTTTTCCCGTTGCAGGTCATCTTTTTCCCTTTATGGCTCACCTTTTTCCCTTTGCTGGTCACATTTTCCCCTTTGCTGGTGACATTTTTCCCTTTACTGGTCAAGTTTTTCCCTTTGCTAGTCAACTTTTTCCCTTTGTGGGCCTCCTTTTTCCCTGAGCAGTCACCTTTTTCCCCTGAACGAGTCACCTTTTCCCTGAATAGGTTACGTGATGGGCATGTCTAGAACATTGACATGAAACAGTTTTCCACTAAGTTCACGTCTAAAGTCGCTTTCAAGTCTAGCACCTCCTATTCCCTATCTCTCCTGTATGTAAGTCCATATTCCTACTGCTACACTACCTGTCTAGCCTAACACCTCTCCTCCTGTTCCTATACCTCTCATATAAACCATTCTCTACTCCTCTAGCTCTGTCTAGCCTAACGCCTCTCTCGTTTACCTATGACTCTCACATAAACCATACTCTGCTCCTCGACCTCTGTTTAGTCTAACTCCTCTCCTCGTTTTCCTATACCTCTCATATAAACTATACTCTACTCCTCAACCTCTGTCTAGCCTAGCACCTCTCTTCCTGTTCCTATACTTCTCATACATATAAACCATGCCCTACGTTTCAAGCCCTGTCTAGCCTAACACCACTCCCCGTATCCCCTACCTCTGAAAAGCTCATTCCCTCCTACCCCCCCTCTAGCTGAGTATCACTCCTTGGTTTCCTATCTAACCTAACTTTAACACCTGTCTATCCTAGCATAGGATCTCTCTCCGTTTTCTCGTCCCTCCTTATAAACACAAACTCAATTCTCCTAACCTAATACCTCTCCTCGTTTTCCTATACTTCTGATATAAACCATACTCTACTCCTCGACTTCTGTCTAGCCTAACACCTTTCCTCGTTTTCCTATATCTCTCATATAAACCATGCACTACGTTTCAAGCCCTGTCTAGTCTAACACCTCTCATCGTTTTCCTATACCGCTCATATAAACCATACATTACTCAGCCTCTGTCTAGCCTAACACCTCACCTCGTTTTCCTATACCTCTCATATAACCTATACTCTACTCCTCAACCTCTGTCTAGCCTAGCACCCTCTTCCTGTTCCTATACTTCTCAAACATATAAACGCATACTCTACTCTCAACCTCTGTCTAGCCTAACACCACTCCCCGTATCCTCTACCTCTCATAAAGCGCATTCCTCTCCTGTCCCCTGTCTAGCTGAGTATCTCTTTGGTTTCCTATCTAACCTAACTTTAACATCTGTGTATCCTAACATAGGATCTCTCTCCGTTTTCTCGTCTCTCCTTATAAACGCATACTTAAACCCTCCTACCTTAACACCTCTCTACTATTTCTTCCATATAAACGTATTTCCCTCCTTCAACCCTCTTTAGCATAGTATCGGTCGTCGTATTCCCTATCTCTCCCATATAAACGCATTTTCCTCCTTGAACCACCCCATCCAGCCTCGTTTTCCCTATCCTTTCCCATATAAACGCAAAAAAGTGGCCCAGCTCTCTCCTATATATCCTACTCATGAGCTCACTGCTGTGTTGCTTATTTGCGATGGCCATAAAACTACATTTGTGAAACTTCCACACTAAGCATTGAGAGTAATGCTTAGCCAAGAGGCCATAATCAGTCACTCGCATCATTAAGACTTTGGTGATGAAATCAGGAAACATGAGGCCAGTTCCAGAAGTACCCGATCTGACGTATATATAGCGGTTGTTGTTTCAAACAAATGACTATGGTAGAAAGTACCACCCTTATAAAGCTTAAGTTTGAAGTTTGACGATGCTGCGTTGTTTAGTAATTGTTTGGAAGCCATTGATAGTGAACTCTCTCAGCGAATTTTTAAACATCAATAAAACTGGCCATTGTTATGCGATACAATACTTTCATTTGAAAGGTCTTAGTCCAACTAATATTAAAGTTGAGCTAGATTCTACTCTGGGAGAGTCTGCTCCTTCGTTTACAACAGTAAAATATTGGGTGGCAGAGTTTAAGCGAGGCCGTACGAGCTGCCAAGACGAACATCCCAGTGGTCAACCAAATGAGGTGACCACGCCAGAAATTGTGAAGAAAATCCACAAAATGGTATTGGATGACCGTCGACTGATTAGACATGATAAAGCTGTGCGCAAGATGGGTGCCGTGTTTACTCACAATGGAACGAAAGCAGCGTCGTGAGGATGTTTCAGTCGAGTGTTTGGCGATGTTTCGCTGCAATAAAGCCGAGTTTTTGTGTCGATTCATAACCATGGATGAAACATGGGTCCATCACTTTACACCTGAGAGGAAGGAACAGTCAAAACAGTGGACTGAAAGGGGAGAATCGGCTCCAAAGAAGGCGAAGACAGTTCATCTGCAGACAAGGTCATGGCGTCAGTTTTTTGGGATGCGCATGGGATAATTTTCATTGATTATCTTCAGAAAGGAAAAGCAATCAATGGCGAGTATAATGCAAATTTATTACACCGTTTGAATGATGAAATCAAGCAAAAACGGCCGCAATTAGCGAAAAAGAAAATTCTTTTTCATCAAGACAATGCACCAGTTCACATCATGGCCAAAATCAATGAGTTAAAGTTCGAATTGCTTCATCATGCACCCTATTCGCCAGACTTAGTCCCCTCTGATTATTTTCTGTTTCCGAAGTTGAAGAAATGGCTTGGTGGTAAAAGAGTTGTCAACAATGAAGAGGTGGAGCTTGCAGTTGATGGCTATTTTGCAGAACTCGACGGTTCTCACTTTAAACAGGATATCGAAGCTATTGAACATCGCTGGGAAAAGTGTATCGAGTTGAAAGGAGACTATATAGAGAAATAAGGATGTTGTTTTTCCTAACATTTTTGTGCTTTCTTTGTTAGGTCGGGTACTTCTGGAACACCCCTCATATCATAGTGAAGCAGTTTATATTACCGATGTCCTCTGTTTTGAAAATCAGTATGCTTTAAGGACTTTGCTATAGCTTGTTTTATTATTAAGTATAATGGATTCTGAAAAGTTTAACTTACTCGATCATTGGCGCTCTTAGTTGCTGAAGTGTTTTGGCTTTCTCAAAATCTAGGTCATTACCAATACACCACACCATTTCATTTGCCCATGTACTACCTAGAAGAAATAAACTTGGTTAATTGTTAAATATGTAAGTCTTGAATAATCTAGAAACATTATCTCCCATTTGTCATATTATGTTTGATGTATCACTATCACATCCAAGTGGTTAGAATTGCAGGTTACCAAAGACAAGCAAAGAGTTTTTTCTTCAAATGTATAAAGTGAAACATTTTCAAATAAACGTCAAGAGTTAGGCAAACATGTAATATACAAAAGCATGTATAACTCTTTAAAACAGACCATTTATTTCAAATAACTTTTTTTTCTGGCACAGCCATTTATGAGTTATCCATTACTATTAGTTTGAATTTTTCAATACTTGTCATCCTTTTAAGTGCTGTTGTTATTCAATTGTTTCTGCCAATATCATGGAAAGAGTATGGAATTTTAAGGCCAGTATATAGCGTCCAGTTCTAAAACATTTGACTATCGCTGTTCCCTTTGTATCTATAACGGAATATGTAATGCAGTTATTTCCAGAAAGGGCTATCTTAATTAAAATGAAGTAGATAGGAAAAAAACGTTGCGAGAATAATGTGTATATTCACTAATAAGCTATAGAGGGTGGAGAAAGTCATGTGAATGTAACTATTTTGTTTTAAATTATTTATTACGTTTAACGTTCAACTGGGCAGGCCACATTAGGCAGTGAATGAATGTTGAAATAAGTCTAGGGTCTAATTACCCAAACGTTTGTCTTTTCAAGATGAGGAAAAACTCTGGAAAAAACTGGACCATACAATGCACATCAACCGAGATATGAACTTGAATTATGCAGACACACTACCCCACACCACAGAGAATGGTGTTAATTATTGATTATAGGATATATTAGTAACTATACACCAACTAGTTATTGTGTTTTGAGGTAATGTCGATGCCCCCTTCCTTAAGAAAAAAAATATTGGTGGAATCAAAAGAGAGAAAGAGAGAGAGAATGTCCAATCAAAGTCACTGATGACGAATCTTCTCTGGAAAGATACCGTGGCCTCCAGCTTCTTCTTGAGAAACAGGTTTGTCGCAAAACGCTTTTCTAGGTTGGCATTCGCTTGGAGAAAGTCCTCCATCACGGACAGCATGGTTAGGAAGACAAAGGCGTCTTAGCTTGCCACGTTTAGCGCCTGCGAGAGAAACCAATCAACCACTTTCAGAGTTGACCCAACTTCGGAAAACTTGGTTGGTAATTGGCAATGATTGGTTCACTACGCTTTCATTTACTATGTGTGCGACGGGCACACATAGTAAATGTGTAGTCTGTTTATGTTGAAGGAGATAGGGTGTGTCCAGATGTAAACAACGGGCGCGTGCCTGCAGTGCTCGTATAGGTTGTATCAATAGAACATGCGGAGATTGATTAAAGTAAACGTTCTCCGTCTCTCACTTAACCAAAGTTACATCGTGAGAAACTCCTTTCGACATCGCAAGAGGTAATAAGTGCATATGAATAATACACTTATATCATGGTCTGATATATTTCTTACTCTATCTGCGAAGTGGAACATGCCTACTACGGTATATTTCTTCACCCACTGTCTGTTCACGTGCCAAGACATTATGCTCTCTACATCGGTAACTTGAGAATACGGATCAGGTCACTCTAATTCCCTTTGTTAATGACATATAAACAGTTTAAAAAGGTTCCGTGACATATCACAACATTTGTTTTTGTTTATTCATCATATTATTTCAAATCAATGGCGAAGGCAGTGGTAGTACATACGGAAGCCATTTCAACCTTTTATTTCTATTTATTTATTTCTGTTCTTTATATCTGAAGGGGAGAGGGACGTAATTAGTAGAAGTATCCCTTACGGTGCATAACATATAAATAAATAATTAATTAAAGTAGCATCTCCGTGGTGCGAGATTTACGCGTTATATTACGAGTACTCACGTTCGAATCTCGACTGTTGGGGTGAATTGACTGGGGAAGATTTTCGCTCCAGGTTTTCCTTATTCTCATAAGATAAATGCCGTGTGTGAACCTGGGTTCATTTAGGTATCCTTCAATCATCACTTCTATGTAGACTTGAGGTAACAAGGCGCGTTAAACTTCCCCCCCGCACCAATTTACTTATTTACAGAATTGCAATTTTCCTCTTTAAAAACAAAAGGAACAAACAGAAGGATATATTGGAATTCACCACTATCATATAATTATGAAGCCGAAATTATAAAGGTCATAATTATCATAATATTCTGAGAAGGATAGCGATATAAAATAAGTAATAATATATTTAAAATCAGTGTACGTATAAAAAGGAGAAGCATTGTGAAAATTGTTGACTGTAAAAGCGACAGAAACACAAGACAGGCACAGGTTAGCTAATTAGGGACCAGCCCCAGGTATAAAGGGTAACACAGCTGAAGCCAGTTTCTCTTGGAATTATTGGGTGCAGCTGCACTTAGCCTGGTGAAGGTCATTCTAGGCTTCGGGACGCCGAGTTGTGACGAGCGTTTGAGGGGAGAGTAGGGGAAGTAGTAGCTTGTTTTTCCTTGTGCAGCGTGGGTAAAGACAGTCTGTCCTGAGTGCTTGATGAGAGCGGGTTGACATTCTCGTCGTGTGGAGAAGAATGGGGGCGAACATGCTAGAGGGTAGAACGCTTAGCTGTAGTTAATATTCTTCGGTCTTGGTAAAGACAAAGTATCATCGTATGCATTTACAAGTGATCGGCAAACCGCAGTATTATTTTAAATAGTGAATAAATATGTTCTAAGACAGCGTTCGTGTTTCTCTGTACACACCCACGCAAACCCTGAAATTAAGGTTTCATGCTGGAGCAGCCGTGGCAAAAGAAGAACCATCTAGGAGGAGACAAGCAGCAACCGTGAGGCAAAGGTAGTGCTTCATTGTTGGAGAGCGTAGCGTGGCTGCGTCAATTAATATAACATTCCTCAAGGTCACAGTGAACTGAACTAATTAAACGAATGTAAGGAAATAACTGTAACGCTCTACTTTGATCAATTATGGATTAAACGCGAACATAAAAGCAAACCTAGCTTTTGGCATCGTGGTGTGACCTACTTGTGAATAATTTTTGCATGTTCTGCTGCCGAGCTAAATTCTTGTTTTCAACAGCAGCTCCTGGTTGGAAGCAACTCCTATTTCTTTGGCCATATGTTGGTGTTCTCACGTGAGTAAGACACTGGCCATGCTAAGATGACTTATATTCGGGATTTCAGAGTCGGATTACTTTTTGTTAAGATTTCGTACTGATGGCAGTAGCAAGGGCTTTACGTTAATGAGTTTCATGCGCTACTCAAACCATCATCGGTTATTCGTGACATTGGCCTTGACACCTCCACTATAGGTGTACTCGGTGTTATCAAATTGCGCAAATACACATTCAAACTGCGCAAATATACTTCGCGGTCGCAACAGTTACTCCCACCGTTTTGCCCTCCTTACTGTAATAGCTCGGGAGCTGCATATGCTACTAGTTCTAAGCCTAGAACGGATTATACAATATTTTGTAGAACGTTTTCTCTGCGGAGAATACGGAAAGATTCTAAACAATATTGCCATAACTAATTTGTTTATTTTTGAAGTGTGAAAGAAATTGCTTAGTACTGATGCGAATGCACGTGAAAGGGCGTGGGATAACTATGAGTTGCGGACTTTGATACAAGGTTGTAGGCGATTTACATTTGTGTTGCGTAGTCGTGAAATTAGAAATATTCTGAGATTAAACCAATTAATGAAACTGCAAAACTATTGGTTAAAATGAGCAAAATTTAACCATTTTTCTCGCGTTTTAGTGGCAAGTGCATGAAGAAAATTAAAGTTCATTCGTCTATTTTATGCCATGTTTTTCAGCTCAGGCAATGAAAGGAGAGTGATAGCACAAACTCAGAAGAACATTGCATACTCGTCATGTTGGGGATATCCAAAGAGCTGTAAGGTTCATGGATGGCATTGGGAGAACTATTGGAACTGCAGCCATTTGGGTAGTTACAGGACTCAGAAGGTTCTAGTTTTACCTAACAAACATTATACACTCTTGGCATATATCCTATGGAATGCTCGTTAAAGCAAACAACAATCTCTTGAGTTCAGTAGCTTCAAAGACAGAAAGTACTATCTGGCCACCCCTTGTCGTGCTGTGCGGATTGGTTAAAATAGATTATGATCAGGTTGAATCGTATATGCTGTAAAGATATCTGATGTGTTACATTCTCATAACTTTCTCCAGCCACTTTCCTTTATTTTTATATCCCTTCTGGAACCTATTTTAAAAAAGTTTATTTTTCTATCTACTTGATCGTAATCAAAATAAACGGTTGCAGAGATGATTTCACTACACATTTCGTTGTAGATACAAGGGAAATAAGAGGTTTACGCGATAGTAAAATATTTAAAAAGCGGACCGCTTTATGCTGAATTTGAAATTTCATACCATTTGTCATTATGAAAAACGAAAGAATATTGATTTAGCAGTTCAAAAATGCATGATAAGGCATTGTAAAATTAAAACCATTAGCAACAAGTAGGTATATCGGAAATTATTAATACAACTAAAAGCTTATTGAGTATTTTAGCGAGATCTACTTCATTTTGTAGTTTATCAGTTATACACTGTTCATTTCTGATGAAGAGGACTTCAAATACTATTTATAGAAAACTGAAGATATTAGTCATGCACATATCATAAAGGTATGTACTTTAATGCAAACATTCTAGCCATTTTTGGGAGAATAAAAAAAATGAATCATTTCCCTGTAAAGGTTAAATTTCAATTGAGGGTTTTTTTCTGGAAAATCTTCGTGTTGCATCCTTAGAAGATAGTGGACTTAAATACCAGTTTGATACTTACCCGACCTTACGTTTATAAGTTACGCCCTATTTATAATGAAAAGTAAGCGCAACGTTTTGCACCCATGTTATTTAATGGAAGCATTCACATAGTCACGCAACACGCTACGTAACGCAAGAGTTTACAAACTCCAACTTTATGCTTGCGTTGCGTGCAGAGAGGAAGAATTCTGCGTTTCTTTCTCCATGCGTTGGTACCTTCCCGAACAGCATAGATAGTGATGCGAGATTTTACGCGAACTACTGTATAATCGTGGTACTCTTCCATTTGGCGGTGCCATTTCATTTTAAATGCTGATGGCACACGTAGATCTGTTGTTTTTTTTGGTGAAACACCCTTCATCCTTTTATATATATATATATATATATATATATATATATATATATATATAATTTCGGGTATTACAATGTACAAACTTTTTTCGGCACCCCTGCAGTTTTTAACATCTTATCGTTTTCTCTATTCGTCCTTTTGGACCATAAATCTTCCTCAATTTCCCAAAGACTGGATAAGTTTCCATATTGGATATTATTAGTTATATTATTCAATTTGAAGCTTGCGGTACGCTCGGAAGATTTCCGCATGCAATTTACGGATCCAGAAAGCGTTCCAGCTTCTCGCGTACGCCTAGGCTGCATTGTGAATGGTTTTACCTGACTTCCGCCCTTGTGCTGCATTGTGTTAGTGTTATTTCTTCCTTGTGAATGGGGTCTAATGCCCCTCACACGAGCGCGGACCTCAAAACACGTATTACCGGCGAACTCTAGATATCGAATTTTTGGCTGGAATAGAATGCTTTCTCTTTCTGTCTAGGTAGGTGGCAGAGAAAGTACAAACAGGAATAAAAGAACATGAGCTAAAGACACCGAGAGAAACAGGGAGAGAATAAGAAGGGGAAGTGTTTTATATTAGAGCGTAACCTTAATTTCTCAGCACACACTGTACTGTACTATTCAATATTATATTATCGTGCTATAGTAATACAACCTTAGTATGTTTTACCTGTTCTGGGATATGAAATAAGCCAAGTATCATCCGGATACACTTGAAGGTTTTTTATGCCTTCCCCGAGATCTGCAAATTCTGGGGGAAGCAAAGCCCCTCCAGGATTCACTTCCACAAGGCAACTTTCACCTCCAAACATGGCGTCTAGCTTCATGGCATCCTCACCCTCCAGTCGAACGTAGGTTAATTCAGCGCCATCACTGCAGCAGATATTACTACATTAGTTCATTTACCTCAGTATTCATCAAGTTATTTACATTGGTACATTTATGCACAATTATTGTTCATTACTTTAGCGTAACATTATTACATGGTTTAGAGAGATGTTAAACAGACTCCTAAATAATTAAAAGTTATTCATTAATAGAACATTTCACATAGGAATATTGGTAGAGGTACAGACGAACGGAAGGGACCCCCAAAACCGGGGCAGGGCACCGCACACAGGCCAGCCAGCCCCTTGTGCTTCTACCGTGAACCTGGGAGGGAGGGATGAGGGGAGAGACCCGAAGGGCGACCAGATCCAGATGACTACGAGCGCAAGCACAGACGGGGTCCCTAATGTTTCCAGATTGAACGCCTCCAATGCTGCCCGAACCCACTCTATTGGACCCCGAGCCTATGAGGGCGCCTTGAAGGAGCGCCCGCGATTCTAACCGAGCGGTCCCTGGACGACGTGAGGTTGAAACTTCCATAGAGCGCATAGCCACCGACCAGCCACAACCCGCCGAACACCGTCATCTGGTTTTACAGCCCTGAAACAGATGACAAAGAAGATGATGGGTACAGGAAATGGGGGGCAGGAGAGTGGTGGTAAAAGATGAACCACTCCAACGTTCGCCTGCCGACCCGGGGAAAACACGAAAAAACCCATAGGTCAGAGTGGGCGGTAGTCGGAGATAGAACCCGGGACCTTCCGAATGCGAGTCGCACATGTTACCGTAGCGCCACTTCGCTCGGTTTCATATAGGAATAGTTTACCAACCTCAGCGTCACTACAACCATAACCACAGCAATCACTTTTATATTCTACAGGGAAACCTTCCCAAATCGGCATGAATAAATCGTAATGCTGCCTATCTCGGGAAAAAGTTTCGGTTTCACTGGACATCATATACTTTATGTGTAATTTTTCCTGAATTATACGGAAACTGCTTAAAGTGGAAACAGAAATCGTCTGCAGCTACTTACAATGGAAATATGTAGTGTCAAAACGAATTTGTGTTAGATATGCTGTGCTTCTAAGGAAACTGCAAGTGTGTTGTGTATTTATTTTGGAATATACTGTACTTCCTAGGAAGATGTTAATGTAGATCATTAAGGTAAATGAGATGTCTTTGTAAACGCATGTACATACGTGAGAGGAGATCGCCTCAAGTATGGTGGAAAGAGATTACAGTTACAAATCTGTGTTTTTGCTACTGATGTCGGTAGCTTGGAACGGTATATTGTGAGAAAAGCTGTGCATTTTGTGACAAAATTTATCGAGTAGGAATGTGGCACTTTCTTTAAAGGATGTTATAAAAGTGATCGTATTAAAGGGACAAGAGGAACTCATTGTGAAAGAACTAATGCTACAGTTCAAGTGCTGCAAAACACAAACATAATAAAGTTTTAAAAAACCTAATGTGATACATTCACATGACTTTCTGTACCCTCTATCGTTTATCAGTGGGTATACAAACCATTCTTGGTAAAGGTAAAATCAAACCTTGTAGATAGAACCAAACCTTTCAAACCTTATCCAACACACGGCTTGTGTGGAAGAACAACTACAGTATTTGACCTAGTAGTGGTCGAAACTATGAAGCCCAGGACTTAATCTACTTACAGCATTGTAAGTCGCCATTGGGGCATATCATCTCAATACAATTTGAGATCTCCTTGTGGTTTACCCGAAAAAAAAATGGGAATTAGTTGGAAAATTTAATGGCGCATCGGCATGTTGCCATGGTAGCGCAGTGGTTAGAGCAACCGGACGGATACCGGAAGATTCGTGGTTCAAATCCCGGATATGGTATTGAATTTTCCAGTCGTCGATTCTACCTTTTTAACCTTGTCCAACACACGGTTTGTGTGGAAGAACAATTAATTCTATTCTTAGTAAAGCTTATTTTCCTATCTACTTCATTTTAATACAAATAAATCATTGCAGAACATATAACTACATTACATATTTCGTTATAGATACAAAGGGGACAGCGATAGTCAAATGTTTGGGAATTGACACTATACGCTGCCTTATAATTCCATACTGTCTCCATGCAATCGTGAGAAACAACTGAATGTTGATAGGGCTTTTAAAAGAATGACCAAGTAATGAACAATTCGAACCATTAATAGCGGATATCTCAGAAATGGCTTATGCCACAAAAAAGTTATTTGAAATAAATTGTGTTTTAGAGAGATCTACAATTTTTATGAAGTACGTTTTCGTCTATCGCTTAATGTTTGCCAGTTATACAAGATTATACAAAATTTCATCCGAATGACGTGGACTTTAACAGGGTATTTTCAGAAGATATACAATTTACTGGTCTGTAAATATTTTTAATATGTGGTATTTTAATTAAAATCGTTAGAGGCATTTTTTAGAAAATAAAATTTTTCGAAAAAGTTCTATTAAAGGGTAGTTTAGGGTAGGAGGATTTCTTGAAAATCTTCATGCCGCATCTTTGGAGGATACTGAACTTAATACCAAGTTTAGTGTTTATACGACGTTTCGTTTTTGATTTATGCTGTTCACAGACAGACAGACAGACACACACACACGCGGACCTTTTAAAATTCTTGTTTGGATTCAGGAGGCCTCAAAACATGTAATTCTGGTGAAATATCGGTATCGAATTTTTGGGTGGAATGCAATACCTTCCCTATCTACTGTATACGTGGTGGAGAAAGCGGAAAAGGAAGAAAAAACACTGCATAGTGAGTGAATGTGGACGAGAGACTAAAATGAAGTAACATACATAATATGTGCTGGATTATTCAGCGGATATAAAACTACGTACACTATGTGATCAAAAGTATCCGGACACCCCCACAAACATACGTTTTTCATCTTAGGCGCATTGTGCTGCCACCTACTGCCTGGTACTCATTATCCGCGACCTCAGTAGTCATTAGACATCGTGAAACAGCAGAATGGGACGTTCAGTGGAACACACGGACTTCGAATGTGGTCAGGTGATTGGGTGTCACTTGTGTCAGAAGTCTGTACGCGAGATTTCCACACTCCTAAACATCCCTAGGTCCACTGTTTCTGATGTGATAGTGAAGTGGAAACATGAAGGGACATGTACAGCACAAAAGCGTACAGGCCGACCTCGTCTGTTGACTGACAAATAGCGCCGACATTTGAAGAGGGTCGTAAAGAGTAATACGCAGACATCTATCCAGACCATCACACAGGAATTCCAAACTGCATCAGGATCCACTCCAAGTACTATGATAGGCGTGAGGTGAGAAACCTTGGATTCCATGGTCGAGCGGCTGCACATAAGCCACACATCACGCAGGAAAATGACAAACGACGCCTCGCTTGGTGTAAGGAGCGTCAACATTACACCATTGAACAGTATCAAAGCGTTGTGTGGAGTGACGAATCACAGTACACAATGTGGCGATCCGATGGCAGGGTGTGGGTATGCCGAATGCCGGTGAACATCATCTGCCAGCGTGTGTAGTGCCAACAGTGAAATTCGGAGGTGGTGATGTTATGGTGTGGTCGTGCTTTTCCTGGAGGGGGCTTGCGCCCCTTGTTTTGCGTGGCACGATCACAGCTCAGACCTACATTGATATTTTAAGCACTTCTTACTTCCCACTGTTGAAGAGCAATTCGGGGATGGCGATTGCATCTTTCAACACGATCGAGCATCTGTTCATACTGCACGGGCTGTGATGGAGTGGTTACACGACAATAACATCCCTGAACAGAGTCCTGACTTGAATCCTATAGAACACCTTTGGGATGTTTTGGAACGCCGACTTCATGCGAGGCCTCACCGACCTACATCGATACCTCTCCTCAGTTCCGCACTCCGTGAAGAATGGGTTGCCATTCCCCAAGAAGCCTTCCAGCACCTGATTGAAAGTATGCCTGCGAGAGTGAACGCTGTCCTCAAGGCTAAGGGTGGGGCAACACCATATTGACTTCCAGCATTACCGATGGAGGGCGCCACGAACTTTAACGTCATTTTCAGCCAAGTGTCCGGATACTTTTGATCACGTAGTGTATGTACTAAGGTGAGTGATTTTTAATAAAATGCATGACGCTGAAACTATTGGCATGGTGTTTGTAATTAATCTTAAAACTATGCATAGGAGAAAAGAAAAGAAAACAACGGAATATCTGTATAATACGAAACCTCGGCAAAACGGAAAATAGGATAATGTCACTTCCGTTTTGAACAGGCTTCATTGCATCACTAGGCCTCTGACTTCAAAGCAAACGCCATCTAGTTCCTTTAGAGGGAGTTGAAAATAACTGCAGAGTTCACCAATTATGAAAAGTCAAGCCAACTGAATGCTTCCCCCCTCTCCCTAGAATTGCATGAAAGAAGTAATTTCCAAAAAATATTATTTATTTTTGGATTTGCATTATTTATAGAAGAGCTGTGAAGCCAGGAGACTACAACATGGATTAGAGTCATTAATGGAACACAACTCCTTGCTGCCCACTTACAATTTTCTAGTCCACGTTTGAATGCTACAAGGACAATGCACAAGCTTATTTTAAAATTCACTTCTAGTCTCCGTGTGTGGTTCGATGCTCATATATTTTGTACTGTGTGCAGCTATATTGCACGATACTCTGAAGAGAAACAATGCTGAAGTAAAGCTTTCAAAAGCTGCTTTAATTCATTTCCAGTTGGTGAATTATAAATACCTTATTTCAAGAGCGTAAAGTCATATTTTGTCATTTAAGAAACCAATAATTAAGAATTACACATTTTTCTGCGTAGCAATAACTGACCTAGGCGTATTAAAATATATTGGGGATGGATAAATTAAGAAAGAAATAGCGAAAGTTAAAATCTGATGTGATATTGACTTTCTCTACCAAAGACAAACTCACACATATGTATTATAATAAGTAGTATTCCACCCACGTCAAGTTACTCAAGTTATGCATATTTATATTTATTTGCTTAGGAATTATTTCAAATTAAACAAGATGTCTAAGTCACAGCATGCGGAAACACTATTCAAATGTTTTAATCTCGGTAACAAGCTCCTGAAGTGAAAAGAAAAGCGGATCGTTATTTGCTCGCTCGAATTCCACATTCTTTCTACGACATCGCGAGAAAAAAGCTGAAAAGCGACAGCACTTTAAAATGGCAAAAGTATGAACAATTCAAAGCAATAATAACGGATATCTCGGAAACGACTGACGTCACCAACAAATTGTTTGTTTTAAAGATATTTATATTTTCTGTGCAGTAAGTTTTTGTCTATATCTTATGGTTTACCTGTTACACAAAATTCCTTCCGGATACTATTCCAAGAAAATTCAAGAAATAAATTTTATTTGTCATATAAAGTGTTATACTCATTTATTTTAATCAAAATCGTTTGAGCCATGTTTGAGCAAATCCAAAGCATCGAAATATTTACCATGTACAGGTTAGTTTGGGATGGGGGTATTTTCTTGAAATTCTTCGGCATCTTTGAAAAATACTAAACTTAAATACCAAGTTTGGTTTATCCGACTTTTTGTTTTTGACTTATTCTGCACATACGCGCGTGCGGAGAACCTTTTATTAAGCGTTTATTTTTTTTTATTCAGGGTGCCTCAAAACACGTATTTCCCGTGAAATCTCCGTATGAAATTTTTGGGTGGTATGCAATGCGTCCTCTACCTAGTGGGTACGTGGTAGAGAAAGTAAAAATCGATCCTTAAACAGCCTTTCTGGTTTTTGCTTTTAAAGCCAATTTTAGGTTTAACATTCCAAATATTCCTCCATATTTAGCTCCGAATGTTGCAAGGTCTTTGATTGGCTTATAGGTCGCCTAGATGCATGGAAAGTTAAAAAAAATCCCGAGGAAATGAGCAGGAAAACTGTAGCCATCTTAAAGTTCGAGGTTAACATTCAGTTTCCTTTTCAGTCTTTGAAACGTTTGTAGCAGAGGAAGGATAGTCTAATAATGAAGAAAGTTCCTGTAAAGTTTGGTTATATTCTATATTGCTAATGAGAATAATATATTATGCTCATAACACTCAAACATATAAATAATTTTATATGGTTAAATAACTCCATTATCTATTTTAGATTATTAAACATTTTTTCATTTTTTAAATTCCAAAGTCTAAACATTACACAGATAAGATAAATCGCTTGAGAAATTAAAATATACGTGTGCCACATAGTTGTGTTAGAAATTGATAAACATTTAGAAACACACAATATGTTCACGATATTTCGAAAATGAGTAGCACAGTGCAGTCTAGGTATAGTAAAAGTTTATAAAATCGAATAGGAAATCGGCCCATTCTATCCCTTTTAGTATAACGAAGTGCATTTTCCAAATAAGTCTAACCCCACAGTATTTTATGTCCATTAAAGCCCCTTTTTTACCGAGTGTAATACCTTCGTTTTTTTTAGGTGACGTGTAAACCTTGCGACGAAGAGACAATTAAAGTCTAATAAGTACCAAACTTGGTATTTAGGTTCAGTACCTTCCAAAGATGCGACACGAAGAGTTTCAAGAAAATCCCCAACCCAAAACTACTCTTTACATGAACATCTTTTGAAACTTTTTATTTTCGCAAAAATGTCTAATAATTATTATTAAAATACCATATATTAAAGGTATTTAGATTACAAACAAAATAGATATCTTGAATTTTCTGGGAATATCCTGTGAAGTCCTCTTCATTCGGAAGGAATTTTGCATAATCTTGTACAACTGGTAAACGTTAAGCGATAGACGAAAACATATGTACTGCACAAAAAATATAGATCTCTTTAAAATACACAATTTATTTCAATTAACTTTTTTATGCATCAACCATTTCCGAGATATCCGTTATTAATTGTTCGAATTGTTCAATATTTTGCCAGTCTTTTAAAGACCTGTCGATTTTCAGTTTGTTTCTCGCGATTGCATGGAAAGCGTATGGAATTATAAAGCCAGCGTATAGCGTCCAGGTCTAAAACATTTGACTATCGCTATTCCCTTTGTATCTGTAACGAAGTGTGTAATGCATCTGTTTCCGGAAAGGTTTATCTTGATTAAAATGAAATAGATAGCAAAATAAACTTTCGTAAGAATTGTGTACCCGCTAATAAGCGATAGAGGATAGAGAATGTCGTGTGAATGTAACACATCAATTTTTCACTGAACCTTCGTTTATCTGAGGTGAGTTGTAAAGTGACAATTATTAAGGCCCATCTACCGCTTAACAGATAGGTAGAGTAAATTCATAAAAACCCTAGATACAGTTCATTCACCTGGTTTATAATGTGTATGTAAACAATAAATCGTAACGTGATTGTTAAATTTTGTTTGGGGATTCGTGTTTTTTCATGAACCTGCCATCCATTATGATATGGCTAGAAAGCGAGATTTCCCGCATTTGTTGTAGTCAACCTAACCTACTCAACTCTTTCGCTGTTTTTGCAGGTGCTACTCGTATCGCAGCCATAAGCTTTCAATGTTTTTATTGTAGACATGGAATATAGTTACATTTTCAGTAAACTGTTTACAATTTCAGTCTTTCCTCTGTCTTTACTTAGGTTTTTATTTCTTAATAAGTATTTAATTCGCGCAACGTGATTTTGATGTTAGTATACCAGGCAAAACTAGCCAAATGACATTCTTCTCTTCCGCCTCCTCCTCCTCATTCTTCTTTTTTTCATGCAACCACCTTTTTACTTTCTCTACTACGTATAGTAAGTAGGGGAAGTATTGTATTCCACCCAAAAATTCGATACCGAGATTTCACCGGAAATACATGTTCTGAGACCCCCTGAATCCAAAAAAAGCATTTTTTGGAAACATGTCCGTGTGTGTGTCTGTGTGTGTGTGTGTGTCTGTCTGTCTGTCTGTGAACAGCATAACTCAGAAACGAACAGTCGGATAAACACCAAACTTGGTATTTAGGTTCAGTATCTTCCAGAGATGCGACACGAAGGAAATCCCCCCACCCCAGATTACCCTTTACATGGAAGATTTTTCGAAAAGTTTAATTTTCTCAAAAATGGCTCTAACGATTTTGATTAAAACATGTTTAAGATATTTTCATGACAAATAAAACGTATATCTTGAATTTTCTGGGAATGTCTCCAAAAGTATTCTTCATTGTGAGCGACTTTTGCATAACTGGTAAACCATAAGAGATAGACAAAATTTTACTACACAAAAAATGTAGATCGCGTTAAAATACACAATTTATGTCATATACATTTTTTGTTGTTGAGTGAACCATTTTCGAGATATTGCTTGTTATTCTCTTAAATTTTTCAATACTTATTTTCTCAAATGGGAATTCGTTATTCATTTTTTTGTCTTGGATATGCAAAGATTATTAATCTGTGGCAAAGGGAATAGTGCTGCACCTAGCAACCAGCTATTAAGAGATATGTATGTGCTTAAAGGCTACTGTATTTCTATATTGCGCTTGTAAATATATATTCCCCTTACATCTACAAGAAAATTAGCAATAAGATAGAGTCTGCAAATGTTTATCTCGATTGACATGAAGTAGATGGAGAATAAGCGTTTGTAAAAATAGTTTGTACAAGAGTAGAGAAAGTCATGTGAGTAACACATCAGATGTTTTAGACAACGCTCGAATTGATAAAATATGAATAATAGTATACTGATTCCTAAAACTAACAGATATCACACTTAGAACGCGTTATTGAAACAAGAGAAATGACGTTAAAAAGTGAGATGTCAGATGTTTTGTTGATTTGCTAGCAGTCATTTTTAGTGAAATTATTTTCACCAGGTTTTGCCTTACACCAGGCAATGAAGCGATTAAATGCTATATCATATTGCTTTCTGCATTTTTTGGGTAAGCACTTCTAGTGTTATTCTTTCTGCTGCTTCTGTAATTTCACTTCCATTTCAGTGTCTTCTGAATTCATAACTTCCACCATTTAATCTTTATGTAGGTTAGATAGAATAGTAACGTTTTAGATCAAAGAAAGTTGCCAGTATAACGTATAGGTTAACTCTACAACGAATTGCGATAAATTGAAGTATGACGATTTGTATTGTGAACAGCGCCATGAGAAATGAATCATGTGAAACATGATGAAAAGCAAAACCTAATCAAACTAAGTCGAGTTATCAAACATATGGTAATACAAAGCGTAATTGCCATGTGATTGGACTTGAAACCAAAGTTGGTCACACTTTACCTATTGGAACATTAGTTATTTATTCAACCATCCTATAATAGGAGTTATTAAGACGCGGTGACGAATAATTTTCGATGCGAGCGAGCGTCGAAAACTTCACGAGCGTCTTAATAACCATTTTATGAAAGTTGCATACAATAGTTTTTATACACATTTAGATATACAATAAATACTTAATATTTAGATGCATATGAAAAAAATAGAAATGTTATAAAGGAATTTCTCGATACGTATTTTAGATGCGCTTCGATAACAAGTGAATATCGATTCAAGGTCGCAGGTATTGATTTTACAAGATGGAGACAGAATGTTTATTAGTGAATTTGAAGAGGTGGAATTTAGTTCCACACCTCCTGACATCCTGGAGGAGGCGAAGAATGTAAGCAAGAATTTACTTCCTATAAAATCAAAGAAAATGTATGAAACGTATGACAAGTTCATGGTTTGGCGACCAAAAAAAAAAAAAAAAATGTAGCTTCATTGTCAGAAAATGTGCTCATTGTTTTCTTTGAAAAAATGTAAAAAAACAATGAAATCCCCAACCTTGTGGACAAATTATTCGGTATTGAAGACTACTCCAAATGTAAAACATCAAATTGATATATCCAAGTATAAAAAGTTGTATTACCTGTTAAAACAGAAATCGGCGGGGTACCGAGGGAAAAGAACAAAACAAATTAAAACCTTCATTGGTGAAGCACCTGACAATATGTATCTACTGATAAAGGTATGTAAATATAACTATTTCAGTGGCTCTGAGTAGGACAGCGCGCAAGCGCGGAAATCTGTATCGAAACGAAAAACTGTATTGAAATGCACTTCATTTTGATACAGATTTCTTGCAGCAATTGAACACATTTAAGTATAGGAGTCGAAAAAAAGCATTTATGGTATATTAGATACCTGTTTGAAGATTTAGTCTCTCCTCTACTTTTCTCGTATATGTCTTCTTTTGTTAACACTGCTGCGCTGCTCATTTTGCAAACAATAAACTAACTCGACCAAAGTCTCTTCTGAACTGAAGAATCTTCCGAACGAGCACTGACCTTGTTTTCAACTATCACCACTACTTTCACGTTTTTGAACCTAGTATCCGATATCCAATCAGCTGCTGGGAATATGTGGATCGTGAAATGAAAAAGAAAGAAGTGTGGAGAGCTAAAACGTCATAAATGTAAACTGTGTTTCCCGTTGCTGCAAATTTTACTAGGTCTTGATGTTTACGTGTTTGTGCATTGCGTTTAATGACACAGATACTTTCTAGCGGTTTGCCTGTTTGGAGAGAAGAGAGGAGAAAGTAGAAGTGGAATCCGAACGTATGAGCGGAGAAAGCGACGACCCTGTTTATTAACCATTGGAAGTGAATGAGGGACTATGCTACAGCTGAGCATCAGAAATAATCATTACAAAGACAAGAAGTGTTATAATTAGAACAAAGAGGTTAAGTTACGAGTAAGTAGGTACATTGCCGGTGTCTAAAAGTGTTAACATTCGACTGCAGTCCACTTTAGATTATTAGTATTGCATATAACAGACACTTTATTGTAGATTTTTGTCTCCAAAGACGCGTTCATCACTCTGTAAATATCGATGATGTTTTGTAAAAAGGGCACTATCAACAATTTTGCCATTTTTGCAATTTGACAATCATATAATAATTCTTCAATATGATAATTTTTCTGATCTATGTTTTAAGCACTTATAAAATAAATACTGAAAATATCTATTTAAAAGTGAGTAAAAGATGTAACATGTTTTACATAGATTTTTAGTTCCTTTGAATAAAGCAAAATGTGTTGATAGCACTCTGTTTACAAAACACAATCGATATTAGGTTGTCCTGCCTGTCTTATGCCATGAAACATCTCAAAAACCACTGCACTGCACGAGTTAAAATTTCGGGTATAAGATTTGAAAGGAAATTATCGATATAATATTCCAATTTGGTTTCAGTCTACAAAACTAAGGGTAGTTCATATGCAGATCTTCCTAAAAGTTATTGCATTTTTGGGAGCTGAAGCTTAATGTTGAACTTAGACAGTTGCTGACATTTCAAATGTAGTCTAATTCGCTACAGTTTGCATAACCTCCTAAAATTAATGGGGATATTCTTAAAAGTGAACGGCCTTCTTATTCATTTTCCAAAATATCCGTAATGTAAACTTAAATATGCTAGTGCACTATTTCTGCCACACCTACAATTTAACACTAAGCGCACATTTTACCATCTTATATTCCGACTAAACTCCGCGCTATACAAAGAATATTTGCTCACATAAAGTACAAATCTTGTCCTTTTTTGTGAGGATTTTGTTGCAAGCGAATGTAAGAAATGTTTTTAAGTAAAATGGTAAGTATGATATAGCTTTAGGAAAAGAAAACAATTTTAAAAGTATATATTTTCTTTATGCACAAAATTATAAAACTTACCTTATTTCCGGAATATTGCTTTAATCTATTATATTAAATAATGTAACCTACATACAATTCAAGGAAAATCAAGAAGGCCACGCTAATTATTGGTCCATATAAAATGCAATTCATACGAGTAATGTATTTTATAATCAACTGTAACTTATAATATTGTTGTATTTGTATTATTATGTGTAACAGTTAACCTTGTATTGTATTTAGTTAGTTCAAAGACTTGGCTTTTCTATGAACAGAAAGCGCTCGCTTTACTAATTTATTTTACACAAAGAATAAGAAAACCGGCGGCGCCGTGGCCGAGTGGTTAGACCGCTCGCCTTCCACCGAGGCGGACCGGGTTCAATCCCAGGGACCTGCATGTGGGATTTGTGGTGGACGAAGCGGCGTCTGGGCGGGTTTTCTCCGGGTTCTCCGGTTTCCCCCGGGTTCTCCGGTTTCCCCCGCCATTCATTCCACCAACTGCTCCATCATTACCTTTCCTTTCATCCATTTCACCAACATTTCGTTTCATCTACTTCATCTACACCCGCTTGTCAGTCCTGGGGGGTGTAAGTCCTACATAAGAGGAGGGTAAACGGATAATGAATGAATGAATAAGAAAACCAAGAAATAAATACTCAATCTTATCAACAGCAGTATCTACGTCCCGTTGTAAATTGTTGCACCATCCGCAACGGAATACTATTATCAAGCAAATAAGTTCATCGCAATTAGCAGATAGTAATACAGCTAGTGAACTTCAGCTGCCAATTCACAACAAAATAAAAATGATACCGCAAAGTATGTAATTATTGAACTGAGGAAGCCTAATGTAAAAGTTCGTCTCAAATACCCATAGAACATACCTAGCACGCATATCACTATATCCGTGCATAAGGACCAAGATAAAGTTCTTAAAAGTGCTGTAAACATTAGAAAACGTAAGCCATACTCATAATGTTGTATTGGGGACAACGGTAGGGAAAGTCTGGTTGGCAACCATCACGAGTTTTTGGGAAACTCCGAGTTTCGTAAATATTTCCATCTTCGCGCCTCGTACAATGGCGGGAAAGCCTTTTTCCTGATATTCCACAAAAAATCAAATTAAATCAATTTGTGAATTGATTTAATTGTAAAGGTAAAGAGACTGAACTAGTATTATAAAATAAAATACTTTTTAGAAGTCAACGATATTATGCGAATATGTCTGCTTAACAGTTGGCAATACCTTTAGTTGCTTGTTGAGCATCACGCTGCTGTAAAGTGGCGCCATAGCGTCTATAATAGTCTCATTATCTTATATGTTGTGCGCCGAATAATTATGTTTTTATCCTGAATGGTGAATAATTAGCAGTTATAAAAATGTTAAAGTATTTAAAATTATATAAAATTTCTAAATATGGTAAAATTGTTGGAGAAATATTAAATATTTTCTGATTTAGCAATACTAGCCCACAGAGTAATACAGATAAATTAATTAAACAGGTAATCTGATTAACATTTATAAACGTAACTTAGATCAATAAAAATTCTTGTAATTCTAATCTAATTTGTTTATTTCACTATATATTTGGAGTATAAACTAATATAACTTGAGGTAGGAGAAGCTATACAATCAACTTTTGTCGAATAGCCCATATTAGTAGTACTGTAGCGTACAAATTTTGATCCTCAACGACGGAACCGAAAATGTCGTGCATAAAAGATTCCCCGGTATTTGTTTTTCAAACGTTGGCAATCCTAATGGACAGTTTCTTTTACAATTTAGGAAATTTCAATGTAATAGAATTAGCTATTAATTAAAACATAATATAAGTTATTCCAAATTTTGGAATAGTAAAACTACTCATTTACCTAGTTCAATTCATGACAACTGCTAACGACTGTTCCTTAACAGCAAAGAAAAGCCCATCTTTACAAAACCTATAAGAAATAACTGATATAATTGAGCAAAGCTCCAGCTTTCAAGGAATATATATCAAGAAGAATTTCAAGCCTAAAACTACCTATGTGGCTAACTGAGCTAGTTTTGCTTTTTGTATGTAATGCTATACTAGCTGTTTTACCCGAAATGCACAGGTCTATTTCTATCTTTGAAACTCGTACGTCAAGAATTCCACAGGATATTCCTATTCAAACAATGAGAAAAATAATCAATAATTAAGATTTTTTAAAAATAATTTTAAATAAAGTCTCATATGCTACATTCACGTGACTTATTCTAGCCACTATTGTCTATTCTTAAATATCTTCCATAAATTAGTCTTACAAAAGCTTATTTTTCTATCTGCTTCATGTCAATTAACATAAACGTTTGCAGAAATAGTTTAAGTACGTATTTCATTATAGGTACAAGAGGGATACAGATGAAGCGATACTCAAATCCTTAAAAAAAGCAATGCTTTTTCCAAGACATCGCGCGAAACAATTGAATCGCCACTACTTCAAAAAAGTCTGATGTGATACATTCACATTACTTTTTCTACCCTCTATCGTTTATTAGTGGGTATATAAACTATTCATTCTAAAGATTATTTTTATATGTGCCACATTTTAATCCAAAACCTTTGCAGAAATAGCTACATTACACAGTTCGTTATGGATACAAAGGGAACAGCGATAGTCAAATGTTTAAGAACTGGACGCTATACGTTGGCTTTATAATTTCATACAGTTTCTATGCAATCCGAGAAACAATTGAATGTTGACAGGACTTTAAGAGAATGACCAAGTAATGAACAATACGAACCTTTAATAACGGATATCTGAGAAATGGCTTTTCCACAAAAAAACTTATTTGAAATAAATTGTGTACTTTAAAGAATCTACATTTTTTGTGTAGTTCGTTTTCACCTATCACTTAAAGTTTACCAATTAAATACCAGATTATACAAAATTACTTCCGAATGAAGAGAATTCATCGGCTATTCCCAGAAAATTCGAAATATACATTTTATTTGTCGATATAAATATCTAAAATATATAGTATTTTAATCAAAATTTGTTAGAGCCATTTTTTAGAAAATAAAAAATTTCGAAAAATGTTCCAGATTAGGGGTATTTTGGGGTGGGACATTTTCTTGAAAATCTTCGTGTCGCGTCTTTGTAGGGTTTGTTACCTTAGTACTGGTATTTATCTGACTTTTCGTTTTTGAGTTATCCTGTTCTCTCTCTCTCTCTCACACACACACACACACACGCACGCACGCACGCACGCACGCACTTACTTACTTTTCTAAAAAACTTATTCAGGGGGCCTCAAAACACGTATTTACGGTGAAATTGCGGTGGAATGCAACACCTACTAGGTACACGCCAGAGAAAGTAAACATGAAAGTATTGCAAAATTCAGACCAATTACAAAATATTTTCAAAATTGAAGATACCATATTAAAAGTTATCCGAGATAAATTGTTTTTTTTTAAGGATATCTACATTTTTACTTTCTCTAGTACATATAGTAAGTAGGGAAAGTATTCTATTCCACCCACAAATTCGGTGTCCAGATTTCACCGGAAATATATGTTTTGAGGCCCCCTGAATCCAAAAACAGCATTTTTACTTTCTCTACTACGTATAGTAAGTAGGGGAAGTATTGCATTCCACCCAAAAATTCGATACTGAGATTTCACAGGAAATACATGTTTTGAGGTGCGCTGAATGCATATAAAGCATTTTTGAAAGCATGTCCGTGTGTGTGTGTGTGTGTGTGTGTGTGTGTGTGTGTGTGTGTGTGTGTGTGTAGGCGTCTCCCTGTGAACAGCATAACTCAGAAACGAACAGTCGGATAAACACCAATCTTGGTATTTAGGTCCAGTATCTTACAGAGATGTGACACGAAGGTTTTCAAGAAAATCCCCCACCCCAGATTGCCCTTTACAAGGAACATTTTTTGAAAATTTTAATTTTCTCAAAAATGGCGCTAACGATTTTGAATAAAATACCATAAGTTTAAGACACTTTTATGGAAATGAATTTGTATATCTCGAATTTTCTGGGAATGTCTCCAAAAGTATTCTTCATTGTGAACGACTTTTGCATAATTGCTAAACCATAGGAGATAGACAAAATTTTACTGCACAAAAAATGTAGATCGCGTTAAAATACACAATTTATGTCATATACATTTTTTATTTGAGTGAACCATTTTCGAGATATTGCTTGTTATTCCCTTAAATTTTCCAATACTTTTACTTTTTCTCAAATGGGAATTCGTTATTCATTTTTTTTGTCCTGGTAATGCAAAGAGAATGGAATACTCCACATAGCAACCAGCTCTTAAAATATTTGGCTATCGCTCAAAACCTACCAATTCCCCTTGCCCGTGTGTGTATGTGTGTGTGTGTGTGTGTGTGTGTGTGTGTGTGCGCGCGCGTGCGTGCGCGCGCGCGTGCGTGTTTGAAGAGCATAACGCAAAAATCGAAAAATCGGATAAATATCAAAATTGTTGTAGCAGGTTTTGTCTGTCTCTTATGAATTACCAGTCACACACACACACACAATTATACAAAACTAGCTGGCTTATCCGACATTGCATGAATAGCTCTTTAAACTCGAATGAGGATTTAATTAATTTAATTTTCCTCAACCCCTTCTTTATGAAATTTTTATACGATGATCTAGAAGCTTTTTTATGGTGAATCCTCTCTTTATTGTAATTTCGTAGCTCATTCTGTTCATAATAATGGATAAAACATCCCCGATATTTACGTAAAAAACCACGTGAAACATCGATAGTACGTCTGACTTCCTTAACCTCCTTCCGACAGTCTTCCAAGTTCTGGAAATGCTGCATAGCCTATAAATACCCTTTGCGGTGGAAAAATTATCGACTGAATGGTCGAGTAACTTTTTAGGTAATTGCAATAAATGAAAATTTAAACCTTTGCACCTTCTCTTTGGTCCCATAGTTGTTTAATAACATAATATTTACATAGTTTAATAAAGCAACACCTAACATAAAGAAGGAAATAGAGGCGAAGCTGGTGGATATGAAGGTTCTCTATTCCCAGGCACCAAGTTAACCACTTTGGAAAAGGCACATTTATCTCTTTTTATAACATGGGTATTGATACTATGAAGAAATCGGTCACGAATTTTGTTTCACCTCTCTGTTTTGAGCAACTTGTTTCATCCTCCTTTTCTTGAAGTTATTTAAAATGGAAAGTATGGCACAGACTATGCAATAATTATTGCTCTTCTTATTGACTTAACCGAACATCATGTGATATAGTTTAGTTACGCAAACGCAGAATCTTAACACCACATCTGTTGATAATGTCTCAAGTGATTTACTGCCCGCATATATTTCCATACGATGCTTGCTGAAGATTTCTAGAACTCTACCGTCAGATATTTTTATATTAATGTTCCTGGGAAGAATGAAAATGCCTTGCTGGTGTACTGAGATAGCTGGAACTTTCCGGTTTATGTCAAAGGTTAAACTATATTTTTAAAATGCTCAAGAAGTGGTGTTAACAACTCATATTGTACTTAAGATTTTGTACACTGAAATTGAGATGCAAAATGTAATATACAACATCCCTAACACATTTGAGACACCTTGATTAGCTTGAATTTTTCTGCTCAGTCATGGTGACAACTGTATGATAAGACTTTTAAAAGTTACATAAATTTCATAAAAGAAAACATACGTTAAGTAACATTCTACACATTCTTGTCAACTTCACAGTGGATTTTTTAATTAAATAAAGTTTAAAAATCAGATGGGCTGCAATTACATGACTTACTCTACTCAATCTTTTACAAACAATTCATATACAAGCTTTTCAGTCTATATAGCTCTTGTTACAGAATTTAATCTTCATTATACATTTACGCATTTCGTTGTAAGTATAAGCAGAATACAGCAAACTAAAGCGACAGTCAATCAAACGAGATGGCACCGCAGTAACATGTGAATCTCACATTCGGGAGGTCCCGTCGGACCGCCCACCCTGACCATGGCCTTTTCATGGCTTCCCCGGAATGTTAGGCAAATGCTGGGGCAGTTCTTCTTCTACCATGAATTTCCTATTCATCATTTTCTGACCTATAATTTCCTATCATCTGTTACAGGGATTTAGGACTAGGCGACGGCGTTCGGTAAGTTGCGGCTGGGCGGTGAATTTGCGCTTTGGAAAGACCTTAGGTGCCCCTGGGAGGCTCGTGGCTTGTTGGCAGGGCTAGTCGGCTCAGGATGCGTTCTATCTGGAATCGTTAGGGACCTGTCCATAGACACATCGTCGCGCAAATCTGGTCGCCCTTCGGGTCTCCCCATAATCCCTCCCTCCCAGAAGTCACGTTAGAAGCAAAAAGGGTTATTCCGGCCTGCTTGCGATGCTGTGTCCCAGTTTCGGGGCCCCTCGTAATCTGTACTTCCATTCCTAAAGTGGCAGCCAAATGTTTTAAAAGTGGGTGATCTTTTATGTTATGGTTTTGAAATTTCGTTCTCTTTGCATTACCATGAAAAAAAATCTGTGTTACATTCACATGATTATCTCTACCCACTATTGCTTATATTTATGTCTTTTCTAGATTATTTTTACAAACCTCATTTTTCAGTCTGCTTTGTGTTATCGAGATACACCTTTGCAGAATTAGTTCATTATCTAATATTCCATGGTAGCTACAAAGCGGATGCAGGGAACCGAAGCGATAGTCAAATGTTTAAATGCAGGCTGCTCTTTCCATAACATCGAAAGAAACAGCTGAACGGCCACAGGATGTCGAACATGACAAACGTATTGAAAGATTCAAACCAATAACCGCGAATATCTCGGAAATGGCTAATGCTACAACATGAGTTAGTTTTAGTGAATTTAGAATACGAATTCCAAAAGATACTAAAGCCAGTTTCACTGAATTCTCAGGATACACAAAAACTTGCATTATTTTATACAGCTTCTTTATCACCTCAATGTTACGTTTTTTTTTGTAACAACTCTTTATAGTGTTAACAAATGAAGAAAGTTTGTAATTTTGCAAATTATGTAAATACGAGCAAATTGAAAATTTGAAAAATTAGGATATAGTAGTTTCTGGAATGAAATGAGTATTTAGGATGTTCTGGAGGAAAACTATTTGGAATTAATATTCTTTGGCAGGAAATATTCCGAAGTAATAGACATTCTGGAATGCATAAATTATGGTGGCGTAGTAGTAATGTTGAATTTAGTACTCTTTGGAAAGAAATGCAGTAGGTATGTTTTGGTAAGAAAAATCACATTTTATAGTACATATTACCAAGAATTTCTTGCCGAAATTGTGTAAGTCAAAGGAATGCATTAAAGGCCTTACATCATTTTTTTTTAAAAGAACTGTTATGGTACCTTTTGGAATTTACCTTCTCAATTAATGTGGATTCAAAGAGATCGACATTCTTTATATAATGAGCTTACTCTATCTCTTATGGCTTACTGGTTACCAAAGTTAAACAACATTCCTTCCGAATGAAGTGGACTTCACAAGCTATTCCCCAAAATTCCAGACATACATTTTATTTGTCATGTAAATATATTTAATTTGTTTTCTTCATCAAAATCGCCATTTTTTGGAAAAAATTGAAAGTAATTTCATATAAAGGGTAGTTTGGAGTGGGGGATGTTTTTGAGACTGTTCGTGTCGCATCTTTGGAAGATGCTTAACTTAAATACCCAGTTTGGTATTTATCCGATATACATTTTTGAGTTGTGCTGTTCGAGAGAGAGAGAGACAGACAGACAGACAGACAAACAGACAGACAGACAGACAGACACACGCACGGAGCTTTTACAAAACATTTTTTTTATTTATTCAGAGGGGCTTAAAACACATACTTGCGATGAAACCTCGATATTTTATTTTTGGGTGGAATACAATACTTCTACTTACTATAGATAAGCAGTAGAGAAATTAAAAATATGTTTATCTATTTTAGTTACATAATATGGATTTTACAATACAAAAAAGAAGCATTGTAAACATATTCACTATATCTAGTTTCGTAATGGCACCTCATTACGCAACTAGTTTCGTAATGAAGCTTCCACTACGCAAAGACTTGCGTAATGTAACTCTGCCAGCAATACATTTTCCATTATACTTCATACATCAAGTCGTCCGCCGTGGTGTAGTGGTTACCATGCTGGACTCTATTCCCGACGTCGTGGTTCAAACACGGCGGAGGGCGATGAGTTTTTTTCGGGCGTAAAAATCCGTAGCACGGCTTCCTTCAGAAGGGAAGTAAAGCCGGTGGTTCCGTGTCGTAGATTTACGGCACGTAAAAGAACCTCAAGCCTGATAGAGGCCTCTGAGCAAAATTACCGGTCTTTCACACCCATAATAGAATGGGACGCTAAGGACCACAGCAGTTAATGAACGTCCATAAATAAAACTCAATTTAACTTTTAATTTTCAAACACCAATATTCAAATTTCTTATATTCCCCTTCATACCGAGGTTGGAATTTATTAGGAATTAAACTATCTATAACAGAATTAGCTCAGTTTGCAATATCTTCGTCAGAACTCATTTTTCAACGTTTATTTAATTCACCTAATGCTCATGTTCTTCTGTTTTAAACAAAAACCTAACAAAGAAATCGTCTATCAAACCACGCATGACCCACTACACACATGGATCATTATGTATCATGTGGTGTACTGTTTCAGTGATTCCTAATACTACATCTGAAATAAAAATTTAATTTACCAAAGAAAATAAAAAAATCGATGTTACACTAAAGCAGATAAAACGTTGTACAATACTGCGTCGGTACCCGTCCTCTCTAATTGTTTCGGAGACTGCGCCGTTGGTGGCAGTCCCGGGTTCGATTCCCGCTCGTTTGGAGTCGAACGCGGTGTAGTGGTAGACATAGAAATAATGCTCAAATTCACTGTACCTGTTTTCTCCATCAGACGTGGCTTCGTCTTGTGGTTCTGGCTGGTTGATTTAATCTCGCTGGTTGATTTAATTACCCTGGCTAGTTGTTTCTCAGCGGTGATGTTTGCATGGAATCTGCCTATCATGATTGGTAATAAGCTCGTCGATCTCAGAGGTGGTACTAGGAGCTCAAGAGAAGAATTGACTACACACTGTAATGTTTGGTTTATGGCTATTTATTGTTACTTCCTCACTCTAACACTACAGAATGTTCCTGTTTACTTATCACCATTTTTGCGCTGACAGTTTCAACTATTTCAACTGTTTCATCTAAAAATCAACTGTGAACTCTTTTACTTTTCAACTGGCCAACTGTGAACTGCTTAACCTAAAAGTCAACGGTAAACTGCGCTATTATGGGGTGAATCTCGATTATTTAAAGAATACAATCTCCCACCTAAAGTTTTGGTATCGAATTGCTTATTGGTCAGTTTGTATAATCATGTGACCTTTTTCCTGGGCTTCTCTTGGTAAACTGCCGTTCTGTTATATTTGCCTCGCTCCATACTTCCGGAGCGGAAACAGTCATAAAACTTTACCCTTTTATTCTAATACAAAAGATACCGTTTTCGCTGACCATGTGAACATCATGTTTCTACCCTAACTGCAGAGTTTAAGACATTCTAAAAATAGTTAAACAGGAACATTATGTACACGACAAATATTACATTATACACAAAATTACTATTTACATGGTTTTCACGTTGTACACATATATCATTTACATATCAAATTATACACTGAAAAATTTAGCACATAATAAAATTACTTCGGGCACATTCTGTCTCAATACACATATCGTAAATTACTACTAGTGTTTTTAAAAGTAAACACCTTCGCCACAATAGTATTAGTAGGGTCTGGTCATCATGGACGTATCCCACTAGCCGAATATTTTACGCGGGCCTTCATCATCTCACTACTAAACATCAAACTGCACTGCAATGACAGAATTTTGTGTTCCAATGCTGTAACACTGCTACATTAATAGTGTCTAATTAAAATTTGGATTAAAACCGTACAATGTAATAAACTTCCAACTCCTATCAGCAAAATTTATGTTAGGGATCTCGATAATTTATTGATTTTGGTTACTTTCAACTACACAGGATAATCACGATGAAACCAATGCTACGTAACTACGACGAAACCATGTTACATAACTACGATGAAACCAACGCTATCGCAGTATTGCTCATTTTGATGATGGGTAAAACACATAATTAAGGAAGCCACGTCTATCTGCATGTTAGAACAGTCAATTACCTAACAAGTATCTACCGCCTACAGGGTTAATAATGGTAGCGAGTATGCTTGTATTTGAGGTACAGTTAGGCAACAAGTGGCAGTTCCTCTGTCGAACTTTTATGCTGTCCAAGGACTGAGTTCCCAACAGAATAGCTGCGGCCGCTTAAGGAACTCTTCATAGACCACGTAGGGTTTATTTAACCTGTCATAAATTACTACTACTGTGCGTATTTTCTATTTAGGTCTCTGCGAAAACCCATAAAGGCCATTCACATGAAAACAGACATTAACATAAGGAAATAAACGTATGACATGAACACAAGATTCGCCTTGCCATTCTCAATGCCAATAAAATGTTAGCTCAAAACAAGAAATTTGGAATTGTGAAAGCGATTAAAAATGGAGGCTGCGACGGTTGGCAATGATGCGGCAGTGCATTTTATGTTTCTACAAACTGCTTTAACTTGTGTTTGTATTATATTATCACTTTCTCTACTACGTATAGTAAGTAAGGGAAGTATCGCATTCCATCCAAAAATTTGATATCGAGATTTCACTGGAGATACGTGTTTTGAGGCCCCCTAAATAAAAAAAAGCATTTTTAGAAAAAGGTCCGTCTGTGTGTCTGTGAACAGCATAACTCAAAAACGAAGTGTCGGTAAATACCAAACTTGGTATTTAGATTCAGTATCTTTCAAAGATGCGATACGAATATTTTCAAGAAACTCTCCCACCCCAGACTACCCTTTACATGGAACATTTTTCGAAAATTTTGATTTTATCAAAAATGGCTCTAACGATTTTGATTAAAACAGCATATGTTTAAGATACTTTCATGGCAAATGAAGTGTAGATATATCTTGAACTTTCTGGTAATTTCCCCCAAAGTCCTCTTCATTCTGAATGAATTTCGCATAACTGGTAAACCGTAAGTAGGATATATAGGAGAGAGCTGGGCCACTTTTTTGCGTTTATATGGGAAAGGATAGGGAAAACGAGGGTAGATGCGACAGTTCTAGGAGGAAAATGCGTTTATAGGGGAGAGATAGGGAATACCAGGGCTGATGCTAGGCTAGTCAGATGCTAAAGGAGGGAGGGATACGCTTTATATGGAAGAAGTAGTTGAGAGGTGTTAGGCTAGGAGGGTTTAAGTACGCGTTTATAAGGAGAGACGAGAAAACGGAGAGAGATCCTATGTTAGGATACACAGGTGTTTAAAGCTAGAATGTGTTTTATATAGGCTAGATAGGAAACCAAAGAGATACTCAGCTAGACAGGGGGCAGGAGAGGAATGCGCTTTATGAGAGGTAGAGGATACGGGGAGTGGTGTTAGGCTAGACAGAGGTTGAGAGTAGAGTATGCGTTTATATGTTTGAGAAGTATAGGAACAGGAAGAGGGTGCTAGGCTAGACAGAGGTTGAGGAGTAGAGTATAGGTTATATGAGAGGTATAGGAAAACGAGGGGAGGTGTTAGGCTAGACAGAGGTTGAAAATAGAGTATGGTTTATATGAGTGGTATAGGAAAACGAGGAGAGGAGTTAGACTAGACAGAGGTCGAGGAGCAGAGTATGGTTTATGTGAGATTCATAGGTAAACGAGAGAGGCGTTAGGCTAGACAGAGCTAGAGGAGTAGAGTATGGTTTATATAAGAGGTATAGGAACAGGAGGAGAGGTGTTAGGCTAGACAGATACTAAAGGAGTAGCAATATGGGTTTATATACAGGAGAGATAGGGAATAGGAGGTGCTAGACTTGAAAGCGACTTTAGACGCGAACTTAGTAAAAACTGTTTCATGTCAATGTTCTAGACATGCCCATCACGTAACCTATTCAGGGAAAAAGGTGGCCCACAAAGGGAAAAAGTTGACTAGCAAAGGGAAAAACGTGACCAGCAAAGGGAAAAATGTGACCAGTAAAGGGAAAAATGTGACCAGCAAAGGGAAAAAGGTGACCAGTAAAGAGAAAAATGTGACCAGCAAAGGGAAAAAGGCGACCACCAAAGGGAAAAAGGTGACCTGCAACGGGAAAAGCTAACCCACTCACACTAACAGATAAGTAATTCAGCTAGTATTGCAAGAGGCTGACTGGATCATAGCAGTGTATGATTTCACAGGTAATTCAGCTAGTATCGTGAGCATTTAAGCTAATTCGTCTAGTAACACAGGATAGATTCCAGATGCTAACTGCATCATGGCTCTGCATGATTTCACAGGTAATTCAGCTAGTATCTTAGGTATTTAGGCTAATTCAGCTAGTATCACAAAAGGATAGATTCTAGGGTTGGGTATAGCTTAGGGTCGTATTTCACAGGTAATTCAGAGGGTATCGTAGGTATTTAGGTTAATTCAAGTATCACAGACGTTTAGAGTAATTCAGCTAGCATTACAGGAGGGTAGGTTCCAGGGGTCGGTTATAACATAGCTTCGTATTTCACAGATAGTTCAGGTAATATCGTAAGTATTTGAGGTAATCGACATAGCTTCACAGATATTATTGATAATTTCGATCAGAGATTTGTATCACAGCTATTTAAGTTGCATCAATGGTATTTGAGTCATTTTAACAGGTAATTCATCTAGTATCATTGGTATTTAAGGCAAACCAGATAGTATCACAGGTGCTCGTGCTAATTTAGAGCAGGAATTCGTATCAGAGCTAGTTAAGGTAATTTCACATGATTCGGGTAGTATACCAGGTATTTAAGTCATTTTCACAGGCAATTCTGCTAGTATCGTGAACATTTAAGCTAATTCATCTAGTATCACAGGAGGCTAGATTCCAGAGGCTAACTGCATCATAGCTATGCATGATTTCACAGCTAATTCAGCTAGTATCACAGGAGGCTAGATTCCAGAGGCTAACTGCATCATAGCTATGCATGATTTCACAGCTAATTCAGATAGTATCACAGGAGGCTAGATTCCAGGGTTGGGTATAGCATAGTTTCATATTTCACAGGTAATTCAGAGGGTATCGTAGGTATTTAGGATAATTCAAGTAACATAGGTGAGTAGGTAAATATAGAGAGATCGAGCACAGTTTTTTGCGTTTATATGGGAAAGGATAGGGAAAACGAGGCTAGATGGGGCGGTTCAAGGAGGAAAATGCGTTTATATGGGTGAGATAGGGAATACCAGGGCTGATGCTAGGCTAGTCAGATGCTAAAGGAGGGAAATACGTTTATATGGAAGAGATAGTAGAGAGGTGTTAGACTAGACAGAGGTCGAGGAGTAGAGTAGGGTTTATATGAAAGGTATAGGAAAAAGAGGAGGGGTGTTAGGTTAGACAGAGTTGAAGGGTAGAGCATGTCTTTTATATGAGAGAGGTAGGGAACAGGAGCAGGGGTGTTAGGCTAGACAGAGGTCGAGAAGTAGAGTATGGTTTATATGAAAGGTATAGCAAAACGAGGAGGGGTGTTAGGCTAGACAGAGTTGAAGGGTAGAGCATGTCCTTTATATGAGAGAGGTAGGGAACAGGAGCAGGGGTGTTAGGCTAGACAGAGTTCGAGAAGTAGAGTATGGTTTATATGAAAGGTATAGGAAAACGAGGAGGGGTGTTAGGCTAGACAGAGTTGAAGGGTAGAGCATGTCTTGTATATGAGAAAGGTAGGGAACAGGAGCAGGGGTGTTAGGCTAGACAGAGGTCAAGAAGTAGAGTATGGTTTATATGAAAGGTATAGGAAAACGAGGAGGGGTGTTAGGCTAGACAGAGTTGAAGGGCAGAGCATGTCTTGTATATGAGAGAGGTAGAGAACAGGAGCAGGGGTGTTAGGCTAGGCAGAGGTCAAGAAGTAGAGTATGGTTTATATGAAAGGTATAGAAAAACGAGGAGGGGTATTAGACTAGACAGAGTTGAAGGGTAGAGCATGTCTTGTATATGAGAGAGGTAGGAACAGGAGCAGGGGTGTTAGGCTAGACAGAGGTCAAGAAGTAGAGTATGGTTTATATGAATGGTATAGGAAAACGAGGTGGACTGTTAGGCTAGACAGAGTTGAAGGGTAGAGTATGTCCTTTATATGAGAGAGGTTGGGAACAGGAGGAGGGGTGTTAGGTTAGGAGAATTGAGTATGTGTTTATAAGGAGAGACGAGAAAACGGAGAGAGATCCTATGCTAGGATAGACAGGTGTTAAAGTTAGGTTAGATAGGAAACCAAGGAGTGATACTCAGCTAGAGGGGGGCAGGAGGAATGCGCTTTATGAGAGGTAGGGGATACTGGGAGTGGTGTTAGGCTAGACAGAGGTTGAGAGTAGAGTAGGCGTTTATATGTATGAGAAGTATAGAACAGGAGGAGGGGTGTTAGGCTAGTCAGAGGTCGAGGAGCAGAGTATGGTTTATATGAGAGGTACAGGGAAACGAGGAGAGGAGTTGGGCTAGGCTAGGCAGAGGTAGAGGAGTAGAGTATGGTTTATATGAGAGGTATAGGGACACGAGGAGAGTCGGTAGGCTAGACAGATAGTGAAGCAGTAGGAATATGGACTTATATACAGGAGAGATAGGGAATAGGAGGGGAGGGGCTAGACTTTGAAAGCGACTTTAGACGTGAACTTAGTGGTAAACTGTTTCATGCTAATGTTAGAACCCTAATTCTAGACATCACATACTACTGATTAATCGCTTGTATCTCCTGAATGAAAAGAGATAGAACAATGGGATAAAAACTAATCAATTCTTTGGAATGCGCCGCGTCCTTGAGATTTTAATCCGAGTTGTCCGGGATGCCTGGGTTCGAATCCCACGAGTAATTACAAATTCAACTTCTAATAACTCAGAGACTAATTAAGATAAAGACGCCAAATAAATTTTATTACATTTATATCATTAGGTAGTTTCTTCTGAATGTACATTTGGATACCTGGTGTCCTGGGTTCAATCCTTAATTTTAAATCTCCATTATCTCGGAAACTAAGAGAGGTAGAGGGATGGACTAAAGCATGTTTGATAGCTGTTATAATGTGTAATTAATACTGTATATAATTTTCAATCAGTTGTCCCTAGTTCGAATCCCGATTTTTAAATGATTTCCTTAATTTTTCTCTGTATACTAGAATATATCACTTAGATTGATTGCGTAACTGTATACAACTCTTTTTAACATAGCAAACTAATTTTATAAATAATTTTGTTTCTGGTGTTCTGGGTTCGAATACCGATAAAATGTAATTTAATTATAAATTTAATAACTCCTAAACTACTTACGATAAAGACGTCAAGTAAACTTTATTACATTAATATCAATAGGTAGTTTCTTGCGGATCTATATTTGGGGATCTGGTGTCCTGAGTTCGATTCTTAATTTTAAATCTTCATTATCTCGGAAACTAAGAGAGATAGAGGGATGGACCAAAGCATGATTGATAGCTCTTATAATAGGTAATTAATGCTGTATATAATTGTCAATCAGTTGTGCTTGGTTGGATTCCCCCATCTTTAAATGAGTTCCTTAATTTTCCTCTGTACACTAGAATATATCACTTAGATTGATAGCGTAACTGTACACAGCTTTGTTTAACATGTCATGCTAATATTATAGATTATTTTGTTCCTGGTGTTCTGGTTTCGAATACTGATTTAATGGAATTTACTTGCAAATTTAATAACTCGTAATTTAGTTTATATAGACACGTCAAGTAAACCGTAAACAGAGTACCTAGTCTCTAAATATCGTTATCATGACAAAAAGTACTTTAAAGTACTCGGATCGAATCCCGAAGGGGTGATTTCATATATCTTCAAGCCTATGAATCCTATCAGGTTCGAGTAAAGATTAAATGGTAGATGCTGATGCGAGGGAGCTAAATTACTAAAAATACATTTATTAAAACTATTACCGGGTTCGATTCTAGAAGCTTAAAATCTGTGAAACTCTGGAAAAATTGCTTTGCTCGTGATTGTAGTGAAATGTAATGGTCTTTCTAGAAGACGATGGAAAGGGAGAATTGAAAAGGGAATGAAAACATGAAATAATGTAGTATATACACACATTTAAGTAAATAAGGGGGAAAATCTTCTACGTTACCTTTTAAGCCTTTACTTTTAAGTATTTTGATAATAGAGATTGTACTAGCTTTGGTGTAATGGGTGATGGTAGGCTTTGAATGGAACATATGACTGAATGAGCGTGTGGGAATACTTCTCTTGTTGGTGTGACAGCACATACAGTAGTTACGAGACGAGTTTAAACGTGTTTGATACTGCCAGACATCCTGTCTCTGGGTGTGACGTCATAAACATCCTGACTCTGGGGGGGGGTGAGGTTAATATGTGTGGAGCAAACATATACAGGTAGCTATGGAGCGAGTTTATGATTTATCTAAAAGGCTCGTGCTCCCTCTATAAATACGGTGATCTAGGGCATTGGAGTTCATTGCGTTAATTAGTCTTGAGGTGTTAACATTGTGTTCTCTCCAAGAATAATCAGCTTTCTAAAGTGGTGTCAAGGTGAAGAGGTCTACATTTCATTGATCAGTGATTAATACGTTATTACATCAAGAATAAAGATGAATAACTCAGCGTATAAGGATATTATTCCAAGCGCTACTGGATATGCATGCGGAAAATGTGGGAAGAAGTTCCTCCGAGGTTATGACAAGAGAAGACACGAGATGAGCTGCAAGAAGCTCTTCAAATGTAAACATTGTAATGTAACCTTCAAAGATTGTTATAAGGGGCAGCGACACGAAGATATATGTGAAATAAGCATCCCTCAGAAGAAAAGAAGATTGGAGCCAACTAAACATCAGCTATTATCAACAATGGAGGAGTGTGACATGAAAGAATACGAAACTTCATTCGAAGGACGATTGAAATCGTATTTTATACGATGCGAATCAGCTAAGGACCTAAATATGTATCTGCATGAAGCAAAACAACGCATAATCCAGGCTGTGCATAAAGAGCTTGGTATTCACAAGAGTGTTAAAATTAATCTGCTGGTTGAGTGTCGATTTGTTAACAGTATTGGAGAAACCTGTGACAAAACATTTAAAACACGGAATCAAGCTGTTTTCCTGGAAACTGATCTGGAGTCAACGATGGAAGTGAAATTCAAGAAATTGGTGACTGAAATGGAGGAGTCTCAGCTTAAGGGTAGCAGCTGGGCTTTGCTTGCTGTGGAAGGAGTTCGACTTCGTATCAACAAGTACAACCCGTTACGAGGAAGTAGCTACATACCACTACCGTCATCTGTTGGAGCTAAAGAAGCGTGTATAAACATTCAGAACTTTACCGACGAGAAATGTTTCATGTACTCTATATTAGCTAAATTCATAGGGAAGAATGCATAGCGTGTGAACAAATACAAACAACTTCAAGACAAGTACGACTTCAGCTGTGTTTCCTACCCTACTCCACTTTCTCAAATACCTAAATTTGAGAAGCTTAACAATATGTCTATTAACGTTTTCGGGCTGGATGAGAAGCACGAAGTGTATCCGATAAAGGTTGCTGATATTGAACTACCTGAACACCGCGACCTGCTACTATTGAATGACAGCAGTGGAAAACATCACTACGTGTATATAAAGAATTTTGAGAAACTCGTTCGACGTCAGAAAACTAGCCATAATGGACTGGTTTATACTTGTAAGCGATGCTTTACACATTTTGATGGCCAGAGCGGACGAAGTGGACAGGAAAAACTACAAGAACATGTGTCCATCTGTAATCAACATGGTGTTGCAAGGGTAGTTATGCCTACCAAGGAGAAATCAATTGTTCAGTTTAAAAATGTTGAGAGGATGCTGAAAGTACCTTATGTTATCTATGCTGATTTTGAGAGTATTCTCACTCCATGTCATACGTGTATACCCGATCCTGAAACTTCCTATACAACCCCTTATCAAGAGCACACACCAATGAGCTTCTGTGTTTACGTGAAGCCTACATCCAGTGTTGAACATCTCGAAACTGGTCTTCCTAAGCAACCCTATGTGTATCGTGGTGCTGATGCTGCTCAGAAGTTTATGCTGTACCTGACATCTCTTGCAAAAATGATTGATGCCGTATACAAATCTGCTAAGCCTCTGAAACTTACGGATCAACAGCAAAAGGATTTTGAGTCTTCTACGACGTGCTAATTGTGTGGAAAACCCTTTACAGAAGAGAACTATAAAGTACGCGACCACGATCACATCAGCGGTGAATATCGTGGAAGTCTTCATAATGAATGTAATTTAGCCTGTAAAACACCTAAATATATACCAGTCTTCATGCATAACCTTAGCGGATATGACTCTCATTTCATTGTTAAGGAGCTGGGTTGTACAAGTGAACGTGTGGAGGTAATTCCTAACTCTGAAGAAAGCTATATCTCATTCACCAAGTATGTAGGAGATATAAAGCTTCGATTTGTGGACAGTTTCCGATTCCTTAGTACAAGCTTGGATAAGTTGGTAAAAAATCTAACCTCATATCCTGAAACGCTAAAGTACTTTGGAGAAGACAAATTGAAGTTGATGACCCGTAAGGGTGTATTTCCATATGATTTTGTTACGTCATGGGATGCCCTGAACGAGACCTGCTTGCCTCCTAAGGACTCCTTCTACAATAGATTAAATGAAGAAGAAATTACTGATACTGACTATGATCATGCTAGAAATGTATGGGAGCTGTTTAATGTGAGAAACCTGGGAGAGTACAGCGATCTCTACCTAACTTCGGATGTACTTCTTCTAGCTGACGTCTTTGAGACGTTCAGAGAGCAAACCCTCAAAACACATAAAGTCGATCCGGCCCATTATTTTACCTCTCCAGGACTTACATGGGATGCTATGTTACTGTATACTGAAATTAAGCTGGAGCTGTTACAAGATTATGATCAACTACTCATGGTGGAATCAGGTATAAGAGGAGGTTTATGCCAAGTTTCCCATCGGTATGCTGAGGCTAATAACACGTATATGGAGAAGTTTGATCCGTCGAGACCAACCCAATTTATCACATACGAGGATGCCAATAACCAATATGGATGGGCAATGTGTCACGCCCTTCCTTTTGGTGGATTTCAGTGGGTGTCGCCTGAAGAAATCAACTTAGAAACACTACAAGAAGATGATCCTCATGGGTACATATTAGAAGTCGACATCGAGTATCCTGCTGAACTTCACGATCTACACAACGATCTACCTTTCCTGCCTGAGTGTATGAAACCATTGGAATCATCTACAAAGAAACTGATACCCCATCTTGGATCTCGAAAGAAGTATGTAGTGCATTACATGGCTTTGAAGCAGGCTCTTAGTCATGGACTACGGCTAACAAAAATCCATCGTGTGCTACAATTCCTACAGTCTCGGTGGTTGAAACCTTATGTGGAATTTAACAACAGGCTACGACAACAAGCTGCAAATGACTTCGAGAAGGATCTCTACAAGCTCTTTAACAACGCCATGTTTGGAAAAACTATGGAGAACCTGCGTAGCCGTGTGGATATACGACTGGTGACCAATGAGAAGACTCTAGAGAAGTTGATCGCCAAGCCTACGTTTATCGACAGGACGATATATGCTGCTAATCTAGCTGCTGTACATATGGCCTTTCGTCAGATTGTGTTCAACAAGCCCATATACATTGGAATGAGTGTGTTGGACATCTCCAAGACATTAATGTATAACTACCATTACGACGTGTTGTTGCCTTATTATGGAGCTGGAAACCTGAAGCTTATGTATATGGACACTGATTCATTCATTCATCGTGTAACAACCGAAGATGTGTACCAGGACAAGCTACGTTTTCTTTAGCATCTCGATACAGCTGATTACCCTGTCAATCATATATGCCACTCTACTCAGAACAAGAAGGTATTGGGAAAATTTAAAGATGAGGCTAATAGCAAAATCATCCTACGCTTTGTTGGACTAGGACCTAAGATGTATGCCTTAGATATTCAAGGCTCAATGATAAAAAAGATTAAAGGTATAAAACGTAGCGCTATTAAGCAGTACATTTCGTTTGACAGCTATACAGACTGTCTTAAAACCTGTGAAATCATCAGAACGCCCATGAATCTAATCCTATCACGAAAGCATGCTGTTACCACAGTGCAAGTGAACAAAATTGCATTGAATCCCTTTGATGATAAAAGAATTATTGCTGAGGACGGTATAACGACATACGCCTATGGACATTACAGCATTACAAGTAGTGCATAAGAGAATGTAAGTTGAATATGAAGATTTTTCTCGTGAGTCTACAATCTTAAAAATGAAGTTTATCCGTGTGCTGTGTATGCAATAGCAGACGCCTGATGAAGAAAGAAGAAGATGGAAGGGAAGGTGGTAACCCTGCCATTAGGAGCAATCCTAGTGCTAGTCTCAAGCCTAGATAAAAGGGGAGAGACATCTACAATGAACTAAAAAATAAAGGTATGTTGACGCAAAGCTTTTCAATTTGTGAACCAATATGCAGTTTATCCCTCTCCGCATCGTACAATAAGTGTTTAACATATAATAAGTTTGTAAGATTTAGAAAAAAGTATATAAATTGTTGTTACGCTGGATGAGAAATGTTTATAATCTAATTACTCTCTCTATTACCATGAGTAACTGTGATACTAGTTGAATTACCTGTTAAAATGACTTAAATACCTGTGATATTACCCGAATCATGTGAAATTACCTTAACTAGCTCTGATACGAATTCCTGTTTTAAATTAGCACGAGCACCTGTGATACTATCTGGTTTGCCTTAAATATCAATGATACTAGATGAATTACCTGTTAAAATGACTCAAATACCATTGATAAAACCTGAATCAGCTGCATTTACCTTAAATAGCTGTGATACAAATCTCTGATCTAAATTATCACGAGTATCTGTGAAACTATGCTGATTACCCAAATACTTACGATATTACCTGAACTATCTGTAAAATACGAAACTACGTTATAACCAACCCTGGAACCTACCCTCCTGTAATGCTAGCTTAATTACTCTAAACACCTATGACGCTTGAATTATGCTAAATACCTACGATACTAGCTGAGTTACCTGTGAAATACGAAACTATGCTATACCCAACCCCTGGAATCTATCCTCCTGTGATACTAGATGAATCAGCCTAAATACCTACAATACTAACTGAATTACCTGTGAAATCATACACTGCTATGATGCAGTCAGCCTCTTGTAATACTAGCTGAATTAGCTTAAATGCCCTCCGATACTAACTGAATTGCCTGTGCAAAATATGCAGCTATGATACGTCCTGCTCCAGGAAACTAGCCTCCTGTGATACTAGCTGAGTGACTCTAAACACTTATGTTACTTGAATTATCCTAAATACCTACGATACTCTCTGAATTACCTGCAACATCATACGGAACTATGCTATATCCGCTTCCCCGGGATATGTCCTACCCTGTGATACTAACTGAATTACTTACCTGTTAGTGTGAGTGGGTTAGCTTTTCCCTTTGCTGGTCACCTTTTTTCCCTTTGCTGGTCACCTTTTTTCCCTTTGCTGGTCACCTTTTTTCCCTTTGCTGGTCACCTTTTTCCCTTCCCTGGTCACGTTTTTTCCCTTTGCTGGTCACGTTTTTCCCTTTGCTGGTCACCTTTTTCCCCTTGCTGGTCACCTTTTTCCCTTTGCTGGTCACCTTTTTTCCTTTGCTGGTCACCTTTTTCCCTTTGCTGGTCACCTTTTTTCCCTTTGTTGGTCACCTTTTTTCCCTTTGCTGGTCACCTTTTTCCCTTTGCTGGTCACCTTTTTCCCGTTGCTGGTCACCTTTTTCCCTTTGCTGGTCACCTTTTTCCCTTTGCTGGTCACCTCTTTCCCTTTCCTGGTCACCTTTTTCCCTTTGCTGCTCACCTTTTTTCCCTTTGCTGGTCACCTTTTTCCCTTTGCTGGTCACCTTTTTCCCTTCCCTGGTCACGTTTTTTCCCTTTGCTGGTCACGCTTTTCCCTTTGCTGGTCACCTTTTTCCCTTTCCTGGTCACCTTTTTCCCTTTGCTGCTCACTTTTTCCCTTTGCTTGTCACGTTTTTCCCTTTGCTGGTCACCTTTTTCCCTTTCCTGGTCACCTTTTTCCCTTTGCTGGTCACCTTTTTTCCCTTTCCTGGTCACCTTTTCCCTTTGCTGGTCACCTTTTTCCCTTCCCTGGTCACATTTTTCCCTTTGCTGGTCACCTTTTTCCCTTCCCTGGTCACGTTTTTCCCTATGCTGGTCACCTTTTTTCCCTTTGCTGGTCACCTTTTTTCCCTTTGCTGGTCACCTTTTTCCCTTTGCTGGTCACGTTTTTCCCTTTGCTGGTCACCTTTTTTCCCTTTGCTGGTCAACGTTTTCCCTTTGTGTGTCACTTTTTCCCTGAGCAGCCACCTTTTCCCTGAATGGGTTACGTGATGGGCATGTCTAGAATTAGGGTTCTAACATTAGGATGAAACAGTTTACCACTAAGTTCACGTCTAAAGTCGCTTTCAAAGTCTAGCCCCTCCCCTCCTATTCCCTATCTCTCCTGTATATAAGTCCATATTCCTACTGCTTCACTATCTGTCTAGCCTACCGACTCTCCTCGTGTCCCTATACCTCTCATATAAACCATACTCTGCTCCTCGACCTCTGTCTAGCCTAACACCCCTCCTCCTGTTCTATACTTCTCATACATATAAACGCCTACTCTACTCTCAACCTCTGTCTAGCCTAACACCACTCCCAGTATCCCCTACCTCTCATAAAGCGCCTTCCTCCTGCCCCCCCTCTAGCTGAGTATCACTCCTTGGTTTCCTATCTAACCTAACTTTAACACCTGTCTATCCTAGCATAGGATCTCTCTCCGTTTTCTCGTCTCTCCTTATAAACACATACTCAATTCTCCTAACCTAACACCCCTCCTCCTGTTCCCAACCTCTCTCATATAAAGGACATACTCTACCCTTCAACTCTGTCTAGCCTAACAGTCCACCTCGTTTTCCTATACCATTCATATAAACCATACTCTACTTCTTGACCTCTGTCTAGCCTAACACCCCTGCTCCTGTTCCTACCTCTGTCATATACAAGACATGCTCTACCCTTCAACTCTGTCTAGTCTAATACCCCTCCTCGTTTTTCTATACCTTTCATATAAACCATAATCTACTTCTTGACCTCTGCCTAGCCTAACACCCCTGCTCCTGTTCTCTACCTCTCTCATATACAAGACATGCTCTGCCCTTCAACTCTGTCTAGCCTAACACCCCTCCTCGTTTTCCTATACCTTTCATATAAACCATACTCTACTTCTTGACCTCTGTCTAGCCTAACACCCCTGCTCCTGTTCCCTACCTTTCTCATATACAAGACATGCTCTACCCTTCAACTCTGTCTAGCCTAACACCCCTCCTCGTTTTCCTATACCTTTCATATAAACCATACTCTACTTCTCGAACTCTGTCTAGCCTAACACCCCTGCTCCTGTTCCCTACCTCTCTCATATAAAGGACATGCTCTACCCTTCAACTCTGTCTAGCCTAACACCCCTCCTCGTTTTGCTATACCTTTCATATAAACCATACTCTACTTCTCGACCTCTGTCTAGCCTAACACCCCTGCTCCTGTTCCCTACCTCTCTCATATAAAAGACATGCTCTACCCTTCAACTCTGTCTAACCTAACACCCCTCCTCTTTTTCCTATACTTTTCATATAAACCCTACTCTACTCCTCGACCTCTGTCTAGTCTAACACCTCTCTACTATCTCTTCCATATAAACGTATTTCCCTCCTTTAGCATCTGACTAGCCTAGCATCAGCCCTGGTATTCCCTATCTCACCCATATAAACGCATTTTCCTCCTTGAACCGCCCGATCTAGCCTCGTTTTCCCTATCCTTTCCCATATAAACGCAAAAAACTGTGCTCGATCTCTCTATATTTACCTACTTAGGTGTTTAGAGTAATTAAGCAAGCATTACAGGAGGGTAGGTTCCAGGGGTAGGTTATAACGTAGTTTCGTATTTTACAGATAGTTCAGGTAATATCGTAAGTATTTAGGTAATCAGCATAGTTTCACAGATGCTCGTAATAATTTCGATCAGAGATTTGTATCACAGCTATTTAAGGTAAATGCAGGTGATTCAGGTTGTATCAAAGGTATTTGAGTCATTTTAACAGGTAATTCTGATAGTATCACAGGTGGTCGTACTAATTTAGAGCAGGAATTCGTATCTGAGCTAGTTAAGGTAATTTCACATGATTCGGGTAGTATCACTGGTATTTAAGTCATTTTAACGGACAATTCAACTAGTATCACAGGTACTCATGGTAATATAGAGAGTAATTAAATTATAAAACATTTCTCATCCAACGTTACAACAATTTATATACTTTTTTCTAAATCTTACAAACTTATTATATGTTAAACAGTTATTGTACGATGCGGAGAGGGATAAACTGCATATTGGTTCACAAATTGAAAAGCTTTACGTCAACATACCTTTATTTTAGTTCGTTGTAGATGTCTCTCCCCTTTTATCTAGGCTTGAGACTAGCACTAGGATTGCTCCTAATGGCAGGGTTACCACCTTCCCTTCCATCTTCTTCTTTCTTCATCAGGCGTCAGCTATCAGCATATACAACACACAGATAACCTTCTTTTTTAAGATTGTAGACTCACGAGAAAATCTTTATCTTTAACTTACATTCTTTTAAGCACTGTTTGTAATATTGTAATGTCCATACGCATATGTCGTTATCCCGTCCTCAGCAATATTTCTTTTATCATCAAACGGAGTCAATGCAATTTTATTCACTTGCACTGTAGCAAGAGCATGCTTTCGTGATAGGATCAGAATCATAGGTGTTCTGATGATTTCACTGGTTTTAAGACAGTCTGTATAGCTGTCAAACGAAATGTACTGCTTAATAGCGCTACGTTTTATACCTTTAATCTTTTTTATCATTGACCCTTGAATATCTAAGGCATACATCTTAGGACGTAGTCCAACAAAGCGTAGGATGATTTTGCTATTAGCCTCATCTTTAAATTTTCCCAATACCTTCTTATTCTGAGTAGAGTAACATATATGGTTGACAGGGTAATCAGCTGTATCGAGATGCTCAAGAAAACGTAGCTTATCCTGGTACACATCTTCAGTCGTTACACGATGAATGAACGAATCAGTGTCCATATACATAAGCTTCAGGTTTTCAGCTCCAAAATAAGGCAACAAAACGTCGTAATGATAGTTATACATTAATGTCTTGGAGATGTCCAACACACTCATACCAATGTATATAGACTTGTTGAATACAATCTGACGAGAGGCCACATGTACAGCAGCTAGATTATCAGCATATATCGTCCTGTCGATAAACGTAGGCTTGGCGATCAGCTTCTCTAGAGTTTTTTCATTGGTCACCAGTCGTATATCCATACGGTTACGCAGGTTCTCCATAGTTTTTCCAAACATAGCGTTGTTAAAGAGCTTGTAGAGATCCTTCTCGAAATCATTTGCAGCTTGTTGTCGTAGCCTGTTGTTAAATTCCACATAGGGTTTCAACCACTGAGACTGTCGGAATTGTAGCACACGATGGATTTTTGTTAGTCGTAGTCCATGACTAAGAGCTTGCTTCAAAGCCATGTAATGCACTACATACTTCTTTCGAGCTCCAAGATGAGGTATCAGTTTCTTTGTAGATGATTCCAATGGTTTCATACACTCTGGCAGGAAAGGTAGATCGTTGTGTAGATCGTGAAGTTCTGCAGGATACTCGATGTCGACTTCTAATATGTACCCATGAGGATCATCTTCTTGTAGTGTTTCTAAGTTGATTTCTTCAGGTGACACCCACTGAAATCCACCAAAAGGAAGGGCGTGACACATTGCCCACCCATATTGGTTATTAGCGTCCTCGTATGTGATAAATTGGGTTGGTCTCGACGGATCAAACGTATCCATATAAGTGTTATTAGCCTCAGCATACCGATGGGAAACTTGGCATAAACCTCCTCTTATACCTGATTCCACCATGAGTAGTTGATCATAATCTTGTAACAGCTCCAGCTTAATTCGAGTATACAGTAACATGGCGTCCCATGTAAGACCTGGAGAGGTAAAATAATGGGCAGGATTAACTTTGTGTGTTTTAAGGGTTTGCTCTCTGAACGTCTCAAAGACATCAGCTAGGAGAAGTACATCCGAAGTTAAGTAGAGATCGCTGCACTCTCCCAGGTTTCTCACATTAAACAGCTCCCATACATTTCTAGCATGATCGTAGTCAGTATCAGTAATTTCTTCTTCATTTAATCTATTGTAGAAGTAGTCCTTAGGAGGCAAGCAGGTCTCGTTCAGGACATCCCATGACGTAACAAAATCATAGGGAAATACACCCTTACGGGTCATCAACATCAATTTGTCTTCTCCAAAGTACTTTAGCGTTTCAGGATACGAGGTTAGATTTTTTACCAACTTATCCAAGCTTGTACTGAGGAATCGGAAGCTATCCACAAATCGAAGCTTTGTATCTCCTACATACTTGGTGAATGAGATATAGCTTTCTTCAGAGTTAGGAATTACCTCCACACGTTCACTTGTACAACCCAGCTCCTTAACAATGAAATGAGAGTCATATCCGCTAAGGTTATGCATGAAGACTGGTATATATTTAGGTGTTTTACAGGCTAAATTACATTCATTATGAAGACTTCCACGATATTCACCGCTGATGTGATCATGGTCGCGTACTTTGTAGTTTTCTCCTGTAAAGCCTTTTCCACACAAGTAGCATGCCGTAGAAGACTCAAAATCCTTTTGCTGTTGTTCCGTAAGTTTCAGAGGCTTAGCAGATTTGTATATGTCATCAATCATTTTTGCAAAAGATGTCAGGTACAGCATAAACTTCTGAGCAGCATCAGCACCACGATACACATAGGGTTGCTTAGGAAGACCAGTTTCGAGATGTTCAACACTGGATGTAGGCTTCACGTAAACACAGAAGCTCATTGGTGTGTGCTCTTGATAAGGGGTTGTATAGGAAGTTTCAGGATTGGGTATACACGTATGGCATGGAGTGAGAATACTCTCAAAATCAGCATAGATGACATAAGGTACTTTCAGCATCCTCTCAACATTTTTAAACTGAACAATTGATTTCTCCTTGGTAGGCATAACTACCCTCGCAACACCATGTTGAATACAGACGGCTACATGTTCTTGCAGTTTTTACTGTCCACTTCGTCCATATCGATCATCAAAATGTGTAAAGCAGCGCTTACAAGTATAAACCCGTCCATTATGGTTAGTTTTCTGGTGTCGAATGAGTTTCTCAAAATTCTTTATATATACGTAGTGATGTTTTCCACTACTATCACTCAATAGTAGCAGGTCGCAGTGTTCAGGTAGTTCAATATCAACAACCTTTATCGGATACACTTCATACTTCTCATCTAGCCCGAAAACGTTAATAGACATATTGTTAAACTTCTCAAATTTAGGTATTTGAGAAAGTGGAGTAGGGAAGGAAACACAGCTGAAGTCGTAGTTATCTTGAAGTTGTTTATATTTGCTGACGCGTTGAGGCTTGGTGCTCACGAATTTAGCTAATACGGAGTACATGAAACATTTCTCGTCGCTAAAGTTCTGAATGTTTATACATGCTTTCCTTGCTTCAACAGCTGACGGTAGTGGTATGTAGCTACTTCCTCGCAACGGATTGTACTTGTTGATACGAAGTCGAAGTCCTTCCACAGCAAGCAAAGCCCAGTTGCTACCCTTAAGCTGAGATTCCTCCATTTCAGTCACCAATTTCTTGAATTTCACTTCAATCGTTGACTCCAGATCTGTTTCTAGAAACACAGCTTGATTCCGTGTTTTAAATGTTTTGTCACAGGTTTCTCCAATACTGTTAACAAATCGACACTCAGCCAGCAGATTAATTTTAACACTCTTATGAATGCTAAGCTCTTTATGCACAGCCTGGATTATACGTTGTTTTGCCTCTTGCAGATACATATTTAGGTCCTTAGCTGATTCGCATCGTATAAAATACGATTTCAATCGTCCTTCGAATGAAGTTTCGTATTCTTTCATATCACAGTCCTCCATTGTTGACAGCAACTGATGTATAGTTGGCTCCAATCTTCTTTTCTTCTGAGGGCTGCTTATTTCACATATATCTTCGTGTCGCTGTCCCTTATAACCATCTTTGAAGGTTACATTACAATGTTTACATTTGAAGAGCTTCTTGCAGCTCATCTCGTGTCTTCTCTTGTCATAACCTCGGAGGAACTTCCTCCCACGTTTTCCGCATGCATATCCTGTAGCGCTTGGAATAATATCCTTATACGCTGAGTTATTCGTCTTTATTCTTGATGTAATAACGTATTAATCACTGATCAATGAAATGTAGACCTCTGCACCTTGACACCACTTTTAGAAAGCTGATTATTCTTGGAGAGAACACGATGTTAACACCTCAAGACTAATTAGCACAATGAAGTCCATTTTTTTTTCGAGTGGAGGAGAAAATGATTTAATCACTTACCCCAGCCCCGATGGGAGTCGGGACTGAGAGTGTGGGAATCTCCAATAGTCGGCATACCCACTAAAAACTCCTCCACCGGTGGAAAAAGGAAGAAGGTAAAAGTGGAATGACGTGGCTTTGTGCGGTCCCGCATAGCACCCGCGTTAGTAAGTGAAAGATGGATGTCTCCGCCCTATGGGCTGGAGCGGGATAGGTGGGTACTAGGTTGCAGCCATGAAACCTGACTGCAACCCTAGTGAAAAATGGCGAGGGTTTAGGTAAGAGTTGGAAAGGTGATTGTATGGAAGGTGTAGGTGGCGTGGAACTTACTTCCTGTGAGGTTGCATCCTGCTGATGTATTCCTGTGAGAATGCTGCGCTAGCCGGAGGCTTTCGGCGGTTGCTTGGGGCCTCCGGTATGGTTGTCTGCTGGAAGTAGGGCCGCAGTTGGTGCTGCTGCTCTTCCAGGGATCTGATGGCGATGTCGATGGAATCTAGGTGTTCTGTAATGGTGTCTGTTGCTGATGATGAGTTCTGGCTGGAGGTTTCTATGGTGCTGAGTCTTGAAGTGAAGGTCTCGAACTGCCCAGCTAGAAAAACTTGCTGAGCAGCTGAGCTGTCTTGAAGGTCCCTGATGAGTTCCTCCAGGGCTGTAAGCTTCGTCGTCATGTTCAGGAACTCCGCGTGGAGATCCTGAACGGCGTCGCGTAGGCCCTGGACTTCCTCGATGATTGCTGCTGATGATGGTGTCGGCGCTGGTGATGGAGCTGGTGTCGACGTCTGTGGAGGTGATGCTGGCTGCGATGAAGGTGCTGGCGGCTTCTGCGTTGCCTTCCTGCGAGGATGCAGGGGGCAGAGCGCTTGGCCGGTGAAATGTGTTGACCCTCCACAGGTCGCACAGTAGCGGCGTCGGCGGCGAAGATCGTGCTGCGTGCACGAAGACGTGGTGCTGGAAGCGCCACAGTAGTGGCACCTGGGTTGAGCTGCGCAGGTCGTCTCACTGTGCCCGTAGGTACAGCAGCGTCTGCAGGGAGCCTGGCGTTCCACTCGGCTGGCCTCGATGCGTAAGCACCGCCCTAACAAGAGCAGGCCCGCCCTCAAGGCAGCCTCGTAGTCTGCTGGATCTGCAAACTCCAACCTGACGAGCGATGTGGGTCCCTGAGCTCCGTGAATCCTGGTGGCCTTCAAGGCTGAAGGCCACTGCTGGTGGGCTGCGGTGACGAGGAACCTGGCTGGCAGGTCCCTCGGGACTCCACGAACGACGGCGCTGTACCTCCCATGAGGCACAGGCTGGATCTGCGGTGGCTGGGAAGTGCCCAGAATCGGCAGCGTGGATGCCGGTGAGTGAGGCGGCGATTGCCGAGGCAATCGCGGCGAAGCGGCGCTGGCAGGCGGCGAAGCGGCGGTTGCGGCATAGGTTGCCCTAGGCTGCGGTGGCTGCAGCGAAATCTCCTCGGCGGGTGCCGGAGGAGATGAAGAGGTTCCTGCCTTAGCAGGAGCGGCGACAGAGCGACCCTTCCTCCTCGCCATCTCGGAGCTGTGAGGAGGAAGTCCAATGCCCTAGATCACCATATTTATAGAGGGAGCACGAACCTTTTAGATCAATCATAAGCTCGTTCCATAACCAGCTGTATATGATCGCTCAACGTGTATTAACCCCCCAGCCATATAACCTCAAGTCCAGAGACAGGATGTTTATGACGTCACACCCAGAGACAGGATGTCTGGCAGCATCAAACACGTTTAAACTCGTCTCATAACTACCTGCTTATGCTGTCACACCAGCAAGAGAAGTATTCCCACACGCTCATTCAGACATATTTCAAATTCAAGCCTACCACCACTACCACCACCATCACCACCTATTGTACCAAGGTTAATTCAAGCTGTATTATCACAATACTTAAAAGTAAAAGCTTAAAAGGAAACCTAGAAGCTTTTTCCCCTTATTTACTTAATTATTTCATGTTTTCATTCCCTTTTCAATTCTTCCTTTCCATCTTCCTACAGAAAGACCATTACATTTCACTGCAATCACGAGAAAAGCAAACGCTCATTCAGGCATATATTTCAAATTCAAAGCCTACCACCACCACCACCATCACCTATTGTATCAAGGTTAATTCCAGGTGTATTATCACAATTCTTAAAGTAAAAGCTTAAAAGGTAACGTAGAAGATTTTCCCCCTTATTTACTTAATTATTTCATGTTTTCATTCCCATTTCAATTCTTCCTTTCCATCTTCTCACAGAAAGACCATTACATTTCACTACAATCATGAGAAAAGCAATTTTTCCAGAGTTACACAGATTCTAAGCTTCTAAATCGAACCCGGTAATATTTTTAATAAATGTATTTTAGCTCCCCAATATCAGCATCTAGCATTTAATCTTTACTCGAACCTGATATGATCCATAAGCTTGAAGATTTATGAAATCACCCCTTCGGGATTCGATCTGAGTACTTTAAAGTAATATTTGTCATGATAACGATATTTAAGGACTAGATACTCTGTTTACGTTTACCTTGACATGTCTATCTAAATTAAATTACGAGTTATTAAATTTTTGCAAGTAAATTTCATTGAATCGGTATTCGAACCCAGAACACCAGGAACAAAATAATTTACAATATTAGTCTGACATGTTAAACAAAGCTGTATACAGTTACATCATCGATATAAGTGATATATTCTAGTGTACAGAGGAAAATTAAGGAAGTCATTAAAAGATGGGGAATCGAACCAAGCACAACTGATTGAAAATTATATACAGTATTAATTACCCATCATAGGAGCTATCAATCATGCTTTGGTCCATCCATCTAGCTTTCTTAGTTTCCGAGATAATGGTGATTTAAAAATTAGGATCGAACCCAGAACGTCAGGTATCTAATTACACATCCACAAGATACTACCTAATAACATAAACGCAATAAAGTTTATTTGGCGACTTTATCTTAATTAGCTTCAAAAATGGCACAGTATCGGAAACTTCAATTCAATAATAACGATATCTCGGAAGTGGCTGATGCCACTATAAAAGTTATTTGAAATAAATTGTGTGCTTTAAAGAGGATAACATCCTTCGTGAAGTAAGTTTTTGTCTATCTCATCTGGTTTGCCAGTTACACAAAATTATACAAAATTCTTTCCGAATCAAGAAACCTTCGTAGGCTATTCACAGTAAATTTAAGCTACACATTTTATTTACCATGTAAATATTTTAAACATATGGTATTTTAATCAAAACGTTAGAGCCACCTTTGAGAAAATAAAAAATTTAGAAACATTTTTCATGCAAAGCGTTGTTTGGGGTCGGGGATGTACTAGAAACTTAAATAACAAGTTTTGTATTTATTCAGCATTTTATTTTTGAATTATGCACTACACATGCGGACCTTTTCCTAAACATTCTTTTACTTTCTCTACTACGTATAGTAAGTAGGGGAAGTATTGTATTCCACCCAAAAATTCGATACCGAGATTTCACCGGAAATACATGTTTTGAGACCCCCTGAATCCAAAAAAAAAAGCATTTTTGGAAACATGTCCGTGTGTGTGTCTGTCTGTGTGTGTGTGTGTGTGAACAGCATAACTCAGAAACGAACAGTCGGATAAACACCAAACTTGGTATTTAGGTTCAATATCTTCCAGAGATGCGACACGAAGGTTTTCAAGAAAATCCCCCCACCCCAGATTACCCTTTACATGGAACATTTTTCGAAAATTTTAATTTTTTCAAAAATGGCTCTAACAATTTTGATTAAAATATCATATGTTTAAGATACTTTCATGACAAATGAAATGTATATCTCGAATTTTCTGGGAATGTCTCCAAAAGTATTCTTCATTGTGAACGACTTTTGTATAACTGGTAAACCATAAGAGATAGAAAAAATTTTACTACATAAAAATGTAGATCGCTTTAAAATACACAATTTATGTCAGATACATTTTTTTTGTTGAGTGAACCATTTTCGAGATATTGATTGTTATTCCCATAAAGTTTTCAATAATTTTCTCAAATGGGAATTCGTTATTCATTTTTTTGTCTTGGATATGCAAAGAGTATTAATCTGTGGCAAAGAGAATGGTGCTGCACCTAGCAACCAGCTATTTAGATATATGTCGATGCTTAAAGGCTTGCAATTACAAAACAAGGGCAACATAGTACGCCTTAAGCGAGTCAAATATTTTTAGAACTGGTCGGTATGTGTAAAATGTAATTCTCTTTGCATGTCAAAGGATCGTTTCTGCAAATGTTTATCTCGATTAACATGAAGTAGATGGAGAATAAACGTTTGTAAAGATAGTTTGTACAAGAGTAGAGAAAGTCATGTGAGTGTAACACATCAGATTTTTTTTTAAAGTTTTACTTGGTGAGGAGAGGGCGCGGCCTATCCCTCTGGAACCGCGCTTCAACGAGAAGCCCTTTCGTCAAATGGATTTGTAACGTGGCAAAAGAGGTTCTGCAAATTTCTTGGAAACCGCTACAACGTTAGTTTCTATAACGTAGAAGTAGGATTCGTTTAGTATACCGCGATATCTTGACTCTGTCTGTGTCTTCCACCAGTTATTGATAAACTTCCCAAAGGCGTCGTATGTCGGTCCTCACCAAATCTTTGAAGATGAGAATGAGACAGCTTTGTTGTATAGAAATCCTGTATTGTAATATTCAGCGTGTTACTTTTCACCTTCTCTACCACGCACCTAATAATGCATGTTACCCAAATTTCCACGTTGAGTTTTCACCGAAATAATGGTTTTGAGGCTTCTTGTATTAAAACAAGAAAGCATTGTTAGTAAAAGGTCCGCGCGGGCGTTTGTGTGTGAGTCTATCTGAGAACAGTATAACTCAAAAACTAAACGTTCGATAAATACAAAACTTGATATTTAAGTTCAGTGCCTTCAAGACATTCGATACAAAGATTTTCAAGAAAATCCCTAACCCCAAACTACCATACACATAAAAATATTTTCGATGTTTTTTATTTTCTCATAAATGGCTAACGATTTTGATTAAACAAGCACAATAAGACACACACACACACACACACACACACACACACACACACACACACACACACACACGGACATGTTTCCAAAAATACTTTTTACTTTCTCTACTACGTATAGTAAGTAGGGGAAGTATTGCATTCCACCCAATAATTCGATACCGAGATTTCACCGGAAATACATGTTTTGAGACCTCCTGAATCCAAAAAAAGCATTTTTGGAAACATGTCCGTGTGTGTGTCTGTGTGTGTGTGTGTGTCTGTGTGTGTGTCTGTGAACAGCATAACTCAAAAACTAACAGTCGGATAAACACCAAACTTGGTATTTCGGTTCAGTATCTTCCAGAGATGCGACACGAAGGTTTTCAAGAAAATCTCCCCACCCCAAACTACCCTTTACATGGAAGATTTTTCGAAAATTTTAATTTTCTCAAAAATGGCTCTAACGATTTTGATGAAAATATCATATGTTTAAGACAATGTCATGAGAAATGAAATCTATATCTCGAAATTCCTGGGAATGTCTCCAAAAGTATTCTTCATTATGAACGACTTTTGCATAACTGGTAAACCATAAGAGATAGACAAAATTTTACTACACAAAAAATGTAGATCGCGTTAAAATACACAACTTATATCATATACATTTTTTTTGTTTAGTGAACCGTTTTCGAGATATTGCTTGTTATTTCCTTAAATTTTCCAATACTTATACTTTTTCTCAAATTCGTTATTCATTTTTTTATATCCTGGACATGCAAAGAGAATGGAATGCGCCACATAGCAACCAGCGATAAAATATTTGACTATCGCTTAAAAGCTACCATATTCCCCTTGCATCTACAAGAAAATTACAAATAAGATTGACATCTCGATATCTCGATTAATATGAAGCATATGGAGAATAGGCGTTTGTAAAAATAGATTGTACAAGAGTAGAGAAAGTCATGTGAGTGTAACACATCAGATTTTTTTTGTCTTGGATATGCAAAGAGTATTAATCTGTGGGAAAGGGAATGGTGCTGCACCTAGCAACCAGCTATTAAGAGATATGTATGTGCTTAAAGGCTACTGTTTTTCTATGTTGCCCTTGTAAATATATATTCCCCTTACATCTACAAGAAAATTAGCAATAAGATAGAGTCTGCAAATGTTTATCTCGATTAACATGAAGTAGATGGAGAATATGCGTTTTTAAAAATAGTTTGTAAAAGAGTAGAGAAAGTCATGTGAGTGTAACACATCAGATTTTTTTGGATTAAGGGGGTCTCAAAACATGTATTTCCGGTGAAATCTCGGTATCGAATTTTTGGATGGAATACAATACTTCCCCTACTTACTATACGTAGTAGAGAAAGTAATACAGACTGCAACATAGTGTCATAACGCTTACAATGCCAACAATGTGCCATAAATAGTTTTGGTGTGCAAAAAACAGAAAGTTGAACTTTATTATTTGAGTAAACATGCATACAGGAAGGGTGTTGTTTCTTCTCACTCTTTGCATGGGTGCGCCTTTTTTGGAAAGTCATTTTTTTTTAAAATGAAAGTGAAAGTATTAGGAATTTTTAGTTGTACATTGATTAATTCACAATTATTTTAATATATTTTCCCTGCTGTAATACTCTTCGTTTAGCGGTTCAAAATGTAATAAATATTGAAACATTGTTAGTACGAGATGCAGTATTTTTATTTTGCCCCTTTTTAGGATATGATTCTCCAAATTTGTTCTATCTCCTAAAGTTTCGAAGCTAAATTTTTAAAAATTTTCTGCGAAGCACCCCTAAATCGTCTGGTGCTCTCCCCTTACAGAAATCCTGGATCCGCCCTTGTTCTCGTTAATAGTGACGTGTCAGCGAATGTTAAACATCTCACATTTTCATAGTTACTATAATCGATCCTAGCTTAGAACCGAACTGTGTAAACAAGTATGTGCCCTTCCGCCTTAGTCTCGTGTTCGTAACAGCTGTGAGGAACGAAGCTGAACAACTGCCACGTGGACTCCTGTCTCGTGTTTATAATGAAATAGAACGGTATACCATTCGAATAACAATAATAATAAACCAAATAAACGTTGAGTTGAGGTTAATTGCAGGATAATTATAATAAAACTGTTACATCTTTATAAGGCTTAATTTTAAATCATACAGATTATATAGGAACTGGAAGATCCTAAAATCCTTAACTGAATCAAGAATAGTAGGCACTTTATAAATGCATCAGAGCGTGATACCACCTAGAAGTACAGAACGTTTCAAAATAAATAGAAATGAGAGAGGTCCGACCAACTATCTGACACAGGGCAGAACAAGGTAAGCCCAGGCCAAAGTTATTTAACCACTTTATTAAGAATAAAAGCAAAGAAACAGCAAGAGTGAGCACTTCAGATCGTACTGACGTCCCTTGGCTTACTGTATAGTATTTAACATTCTAAACTATACCAAGTATATGATTTACAAAACATAAAAGGGTTAATGAAATATAAAATCGGTCAATGAGCCCATCCTAGGCTAGCATGTATGCCTATACAGGATGTTTCAGAAATACTTTTACAAACTTCGGGTATGGGTTCCTTACACCACAAGAAGGAAAAAAGTTCATATGAACATATGTTTCATAATCCTTTGTTTTCTCGTTAGGAGGTGTTCAACACAGTGGTACACTTATAACACACAAAACTCATAATAAATGCTAGAAATGTCCTCCTCTTGCTTCTATGCATGTCTGTACTCGTCGAATCATGGAATGTCGCACCCTGTCAATACCTCTGGGATGGTGTTGAATGGTTTCGCAGGCTTCCATGACACGTCGATGGAGCGTTTCTGCATCCGGGATGGCTGCTCCATAAACCAATGATTTAAGATGCCCCCAGAGGTAAACATCCACAGGATTGAGGTCGGGAGAACGTGCAGGCCATGGAACTGGTCCTCCTCTGCCTATCCATGGTCATAGTAGATACCAGTCAGTGCATCTCGAACAATACGACTAAAATGTGTCGGAGCGCCATCATGCATAAACCACATGTTTTTTCTTATTTGCAGGGGCACATCTTCGTGAAGTAAGTCGGGAAGAGTGTGCTGGATAAAGTCCCTGTAGATAGCACCAGTAAGACGTGCTGGTAATACGTATGGACCTACCAGACAGTGACCTACAATGCCAGCCCACACATTCAGGCTAAACTGTTGCTGATGTCTAGCCTGAAGTACAGCATGAGGATTACGATCTGCCCATATGTGTACGTGTCGGAAATTAGTAACTCCATCTCTCCCAAACGTTGCCTCGTCTGTAAACAAAACCGACGAGAGAAACAATGGATTGGCTGTTTGTGCTACAAACCATCGGCAAAAGTTATCCCGTGGTGGATAATTGGCAGGCGAAAGGCCCTGTACACGTTGAATATGATATGGATACAGGAGCTGCACGTGAAGTACCCTCCATGCTGTCACGTGTGATGTACCAGATGCCACAGCCAATTGTCTGATACCTGGATCGTCTTCGACACACTTTAACATCTGTTATTCGCGTTCCGGCGTACGAACAACCCGTAGTCTTCCTCGATCAATAGTCCATGGTCCAACGTTTCCTGTCTCAGCAAGGCGACGATAAACAGCGACAAAGGTTGGATGACTCGGTTGTCTTCGGTCTGGAAACTCCATCTGATAGAGCCGTGCACCCTCGCGTCCATTACCATTCGCGCAACCATGAAAATCATGTCTGCCTGTTCACGAAATGAATATCCAGCCATGGTGGAATGCAACACGTGCAGTTAACTCACTACATGTACACAATTGAAACGTTGAAGACAGACTAATGACAAATGACAAACGTAAACAAGTCTCCATGGCAACACTTCACCATCCCGTATGTAATACAATGGGTCAACGCTTTCTATGAATGCATAGAGAAATGAAGTTTTGAGGTTGGACCCCGAAGGCCGTTGAGCTCACACTTTCATTGTGACAGGAATAACGCGAAAACCATGTTCATATGAACTTTTTTCCTTCTTTTGGTGTGAGGAACCCATACCCGAAGTTTGTAAAAGTATTTCTGAAACACTCGGTATACAGAGCGGTCCCTCAGTGCTCTGGCCGGGAATTACACGGCAGTCTTGTGCAACACGTCTGAATGAATTCAAGGCCACGGGCTCTTCCACTTATCGGACATGTGGCAGCGGGCTTCAGTCAGCTGTTATTGTTTCTTGTGTATAGACGCGTGTGTATTTGTGTGCGATTGAATTATCGGATTATTACAAGCCAGAAATAGTACTCAAATTTTCGCTTGACTTTTTATGTATGACACGTATGTGAAAACCGACTCATGTAAACAGGTGTGCAGGCAATTTCACGATAAATTTCCTGGTGTTCCAGTTCAGTAGAGAAACAATTAGATATATAGCGAATAACGAAGAGAACGGGATCATTTAATGTTGTAAGTTGTAAAAAGAAACGAAGGGTTCTAACGGAAGAAAATGTTTTTGATGACAGAATAATGGCCGGACCTTACTGTGGGCGACTTTTATCTGTGGGCAACTCTCAAAAATAGAGACTATAGGAATAATCCTCGCAACACAGACTATATTAAAAACAATATAAGAACAGAAATTAGGGAAATTACGCAACAAGTACTTATGTGTGTGAATGGTAATTTCATTAGAAGGTGGCAAGAATGTTTATCTGCCGAAGGACCACCGGCTGTGAGAAAGGTTAGTATTGATAAAATAAAAAGTAATTATTTTTATTCAATAGGTAATCAATATATCGTAATAATCATCATAAAATCGGTAATAATATGGCATCAGTATCAATAATGAGAATAATAAACAGATACACTGAATATAGCGCGCGGAACACGCATCGCGACTACCGGCCAGATAACTGAGGGACCCGCTCTGTACATATATATTTTGAATGCATTTTAAAATTTCTAATAAAATAACAATATTCCTTATCCAATCGGCATATAACTACTCCCCATTAAACAAGAAACTAGCAGTAACTGCAAGAAACCAATACCAAATAAAAAAAATCAACAAAATAATTTTGAATAACTGAACAAAAGTATTAAGAAATAATAAACAATTTATCAAATAATCATCTCATATAATAAATACAAAATTTAACGAACCCGAATATGTGTATTGAAAAAAAACAAACAAAAAACGCACACTGCTGCAATTATATTAGTAGCTGCACAATTTCACTATCGTTTTATAAAATGGGCTGAAAAAATTATATATTACTATATATATATATATATATATATATATATATATATATATATATATCTTGCAGTAATAATATATCGGGCAAAAGCCAAAGTAAAACCACAGCCAGAAGGATATATACCACAATAATCACAACAAATATTAGAAAGGCAATAAGTAAAACTCAATTATATTTAAAACTTTTCAATAATTCCTTTCAATAATAACATATTAACGCAATTAAAAGAAGGCATAAAACAAAATACCTAATATTCATTAATAATCCAAAATGGAAACCTTGCCCCAACTGACTAATAATAAGATTGAAAGGGTACAAAATTATATTACCAAAATCCCAAAAATAATTACGCCATTTTAATACCAATGAAATCCCCAATATCAAGTAGTTTAAATCAAATAAAACGAAAAAAATTCACTGGAAATATCTAACAATTATTACCGATTTTCAATCAGCTTTCCCCAACACAACACATTAACTGGGCAAACCATAAATCCAGTCACACAACCAAAACTACCAACGATACGGTATTTTAAGAAAATAAAACCTTTATCCAATTATATCTGTAAACGAAATAAATTCAATATGGCCCGCTAAACCTCTTTTCAGATACGAAATGACAAATCTAACGCATGAACTAAATTATCTTAAAAATAATAATATCCTTTTAAGTTCTAGCTTTAACACTGCATAATTTTACAAAATGTATGGTATTAAAAAAACAAAGCATTTGTTAACCTAAGACACGTGTACGAAGTCATAACACAATGGCGAGCAAATTAACGAAAAAAAGGAAGGTAAACTAGGTCAGGCAAATTTTGTTTCCTGTGGTCACACAAATAATTAAAACTCCAAAGTCTCTCCAAATATTCGCCTCAAACAAAAGAGCAAGCGATGAGAATACGGCCACACTTTAAACCCCGAAAATAACTTATAGAAAAGCCGAAAAGTCGGAGATCCTACCTTACGGATGAACACCACAAGCACCGCCTGAACAAACTGTCATGCCTCCCCACAAAACTTTTCAGCCAGCACAGTAGAACAAACGCAATAGCCACGCCGCCACACCAGAAACTCAAGAACCAACACGACTGGAACATGTTCACAAACGGCCGTACTAAAAACATAAGGAGAGACTTTGGCGCGATAAATAAAATGACACTTAAGTGCACAGCACAATACTCAGGTTAATCTGTTATCTGTAGCTGTATTACTTTCTGAAAGAGGTGTAAAATCTGGGTCACCATCGCACGATGTGCCCTCTGACAATAATAATTATATTCACTTTATTTCCCTTCACAAACCTAAATCTCTTTTCCAGTGATAATTTATGAGAGGTGGATTAGTGACGGCAACTTAGGATCAATGCTGATAGAACAGACTGTAACGTTGGCGTACGTTATTAAAGAAAACTCCGCGCTTTCCTACGAAGCAAATTTGATAATGTCATCTGCTTTTTGTAATTCTTACTTATGCCTATTTCTTTTCCTCCTTGGTGTTCCCAATGCTAGCAGCCAGGTGTATCGCCTTACTGACTGCTCATCATTATCGCAAGAGACAGAAGAGGGGTGAACGACATCGCACAGAATTGAATAGAAGCTACAACCTTTGTAGTTTTACTATTCATGTTAGATATTTACTATTGGATATTAATCAACAACTATGATTTACGTTGTACTTCTTGAAAACTCACAGTTAATCGTGCATATTTATAAGGTACTTTAACATAGAAACATATTATGCTATTGTGTGCTTTGCTTCCCCGCGTATCGCAGACTAGTTAATGTTGTTTGTATCAAGTTGTATTCTAAGAGTGAAGTGATTATAGGATGACTTACATGCATATAAATAGTAAAATATGTTTATACATAAATAAGTTAATTACAAGTAACTACCAGGTTTATAAACTTTATTTGTAAATCGGGTTTAGTTGCTCGCATTTCTTTTCCCGAATTCTTCAAAGAACTCATGACTAGGGTTGGTAGCTTTATATATATATATATATATATATATATATATATAATGTTTTCTGGAGTAAAATATACGAGGCGTGTTTTTAAAGTAAAAACCATTTTAACATTTTGCCGCTGCGGCGCTGCTGTCGCGATTTTGAGCATGCGCAATCGCTTCCTCCATTCATTAGGAGGCCAGACGCAGCTGTGAACGATCGTCACTTTGTGTGTTTCTGTTGTTAGAGCGTGTCAAAATGTTTAAAACAACTGACCGACCCACCAACTATGAAATCAGATCAGTGGATCGTTTTAGAATGTGAGAAATGTTACACCAGCAAACATTCATCGCCAATGCTATCAGGTATATGGGGAAACAATAATTAGTGACAATGCCGGGCCACACACAGCTAAACAAACTCAAGGTCTGATCGCATCATTCGGTTGGGAACAATTCGAGCACTCTCCATACAGTTCGGATTTGGCACCAAGTGATTTTCATCTGTTTCTTCATCTGAAGAAATTCCTTGGTGGAAAACATTTCAACGACGATGATGATGTGAAACAAGAAGTGCAGACTTGGCTTTCATCACAGGTTGCATCATTCTTTGTCGAAGACATGCTAAAACTGATTTACCGTTACAAGAAGGGCCTGAATACCGGCGGTGACTATGTGGAGAAGTGGTGTAAGGTAATAAATGATAATAAAGTATTTGTAAAACCAGGTTCTGTTATTTTTAAGATTATCGGTACTTACTTTAAAAACACGCATCGTACTAATTTTACAGTACCTATAATTGCCTATTTTCACAGGTATGCTGTTTTTGTAGCTTAAGGGCCTATTATGGCCTTCATTTGTAATGAGAGTTTTTATCAATGCTTTTACCCATTAATTTCATTACTTCTGTTATTGGCGGTTATTTATTAATGTAATATCAACCTTAGTATTACAATTGATATTTTGCGTTCTGAGGCAACATGCCTGACGAAGTTTGTGTTATTGGCACCGAGCGAGATGACTCAGGCGGTTACGACTGTGGCCCGCATTCGGGAGGTCCCGGAATCGATCCCCGGCGACCGCCCACTCTGGCCCATGGGTTTTTCGTGGTTTCCCCGGGTCGCCAGGCGAAAGCTCAACTTCTACCACGTCTCTCCTTCCTCTCATTTCCTGTACCCATTATCTACCTTGTCATCTGTTTCAGGTTTGTAGGACCAGACGACGGTGTTCGGTTGCGCCTGGGCGGTGGCTTGCGCTCTGTAAAGGTTTCTTCGCTGTGGTACCGCTCAGTTAGGTCTCTCCTCAGCGTGGGGCTCTGCTCCGGTATACCCTGGAGGTTGGTGGCTTGCGGGCAGGGACCGTGCGGCGTCGGATGCGTTCTATCTGGAAACGTAAGCGACCCCGTACATGCTTGCGCCATTCGGCATACGGATATGGTCGTCCTTCGGGTCTCTCCCCTCATCTTTCTCTCCCAGGGGTCACGTTGGAAGCACAATGGACCGACTAGTCTGCGTGCGTTGCTCTGCCCCGGTTCCGGGGGCCACTCCGTGATACGTACCTTTGTGTTATCGGCATTCCTTTCCTAATGTTTGTAATGTTTCATGTAATAATAAAATAGCGCCACTTGACATAATACAGCGTACGGTAAATAGTCCGCAACAAGAAACTTTTCATTTACGACTGGGAGATCGATCATTTTAGTATTAAATCATCGGTTTGTTCATTAATAGGATGACTTTACTTCCCACGTTGACGAAAACATGGTACTCACCTAAAAAGACTAAACGTATTCAAGAGAATTATTATTACTTACTGACCATAGGGTTTGCCACAAAAAATACATAGTAACTGTGGAGTGTAAGTTTAAAGAAATACTGTTTACAGTTTACACTCCATTAAGAGAATAGTGGCATGTTGGCGCCTACTTCGCCGAGCTCTACTCATGGCGATTGCGGTCTAGGGCTGTTGTGGTCAGTGGAAATGTTCTGATGATTGCAGTTAAGTCGATTCCAAAATACGTTTGATCCTCATTTGTGATGTATTATGCAATGATTGCGATGAACGTGAAGAAATATTGGAATGTTGCCGGTTACCTAGTTTAAAGGCTTTTATTTTGAGACTTGAACTTTAAATTTGTTCTGCTGAATCATTTAGGAAGTTGACTCAAGAAGTTTCAGGAATTGCTGCTGAATTTACTTATTAATAGAGCTAAAGCTAATGAACCTGGGTTTAAGATTTTTTAATAGCATTGAAACTTGTATTAGAAATCCCAGAGGGCACAGGCGTCCTTTTTATGCGGAAGAATCCCGTTTTAACGTTTTACCGCGGTATTCCGACAGAGTGCAAGTAGTATAGTTCGTTCAGAATGACCTGACACACGGGCTACGCAGAACCAACGTAAAGGGATTAACAGGAAGGGGGGGTTATAGTAGTAAACAAATCTTAATGTATCACTCCACCGAGCACATGGCAGCACCACGTGGAGGATGACGGGTACTAAGTACCTACGAGAGGAAATTGCTTCAGGCAGAATACGAATACAGTATATTGCGCAGCTTGGGATCATTACCTTTTAAACATTGTATGTCTTATTCCTATATTTTGCCTTACATCCTAAACTTCTGACACATAATACTAAGAGTAGACAAAACTTGTACCTGAACAGTTCGGCATTCGTTTTTAAAAGTACTGGATTAAACTATTCTTAACTTCAGGTTTTAGAAAGCTTCATTTAATTGCTAATATAACTTTTACTTTAACCTTTTATGAGTCAACAAATTAAGAAAATGATTAGCATTATGGGTTAGAAAACACGCGACCCAAGCAAACCGAGCAACAATTCTGCATCACTAATAAAGAAGTTCAGTTATTGCTAAACATCGGTCAATCATATTCATTGTCGATTATAGTTGGGTACTGTTCACAAAATTTATTAAAAGCATTTAACACATTTGTCTTTCTATTTTCTGCGTTTATGTTTTCCACAGTGGAAAGGATTTGCAGCTATGACACTCTCGAAAGTAATCATTTCTCAACAGTTGGAAAAGTACACTGTTGGCTTATCCGGAAACCGGAAGTAAATTGCAGCATCTGTACATAACCTCAAAAAGCCCTCTGTTATAACGGTTCATTTAGTTACAGGCGAATATGAACAAAAACATTTTGTTTCATAAATTTAACTGTTACAATAATAGATTTTTACTTTCTCTACTACGTATAGTAAGTAGGGGAAGTATTGCATTCCACCCAAAAATTCCATACCGAGATTTGACAGGAAATACATGTTTCGATGTGCACTGAATGCATATAAAGCATTTTTAGAAACATGTCCGTGTGTGTGTCTGTGTGTGTGTGTGTGTGTGTGTGTGTGTGTCTGACTGCGAACAGCATAACTCAGAAACGAACAGTTGGATAAACACCAAACTTGGTATTTAGGTTCGGTATCTTCCAGACATGCGACACGAAGGTTTTCAAGAAAATCCCCCCATCCCAGATTACCCTTTACATGGAACATTTTTCGAAAATTTTAATTCCTCAATATCTCGAAAATGGTTCACTCAACAAAAAAAATGTATATGACATAAATTGTTTATTTTAACGCGATCTACATTTTTTGTGCAGTAAAATTTTGTCTATCTCTTATGGTTTACCAGTTATGCAAAAGTCGTTCACAATGAAGAATACCTTTGGAGATATTCCCAGAAAATTCGAGATATACATTTCATTTGTCATGAAAATATCTTAAACATATGATACCTTAATCAAAATCGTTAAAGCCATTTTTGAGAAAATTAAAATTTTCGAAAAATCTTCCATGTAAAGGGTAGTTTGGGGTGGGGAGATTTTCTTGAAAACCTTCGTGTCGCATCTCTGGAAGATACTGAACCGAAATACCAAGTTTGGTGTTTATCCGACTCTTCGTTTCTGAGTTATGCTGTTCACAGACACACACACACGGACATGTTTCCAAAAATGCTTTTTTTGGATTCAGGGGGTCTCAAAACATGTATTTCCGGTGAAATCTCGGTATCGAATTTTTGGGTGGAATGCAATACTTCCCCTACTTACTATACGTAGTAGAGAAAGTAATACCTTAAACAATCTGATACAGACTGCCGAGATATGGTGTTCCCATGTCAATTTGGATTCCAGGGTAATGCCCAATAGCTTAATGCTATCTACGTTGTTGAAGTTTTTAAAAGAAAGCAGGATATGCTGGTTTTTTTTATATATTAATTTTGAAACCATTCACATGGAACCAATTAGTTGCTGACTCAAGAGCCAGAGCCATTGTCATGTATAGATAATGCAAATTTTTCCTGGTTTCATATAGTATGGTATCATTCGCAAGCTGTAGCACCTTAGTGGCAATATTGCAAATCATTTATCATTGCAATAAATAAAAGCGGAGACAGGGTAGTGGTGCCCTGTGGCACACCTCTTGTCAGCTTAGCTGGATCTGAAAATGTTCCATTTTAAAACACAATTTGAGAACAATTAACATGTCGAGAAACGTTTTTATGAATTACACAATACTTCTGTGATTTGTCTATAGATATCAATAACTGTAGTGATCTCAGGATGGTGACATTGCGCTTGCACAATAACGACAGCATTTATCGTGACATGGTCCATAAATGACTATTAATGCAGAGCTATAAGCAAGAAAGAAGAATAAATGAGTGGGGCGGTCATTAGGTTCTGCTTAAACAGTCCATTCATATATATTTATCCCACTTAAGGAGAGACTAAATCAGGAAATTGCCAAAAAATTACGTTTTTAGCTTTTCCTGTAGTCTTACAAATCGAACACATTATTTGTAGGCACAATTTTAAATGCATTGTTAAAACATCGTACTGCATTTACCATTTTGTACTCTGAATTCTGCACCACTTAATTGAAAAAAATCATAACTCCTATACTCTTTGGAGTTGAAAGGTAGATTTCAGTTCATCTTTTAGGGGAAGGTTTATTGTACAAATCGGTACCTACCACTTCTAAATATGGTAGCGTCCGTATATCCAAGCAATGTGATATTTTTCTTTGTAAATGTATATGCGTTTTAACTTTCTCTACCAAGTACATAGTACGTAGAGAAGGTATTGCATTCCACCCAAAAACTCGATACCGAGATTTCATCGAAATACATGTTTTGAGGCACTATGGATCCAAAAAAATCATTTTTAGAAAACGTCCGTGCATATGTGTGTATGTTTGTGAACAGAATTACTCAAAAACGTTAAGTTCAGTACTTTCCAAAGATGCTACATGAAAATTTTCAATGAAATTCCCCTCCTCAAACAACATGAAACATTTTTGGAATGTTTTGATTATCTGAAAAATGGCTCTAACGATTTTATTTAAAATATCATATATTAAAGATATTTACGTGAAAAATAAAATGTATATTATGAATTTTCTGGGAACAGTTCTGAAGGCCTCTTCATTTTCAGAAGGAATTTTGTATAATCTTGTATAACTGGTAAACGTTAAGCCATAGACGAAAACGTTCTACACAAAAATGTAAATATCTTTAAAACACACAATTTATTTTAAATAACTTTTTTGTCGCATCACCCATCTCCGAAATATCCGTTATTAACGGTTCCAATTGTCCAATACTTATTCTTTTAAAGTCATGTCGATACTCAGTTGTTTCCCGCAATGTCATGGAAAGAGTATGGAATTTTAAGGCCAGTGCATAGCGTTGACTATCGCTGTTACCTTTGTATGTATAACGAAATGTGTAATGCGGTTATTTCTGGAAATGTTTATCTGGATTAAAATGAAGTGGATAGGAAAATAAACTTTCTTAAGAATAATTTGTATACCCACTAATAAGCGATAGAGGGTAGAGAAAGTCATGTGAGTCTAACACGTCAGATTTTTACTTTAAACGGTATTTTCTCCGAATGGCATTTTCTGATACAAATTGCTCATTTTCTCAGGAACTAATGAAGTTAGCTAAATTAAATGTTTATATGATAAAAGCAATACCTCAGTTGTCACTGATGTACCTTGGTATTAATTAGTTAGTTGATTATATTTTAAACAATGAATTGGTGATAAGCTTCAATAAAAACGTGTAATTATAAAAGTATCCCATCTTTCTTAATATCACTTTATTATATAGAAGTAGATCAACAAACTTTGCAGGCATGCATGTAAAACTTTCCATCTGAATATTTTAAATAGTTTCCAAGATGATGGGTATTTAACTTTGACGGGATAAAGCTTTTAATATAACCTTAAACCAGTGACAAATTATAATTAATCTGAATCACACAATTGTCGGCGTGATGGGCAGGCTTCTGAACGACACAATAATGAAGCAAATATGCAGTTTACGACCACAAATCCCAACTAAATCAGCTTATTTCTATATTAAAATTAATTGTTTAACTAACCTCGACTATGAGACGTATTTTTATCTCGTATACCGTTATCCTTTTTACTTTCTCTACTACGTATAGTAAGTAGGGGAAGTATTGAATTCCACCCAAAAAATTCGATACCGAGATTTCACCGGAAATATATGTTTTGAGACCCCCTGCATCCAAAAAAATCATTTTTGGAAACATGTCCGTGTGTGTGTGTGTGTGTTTGTCTGTGAACAGCATAACTCAGAAACGAATAGTCGGATAAACACCAAACTTGGTATTTAGGTTTAGTATCTTCCAGAGATACGACACGAAGGTTTTCAAGAAAATTCCCCCACCCCAGATTACCCTTCACATGGAAGATTTTTCGAAAATTTTAATTTTCTCAAAAATGGCTCTAACGGTTTTGATTAAAATATCATAGGTTTAAGATATTTTCATGACAAAATGTATATCTTGAATTTTCTGGGAATGTCTCCAAAAGTATTCTTCATTGTGAACGACTTTTGCATAACTGGTAAACCATAAGAGATAGACAAAATTGTACTACACAAAAAATGTAGATCGCGTTAAAATATACAATTTATGTTATATACATTTTTTTTGTTGAGTGAACCATTTTCGAGATATTACTTGTTATTCCCTTAAATTTTTCAATACTTATTTACTCAAATGGGAATTCGTTATTCATATTTTTTGTCTTGGATATGCAAAGAGTATTAATCTGTGGCAAAGAGAGTGGTGCTGCACCTAGCAACCAGCTATTAAGAGATATGTATGTGCTTAAAGGCTACTGTATTTCTATATTGCCCTTGTAAATATATATTCCCCTTACATCTACAAGAAAATTAGCAATAAGATAGAGTCTGCAAATGTTTATCTAGATTAACATGAAGTAGATGGAGAATAAGCGTTTGTAAAAATAGTTTGTACAAGAGTAGAGAAAGTCATGTGAGTGTAACACATCAGATTTTTTTATTGACTTAAGTGCTTTATTAGACGTCATTTTACATTATTTTTTCAGGTCAGTTTAACTTCAAATCACTTTTCTGCCCACATTTCTTCTTCCACTTGAAGATTACGTGTAGCCAAAGCACAAAGCGACACCCGCAGTGTATGTGAATAATTTTTCCTTATTTTCTCATTACTGATATCATGAGGTAGATTGGCGAGGTACCTACACACAGACAACCCTCTATTAGGACCTTGAAGGCCAATGTTTCGCAGTAAAACAATTGACAGTCATTACCCGTGACCTTATACACGCAGCGCATTCAATGTCGAGCACATAGACGTGGGCTACTTACTCTCTCAGTGGGGTCAATTCAGAAAATGCCTGCCATCAAATACATAATGATATTTCACCTTTCCATAAATCAACTCCCCAGTGAGGAAAATCAGTGTACGAATGTACTTTAAGCCTTTAAAACACCCAAAACAAATACCCAAATTTAAAATGTTAGCCTGCTTCCTGGTTTTGATAGAAATGTTCTTCAAAGAAAAGATTACGAGGCGAGATAATTATTTGACCTTAAAATCATTTGTGGGCTGTCAATGCTAGGGTAAAATGCATGCAAACGTAAATAAACCACCTTTATAAGGTACACAGTGGTGTACAAAATTTAAGTGGAGCGTGAAATGAGGTATAATAGTATTGTGTTTGTTTCTATCATTACTTTTATACAAGTACATGTACTAATTAATTACATACTGTTGAGAAAGTAGAATCAAAGGACTGAAGAATTTAATGCTAATCGGACGGAAACGGGAGACTGTCGTTCAAATCCCGGTCACGACATTGAATTTTTCAGTCGTTTGATTCTACGTTTCCAGCCTTGGCTTAAACACATGGCTAGCGTGGAAGAACAATTAATTCATTAATTACATACTTTTTGCGCTAAACTGTATGTTTCCACTTCAATTTACGTGAGAAAACGTTAATGGTAGAAACAAGTGTTGACATTAATCTGAGATGAACGTCATTCTTTTATTATTTTTATACTATGCATTTAATTGTATAATAGTGGCACTAAATAGTATTTATTGAAAAGCTTTAATAACTTTCAGGAATATTAACGACAACAGCATGTCTTAATATTGATGTAATGTGGCCGTCATTTACAGTAAGATAAGGGATAATGGGAAGATCAGTTAAGCAGGGTTATCCACCATGTTTCCTGGTTTGAATTAAAAAGAAAAATCAATTTCCCGTGATAAATTTTAGAACACATTTCTTGCGCACGAGTGTTATACAAATCACCACTGAACACATGGAGAATTTAATTTTTCGCTTATAATATGGTTTTACATCCTGCCAATTTCTTATTAGTGTGATCCCTATAAGCCAAGTACTACAATGGTCCATAATTTCCCCCTTAAAGCTCGTTGAAATGTGAAATTTGTTTTAATGATCTAAGTGGTTCTGGAAGAATCAGTACAACTGCCATTTGTTGACTATTTTTGTTGATTTCGATGGCAATTACGAGCATTGTTGACATTGTTGACAGTCTTTAGTTTGCAGTCGCAACAGAAATATGCAGTACTCATTTCGAGAGCGTGTTTTTATAGTGAAAGCGTATTGGAAGACAAATTTATTGATAACAACACAACGGGAATTTCGAAGAGAATTAAATGTGCGCAATGTTCCAACAAAGGCAATAAATTTATCGCTAGTAAGAAAGCTGAAGACAACTGGTGTACTTGTCAGTGAGAGTGGAAAACAGACCACAATTGACTGCAGAGTCTGTTGATAATATTCGAAGAAGCTTAGTGAAATCTCTAAAGAAATCGTTGTGCCGATTGAGCCAGGAGACAGGCTATTCATATGGCACATGTCAAAGAGTTACGAAAAAATCCGGATTGCGACTATATACGAGGGCTGATCAATAAAGACTGAGGCTGATTTTTTTTCTCTAGTTTCCTTGATAGTTTTATGTCTCTACCACGAATACTTCAAAAGAGCAGGGTTTCATGTATAATGTCCATAAGCGACAGCACTCTCGTAACGGTAGGTTGGTAGTAATGGTGTATATTGTTGACCCTACTTGAATTTCGCATACCACAAAATGGAGGTGTCATGAGAGGAGCAATACAGCGCAATAAAATTTTATTTTCGTTTAAATCATACAGCCTTGAAACTTTCGAAAAGCTGAAGCAAGCATACGGTGAAGATGCACTACCTCGTGCAACGGTGTTTAGGTGGTTCAAGGACTTCAAAGGAGGGCGAGTCCTCTGTGCTAAGCAAGGTGGGCCTGGTGTTTCAGAATGGAATGATTTACCAGCATGCAGTTCCCCTCTCACACTACTGTTACAGCAGCTACTACACGTCAGTATTGGCTACACTGAGGAATCACATTACAAGGAAACGTCCAGAACATCATCGGAATGGGTGGCGACTTCATCACAACGCGTGGCCTCACGTCGCAAATCAAGTCCAGGAATTTTTGGCTAAATTCAACATTACCTGTGGCCGCATCCGCCTTAAAGCCCCGGTATTACCCCTTGTTATTTCTTTTTATTCCCAATACTAAAGGCAAAGCTCCGGGGCATTCGATTTGAGAGCACTGAAGCAGTGCTAAACAAAAATGAGGCGATTCTCAAAAACCTGACAAAGAATGGCCTGCACCATGTGTTCGAGGACTGGCAGAGACGCTATAAAAGGTGCATTCAGTTAGGAGGGGACTACTTTGAAAAAGATCATGTCAACATTGAAATGGAGTAATAAATATCTGTGAAAAAAAATCAGTCTCAGTCTTTATTGATCAGCCCTCGTATATGCATATAGTGCAGCAATAGTAAGAAGCAGATCATGAAAAACGAATGCGTTATTGTCGATGGTTTCATGGTTTTCTTATTCCAGTCCAAACATACTCTCCATAACGTGGTTTACAGATGAGGCATGGTTTCATCTGTCAGGTTACACACAACAGCAGATACTGGGCTGCTGTAAACCCCCATATCATCTACGAAACACCACTGCATGATGAAAAGTTTGAAGTATGCTGCGCGGTGTAAGCTTCCAGGATTGTTGGCTCCATTTTCTTTGATACGACCGCAGACACTGCAGTTTATACGGGCATTTTCAATACATTTGTGGAGCAGCTGGTTATTTCCAGCAAGATGGAGCAATGTGTCATACATCTAACTCCTCCATGCAACTTGTAACCGGTTTCTTTGATAATCGAATAATCTCGAAAGGTCTGTGACCGCCCAGATCACCTGACCTAACCTCGCCGGGCTTTTTCTAATGGGGGTATCTTAAAAATAGAGTGTATAAGAATAGACCTCGGACTACTGCTGAACTCCGTGAATCCACTAGTAACGAAATAAGCAACATTGGCGAGGATACTCTTCATAGAACGTCACAGAATATGGTGAAACGTGAAGATATGTATAGACCGGTGGAGGACACTTCCAACATTTGCTCTGAGGAACAATGATCAGTGTATTCTCCCAGTTGCATATTATACTCTCCTAAAGTTGTACACGTATCCTATTATTGATTTAAGAGTTATGACCGATTAAAGTGGTTCAGGTTTATATGGATCACACTGTATAAAACGTCTCAACAATGATTGAATTTACTGTAGCCTTCCATCTGTAGGGGGACGCCCGTTCCTCGCATAGAATAATCAAATGAATAATAAAAGGTAGAGATAAACTTCTCAGATAAAAAGGATTAAGGATATCAAATGAATGATATGAGATAAAGAAAGAAGGAAAGAAAGAGAAATTAAAATGAAATATTCAATTCATGCACCCGTAAAAAGCTTGTGAGACACAAAGCTATTAGCAGAAGCTTAAGAATACCCATAGCTGAAATTTGTTCACAAAAAAAAAGCTATATCCAAAAAATACTTCGAAACTTTTAGTTTCAATCATATACTTATTCTTTCAAAGCCCTTTAGCGCTTCAACATGTGACATTTAAATGCCGAAGAGCACACGGGCTAACGGCCTGTTACTCGACGACGTGTTGAAGCGCTAAAGGGCTTTGAAAGAATAATAAGTATATGATTGAAGCTAAAAGTTTCGAAGTATTTTTAAGGATAAGTATAAACAGCCATGCCTTTTCGCCGTATTGAAGGAGAGGCTACGTGTCAAGACCAGTTCAATTTTTTGGGAGTGAATGTTTAATAGATTAATAAACATTAAAATTATTTCTCTTCTACTTCTTCAAATGAATCGGTTATTATAAAAAGAAAATAGTTTTCTAAGGAAAAATGAATCAAACTGATTATGACAGAATGAAAAAGAAAGTATGTTTTTGTGGTGACTTGTCCAAGCCATATATGTGTTTGCTCAGCACTGCAAGAGGAAGAGTCCACCTCCGTGGTGTGGGAGTAGCGTGTCTGCCTCACATTCAAGAGGTTCCGAGTTCGAATCTCAGTTAGAGTAAGTTACCCGGATAAGGTTTCTTCCGGGGTTTTCCCTTATCCTGAAGAGTTGAATGTCGGGTAACTATAAGCTTTATGAACTCCGGGCTCATTTGAGCATCTTTTCACCCATTTCGATGTGACCTATCCGGGTAAAAGACGTAAAACTTAAAGAGAGAGAGAGAGAGAGAAGGTCGAGGACTTCAACAATATGCTCTTATTTACCTGAAGGGCGAAGCGGTTTCTACAAATGCAGATCACTACGATGATGATTGAAGAACGAGATGCAGCTTTGAGGAACTATTAAGCATTGAGGAAGAATTTGATCAATGTCTGCTTATTTTTTATGGAAAGATAATTGTGTTTATATCGTGATTTCTGCTTTAATCATATTGCATCATTAACTTAAATATTAATAATTAAATGGCAAAATAAGTAATTATAGTGAAATTAAAACTGCAAAGTACATATTTTCAAACATACATCTACTGTAAAAATGACCCAAATCCAAGATATTCAAGAATTTCTTCTATATATTCCAAGAAATGTTTAAACCTTCTAAGAACATGAAACGTGCGTGTATACGAGGGCTAATCAATAAATACTGAGACTGATTTTTTTTCATAGATATTTATTACTCCATTTCAATGCTTACATGATCTTTTTCAAAGTAGTGCCCTCCTACTTGAATGCACTTTTTATAGCGTCTCTGCCAGTCCTCGAACACGTGGCCCAGGCCGTTCTCTGCTAGATCTTGAGAATCGCCTCACTTTTCTTCAGCACTGCTTCAGTGCTCTCAAATCCAATGCCCGGATCTTTGCCTTTAGTGATGGGAATAAAAAGAAACCACTGGGGGCAAGATCGGGCTATAAGACGGATGCGGCACGCAGATAATGTTGAATTTAGCCAAATATCCTGGACTTGATTTGCGACATGAGACCGCGCGTTGTCGTGATGAAATCCAGCTATTCCGATGAAGTTCTGGGCGTTTCCTTGCAATGTGCTTCCTCAATGTAGCCAATACTGACGTGTAGTACGCTGCTGTAACAATAGTGTGAGGGAACTGCATGCGGGTAAATCATTCCATCCGAAACACCAGGCCCAGCCTGCTTAGCACAGAAGACTCGCCCTTCTTTGAAGTCCTTGAACCACCTAAACACTGTTGCACGAGGTAGTGATCTTCACGTATGATTGCTTCAGCTTTTCGAAAGTTTCAGAGGTTGGATGATTTAAACGAAAACAAAATTTTATCCGCTGTATTGCTCCTCTCGTGCCACCTCCATTTTGTGATATGCGAAATTCAAGTAGGTTCAACACATATACTCCATTACTACCTATATGAGAGTGCTGCCGCCCATGGACATTATACAAGAAATCCTGCTCTTTTAAAATATTCATGCTAGTGACAGGAAACTGTCAAGGAAGCTACAGGAAAAAATCAGTCTGTCTTTATTGATAAGCCCTCATACATTTATTCCTCCGTCAGTTTAATGTACATATTACTCTACTAAATGCAGACAAGATATCACAAATTGGTGAAATTTTCAGAACTTTCTAAAACTAAATAAAAATAATAGTTCTAAAAGGAACGACAAAACACGAAAGTTGTATTATCATTGTTTCATTGAACATACGAAAATGAGTGTGGCAGATAGAATTTTAAAGGGATACTCAAGATTTCTTCTAAATTGTTTTCCTGTTTGACCACATTATAAAAGTTTTAGTATGTATTCAAACAAAGTTAATAATGGATACTAAAAGTTTCAGAGCTCTAGAATGAATATGGATAAAAATTGTTTTGAAAATAGGGTCCACATTTTAACCCTATTTTTAGAAGTTAATGTTAACTGAAAGTCATGTGCTTTAGACATGTTGTACATAAATGTTATGAAAATAACTCCAATTATTAATTTCTCGAAAATCTATTAGAGTCAAATGCTTTAAATTTTAAGTTTTGATAAAATTCTGTGAGCCCAAATATCACACCTAATATAATTCAATTATGTCTCTAATTATATTTTTAGTGACACTTGGTGTTATTCAGAACGTAAACTAAATATACTGTAAACTTTTAAGACAGATTGGATAATATTTGCTTTTGGGGCAAAACTGCAGAAAAAGTAAAAGTTCAAGAATTAGCTTTCACACAATGACGTCCCCATCCTGGGCTTATGTATAATATGTATATAAATATAAATAATAATATATGTATAAATATATCCTCAGTTTTATCATGTTTTGAAGCGAATTCAGTCAAATTCTTTGACCTATTAATTGAAGACACACCAAGGTAACTAAATAAAAAAATTCTGTGATACATTCACATGACTTTTCTACCCTCTATCGTTTATTAGTGGGTACACAAATTATTCTTACTCAAGCTTATCTTTTATCTACTACATTTTAATCCTAATAAAATCATTTGCAGAAATAGCTGTATTACACATTTCGTTATAGATACAAAGGGAACTGTATGTTTAAGAACTGGACGCTATATACTGGCCTTTGAATCCCATACTGTTCCCATGCAATTGCGAGAAAATTGAATGGACTTAAAGATAATAACCAAGAAATGAACAATTCGAACCTTTAGTAATGGGTATCTGAGAAACGATATATGCCACAAAAACTTATTTTAAATAAATTGTGTGTTTTAAAGAGAACTATATTTTTTCTGTAATACGATTTCGTCTATCGCTTAACTTTACCAGTTACACAGGATTATTCAAAATTCCCTCCAAATGAAGAGGACTTCATAGGCTATTCTCCGAAAATTCAAAGGATACATCTTATTTGTCATGTAAATATCTTTAATATATGGTATTTTAATCAAAATCGTTACAGTCATTTTTTTAGAAAATAAGAAATTTAAAAAGTATTCCATGTAAAGGGTAGTTTGGGTTGGGGGATTTTGTTGAAAATCTTGGTGTCGCATATTTGGAAGAGATTGAACCTAAATACCGAGTTTGGTATTTATCTGACTTTTCGTGTTTGAGTTATGCTGTTCACAGGACCACAGACACACGGACACACACACAGGACATGTTTCTAATGTCGCGGTATCGTTCGTGTTATCTTATTTGCTGACCGCCTGTTATTGTTTTACTATTTTGAATTTTGGGTTCTTTGTCCTCCGGCTAGCTATTATTACCCACTCGAGCAAATCTCTTGAACAGGGTGTGTAAACGGAAAGGAGTTGTTACTAAACGATAACACTGATAAAAGAATTTGTTTTTACACTTTTATTGCCGTCACACTTTATTCATTTCACATAATTACTCTTGATACACACCAGACTGAAACTGTTATATTTTAGAATGTAACTATAATCACTTATTTGCCGCACATTATTAATTCGCGTATTTCACATCTTTTAACTAACTTTACGACGCGAGAGATTCTGTAGAACTGCGCGACGTGTAACCCGTGGATGATTCTGTTGAACTGCGCGACGTTTGCCTTGTGAATGATTCTGTAGAACTGTGCGACGTGTAACGCGTGAATGATTCTGTTGAACTGCGCAATACTTGTCTCTGGCTTCATATATTTATACTCCCTCATCCCGATATGCCTAAAGATTATAATCGAGCTGCTATTGGTTAATAAAGCGCGCCAACATTAGCGTCTATTTTTATATCCAATCAAAATTACGAACACATATGCTCTAGGGAAGATATTCCCTCCATTTCTACAGAAAAGCGCGCTACTCTAACGTCATTTGCCTGTCTCTTCTAATTAATAAACAACTCACCCCCTCGCTACATTGTTACCCGCTCCTATTGTCAGTTTCAGTGAGGCCGTATAAACTTATTTCCTAACAATGCTTATAATTAACAAACATCTCAAATCATTGTCATACAATAATGTTAATTTACACTACAATCTCTCTGGCATTTACAGTGTTGTGATATAAAATACTGCCTCACTAAAAACACTTTATTTGGATTGAGGGTGCCTCAAAACAAGGAATTTGTCTATATGTGTAACATGCTATAATTTGTCAATAATAATAATAATAATAATAATAATAATAATAATAATAATAATAATAATAATAATAATAATATATTGATCAACTGTTACAAATTTTCAATAACAATTCAAACAATTTGGAATTTGTTTACATGGGTAACATGTTACAACTTGTCAATAATTAGAATTAGGGTTCTGCGGAGGGGGACTTAGCATCTCGACCTAAGCAAGCCCCCGGGAGGGAGGGATGAGGTGAGAGGAGACAGAGGGCGGTCGGACCAGGAAATATGGCAGGCAGAGGGCGGGGTCTCTACCATTTCTAGATTTAAACTCCCCGGAGCAGCCAGATCCTTTACACATCCCCTGGGGGCCCTGGGACCCAGAGACCGTCCCCAATCCGGGGGACCAAGGTTTCCACAGAGCATCCTTTTTCCCTACCATGCCCACGCCGAGACCTGCCGCTGACACCTGCAACCCTGAAAGAAACCAAGCGAATGAAAGGTGAAGTAAAAATGGAGGTGAAATGGAGGGACAGGAAATTCGGGGACTTAATGATCCTTCCCAGCATTCGCCTAGCGACTCGGGGAAACCCCGAAAAAATCCATGTGTCAGGAAGGTCGGCTGCAGGGATCGAACCCATGACCTCCCGAATGCGGGCCACAGACGTTGCCGCCTAAGTCGTCCCGCTCGGTATTTGTTAGTAATAATAATAATAATAATAATAATAATAATAATAATAATAATAGATTAATGTTACAAATGCTCAATAATTCAAATAAATTGGCGCAAGAAGCAAAATTAATGTGAAACGTGTTTGGTATGCTTTCGAAATCTTTTTTATTTGTGGCAAATAGCTGATAAACACACCTGATATCGTCTTCCAGAGTTAAAAGTTGTGACCTGTTCTTACACTTCGCTGTGCTCATTGCAAAATATCCTGCTTCACTTAAATATTATGTAGAAAAGGGAAGGGGAACTTTCACAGCCTCTGTAGAAATAGTTGGATATCCTTTCCGAACAAAAATCTAGAATGATGCCATGTCTTACCTTCAGTGCTGGAGCTTCAAATCTCGATCATTCTTCACCTTTACTAATTCATTTGCTTCGTGAACATTTAATTCTGCTGACTGAAGAATAGAAGGGGCAAAGATGTCCCTCACCCAGTCGAATGAAGCCGGGGAAGCGTAGGAAAATAATTTTCATTTGTATACACAACAAAGACAAAGTGTCTGAAATGAGTGTTGAGAGATATTTTGTGCCAATTTTGCAGTACTCTGTAAGCACAAACAACTCGTATAAAACGCTGCTGTAAGGGATGGGAAAATGCTCACTACACCAAACGTAGGTTTCCTTAAAAGACAACAGCACGTTTGTCAAATAAATTTTTGTGGCATTAACAATTTTCCAGATATTCTCTGTTATTGGTTTGAATTATCAAATACTAAATACATTTTTCACTGCTAAGTCGCTATTCGTTTTTTCTCGTAGTCATGCAAAGAATGGAATTTCAGGCATCACGTTGCAACGTGCCTTTTTAAGGATTGACTGTCGCTTGGGCCTATTCTATCCCTATTGTACCTACAACGAAATGTATAATAAAAGATTCCTGCAAACGTTTATGTCAGTTAAAAACAAGTAACTAGAAGAATAAACTTTTGTAATGGTTGGTAGAAGAGGGAGTAAAGAAAGTCATATGAATGTAACACACCAGACTTTTTCTAGTAAATATTTATGGCCGCGTAAGATACGTTGCCACAGTAGGTAAAGAAATCATAGCTATTTTGGTTATTTTTTCAGCAAATATTTATTTTTACGGACTTTTAATTAAAATTAATTACATCAAATTTGAATAATGTACATGCTGTATGCATATTCAAACTGGGCGCCATTCAGGCAGATATCTATACGCGGTAAGGAGCATGCACACGCCAAGAAGGCGACCAACCGAGATTCGGATTTTATTCCTCTGCCGGTCCAGTTCAAATATAAACGGTTTCGGTGAACCTATGTACACTCGGTCAAACTAAAAGTATACCGTCTCTTGAGCAGTTAAATTTTCTCACAACCCCTTTGAGTGAACGCGCGGTTCACAACCGTCAATTTCTGTGTGCCGCTTTGTCTAACTATGATATAAGCCACAAGGCGCTGTTTTGAATTACTTCCAGCTGCGCTGGCGTGGAGCAGCGGTTAAACTACTTCTACGTAAGCAGCTCGAGTTCGATTCTTCGTAGTAGATTGTTATCTGTGTCGATAACTGTGTTTTACTGTAACATAGTTAAACAATATTGCTTGTGTTACTTAATTTTACTTACAAAATATAATTAGCATAAGGGTGAAATTTCTTGTTATAACTTTAAATTGACGGAGTATGAAACCTCCTCCCGACAGATACATTAATGTCATGGTTACCATCTACCTGGACTACTAAATAAACACCATATACATAAAAATCTGATGTGTTACACTCACATGACTTTCTCTACTCTTGTACAAATTATTTTTTTACAAACGCTTATTCTCCATCTACTTCATGTTAATCGAGATAAATATTTGCAGACTCTATCTTATTGCTAATTTTCTTGTAGATGTAAGGGGAATATATATTTACAAGGGCAATATAGAAATACAGTAGCCTTTAAGCACATACATCTCTTAATAGCTGGTTACTAGGTGCAGCACCATTCCCTTTGCCACAGATTAATACTCTTTGCATATCCAAGACAAAAAAATGAATAACGAATTCCCATTTGAAAAATTATTGAAAAATTTAAGGGAATAACAAGCAATATCTCGAAAATGGTTCACTCAACAAAAAAATGTATATGACGTAAATCGTGTATTTTAGCGCGATCTACATTTTTTGTGCAGTAAAATTTTGTCTATCTCTTATGGTTTACCAGTTATGCAAAAGTCGTTCAGAATGAAGAATACTTTTGGAGACATTCCCAGAAAATTCAAGATATACATTTTATTTGTCATGACAATATCTTAAACATATGATATTTTAATCAAAATCGTTAGAGCCATTTTTGAGAAAATTAAAATTTTCGAAAAATGTTCCATGTAACGGGTAATCTGGGGTGGGGGGATTTTCTTGAAAACCTTCATGTCGCATCTCTGGAAGATACTGAACCTAAATACCAAGTTTGGTGTTTATCGGACTGTTCGTTTCTGAGTTATGCTGTTCACAGACACACAGGCAGACACACAGACACACACACGGACATGTTTCCAAAAATGCTTTTTTTGGATTCAGGGGGTTTCAAAACATGTATTTCCGGTGAAATCTCGGTATCGAATTTTTGGGTGGAATACAGTACTTCCCCTACTTACTATACGTAGTAGAGAAAGTAAAAATGAAGAAAACCTGTTATATGTTTAGTCATGCACTTAAAATGAAAGAGGGAGAATATGAGTAGCTCACGGAGATTTGAACTTGCACCCTCAGGAACAGCAAGCTAACTTCCTACCGTCAAGCTGAAAGTGCTGCAGTAAGCGTGGCATTGTAACCAGGTTTAGTAATATCCACTTGAGAACCCAAATCAATAAAATATGTTTTGGTTACAAATATCCAGTGTTGAAAGACTGAAATATCTGTTTCAAATCTCGTATATGAATTATTTTCTCGGAAGACTATTGTGATTATTAGTATTTATAGTGCTCCCCATTATAACTACTACAAGAATATACGCAGGCTTGTGAACAAAGCCTGGCTGTCCCGAGTGCTCACGGTAGTACCCGATTCGAGCTCCGTCTCTCAGACGCCGGCCAGTTTTAAATTCACCGAGTGTAGCTATCCGTGTGGGAATTTTACGACCGCGTTGTGTGATAGGATATTTTGTAAATCTATGTAATTTCCCAATTTTTATTAAGTTTTAACGGTAGCAGTGCTTTAACATCTTAGGTGGTGTACAGCGCTCCTAACATACTTGAGCGCAATCTCAACTCATGTCAATAAATATAAAATACAGAGAGCAATAGTGTGATCATCGACAAAAAATGAGAATAGGTTAACCATAATGAACAATTCAAGAAGAAAATAATTATAATTTATATAGTGGTATCGAACTCAGATCAATTACGCGGCAGGCCCTATTTTAATCACTACACCTCATAGGGCTCGCGGAGTTATGGCCTATAAAACCATCAATACCGCTACCTTTACTGCAACATAACCCCAGGATTGTATTGGGGATATATTTCACTTCTAGTAACAACAAAAATGAAATACAACAGTTAATCTATCATCCAGTTACAGTCCATTATGAATACCTATGGAAATAAGCGACTACTTGGCTTGGAAAACAGACTTTGAATAAATTACGGACTTTAAATTCGATTATAATACCTTAAATACCAGTGATTTGCAGTTTTTGGACAATCCAGAATACAAAAGCTTTCAAAGTAAGCCAAAAGATCGCTATACTTTGAGTAGAACGCCTTAAATAAAGGTTTCAAGAAGCGTCATTTGAAATACACAGGGCCGGATTAAGTATTTTAAATGCAAGGTACATTTTATTTGCTTATTAACGTCTCGAACATGTGGTATTTTAATGAAAATTGTTAATGCTGCTTTTTGAAATGTTAAAACTTAACGAAACTAGTTTGTAAAGAGAGTTGGGGTGGGTACGTAGTAAGGTAAATGTACGGACGAACGGAAGGGCTCTCTGGGGTAACGTCGCAACGTCCTTTCTACCGTGACCTCTGGGAGGGAGAGATGAGGGGAAAGACACGAAGGGCGGCCAGATCTGGATGATGACGAGAACAAGCATTGACGGATCCCTTAAGTTTCCAGTTCGAACGCATCTGACCCATAAGTCACTCAAACCCTGGCGGTTCCCCCGGGGCGCAACCCACTCGGAGACGAGACCTAACTGAGCAACCCCACAACGACACCAGTGAAGAAACCTCTACATTTAATTTATTATCATCCTTTTAAATACATTTAAAGGACACGTCCAATTACAAATATAAAATAATTTAACAAGTACCTACAGCTTATAATTTTACATTACTTTTCATTAACATTTTTACCTTAAGTATCAATTATCCATTTACATTGCATTTACATTTTACCTTAAATATCATTTTCACTTTATGTTGCTTTACCATGTCTAAATTAATCTTTACTATAAAATTCATTTTTTATTAAGTATTTCGTTATTGTTTTCATCATTAAATTTGGCTGGTTTATGTTCTTTATTTCTCTAGGTAATTTATTGAATAATTCTCTTCCTCTAACGTCTATGGCACGATTATTTAGAGTTCCCCTTAATGTTATTCTATAATAATTGTCACTGTTTCTTAAATTATGGTTATGTACATTGGAATTTTTTTTGCATATTTATATTTATCAGAGCGCACAGCCCCTTCCCGGCCGTAACCCGCCAAGCACCGTCGCCTGGTCTTGCAGCCCTGAAACAGATGACAAGGAAGATGATGGGTACAGGAAACGAGGGACAGGAAAGTTGTGGTAGAAAATGAGTCACTCCAGCATTCGCCTGCCAAACCGGGGAAACCACGATAAATCCATTGGTCAGAGTGGGCGATCGCCGGGGATCGAACCCGGGACCTCCCTCTCACTCGGTTGCTAGGGTGATGAAATGTTCTTTAAAATACATCTGCAATCGGAAAGGTGACCATGGCAACATACCGGCACGGCACTAAATTCTCCAGCATTTTTTCCCTGTAAACCACAAGGGGGTCTCAAATTGTATTGAGATGACAAACCCCAATGGCGACTTACATTCAAGTACTTTAAGTCCCGGGCTTCATAGTTTTAACCACTATTAGGTCAATTAATGGAATTAATTGTTCTTCCACACAAGCCGTGTGTTGGTCAAGGTTGGAAAGGTAGAATAAGACACTGCCGTGTCATGCCCGCATGTTGACGTAGTGGCTCAGTGGTTAGAGCAACCGGACGGAGACCGGGAGATCCGTGGTTCAAATCCCGGCTATGGCATTGAATTTTTCAGTTGTCTGATTCTACCTTTCCAACACACGGCTTGTGTGGAAGTACAATTAATTATATCTGCAATCGTTAAACAATACCTGTCTCCTGTAAGAAATTTGCTATTTATCGGATTACAGTTACACACACGCAGTCTGCAATGACAATGAAATATCAATTTCGAAATGCAGTATTTTATCTACCGTACCCAAACGGAAAGTAAAGTAAAATATTATCTGAGTTTCAAAATATTAAATTGTTTCTTTCTTAATTTGTCTCACATTGTTATTGAAGGTAAATTGTGCTTTCAAACTCCTTATTTTAAATTTTTGCAATCCCCCAGAAGGCTGTTTTTTTCGGTTTCGAAAACATCAAATGAACAAATGCATTGCAGGGAGAAAAGGAACAAATTGACGAGGACTGTTGATTCTGTTGATGTTTATAAATTAGTCATCAACATTATTTGAAGCATTACAGCGAAAATAAAGCAGTGTTTTGGTGCCACATTTCAAAATATAGTCTCATTACGAGGGTGACTAAATTTAATTTGCTGATACAGGTAAGCTAGGAGCGGAAACTTTCAAACAACCGCAGTAATTCCGTTGGTTGTCTATGCTTTGCAACCTTTGAATCCAATGTTGAAAGCATATGTCTGTCCTCTTTTAGCGTGTTTGCAACTCGTACTTGCGGTAAGCTTGTACAGCTTCTTCTGTACTGTTAAACCGGCAACCTCGAAGGTTTGTTTCGCTTTCGGAAATAAAAAGAAGTCAGGAAATTAAGTAGGACGAGTAAACAACTGTCTCGCGACTCCTCCAGACGCAACTGTACACCACAGAGTGTGTGCTGGTGCATTGCGGCGGACGAAAATTCGTTTTGGTCATTTCTCATACATTTTCTTTAAAACACTGCTGGCAGTGAAACTGTGTACCATAGCAGTTTTTCTCTGCTCCAAAGGGACAGTCGACATTGGTCCGCTTTCCTGGAAGAAAGTGGCTACCTGACCGTGTTGCGTGCGCGCTTCGCGTTCACAGGTTTCTCATCCGTAAATATTCATATTGCTGAGGGAAGTTTATTCTCTGGATCTAGCATATCCAGATATCGCCAGTTACGATGTGTGCTACACGTCATGTGATCCCATTTTGACATAACGGAACACCATTCCACCCAAATTTGTACCAGATCTTCTGACAGCGAATGCCGCACCTCACATGGAGATGCACTGATGGTGAAATGATGCCTAGTCTACTTTATATGCTGGCATATCATTCGCGAATCAAACGCAATTTTTCTTCGGAAACGGCAGTGACAAGATAACTTGGTCTTGCTTCGCGTTCAGAGATGTCGTGCCACGGAGACGTTCCATAAACAACCAGATGACCCGCATTTTATATGCTTGAAACTTTCTTCGCAAGTGCTCCAGCGGTTTCTGCAGGAATATCGGGCCAGGTTAAATATTCGTTTATTCAAATCAACCGTATGTTTGAACCAGTAATGGTAACCCGTTTAGTCCAGTCAGTATACGTAGGTTACCTAACAGGCCGCCAGAACACAAAATTAGAGCAGTCTCTTCGGTCTTTGTAGTTTGCAACACGCCGGTTGACATCTTGTAACTGCATCAACATATACATAACAAATAACATTAAGACGAAAATCGGAAAACTGTGCTTAATAACACACAACTATAAGTTTATTGAAGTGGGCCTATTCGTTTCATATGTACAAATAGTTACTGCAATGCAAATGTCTAAGTAAACGCATTTTTAAATGAAGTGCTACTTTTACAAACTTTGCGCACCATCACGTAGAAATGGATACCCAAAAAACTGTCCAAACAGCAGTGAGACGTAAATCAGAACACTTTCATGTGAAATCGAACAAACTGATTTTACAAACTATTGAAGAAAATGGACTTGCAGGAGACATTGGGTATGAATGCCTTCAACTACTGAGAAACTCTACGTATGCCGTTCGAAGACACCATTCTCCTACCCTACCACGTGATATTGACGAGGCCTTCAATCAGCTATATGCTAGCTAGAGTTATAATATAACATTATTTTATTTTGTTAATATTGACCTCGTTATTTCTATTGGCTGAAATATGAAGAAGGAAATATACTCAGCTACAGTAGATTAAAAATATAGGAACGAATAAACAAGTGTAAGTCTTTTAATTCAGACTTCTGACAAAGGGCTACGGCTTCGAATTTTAAGGACAACATTTAAAACGATGCCACTTAATATGTGACACTCCTAAGCCTGTGTAAAATGGGAAGGGAATGGTCTTGTTTACTAGTCCAAACAAGTTGTCTTTCTTGGATCAAGTAGGGGATAATATTGATCATTGTTCCAAAAGGGATCCACCCTAAGCGATTATGTTCATCAACTCTTACTATAGCAAACACAGAACAATAGCTGACATTTTAGGGTACAATAGGTGGAAATTGAGCGAAAACCTTCAAAAAGTAAATTTTTTATAGATCTGTTATTAAGGATGAATCTAGTTCCATAATTAGTATTTGGTGTCCATTATTGACAGTGAATAGAAATGTTTTTATACGAGTTTTTAAATGAGCCTGAGCACAAAGCCAGATAACCCTTCAGAATTTCAAAGCTGGTTTTCCCGCTTTCTATTTTTGCTACATTTTTACGCGTTCACAATGTTCCACACGGTACAGTTTTAGTCAAGTTCCTTCAAAATTTGTAGAGAAACACCCAAAAAACATTAAGTATAAAAATTTTTGGAGTGATTTTGCTTTATCGGCTATTTTGGTGGAATATTAATAAGAAAATTTAATTACTGCGCTAACGTTTGTGAAACATATTGTTTCTCATAAGTTTATGATTTTTTATAAAAACTAAAACATAAATATAAAATCTCTCTCCAACGTTTTTTTCTTAAATATTCCTTAGAGTCAAAATAGACATTTATATTGGTAAAATTTTAATTTTTTCATGTATGGCCATTTTTGTTTAGTTTTAAATATTTAATTAAGCAATTAGTAATTGCTAATAAACTAGAATTTTGAAATTTGACCTATATACCCTTAATTGGAGCTGCAACAATTGGAGATGCGTACTTACTTTAAATTTTTTACCAATCAGTAAACGCCTTTTCATTGTTACAAATAGGAATTTGCATTTAAAATAGTTTCCTCATATCTATAAATAAAAATAATGACTATTTCATGTACAGCTGTAATGTATTAACTAGGGATGGAACCTCGATACCGTCGGTACCTCGATACACGGTAGTATCGAAGTATGTCTAATACTTCGAGATAAACCTCCGATACTTTTTTATTTTTAGATTTTGCATTATTGAAAGTTGTTGCGTTTAACTTAATGCTAGATAAGAAATGAAAGGGGTCGAGACTTCACGTTATTACGTCGCAAGTGTCCCCAAAGAATTACTGCACTATAGTTCTTGATAGAGATGAAAACTTGCAAAACAATGAGGGAAGGAGTAGAGGACTCATGCAACATACAGCGTTGACTGAGTTGTGAATGAAGTTGATTTAGCTGATGCACTAAATCACGTTTCTGCAAAAGTCTGCTTGGTGACTCACTCTCAGCCATTACATTTACCTATTTCGATGACCAAAATCTGTATATCCAGCAGAAAAAGTTCAGAACTTAAGTTTTGAAATAATACAGCGCATGAAAATATTTGTTCTTTCCTTCCATCTGTTAATTTGTGTTTACGCAAGTCAAAATTCGGGTCATGAACATACCTTACAGGTATACCGCACGACTAATTTCCATAATATGGTTATAAAATCCTTTAAAATAAAGCTTTCAACCTAAAATATAGTTACATAAAAAGGGAAACAAAGAAATTCTTATTATTTTTATTATTATTATACTAACAAATCTGATATTACTAATTTTTGAAACATAATAACAGCACAAGTTCTGCTGTTTTATAAATTTAATTTCCCTTGTAATAAAAAATCTGATGTGTCACAGTCACATGACTTTCTCTACACTTGTACAAATTATTTTTCAAACGCTTATTCTCCATATCCTTCATGTTAATCGAGATGTCGAGATGTTAATGTTATTGCTAATTCTCTTGTAGATGCAAGGGGAATTGGTAGGCTTTAAGCTATAGTCAAATATTTTAAGAGCTGGTGGCTATGTGTAGTATTCCATTCTCTTTGCATTACCAGGACAAAAAAAATGAATAACGAATTTGAGAAAAAGTATAAGTATTGGGAAATTTAAGGGAATAACAAGCAATATCTCGAAAATGGTTCACCCAACAACAAAAATGTATATGACATAAATTGTGTATTTTAACGCGATCTACAGTTTTTGTGTAGTAAAATTTTGTCTATCTCTTATGGTTTACCAGTTATGCAAAAGTCGTTCACAATGAAGAATACTTTTGGAGACATTCCCAGAAAATTCGAGATATACATTTCATTTGTCATGAAAATATCTTAAACATATTATATTTTAATCGAAATCGTTAAAATGATAAAAAAATGTTCCATGTAAAGGGAAATCTGGGGTGGGGGGATTTTCTTGAAAACCTTCGCGTCGTATCTTTGAAAGATACTGAACCTAAATACCAAGTTTGGTGTTTATCCAACTGTTCGTTTCTGAGTTATGCTGTTCACAGACACACAGACACACACACACACACAGACACACACGTATATGTTTCCAAAAATGTTTTTTTTAGATTCAGGGGGTCTCAAAATGTGTATTTCCGGTGAAATCTCGGTATCGAATTTTTGGGTGGAATACAATACTTCCCCTACTTACTATACGTAGTAGAGAAAGTAATATAAGAAACAGTGTTTTAAAACTCATTTCTTGATAGTTTTACTAAAATATCCTTCATCTGGTGAAATGGAGAAAAAAATATTACAGCATCCAAAGAAAAATAGCTTCCTTTGCCAAAACTTCAACTGCGATCCTTCGAATGTTTTATCTTATTAATTTGTTGCGCACGTTGTAGATTTTCATTACCGACTGTAGCTGATCGTCAGCTGTTTTCACTACTACTCACATTCTAAGGAAATGGGAACAACATACAGAGAACGCTGCTTTGCTTGCTCCTCTTAAAAAGGCACGATATCATAAGTAAACATGCACTGGTATTTAAAGAGCAAGCAAGTGTTATTACATAGCAAATATGACATAGGAAGATATGCTTGGTTTTAAATCAACAGGAATTAAGGCTACGATTTACTAATCATTATGCTAAGGAATAGGCAGTTGAAACAGCTATACTACAAATGTGATACGGTGCAGTCATATAACTTTCTTAACATTACAAATTTGCAGACATGTATTATATACATATTATAACATACATTACAGGTGATTCTCCTGTTTGCGGTACGTTATTCATGATACTTGGTTACACACACCATACTGAAACAATGTTCAAATGTCCATCACAAGCCTGGAGGAATACATTCAGAAGTCTTGCAAAAGAAAAGAAAAACAAGAATCGGAACCTTTCAATTACATTTGAGACGTAGCGAAACTATGAAATAGCTAATAAAATAGCTAATAATACTGAAAACAGCTAAAGCGGAGAAAAACTTCCTACACAAATTGTATGCTTTAAAAAGCTCTACATTTTTCATTCTGAAAGTTTTGTTTATCTCATGGTTTACTCGTTATACAAATTATACAAAATTCAAACCGAATGAGGAGGATTTAATATTACTCGTGTAAATGTCATAAACTTATGGCATGCTAGTCAAAATTGTTAGAGACATCTTTAGAAAATGCAAAAGAAAGAAAAGCGTGCGTATAAACGGTAGATTTAGGTTTTCTTGTAAATCTTTGCGTAGCATGCTTAAACGGGGTACGATTCTAAAATGAAATTTGGTATTTTTCCTATTTCCCTACCTACCTACCCACCCACCCACCCACCCACATACCTACCTGTTTAATCAACTTGATAACTACCCACCCATCCATCTATCTACCTAGTCATCCACCTACCTAGTCATCCACCTACCTAACCTATCTATCTACTTACCTACTCATCCACCCACCTATACACCCATTCACTCCAATTGCCTACCTACTCACCCAACTACCTACTTACTTACGTATCTACCTACCCACCCACATAACTATCTACCTACCTACTCGCCACTACCTACCTACTCACCCACCTACCTATACACCTACCTACCTCCCCACCTGCCCCCTATCCACACACCCACATACCTATCTACCTACTCTCAAAATTTATATTATGTTTTAATAAAGTTAAGTGGTTTAAACCAAAAATTTCAATATAATGATTTAAAATCAAATTTAATAATTTTTTATCTACCAACTCACCCACCTATCTAACAACGCATCTACAAACGAACACACCCACCTACCAATACATGCACCCACCCATACTAACTACTTACTCTCCCATCTACCTAGTTACTTTCCTACCTACCCAACTACCACATACCTATCTGCCTAACTGACTACTCACCCGCCTACCTTCCCATCTATCTATTAACTCACCCAGCTACCTACTTAATTACCCACCTAACTACAATTCCACTCACCTATCTGCCTAACTACTCACCAACCCACCTGCACACCTACGTAACTACCTACCACACACCCCACATACCTATCTACCTACGTATCTACTCATCGACCTGTCTACCTACCTACTCACCCCTTACCTACGCACCCGCCCAAACATATAAGTACCTCCTCACCCCTCCACCCACCTACTTACCCATCCATCTACCTACACACTCACTCACACGCCCAACTACCTACCCAACCACCCACTCACCTACCTGCTTCCCTTCATACCAACCCACCTATCTATCTACCTATTCACCCATTTCCTTACCTATCTACTCCACACCTACCTACGCACACACACTGGCCCGCCCCGCTAACTATACACACACTCACTCACCCAGCTATCTACACACTCATCCACCTTCGTAACTATCTACATACCCAACCACCTACTTGCCCATCACTAACCAAACATGCCTATTTCCCTATATAGAAATCCGTCTACATACCCACCTGCATACCTACCCACTTACGCAATAACACCCACCTGCCTACCATTCACCCACCTAACTACTAACACACCTACTTACCTACCCACTCACCTATACCTACCTACTCACCCACATACCTACCAGTTCACCTAGTTACCTGTCTACTCACCCACCTACCTATCTAGTTACCTAAACATTCAACTACATACCCACCCACCCACTCAGCCATCAAAATCTTCGTGTCGCATGTTTGGAGAATACAAACGCAAACACACAATAAAGAACACACACAGATATACAAAAGCTCAGCCACAGACATACATATAAGCTTTTTATATAAATGTATTTTTTTTTACTCAGGAGGGGCTTCGAAACATGTATTTCGGTGAAATTTTGACTTCGAATTTTTGAGTGGAATACAATATTTCCTCTTAGCAACTGTATGTAGAGGTAAAGAAGGTAATTAATAATTATAGAACATTGTTAGCTAAGTTCTCCCCGTTATATAAAATTAAAGCTCAGTCTTTCGCAGTTGTGGATCCTTAATCTCGAAGTTAAATGGAATCACATCACTTAAGTGAAGCGATCCCTTTACACGCGTTTATGGTGATGATTCTCAAGCAGATACAAAAATAACGTTAGATATGAACTGTTTGTAGAATCGCACCTACCATGAAATGATAATGGGCAGAGAAAGTCCTGTTGCTGCTACACTCAGATTTTTCTTTCGTTTCTCCTGTTCTTATCTATGAGTCATTTAATATTTCGGTAGGTCAGAGAACATTATACAATTGAGCCAAGTCAGTAAATTGCATTCGCTTTAGACCAACACAAAGCGAGAGACCTAGAAACGCCATTCATCTTTCAGACATTAAATTGTGCACGTTTTTATGCTTGCGATCAGTGGCGTACATGACATGTCGCTGCACTAAACGCGTTGCGGCAGTACTTTTTACTTTCTCTACTACATATAGTAAGTAGGGGAAGTATTGTATTCCACCCAAAAATTCGATACCGAGATTTCACCGGAAATACATGTTTTGAGATCCCCTGGATCCAAAAAAAAGCATTTTTAGAAACCTGTCCGTGTGTGTGTCTGTGTGTCTGTGTGTGTGTGTCTGTGAACTGCATAACTCAGAAAGGAACAGTCGGATAAACACCAAACTTGGTATTTAGGTTCAGTATCTTCAAAAGATGCGACACGAAGGTTTTCAAGAAAATCCCCCCACCACAGAATATCCTTTACATGGAACATTTTTCGAAAATTTTAATTTCCTCACAAATGGCTCTAACGATTTTGATTAAAATATCATATGTTTAAGATATTTTCATGAGAAATGAAATGTATATCTCGAATTTTCTGGGAATGTCTCCAAAAGTATTCTTCATTGTGAACGACTTTTGCATAACTGGTAACCCATAAGAGATACACAAAATTTTACTACACAAAAAATGTAGATCGCGTTAAAATACACAATTTCTGTCATATACATTTTTTTGTTGAGCGAACCGTTTTCGAGATATTGCTTGTTATTTCCTTAAATTTCCCAATACTTAACTTTTTCTCAAATTCGTTATTCATTTTTTATGTCCTGGACATGCAAAGAGAATAGAATGCACCACATAGCAACCAGCGCTTAAAATATTTGACTATCGCTTAAAACCTACCATATTCCCCTTTAATCTACAAGAAAATTAGCAATAAGATTGACATCTCGATAAACATGATGCATAATGAGAATAAGCGTTTGTAAAAATAGTTTGTACAAGAGTAGAAAAAGTCATGTGAGTGTAGCACATCAGATTTTTTATGTTCCTTATAAGCCGCCTTTAACATCTAAGGTCATAACATCAGAGGCTTTGACTCTGGAACAATTGCTCATCAGCAATGATGCTCACTCGCTTATAGTGGTGTTAATCTCTGGGATGGTATTACTTGTGGTTATTAAATTAAATTCACACACATCATTATACTCTCATTCACACTTCCAGACTCTAGGGAGGATGGGGAATGATCCTAGCTAAAGAAACATTCCCATACTCCAGACGGGAATCTAACCCGGGACCTATGGATTTGGAGGCTAGCATGCTAACCACCAAACCACAGAAGCATTCCGGCAGTGTGTTGTGTGGGACGAGGTGAGAAAAGTCTGTTGTGTTACATTTTACATTTCTATTGGCTTTCTCTATCCACTATCGTTTATTCTTAAATGGCTTCTACAAAGAATTCTTGCGAAAGCTATTTTTCTATCTAATAATACTAATAAATAATCCTCTGGCGCTGCAGGAAGGGCCTAGACCTGCCAACTCGAATGCCGACCTCACGCCCACGTACGCACGGCAGAGGTAGGTGATCATCCAATCGATACGGGGAGATAATGTGGCCAGCATCATGCATTCCCACAGCTAAAATGTTGGTCTTAGTGTCCGTAATCGCTACCTATCGCAGCTCCTCATAAGGCTAATTGGGCACTGGTCTTATGCCCTAGACTTAAAATCCGCACCCCAATGGGTGGGACCGAACCCGGGCGCATTTGGGGGCCGGGAACCGGAGCTTCATGCTTTAGCCCACAGCGCCACGGAACAAGACTTATTACTTTCTCTACTACCATAGTAAGTAGGGGAAGTATTGTATTCCACCCAAGAATTCGATACCGAGATTTCAGCGGAAATACATGTTTTAAGGCACTCTGAATCCAAAATGAGCATTTTTAGTAAAAGGTTTGTGTGTGTCTATGTGTCGGTGTCTTTGAACAGCATAACTCAGAAACGAATAGCCGGATAAATACCAAACTTGGTATTTAGGTTCAATACCTTCCAAAGATGCAACACAAAGGTTTTCAAGAAATCTCCCTACTCCAGACTACATTTTGCGTGTAAGACATTTCCAATTTTGTTATTTCTAAAAAATAGCTCTAACGATTTTGATTAAAGTACCATATGTTCAAGTTATTTATATTACAAATAAAATCTATATCTTAAATTTCCTGGGAATAACCTGTGAAGTCACTTCATTTGGAAGAAATTTTGTATAATCTTATATAGCTGGTAAACATTAAGCGATGGACGAAAATGTACTACACAAAAAATGTAGATCTCTTTAAAGCACATGATTTATTTCAAATAAGTTTTTTGTGACATAAGCCATTTCTGAGATATACGTTGATAAAGGTTCGAATTTCATTCCATGGTCGTTCTAAGTTCTGTCAATATTCAGTTGCATGGAAACAGTACGGAATTTTAAGGTCAGCATATAGCGTCCAGTTCTTAAACATTTGACTATCGCTGTTCTCTTTGAATTATAACGAGATGTGTAATGTAGCTATTTCTACAAAGGTTTATTTAGATTAAAATGAAGTAGATTGAAAAATAAGCTTTACAAGAATAGATTGTGTATCCACTAATAAGCGATAGGTGGTAGAGAAAGTTATGTGAATATGTCACATCAAACTTTTTTCTATCTACTTGATGTTAATAGAGGTAAACATTTGCGCAACTAGTTCCATTACACATTTCGTTTTAGGTAAAACACAAATAGAGGAAACCGAAGCGATATTTAGCTGTTTAAAAGCGGTTCATTACGTGCTGGCTTTAAAATTACACAATCGTTTCACGACATCGCGAGAAAAAGGTGAATAGTGACACCACTTTAAAAAATGGCATAATATTGTGTTGAAACCAATACTAACGGATTTCTCAGAAACGACTGATGTCACAAGAAAGGTTATTCGAAATAAATTGTGTGTTTTATAGAGATCTAAATGTGTTGCGAAGTAAGTTTTTGGCATTTCTCTCGTTTACCCGTTATGCAAAACTATACAAAACTCCTTCCGAATGAAGTGGACTTCACAGGGTATCACCAGAAAATTCAAGATATAAATTTTAATTGTCAAGTAAATATCTTAACTATGGGGCATTTTAATCAAAATCGTTAGAGCCATTTTTTTAGAAGATCAAACATTTCGAAATATTTAAAGAGTAGTTTGGGATGGGGGATTTTCTTGAAAATTTTCGTGTCGAATCTTTGCAAGGTATTGAACTTAAATTTAAGTTTGGTATCTATCCGACTTTTCGTTTTGGAGTTATGCTGTTCACACACACACCCACACACACACACACACACACACACACACACATACACAAGCACACAGGGACCTTTTTCTAATAATCTGGGTGTTGGATTCACATGACTTTCTCTATTCATTGTTCTATGAACTATTCTTACATAAGCTTATTCTTCTATCTGCTTCATGTTAATCGAGATAAATATTTGCAGAAATGGTTTTACATATTTCGTTGCCTCCTTGCATGACCACGAAATAAAAGACTACGACTAGCGACTTACCACTGGAAAAAATGAAATTGATGTATTGCATTCCCATAACTTTCCCTACTCACTCTTCTATAAACTATTCTTACAAAAGCTTGTTATTATGTCTACTTCTGGTTATAAGCTTTCAATTCACATTTATACATTTCGTTGTAGATGTCAGCGAGTTTTCTAATACCTAACACCCAGTTATGTTTCCGATCAGTACATCCTCGTCCTCAGCTACGTCATCGTATGGTGGATATAGTTCTAGACGCTTACGAAAGAATCTGATGTGTTACACTCACATGACGTTCTCTACTCTTGTACAAACTATTTTTACAAACGCTTATTTTCCATCTACTTCATGTCAATCGAGATAAACATTTGCAGACTCTATCTTATTGCTAAGTTTCTTGTAGATGTAAGGGGAATATATATTTACAAGGGCAATATAGAAATACAGTAGCCATTAAGCATAGACATATCTCTTAATAGCTGGTTGCTGGGTGCAGCACCATTCTCTTTGCCACAGATTAATACTCTTTGCATATCCAAGACAAAAAAATGAATAACGAATTCCCATGTGAGAAAATAGGTATTGAAAAATTTAAGGGAATAACAAGCAATATCTCGAAAATGGTTCACTCAACAACAAAATGTATATGATATAAATTGTGTATTTTAACGCGATCTACATTTTTTGTGTAGTAAAATTTTGTCTATCTTTTATGATTTACCAGTTATGCAAAAATCATTCACAATGAAGAATACTTTTAGAGACATTCCCAGAAAATTCAACATATACATTTTATTTGTCATGAAAATATCTTTAACATATGATATTTTAATCAAAATCGTTAGAGCCATTTTTGAGAAAATTAAAATTTTTGAAAAATGTTACATGTAAAGGGTAATATGGGGTGGGGAAATTTTCTTGAAAACCTTCGTGTCGCATCTCTGGAATATACTGAACCTAAATACCAAGTTTGGTGTTTATCCGACTGTTCGTTTCTGAGTTATGCAGTTCACAGACACACACACGGACATGTTTCCAAAAATGCTTTTTTTGGATTCAGGGGTCTCAAAACATATATTTCTGGTGAAATCTCGTTATCGAATTTTTGGGTGGAATACAATACTTCCCCTACTTATTACACGTAGTAGAGAAAGTAAAAAATATGTTTGCCTTAGGCTATTTTTGGATACTGAGAAGGCATTCGATAAGGTTTGACACACTGGACTACTGTATAAAGTAAAACCAATACTTACAGAAACCTTGTTTAGAAAATAGTGCAGTCATTCCTCTCCAACAGAAGTTTCTCCGTCAGTAAGAAAACACTCCGTCTTAAATGCATGCCATACAGACTGGTGTTCCTCAAGGTAGCATATGGGTACCGTTCTTATATCTTACATACACCCAACGATCTTCCAAAAGACAACAATCTGACCATAGCATAATTTGTACACGACATTGCTATTCTAAGAAAAGGTACATGGGAATTATTGCTAATAACCTCCACTATTTGTTAACCTGTTAGGCATCTGGTGCTAGAAACGGAAAATCAAAATTAATCCGCGCGAGTCTAAAATAGTCCAGTTCACTTCACTAAAAGAACAAGATCTCAAAAATTACTTTCGAGGACGAACGTATTGCCAGTGAACAATCCGTTCGTATCTCGGACTTTTACTGGACAGCAAACTCAACTGGAGAACAACATATTAACAACTTAGTAAACGACTCTGACACAAACATTTTCAGTTAAAATATCTGCCTCAAGGATCATCACCATTACTACTTCATTTAAAAAGAATAATATATTTCTCGCTGATAAAACCGCTGATAAGGAAAGTAAGTTAGATTCGAGACGAGTGAGGCATTTTAAAACGTTTTTATAATTGCTTCCAACCACTAAGCAGTTGTTTCGTGTCCTCCGGAAGTCAGCGTGGTCTCGACCTGTAAAAAGATGTGAGAAAGGGACGTTTTGCGTTCCACAAAGACCACGCAAGATAGAGAAGCATCGGTATGGAAGAAGCATTCAGTTATATCTTACCTTGCCATACTTGGAAACTGCTTATAATTATATAGGAGCCAGGAACAGCACAGAGGGTTGTTCGCAATCTACGGTAACAAACTTAAGACCCCCTATCTTATGAAAAACCACGCCTCCACTAGTTCTACCTGGCAGCCTTTAGCTTGAGCTATCAACCTCCAGCACAGCTTCCACCGGAGTAAATTGCTGCAAAACACAGGGATGTCCAGTTTATTCCATTCCTCTTGGCAGCTTTCCAGAGACTATCCAAAGTTCGCGGCCGTCTGCTTCCAAGGGCTCTTTTCAGTAACCCAAAAGCACAAAACTTCATCAGTGATGCAACTGATGACTTAACACGGATGTCGCTGAAAAGTAAGGAATGTATTCCCACTTCTCTCTCCCTATGATCTCAAAAAAAAAATCTGTAGGTTGAAGTAGACGTATGGCTTGTTGCCTTATCCTGATGCAACCACACCTTATTTACATCTGCATCATGAGAGCAGGGATTTCTGTATGGAAAATTGATATCAGGTCATTAGTCTGATAATATGCCGAGCTGATTTTCACATTTTTATGTACACGACGAATGGTTAATTTGCCATTGTAACTGTACCTTGCTATTACCATGAAACCATTGGGGAAAGTTTCGCTAGTTTCCTTATACCAACTTTCAAATTTTTTTCTCTCACCTTGGTCGTAATATATAGCCCAGGATTTATTGCATTCACTTGGATAAATATATGCCTCATCTAAAAAGACAACAAACACCCACTTTTATCGCTGAGTCAGCGCTGTCAAAGCGCTGCAGGCAGCAGGTGGTGAAGTTCTGGAAGGCGGACGAGAAGGCGGTGGTGACCGCGTGGAGATCCTGAATGGTGGCTTCCAAGGCGGTGAGACGGCGGAGTTGATATTCTGCGCTAGCTGAGTTGGCGGCTGTGATGGCGTACAGATCTTGAAGTGTAGATTCGGTGGCGACTTGCCGGCGGAGATGATGATCAGAGTTGGCGGAGTTGACGGCGGTGGTGAGTGATGCGATGAGTTCTTCCTGAAGAGAGATGCGGGAGCCAATGTTGAGGACCTCCGTGTGGAGATCCTGGACCGCATCTCGAAGGGTGGTGTTGGTGATGGCCGGAACTGAAGGTGGTGCTGGTGCTGGCGTCGGAGGAGCGGCTTGAACTGTGTTGGTGATTGCAGGTGGTGGCGGTCCATGACTTCTTGGGTAGAGTGGGCACTGCGCCTGCCCGGTGAAATGGCCGTGGCTGTTGCAGGAGATGCAGTACCGACGTCGGCGGCGGAGATCGTGTCTACTGCACTGAGTGGTTAAACTTGGTGCACCGAGTTGTGGCGCCTGGGTGGTGCAGCGCAGGTTGTGGTGTCGTGGCCGTAGCAGCAGCATCTGCGGCAAGGCTGGTGGCTTTCCGATCTGCTGGCCTCTACGCGAAGAACCTGCCCTAACAAGGGCAGGCCGGACCAAGGCAGCTTCACGGTCGGCCGGATCAGCCAGTGCCAGGCGGACGAAGGTGGTTGGTCCTCGAGACGTGATGATGCGTGTGGCCTTCAAGGTAGAAGGCCACCGGTGTTGTGCTGCGGAGAGTATGTATATGGTCGGCAGATCTCGAGGAACTCCGGAAATCACTGCGCTGCACCGCAGTGGCGTAGGATGCTGTGGTGGTGGCTGCTGCGATGGATGTTGTGATGAGAACTGCGGTGCTGTTGGCGACTGCCACAGTTGGAGGTGAGGTGTGGTGCTGACTGGAAGAGAACGGTGAGACTGCTGGTGCCGTGGTGATGCGGTGACCGCTGCCCAAGAAGGCCCGGTCACCGGTGGCGTGGAGGCTGAGCTCCCGGTAGATGTCGAGGGAACGGCCGGCGAATTAGCGGCGGCGAGGCTCAAAGCAGCTTCTTCAGATAACGGCGCGGCGGGTGCCAAAGGGGCTGCGGCGGTTTCTTCAGCGGCTGTCTGGCGCGTCCGTCTCCTTCCCATCTCCGACGAAACCCCCATCCAACCAGCCAGAGGCCGAGGGATGGAGAAAGTCCATATAGAGCATCCTTTTTTCCCTGCCATGCCGTACCGAGACAAACCCTGAAACAGTCCAGACGGGGTGAAGGATGAATGAAATGATCAATGGAACGAAACGGAGGGACAGTAAATTCAGGTATGAAAAAGACCTCTCCAGCATTCCCCTGACGACCCGGGAAAACCCTGAAAAACCCTTGGGTCAGAGTGGGCGATCGCCGGAGATAGATCGTGGGACCTCCCAAATGCGGGCTGCAGACGTTGCTGCCTGAACCATCCTGTTTGGTTAAATTCAGGATGAAATGATAGTAGGGTAATTTAGTGGGTATTTAATTAGAGAACGTTGTACGCGTATATCGAATTACGCTAGAATACAGTATACCTAATAGAAGGTATAATAACTTATCCTTAATGTAACCCTTAAGAAGCAGAACATAGTCTGTGGGTTGCCACTGATATAAGTCAACCTGAATATTACAATGGCTTTCAATCAAAGAATGCACAATTTGCAGTCGTTCTGGTTCTCAGGTATATGTATAATATATTATCTGCAGTATAATATTAAGATTACGCTAAAGCGTAGAATGCTTCATACAGAATGTAGTGAAGTGATAAACTGCATTAGTCTGAATCAGTAAGTTATACCTGACGCAACGTAACGATGAAAAAATTGTCTATCTTAGATTCGTAATATTAAGCAGAAGGTACATTGCATAGAAATTATTGAGGATAGATTGCAATTACTTATAGGTACAACGCAATGAGTAAAATGACCATTTATAATTAATTTGCGTGAAATAAGCATTCCTCGGGTAGATAGCTGCAATAATGCAACGGAGTAAACTGAGTGGATTAAGGATTAACCAGATTGAATGCATAATTATCATCCATTATGATGTGTATTGTACAGAAGAGGAGGGGGCCACATTGCGCACAATTATATGATGTAACACTTAAAAATGCCCATAGCGCACAATATTATTTTAAACATCGCGGTCGCATATTCGTATTGCGCACACTGCCACTAGAGTGTATACTCGTCACACACGGCCAGCAGCAGGGTGTGCTTCCTACACCTCTTAAGTTGCGTCTATTCTGACCACTAATAATCCCCGTCCTACTGTACGCCTGCGAGATCTGGTGCATGGCCGCAGACTCCAGTCTGCTCCGACTGCAGCGGGTGCAGAATAGGGGATTTCGGGCCATCTGTTCTGTATGTCGCGCTTTCCCCGTGAGACTACTTCACGAAGCCTCATCTTTTCCATACGTGGAGGATGAAATTAGGTTACTGGGCTGCAAAATTCTACAAGTGGCCATTCATTTGAGACAGTATTTTTAACACTTAAATAATTTCAGTCTAATTATATAATATATAAATTCAATAACAGCCCGCCTTAAAGCAATATGTGTATGTAACAATATATAAAAAGTGTATATTACAGTCATTGTATATATTTATATTATTGTAAACGTGTGTAATAATGTTGTGTGAATGTATTACGTAATTCAATAATGAATAATGTAGGAGCTGTGAGAATAATAAGTTAAAAGTTGCTAACAATGAGGTAACAATGAGGTAATCTTGAGGCAATAATGAATTCGAAAGTTTAACAATACTACTTGTGATTCTTGGAAGCAATAATGTAATTTTAGTGACAGTTATAAAATAACCAATCAACAACCAGAAAAAGCTTTAGTTAAATGAAGGTATTCTATTGGATTAGGAATAGCCAATCAGAGACTTGAAATACAGAAATTTACAAGTTTAGGCGGTTGAAATCAATTCAGTTGATTGCAGACAGATTTACTAACCAGACGTAAAAAGTGTCCTCAAGAAATTTAATACGTATTCGTGTGAGACGGAAATAGTTTTCGTGTTAAAAAGTGCAAGTAATTCATAAAAGAATCTCACAGCTCTATATCAGTGAAGTGTTATTTAAATCGTATCAAGCATTAATAAAAGGAGCGAAGTAAAATTATAATCTTTGTAAGCCTACATTCTTCAGTCGCACCACAACTCTGCCAAGACATCCATGTCTCTAAAATAAATACTGACGCAGCCGAGGCAAGCATAAATATTTAATACTTAAAGAAACAGTCAAATTACAAAGTTAATATTTTTAAAAATTGGGGCAAAGGCTACCGGGTACCATACGTGCGGTTGCAACTACTTCAAGTTTGGCTCCCCAACAGTCGAAATACAATACAACAGCTACTTTAAAGTGGCTCCCAAAGCGTGGTGCAAATAATACAACAAATACCTTCTTCACATCGGAGTGTCCTCGTTTGGTCTCTAGGGGACTATAACCCCAGAGAACGCCACATGAGGCGTCACCGGGTTCCCTGCTGGCTTGTGGGCATCCCGGTAACCAAGGAGCTACTCCATTCAGCCTGAAGAAGTGTTATTTAAGTGTACCTACCCGTGTTAGGGTTAAACCACTGGTAGGTAGGATAGGGGTTTGCAGGATGGCGGTTGAGATTGAGGTAGTGGGGGTGATAGAAGCTAGCAAAGAGCTCCTCGGCGACTGCAGGTCAGGGTGCAACGGCCCTAGTGCACCGCTGGTGGATGATTTTATCAAAATTGCTTTGGTTATAATTTAGAATTTACCAAGTAACTCGTGGTAGGACATAAAGGAGTTCAGGTTTTGCTGCTGATTGGAGTAACTCCTTTGTTACCAGGGGTACCCGCATGCCATGTGGGGAACCTGGTGACGCCTCAAGCGGCGTTCTCTAGGGTTATAGTCCCCTAGAGACCGAACGAGGACACTCCGATGGAGTGGCAACTGGTCGTATAATTTTCTAGCCCGGTGCCTAACTTCATCCTCCAGGATGGAAGAGACGAGGTTTCTGAAGTAGTCTCACGGGCAAAGCGCGGCATACATAATAGATGGCTCGGAGGCCTCTATTCTGCACCCGCTGCAGTCGGAGCAGACTGGAGTCTGCGGCCATGCCCCAGATCTCGCAGGCGTAAAGTAGGACAGGGACTCTAAGTGCTCTGAAGAGGCGCAACTTATGCGGTATCGGCATCACGGATACCAAGATAGGGTACAAGGAGGCCGTAGCCCCATGCCCCGACGCGAGAAATCCGCGATGTGACCCCGGAAAGTTAGACGCCTATCTAGCTGAACACCCAAATAGGAGATGGAATTCCTCCACTCTATCCTACGTCGGAGGTAGATAAATGAGGGGAAGTTGGCGGGTAAGCGGCATTGTGTGAAGAGAATGGCGTGGCTTTTCTCCGGATTGATGGACAATCGCCAGCGCCTGCACCACTCTTGGATGTGGCGGGGGTGTCTCTGAATTGGATTGAAGGATCTGTGAGAGTTCTTGTTTGTGCAGTATAGCAGCACGTCGTCAGCATACTGGCTGTATTGACGTGCTGCTCTGCTGCTATGTCGGCCACATACACGCTGAAGAGCATAGGGACAGAGCCTTCGGGGACTCCGCCTCTTATTGGCCTGTGTGTATATTTGTTCCCCGAAACTGGAATAGCAAATGAACGGTGTCTGAGGTATGAGTGTAACAGGTGTATGTAGTGCGGTGGTAGTTCCAGCTGAATAAGCTTGTATAGAAGACACGCATGCCAGGTCGTGAAGAAGGCCTTCTCGACGTCCAGAGACACCGCGGCAGTAAAAGCCCCGTCCTGGAAGCCCAGGGCAGCGGCCTCCACCACTCGCAGCAGCTGCTGGGGCGTCGAGTGCCCAGGACGAAACCCAAACTGGTGGTCAGGGATGGCGTGAACGTCACCCAGTACAGGGGACAAGCGGGCAAATACTAGCCTCTAGAAAACTTTCGAGAGGACTGACAGGAGACTGATGAAGCGGTAGTTGGAAGGTGAACCGGGTCTTTCCCCGGCTTCCAGATGCAGATCACCCTTGCCTCCCTCCATTCACGTGGGAAGTGACAGGGCGAGACGCATATTGAAGACCCTTGTGAGAAAGAGAATGGCTCGGAAAGGAAGGCGGCAGAGCATGGCGAGTGGGACCCGTCAGGTCCCGCGCCCTTTTTGGTGTTGAGACGCCGGAGTGCGCCTTGGACTTCGCTGGGTTTGATAACAGGAGGCCGGGCCGCCTCGTCCAGGGGACGCCGAACGAATCGGCAAAATCCCTGACGGACCTGCTTGGAGAAGGTGTCCTACTGGGGTCGCCTCGGAGCCTAGTGGTTCGCTCAAGATAGTCCGCAAACACATTAGATTTGGCTTGAGGTTCATAGGCCAGGCCTAGGGTGCCTTGGAGCAGTGAGGTGTATTGACCTCGCCGGTTCCGAAGTCTTTTAGCCATCTGCCACACGTCTGCACTCTCGAGGTTCGTGCGGGCCATCGTATCCTGCCACGCGCGCACTCTGGGCTCGCGAGGGCGGACCCTGACCTCTCGGCGCAAGCGCCTCAGAAGCTCTCGATTGTGAGCCGTGCGGTGCCGCTGATAGAGTCGGCGGGCTGCCCAGGATCGTCGGATGGGAAGGTTAAATTCTACAGGTAGAACATCTGGGTGTAGGGGCGGAGGGGTGAGAACAGTCAGGTTTTGGGCAGTTTTCACCACGATAGAAGTGAAGGAAGGCACCGCAGCCTCTAGCGATGGGATGTCGGTGATTCTTGGGTTAGGCGGGATGGTCCAACCAGCAGCAAAAGCTGAGCTTCTATATAGTCCACCATGAATTGCTTGGTAAGTTCAAAATTAATCCAAAACACAAACTTTTGAACATATTGCAGCAGCGGTGCACTACGGGCTGTTGCACCCTGTTCTGCAGTCGTCTAGGAGCTTCTCTGCTACCTCCTTTCACCCCCACAACCTTATTCTCAACCGCCGCCATGCGATAACCTTTTCCTACCTACAAATGGTTAAGCCCCAACAAGAGTAGGTACGTTTTACAACACTTCTACGGGGTGCCCTCATTTGTCCTTACAAACAGCGTCATGTTCTCAATAGCAAGTAAGAGAGGCCATAACTTATTGGTTCACTATGCCTTTAAATTTCGATGTACGAGATTAGCTGGAGAAAGAATTGTAGTGCACGTATCTCTACTAATGTGCAGGCATAGGAATTCTTAAGCAGTTGGCAAAAAGCAATAAGCAGAAGTGTCTTGTCTCCATCACCGAAAACTCGAAATGAGGTACATGTCGCGATCAATGAAATATCGATCGTGACAAATTTAACCGAACAGTTTTTATTGGTGAATGACTGCATAAATAATGTTATAATATTTGGCTCTGAAACAAATCTAAGCTATGTGGGGCAAAACAAATGCATTTTCATGGATGGAACATTCTATATTTTTGCCAAAAATTTGTTACAACTATTCATATTCATTGGATTGATAATGTTAACTACACACAGCTGATATATTGTTTGTTGACCGACAAAAAAATCCGATATGTTAAACTCACATGACTTTCTCTACTCTTGTACAAACTATTTTTACAAACGCTTATTCTGCATCTATTTCATGTTAATCGAGATAAACATTTGCAGACTCTATCTTATTGCTAATTTTCTTGTAGATGTAAGGGGAATATATATTTACAAGGGCAATTTGGAAATACAGTAGCATATCTCTTAATAGCTGGTTGCTAGGTGCAGCACCATTCCCTTTGCCACAGATTAATACTCTTTGCACTTCCAAGACAAAAAAAAATGAATAACGAATTTCCATTTCATAAAATAAGTATTGAAAAATTTAAGGGAATAACAAGAAATATCTCGAAAATGGTTCACTCAACAACAAAAAATGTATATGACATAAATTGTGTATTTTAACGCGATCTACATTTTTTGTATAGTACAATTTTGTCTATATCTTATGGTTTATCAGTTATGCAAAAGTCGTTCACAATGAAGAATACTTTTGGAGACATTCCCAGAAAATTCAAGATATACATTTCATTTGTCATGAAAATGTCTTAAACATATGATATTTTAATCAAAATCTTTAGAGCCATTTTTGAGAAAATTAAAATTTTCGAAAAATGTTCCATGTAAGGGGTAATCTGGGGTGGGGGGAAGTATCCGGAAGATACTGAACCTAAATACCAAGTTTGGTGTTTATCCGACTGTTCGTTTCTGAGTTATGCTGTTCACAGACACACACGGACATGTTTCCAAAAATGCTCTTTTTTGGATTCAGGGGGTCTCAAAACATGTATTTCCGGTGAAATCTCGATATCGAATTTTTGGGTGGAATACAATACTTCCCCTACTTACTATACGTAGTAGAGAAAGTAAAAAACAAACAAACAATTGATTGAAATTGCTTTGCTTTATTTATTAATTAGTAAGTGTGCCCTATTTGGCGAAACATTAAATCCTGAAAAATGGTAGTTGATTTCAAATTGTGTAACTGCACACAATACAGTGAAACAAATAATGATAAACACAAACATCGTGGCGTGCAGATTCCATTTAACCCAAGTTTGGTGGAGGGACAGCATGTTGGAACTAGCTTCGTAATGGAAGGACAGAGATTCTGAATGCGGAAAATGGCTCTATTTAGCTTTGGGAATTGGGTTTGTGGCCTCCTAGTAATGTACAGAAGCTGTATCACAGCTACTAGAATCAGTATCTCAATTCGCAGGTTATTTAGTGGAAAGTTATATTGACTTGGAAGTACGTTTTCCATCGGCTAATGAGCAACCAGAGCGTATCGTCACACAGGACAACAAACACTTGGTAACCTTCCATAGTATGTTAGGTAAGCAGTTTTATATTCAAATGTATTAGTTTTCCATCGGCTAATGAGCAACCCAGAGCGTATCGTCACACAGGACAACAAACACTTGGAAACCTTCCATAGTATGTTAGGTAAGCAGTTTTATATTCAAATGTATTAGTTTTCCATCGGCTAATGAGCAACCCAGAGCGTATCGTCACACAGGACAACAAACACTTGGAAACCTTCCACAGTATGTTAGGTAAGCAGTTTTATATTCAAATGGTTTAGTTTTTATTGACGTTTTAAAAAGTATCTAAACAGAGGTGTATATAATCTTCTCAATTCAGCTGACCACTTTTCAGCGGTTGCTTTTGATTCCTGTCCCCCACGGTGATCTATGTTCCATGTCCATCTTCTAAACCAAATTTAGCCATAACTTTTTTCACTCTACCACACCAACTTAAACGAGTCCTTCCTCTTTTCCTTCTTCCTGTGGGAGACTAGTCAATTATGCGTCAGGGCCATCTCTCCTCCTCCATTCTTTATACATGTCCGTACCACTGCAATATCCGTTCTTCATATCCATTTATTGCAGTGTATTCTGCTTCCACTTCTGTTTTAATAACATAATTCCTTATATGCTGTAGTCGAGATACTCTCATACCTCTAGGTAATCCATCCATTCCTGTACCCTGCAAATTTTTCTTTCATCTATCATTCAGAGTATAACAATTTTGATACATTCATAAGGACATTCTTCATCATTGTTTTCAGAATACGGTTTTTGGTTGTTTTTGTGATTTCTCTATTCCAAAGGACATTATTCAGGAGCCTTATTACTTTTCTAGCCTGGTTGATTCTATATTCCCCTTCAAATATAGTAGAAATAAATAAATAATGAATATATGTCAATAGCAACAGCAAGCAACAAAGACTGCCAAAAACCGTAAAGAGCTCAAAAGATAGAAGTGCCTTAATGGAATTATCCAACCCTATCAACTGGGACAAATAGCTTGCTTTAATTCTCTTAAGCGGGGTGGTTATACTAGAATAAACAGTGGCGATAGAATCAAACACCTCAATGACGTAAAATTGTCTGTATTTAAGTTACTTGAAAACTACACATAAAGCAATTTTTAAACCAGCGAAGTAATACCAAAACATATTGGCATTATATTTTGATATTATTTCGCTAGTCTTAAGCCTAGAAATCTGAAAATATGAATGGGAAATTGCATTTTGTTTGTTATTCCATTTACCTTAAGTATACACGCTGTACTTGTGCGCAACGTTCACAACATGGGTGTGTGTCTGCATTCAAATATTTCAGTTGTGTACAATTTGTATGCATATATCCTTTGAACGACTAATTTTGTCATCTTAATTCTGTGCACAATATAGGACATCCTTACCGAAGTTACCTGTAGAATTGTTATATGTAAGCTACCTTAAAAAAACCAATTTCCTTCCGTCTTTCTGCTTCATCGGCGCTGATGGCTACAGCCAAGGGCTGTCAGACTCCTTGATACCTTAAGTCTTCATGTGTGCAGTGAATGTTTCACTATCTGCTTGTGCTTCGCTAGAAGGAATCGACGACGTGGCATTGTTATTGGTCAGGGATTGATGGTGATCTTGCGATGCAGCACTGTCAGTCCGACCGAAGTCACCTTCAGAGAGCCTTAAGTAATTCAATAATAAGTCTGATCTATCTTCTCTCACATCGTAAGGTCATTAGCTGCCTCTTGCGTGATATTATACAACTGGCTTATCCATCTCCTTGATGTTCGGTCACCTCTCGGTGTCAATGGTGGGTTGCACAGAATGCTAGGGGACTTCATCACGACTGGCTGCATGCCACGGGTAACAACATTATCAATCAAAATCAAGAGTTGCCTCGCGATTCCCCAGAATAGAGTCGACAAAATACAAAACTTTTTTGAACTTCTGACAATTCCTTGGGTCATTATATAAACTCGGCGTCCTAGCTTTACCCTGAAGTTAGCCATAACACACAATCAAAATGAAAATGAAGAAATACTTTATTGGCCCGTGCCTCACATTCAAGAGATTCCAGGCTCGAATGCCGATTGGGTTGAATTATCTGAATAAGGCCTTTGTTTTCAGAAGACAAAATTTGCATAAATCTAAGCTCTATGGACCCCGGATTCTTTTGACAATCATTTCAGTCAATTCATTCATTCATTGTCCGATAACCCATTATGTGGGTAAAGGGGTTAAACTGACGAAAAGAAAGAAAAAAATAACAACAAAGGGGGAAAAAAAGCGATACAGGAAGACTCCATAATTTTATCTTGAATTCGCAACTATATCATCCTTGCTTTTCTTCAGAAACCATGTTTTCTTCTTTTTCTTTATCCCGTATTCTTCATTTTTGTCATGTATATCTGTAGTATATTCCTTAGAATGTTTTTCTCTTCTGCAAATTATCATTTCATCAGTAAATCTTGTGCGTTTTCTTCTTCTTCCTCCAACATCCCCTTTTTCTGGAAAGCACTGTACGACATTTCACAAGCACACTAGATTTATGCACCTCCTCCTTCTACTTTTCCCTGAAAATCCTCTCCTATTGGACCGTTGTTTATTCATATAGCGACTATTTGGAAGTCCTCCCTCTTTGAAAACCACGCCAGTTTTCTTCAGAACCCCAAGACATTTCTTTCAATTCACTGCGCCAAGAGTTTGTTTCTAGAGCCACATATAATATTTTATCTTTCCCTGTGGAACATTCGTCGATTTTTTGCAGCAGACCACGTGTCGTTTTTGATCAATATGAATCGTCTTTGTAATTTGCCTTCTGTGTTATAACTTAGGGATTCATTATTCTCAGTAGAGTCTTTGTCGAATGAGGTATTGGACTAGGAGTTCGAAATCACTGTATTTCTTTTTTATTTCGGACAATTTTTATTAAGGATGTTCACTATTTGTTCTGCTCTGTATATAGCGATGAACTGAGTATGATGACGACGCAGTCCATGTCTGTGTAAAGCGTTGAGCCCTTATGAATAGTAACGTTTTTATTTATTGTAGATTTTCTGCACTCACATCAGACAGTAATTCATCTTATATCATATGTAGGGTAGAGATGGTGAATGAACTCGTTTTTGGCAAAGTGCTTTATGGCTAAACGAAAAGAATACTTGTATTTTTACTTTCTGTACTACGTATAGTAAGTAGGGGAAGTATTGCATTCCACCAAAAATTCGATACAGAGATTACATCGGAAATACATGTTTGGAAACGTCCTGAATCCAAATAAAGCATTTTATAAACACGTCCGTGTGTGTTTGTCTGTGTGTCTGTGAACAGCATAACTCAAAAACGAAAAGTCAGATAAATACCAAACTTCAGCTTCAATATCTTCCAAAGATACGACACGAAGATTTTCAACAAAATCTCCCCACCATAAACTAGCCTTTACATGGAACATTTTCCTAAATTTTTTATTTTGTAAAAAATGGCTCTAACGATGTTGATTAAAATACCATATGTTAAAGATATTTACATGATAAATAAAATGTATAGCTTGAATGTTCAGGGAATTGCCTATAAAGTTCTTTCGGAGAGAACTTTGTACAATTTTGTATAACTGGTAAACGTTAAGGGATAGACGAAATGTACTATACAAATACGTAAAGCTCTTTAAAATATACAATTTATTTTAAATGAGATTTTTCTGGCATAGGCCGCTTCTGAGATATTCGTTATTAAAGGTTCGAATTGTTATCGAAACAGTATGGAATTCTAAGACCAGCATATAGCGTCCAGTTCTTAAACATTTGACTATCGCTGTTTCCTTGTATATGTAATGAAATGTGTAATGTAGCTATTTCTGCAAAGTTTTATTTCGATTAAAATGTAACAGATAGAAAAAAATTCTGATGTGTTACAATCACATGACTTTCTCTACTCTTGTACAAACTATTTTTACAAACGCTTATTCTCCATCCACTTCATGTTAATCAAGGTAAACATTTGCAGACTCTATCTTATTGCTAATTTTCTTATAGATGTAAGGGGAATATATATTTATAAGGGCAATATAGAAATGCAGTAACCTTTAAGCAGATAGATATCTCTTAATAGCTGGTTGCTAGGTGCAGCACCATTCCCTTTGCCACAGATTAATACTCTTTGCATATCCAAGACAAAAAAATGAATAACGAATTCCCATTCGAGAAAATAAGTATTGAAAAATTTAAGGGAATAACAAGCAATATCTCGAAAATGGTTCACTCAACAAAAAAATGTATATGACATAAATTGTGTATTTTAACGCGATCTACATTTTGTGTGTAGTAAAGTTTTGTCTATCTCTTATGGTTTACCAGTTATGCAAAAGTCGTTCACAATGAAGAATGCTTTTGGAGACATTCCCAGAAAATTCAAGATATACATTTTATTTGTCATGAAAATGTATTAAACATATGATATTTTAATCAAAATCGTTAGAGCCATTTTTGAGAAAATTAAAATTTTCGAAAAATCTTCCATGTAAAGGGTAATCTGGGGTGGGGGGATTTTCTTGAAAACCTTCGTGTCGCATCTCTGGAAGATACTGAATCTAAATACCAAGTTTGGTGCTTATCCGACTGTTCGTTTCTGAGTTATGCTGTTCACAGAGAGAGACACACACACACACAAACACACACAGACACACAGACACACCCACGGAAATGTTTCCAAAAATGGTTTTTTTTTTGGATTCAGGGGGTCTCAAAACATGTATTTCCGGTGAAATCTCGGTATCGAATTTTTGGGTGGAATACAATACTTTCCCTATTTACTATACGTAGTAGAGAAAGTAATAAGCTTTAGTAAGAATAATTTGTGTGTCACCTAATAAAGGATAGAAGGTAGAGAAAATCATGTGAATGTATCACATCGGAGTTTTTATTAAGCGTTTATTATGTAAGGAGCTGATGAAGTGATTATTTACGGCAATAATTCTAAAGGACTACGGGTTCATTAGGGAACTAATTTCATCCATTAATTTACTATTCTATATGTCTTGTCCGGTTAGACAATATTGGGTTGATAAATGCGTATATAGTTATGCGATATGCTAGTCTATGCTTGGTAATAATTCACATCATCATCATTGTCATCTTCATCAATCGTAGTTGTGATCATCGTAATCGTTATCATTGTTGTTTTTATTACTTTTTACTTTCTCTACTACGTATAGTAAGTAGGGGAAGTATTGTGTTCCACCCAAAAATTCGATACCGAGATTTCACCGGAAATTTATGTTTTGAGATCCCCTGAATAAAAAAAGTATTTTTGGAAACATGTGTGTGTGTGTGTCTGTGTGTCTGTATGTGTGTGTCTGTGTGTCTGTGAACAGCATAACTCAGAAACGAACAGTCGGATAAACACCAAACTTGGTATTTAGGTTCAGTATCTTCCAGAGATGCGACACGAAGGTTTTCAAGAAAATTCCCCCACCCAAGATTTACATTCTAAATTTTTCTAAAATTTTAGTTTTCTCAAAAATGATTAAAATATCATATGTTTAAGATGTTTTCATGACAAATAAAACGTATATCTTGAATTTTCTGGGAATGTCTTCATTATGAACGACTTTTGCATAACTGGTAAACTATAAGAGATAGACAAAATTTTACTACACAAAAATGTATATTGCGTTAAAATACACAATTTATGTCAAAATCATTTTTTTTGAGTGAACCATTTGCGAGATATTGCTTGTTATTCCCTTAAATTTTTTAAAACTTATTTTCTCAAATGGGAATTCGTTATACATTTTTTTGTCTTAGATATGCAAAGAGTATTAATCTGTGGCAAACAGAATGGTGCTGCACCTAGCAACCAGCTATTAAGAGATATGTCTATGCTTAATGGCTACTGTATTTCTATATTGCCCTTGCAAATACAAAACAAGGGGAACATAGTACGTCTTAAGCGATAGTCAAATATGTTTAGAACTGGTCGCTATGTGTAAAATGTAATTCTCTTTGCATGTCAAAAGATCGTTTCTGGAAATGTTTATCTCGATTAATATGAAAGAGATGGAAAATAAGAGTTTGTAAAAATAGTTTTTACAAGAGTAGAGAAAGTCATGTGAGTGTAACACATCAGATTTTTTAATACTTATTTTATCAAATGGGAATGCGTTATTCATTTTTTTTGTCTTGGATATGCAAAGAGTATTAATCTGTGGCAAACAGAATGGCGCTGCACATAGCAACCAGATATTAAGAGGTATGTATATGCTTAAATGCTACTGTATTTCTATATTGCCCTTGTAAATACAAAACGAGGGGAACATAGTACGCCTTAAGCGATAGTCAAATATTTTTAGAACTGGTCGCTATGTGTAAAATGTAATTATCTTTGCACGTCAAAAGATCGTTCCTGCAAATGTTTATCTCGATTAATATGAAATAGATGCAGAATAAGAGTTTGTAAAACTAGTTTGTACAACAGTAGAGAAAGTCATGTGAGTGTAGCACATCAGATTTTTCTTGTAGTTATTGTAGATGATAGAGGAGGTTTTACACTCCATCTAAAAATTCGACATTTAGAGTTCAGCGAAATACATGTTTTGAGGTCTCCTGATAAAAAATCATATTTAGAAAAATATCCCCGCACGCATGTGAGTGTACAGCATTACTGTAAAACGAATTCTGATAAGTAGTAAAACTGATATATAAGTTTAGCAATTTCCAAGAACACGATACGAAGACTTTCAAGAAAATACGCACCCACATTTTATGTGGAAGAATTTTAGTCATTTTTACTTTCTCTACCACATACATAGCAGGGAGAAAAGGTATTGCATTCCACCCAAAAATTCTATTTCGAGATTTCACCGGAAGTACATGTTTTGAGACCTCTGAATAAAAAAAAAGCATTTTTAGAAAAAAATCAGTGAGTGTCTGTCTGTACGATGATTTTCAAGAGAACCCCTCTACCCCAACTGCCTTTACATGGAACATTTTTCGAATACTTTAGTTTTCTAAAAAAGGGCTCTAAATATTTTGGTTAAAATACCATGTATTAAAGATATTATTAGCATGATAGATAAACCGTATGTCTTGAATTTTCTGGAAATAGACTCTGAAGTTATCTCAATTCGGAAGGGCTTGCATGACCGGTAAACGTTAAGCGAGAGACGAAAACTTACTGCACCAAAAAATGTGGATCTCTCTAAAACACACAGTTTATTTGAAATAAGTTTTTTTATGGCATAACCCATTTCTGAGATATACGTGTTCTGCCCGGAAGCGCGTCAGAGCACCCGAAGTAAGCCAGTCGGCCCTTTTTGCTTCCAACGTGACCCCTGGGAGGAAACGATGGGGGAAGAGACCCAAAAGGCGACTAGATCCGGATGCCGACGGGAGCAAGTATGGACGGGTCCCTAACGTTTCCAGATAGAATGCATCCGATGCCGCACGATCCCTGCCCACAAGCCACCAACCTCCAGGGTCCCCCGGAGCGGAGGCCAACGCTGAACAGAGATCTAACTGAGCGGTACCACAGCGACTCCAGGGAAGAAACTTTTACAGAGCGCAAGGCACCGCCCAGCCGCAACCCGCGGAACACCGTCGCCTGGTCCTACAACAGATGACAAGGAAGATGATGGGAGAGGAAGGGGAGTCATGGTAGAAGATGAATATCACCAGCATTCTCCTGGCGACCCAGGCAAATCATGGTCCTGAGTGGGTGGTAGCCGGGTATCAATCCCGGGACCTCCCGAATGCGGGCCACAGACGCAACCGCCTGAGCCATCCCGCCCGGTTAATAACTGGTAAATCATAATAGGTAGAAAAAACCTTATGCATGAAAACATCGTATGTAACACGTTCACATGACCTTCGCTACCCTCTATCGTTTATTAGTGGGTATACAACCTATTCTTACTAAAGCATATTTTTCTATCCATTAAATCTGCATACTGTTTCCATGCAATCGTGAGAAACAACTGATAATCGGTGGAACTTAAAAATAATGACTTAGTATTGAACAAATCGAACCATTAAAAACGGATATCCCCAAAGTGGCTGATGCTCAAAAAATGTATTTGAAATAAATTGTGTGTTTTAAGGAGATCTACATTTTTTGCGCAGTACGTTTACGTCTATCGCTTAACGTTTACTAATTATATAAGATTATACATAATTTCTTACAAACGAAATGGATTTCATATGTTATTCTCAGAAAATTCAAGATATACGTTTTATTTTTAATGTAAATATTTTTAATATGTAGAATTTTAGTCAAAATCATTAGAAATCTTTTAGAAAATCAAAAGTTTCGAAAAATTTTACATGCCTGGGGTGTGGGAATTGGAATATTTTCTTGAAAATCTGCATGTCGCATATTTTGAAGGTACTGAACCTATAGGTATACTAAATTTGGTATTTATCCGACTTTTCGTTTTTGAATTATGCTGTTCAAAGGCACACAGAATTACACGGACCTTTTCCTAAAACTGCTTTTTGGATTCAGGGGAACTCAAAACATGTATTTTCGGTGAAATCTCGGTATCAAATTTTTGGGTGGAATGTAATACCTCCCCTACTTATTATACGTAGTAGACAAAGTAATAATGCAAATCTCTTAAAAACGCAATTTATTTAAAATAACTTTTTCGTGGGTTCCACCATTTCTTATATATTCGTTTTTATTGCCTTGAATTTTGGAATATTTTGTCGTTTTTACTTTCAGGTTATGAAAAACCCACTTCTGAAACATCTGACTATCGCTTCGATTTCCCCTTTGTACATACAACGAAATCTATAATGAAACTATGCATGATTATCATGATTAACAAGAAGAAACATATGGTTTTATAAGGATAGTTTTAGAAGAGATACAAAAGCAAAAGATAATGACTAGAGAAAGGTATGTGAATGTAATACATACGATTTTTTAAAATTATCTTTCGTTTTTGGGAGGACCGCAAAGAAAATGAACTTCGGTAAACAGTGATGGATGTCCAGATTCTGTATGGAATTTTATTAATGGAATAATTTCTCGTTTTTAGATGTCTAAGATAAGAGACAAGGCGGAGGCTTCGCTGCGCGGTGGGCGCTAAGCGCATCCATTTATTCGTCAAGGCCTCATGAACTATGACTGCCAACAAATCACTCCAACCAGTCTTCCAACACAAGAGGAATATACTCGTCTTATTCCAACACCCCCTCAGAGTTATCACCGCTGGCGAAGAAGTCACTGCATTAGGTACGTATACTGTTCTCACAAATCCTGCAGTTACATAACTAAACAGTGCCATTCCATCAAATTTTGCACATGGTTCCCGGTGATTATCACGTCGAAAAAAATCTGATGTGTTACACTCACATGACTTTCTCTACTCTTGTACAAACTATTTTTACAAACGCTTATTCTCCATATGGTTCATGTTAATCGAGATATCGAGATGTCAATCTTATTGCTAATTTTCTTGTAGATGCAAGGGGAATATGGTAGGTTTTAAGCGATAGTCAAATATTTTAAGCGCTGGTTGCTATGTGGCGCATTCCATTCTCTTTGCATGTCCAGGACATAAAGAAATGAATAACGAATTTGAGAAAAAGTATAAGTATTGGAAAATTTAAGGGAATCACTAGCAATATCTCGAAAACGGTTCATTCAACAACAAAAATGTATATAACATAAATTGTGTATTTTAACGCGATCTACATTTTTTGTCGAGTAAACTTTTGTCTATCTCTTATGGTTTACCAGTTATGCAAAATTCATTCACAATGAAGAATACTTTTGGAGACATTCCCAGAAAATTCGAGATATACATTTCATTTCGCATGAAAATATCTTAAACATATGATATTTTAATCAAAATCGTTAGAGCCATTTTTAAGAAAATTAAAATTTTCGAAAACTCTTCCATGTAAAGGGTAGTCTGGGGTGGGGGATTTTCCTTAAAACCTTCGTGTCGTATCTCTGGAAGATACTGAACCTAAATACCAAGTTTGGTGTTTATCCGACTGTTCGTTTCTGAGTTATGCTGTTCACAGACACACAGACACACACACACACACACACACACGGACATGTTTCCAAAAATGTTTTTTTTGGATTCAGGGGATCTCAAAAAACATGTATTTCCGGTGAAATCTCGGTATCGAATTTTTGGGTGGAATACAATACTTCCCCTACTTACTATACGTAGTAGAGAAAGTAAAAATCGTTGCATACGGAAAAAAATTCTGATGTGATACATTCACATGACTTTCTCTAACCCCTATCGTTTATTAGCGGTTATGCAAATTAATCTTAATCAAGCTCGTTTTTCTATCTACTACATTTTAATCCAAATAAACCTTTGCAGAAATAGCTACCTTACACATTTCGTTATATATACAAAGAGAACAGCGACTGTCAAATGTTTAAGAACAGGGCGCTGTATGCTGGCCTTAAAGTTTCGTACTTTTTCCATGCACTCATAAGAAACAACTGAATGTTGAAAGGACTTTAAGAGAATCGCCAAGAAACGAACAATTCGAACCTTTAATAATGGTTATCTCAGAAACAGCTAATGCCACAAAAACATATTTGATATAAATTGTGTGTTTTAAAGAGATCTACATTTTTTCTGTATTAGTTTTCTCTGTCGTTTAACGTTTACCAGTTATCTAACATTATACAAAATTCGTTCCGAATGAAGGGGGCTTTATAGGCTGTTCCCCGAAAATTCAAGATATACATATTAATTGTCATGTAAACATCTTTAATATATGGTGTTTTAATAAAGATTATTAAAACAATTTTTTTAGAAAATCAAAATTTACGTTAAACGTTCCATGTAAAGGGTAGTTTTGGGTGGGGAGATTTTGTTGGAAACGTTCATGTCGCATCTTTGGAAGATATTGAACCTAAATACCAACTTTGGTAGTTATCCGACTTTTCGTTTTTGAGTTATGCTGTTCATCGACACACAGACACGCATACAGACGTTTCCAAAAAAAAAAATTGGATTCAAGGGGCCTCAAAACATATATTTGCGGTGAAATCTCAGTATCGCATATTTGGGTGAAATGCAATACTTCCTCTACTAACTATACATAATAGAGAAAGTAAAAAGTCGTTATGAATTCTTAGTACTTGTGCATTGCTCTTTAGCTCGTAAGCATTTCAATTTCAGTGTCATTTTGCGAAAGCTAGATTTGAGGGAATAGTTAAAACTAAGCTAAAAATGTTAAGATCATAGTTGCGTTCAGCTGAGCGATTTTATAAGTTGTATAGTAATATGCTTAGTGATAGCAACTGTTTAAAGTATCTAAACTAAAGTAACTAAAAGTATCATCATGTTCTTTCCAACAATTCGCTAATATCACTTCTTTTCCTGAACATACGTTTCATAGCATTACAAAGAGTGCAATTTCCTACCTCGAACGTAAAACGAGAGAATTGCCCCCAAATTGTACACAGATTCAAAAAATAAAAGAGAAAATAAACCAACAGTGCTATACAGGGTGGACCATTTAAGTTGAGACTGTACAATATCTCCAAAACTGAGCTTTGTAGAAAGAAATGTCTTTAGTAAAAGTTGCTTGATATTATGGGGAAAAGTAAATGTCATTAAACGTGTTTTATTTGGAGGACATTGTGATGGTCATTTTAGGGTCAATTTAATATTAAAATGGGAACCTACAATTAGGGTCAAATTAAATTGACCCTAAAATGAACATCATAACGTCCTCCAAATAAAACATGACTAATGGCATTTACTTTCCCCCCATAATATCAAGCAACTTTTATTCAAGTCATTTCTTTCTACAACGCTTAGTTTTAGAGATATTGTACAGTCTTAACTTAAATGGTCCACTCTGTATATAAAACTAATAGTCAATTTCACACTGGTATTTAAAAGTCGAAATTCTTATTTCTTTGTGTATATAATAACCCGTGTCTGCGATGAGGAAGTAGCATGTCTGCTTCATATTCCGGAGGTCAGAGTTGGGAACTAGGTTGAGGTAAGTTACCTGGATACGATTTTTTCAGGGTTTTTTCCCTTTTGCTCTTAAGACGATCGTCGGGGAACTCAATGCTGTGTTGACATCGATCTCATTAGTAGCATTCCATTCATTTCATTCACCTTCCTATATGACCTGCTGTTGAAGGACCTTGAACTTGTAACAATAACAATAATAATATAATTCAGGATATGATAATGCAAGTGCATTTACTTGCGTAGTTCTATGCATGTAACTACCGACAAATTCCTGATAAGTCCTAATTTTACCATCCAAAACTTCCCTTAAAGGAAGAAATGCCCTAATGCATTTTACACATTAATGAAAACTATTTATTCGCACATCCATGCAAATTTCGACCAAATTGACAAGTACAAGCTCATTTCCAGGAAAAGGATTTAATTTTTGGGTTTTATTTTCACCCCGAAACAGATTTAGAATAAATTTCAAATGTCTTGCAACTTTATAGTTCTTTAGATATGCTTAAAACCCTAAAATTTATCACACAAATTTTATTTATTTATTTAGATTGTGTGGCCTTAAATCAAAACTGCCTGAATATAATTTAATGTTTCAAATTTTTGGAAAATGTTGTTATCCCCGCATCCTAAGGTGGACAATAATGAATATTGCGTAGATCAAGTGTTCTGACGAAAGAATCACATCAATATTTGTAAAAATGATTCTTCTGTTACGTTGCCCATTTCTGTTACGTTGTTGAATTGTACCTAAAATTTCTATGTCGCAATTTCGTTAGAAATGCAAGTTTTGAGGTCCACTGAACACATATGTTTCCCATGTGTATGTGTGTATGTGTGTGCGTGCGCTTGAGAGAGAGAGAGAGAGAGAGAGAGAGGAGCTTTGGAAAGATTTCCATAGAAATCCTTCCTGCTATAATTAATCATATACTTCGAATCTTTTCTAATTGAAATGTCACGTCTTTGAGATATTGTCATTGGAAATAAATAATCTTAAATGTTCCGTTAAAAATCCCTGACATTCTCTTCATAATCGCTGAATTCTATATGGCTGGGAATCCGAAAGAAATAGACAAATACTTACTGCAAGGAAATGTAAAGTTCATTATAACACGCATTTTATGTCAAATAACTTTTTTCGTAGCATTAGTATTTCCGAGCATTCTTTGTTGCCTACTTAAGTTTCCAAAATTTTAATTTAGCACGTTACACATGCAATTGTTTAAAACTGCATTTTTCCCCTTTCTTTCTATAAATTTATTGCACATAGAAATCGATTTATGATACATACATGTGAATGTTGCATAGGTATCTAGCATGTAAAGGTGCAATTTGAAACTATCTCTAAGAAAATACTTGTCGTGATTAACAAACTGGCTAGAAGAACAACTAGATATGAATTGTGCATTATATAATTGGTAATGGGTAGAGAAATTCGTAGGGATTTCATGTATCGAGCGAGGTGGCTCTGCGATAACGTGTGCGACTCGCATTTGGGAGGTCCCGGTTTCGATTGCCGGCGATCGTCCACTCTGGCCCATGTGTTTATCGTGGTTTTCCCGGATTGGCAGGCGAATGCTGGGTGGTTCATCTTCTACCACGACATTTCTTGTACCCATCATCTTCCTTATCATCTGTTTCAGAGCTGTAGGACCGGGCGAAGGCGTTCGGCGGATTGGGGCTGGGAAATGGATGTGCACTTTGTGGAGGTTTCTTTCCTTGCGTCATTGCGGAACTGCTCAGTTAAGACGTGCCTTCGGGGTTAGGGATTTGGGTGGTCCCTGGCGGCGTCGGATGCGTTCGAAACGTTATGGACCCCCTCCGTGCTTGCACCCATCGACATCCGGATCTGGTAGCCCTTCAGGTATCTCCCCTATCCCTCCCTCCCAGGGGTCACGGTAGAAGCAAATAGAGTCGTTGCGGCCTGCTTGCGATGCCCTGTCCCGGTTTCGGTGGCCGCTCCGCTCGTCCTACCATTACCTTTAAGACCTTCATGTGTAACACTTTTATACGAAAAGTTCAGGTCATACTAATTTCCTACCCGTATACTATTTGTCGTAAAATAACCTCACAAGCACAAAATGCTGTTAATACATTATTTAAGGGATACCTGTGAAATGTCATTTGTTACAGAAAGTCGTGCGACTGCTACACGTCAGACCTTTAGAGATATACTTAGTTTGACTTCCCAATGAATGTTATACGAAGTGACTGAAACATAATTTTGATTTCTACACGGTGTTCTCGAATCCCCGCTCACTTTGAAGTTATATCTGCAGATGTGCACGGCGCGCCGGTAGTGTTGGTTATATGTTGCTCGGGTTATACAAATTTTATTTAGTTAGGAGTTGTGGCTCTGTGCATACGTATATACGTAAAGTACAGTAGATATTACAGATATAAAACTACCAGACAGGAGCTGGATTCGTACTCGGAACCTCTTCGATAGAAATCTCGCACCATAACCACTCGTACACAAAACACAACTGTGGATATTTAGTCAAAGCAGCTACCTAACAGGTAATGTGTGATTCTTGGCGGAGGAACCTATTATGATTATTATTATTACGAGGCGTATTCCAAAACTAAGCTCCGCTTTGTCATAAAAACAACATCGCTCATGTAACAAAGTTTTTATTGACATTAATATATGCCTACATATATACTTTACTTTTCCACATAATCGCCGTTCACATCTATACGAGTACACTTGCTGTAAGGCTGCATCAGCTTCTTTAACTCCTCGGCATAGAAGTCTGCCGCTTGGGACTTGAACCAGTTGGTAACGCTCGTCTTGAGTTCATCGTCGGTTTGAAATCGTCCACCCAGCCACCTTTTCAAATGCAAGAAGAGGAAATAGTCGCTTGGTGACAGCTCGGGACTGTACGGAGGGTGATCAAAGAGCTCCCAACGAAACTCTTGAATCTTCTCTTTAGATTTTGCAGCGGTGTGCGGGCATGCGTTGTCGTGCAGGAGCATGCTGTCAGACAGCAGTTTCCTGCGGCGTCGATTCTGGATCGCACGTCTCAGTTTGGTAAGCGTCGAACCTGTTTGTCACTTATTATGTCGGTCCATACACGAGGTATAACTCACGATGGATGTCCGCAGCTGATGATCCTTTCAAAACATCTAATCACGCCGCAACCTTCACAACTGGTGGGATATACGATTGTCGCGACCATTGCTATCTACTCTCGCCGATTGGCAAAGGTCTACTGTGTCTCACCAACACTGCGGTAGGTTCCTCAGGAGTCGGTAGACAGTACTGTAGGTGTGAAACGTCATTTAGACCTATCATCCGTTAAATATTGTTCACCGGACCTTAGCTTTGGAATACGCCCCGTATAACTACTGTACTGCAATTTGGAATATTACATTATAATTCATATTATAAGCGTTATAATAGTATACGATTATGCAATTAATAATACACAAATAGTATGTCGGTTAGATCGACGTAATAACCAAAGCTAAATGTTAGTACACTTTGTGTGCGGTGACGTTAGTAATACCAGAACACTTTTAAATAAAACTAGTGACTAATCGCAGCTTTAGCTGCGAATTAAAAACTGTGATAAAATTGAAAGCTGAAACTGTTTGTCAAGAATGTTCATATACTTAATTGCACATAACTAAAAACACAATATTGTGAGTAAATTTCCACTCTGCAATGGGTTTTCATTTTGAATAGTGTTGCGGCCTAGAGGACTTGCACGTTTTTCACGAATATTTTCTACCATCATTCGTATTCTGGCTCTTGCTGTTAAAGAATCCCTTAGCATTATACTACGTTGCCGTGGAAGTTCTTATTAAACAAACCAATATAATACAACGAACAGAACAAATGATCATAACTCCTTTATGCTTGTGGCACCGTCTTCTTTTTAGCGGATAAACATTTGGTGACATGGTTACCAACGCTGTGATCAACGTATGAGTGGTAAATAAACACTTTCTTCTGTTTTATTGCAAAAAATGTAGGTGGATATGAGTTTAAAATAGCCAATTGTTTTAAAATTGACGTACGCTTCGCAATAACACAAGGAACAGAACAAAATAATTTAGTTTTAAGCGCATATTTAGTTTTAAACTTGTGCACCTCTTGTCTGCAGCGGATAAACATTTGATGATATGGTTACCAACCCTGTAATCAACGCATTCTTCTGTTTTATTTGAGCAAATATAGGTGGATATGAACTCAAAACAGCCAATTGTTGTGAAATCGATACATACTTTGCAAGTATTTTGGCAATTAACGAGGTAATTTTAGAATATAATATTTTTGCGACATTGCAAAATGAGCATTTCGAGGCGTCCTCCGTGGTCTATAGCAGAGGTGACGAAAACGTGACTCGTGAGTCATTTTGACTCGCAGGCGCGGTTCCCTCTCTGCAACCTTCCCTTTGTTTTTCACATGCTGCTTAGTGATGCAATGCGTGTTGCATATTTGGTGACTCTCGGAAGGAAGCGTTTTCGCTACCCTTGGTCTAGAGGTACTATGCAAGCCTCTAGTTCCCTAGGTTGCGGGTTCAAACCCGGCGGAGAGGATGGACTTTTTCGGGCGTAAAAACCCTTAGCATTGCTTCCTTAGGAAGGGAAGTAAAGCCGCTGGTCCCGCGTCGTAGATTTACGGCACGTAAAGACACTTCAAGCCTGATAAAGAGGTATCTCAGCATAATTTCCGGCCTTTCACTGTTACTCTTAGTCCTTACTTTCAGGATTAATGTGTAAATTCATATACAGCTTTCAAATTATATATATATATATATTAACTGAAACATAAAAAAATAGTCCTAAGTAATGTAAAAATAAAACACTGGATATAGTTTTCATTCCTGATGTTATTTGGGAACACATTGTATAAATTTTAAAATACATTTTTTTCTTTTCTTTCATGTTTATTTTTTTTTAAAAACTTAATATTTGTACTGAAATCGAACAGCAAATGGTTGTAAAGAGAAAGGTTTTCTAGACATGCACAGCGTGTATTCCATTTTATCTACTTCTTTACAATAATTCAAAGATAAATGCATCAATTCTTTCTCTACTGCATACCTGTGGTAGTTGGAAGATGTATTTATTCCTGCAAACAATTAGATGTCGAGGGTTCATTGGAAATATATGTTAGTGTGGTCCCATGAATTAAAAATAGATTTTAGAAAAAGATTCTGTGTCTGTATGTGTGTGTGTGCGTGCGTGCGTGTGTGTGTGTGTGTGTGTGTGATTGTGTGAACGCGCGTGTAGTGTCGGATACTTGCATTATAAGTTTCTTATATTTTAAGTTCAGCGTATTCCAAAGATGCAACATAAATATTTTCAAGGAAATCCACCCCAAGCTCGGTATCTTTTATAAGTAAAATTCTTCGTTATTTTTAATTTATCAAAAATACCTCCAAGATTTTGAATAAAATCTTATGTGGTAAACGTATTTGCATGACTAATGAAGTGCATAAGTAGTGTAGATTTGGGGCTTCAAACACAATTAATGTGCAAGGGATGTGTAATTAATTAATCTGTCATAATAAGTCACCCCTCCCTGCATTTCTGGCAGCGACACAGATAATGCGAGATGTCATAAAGCTTGTATTGTTTGGTGAACAAAGGATGACAGGTGACAGTGCCAGTCGTTATACCCCTCCGCTGCTTGCCATTATCAAAATACGATCTAATTAATCCTTTTTGTTGCCCCCATTCACTGTTTGACAGGACATTTATAGCTGGGTGGGTTCGGTGGTCCTTGGAATGTGTGGTGTTCTCGCGAAGAGAGCATATTCCAAAGACTGTCATGGGCGTTGTAACACATTTATGTATGCTAATTAATACCCCACCTCACTTTGCTGTGCAAGTATCATGCAATACTATGGAGTAATTCCATTTTTCTAAGAAAACTCCGCATTCCTGCCTTGCGGGATTCTCACTTGACATACAAAAAAAACCCCACCGCATTCCAAAGATTGGTGATGAGCACTGAAACAAACCTATGTATGCTACATAATACCGCACCCTACTTTCCTCTCACGTACCGTTAAAGAAACCCCTGCATTCATGGCATTCTTACGGGTCATGCAAAGAACCCCGCATGGCGATTCAAGCAAACTTATGTATGCTAATTAACACCTCATCCCACTTTACTCTCACGCACACTCGAAGAAACCCCCTGGCAATACCGCAGGACATATACATTCCTATAGCACGCGATACTGTGGAATAATTGAATCTTTCTATGAAAAAACCGCTGCATGCTACATTACCTTGAAAGAAGCTGCGTAAGTAGTGACGTTTTGCAAGAAAACCCCCTTCAAGCAATATTTGTGTCTATCATAAACAAATATTTCGCACGCATTTAATAGCACCCGCCGCCATCCGTATGCTTATATACAAAGAAACTCCAAACTCCATATATTGACGATATCGTGTCCCGGGTGTAGTAGTTACCATGCTAGCCTCTAGTTCCCGAGATCGCGGGTTCAAACCCAGCGGAGGGCGATGGATGTTTTCGGGTGTAAAAATCCTTAGTTTGGCATCCTTCGCAAGGGAAGTAAAGCTGGTGGTCCCATGTCGTAGATTTACGACACGTAAAAGAACTTCAAGCCTGATAAAGAGACCGCTGAGCAAACTTTCAGGTCTTTTACGCCCAATATAGAATAGGTCCTAATATAGAATAGGTCTTAGCGTCCCATTCATTTTCATTCTATAGATTATTGAAAAATTCTTTTTGGTGAATCGTCGTGTCTTGGGAAAAAAATAATTTATCAAGCAGTATGCAGCCTGCACCAATGTGATGAGATTTCTCTATTGATGATCGAGCCGTTTTTAAGTATTTCTTCCGATTTAGAATTTAAAAAAATATGTGAAAAAGAAATCTGTGATCAGAACTTGAAGTAATCATTATTGATTTAAAGTTCTCTCAAGAGACTTTATAGGAATACATGCCTAGTTCATAAGGAGTATCATAAATGCCATTACTGAAAAATTGTTTGTCTAATGGTATTTTTCAATCCCTGCACTCGGCAATCTTATGACTGCTCAAAAGCATGTCACTTTAGAATCAGCTTTTTTCTTTGGGAGTTGATATTATCAAAAAAATCAAGCTTAGATAAATAAGGTGTCTATTGCATTCAAAATATTACACAAAATACCTAGTGCAAAGGTCATTGACCTTGCATGTATTCATATCAGAGATCCACTGCATGTTGATACAAGAAAAATGAGTCAATCTTGTGGAGCTTGCTATGTAATATTCTCTCTCCCTCTTTGTCTCTTCTTTATCATGTTCTTCCGTGAGCGATATTTTCGTCTTCCACCCACATTATTCTTCAACTTCTTCCTCTGGTATGAGAGCGAATATTCAGTTTACCTGTAATCAGAAACGTTAAAATGTATTTCTTATTTTTATTTGTACATCTTTAATATCCTGCAATAATAATTATTTGTGTTATATTAATCGTTGCAATATTTGAATATAAATTTCATCATTTATTTTCACTCGCGCGCTTGTCATAATATCTTAGACATTGGTCATTATTTTCAGTCTGTATGTATTATAACTGAATTCAATCATTGTACGCCACGATTCATACCTTTTTTATGGTTGTATCTTTTTATGAAATATCCTTGAGACAGCCATTTTTGTTTATTTTTTATAATTGTGAAATAAGAAAACACTGAATGGTTAAGTTTCATATTTATACTTACGTTCGCTTGGGTCACAAAAGCCAATTTACATGTCTTAAATCTCCTCATCTCTACCATGCTGCTGTATACCAGTTGTAATTTTCCTGGTATTATTTATACCAAATCTTAATCTTTTATCGAATTATATCTTGAGGATAAAAACCTTAGAAATCATCCAGAGTGGCTACAACTCTGGAATCATATTTCGTTTGCACTCTTCTTATTACTTTGATATCTTATCTTCGCCTATTTCGAGATCCTGAGCCAGTAGGAAACTGTTCTCATAGATATCCTATTTAGACGGTCTGCTAAACTCTCTGTAACAAGCATTCATCGCGCATTATTTTTCATCTATTTTTAGGCCGGAAAGACAAAGTATATGCATTTTTGGACTGGAAATATACAGGGTGAATCATTTAAGTTGAGACTGTACAACATCTCTAAAACTAAGCGTTGCAGAAAGAAATTTCGTTAATAAAATTTGCTTAGTATTATGGGGGAAGTAAGTGCCATTAGTCGTGTTTTATTTGGAGGACGTTATATGGTCATTTTAGGCCCAATTAAATTTTTTAAACGGGAACGTCATTTTGTATGTTGTTTTCTCATTAGGAAATTGTTTATAAAAAGCTGTTTATTTTGTGATGAGGAAAAGGAAACAAAAAATGTTGATTACCAATCATAAAACGTAACTTGACCCTCAAATCATCATCCATGGATGGTCCAACCATTCATTACGCTCTTCGTACACAGCCATTCAGAATTTTCGTTGTTATTTACGTTGGTGTAAGAACAATTGCAAAGTTCTTTACAAAAATTGTTTATTTTTTATGAGTGAGAAAACAACATAAGAAAGGTAGGTTCCGATTTAAAAAAATTAAATTGACGCTGAAATAACCATCACAACGCCCTCCAAATAAAAATGACTAATTGCATTTACTTTCCTCCATAATATCAAACAACGTTTATTACAGACCATTCTTTCTACAACGCTTAGTTTTGGAGATATTGTGCAATCTCAACTTAAATGGTCCACCCTGTAAACATGTGATGTATTTAGCTAGTTAACTGTCATATTTGAATTTCTCGGTTGGTTTGTTCGGCATTATATATTCTCGCAAGCTGCATTGCATTCAATTGATCAATATATCGAATTTGACTGAACCTCATAGAACTTTTAAAAAAAACATCTTGTCTAGAAAAAGTCACGTGAATGTGCTATGTTAATTTGCCTATCGTTCTGAGAGGTTTTCCTTGTTTAATAGAAAGAGCGAGAATTGAGGGTCATGCACATTACGCTTCTACCATACATAAAGCAGCCTTGAGCTGAAGAGCGAGTAGAGAAAGATATGTTAATGTACTACATTAACTTCTAAAGGAACATTTCAGATAAGAAGCAAAGGTGTGAATCTTATTTAATGGTGTAAACTCGCTTGTTTTTCTAGCTTACTTACAGAGAAATACAATTTAAAAGTTATCATTCGAGATGATAGTTCATTTCTTATGTTATTATATTGCAGCCTCAAGTAGAAGAAAGGGTAGAGAACACGTGTGGATGTAATGTTTCTAACAGTACATTCTTTTGTAAAGAAGAATGTGCATTGAAAATCATTTGAATGTAAGCATGACATATGCGTTTTCTAACGCGTATAATACTATTATTCCATTGAAACATGTGTAGGGAAGTTCATGGGAATGTGAGCACAGAGGAATGTATAGGGAAAGCTATATGAATTTAAGCACAGGTCGCTTATATCTAGAGGAGTGAATAGAGAATATCTTGTGGATGTAATACAGCACATTAGTACTTAAAGAAATATTTCAGACATGAAACATTGAAAGCCCTATAATACGCAGGATTTTGTTTTTTAAATATGTTTTCTGTTTGTTTTCAGAACTATTTATTTGCCATTATTCGCATAAAACTCGTAAGTTATCTTCTTGCACTTCACGTAAAAGAGCTAGATGTGAAATACCCACAGAGGAGATGATGATGATGAGAAGAATATATTTGAATTTAAGTGCTTAATGCGAATTCAAACAAATAACGCATTTTATGAGTGAATAGAAAAACTTTGGTGTTCTTGAGCGAATTCTATTTGATAATTTTAAACGTAGTTTAAATTAATTTATAAGATTTCCTGAGGAAATATGCTACCTATACATAACACACACGCGCGTACATCGTCGACCTCCGTGGTGTAGTGGTTACCATACTAGCCTCTAATTCCCGCAAGGAAGGAATGCAGGGTTTTCTTAGAAAAATTGAATTATTCCGGTGTATTTCATGATACATGCAGAGAAAAGTGGGGTGAGGTATTAATTAGCATACATAAGCGTGTTACAACTCCCATGATAGTCTTTGGAATGTGCTCGGGGTTCTTTGTATGACACGCGAGAATACCGGAAGGCAGGAGGACGGGGTTTTCTTAGAAAATGTAATTATTCCATAGTATTTCATGACACCTGCAGAGGAAAGTGGGGCGACGTATTAATTAGCATACATAAGCGTGTTACAATGCCCATGAAAGTCTTTGGAATTGCTGGGGGTTCCTTGTATGACACGTGAGTATCCAGCAACGCAGGAATACGGGGTTTTCTTAGAAAGAACTGGAATTATTCCGCAGTATTTCATGAAACATGCAGCGGAAAGTAGGGTGAGATATTAATTAGCGTACATAAATGTGTTACAACGCCCGTGACAGTCTTTGGAATATGCTGTGGGGAGTCTTCACGAGAAAACCACACATTCCAAAGATCACCAACTCCAATTGTATCGTTCCCAGAAATGCAGGGGAAGGGGGGAGGGTGATTTATTGTGACAAATTGATTAATCAATTACACATTCCTTGCATATTATGTGTTTTGGAACGACCAAATCTATACTACTTATATATCCGAATGTTCTATGAATAGCCTAATGAAGAAGTCCTCCGTGGTCTAGGGGTACCATGCTCACATTTAGTTCCCGAGGTCACGTGTTCAAACCCGGCGGAGGGTGATGGATTTCTTCGGGCGTAAAAACGTTTAGCATGGCTTCCTTCGGAGGGGAAGTAAAACCGGTGGTCCCGTGTCGTAGATTTACGGCATTTAAAAGAATCTCAAGCCTGATAAAGAGGCCTCTGAGAAAAATTTCCGGACTTTCATTCCCAACATAGAACAGTACGTTAACAAGCATAGTAGTTAAAGGGCGTCCATAAATAGAACTTAATTTATTTATTAAAACCTTAGGAAGTTCTTTTCGTTTGGAATAAATTTAGTATACTTTAGTATACCTGGTAAACAATAAGAGGGTGACAGAATGTACATCTCGCTAAAGCATACAGGCCATGTCAAATACATTTTTTGTGAGTTTAACTCTTTCCGAGATATTTGTTGCTATAAATTTGAATTTTCCAATACTTTTTGTTTTTTAAGTGCTATGCACTATTAATTTGATTCTAATGATGCCATGCAACACGTGTGGAATTGCAATGCCAGCATACAATGATCCTTTTTTTAAAACATTTGACTATCACTTCATTCTTGTGTATCCCCCCCCCCCCACTGATACCGGAATGCATAATGAAAGCAGTTCTGTAAACGTTTATCTCGATTAACATGAAGTATACAGAAAAATAAGCTTTCGCAAGACTAATGCGTTTGTCCAGCGCTATTGCAAAAACTTATGGAAACTAAAATACAATTTTTCGTACCATTGAAAGTATGTTTTGGCTTTACAGACGTGTTATAATGACTTACTTGATATGTTATAATTGGATAATCATATTATTTGTATTCAAAACCCAGGGTTGCCAATGCATGATATTGCTGTAATGCTGTTTTTGTGTTATGACGTAGATATTGTCTGTGTAATAACTCTCATTATTACACACTTGAATCTACCATAGCATAGATTTATTTTAATGCAGACATATTGTCACTCAGATGTTTCCAGTAAGACAGTTTTCTTTTCAAGTTTAAATATATTACATTTCCAAAAGATACTGTGCTTTAGAATTGAATAAACTCGCTTCGATCGTTTTTTAAACCAATCTTCAAATCTGCAATGCTAATTTTACAAATTAATACTAAATTAGCAAGCATTGTAAGAATATAATTATTAATATTTGTAAGGGAACAATGAAGCACTACCTTTTCCTCACGATTGCTGCGTTTCTCCTCCTAGTTTTTTTTATACTTTGCCACGGCTGCTCGAGCAAGAGAGCTTAATCTCTGGGTATGCGTGGATGTGTACAGAGAAACACGAACGCTTTCTTGGAAAACTTTTGTTTTCACCATTTAAAATAAAACTTAAGGTTTGCCGATCACTTTTAAATGCATACGATGCTACTGTGTCTTTACCAAGACCGAAGATTATTAACTACAGCTGAACGTTCTACCCTCTTGCATGTTCACCGCCAATGTTAACAACTCGACGAGAATGGCGTCCCGTTCTCACCAATCGCTCAGGACAGAATGAATTTCACCACCGCGCTACAAAGAGGAAAAACTCCTAACTTCCCCTCTCTCCCCTCAAAACTCTCCTCAAACTTAGCGTCATGAAGCCTCTAATGACCTTCACATCTGCACCCACTAATTCCAAGAGAAACTGGCGTCAGCTATTTTACCCTTTATACCTGGGGCTGGTCCCTAATTAGCTAAACTGTGCCTGTCTGGTCTTTCTGTCGCTTTTAACAGTCAACAATTTTCACAATGCTTCTCCTTTTTATACATACACTGAAATTATTCATTCATTCATTCATTCATTATATGTTTACCCTCCTCTTATGTAGGACTTACACCCCCCAGGATTTACAGGCGGGTGCCTGGGGTCAGAGGCCCGTCGAGGAGCAGACACTCATGGATCAGACAAAACATCCAGGATGGGTGATCAGCCCGATGCCTGGTATGGGATGAAGGAAGTAGATGAAACGAAATGTGGGTGAAATGGATGAAAGGAAAGGTGATGATGGAGCAGTTGGTGGAATGAATGGCGGGGGAAATCGGAGAACCCGGAGAAAACCCGCCCAGACGCCGCTTCGTCCACCACAAATCCCACATGCAGGTCCCTGGGATTGAACCCGGGCCGCCTCGGTGGGAGGCGAGCGGTCTAACCACTCGGCCATGGCAAATTAAATATACTGAAATAAATATACTGAAATTAAATATTTTATTATTTATGTTATATCACTATCCTTCTCAGATTATTATGATAATTATTGACTTCATAATTTCGGCTTCAGAATGTAATTTGAATACAACACATACGATTTTTTATCTTTACTAACAATTAACACTCTCTTGCCTTAATAGGCAACAACCAGTACTCTGCTTTAATATGTGCAATAATGAAAAGCTCAGATGCTTATCATGTGGAATGTAAACATTTTATCAAGTGATCGCGCTTTGTTAACTAAAACAAATTCAAAATTCGTATTTCCGTTCTTGAGATCTATTAACGTTACTGTGTAATACCTTATACTTGTCACTTTATCATATACTAGCGTACATTTGAGTTATTTTATGAATATTTTAATTACAGTCGAATTTATACTATAAGGAAAAACCGCCAAAGCAGTAGTTTTAATACACACGGCATTTGCGGTGCATTTGATAGCATTTCTTTTCTTTTTAAAAGATTCTCTTTCTGTTAGGTAGAACATGTTCTCCATTAGTACTAAATATCAAATTATTGCTTTTGAGACTTAATTGTAATTTCAATGCTTGGATTCCTATTTAAATTGGAAATTGATGCAATTTGCTAAGACCCTATGCAATTTCAGTCAGCTGTCTCTTTTAAATCAGGTAGACACACCAACTAATAAAACAAAAACACATAATCTGATGTGATACATTCACATGACTTTCTCTACCCTCTATCGTTTATTAGTGGGTATACAAATTATTCTTACTAAAGCTTATTTTTCTATCTACTTCATTTTAATCTACATAAACCTTTGCATAAATACCTACATCACACATTTCGTTATAGATACAAAGAGAAGAGCGATACGAATGTTTAAGAATTGGACACTATACGCTGGCCTTAAAATCCAATCACGAGAAACAACTGAATGTTCACAGGACTTTAAGTGGATGACCAAGTAATGAACAATTCGAATCTTTAGTAACGGATATCTTAGAAATGAGAAACTTACTTGAAATAAATTGTGTGTTTTAAAGAGATCTACATTCTTTTGTCTATTACGTTTTCGTATATCACTTAACATTTACCAGTTATACAAGATTATACAAATTTCCTTCCGAATGAAGAGGACTTCATAGGCTATTCCCCAAAAATTCAAGATATTCATTTTATTGTCATGTAAATATGTTCAATATGTGTTTCAGTCAAAATTGTTAGTCACTTTTTAGAAAGTCAAAAGTTTTGGAAATGTTCCTTGTAAAGTGTAGTTGGGTTGCGGGGATTTTCTTGAAAATCTTCGTGCCACATCCTTGGAAGATACTGAACTTAAATACCAAGTTTGGTATTTATCGGACTTCTCGTTTTTGAGTTATGCTGTTCACAGACAGACAGACACACACACGGGCATGTTTCCAAAAAAGGTTTTATTTGGATTCAGGGGCCTCAAAACATGTATTTCCGGTGAAATTTCTGTATCGAATTTTTGGGTTGAAAACAATACTTTCTCTTCCCACTATATACGTGGCAGAGAAAGTAACAATATGTAGTAATCGCAGGATTTTTCTTCTGTCATAGCTTACACATGTGCTACAGAGGCTTGGTCTGGACGCATGGCCGTATTACGGGGCATTGCTTGCCTTCCACCGCGCTGTTTCTAACTGGTTCTGTTTCCCCTCAACTTTCCCTCCTCTCCGCGTGCCAGCTAATCAGCTGATGTGAAGTCTGTGCTGTACAGGCGTTGAAATATTTTGATACCACACGTTTCAGTTGTATAGTGTGCTAGTGTTGTTATAGTGCCAAAAGTCCGTATATTTTGGCACGTAGAATCTTCATATGTGATTCCTATATGAGAAATTCTTGTATAGATATAACACGGCGATTTATAAACAGATTCCCTACTGTTCATAGGCCTCACAGAGAAATGGTTCATAATCTTGTGAATATATTTTGGGAAAAGAGATCTATTTTTAATAAGAAATCGAAATTAAATTGTTGTGTTCTTACAGAGGAAAAACTTGATGACATCGGTGAAAAGTTAGAACGAGGTTAAAAGTAATCGCTGATAAAGCTTGCACAGGGATCAGGAATTTCGCAAATTTCGGCTTAGAAATACTATTGAACTTTTAAAATGAAAACCCTGAAAGATAACTGTAGTTCAGGAATTGCAAACATGCCATAATGTGGGTAGAGTTAATTTCTGCAATTTGGTGTTAGATAATGTTAATTATCGCTAGGGATGGGAACTGAGACAGGAAGTTACACTACTTTTGCACTACAGGAAACTAGTTTTAACACTTATCAATGCTTGGCCTTTGCTACCCGTTTGGTGTAGTAGTGTGACCGTGTGTTAATTACCTTTGCTACGCTTGCGGCAAGGTAAGAGGTTGTGGCTTATATAACTTGATCGCGGTGCCTGGGTGGTTAGCAATCATACCCTATTCCTCCTCATCAGTAGGGTGTGAATACGTGTACTATACTAGGGTAGGGAAAGCAGGCGCTCTCACCTCATGACCCGATAAGCGAACCAGTTTTTACCTGTCCTGACTTATAACCCGACCGGGACAATCAACACGTCTCGATTCCTATCCCTAATGGTCGCTCTATTGACCGCGTGGTTTTATTTACATGACCATAAACAATCGATTAGTGATAATGCAAATTTTCTTAGAATGTATGAGGGATGTGTGGCCGCACAAGAACATCATCTCCAACATACTCTATGGCGTTTGTAGTTATAATTTGCATGAGAAAATTTGCACTTGAATTTAAAGGGCTATGAATATCCGATTCCGGCGGTAAACAGCGGGGTTCCCTGTGCCAAAAAATTCCCATTGGGCTGGCCACGCATCCGAATGAAGGATCTGTATTGGTATAGGTTTTGTTGTCGGATTCTGGTCTACACTCTGGATCTGGATCTAAAGTTCTTCGTTGATTTGGTCGTCCCGTACATTGTAAATTGTTATTGCCCGATTTGAGTTACCGCTCCAAGAAATCAGTTGGTATTATCGTGTCTGCCTGGTGTGGCAGAAGTGATTCTTGGCGGAATATTAGTTCCTCTCAGTAAACTGTTGGGCTGTTGAAGCGTGTGTTACTGTTTAGAATTTTGTTAAAGTTTGTAATTTGCTAAGTTTCTCCGGTGTATTTTAAGTGACGCCATTATTTTACATAATACCATTTTATTATTTTTTCATATATAAGCATTCTTTACAAATATTAATTGTATATAATATTTTTCAACAATATTAATTTATAATTTTCACACAATGTATTCATAACAATGATTTACGTGTTAAGTATTGCCTATCTCTTTGAATTTGTAATTCCAATATGGCTTTAACCCATTTAATACATATGTTGCTTTCATCTTATTTAAATACTGCGTCAATATATAGTAATCACAAAAAGATTCATTTATTGGCCCATTCTGTATTTATCATTGCAAGTACCTAAAATGGTTTCAAATTCGTTAATACTGACTTTTTATATGCAGAATGGGGGATAACACTCAGTTGCCTGTATAACAATCGATTTTTATTTTCTGTTAGCTCATGCAACAAAGGAGGGATAAGAACTGATGTGGTACTCTCACATAACTATCTCTACCCATTACATGCTTAACATACATATCTTAACTATTCCAATATTCATTAAAAAGTGTTTCTTCTATCATTATACAAGTCTGTCCAAAATTATTTCCAACTAAGTAATAAGTGCTAAGTTGCTGGAGCACTTTTAAATTCTTATATCTACTAGAAGTATGGAGGATAAATCTAGAAATATTAGAAATGAGCTCTTGCAAAGGAAAATAAAGAGAAAAAAAAAAGATGTGTCACAGTCACGTGCCTTTCACTATCCTCTGTTATATTTTATTCTCATATCTAATTTACAATTTTACCTACTTCCCTTAACCATGAGAAATGTTGGTAGAAATGGTTTCAGTGAACATTTTGCAGCGGGTATCCGAAGGATACAGGGGGCTGTTACCATAGTCAGCTGTTTTGTATATGCTGGCTCTGATATTACATACTCCTTGCGTTAGCTCAGAAAAACACAAAACGAATAGCATTTGGTAGTGAAGGTATTAAAATACTAGAAAAGTCAAACGAACAACAGCGAATGTTTTGAAAATTGCTAATGTTACAGAAAACACTAGCACAAATTTTGGATTTTGACGAGATCTACATTCTTCCTAAAGTAAGCTTTTCTCTGTCTCTAATGGTTTCCAAGTCATGTACATTTTTACAAAATTCAATAACAATGAAGAGAACTTCATAGCTTATGTACAGGAAGTTCAAGATTCTCATTTCATCCATTATGTTAATACCTCAACCATATTGTATTTTAATCAAAATTCTTAGAGAGAGTTTTAGGAAATTAAAAAAATCTTGATGAACATTTTTGCACATAAAGGATAGTTTAGTCTTAATAAACGATGCCTGACTCAAGCCTGAATTTTGGTTATTGCGAAATGCTATTCACAAGAAGACATTCGCACGCACATGGGCCAGTTCCTAAGAATGGCTTTTTGGGTTCAGAGAACCTCAAATTATGTATTTATTTTGATATATAGATAAAGAATTTTGGGTAGACTTTAATACTTTCTCTAGGTAAGCGGTAGGAAAGGAAATAAATCATAATATTCCAAGCAAGTTTAGCTAGATGACGCATTTATATTTGGGCAAATGTTAACATTCATAATGGAATATTTCGTAAACGGCTAGCGTTACAAGAAAAAAGGTATCTTATACAACTTACAAATTTTAATGAACTTTGAATTTTTCGTAAAGTAAAGTTTTATTCTTCCCTTATAATTTCCTGTTTTGTAAACGTATACAAAAATTCAGCGAGAATGAAAACGACTGCAGAGGTATTCATAAAAAATTCGAGATATACAATGATGCCAATATCCTAGAGACATGGAATTTCAATGAATACGAACCTTTAGAGCCATTTCTGAGAAAATAATAGAATAGGGAAACATTTTCCATGTAAAGGGATAATTCGGGGTTGAGAGAATTTCGTGAAACTCTTCGAGCTACATCCTTGAAAGATTCTGGAATTTGGATTCTTATTTTGTGGTGTTCACCAGAGTTTTTAGTTTTGAATTATGTCGAACAATCAAAAGTAGACAGAATGACAGAGAGAGAGAGAGAGAGAGAGAGAGAGAGAGAGAGAGAGTGTGTTCTTTCTAAAATACTGTTTTTGGCCCCAAGAGACCTCAATGATGTATTTACGGTGAAGTCTCGATTCCAAGTGTTTGGATGAAATACAATACTTCCTCTTCCTACCATAGGTAAGCAGATGAAAAGTAAAAGGTGAAAGAAAACGAAAAACAATCAATTGTTTTCACATTATACGAGATGGCGTCATCGTATAGGGAAATCTGGGAAGTTATTATCATACAACGGCGAGAATTTCGTAAGTGGACAGAAACTAATCTGCCATAATATGTTTTAACCAGATTTGCTTTTTCCTGGAGGAACGTTTTCTTTCTTTCATTCTTTCCTTTTTTTCTACCTTTCATGATTTCCCAGTTGCACACTATTCAGCAAAAATGAAGGGAATTAACCGACTATTTACAGAAAATGCAATATATTTGCTAGGTTTAAAGCAAGAAAACGCCCACTGAATATTGGGAAGCAGGGGAAGGGGATGTCAACCACAGCACGCTCTCGCTACTCAGATTCAGTTCAGCTAGAAAGAGGAAGTTTGAATTTGAATTTTCAGTGAACATATCAAAACGATACAGCAGTGACAAGATTAAATTAAAAATACCTGCCTAAAATAATTAACAATATTGTTACAAGATAAGATTAATTTATTAGTATTAAAATAACGGACTAAACATACTGTTCTTGTGTTATTTAAAGTAACAAAGATGTGTATTTTTTGGCAAAGATAAAGTAATTGAGATTAGTTTAACTTGCATTTAATTTTAAGGTTCTTACACAAAGTTTAATGCAAATTTTTGTGAGGAAAGTTTTCGATAATTAGAATTTTATTAATATAAACATGTTTATTGTTATTTTGTAACGGGATTTTCTTTTTGTAATCAATACTCATTGTCACTTTAAAATTCGTTGCGTCGTCAATAGCATGTTTATACTAAGCTTTAGAATATGGATCTCTATTAATTAAACACGACAAATTATTTATTTTTGAAGCATATATCTTATAGCATTATGCTTTACATTTCTGGAGAAATGCAAGCATCCCTTCCTTGCCAATGCAATATCTACGTAGTGACAGCTTGCAAAACCTTGCCTGCTTCAGAATTCATCATGGAAGCCGAAAGAAGACTTAGTGAACAGAAGCGCATCTTACAGTTCAAGTTTTATAAAACTGCCGTTAGTAACTGCACACTCTTGCAAGTTCAAAGAGGCTCAGGCAGTCATTCTTTTATGTCCACATGATAAATCCCTGATGAAGTAATTCCTAACCATAACAGTCAAGATATTTCTGGCAGCTGCGCCTGCTGGGCCCATGGCAGGCTCTACAAGTGCAATTAACTTCCAAAATAACTTCAGGATGTTTTCTTTATATTTCTATATAGCCTGTTATTATTGGCCAAAGTTAGTATTGCTCTCTCTCTCAGCCCCACCAAAAACATTGCACAAAAAAAGAAAAGAGAACCTTTTCATAGACCATTTGGGGAAACATGTCTAATACTCGTATCCATTTGGTTAGTCGCTGAAGACCAACTTGAAGTTGCGGGACTATGCTTCTCTCCGTCCACGAAAGGGTTAGGAGCTTTATAATCCCTAAAGCGGGTTGGCTTGCTTACCCAATGTTGACCGAACGAGGTGGCGCCGCGATAACGTGTGCGACTCGCATTCGGGAGGTTTCGGGTTCGATCCCCTGCGACCGCCCACTCTGACCCTAGGCTTTTCGTGGTTTCCCCGCATCGGCAGGTGAATGCTGGGGTGGTTCATCTTCTACCACGACTCCCCTGCCTCTCATTTCCAGTACCCATCATCTTCCTTGTTTCAGGGTTGTAGGGCCAGGCGACGGTGTTCGGCTGGGCGGTTGTTGTACACTTTGTGGTAGTTTCATTCTGGCGTCGTTCAGGAATTTCCTGGCTGGAACCCGCCTGTGGGTGATTTCGGGCGGGAGCTCCTTCGGGGATCCCCGGAGGCTCGGGGCTCTATAGAGTAGGCTCGGGCGGCGTTGGAGACGTTCAAACTGGAAACATTAGGGACCCCGTATGTGCTTGTGCCCGTCGTCATCCGGATCTGGTCGCCCTTCGAGTCTCTCCCGTCATTCCTCCCTCACGCAGGTCACGGTAGAAGCACAAGGGCCGGGTCTCCTCCGTTTATCGTACCTTTTATCCAACGTTGCATGGTTAGCTAGCTTTTTAAACTCGAAAGACGAATTAATTAACTTCATTTACCTTCCTCCGTTCTTCATGCAGTTATTATACAATGATCTAGAAGATATTTATGGTGAATCCTTCCCTTTACCCGTTATAAGTGTAATTTCTCGCATCACCTCTATTCCTAATAACAGACGAAAAATACCTGATATTCATGCAAAAGAATGTGAAACATTGGTGGAGCGTCTGACTTCCTTACCTTCCTCTTGTAAAATATCAATAAAATAATATTATATTGATTCCTGAAACTAAGAGAAATCACGTTTAGAACGAGATCAACTGACGTGTATAGCGAGATTCTTGAAAGAAGAGAAATTACATTCTCGTGTGCAACGAGATGTCAGATGTTTTGTTGATTCGCTAGCAGTCATTTCAGTGAAATTATTTTCAACATGTTTTGCCGCACGCCAGGCGATTAAATGCTATATCATATTGCTTTCTGGACTTTTTGGATAAGTAGTTCTAGTCCTATTCTTTCTACTGTATGCCCGCATTCGGGAGGTTCCGGGATCGATCCCCGGCGACCGCCCACTCTGACCCATGGGTCAGGTGAATGCTAAAGTTGTTTCTTTCATCCCCGGAATTTCCTGTCCCTCCATTTCTTTCCATTCTTAATTTCGTCCATCTTTCATCCCGTTGGTCTTTTCAGGTTCGGAAATGTCGACGATGGTGTTTCGGTGCAGCGCGGCAGGGCAAAAGGATGCTCCTTGTGACTCTCTCCGTCCGTCGGTTTTCGGCTGGCTGCGGGGTGACATTGAAGCCTCTCTGTATGGGGTGAGGTCAGTCTGTCTGTCTGCCGAGGTGTCTCTATCTGGAAACTTAGGGACCCTGCCACTGCTGAGCCGTCACTCCTGGTTCCGGCCGCCCGGTGTCTCCTCTCGCGTCATCCGTCCTCCCGGGAACGCCCCCTCGTGGGGCGTAGGTACAATATCCGCTCTGGATCGGTGCGAGTCCCTCCATAGTCAGTCTTATCCTATCTGCTGCTTCTGTAATTTTACCTGGCTCTTCCATTTCAGTTTCTTCTGAATTTATAATTGCCGCCAATTAATCTTTATGTAGATTATACTAGATAAAAGAATAACTTTTTAGATAAAATAAAGCACAAGGCTGCCAATATAAGGTGTAGGTTAGCTCCACAACTAATTGCAATATATTTAAGTATGACGATTTGTATTGTGAACAGATAGTGCAACCGCTATGAGAAATTAATCATATAACACATAATGAAAAGTAAAACTTATTCAAACCAAGTAGAATTATTAAACATGTGCAAATACACAGATAATTGCCAGGTGATTGGACTTGAAACCAATGTTAGTCACAATGGAGTGGTATAAAAATTGTATCGCACTAGTGCGATAATGTAAATCTTTTAGTTCGTGCGCACTATGTTAAATGTTTTAGGTCATGCTGTCTAAAAACAAAATTATAAGTTGAATTCTGCTCTCTCTAGTCCTCCTCTTTTGTCAAACATTCTAAATGCAGATGTACAATACTCAGCTCATCCATGATCTTTTTAATAAAATTATGGATTTAAGTTCCGTCTTGACGATGAATGGGTTTTATTTCACTCGAAACAGCCCAGTGATGGAGGGACTTTGGGTAATCCGGAATGCTCCTACCTCATAGAAATTTGAATAATTTTCGAGAAAGAGAAATGCTAGCGTCCGTCTCAGCATACGTATTTTCTCTTTTTCTGAGTACGTGAATATCAAGCTTGCGCCCTTCGATATGTGCCCCTGCATTGTAGGGACTGAAATGGAAATGCTTTCAAACTAAGGTGTTGTTTTGTCTGCACCGTGGCTCACAGTAATTATTCATAGCATTGGGCCCAAACATAAGTTACCTCACATAATTGTTTTCGACATTATCACTTAACCGGGTAGCCGAGGTCGTCAAGGCATGAATTTGTGGACGAAGGACTCCGGTTCAAATTCCGCCAGGAGCGTCCTCCCTGGGATTTCCTCGTTCCTCATAATTCGCAGATATCAGGGAGTTACCTTAGAACTTAGGCCTGGAACATTTCCTTCACATATTTCTTTTCCGAATTAGCACTTAATTATCACCAGCGTCACGGACTGTGGTGCCGTATGCAATAAGAGCGGGAGTTAAACGGTAGATATTTAAAAATTCGACACTATCGTTATCAAATATTGGTAAAAATTCTTGCTGGATTGTCTTCTGTAAAGTGCTTAATGTATTTTGGACCTTTTTTGGGTATGCATGCCAATGCGATCAGTGAATATACGAGAGCAGTCCAGAAAGTCCCAGACGTTTTGGCCTATCGTGGCGATGAGTAGGGCTAGAGATGTCATCTTGGTGTCAGAACGCTCCTACATTCAGCACGCATTCCAGTTGTGGTAGCGTGAGGACTGTGCCTTCCTTACTGTGCTCTCTGTGAATTGTTAAAATGTGCGCTGCAATAGAAAATCCCGCCACTTTTGAAGTGCGGTCTGTGATTAGGTTTTTGTTGGCTAAAAAGAACAAACCAATTGAAATTTATCGCCAACTTTGTGATGTTTACGGGCAGAGAATAATGAGTGAAAGCCATGTCAGGCAATGGTGCATTGATTTTAAAAATGGCCGTACCAATGTTCACGACGAGGATCACAGTGGTAGGCCTAGCCTTATGACTGATGAACTGTCAATGCAAATCAATGACAAAATTCGTCAAAATCGTCGTTTCACGATTACAAAACTTTCGGAACATTCTCCCCAAATTTCACGTAGTTTGGTGCATCAAATTGTGGTGGAGAAGCTTGGTTACCACAAATTTTGTGCTAGGTGGGTTCCGAAAATCCTAACGGAAGACCATAAAAACATAGACTGGCTGCAGCACTGACCTTCTTCCAAGATTTCAACAAAATATGGTAACGCTTTACTCGATCGTATCGTAACCGGGGACGAGACTTGGGTGAAGCGTGTCAATTGTGAAACAAAACAGCAGTCGATGGAATGGGGACACACACATTCTCCCAAGAAACCAATAAAGTGTTTGCAAACGCTGTTCAGCAAGAAAGGTCATGGCTACTGTGTTTTGGGACTCTAAGGGAGTGCTTCTCGTTGAGTTTCTGGGACGTGGAACAACAATAATCTCAGAAAGGTATTGTGAAACACTAAGAAAGTTAAGGCGTGCCATACAAAATAAGCGTCGGGGAAAGCTTAGCACCAAGGTGTTGTTTCTTCACGAATGCACGCCCACACACGGCCAATCGTACCCGAACACTCTTGGATGGTTTTGGATGGGAGGTGTTTGACCATCCACCATACAGCCCGGATTTGGCGCTGAGCGACTACCACCTCTTCCCAGCGATGAAGAAATGGCTCGGTACACAACGCTTTGATACTGACGCTGAACTGCATCCCGGTGTAAACCAGTGGTTGAAGTCGCAGGCGGCAGATTTCTACAGAGAGGGCATTGAAAAAATTGTGCCACGGTATGATAAATGCCTCAATTTGAATGGCGATTATGTAGAAAAATAGCTTAAGAATTACCTTTCAAATGTAGATAATAAACGTTGTTTATTTCAAAACGTCTGGAACTTTCTGGATTACCCTCGTAACTATGATCTAAACTTTCATATTCTTCTAAAACTTTCGTCCCCAAGTCCTCTCCAGAAAGATGGAATAGATAGCCTGCTATTTTGGTTTTGTAAATTAATAATCAGCTTATCAATAACTGCTGATTCACAATATACTGATAGAAATTATGGAATCACTTGATGATATCTAATTGATACTTCTTCCCAAACAGTATTTGAAAAGAACTTCTACTCTTTCTTTCCATCAGTTTCATCAGGGAACCATTGATTTCAAATGTCTTGTTTAAAGATGTAGCAGCATTCTTGGCCAGTTTTACGTGCCCTATCGGCTATTTAATGACTACTTCTGGATAACGTATTTGGATACCTGTTGGTTATGAAAATATTTGTTTCTTTGCTTTGTGGTTCAGAAATCATGCGCCGTCAATCACCTTGTGTTTTAATATACCTTTGGGTTCTAGGCAACGTTTGTTTCGATGATTTTTTTCTGTTCTGGGGAAGACGTTATCTCCAAGTGAGGCACGATGTCTTGTAATTGGCTCTTTCTTTGGCCCCCGTTTTTGGTAATTTGACAGAAAGCTGTCCTACGATGGTTCTCTACAAGTACTGTCGTTTCCTTCAAACACAATATACCCTTTAGCTTCGATTGGTTTGCCTTCAACAATGTTGTTGTGATATTCTGAAGGATTCTTTATGATTTTCTTACCATTATGTGCCAATTGTTCGCAATCAATTGCACTCACTAAAAAAAATCCCACCGGCACATCATCCTTCTTTGAGGGTTACATACTTGATAAACCAATACCTACAGTATGTCCGTCACTCGCTCATTAAGTCTTTAGATTCATGTTCTACAGCAAAATAGGCCAAAATGTAAAATAATTTATCTTCTAAATAACAGTTTTCAAACAATAGCCCTAACATTAGGTTGGCGCGATTCGAATCGCTCTCCAGATAGCCTGCTACTTATATTTACCTTCAGATGCAGCGAACCAAACCGAAGACCAGTCCCTTTTTAAGCACCCGAGGTCGCGGGTTCAAACCCGGCGGAGAGCGATGGGTTTTTTTCGGACGTAAAATTCCTTATCATGGCTTCTCTGAAGTGAAGTAAAGCCGGTGGTCCTATGTCGTAGATTTACGGCTCCTAAAAGAACCTCAAGCCCTATAAAGAGGCCTCTGATCAAAATTACCGGTCTTTCAGGCCCAATATGGAATGGGACGCTAAGGACCACAGCAGTCAAAGAACGTCCATAAATAAAAAAACTCAACAAGTCCCTTTTTAAGGTGGTTTAACCGGATATATCATATCGGACGGATCTAATAATTGTGATGTAGTTCCGCGTCAATGGAGACCTGCCAACCTATGCAAATGAATGATAGAAGATCTTATCGTGCGATCCGTGCTTTAGGCTACTCAATCAAAGTTTTGACACCGTTGAATTTCTTTCTTTGAGGTTATCTGGAGAGCAAGGTGTACGAAACCAAGTCATATACTTTGTATTTACATCACCGACGTAAGTTAAAGAAGCATATGTCATCCCGTGACACACGAGATATCGTTGCGTACCATATTATTTGTTGATGAAGCTGCTGATTATTTAGAGAAAATGGGAAATTGTATACACACAAATTCGTATCCAATTTGAAATTTCATGCAGTTTTCCATAAAACATCTTAATCTATTCAGTTTTTTTTCGTAGAAATTACTTTATAGCAAAATGTCTTAGCAACAGGGAGTATAATCCCAATAATTAGACTGACTAAGGAAATTACCATTCGGACAAACGTAAGTAAAACTGGAAATTTTGTGTTCGCTACTTCCTCCACTGTGCATATCTTGAGAAGGAATTGATAAAGATTAACTTTGTATTTTGTCACTTTCTCCAACGTTGTTTTCCAACAAAATTAATTACTTCATTACCGACAACACAGTATTAAAGCAGGCTTGAGAGTTGAGAACCATATGAAAGGAATTTGGGCAAAGGCAGGCTTGAAATTATTCCTTTGTGTTCTCAGCATATTCAAACATAGTCGTATCGAGGGATTTTCCTCGACGTGTAATCACTTTGGTAAACAATGCATGTAATATGAAAAGTTAATTCTGTTCGTGCCAAGAACAAGGTTACATTAGAGCTACGTCACACTGTTTTCTTAAGAGATAAATGTACACAAATCAAAGAATAAATAATTCAGACCACACTTAGTGACAGAAAGCAATTCTCTTTACAGGTAGGCAGATTCCATTGCATTTATCGAATATAATAAGAACCGAAAATGGTATTTGTTGTTATTTTCTCTTACAAAATGACTATTAATGTTAAAGCAACAAAACTGAGTGTTTTAATAATTTACATATCGAAACAAGGGACCAAAAAGGACAGCAAAATGTGGATATTTTGTAAAACTGGTTTGTCATAAATAATTGGGTTTTGAAATTAATGAATAAACAAAAACTGCGTAATTTATGTAGTAGTGCTAATTTTCCTTGAACAACCAAGAAACCAGTCCTTTATAATTAAAGTAGCATCCATTGATACACATATATATATATATGTGTGTGTGTATATATATATTTGTTCCCTACTAATCGGAATTTCATCTTTTTCCGTCTCCAAACCAGTACAAAAATGAACTTTTTCGTTCAGTTACTTTCCGTACTCCAACATCAACCTATGAATACATAATGATAAATCTACTAAGAGATAACTTTTCATAAGTATTTTTCTTCTGTATTACATTATTTCACGTTTGTATATTCATTTAAAAAATTGAATATTGCTTAATAACTTACCTTGTTTGCCGAGGGTCGTCCTCCGTGGACTAGTGGTATCGTACTAGCCTCTAGTTCCCAAGGTCGCGGAGGGCGATGGATTTTTTTCGGGCGTAAAAATCCTTAGTATGGCTTCCTTCGGAAGGGAAGTAAAGCGGTGGTCCCGTGTCATAGATTTACGGCACGTAAAAGAACCTCAAGCCTGATAAAGAGGCCTCTGAGCAAAATTACCGATCTTTCACGCCCAATATAGAATGGGACGCTAAGGACCATAGTAGTTAAAGGGCGTCCATAAATAAAACTCAATTTAAATTTTTGGTTACCGATTGGAGTTTTAGGAATGGTTTCAGCAGATGGTAAACGAGGATGAAAAGTTTGTGAAGAAGATTATGTGATCTAATGAGGCCTACTTCAAACTTAACGGTTAAATGAATCGTCATACTTGTATTTACTGGGCGTAATAAAATTCACACGTTCATGTCGACAAGACAGTCAATCTACCCTGAGGCGAATGTCTGGTGTGAACGGCCAAGGTGTTTAATAGGAGCCTTCATCTCTGAATGTGGAATTACCGGCGTCAGGTATTTGGAAATGCTAAGCACTTTAATTTTTCCAGCTATAAGTGCACTTTATGGTAACAGAGACGGGGCACTCTCTACTACCGCCGAGGTGTTCAGTCTTTCCTGGACGAGAATCTGCAGGCACACTGGAGAAGACAAACAGGTGCATTTGAGTTTCCAGCACGTGCACAAGATTTAACACCTCTGGAATTTTTTGCCTTTAGAGGATCTTGAAGGATGCCGTGTATCGCAGGAAACGACCTCGATGGAGACCCTCGTCAAGAAATTACAATAGCATGTGTAGAAATCCTCGAGAACACATTGACCAACGTTTTTCAAGCAAACATTTGCCACTGTGATATGTGTCTGGCCGCTAACCATTTCGAGAACCGAAAGTAACCAAATATGTGCTTAAACGTGTAATATTAACTTTAGATAAAGCGTGATACAGTTTTTGACGGACCTTGTATATCACAACACTTGGTAAATACATACGTAATAACAAAAACCGTGCTGTTGTTAATTGTCAATGATGTTTAAAGTCTACACAAAAATGATACAAAGCAGTACATAAGTACAAAAAGCGAGGATTGTTCTGGCCAATATGTTAAACTTATATAATTTTCCCTTTTTCCTGACGGTTTATATATTGATACTAAATATTCGTTAGCTTTACTGCAATGAAATAATAGAAGGTTTGATAATTATCCTGAGAAAATAGTCATCAAAGCGTGTGCGAAAGTGAAATGTTATCGCAGAAGGTCAATCACAGCTTTCGGGACATCTAATATAATGAGAAGTGTAGTGATATTTAAACAAAATGCATGCAAATAATTCAGAAAGTGTTTTTGAAATTTACTTTCATTTCTCAAATTATTGTTTGCTAAATCAATCCATAACAAGCTTCAATAAAATTATGAGCTGTCCAATATATTCCCTCGTGATCGGATGTACAGTTAAGAATGAATGATTCTTTTATAAGCTTCCATGGTCGTTATCTGTGATCTGAAAAATTAGATTACATATCGAATCAAGCTTTCATTGTCACAAGTCATCGTTAATTCATATACTCATATACACAATATAGTATTATATGCACAACATAACTCTGGAAATGTAACACATTTATTAGCAAATGCCACATTCTGTTAGTAACGATTCCCTATTGTTTCCTTGCAGAGTAACTGACTTCTGGAGAACGTTATTTATTTTTTTTCAAAATTCGGTGATTCGTGAAGAGGCAGTCTTGAAGTTTCTGAATCTAAACCCAAATAGTATCTAAACATGTTGTAGTTAATTCTGAGGAATGTAATAGAGGAATGTAATAATGTACCGTTTTAAACCACTGAACGGAGTAATTTCAGCTCCTCCAATTGTTTTTTTAATTCATTTATACCCCGCCTTTAACTGTAATGGTCATTTCGGCGGCCTTTCCTTTGGAACACATTATAGCCGAAAGTCAATGGCGTTACTCATATTCGCTTGTCATTGGATTTCTGGTAAACTTTGGGTTTAATTCATTAGATCACATACACATTCACACTCTCATACTTCCAGACTCTGGCAAGGATAGGGAATAATCTTGGCTAGACAAAAATTACCAATTCGCTGCCGAGAATCGAACCTGGGACCTCTTACACAACAGGCAGACGCTCTACCACCTGAGCTACGGGGCCAGCCTTCATTCAATTGTGTCTTATTTCAGTTAGCAGGTTCTATGCGTCTGGATGGATTTCAAGTGTGTGTATTCTACAACACCCTTTTCTTTCGTAATACGTGTAGTATTTATGTAAATAATAGGAGAAAGTCGCCTAATTTGGGGAGTTTTTTTAGGAGATTATACAAGACAATTAAAAAAAATTATATTAACACAAGCAATAAATATGATTTACTTAACAGTCGTCCTCCGTGGTGTAATGGTTACCATGCTAGCCTCTAGTTCCCGAGGTCACGGGTTCAAACTCGGCGGAAGGCGATGGATTTTTCGGGCGTAAAAGCCCTTAGCATGACTTCCTTCGGAAGGGAAGTTAAACCGATGGTCCCGTGTCGTAGATTTACGGCACGTAAAAGAACCTCAAGCCTGATAAAGAGGCCTCTGAGAAAAAATTACCGGTCTTTCACTCCCAATATAGAATGGGACGCTAAGGACCACAGTAGTTAAAGAGCGTCCATAAATAAAACTCAATTTAATTTTAATTTGATTTACTTAACACTTTAGAAAGGTAATGCATGTTTAGTTTCTTTTCTTTAGATACAGTTACATTATATATGCTGGGAAACGAATAATGTTGCAAATCGTCTGTTTTGAAAATGGGTTTCTAATTTGGGGAGGTCTTATATCCATTATATACAAACCAAGTATTCAGATATTTGACATATTTAGCACTTTTAACGGCACCTATTACAAGTATCTTTTGAAGTGTCAACACATGCCGCATGTGTGCATTACATGCATTTTAAGCACCGAATCCAGTTCTCTGCATTGCGGTGGTTTGAAAGCAGCCCTGCACAATAGATGCACGCTGTGTCTTCGTTGTCATCTTCGCTTTCATCAGACAGCCCAATTTAATCTGTGTCGGTCTTCGATGAAAATTCAATGATCCTCAGTTTCTTGCCAGATGTTTGCCACGTGGAGGTGCTTGGTTTGATACTCAGCGCTTTCCACGTCTAAAATTGCTTCCGCATTACCATACTTCGTTTCGAAAACAAAACAAAACAAATTTTAAAAAAATGAATAAAACAAAAAGTATATCATGTAAGAATTTCATAAATTAGTTACACTAAAAGTTTAGATTTAAAAAAAATCTTGGTTAGTTGTGATAACACCGTCATCTTTATTCTACCAGAGAAGTTTAATTCTGATTGGCGCAACGAAAAAAATAATTCACTAACTGATGCCTATAAGGAGATCCCAGTGATTAGCATAGACAGCACGGGAACTACTTGATCCTATTTGGCTTATAGTTTTTGACAGAGTGCTGATGTCAGTTCCCATAACGAATATAGACTTTGGAGTTTGAGGAATAGTATTTTCATCAGACTAATTTGAGATATTCTACTTATAATTAGGTAAAAATATTTTTATTTTTCATGCTGAATGGCATTTCATAGAATGTATTTTAATGGTAACACAAATAACGACTGTATTTCATAATTAATAACAAAATAAACTTACAATTACAACAAATAATTGGGTTCCTAATTTGGGGAGCTCCCTATTAGGAATCTCAGACTTCCCCAAATTGAGGCACCTCCAAAGTTACAAAACACATTAAAACATTGCACTTTGAAGTTATTGAATGACAAAACGTTTTCTGTAATTTGAAACCTAAAGCAGCCTATATATAATCTATATAATAACTATTTAATAGGTTCTCATTCCTTTTAATATATTTTTAGCTTTCTATCAATGAACAAGAGCTTCAGAAACGTGAAAAATGCTTTCCTGCTTGTAACAGTATAAGACAATGTCACTATTGAAAACGTCTTCTTCCAGGATCAGTCACATGACTGTCTTCTAGTTCAATGTTCACCGCATGATGGCCTCGCCGTCTTAACAGAAAAACATGACCTCCCCAAACTGGGGAACCTCCCCAATATAGGGACTTTCCCCTATATTATTCAAACTTCTCAAGTGGGGGTACAGCGATGGGATAAAAGGACACATTAGTTTTCAACATAAAGACCACGATATTTAATGCAAAATAACAAACAAATAAAAAATTGTACAGCAGACACTACACAATATTTCACCTTTGGATCCTAAATATCCTTTATTAACAGAAATTTGCTTGTTATGACATCTTGCAGTTTACCCACAACTGGTAAACTGTGGAGTACATGCGTACCACTCTTTTCAGTTGATTGAACATTTCCTAGTCTCTGTGCGTTTGATATTAGTTTTAATATAAGTTTTTTAGTTTTCTACTATATGCAGATTTTATCCTTGTCCGGCATTTTTTCATGTTCACTTTGATCGCTGTGTACATTAACTCCTCCACAAGAAACTATATTGGTTTGGAAAAGTTTCAGGATTGGTGGAATATACTCCACCGGTTTGGATTCATTTATATTTCCTGCTGTTACCGCAGGATTTCAAGTACTTTCAAATGCACCAAAAAGAGCAGTGATTCTGAAATTAACTTTTTTTAAAAGAAACGTTAAGAAATGGTTACCTATATGTCAATTTTAAGGCTCTTAGCCATTACAAAATATTAAAATCAGGGAATATCCGTGCATTCCTAAAGAACGGTTTTTACTTTCTCTATCACGTACATAGTAGGTAGAGAAGGTATTGCATTCCACCCAAAAATTCGATATCGGTATTTCACCGGAAATATATGTTTTAGGCTCCTGGATCCAAAAACGGCAATTTCAGAAAAAGGTCAGTGTATGTGTCTATGAACACATAACTCAAAAACAAAAAGTTGGATAGGTACCAAACTTGATATTTAAGTTTAGTATCTTCCAAGAATGCGACACGAAGACTTTAAAGAAAATCCCCCACCCTAACTAACCTTTGCATGGAACATTTTTCGAAGATTTGATTTTCTAAAAAATGGCTTTAACGATTTTGATTAAAACACGATATATTAAAGATATTTACATGACAAATAAAATGTATATCTTAAATTTTCTGAGAATAGCCTATAAAGCCCTCTTCATTTGGAAGGAATTTTGTATAATCTTGTATAACTGGTAAACGTTAAGCGATAGACGAAAACGTACTAAACAAGAAATGTAGATCTCTTTAAAACACAAATCTATTTCAAATAGGCTTTTTTTGTGGGATAAGCCATTTCTGAGATATCCGTTATTAATAGTTTCGTAGTTTCGAATTCTTCATCTCTTGGCCATTCTTTGAAGTCCTTTCAACATTCAGTTGTTTCTCGCGATTGCATGGAAACATTGTGGAATTTTAAGGCCAGCGTATAACGTCCAAATCTTAAACATTTGACTATCGCTGTTCTCTTTGTATCTATAATGAAATGTGTAATGTTGTTATTTCTACAAATGTTTATCTGGATTAGTGCAATTTCTACTTAAAATCAAACCAATACATAATCTCTTTTTAAAATTAATAAATTTAAGTAGTAGATATAAAAATAAGCTTTAGTAAGAATAATTTGTATACTCATTGATAAACAATAGAGGGTAGAGAAAGTGGAGTGAATGTATCACATCAGATTTTTTAAATTAAATTTCCTTGCTAAAGATAACAATTAAGTATTAGTGGAAGCAAGTCATAACAGCCTGCAAAATGGACAGATTTAATAATGTAAGCTGTAAAACAGTTTTCTTGATACTGTTAAAACTACTAGTTCATTGGCTTTTATCTTTCCTTTAAACGAGTGCATACAAAAAGTAATCCGAACGGAACAGTATACCACAAATTGTACCACCTTTCCTAAACTTTTGAGTGAACTGCTTTTTCGAATCGTGTATTAACCATACTGCATAAATGTAATATTGCAGGTTTGATTGTCAGAGTTTTACATTATGCAATATCCAAACTTTTTGTATGCACATGGAGTACCATCATTACCAATTCTCATTAGTTTGCTTTATTGTTGGTTGCGTTTTAAGCAATGTTACGTTGGATGTAGTATTTGACTTTTGTTTATTTCAAATAAAATATTTTTGAAGTGAAATTCTTTCACACGAGTCTGTTATACGGCGGTAAACAAACAATATATTGTAAAATTATTTGCCTGTCGGCCACAATATAAGAGGTGCGGTGGGAAGAGGAACTAAACAGTTACAGAACAAGTGGGTGGGGCATCGGATGGACAGTTAGTTAAAGAAAACATCCGCAGTTCTGAGTTGTATTTACTACACTATATTCACTCTTAGGTTGATCCGCGGCAAAACAAACCCACGTGGTCAGTGCACCGTGTTGCAACATGGTAGCAATGCGACCAGGAAAGTAGTCCCATGCTAATCTCTAAATTTTAGAATGAATTTATCCTTAAATAGTATAATATTCCATACAAATACCTAAGGTTTTATTTAACGCTGATTTACACCGTAAAACAGAGCTACAAGTCCCATGATGCAATTTATATGAGTCACCTGACATCCGGGTAGGCGCAGAATATTGTTTACAGCCAGAAACCAGCAGTTGTGTTTAGTATCATGGAGGACAGTGAATTCGCTCTTGTGTTTTCGTCGAATTACGTAAAGCATTAGCCGTGCAAACCATTGACTAGCGGTGAAAAAACAATAGTGTTGAATCTTTATTATAACTTATGTGAGAAATATCCAACACTTTCCGCGAAAGAAATGGCGAAATTAACTTCTGAGTTCACCGGTGTTTCGAGTACAAGAATAAACAGTGCTTGTGCAAAACATCTGAAACGAGAAAAGTGGTTACACCCGGAAAAAAAAAGAAAAAGAAAGCATATAAAATACGCGATGCAAGAATGTAGTGACCTTAGAAGCATGCAATATCGTAACAGTGCACAATTTATTTTTTAAAATGAGCCGCCAACAGTTAATAAAATGCCGCTTCTAGAGAGCGAATAAATTAAGATATCGCATACCTGTTACTTTATTTTTCGCTCATTTGTTTTAGAATTAACTTTTATTATATGTGCAAACGTTTGTTTTGTTACAACTATCAATCTTATCATCTTTAACCCTAAACAGAATATGCAAGTCACCGCACATGGTCTGAAAGTGTGACAGTATTTCTAGTGGGAATGGCGGAAGGATACATTATAGCGGTGCACTGTCCACCTGGGGTTTGTTTTGACGCGGATCGACCTAAGAGTGAATACGGTTTAGTGAGGTGGAGGCTTGCAAAATGCAGAGCTGTTTTCTTTGTGCAACTGTGCATTCCCTTATCGTCTTGCCTTCGCTCCCCTCTGATCCTTTGCCTTGATGACGTTAGGCATTGTCAACAAAACCACTGATGCCCTCCTCCAAGCGAATTCATATTGTGGCCGAGTAGTATCTTCCTTCATACATCCTCACGGAGTTACTGCACAGAGAGAACAGCATGGCACACATTCTGGAAGTGGGAATACGGAAATGTGGGTGTGTTAAAGCTAAAAGAATCAAAAACCTAATTTTAGAAACCCAATGCCAATGAGTTAATAACCATTCCTAAAGCCCAGGCCTCTGATGGTAGCTGAAGCTTTTATTTATTTATTTTCAATCATACAATACACAAAGTAAAATAGTGTTAATGTAGATCACGTCAAAATGTTAATTACAATAATACAGTAATAAATAATAATAAATAATAATAATAATAATAATAATATATACAAGCTAACAATTAAAAAAGAAACACAGAAGGAGCAGCTCTTTGTATACTGACACCACCTCTGTTATGACACATCGTTGGTCTTGGGAAATCTGATATGTGTAAGCTTTTTATTCTCTCTGCTACCTACAGAAAGTAGGGGAAGTACTTATTGTATGTCACTCAAAAACTCATACCGATATTCACCGAAAATATATGTTTTGAGGCCTCTGAACTTAAAAAAAAAATTAGAAGAAGGTCCGCGCACGCGTGTGTGTCTGTCTTCGTGTTAGTCGTCCTCCATGGTCTAGGGATACCATGATAGCCTCTAGTTCCCGAGGTCGCGGGTTCAAACACGGCGATAGATTTTTTCGGGCGTAAAAATCCATAGCATGGCTTCCTTCTGAAGGGAAGTAAAGCCGGTGGTCCCGTGTCGTAGATTTACGCACGTAAAAGAACATCAAGCCTGATAAAAAGGCCTCTGAGCAAAATTTCCGTCCTTTCACGCCCAACAGAACGGGACACTAAGAACCATAGCAATTAAAACGCGTCCATAAGTAACGCTCAATGTAATGTTTAGTTTGTCTGTGTGTCTGTGAACAGCATAACTCAAAAACGAAGTCGGATGAACACCAAACTTGATGTTTAAGTTCAATACCTTCCAAATATGTGATACAAGATTTTCAAGAAAATCCCCCCCCAAGTACCGCTTACATGAACATTTTTCGAAATTTTCGGTTTTCTCAAAAATAACTAACGATTTTGATTAAAATACCATATATTAAGGATATTTATATGATAGTAAACAAAATGTATATATTTGAATTTTCTGGGATAGTTTGTGGAATCCTGTTCATTCGGAAGGAATTTTTTATAATCTTGTATAACTGTAAACATTAATAAGCGATAGAGGAAAATGTACTACACAAAATATGTAGATCTCTTTAAGACAACTTTTGTGGCATCAGTCATTTCCGAGATATGCGTTATTAATGGTTCGAATTGTTCAATACACCGTCCTTTCAAAGTCCAATCGATTTTCAGCTGTTTCTCGCGATGTCATGGAAAGAGTATGGAATTTTAAGGCAAGTGTATGGCGTTCAGTTCTAAAACATTTTATTATCGCTGTTCCCATTGTATTTGTATCGAAATTTGTAATGCAACTATTTCCGGAAAGGTTTATCTAGATTAAAATGAAGAGATAGGAAAATAAACCTTCTAAGATTAATTTGTATATCCACTAAACGGTAGAAAAGTAATGTGAATGTAACACAGATTTTTTTTAGAAAATTATATTTTTATACTACAAATTCAGAATTTTATTGTGTGCACACATAAATTATGGCCTAATAATACTTTTAGCATTCAAATTTTTAATTTTGGAAACACGCTATGTACCAGCAGCATTACTGCTTGAAAATGTTTTTGCTCCTCTTATAAAATTGTGTTTTCCACACATAGTGGATTTTGTAAAGGAAATGATGAGAGATATGGACCAAAGCTATACTACTATACTAATAAGCTTTCATTTATTTGTTACAGAACAAATTTGTTTTAAGAACACCCCACAATGGAAGCAACAAAAGCATCAGTAGTGGACATTGGAATAAATCTCCAGAGATTTGGTGTGATTGACTACATTTTATTTTCATTTATGCTCTTTATCTGTATGCTCATTGGAATTTATTTTGGCTTCTGCAGTGGAAAGGTTACTGCAACCGATTATTTAATGGGAGGACGTAAAATGCAAACATTTCCTGTTGCCATGTCTCTTATTGCCAGGTGAGTGAGTAAATATTTGAGTACCATATTATTACACTACCTAAAATAGAATTCCAAAAATAACAACCCAATTTAATAGCTATAATTATTATTAACAGAAAAAGTCAAGGAAAAGTATTCTAGAGTAGTTGTCAGGTCTATACAGTGCACTCTCAGTATTCATTCCAAGCCAAAGCATTGTAGCATTCAGTGACGTAGTTGAAAAGAGAGGAGGAGAGGTGTATAGATTACCTTAGTACAAGGCCTAAATTAGAAGAGCTGTGATGAGAAGGAAGCTAGTATTTCATTGGGAAGTACAATACATCATCCACAGCATGTCACACGAAGACAAAATGATGTGCTCATCATTTTAACCCAGCTCACTACAGAGTAATAGCCTGTTTAAGTGATTGTAGACCATTGAAGTCTGCAAACACAGAAATTATCATATTTCTAAGCAAATATAATGAAACTCTAGCTTAGGTATCATTTTCAGAAAGCAAATGTTCAGTGATCTTCAAACTATATAACCAACGATCTGAGAAATAAATATTGCAGTCATCATTTGTGGCTGTTATAATTGAAGGACTCACTACTAACCTGCTTATTCCCATTTTTCTACTACTTTAAGGAAAGTTTCTCGTATTTTAATTCAGACTGCAGCACTGATGCTACGGCAGAGTAACATGTAATGGAAAAATAAAGTGCAGGTCATTATTAGTGGCATAGCGTTGCTTACAGTACTTAATAGTTAGTGAGAAGAATTTAGTGACCTGCAGAAAGGTTTGGTACCTTATACATTGTTCTGCTCATTGGTTGTATCCGCGTTTTCATAAAAAGGTTTTAAAATGAAAGAATGCACCATTCTTTATGATCTTAGTTTAGGGTCTTGTTTAATTCTACAAAAAGGACTGCTCTAGAAAATAGAACACAAAAAATCCTAAAAGATGCTGAACACAGAGGAATTACGATGGAAAACTTTTTGCAACTATTTAGAAACACAGTGTGCTTGGCAATCCAGGCAAATCAACATCACAAAGCGCAAGATTTTAGCAGCAGAGGGTGAAGTCCAATTTCATTCTTTTGGTTTTCGAGGCGATTTCACAGATGTCCTATTTGAAATTCTCCAAAAATATAATTGGATACAAATTACCGTATTTACTCGCGTAATTTAGCATTTTCGGATGGCATTTGGATTCTAAACTAGGGATGAGTAAATTATGCCAGAAATGAAAATTGCGTTTCAAAGTTTCAGTATGCGAAATTTTAATTCTCTATGGCTTACAAATCCTCGTCGCTGCTGGTATGGACGATTTCAGACGCGTCATTCTCAGGGCCGGCAAAACAGGCATAGTGTTTCGATCCGTAGAGGACGTTTGAGGTTCTTGTGTTCTTAAAACTCCTTTCTACGATGTATGATGAAATAGATCTCGAGGAAGAAAGAACCCAGTCACTTATTGTGAGGAGCTCAGGCTTCTTGACTTTCCCCCCTGGTGTTTGAGGTGAACCAAAGTACAGGCACATCAATCGTCAGAATTCTTGTCCTTTGCGCGTTAGAGATAGTTCGCATAGATACATTTACGCAATATGTAGCAATTATGCCAACAATCCAGGTGAAGTTTGCACAATATTAACGCAATACACAATAATACGAATTAGAATTGAAGAAATGTGACATTAACAAAAAAGATGGTTAGCAATTCCCTGCACAAGCCGCTAGTTTTGCTGCAGTGTGGCCAAACCTTACCGATTTTACTCTTAAGTAAGTCGCCATTAGGGTATGTCATCTCAAAACAATTTGAGATCTCTTGTGTTTTACCTGGAGAATGCCAGTCAGCTGAAGAATTTAATGTTCTACCGACATGTTGCCATGGTAGGTCAGTGGTTAGAGCAGGCGGACGGAAACCGGGAGATTGGTTGAAATCCCGGCTTTGGCATTGAATTTTTCAGTCGTCAGATTCTACTTTTCTTACACTATACCAACTTTCCTTCAGTACATATACAAGTGCACGGCGGAGCGATGCATTACTTATTTCATTGTAACCAGGGTTGCCGCGTCCTGAAAAACCGGGATTTTCCCGAATTTTAGTGCAAGGAAAAGAGCCCCGCCCGATTTTCAACAAATCGTCATATATCCTAAATAATGAAGGTCTATTATTCTTGCATTTCAACCGCAAAGCTAGCACCGCGCCGTTTTAGTTTCAATTAACTAACTTGCTGTACCACTACTATAAGAACTAACGCCAAAGAGTATAATGATCGTTACATATTACCTATACACTATACACTACATACTGGTACTGTTGTCAAGTGTTGATGTAGAAACTCTAATTAAGATTTCCAGTCAATACCGCTAGATTCAATGCATTAGAGAATTCTGAGATTTTTTGAAAATCCACTTGGCAATGCTTTTTCTTATTCTGTTTTGTCACCCTCTCATGTCTTTCATAAATCTATAATGAACATAGAGAGAGAATCTGTATCTGTAATTGAGATTGTGAATAAATTGAATTTTATTGAAACAGTCTTAGAGAGAGGAATGTCCAAAATTTTGTCTCTTAATGTGCAAGACATTTTAGAAGAATAGATAACCCAGCCACCATAAAGAATTTTGAACACGAAGCAAAAATTGACTAATTTTGAAGATTTAGAAGCTAGTAACAGTGATGTGTCATAATTTAAAATAAAGAGAGTTGAGGGTTGTTACACTACATCACTAAAAGTAGTGATGTAGTGTAACAACCCTCAACTCTCTTTATTTTAAAAAAAGAAGAAGAAAAAAATTGTTTTATCCTTGTCCCGATTATTTACAAAAGTGGTTATATTGTTTCACTGATCTCAAGTTGCTGCTTTTGGTTGTTCTTGAAGGAAATATCAACTTGGGGTGGGCATGTAGAGGGTACTGTTAAATACTTGAAGCATGGTTACAAAGTTGATGACTAATTAGCATTCAACCAATCAGTGTATTTAATAAACTTTGTGAAAGAAATTATGAATGAGCCCAACCCTGGCACTAATTTCATGCAAAAACTATCTTTTGACAAATGGGTGGAATTTTTCAGTTATTGTAAGAATAGTGAGCAATATTCAGAACTGTTAAAGATTGCCCAGTTCTATTTCTGTTTGCCTGCCCATAATCCATGTATGGAAAGAACTTTCTCCATGATAATGCACAATGACAAATAACAGAAATAGGCTAAAAATTAAATCCATTGGAGCAATCCTGACAGTTCAACACACTAATTTAAAGAAGCATGTTATGCTTGGAATTTCATGACTATCTGATGCAAAACAAAGTGTTGTTGAAGAAGATTTCATCTTCAGAAAAATGTGACTGAAGTAACAAAGAATGATTAATAAAATAAACAAACATACTGATACTTATATCAAATATGGTATTTGTAGTCCTTGCACATACATTGCAAAGTTTCGTGTATTTTATGACCATATAAAATTAACTATAAATTACAGTATGTTAGGATAGAATCCTGAGTTCTTAACTCACCCTTATGGCAAATCTAATAGTAACAGAAGGGTCATTCACAGGGTCACTGAGTTCATCAGTAAAACAGGCATGTCTTCCAAATCGTCAAGGGCATTTGGGATTCTTTCTTCTTAAAACTCCTCTCTCTACTATGTCTAATGAAATAGATCTCCATGAAGAAAGAATCCAGTCATACAATGTGGGAAGCTCAGGTTTACTGATTTCCCCAAAGTAGGTATAGGTATTGACACGTCTTCCAAGTTATAAAAAAAACTTGATGCATAAAATATATGAGGGCATAAGTTACGCAAGTAAATACGAAATGCACAGCCAAGGAAAGAGAAATCAGATATCCTTGGTAGAATTCAGTTGGTTAAGTGCTCAGTTGTAGGAAAACAATGTCATAAAAACCAATATATCCATTTGTGGTCATGTAATCCTACCTTAATAATATTAAGTTTTGTTGTAAGTTAACTATAGTTTTCAGAGGGAGGAAAGCAAGCTTTTAGAGAGGGCACTGACTAGACGTCGAGTTTAGCTACTATCTCTATATGAACTAGTTCAATCATGAAAAAATTTCTGTGAGATATCCAAAATGTGACTGTATCCCAGAAATAGATTCAAGTGTACATGAGAAACTAAACAGTTAAAACTCATCTACCTCCAGCAAGCTAAAGTCTTCCCACAGCACAAAGTTGATGCCTCCCTGGTAATGGAGCCTTTGCTTGGATGAATTTTGCTAGTGTTTCTGTCTTTGAAGAAACTGGAAGGGAAACGAATACAGTACTACTAATGTGTATAGTTTTACTGTCATTACTCTCAGCATAATAATTATCAATAACATGTGTTAAGCCTGAAGGTATGTCCTATCTCCTAAAATATGAAGGTACCTCTGTCATTTCCAGGGATATCCTAGTCTTCATCTTCCAGTTTGATAATGCTTATATCACTCAGAGTGAACTTATTGGGTTCATAAGTATAGTGTATACTATTCTATACTTAATATCAAAAATTTTCTGAAGTTATTAAGTTTATTTTTATTACATAATTATTTATTTATTTGCTCAGTTTCATTTCAGGTATCACACTGCTGGGGACTCCAACCGAAATCTATGTTTATGGTATACAATACGTTTACATTGTAGGAGGTGTTTCCATAATGGGTCTAGTGATGAGCTATTTATACTTACCAGTCTTCCATGATCTTCAGCTGACTTCTACCTATGAGGTAGGCAATGCTTTATGCAGTGTTTTTCTTTACATTTTAATTTTAGACTTTTTATTATAAAACTATGAAAAACTTATTATTTTCAGTATCTGGAGAGGAGATTTAACAAGAATGTTCGTCTGTTTGGTTCACTACTTTTCTCTATTGCACTGGTGAGTATATAAAAAACACTAATCTGTATGAAAATGCTCAATAGATCTCTACTTTCAAAGCTTTCCTTACTATGCATTTTTTCTATAACTATGCAATTGTAATAAAGCCATGTCCTGCACTGCAATCAGTGGTTTCGAAAAAAGTGTCCTTCCTGGGCACAGAATGTGCATGTGTATCTACTGTGAGAAACATGAGGAGCTATGATTAGCAGCATCTATGGCTCCCAAAAAACAAATTACCAGAGGGTAGGTGTGGTGCCGACCACAGCACCTTATGCTAGTTGATGATCACTATGAACATATTGGACTACCATGCCACCGCCGCCACCACCACCACCACCACCACCACCACCACCACCACCACCACCACCACCACCACCACCACCACCACCACCACCACCACCACCACCACCACCACCACCACCACCACCATTATTATTATTATTATTATTATTATTATTATTATTATTATTATTATTTATTTATTTATTTATTTATTTATTTATTTGAGGTCTGGTGATGTTATTTCCAAAACAGATAGTACAATCTGACAATTATTTCAGGAAATGTGGAAGATTTAGCTTCAGAAGCAAAATTAGCTCATGTCATCTTCAATGTCAAAATGATAGACCTGATTTCAGCAATTTATTGTGTGAAATCTAATGAACATGTTGTATTATGAGATATGTGGTTCAAAAAGTAAACTCTCAAAGTTTACTTTGTATTGTTTCCACTTTTGACCACAAGGTGTTGGCAGCAGAGCAGGAAAATCACAGAACGCCAAACTCAGTGGAATGAGTTCACGCATGTTTCACATGGAGTTCACAGAAGTCTACCTACTGGGCAACAGAAAACTAACTTCATCTATCACAGAAAACTGTGTGGTAGTTTCTTCAAAAGCATTTACAACTGAAACCCTACCACTTTCAACTGCTTCAAGCTTTAAAAGACACAGACTATGTGATGCAAGCATCCTTCTGTACTGATTGTGCATGAATGGAAGAGGATGGATTCACTGAGAGGTTAATTTACAGTGATGAAGTGGCTTTCTGCCTTTCAGGGAATGTGAATAAGCACAAAGTGAGAATCTGGGGAACTGCTAATCCCCATGCATTTGTGGAACACCAACGTGACTCCCCCAAACTCCAATGACACTGAATGACTTGCACGACCGCATTACAGCAGCCATTGCTGAGATTGGCTGTGATATGCTTTAAAGAGTTTGCTTGGAGATTGATTACTGGCTTGATGTGTGTCGTGTTATGAGGGGTATGCACATAGAACACTTGTGATGTTCTGAAGAAAACTTTGAGAGCTTACCTTTCAAACCACACAACCACACGTCTCATAACACGAATCATTAGATTTCACACAATAAATTACTGAAATCGAGTCCATCATTTTAGCTTGCCCTGTATCTATTATTACCAATATTTCATTTCATTTTAATTTACTTTTTTTTTTTAAAAAAAAAACACTGATATTGTGATTAAAGAAGGAACTAACCTATTCATTCATATAAAAACCAAAAATCAGCTGGACTCTATTAAAACACCAAAAATCATATGCACATCGGACACATCTTAATACCTTTCCATACATGTCTTTTTTTTGGGAATAGCATGAACATACTCTAACATGGGGTGATGTGGCTTAGAATTTAAGATGTTTTATATAGGTAGATTGAATTGGCAGTTTCTAAGGATAAATATATTACCAACTCCTTAATAAGTTATGTACATATTAATATGTATGAAAAAATATATTTTAAATTCATTAAATCATTTTAAGCATTTCTTGGCAACTCAAGATATACAAATTTTAGTAATGTGATGTTTAAGAACACTAATATAAAGCCTAAATACTTATATCTCTTTTGGATTTTGCAATGTTTTATTTACAGTTACAACAAAGGTTTTCAAATGATTCATATTTATTTTATGAAATATTGAAATTAGTAGTACTTTAGACAATATTTTAATGGGCTCCACACTCAGAGCACCATCCACATCAGGTCACAATCCAATTTTTTTTGTGAATTTTATTTATATAGTGAAAAATTCTCTTAAAGGGAGATAAATATTCATTTATACCACAGTCACTCACAAGAAGTCAATTTGTTCCACCTCACACCACCCCAAAAAAGACCACTGAGAAGCATGCTCACATTGTAGAAAATCCTTATGACTAAATAAATACATTTATAGAGCATATTTAAAAAAATTAAGGAAAATAATTTTCCAAGTTCTGTCTATGTATCTGAAGCTAAAGTAAACTAGCAATATCAAATAAAACAATAACCCAAGTTACACTGCATTACCAAATTATAAATGTATTTAGTGCTATTAGCAAATTTTGGTCATATTGCTTAGCTGTGTTAGAAAAAGATGTAAATCCAGATGATTTAATGAATACATTCGTGTACTCTGTCAATGAGTGCAATGATGCTTTATCTGAACCAATATTCCTGCTTTAAAGCATTTTAAATAATTTTACTTTAGTATGAATAACAGAAAATAGAATAAAATAAGTAATCCAGTAATGTTTTCTAAAAGGGACAGGAATAAAGAAAGAATGCAATTACAATCTTATTCAACGCTAGTGTTTCAATGTTAATTTTTTTATTGAAGGAAAGAAAAAAAGTAAAATAGATCAATTGCTTTTGAAAGTTCTCATACAGTCAATGATCACAGCCCAGGGAAAAACAAATCATGATAGATATCTCAAACATTCTTATTCATAGAAGAGATATTTTAACCTTTAACCTATTGGAATCTTATTTCAATACCCTAATGGCTATTATTTTTCTAACATATGCCTCTCTTCTTCTAATTGCTAAACTGCTTTATACACATATATCCTGTCACAGGTACTTTTAATAGAAGTGATTTGAATAGCCATGATTACTAAGGCGAGACAAAATGGACTGTCATTCATTCAAAGCCATAGGTCATGAGTTCAAATCCCAGTGACTGCAGCCAAATGTACCTGTGGTGAAGAATGGGAAGGGCCCATGTAAAATGTGATGGCATACATGGATGATGATAAGAGTTACATTTCACTGCAGTTGCTTGGATTTTGCTTTTTGTTTAAAAAGAAACAATCATATTGAAATGAATTAATATATTTATGATGTATAATAGCTACAAATAGCTGTGTTTTATTGCTAAAGATAGGTATGATATGAAAATAACAAAGACGAATGTTAAATAAGCGAATGGGTTAAATAAAACATACTTTAACCACGTCCCAGCCAAATGTTGACTCATATGTCATTAAAAATATCAGAATGCTCAGAAGTAATTTTTACGATACCGCAGATTACCTAAAATACATTTATTTCTGCCTGAGAATATGAGGAACACCTGTGTTGTGATTTATAAAGGTGCAGGGAATTAAAATGATGCCGCAAATCATTTGATTGTTTATTATCTGATTCAAATTATTCTGAATTAAAAGTTAGAGTAGTACTTCTACTTGAATTAAAATCAGAAAAGATTCATAAGTTAACCAAATGTATTCTTAAATGTTTCACACAATAATTACATTAGGAATTAGCTTGTTGCACATAGTGCACATATGTTGCAGCTCTACTCAGCTAGGAAATAAATCTCAACAATCTAAATGCCTCCCCACAGCACAAAGTTGCTGTTTCCCTTATAGGTAAGGACAAGGCACATGAGTGACATAGGGCTTTTGCCAGGGTGATGTTTGTTCACTGTTAGTGTTAGTTTGCCATCCACAGCAAAATGCTGCTGATGGGGGAGGGTCCCATATTTGAGGGTAATCCAGGAAGTAATGGCTGTTTACACATTCCAGTTCACTATTGGGCTTCTAACCAAGGTCGAATGCCTTCCCCAACATCGTTTCTCAGTGTTTTGTAAATACAAAACAATGTCACTTCTTTACTGTGATGCTCTTTATGAATATTACCTTCATAGCACATGAACTTGTAGGTTTCTGTGTAGCAAGTAACACATGAAGGGCAATGAATGTGCAGAAAGAGATATATAGCTGTGTGCTTCCCCACCTATGTTCAACCTTACTCATGGTGACTTAATAATGTAGTTACAACAATGTATACACATTATATCTAAATACTTAATTGGAATTACTGTTCGCTTAATCATGCATTTTTCCCCTTCATTGACGGTTTCCATTTATGGTATAAATTCATTTAGTGCAGAAGTATTTTCAAACTTACATACATAAATTTCTTGCAGGTTACTTTTGGTTTTCTTATAATGCAGCTCATTTCAGTAAGACAAATAAATCGTTTACTTAATCTTGCATTTTTCTTTTCATTGATGGTTTCCATATGTGGTACAAAATGCAAAAGCTGGGTTTTATTTATTTACTTATTTTTTTATTTTTTTACAATTGCGTTAACTTCTACAGAAACCACTATGGACTTGATTTCTATTCCATTTCCAGCTTCATTTGTTGCAGGTTACTTCTGGCTTTTTTAGTATGCAATTCATTTTAATAAGAAAAATAGAGATATAAATTTAGCTACATTGGCAATTTCATTTGAAAGCAAAATAATTTTTCAGGAGTACAATGGTGCATCTTGAATGGGTTTAGTTCAGTTTGTACTTATCACCATATCTCATCCTATTCTCATTTTCTCTCAATACATTGTTGAACAGCTTGATAGTGCTTGATAACTTCAGTAATTTACTTGTATACTATATATTTTCATACTCCAAGGATTTGTTCACTTTCTGAACAATGAAGTTTTAATACCATTTAACAATTTGACAATTTGAAGCATTACATTGATTTTGCGAAAAAATAACACCACTTTGCATAAAAAATTACATGACTTTTATAGGTCTGTAGTAATAATATTTGAAATGTAATGAACATGATGGGATCTTATATTATTTTCATTGCCTGTATGACACTTCCATCCACTTTGCCAACAGCTTGACATTTTATTGATTATTATCAGCAATGGTAATCCTAAAATCATTCTTTGGTTCATTCTATACAATGAATTATTTTTAGTGATGTACATTATCAATGTTCCCAAATCAAAATACTATTCAAATTTATTACCAATAGCTTGTTTTGTCAAGAAATGTGTAAATACAGTTTGATGTGACTTTGTTACATTTATAGCTTTTAGTCTTCTGTTTATATTTATTCATAGCACTAACTATAATATCATAACACTAATTATACGCTGCGATGCATAGTGTCGCAGCTGTTTACAGTTTTAACACAAAATGAATTTCATCTTGCATTTATTTTCATACAAAGTTAAGTTCTTATCAAGTGATTTATGTTAATGGGAGAGCTTCACATCTTGTAAAATTTTAACTTTGATAGGTACTGGAAGCTGAACTCTCCAGAACCATAATTATGTGAGAATATTCTTCATGAAGTCCAGTTAGTAAGAGAAGGTCTACCAATCTATTCACCACCAATTTCAAAAGCAATACTTCTGTTCTATTTGGAGGTGGAAAAAAAAATCTTTTTTACACATTCACCTGTAATTTACTAGTTCAACTAAAAGTACCTATTAGCTTAGAACCAGCTTTTCTATTGTTTTACTTCCTTAGAAACCTTTGCAGAAACAATTCCCTCAATGGTACTTCATAAATCATTCAGCTGAAGGAATGCTTCAACTGCAAACTTTCATGAAAATTATCAAGGGAGATAGCTCTGGGGTAACGTGCGAGGCTCACATTCGGGAGGTCCTGGATTCAATTCCTGTCAGGCCGGCCACTCCGACTATGGGTTTTTCGTGGTTTCTGTTCCCATCATTTATTTCAGGGTTGAAGGGCCAGGCGATGGCATTAGTTGTGTTGCAGCTGGGTAGTGGAGGTGAGCTTTGGAAAGGTTTCTGCTGATATTGGTTGGACTGTTGATAGAGTCGCTTTCTGGAATGGGGCCCCAGAGGTTCAGGGATTGTGAGCAAGGCTAACTGGCATTGAATGCATTTAATCTGGAATCGTTAGGGACCCCGTCCATGTTTGTGCACATTGTTGCTTGGATCTGGTTGCCTTTCGGATCTCCCCCTCCTCCCTCCCAGGGCTTCACTGGCCTACATGCCGTGTTCTGCCCAGATTTGGGGGACCCTCTGTGATATGTACTCATACTCCTACTCCATGAAAATTAATTTTCACAGTCAAATTATCAACCCTATATATGGAATTTTAAATGTGCTCATAATTGTGGTTAAACATTAATTAAACCTTCTGGTTTATGGATGGCATGTTTTTAACCAGATCACAAGCCAACCAGTTTCACATTTCAACTTTGTTCATACACATTCTTTCTTTTGGGCCTATAATCTGTTGGGTGATTTGATAAATACAGTGTACATGGCCAGTGGGATAAGATAATGCGTTTATTCTGCATACATAACCTATATCAGTCATTACTGGAGAAAAAGCTTGAAAAATGGTCACATTCTCAAATATACAGTTTAAAAGAGTTTCTCCAAACCTGAGGATATTCCCCAAAGTAAATAAATAAATAAATAAATAAAAACAATGATGTTAACATGCATGCATGCACGCGCGCACACACACACACACACACACACACACATGCATACAAATGTATGTGCCACATACACACTCCCTCTTGCTCTCTGCTTTCTCTCTGAAAATGTGATTATTGGCTTCATAATTGCCCATTATATGCATTAGTATCAATTATTATCCAAAATAAAAAAAAATTACCACTAAACTTTCTCTTGCAATGTTATTATATGCATAAATAGGTTAATTTATAATAGATGAATGATTACTTCTTGTGCTTCACTATCTAATATGTCCAGTGTATAATTTATTGGAAAAAGAAATTAAGTATTATTCAGGACAAATATTTGGATGATATGCAAATCACATTTTATCATTTAACTGCAGGGCAGCAAATTAATCCCTTAAATAAAAAAAAATCCATGCTCTATATTCCCATTTTCTGTTAGTTTATAGTATTTGGTAAACATTTCAACCAAAAGTGAATAAGGCTTTTTATAAAACACTGCTGCTCCTTTTAAAAAAAATCTGATGTGTTACACTCACATGACTTTCTCTACTCTTGTACAATCTATTTTTACAAACACCTATTCTCCATATGCTTCATATTAATCGAGATGTCAATCTTATTGCAATTTTCTTGTAGATGCAAGGGGAATATGGTAGCTTTCAAGCGATAGTCAAATATTTTATCGCTGGTTGCTATGTGGCGCATTCCATTCGCTTTGCATGTCCAGGACATAAAAAAATGAATAACGAATTTGAGAAAAAGTATAAGTATTGGAAAATTTAAGGGAATAACAAGCAATATCTCGAAAACGGTTCACTCAACAAAAGAAATGTATATAACATAAGTTGCGTATTTTAACGAGATCTACATTCTTTGTGTAGTAAAATTTTGTCTATCTCTTATGGTTTACCAGTTATGCAAAAGTCGTTCACAATGAAGAATACTTTTGGAGACATTCCCAGAAAATTCGAGATATACATTTCATTTCTCATGACATTATCTTAAACATATGATATTTTAAACAAAATCGTTAGAGCCATTTTTGAGAAAATTAAAATTTTCGAAAAATGTTCCATGTAAAGGGTAGTCTTGGGTGGGGGGATTTTCTTGAAAACCTTCGTGTCGCATCTCTGGAAGATACTGAACCTAAATACCAAGTTTGGTGTTTATCCGACTGTTCGTTTTTGAGTTATGCTGTTCACAGACACACACACACACACACACAGACACACACACACAGACACACAGACACACACACAGACACACACACGGACATGTTTCTAAAAATGCTTTTTTTGGATTCAGGAGGTCTCAAAACATGTATTTCCGGTGAAATCTCGGTATCGAATTTTTGGGTGGAATGCAATACTTCCCCTACTTACTATACGTAGTAGAGAAAGTAAAAATAGAAATTGGTGTATTAAAGTTTAATAATTTTTATCTTCTAACATAATGTTTTCAATGTAACAGATTACATGGATGCCAATAGTGATCTATGTTCCTGCCCTGGCTTTTAATCAAGGTAAGTATATATTTTTAAAACCACAATAATAAGTAAGGAAAACAATAAATATTTTTATAAGTGCTGAAATTCTGTTAAGTTTAATTTAAGACAAATTTACATTCCAAATCATAAAGACTGATACCAAATTGTAAAAATAATATCATGCATATATTTAAAATGGATTCTATGCAAATTACAGTACGTTGAAATGAGCTCAAAAACACAAAAACTGATTTGTGAAAATTGTGATTTTTATATATATTAGAATGTCGCTCTAGGTGTACCTCTCACAGTTGAGACAACAAGAAACTTCACATCACGTCAATGACACCTAGGCTTTCATAAGATGAAGTTGAAAGACTTCTTACTGCCTCTGTGGTTTGGTGGTTAGTATACTAGCTTCCAAATCCAGAGGTCCGGATTCAATTTCTGGCTGAAGGATGTGAATTTTTCTTTAGCCAGGACTATTCCCCATCCTCCTTAGAGTCTGGAAGCATGAGTGAGAGAGTAAATAGATATATGAATTTAATAGAAATATGACATCCTGATGACTAATTGGTCCTTGACAACCAAAGATCTAAAAAACAAAAAACAAAAAAACTTCTTCTCATAAATATCTTGCAATGTAAGTGAGGAAGAAAGGACAAATGGCTGAATCTTTTATTATTAGTTTTGCAGCTAATTTATAGCTTTTTTCTTTTGTTCTTGTTCCTAAAAGGTTTCTGTTAATAACTTTATTTACTGGAAAGGATGAGGGATTTCTTTTAAAATGCTTTTAAATTTGTTATGTACCCCTGCAAGGTATGCATGTATCCCTTCTGAATCCTTTCCTTAATTCCATTGGCTAAAATTCTGACATTCTGTGTTCATTTCTGTCCTTTGAATGTGTGGTTTTTCTTGTTGACCAAATTTTTTAAGAAACTGATTATTTACACTGCTGGTGATTTATATAACCATATATACATATATTCTTGATCATAACCTTTCATGTTTAGTGGCATGTTAACTAGTGCAAATAAAAGCAAAGAGTCAGAATTAATGCCAAAGATAGTGAAGGAAAACAAAATTCAAATATAAAAGTTCATAGTAGTCTTTTATATTTGTTAAAAAGAAAAACAGAAAAAGCTACAAATTCAAGGAGGAAGCAAAATTTTTCTAAGATAACCAAAAAAGCTGTAGACTTAGAAAAGAAATTACTCAACTTGAAGAACCAAGTTTGTCATAAGGTTTGGTATACCTAAGAAATAGATTTTGTCACAAATGCTTAAAGCCCAGGCAGAGAACTCTACAGAAACTAGATTAATCAGCAGCCAATTGTTGTTGAAAAACATTTGAAATAAATATGCCCTAAAATTGTACAAATCTTTATTCAATTATTATGAGATATTATTACTTAATCTTGATGTAGTAGTTCTTAACTGATTACTCTGCAGATCAAATCAGATATATAGCACAGAGCCTACTATTGGAGTTATGCATCCAGATAGACCACTTAATTTTTTATCCACCTCATAATAATGAGCAGCTTTCCATTTTTCACAATCTGTCCTTGAAGGCATTGCCATCAAAAGAATATATTATAATGAGCTAAAGATGACTTTTCTTTTTACTTTCCCTATCACCTCCTATAGCAAGTAGAAGAAGTACTTATTGCATTCCACCCAAACATTTTATAACAAAATTTCATCAGAAATATATATTTTGATATCCCCTGAGTTCAAAAGATGCATTCTTACAAACAAGTTATTCTGTGTGCTCATGCCCATGTGCATTTGTGTTTTATTGGTGGCATGTCCATTACAATGTATGTAATACTACATGCCCTGCTCGCCTTGATACAGTCTTATTGTTACTTTCTCTACCATGTATTTAGTAGGCAGAGAAGATATTGCATGCCACCCAAAAATTTTATATCAAAATTTCACCAGAAATACATGTTTTAAGGTCCCCTGAATCAAAAAAAAAATTCGAAAAAATATTCATGTGTATGTGTGTCTGTGTATCTGTCCATGTGTCTGTGAACAGCCTAAGTCAGTCAAAAATGAGAAGTTTGATAAATATCAAACTTGGTATTTAGGTTTAGTACCTTCCAAAGATGTGATATGAAGATTTTCAAGAAAATACCTCACCCCAAACTACCCTTTACATGGAAAATTTATTGAAATGTTTTATTTTCTAAAAAATGGCTCTAATGAATTTGATTAAAATACCATATATTAAATATATTTACATTGTGAATAAAATGTATATCTTGAATTTTCTGGGAATAGCCTATGAAGTCCTCTTCATTCAGAAGGAATTTTACATAATCTTGATAATAGTAAATGTAAAGGGATAGACAAAAATGTACTTAAAAAAAATGTAGATCTCTTTAAAACATACAATTTATTTAAATAAGGTTTATTGTGGCATAAGCCATTTCTGAGATATCCATTATTAGTGGCTCAAATTGTTCATTTCTTGGTCATTCTCTTAAAGCCCTTTCAACATTCAGTTGTTTCTTGTGATTGCATGGAATTTTAAGGCCAGCATATAGCATCCAATTCTTAAACATTTGACTATCGCTGTTCTTTTTGTATCTATACTGAAATGTGTATTATAGCTATTTCTGCAAAGGCTTATTCGGATTAAAAAGTAGTAGATATAAAAATAAGCTTTAGCAAGAATAGTTTGTACACTCACTAATAAATGATAGAGGGTAGAGAAAGTCATGTGAATGTATCACATCAGATTTTTTTAAAATTCTGTTTTCTTTTTTGCTTTCTACCCTATGGATTTTTAGCAAGTTAAGTTATCCCACTTTACTTAATTAGTACAGTTTTTATACACATGCTAGCTGATTCATAATTATCCTATGCTATACTGTCTTAAGATTTATTGCATTTAGATAGTCTCTGAAACTTTTAGTGTGTTCTAGCATGAACTTGGTTTTCGGTTTTGAACACTCAGATAGTAGGTGGTCCACTGTTTGCACTTTGGAGCCACATGAGCAGGAAGGATTGTCTATTATTTTAAAGTGGTAATAGTAAGAAGCAATACTGCCATGGCCTGTTAGAAATGATGTACTTTGTATATTGAGTAGTATATTAATTTTTGGTCTATCTTTCGCAGAAGGGAAAAACGGTTTTGTTACTCACTTTCCCACCTTGTAACGCTTTCCACGTAAAGTACTTGTAGAATGTCATTGACTAGTATTCTGTTGTACCTCATGGGTAATCTGTCATTTCTTGCCGCTTGCTTTGCTAAGCAATCAGCAAATTCATTTCCTGTGTGTGTGTGTGTGTGTGTGTGTGTGTGTGTGTGTGTGTGTGTGTGTGTGTGTGTGTGTGTGTGTGTGTGTGTGCGTGCGTGCGTGCGTGCGTGTGTGTGTGTGTGTGTGTGTGTGTGTGTGTGTGTGTGAATCACTTAAAAACAAAAAGTTGGGTAAATATCAAACTTAGTGTTTAAGTTCATAAGTTCAGTATCTTTCAAAGATGTGGCCAAAACATTTTAAAAAAAATCTCTTTACCCGCAAACTAGCCTTTATATGCACAATTTTTCATTATTTCCAAAAAATAGCTCTAATGGTATCATATATTTAAGATATTTGCATGTCTAATAGAATATATGTCTTGAATTTTCTGTGAATAACCTGTCCTCTTCATTCTGAATGAATTTTGTATACTTTTGCATAACTGGTAAATCACAAGAGATAGACAAAAACTACACAAAAAAATATAGTCAAGTAAATTTGTTGTGGCATTATCCATTTCCAAGATATTTATTGCTATCAGTTTTAATTTTGATTACTTTATCATACTTTTTTAAGTGCTATGCCATAATTCTTGTTTCTTGCAATGTCGTACAAAGAGTGAAATTTTAATGCTAGCATAGCCACCTTTTAAGGATTTGATTAGTGCTTCAGCCTCCTATATCCCCCTTATATAATGAAACAAGTCATAATGGAGCTTGATTCCAGTTTTTCAACTGTCACTCTTCAGTTCTGTCACTGTTTTATTTTTATCTGTCACTTCACTAAGGTAAACTAGTTCATTTCTCCGTCACTTCACTTCCTTTGTGACTTAGCCTCTTCATGCCAGATGGTTCACTTCCTTCAGGAGTCAACACATGACCTCTACAACCCATTGCTCCATAATAGCACTTGCCGCACATCACAACAGCCGTCACCAACTCGTTCAAAGAATTGCTCTTGATGTTCCACAGGAAACTCACTCACCAACTCCCTCGCTCACTGACTGACCAATGCAACTTGACTCACACTGACATTGACTGCTCCCATGTGAATGCTCACTTATATGGGTAGTGGACTCCTTCCACAAGGTTCTCAAACGTCCTAGAACTATTTCGACACACTTTCTGGAGGAGGGGGAGAAGAAGCTTCCGAAAGTTCTAGTTATCTGTCAATAGAGCATCCAATGCTCACGCTGGCAAGCTGCAGTTATATTATTTACTCTGACCTCCCGATAACCTTCAGCCATCACAATAAGTAAATGATAGTAATATAGGAAATCATGGGAATGGAATACATCAGATTTGAGCATTATATATATTAATGTTCAAAATATATTCCTGAAAAAATTTGCTGTTGCAACAACATGATGATAATGATAATCATTTTGATAAAGTGCCTCTTCCAAATTCTCTTTGTAACAAACGCGTTGGGTCTCCTTGTTTAGAATATTTAGTAAAACTAGGAATCTAATTTTTAAGATAATTGAAAATTTTATTCAGCAAGGTAAGTCAATAATAAACATGAACGAAAAGAAAGAAACCTCATACTTATGAAATGAACTGTGGTGCATGTATAGGTGCACTGCACCTAACATGCATTATCAGCTGATGTCTGCCAGTTTTACAAGGCCATTATCAGAAAATCAAATTCAGATTTCTGTGAAACAACAATAAAGGTATGATAAAAGATATCCTACAATGATAAGAATGCAACCATTTGCTGGAATGAAAATAATAATCATGATGGTTATGATAATAATAATTAAAATAAGGAAATGGGACTATAATTATCTTAAGCAAGTGCACTTCTTGCACTTTTTCTTAATAGAGGTTATTCTATTCCTTCTAAACTCTGTGCTTTAATTACATTGTTGGTCTTATGGAACAAGTATGTTGTGTCTGGAAATTGAGTGTCATTAGTGTCATTTCAATGGAATTTAAAATGTTTTTAACCCTGATTTAACAAACAAAATCTACAATTAAAGTGAATGTGACACATCTGTCTTGTAGATCTAGTAATCTACCTACCATGTCCCTGTTAAGTATGGTGAAAATATTGCCCACTTCTCTGTATACCGTACAGAATCTTCCCCACACATATTCAAATCTATCCTAGGAAGAGAGAGGGATAAATGGGCAAGGAGCTAAAAGAATAAACAAGAGAACAAGACAGCTAGAGAAAGAGAGAAAGAGGGTAATAGCTATAATAATGCGGTAATTTGTTGTAGAGGCTCTACACATGCATACAATTAGGGAGATAAGTATAAGGAGCCTAATTTATAAAGACTCTTAAATGTGTGTTGTTTATCAAGGATGTATTTATGTTAAGAAATTAAATACATAAAAATATATATATATATATATATATATATATATATATATATAACTATTCTGAAATATAATAGCTGTAGCAGTTTTTTAAACATAAAAAAATGCAAGAAATATGTTATCACAACAAAACTGTATGCTTATTCTTAGCAGCAAAGTATCATATATTATTTTAAAGATTAGCAAATTTAAAAACATATTATTTGCAAGCAGGGGTGCCCATCTCTCCCCCAAATGCTATGGAACATCCTCCCCAAAACAATCATCCTCCCCCCTAATTTTTCTGAGAGCTCAATTTCCACTATTTAGTTCCCTTTTAATGCTGTTGGAAAGCTTTATAAAGGAGCTGTCTTATAGATGATAATGTTGATGATGATAGTTGAGTGGCCTCTTAAAGAGACCATCCACACAGGCTCAAGAGCCCACTATGCCTCATATTTCAGCATTACTCTAGTTCAATGGTCCATATAAAATGAACCATGTCCTTGATATCTGCCCTTCTTATCTCCTCAGGTTCCAAGAAAAAGAACCCTAAGGATACATACCTATGCACAGCAAAGCCTTTGCATTGGCATAATGTATGCTATGAGGTCTCAAAGTCCCTTGCACCTTTCCTACATAAAGGATCTGCTTACTCCAGATCTCAAGATGAGACCTTGCTATAAGCTGGGTTATCTCATATGTGACATTACTAGCAGACACTCCACAAAAGGATTCAGGCCCAATAAAATTGAGCTCCGATCTCCCCTTTGCAAGAGTGTCTGCCATCTCATTTCCTCTAATACCAACATGCTCTAGAACCCAAAAATGTGTAGCTGGGCAGCTGGTACAGTCTATCCAACATCCTCTGGCATTGCCGCACCAGTCTGGATGTGGTTTTAGCTGCCCTAAGGGCTTTCAAAGATGCCGTACTATCCAAGCAGATGTACACATCTGTTCATCCACATGGCATATTGTAAATATGCATAGTACAGGCTAAGATTTATCATAAACCACAGTCTGGAAAACCATGGCATATCTCCCAAAGAAAATGACAAGCCTGGTTCTAGAACCATAGGAGCCTCCATCCTACCCTGAGGCAGGAACCGTCCATGAACCACCTGTCTTAGAGGTACTATAAATAGTAGCTACTGTGATACCTGTACACAATAAAACTTTAAATAAATAATTGGAAAGTAAAATCAATAAAAGAATCATAATATTTATAGCAAAAATTACAGATAAAAATATTTGGCAGATGATGTATTTTATTACTTGATATTTTAATGTATCCTATTGTATCTATTTAAATAGATCAATATAATAAGTGTAACAATACTAAATGTTCTGAACAACTACCAACCCCCTATAATATTACAGTAGCTTTTATACATTTCCAAAAATTATCATTTGATGCACCACAGTATACTATACATATGAAATTATACTTAGCATTACATTTGGGGGGTGGAATATAGCACATTTAAACTAACAAACTTAAAGATACAAACTGAGTTAACAATTACAGTACTTGAATAAAAATTGTAATATATATCTTCATATTGCCTGCATTAATTTACTTCAATATTTTTGTATTCCCCAAAATTTTTAATTCCACCCCAAAAATGTTCCTGATGGCATAACTTGCACCTTGATTCTCCTCCATGAGCAGCGCTGCTTGCAACTATGTATCATATGCAAATAATGTAATAATTTGTCATTTTATGAACAACAGTTTCTCCAGATTCAGTTCCTTCTTATTTTACCTGCTGTAAAACTTACTCTTTGATGTGAGAGACATGTGCAAATTAAATCATTTGTGTGTGATCTCAGATATTTCTTAGTCATGTGATGCTCAGTCCACTGCTAACATTTACATGATAAACTTATCAGATGATTCAATTAAAAGAACATGGATTTATGAAAAAATGTATTAGGATTTTTTTTTTATTTACTGTTTGTAATCAATAATCTCAGACACCATTCATACAATCTTGTACAGTGTTTCATCAAAGAAGCTTTTATTTCTTTCTGGAACTACAGGTTACATGGTGTTCACAAAATTTTGAAAATTGGAAGAGGTTCACAGAAGTTCAATTCTTTATATCTTCCAATTTTTCTTGTATTTATTGAACAATGAGGCATGAGGCTTCTTTAGTCCTTTATTACAAAGATATATGGGGTTCTGTGATATTTAATCCATAAGAGTTCCAATGAGGGAATTAAAAGTTTAAAAATCTCCATTTTTGTTCAGTAACTACAGAATCAATTGGTTAATTTTGATCACTGACAAAGCTGATTTCTTCCTAATGCTTATAATCCATAAGGCACTCTGAAAGTCTTTAAAATGTGTATTTAAGGGATATTAATCCATATTCACAGATTTCTCCCTCTGATTATGATTAACATTAATAAGGAGATTTCTTTCTTATTCAAGAATGGATGCAGTTGGTGTTGCAAGATAAAATTGTCCTTTCTGTAATTAAGTACAATGGATAATTTATTTAATATTTGTAGCCTGCAGAAATGTGTGCCTTATTAATCCAATTCATAAAAGCACAATAGAAGTAAACTATGTTATAGGTTCAGTTTTAACCCTTGAAGGTTTGTAGTGTGGGCTATGCATATGAATGTACTGTATGCAAAATATTTGTGATTTATATATGGTTTTCTTATCCATTCAACACAAACATTACTTAAAGATACATCAAATGATGTACCATTAGGCTTTGTTAGTATCATTTTGGTGAGTTTTTATATTAAAATATTAAATGATTAGTAAAAGTAGCCTCCAAGCTGTTGTTATAAACACTTTTGTACATCATAAACATGCTTTAAATATGAATACAAATACAAACAATAAATTTTTGGAAAATTATTTAAATACATAGCTATTCACAGTAGTAAAGTGCATCCAAATATTCATCGGAAAATGTTTCTACCTATGACGTGAATGGAAATGCTAGCCAAGAAAGAGAAAATAAAACCAATTTAAGTATTGTATAGATATATAGAGATGACAGTACGAGATTAATCATGCATATTTACATGGAAGATCTCAAGTTTTAGTTGATTAGTTGATTTTGAAAATAAGTTTACAGATATTGCTGCTAACAATGATGATGAGAAATTTGACCACACTGTTCAGGATTTCACTATTTGGCCAATGCTATAAATATCTTGCCAGGTCCTAAACATCTTTCAGTACATTGTTTTAATAAGCATAAGGCCCAAAAGGAAAATCGTCTTATCTCTCATATGCATCACATACAAAAAATCATGGTAGATTAGCTGAAAGGAAATGTAAACAAAATATAGAGAATGATACCAATATGAAGTTGCTCACTACTAATGCTATAATCAACGACACAAAATAGTAAGAACCATAATGAATATCCAGAACAACAAAGCATGCAAAATTCCTATGAATATAATTTTTGAACATTTTTCAAATATGTATAGTACTCCAAATGATTTAACACTGTTAGAGTACATTTACACCATATCCGCAAAAGAGGATATTCAAATTCAAGGAGCACAAATAAATTTTGCAATTTTTACCATAAAAGCAGATATGGCTTCTGGAGAGTCATTAAGGAATTGAAGGAATTGCTATAAAGCACTCTGTTTATTAGCTAATGCAATGTAGAAATTTAAAAGATATCCAAAAGTTTTAAAAACTACCTGAACAGTTTTGTTGTTTAAAGTTAGGAACGTAAAGGATTTAGCAAATTGGAGACCAATTATATTTTCAGAAATCAGAGGAATTATAGAAAAAGTTTTAGACAAACATCTCTGAAATTTTGCAAATTTATCTATGCAACAGCAAGGTTTCATATCTCTCTCTAGTTACTACATAAATTCTTTGATTATTAATGGTTGTCTATGTAGTGCTAAGTTAGAAAAAATAGACTGTGCTGTAGCATTCCTGGATATAAGTAAGGCATTTGATAATATTGGTGGCGAATATGTAATACCTTTTTTTTTTATCATAGAATCTGCCAAACAGGCTTCAAGATTTAATTGTCAATTTAATGCAGGACAACACTATCAAAATTGAAGCCGGTCTGGATAAAAGTGCTGACATATATCTATGTAAAGGAGTTGCGCAGGGTTCACCCTTATCACCAATATTATTTAACTTGGCTATTGATAGCATAATTAAGGAAATAGCTGAACCTGAAGTAACTCAGGAATATGGGTACCAGTTATCTCACACCATCAGTAATGTATCAGTTCTTGCTTTTGCTGATAATTTGGCTCTCATTGGAAAAGATTTTGTGTCAGTGAGCTCCTTAATTAATATGACAGTACAACATCATTAAAGATTGGCCTAAATATTAACCCTAAAAAATCCAAGGTAATAAACATAAAGAAAGGAATTCTAAATCAAGAGTCTCTAACCATACTATATTGGAATATGATAAATTCCATTGAAGTAAGAGAAACTGCAAATTTCCTGGGAGTAACTTTCTCTGATGAAATCGGTTTGACCAACAAAGTACCATCCAATATTTTTCTGAAGATATTGAACATTTAGTCACAAGTAATTTTCTAAAACAAGATCAAAAGATTAGTATTTTGAACCAATATATTTGGCTAAGGATTATTTATTCCCTTTAAAGTACACCGTTAAACAAAATTCCAAAAAAGTTCTTACATGGTACTGCTTTTTTTTTATTATTGTGCTAAGAGATTTACAATTTGATTGTCTACTGAACTTTGACCTTGGCCACTCATTCTGTAGAGAATCACTACAATTTTTTCTACATTTTACAATTTTCCGTCAATAAATTATCTTGCTTCAGTTTCTCACGACCCATTCTGATAAAATCATTCATACAAGAGTAAAGGAGATTATAGGGTTACCACATGATTGCCTGAGTGACATGCTGTATGCTCCCAAGATACTTTGTGGTCCAGAATAGTAAATACCAAATGGAAAGCACATTTGCAATACTACAACATTGCAAACTGCTAACTGAAAATAAATGACGAACACCTTCAGTGTTGTAGAAGTCTTGAAAATAAGAAACAAGAGGTGCTCTGCAGTTTAAATATCCCTTGTAGTGAAGAAACACTTTCCCTAACAGAGAGATGTTTAAGGACTAAGTTGCAGCAGAAATCTTTCAAACAATGGTGTCATCTCCCACAGAAAGGAGAAGGGGTTATAACATACAGTGAAGATCTAAAATGTAACTCCTGGATCAGTAACAAGAAAGAATTGTCTTCCTCAAAGTGGACCAATACCATTAAGATGTCTGCCAACATTTCAGCAGTATGATCTATACCTGGCCATTCTTTGTCAGCACAACAATGCCACCAACTTGGTTGCATAGAAGTAGAAACCTTTGGGCATGTCTTAGGATACTACTCTAAAGGAGAACTATTAAGAAACACATGCCATGATAAAGTAAGAAGCTTCATTGCAACAGGACTTTGAAGGCTGAAGTGGGAGGTATACAAAGAAGTTCATTGTTTGGCAGAAGATGGGTCAACAAGAAGAATGAATATCATAGCCATCGACAGAAAAAGCAGATGAAGTCTCATTCTGGATCAACTGTCCTTTTTGAAAAGGACGGAGAGCAAGCAGTTTCAAGTAAATGATGAAAAGATCTCAATTTTACAGCTCAGACATTCATCACTTAAGTGAGAGATACATATTGAAAATTATTCATGGGAAGTAAAGGGTCTTTTTTGGGGGGGGGGGGAACTGCTTTCAAATTTACTAAATCACTCTTTTGGAACTAAAATTTAAAAATGAAGGTATTAACAAAATATGCTTAAAGATTTTTAAAGATTCTTTATGTATTATTCATAACCATTTATATAATATGACATATTTTTTATAACCTGCATTAAGGTTTGCATTTCTTTACATTGATTTATTTTGGTTTTTGCATTATTTCTTGGTTTCGTTTTGTAGCATTATAACTTATAGTTTCATTTATATATTCTGAAACTTATATTTTTTGTTTTGCATGTTCATTTTTATTACGATTGCATTCTGGATCCATGTGGTCAGACATAGATATCGGCCAGATATTCCATATTTTTTGGAAATAAGTAAAAAGATATATGAATTTTTAATATTCTGTTATGCAAAAGTTTCATCACTGCCACCGGCACCACTGCTGCTGTCACAACCACCACCACCACCACCACCACTGCTGCTGCTGCTGTCACAACCACCACCACCACCACCACTACCACCACCACCACCACCACCACCACCACCACTGCCACCGCCACCACCACCACCACCACCACCACCACCACCACCACCACCACCACCACCACCACCACCACCACCATTTGGAAATCAAGTTCATCCATTTCCAAAGCTTCAGCCTTCCCCACAGACAAATTCTGGATCTGACCCCATACTCCATATCAGAATTGTATAAAATTCCAGTGTTTCAAATTGTAATAAGCTCTCCAGAGACTAAACATTGAACTGAATAATTCTTTCATCATCAAAACTTATTTCCTCCTGTAAACATAGATACATAGATTAGATAGCATTTTTACAATTTTTAAAGTTAGTGTATCTAGGAGGCCAGAAATCCTCAGCATTTCTGTCCCTTTCAGTAAATATGAATATCATGAGGCTTTATGGTCTGGTAGCTGAAGTTAAAAGGATTCACTCTATATAATTAATTCTTGAATTTTTCTGTATAATTCTTTTAACACTGAAGAATTTACTTATTTCTGAATGTTTAAAGGGAGAATCAAAAGACTGATGGATATAAAATAACTTCTGATTTTCTTCTTAGAAACTTTAGTAATCATAAAGGAAGTAAGAATATTTAAAATTCTTTTATTATACCTTGTCAAAAAGTATTTAACTGATATAAATAAATCTCTTAAAGAGCAGCAAAAGAAGTACTAGGAAGAAAAAAATTAATCCGAAGAAAAAATGGGCTAAAAGTGTGGAATTCTGAGATAGAACAATTAGTGAGAGATAAAAAAGAAGCGTACTTAAAATATTTAAACGATAGAAGTGATGAATTAAAAATGCAATATAATATAACTAGGGCATTAGTAAAAAAATATACACATAAAATGAATAGAGACCATTGAGACAAATATATAGCAGATAGGGAATACAACCTCCATGGTCGACAAGACAAAGTATATAAATTCATTAGGAACCTCAACTCGCAAGAAAAAGACAGAGCAAATTTAGAAGTCATAAAAGATCAAGATTTAGAACAATACTATAAAGACTTATGGATGGAAGAACAACAAATACAACAAATAGAAACAACAATATAACCTAATACAGTGATAGATAACTTAGAATTAAAAGAACTAGAAGATGCTTTAAAATATAGCAGAAATAATGAAGCATGTGGCATTGATAAAATCAACAGAAACTATTAAAATACACTCCAGAGAACTTTAGGAAAAGATTACTGGATTTTTATAACAAATGTTGGATACAAGCAACAATTCCTGAAGAATGGAAAATAGGAAGGATCATTTCAATATTTAAAAAAGATGATAGAACAAGACCAGAAAATTATAGAGGTATTACATTACTGAGCTCTACTTATAAAATTTATACAAAAATGATAAACAATGGGTTATAAAAAATAACAAATGTATTATTAACAGAAGAACTGACAGGCTTCAGGAAAGGTAGAAGTTGTATAGATAACGTCTTCTCTCTTAAGCAAATAATCGAATACGTAGAGAGTTCAACTTAGAAACACATATTCCCTTTATAGATTATAAGAAAGCCTTTGACAGCTATGCAGGAAAAAATTATGAGAAATATTAGAAAATAAATACACTTAATAAATATAATTAGAAATTTATATGTGAAAACTAAAATTATAATAGGTAATCGCGAACCCATAATAATTCTGGAAGGTGTTAGACAAGGTTGCTCAAAATCAACCACTCATTTTAATTTATATTTTGACGATATGATTAGATCATGGAAGCAAAAAACAGTAGGAGGGATTAATTTGGGGTTAAGAACACTAAAGACAATGGTCTTCGCAGATCACCAGATATTAATAGTGAAAAGTGAAGAGGAACTTCAAAGGATGACATACAAAATAAATTTAATATAAAAACATACAGTGTGGAAATTTCAACTGAAAAAAACTAAAATTATGGTATTTAAAGGTACTCACTTGGTCTGGTCTAAAATAATTATAGAAAATAAAAGCATAGAAGAAGTGTCAGTATTTAATTCTCTAGGATGTGAAATAACATATGGGTCTGAAACAGACATTAATAAAAAGTTAAATAAATTTAATTACATAACAGAAACTATAAAGAGAACACCAAAAAATAAAATTAGAAAAGACTCAATAATGAAACTGTATAAAACAATGGCCATCCCCACAGTAACTTATGGGTCTGAAACATGGACAGGGACAGCAGAAAATAAAAGAAGAATACAGACAGCTGAAATGAAATTTCTCAGACATATAGCAGGATACACAAGACTGGATAAAAAACCAAACAATGAAATAAGGCAAAAGTTAAAAATAGAAGAACTAAATAAAGTAATAATAGAATATAGAACTAACTGGAAACAACATTTAGAAAAAGAATGTCATTAAATAGGATACCCCGAGCAACATATAACTACAGACTCCAAGGATACAGAAACCCAGGACGACCAAAAAAGAGATGGACACAACAAGATTTTGGAGCCGGAACAGGCTAAACGGCCTAAAACTGTGAAGTAGAAGAAGAAGAAGAATAAATCTTTTAATGTTGCAAAGATGTGCTAAGTGGTCTTTTCAACACGTTTGAGCATGAAGGCAAAGATGTCTATTTGTGCAAATAACCTCATATTTCCTAATTTTTAGCTGATAACAAAGAATATTTTTCTGAGCTTTTACTAAAATATGACTGAAATTTTAAGGCAAAATAATTTAGGAGATTAGTGGAAATAGTTTATGTTTATTGTGCTAAGAGTTTACAAATTTGACAAATTTGATTGTCTACTGCACTTTGACCCTGGTCACTCATTCAGTAGACAATCACTACAGTTTATTTACATTTTACAATTTCTTGTCAATAAATTATCTTGCTCTTTTTTTTTTTCATGTCCCATTTCCACTTGTTTTTCACTTTTCATTTATTGATTACTTAACCATCACACATTCACTATAGTTTTCCATTCAAAGTAAGATGCGCTACCTCTTACTTTTCTCTTTCCACTGTCCAAAGCCATTTATTTTTTAATCAACCTAACATTCCAGATTTAAAATTTTACCTAGACAGTAATAAAATAGTTTGCAAACACAGTACCTGAAATATATCAGATACATGAGTACAATCTGTTAAAAACTGTATCAAAGCTTTAAAGCTATATTATGTTTTTCTCTTTTCTTTTCTTGGGAGAGTGAGTGTGCTTATAATGCATTGGTCCTCACATTTTGGTTTAAAGTCCTCTTCCATTTATGTTTAACTTCTATGACTAATACAGCAACTAACTGCAAAGCAACTTGGAAACTTATACAATATCTATAAATTATTTAAAGATAATATAAACTGATATGCCAATCAATATGGCACTGATATGCTGATATACTAGTGTACTTTATCTTGGCTTATGACTTTTTGATTCTTGGACTTTATTTACCTTAATAATCCAGTAGCATCTTGAAGAGCAATGAGAAGATAATAAACTAAGCTAATCATATTTTACTGTTATAACAATAGTTTTGTTACTGTATTGTTTTATTGTGCTAAGAGATTTACAATTTGATTGTCTACTGAACTTTGACCCCGGCCACTCATTCTGTAGACAATCACTACTTTTTTTTTTTTGGTACATTTTACAATTTCCCGTTAATAAATTATCTTGCTTCAGTTTTTCATGCACCATCTCCATTTGTTTTTCCCTTGTCACTTATTGATTACTTTACCATCACATATTCACCATAGTTTTCCATTTAAGGTAAGATACACTATCTCTTACTTTTCTTTATCCACTGTCCAAAGCCATTTATTTTTTACTTTATACAAAACCTGCCCAATGCTCCTAGCGTCCTTGCACATAATTTCGATTATAAGCATATTTCTATCCCCCTTCAGCCACTTCTTTTTAATAAATTCTCTTCTCCAATTTTCTGTTCCTTGGCACTTAAATACTATATGTTCAATGTCTTCATTACCGCCACATATTGGACATTGGTTTTGAGGAATACCCTGTCTTAACCCTCTTAGCCTTCATGCTCTGGTTCTTACCCATGCAACAGATTCTCTCTCTTCTTTATTTACTATGTATATATATATTTCCCTAACCCATGTATTTTTCATTGGCCTATAACAAACCAATGAGCTCTTTTCGGCAATCTCACTGAACATGTTTTGTATTTCTATATCTTCCAGTCTTTTCCTCGCCTTTTTCCATAAATTTTTCATCTTATTTTCTCTCCTTCTCCACATGTCTCCTAACCCATTTTTCTCCAAAATGTTCCGTAAATTACTTACCCATCCATCATTCATTAAACTATTCTCGTGGTATTCTATACACTGTCTTAACGCATTACTTTTTTCTAGATTTAAAGTTCCGAACCAAAATTTCAAAGCTGTTTCCATTATCTTCCCCTTAGTTGCCACCCTACCCATCTTTAATTGTGCTACCTGTCTTACAATTGCCTTCGGTAACCCTAGTATTTCTTTACAAAACATTCTGTGCACCTCATCTATACTTTCCCATCCTCTATCTAATCCCCATATTTCTATAATATACATCATTTTTGCCTCCACAATCATCTCATAAACTTTTTCCAGCCATTTAATATTTATATTAGGTACTCTATATTTGCATCTTCTGATTGCTGCCATTGCCCCTTTACCTTTTGCCAATGCAAACTTCTTTTGTTTCTCCCATTTATTACCTCCATCTATTTTTATTCCTAAATAAATACAGTCATGCACCACCCTATAATCTTTATTCTCTCCCTTCCACTTTTCATATTTGCTTAATTCTCCCCCTTTTTGAATACCACAATCTGTGTTTTCTCTTGATTTACTTTTGACCTCCATTCTTTACAATATACATCATTTGCTTGTAATGATTGTTTTAAACCACTTACTGTAATAGATCCTACCACTAGATCATCTGCAAAAAGAAGTCCTGGGATTTGGATGTTGTTAATTACTGATGCACAGTTATTATTCCTTCCAATTTCTAGTAAGACATCATCTATGTATAAATTAAATAAAATTGAGCTTAACTTACATCCTTGCCTGAGGCCTTTCTTTTGTTGAATTTCTCTTGTTACACAGCCTGTCTCCAATGTTACACAGAAGGTGTTCTCAAAATACAATGCTTTAAGAATTTTCACCAATTGCTGACTTACTCCCTTACACACTAATTTATGCCACAGAAGTTGTAGCTCAATTTGGTCATAAGCTTTCTCTAAGTCTACAAAAGCTGTATACAATTTACCCCTTTTTTCTTTTAAATATTTGTCTGCTAATGTTTTTATATTAAATAAATTATCGGTTGTTCTCCTTCCAATGTGAAAGCCCATCTGGAATTCCGAAAGGATATTATATTCTTCAACCCAAATTTGTAGTCTAGCTGCCAAAATGCCCGCAAAAAGTTTTCCTATATTAGTTAGTAATGCTATACCTCTGTTGGGGAGTTGTGAAAGAAAGTAATAAATATAAATCACCTACCTCTTAAACTTAAAGTGCACTATGTAAAGTTGAACCCAATGTAGCCTTGCTGCACACTAATTTTCTGAGTTTCATAAACCAAGCTTCTCTGACATATAGACAAACAAATATAAACAATTACTTGTATTTAGGAATACTTAAAGGAAACTTCAACTTTGTAGAATTGCTTTTTTATGAATAAATTTAACTCATGCAAACTTAGTTTACAGAATAGCTGTAAAACAAAAATAAATTATTTTTTTCAGTGACTGGAATCAATGTCCACATCATTACTCCAGCAGTATGTCTTGTGTGCATCTTCTATACTTGTGTGGTGAGTGATGAAATGAAGATATGTCCTTGTGAGTTGGCTTTAATTTTTATTATAATCCTTTTAATTTTAAATGCTTTACTAAATTATTTTTACTATCTGTAGATATTTAGTTAATTTTTTTAGTTAGTTTTTAGTAGTCATTTAGTAAATTTATTTTTGGCAAAATCTGGTGCAACCTGTGTGTATGCTATAAGACATCAGGTTTGCCATTCCTGTGTTGCAGAAAGATTTATTTTATATAAGGGACAGTAAAAGATGCATCAGAGGCACCAAAAATTAATTCTTATTATAAATTCTAATAATTTATATATGAATGGTTATGTTTTCATTAGTAGTATAACAGTATATAAAAGTGACATAAAGAGTTTATACAATAAATATGCTATTCTAGATATTATTTCTTAAGTAGGTACGTAATATCTAATATGAACCTATAATCCATGCAGAATAAGTTTGGAGGAAAATTAGGAAAACTAATGTTTACAGACAGACAATATAATTAGAAATGCAATTATTGAAATATTTGCTAAATGTATTTAAGTGCCATCAAACAAGCTTTTCCCTGAATGGGTCTTCATTATGTTACATATTCAACTTCCTAATAACACTGATTACTTAATCTTTTAGTCTCAATTTATTTTTACCAAAGCCAGTTTAGGCAGTATGCCATTACTGCTTGTGAGTCTAAAAGCTTTAGCTATAATATTCTTATGGTTGTTGCTCAGCTGGCTAAGCAATAAGCATTACTGGAGAGAATTTCAAGTTTGGGGTTAGTTTTGAATCCTCCCAGTAATGCTATCAAGTCTGTGTAAAGAATAGAGTAGGTAAGAACTGGAGCTTGGAGGCTAAGAGGGTTAAGACAGGGTATTCCTCAAAACCAATGTCTGATATGTGGTGGTAATGAAGACATTGAACACATAGTATTTAAGTGCCAAGGAACAGAAAATTGGAGAAGAGAATTTATTAAAAAGAAGTGATTGAAGGGGGATAGAAATGCACTTATAATCAAAATGATGTGCAAGGATGCTAGGAGCATTGGGCAGTTTTGTGTAAAGCCAAAAATAAATGGCTTTGGACAGTGGATAGAGAAAAGTAAAAGGTAGTGTGTCTTACTTTGAATGGAAAACTATGGTGAATGTGTGATGGTAAAGTAATCAATAAGTGACAAGTGAAAAACAAGTGGAAATGAGACATGCAAAACTGAAGCAAGATAATTTATTGACTGGAAATTGTAAAATGTAGATAAAATGTAGTGATTGTCTACAGAATGAGTGGCCAGGGTCAAAGTTCAGCAGACAATCAAATTGTAAATCTGTTAGCACAATAAATAAATACTAAATACTATTTCCTTTGTATGTTATAATCAAGATTGTTAGCAGGGTATGTTAAATGACTGTATAAAAAAAAGAAAATTATGTCCAGCTAACATTAGAAACCAGTTAACCAATATTTTATAATTGTATAAAGAGAGAAAATTATGTACAGCTAACATTAAAAATTAGTCAACCAATATTATTTAATTAACAACTCAGAATATTATTTTTCTCGATGATTGCAGACTATGCATCCTTTTTCAAAGAGTTAACTTGGTGGCCTGGGAGTGGAAAGTTTTCTTATTCACCAGCTTCGCCTTAAAATATCACCTATTATGAATATTTAAAAGATACTCGACTATTCTGTCAGATGTTTATTTTACCATCAAAGGGCATGTATAGGTTACATAGGATTTCAAGAACTTGGAGGACTACTGGGGGGAGGTTAAGGAAGTCAGACATTCTGCCAATGTTTTACATCCTTTTGGGTAAGTAACAGAGGATTTTTGATCCATCATTAGGAATATCCAGGGTTATATGAGTTTATAATTATAAGGAGTTACAAGGAGTATTCACCACAAAAATCTCCTAGATCATTGTAAAACAATTTCAGAAAGAACAGGGGGAAGTAAATGAAATTAACTAAATTCCACTTGAGTTTAAAAAGCTACCCATGCAATGTCGAGCAGCCAGCCCTAAAGAATATTGTTTGCTAATTCACATCACTTGTTACTTCTCTTTGTTTTGTCTCTTTGATTTCCCTATACTGTTGTGTGCAATTGGATTCCTTTTCAATGAAGTATAATTGAGTCATTTTGCAAGTGTTTCTGTATTCACAACTCCCTAACTTAGATCTCAAAATGAAAACGTTCATTCTTTTTATAAGTTAACATGTGTATGTTAACATTAGCTGGTACCACAAAATATCATTAATATAAAGTGTTAAGTGAACAGAACTCTGTCCTAATAATACATTTTGTTCTATTCATCTCAGAGCTTTCTGAACCAAACACACTATTTCAAAGTGGCTTTAATAATGAAGGAGTGCTACTTAAAACCAACAGATTTTACAGATTGATTCACTGCAGTCAAAATAAGAGGTATCGGCATCAAAATGCACTTCATTTTCAGAGTGCCTTTTATTTTGATATTGCTCATATACATCATTCACATAAAATAGCTCATTTCTCTATACATTTTGCCTTAACCATGATAAATATTTAACTAGATGTAGTTACAAATTTGGTAATATGGTCTCTCTTAAATGCAAAATACTGGAGCAATGCTCAACTGATTTTGTAACAACATAATTTTTTTCTCATGTACTTTATGAAGAAAACAATTATAATGGGGAGCAGTCACATATTTTCTATATATTACTATTTACTTCGATAGCTATCTTACCCATACAAATTCTTGCTCTTCTATCTGCTTCCTTTTAATTGTGTTTAATATATGCTAAAAATAGTTTCAACTACTATTTTTTAGTTTCAAAAGTAGGTAATTGTTGTACTTACAGCACAGAGCAGGTTGAGAAAAAATTTATCTGTTTAAAAGGCATTTTAATATTAACCTTCACATTACAAACTCTTTGGATGAGGTTATGAGAAGCAATATCAGTTAACAAACATTTCAAGGTGTACTACTTAAAATCAGGGGGAGAAATTGGAATGAACAACTATTTATATGAATTATGGAAAATTCTGTACAAATTTTTATTTAACATAAATAATATATAACAAAAGCTACACTTTTTCTAGTAAGTGTTTATCTGTAACTTATGGTTTGCTAGTTATATAATATTCACTAAAATGAAGAGCATTCAGCGATTATTTAAAGAAAATTCAAATAAGTTTTATTTGTCATCCCAATACCTCAGGTATATAATATTTGAATCCAAATTGTTAGGCTCTTTTTTAAAATAGAAACAACAAAAAGATTTTAAATTTGGCTTTCTTCTGAGTTTTGTTTTCTAGTTACACTCTTTGCTCTCCCCCTCCCTCTCTCTCTTGCTCTGTCTATCTGTATCTGACACACACACAACACACACACAAGCTTTTTCTCAGAAAATTTTTATTTTTGATTCTATAGGCCTCAAAATGTGTTTTCTGTAAACAATTGACCTCAAATTTTGGTAAAATGCAATATCTTCTTGCTCTAGGTAAGGGCTAGAGGTTTCAGTCATATATTAAAATTGATTTTATCCATTTTCTTCTCTTAGCTAAGAATAGCAGAAGCCTTAAGGCACAGCATTTTCACACTTCTATTGTAATTCCTTTACTTCATTATAGACACATATCTCATCTGTATACTAACAGAGTTAGTAAGCAGTTATAAGAGAAAGCAGTTTCAACAAGCATTATGTTGTACATCTAGAAGCTTGATCATGAAATCAGTTTGTATTATCTGATTATACTTCATGTTACCTGATGCGTATGCCTGCATCTCAGGTAGCATTCCTGGTTGTAGATGATTAATATTGTCAACCCAAATTTTCTTGATTTAGTGCATAAGAATGATCACTGCACACTAACAGAAATAAGTCTTAAAATTACCTTTAGTTTACATATTATATGCAAAGCACAAATCATTTAGCCTAAAGTGCATGAACTTTCTGTGTGTATGTCAATAACGAAGTAAGCACTTTTGTGCCATAAAATTTATTGTTTCAGGGAGGCCTAAAAGCAGTAGTTTGGACAGATGTAGTACAGACTATCATCATGTTTGGAGCAATGATCCTTGTCATTGTGAAAGGAACACTGGATGTTGGTGGCTTTGGTGTGGTATGGGAGCGAAACTACAATAGTGGCCGATTGGAGCCTCCAAAGTAAGTTTGCCTTTTTTATTTATATATGTTACTATGATGTAAGATAAAGTATGCTTTTAAATTAATAATTTACAATATTTAGAAGATTTATTCTAAAAAGACAATATATCATCATCCTGCCCTCCCAAGCTAAAAGGACATATCTGAGTGTTTAATTATTTTTATTAAAGCAAGTTTTGCAAATTACTAAACTGAATCTAACTGTAAATTACTTAATTCATGGTTTGCTTTTTTCAACAAGGAACTTTTAAGTGACATGACCCTTACTCCCTCCTTTCATTAGGAAAAACGCACATTAAGCTCAGAGCTACATAATTATTCCAAGGTCAGCAGTTTGAAAAAATAAAATAAACCACCACTGCCACCACCACCACAACCACACTGCCGCCAATATCAGTAGACAAGGTCATTGGCGATTGGGAGGTCTGTGGTACACATCTCACCAGGACCATCCTTCCTGACTGAAGTTTTTTCCAGATTTTCCTTAGCCCTCATTATTGGCAAACTGAGAGGAGTTATCCTAAACTCAGGCCTGATACATTCCCAAATTTCCTTTCCCAATTATCATTTCATTTCATTATCACCAATGTTCTGCTTATGGTGCTGTATGTAATAAGATTGGGTGTTAAACACTAATGAAAAAGGAATCATCAAGTACCTATCAATAAATGATTTGTCTAAGGCAAGTTAAATTAATACAAAAAAATCTTCATTAAAAAGCATTGAAATACTGAAATGTGCATTTAGATACAAAAGCCATAATATTTGATTCAAGTAACTAAAACAGCATAATGATAATACCCTGAGCTCATTCTTTTCAAGCAAAGTATGAATATAATCTTCAATATTTTCTTGCCAATTACAACATAGCAGTTAGGTATTCCACATAAGCTTTTGTAAGGACTAAATTGCATAGGTTTAAATATATTATTATTTAATATGAATTGAAGCCCTCTGTTTGGGATTTTCATTCATTATGAATACAATTAATTGACTTTAGTACATGTATACCTAAGTGTTATTCAAAATAATGTAATACACTTTTGAATATTCTCTCTCTGAGAATGAAGAATTTGAGTTTATGAATACCTAGGTATATGACATAAGTACTGGAATTAATGATAATGGCAGCTGTAGAATCCTGAACTAAGTAAAAAATTGCTTGAGCAAAGCAATAAAATAAAGAAAAAATGGCTTTTATAGTCAGGAAATTTAACAGTGAAGGAATGCAGTAAAATATAAATGTCTAAAGAAAACGTTTGATACATCCATAGCATTGTAATTTAGATTTAATTTGTGATTTTTATACATGTGACAAAACATTTAGCAGCCATCTGAATCTAATTCATTATACATTCAGCCTGATTTTAACACTTTGATTAATTTTATCTTAAATGTACTATCATCACATTATCCAAAGTTTTGAATTTAAAGGTAATTCAAATGTTCCCATTAAAACTATACAGAACATCTTTAAAATTGCATTGGTGGCTTATGCAGTTCACAAGCAGCTGGAAGTTTAAGGTCTATTGATTTTTGACAATTTTCATCCTTTTCTTATATGTATACAATTGAGCTAAACATAAATTATCAAATGTTTTACCTAATGATTAAAGGCACATTTGTATAATCAGAGGTTTTCCCTTTCTACAGAATGTCTTATAGTGTTCATGCTGGTTTTTTTGAAAGGTTACTTCATCATGAAACAGCAGTCGCATATACGAGGGTGGGTCAAATAAAGTATGGGAAAACTTTATTTCGTTTGGACACCATGATATTTTTTTATTCAAAGTTAGCTACAAACTTTCAAAGTACCCTCCTTCTGAGGCTACATACTGGTTCCAATGCTCCATACACTTTTCAAAACACTCATAGAAGCCCTTGTTTGACGTTCTGTTCAATATACCTGAAATAACACTATTTAGTTCTTTATCAGTTTGAAATTGGCACCATTGTCACTTTTGGAAACAGGTAGAAATCGCAGGGTGCTAGATCCGGTTAATATGGTAGATGGGGCATGATTTTGATACCTAGTTGTGTGATTGTCGCTGGTGTTGCTATGGCTTGTCTTGGTGGAGAGTCCATCCATTGGCAGCAAATTCTGGTCTCTTCTTAGGCATTTTCATCTTGAGTGGTCCTTTAAAGACATTACTGTAGTACTAAGCAGTTACTGTGGTATATTTAGCATGTGATCATAAATTATTCCAATTTTATCGAAAAACACAGGATGCATGACTTTCCCTGCATTTGGTTGCATCTTTGATTTTTTTGGCCTTGGGCTGGAAGGATGTTTCCGTTGTGCACTTTGTTGTTTGGTTTCCGGATCGTAGTGATGAAACCAGCTCTCATCACATGTGACAACCTTGTCCAGAAAGTTGGGTTCCCTCTGAAGCCTATGATCCATTGTTGACAGGTGACCTGATGAGACATCTATTCCTCATGAAGCACTCATGGAACCCATTTTGCTCCCACTTTTCTGTAGCTCAAATCATTATGAATTATGTCTTCAACTGACCCATACAAAATGTGCATAATGTCTGCAATCTTCACTATTATTAATTGTTAATCTTCCTGCAACATGATTGTGGTTCACCTCAGTTTTTGGTGTGGATGGCCATCCTGGATGTGGAGCATCTTCAAGACTTTTTTCATCATCTTGAAATTTCTTATGGCAATCAAAAACATGTGATTTTTTATAAAGCTTGGTCTCCATATGCTTCCTGTATCATTTGCAGCATTTCTGTTCCTGATTTTTTCAGAAGAACACAAAATCGAATTGACGCTCATTGTTCTAACCCGAAAACCAGTCAGGTCACTGAAACACGTGCTTACATAATGACTTACTTAGACAAACTGAACAGCACATGGACAATGTTGCGCATATGCCAGCATTAGACAAGGTCAGACCTCTCCGTTACAATGATTGGTGAAATTTTATGCGCATGCGTTTAAACAGAAAAAAAATAATTCCCATTATTTTTTGACCCACCCTTGTACATTTGAGACAGTCTCATGTTCAAATTTAAGTTAGAAAATTTGTAAAATGCTTATCATCATCTTTTACTAATGATAAGATTATATGTTTATTATAATCTAGAGAGAGAGACAGAGGGAGAGACTGACTAAAGGAACACCTAAGAAATTTAAAAGTTAAAGAAATAGACAAATCTTTAGTAACTCATCATAGGTGTCAACATAACAAACATTAAACAGGAAACAAAGCTTTTAAAATGTGCCAAAACACCAGCAGAACTCAAAATATGGGAAAAAATCCACATCACCAAAAATGCACATAGAGTAATGTATTTTGAAATTCTGCTATTTGACAACATAGTGAAGTTCTCCACTAGACAGCTGGATGGCATTACAACCAGTACTAAAGTAGGGAATCCCTTCCAGGCACCAGTGGACATATATGTAATGATGTAGATGAACATCTTCAAACATGTTCTGAGTAAAAACTAAGTAAGTGAAACTAAAGCATCATCAGTCCCCCAACAATCAAATTTTAATATTTTAAGAAGATTCACTGTTTACAATCATCTAAAAACTTAACATGTGGCAAACAATAAAGTTCAACTGCACAGCACATTCACTGTATGTGCTACCAATGTAGAAGCGAGATCTAAAAAAGAAATAAATTCACTTAGATTTTTCTTAAGGGAAAACCTAGCCTTGCTTTACTTCTATTTTGGTGCTTTAAAAGGTTTCATTTTAATGCTAAAATACTTTGATTTTTATGCTGATGTTAACTCTGGTTGTAGTAAGTACAAACCTTAACTGTTTTTTCTTTATGTTAGAAGTAGGAACTAATTTGAGAACCATTAAGCATGGCTGTAATCAAAATATAGAACTTCATTTCTTCATAAGAGCATTTTCCTTCCATCTATCTATGGCACCGTCTCTTTATAGAATTGTTCATAACAGCTGCCATGGATGAAGAACTGCTACTAAATATTTTTGCAGTCAGAAGAGATCTAAGATTTTTGCAGCATATGCACATTATTTACATTAAGTACATAAGTATTGATTTTGTATAAAATAGCATATAATATGATTTGAGTGTTGTGTACTTAACAGTAATTTATGTTGCTAGCTGGGATATAAATCCACAGACTCGCCACACCATTTGGGTCTTAGTTATTGGTGGGCTTATGCTTTGGCTTCAGTCCAATGCAGTGAACCAGAATCAAGTTCAGCGATATCTCTCACTTCCTTCATTATATTCTGCCAGGATGTGAGTTATTTAGAATATTAATTTTCTTGCACTCCTGAGCATATGTTGCGAATAAACAGCATGCATGCATGCATAAATTTCTTTATGAATGCCAAATATTGTTCCTTATTTTCATAAACAATCTTCCAGTGAACATTCCAAAAGCACATACAATAATGTTTGCAGATGATACAAATCTAGTCTTCAGCAGTGAAAACTCATTACCCCTCCAGAATTCAAGTAGATACATATTCAATGAACTTAAAGTTTTGCCTATCACATGCCTATATACTCTTGAAACCTTAAACTTCATTCATAATAATATAAATATAGTTCAAAAGAACTCAGAATATCATAACTAAAACACAAGAAATCTCAATAACTTACATTTGGATAGCCACAGGCTTACAAAAAGCCTAGCAAGCGTTTCCCATTTGAGTATCTTAATGTATAACAAACTTCAATAAAAAACTTAAATAAAGTATCTTTTAAAGATAAACTAAGAAAGCTACTTCTAAAAATGCAATATTTACATATAAATGAGTATTTAAATGAACCATGTTTTCCATAATCACATAATTAAAGTACATAGATTACTTAAATTTGTTATTCTGTGAATAGTATTTTTGTAAAGAAACTGACATGTAATTATTATTAAGAATTATTTTAAAATTACTTACTGTAATGTAAAATTTCTACATATCCAATCCTGATGTGTCCAAAAAAACAACGTAAGTTGTTCTCAAAGGATGAAATAAATAAAAAATAAATTATTAATCCACTTAATTGCAGTCCATGAATTCATGACTATAATGTTAAACAGTAGTATATTGTGTGACCTGATAAGCTTTAAAATAATAGTTATGGCTTTAACAGGGAAGGGAATTAGGAAACAGTATAGACAAAAAGCACAGAGTATGCCTAAGGTTGTTAAAATACTTTTCTGTTCATTTAAATTAATAAAACTTAATCTTCTAGCATTCACCAAACTTGTGGTGTTTTATAAAAATGAGATAAAATATTGCCTTCCTCAAATTCAAAAAATGGACAGAGTAACAAGAGAACACAAAAACTAATGTGCAGAAACATATTAACATCACAGTGTCACAATTGGTAGGATACAGGATAACAGCACAGAAATGATCATGTAGTATACTAGGTATTATCCATGAAGATAGATAACAACATTTGGTGGTTGTTATAATTCTCTGAAATCAGTTGTGTTCTTTTATAAAAAAAATCTGATGTGTTACATTCACACAACTTTCACTACCCTCTTTTGTTTATTAGTGAGTTTAAAACTGTTATAATGAAAGCTTATTTTTCTATCTACTTCATTTTAATTGAGATAAACCTTTACAGAAATAGCTACACTACACATTTCATCATAGATACAAAGGGAACAGCAATAGTCAAATGTTTAACACTATATGGTGGCCTTAAAATTGCATACTGTTTCCATGCAATCATGGGAAACAACTGAAAGTTGAGGACTTTTAAAAAAAATGACAAAGTTAAACAATTTGAACAATAATGAGTATCTTGAAAATGGCTGCAAAAAAAATGATGTGTTACACTCACATGACTTTCTCTACTCTTGTACAACCTATTTTTACAAACGCTTATTCTTCATATGCTTCATGTTAATCGAGATATCGAGATGTTAATCTTATTGCTAATTTTCTTGTAGATGCAAGGGGAATTGCTAGGCTTTAAGCGTTTAAGAGCTGGTTGCTATGTGGATTATTCCATTCTCTTTGTATTACCAGGACAAAAAAAAAAAGAATAACGAATTTGAGAAAAAGTATAAGCATTGGAAAATTTAAGGCAATAACAAGCAATATCTCGAAAATGGTTCACTCAACAAAAAAAATGTATATGACATAAATTGTGTATTTTAACGCAATCTATATTCTTTATGTAGTAAAATTTTGTCAATCTCTTATGGTTTACCAGTTATGCAAAAGTCGTCCACAACGAAGAACACTTTTGGAGACATTCCCAGAAAATTCCAGATATACATTTCATTTTTCATGAAAATATCTTAAACATATGATATTTTAATCAAAATCCTTAGAGCCATTTTTGAGAAAATTAAAATTTTCGAAAAATGTTCCATGTAAAGGGTAGTCTGGGGTGGGGGGATTTTCTTGAAAACCTTCGTATTGCATCCTTGGAAGATACTGAACCTAAATACCAATTTTGGTGTTTATCCGACTGTTCATTTCTGAGTTATGCTGTTCACAGACAGACAGACACACACACACACACACACACACACACTCACACACACACACACACACACACACACACACACACACACACACAGGCATGTTTCCAAAAATGCTTTTTTTGTATTCAGGGGGTCTCAAAACATATATTTCCGGTGAAATCTCGGTATCGAATTTTTGGGTGGAATACAATACTTCCCCTACTTACTATACGTAGTAGAGAAAGTAAAAAAGTTATCTGAAATAAACTGTGTATTTTAAAGAGATCTACAATTTTTGTGAAGTATGTTTTTGTCTGTTGCTTAATGCTTACTGGTTATACAAGATTAACAAAATTCCTTCCAAATGAAGACAACCACGGGCTGTTCCCAGAAAATTCAAGATATACATTTTATTTATCATGTAAATATCTTTAATATATGGTATTTTAATCAAAATCATTAGAGCCATTTTTGAGAAAGCCAAAGTTTCAAAAATGTTCCATGTAAAGTGGTAGTTTGCGATGGGGGGACTTTTTTGAAAATCCTTGAGTCACATTTTTGGAAGATATTGAAGTTGAATACCAAGTTTAGTATTTATCCGACATTTTGTTTTTGAGTTATACTGTTCACAGTCTCTCTCTCTCTCTCCCTCTCTCTCTCTCTCTCTCTCTCTCTCTCTCTCTCTCACACACACACACACACACACATACATGCACACCTTTTTCTAAGGATGCTTTTTTTATTCAGGGGGCCTCAAAACATGTATTTCTGATGTAATCTCTGTATTGAAGTTTTGGGTGGAATGCAATACCTTCTCTAACAACTATGTATATGGTAGGGAAAGTAAAAAGAGAACACAACTGAATGTTTCCATTTTTTGATAGAAGTGTATAGAATGTAAATGATACAATCTTGCATGTATGAGTGAATAAACAGAAAGAGAATATAAATCTGGGATACAAATAACTGAAGCTTTCACTACTTGAAAAATAAGCCAAAAAAGGTATAAGCTAAAACCAAAAGCACATTAATTCTAAGCCCTGAATAGATCTGTAATACACAGATGGTTAATTTACTCAAATTAATTTATGTGCCAAAACACACTCATGAATTACATTAGTTATCACTTAGATGTCTTTGACAAAGTCATCTGGATGATTTGCTTCATTGGGTGTAGTACCTTTCATTTTCCAATGAACTTTATTACACATTCAAAAATAGATTTCATACAAGCATGTGATGAATTGTTTGGCAAGTGAAACATACTTTATCTAGTCACATAATAATATCAGTATCATGAGTCATAATATGTTTCTCAGATTAGTTTTCTCAATCTATCTTGTTAGGATTCCCTTTTACCATTAAATATTTGGCTTTCAGATATGCGGTCTGTCAGTTATCTTACGGAACTTGCAGGACAAACTACATCACATTGTTTCAGAGCATACCATTCTTTTATGAAGATTTTACTCTATTTTAGTTTAGAGATTCATTTATAAATACCATTTACTGATACTGATTGAACTGCTTCATCACTAAAACTCATTAGTGATAATTAATGTCTGGCAGTTTCATGACATAGTAGCAGTAAAAGTTGCATGCATCCTATAGTCAATGTTCTACTATGAAAACAGATGCAGTAACTTTTTTTCTGAGTAACTTCATTATCCATGTTTTCCTTACTTTCAAAAATGCATTGCTCTGGCTTTCTTGCTTAGCTATAAACTAAAGTGAATATATAAAATAGCATGTGTCATATTTGTTTATAAAAAGATATTTTCCATATAAAGCTTTAAGTAGATGCTTGGAATGTATAGTAAGTTTCTTCGCCTGCTTAATAGCCTCTCAATGGATCCAACAATTCGTCATTCATTTCTGACAGTGGTACTAGGTGGAGGATTCTTCTGGATTCAGACAAACTGTGTGAACCAGAACATGATTCAGCGATATCTCACCCTTCCTACAATGCATGCTGCTAGAATGTAAGTTAACTTTTCAGGTACCTAGCTGAAGATATTTCAAAAGTTCATAATTGATTAGTTTATTTTAAGGCCTGCATTAACACTATTTTATGCCCTTTTCTTTATTTTTTCATACAGTTTAAACATTTTTTTCCTTTAATTTAAAACATGGTAAGAAGGACTCAAACTGTTTCATAGATACACCTTTCTTATTATTAATTACCTTTATTAGGCCAAAAAGCCAAAGAATATAAATATTAATGTAAAACTGGAAAAAACTATGAATTTTATATAATCTTGTAGTAGTCTCAATAATGAGAATAACAGTGCTATGGTTTGTCAGATCTTTACTACAGTTAATCCTTTATGCTAGTAATCAGAGATCCTTTATGTCAGTAATGTGAAATGAATCAGAACCTTTCCTCCCTTTCCCTTTTCATTTTTTTTTTCAATGCAATATCACACTTTTTATTGACATATGGATTTAGAAGTTTTTTAAACATTAATTAGGTATGAGTGAAGTATAACTCTTTCATTAAGTTAATTGCTACATGGTTAAAAATAGTAGGTGAAACTTTCAAGCTTTTATTATTACTAGTTTGTGATGTACTGGAGCACTGAAATGGAAAAAGTTTGCAGTTAAACAAAAAGCAGTACAAGAAAAATTCTGCAATATATTTCAAGAAGTTTATATAAATTTTTAGAATTGTAACAATGGTTAAAACACACATCAAAATGAACAACAAAATAAAAATATGCCAATGATGTCAAAACACAATAAGTGTATCATAAATAGCTATACAATTTTAGATTTCCTTAAGAAAAGAATTCTTAGGTATAACAATTGCATGCATCCTCTATATATCATACATTCATATAAAAAAAGATTCTTCTATTCATGATCCTTCATCATAATAAATATTTGGTTAGAAATGGTTTCAAATTAAGCACTTTAGACTTTTGGTACTTGCATACATTACCCAACTTTTATATCATAAGTTGGTTTTTGTTAATAACAAGTTCATGAGAATAAAGCAAATATGTAATGTGATACATTCACATCACTTTCTCTATGAATGACAAACTCACACATATCTATTATAATTACAGTAGTCATATAAAAAGTGATTGTTCTGTGTTACGTTACTCAAGATATGTTTTTGCTAGGAATGATTTCAAATTAAGTAAGAAGTGCTTAGTTACAATATGCCAAAATAGCATTCAAATGTTTACCCATAGTAACAAGATCTTATGATAAAAAGAAAATAAAGAAAAGTGGGATGTTACCTTCTGGCTTTGAAATTCCATATTCTTTTGTATGACATTGTGAGAAACAACTGAATGGCGAAAGTCTTAAAAAAAGTTACGAAGGTGTTGAAAAATTCAAACCAATAACAATGAATGCATCAGAAATGGCTGATGTCACAAAAAAGGTTATTTAAAATAACATGTTTTAAAGAGATCTATCGGATTGGATTTGATTGTAAAGCGGAAGGGATGTAGTGAGGGTGCCCCCAGGATGGAGGGATGAGATGAAGGGAAACATCATGGCTGAAACCAGGGGTAATGGCACAGCAATAACAGGATCCCTACAGTTTCCAGATTGGGATTCCCTGGCTGTTGGGCAGGCAGAATGGGGACTCCACCCCATACAGGGTCCAACGCTCTCCCAAAGAGTGGTCCATATACCCCAGCAACCAGTTGAAAGCTGATGGATAGAGAAAGATCACAGAGAGCATCCTTTTTCTCTGTCACACTCCACTGAAAAACCATCGCCAACACTTCCAAGCTTGAAACAGACCAAACAGGGTAAAGGATGAATGAAATAATTAATGGAATGAAATGGAGGGACAGGAAATTCAGGGGATGAAAGAAACCACTCCAGCATTCACCTGACAACCCATGAAAACCCCTGGAAAAACCCATGGGTCAGAGTGGGTGGTCACTGGGGATCAAACCCCGGACACTCTGAATGTGGGCCACAGACATTGCTGCCTGGGCCATCCCGCTTGGTAAAAGGATATATATTTTTACTTTCTCTATCACACACATATTAGGTAAAACAAATATTGCATTCCACCCAAAAATCCTATACTGAGATTTCAACAGACATGCATGTTTTGAGTCCCCCCGCAAAAAAAAATGGGAGCTCTTTAGAAAAAGATATGTGAGTGTGTGTACCAGCAACTTAACTCAAAAACAAAAATTGGATAAATACCAATCCTGGTATTTAAGTTTAGTATCTTCCAAAGGTGTGACACAAAGACTTTCAAGATCATTCTCCAACCCCAAACTGCCTTTTATATGGAAAATGTTTTGATTTTCTCAAAAATGGCTGTAATTATTTTGATTAAAATACCATATATTTAAAGTATTTGCATGATAAATAAAACGTATATCTTGAATGTTTTGAGAGTAACCTGTGAAGTTCTTTTCATTTGGAAGGAAGTTTATATCATTTTGTATAATGGGTAAACGATAAGAGATAGACAAAAACTTACTACACAAAAATGTAGGTCTCTTTAAATAACACATTTATTTTCATGGCATTAGCCATTTCCAAGATATACATTATTGTTTTAATTTTTCAATACTTTTGTCATTTTTTAAAGTGCTGTCACTATTAACTTGTTTCTTGCAATGTTATCAAAAGTATGAAATTTCTAAGGTAGACTGCTTTAAACATCTGACTATTGATTCAATTTCGTATACCCTTCTTGTACCTATAACAAAATGTGTAGTGAAATTGTTTCTGCAAACATTTATCTTGATTGAATGAAGTAAATTTCTAAATTTCATAAGAATAGTTTATTGAAGTTACCTATAATAAATTTATAAAGAAAGAATATTTTTATGCATGCATATGTTGAGTAATCTCAAAAACAACTCAACCAATTTTGAGAGTTCCTTGACCATTGAAAAGGCCAATTCATTTTGATGGACATGGGGCTGTAAAATACCTTCTAATTTCATTTCATATAACTCTAAACTGTTAAAAAGAGTACAGAGCTCTTATACTTGAAAATAAATACATTACAGTTATAAAAGAAAATGCATGAGAGGAAACCCTCAATTTTTACTCATGCCATGCAGTAGAAAATAGTTGTTGTTATTCCACAGAATATGCATATAAAATAAGACAAATTCCATGGATGTTTTGTTCCAAGCAATATATATGAAAACGTATATGTTATGTGAAAACCTTATATTATTAAATAATTACGGGACCAAAGAGAAGATAAAAAGGTTTAAAATTTCACCTACTGTAATTATCTAACAAGTTACTTGATCATTCTGATTGATGATTGTTTCACAGCCAAAGCATACTTACAGGTTATGCAGAATTTCCAGAACTTTGGAGACTGCTGGGGGGAGGATAAGGAAGTCAGATGCTCCAACAATGTTTCACACCCTTTTGTGTGATTATCAGGGGATTTTTCATCTGTTATTAGGAATAGCTGGATCTGTATGAAATTAAAATTATAAAGGTTAAAGGGGAGGATTCACTATAAAAGTCTTATTGAAGAAGTTTTGTTGCTGCTACGTATGGAAAGTCAGTTTGAAGAAGATGTATTATATTTCAGCTGTTGGGGAGCCGAACTTGAAGTAGTAGCAACCGCACATATGGTAAAAAGTTTCCGGTAGCCTTCGCCCCAAAAGTGTACTTTCTGGTGGCCTTTGCCCCAAATGTTTAAAAATATTAACTTTGTAATTTTGACTGGTTCTTTAAATATTATATATTTATGTTTGCCTTCGCTGCATCAGTATCTATATTTTTTTAGAGACATGAATGTCTTAGCAGAGAGTGGTGCGACTGAAGAATGTAGGCTTACACAGATTTTAAGTTTTTCTTCACTCCATTTATTAATACTTGACACGATTTAAATAACACTTCACTGATATAGAGAGCTGTGAGATTCTTTTGTTAATTACTTGCACTTTTTAACACATAAACTATTTTTTTTTCCTCACACGAATACATATTAAATTTCTGGAGGATGCATCTCATGTCCGGTTAGGAGCACTGTCTACAAGCAACGTGTCCGTTTAGAAGGGTTGTCTATAGGCAACTGGCAACTGAATTTGTAAATTTTGCTCCATTTTAGTTTCTGATTGGCTAATCCTAGTCCAATAGAGTACCTTCATTTAACTAAAGCTTTTTCTGGTTTTTGATTGACTATTTTATAAACTGTCACAAAAAGTACATTATTGCTTCCAAGAATCACAAGTAGCATTATTAAACTTTCAAATTCATTATTGACTCAAGGTTACCTCATTGTTAGCAACTTTTAACCTATTATTCTCACAGCACCTACATTATTAAATTACATAATACATTCACATAACATTATTACACATGTATACAGTAATATAAGCATATACAATGACTGTAATATACACTTTTTTATATTGTTACATACACATATTGCTTTAAGGCGGGCTGTTATTGAATTTATATATTATACAATTTGACTGAAATCATTTAAGTGTTAAAAACACTGCCTCATTATAGATCATTGTACAATAATTTTATAAATAACAGGGAGAGGTAAATGAAATTAATTAAATCATCATTTGCATTTAAAAACTACCCATGTAACATTGAGAGTCAGCTAGTATAAAAATAAACTATTTTGGGTATTAGAAATCACGTCAGAGAAATCTTCATAATAACACAAAGGAAAGGACGTTAGCTTTAAAAAAATTGACACAGTAAATTCATGGAAGTTAGGATATAGGTATACAACAGAGGAGGACATCTCATGCACTGCAACCTTTGGAAAATATATTGCAGCTACCACCCACAGGAGGAAGGAAAGTGAAGGAACCACAGGAGGCTATAGGCTGCAGGCTGACAGGCCATAGAGATATGCAGAAGCCCCTAACAGTTTCTGGATCAAACTCCTGTCCCACTACTGGAGCTGCCCAGAGAGGGCGATGAATGACCTGTTCAACCAAGCAGCCCTCTGGTGTCCACAGGGAATGCTGTTTCCTTGAGTAAGCATCTGTGCCATCTGCCTGGCACTGTCTCACACCATGAAACCTCAAAGTGCACCTGAAACATGAGAGGAAAATAGAATGAAAAGGAAATGAGGGAAAAGAAGTTGTGGTAGATGACAAAACCACTCCAGCATTCATCAACTGACTGGGAAAACTATGAAAAATCCAAGGTCAGAGTGAGCATTTGATGGGAATCAAGCGTGGGATCTACCGAATGCGAGCTTTACACATTACCATGGAGTTACTTACTCTACTCTATTGTCATAGAAGTTTATGTACTAACCATTTTAAATTTACATACATGCCTTATATATTATAACAGACATTAAAAATTGATTATTCTATTCACATTACATTATTCATGTCATGGTTTTACCTAGAAATGATTTCAAACTAAGCAATAAGTATAGGTACTTATTTTATATAGTATGTAGAAACAATGTTCAAATGTTTTTTGAAACCATGGAGGAATAAATTCAGAGAACATCATGGAGGAATAGCTTATTCTGAAGGGTCATAATGAAAAGTTTTCCCAAAGGGAAAGGAATTGAAAACGTTGAAGGATCTTACATCTGGTGATGTACTTATATTTAGGAAAACGTAATAATACAGCATGGAATATGCTGAAAATGATTAATAGCAGGAAAAATAATTGATGTATATTGTGTATATTAATGATCTTCAAGTATGTTACTATTTCTTATGGTTTTCTAGTTGTACAAAATTATAAAACATTCAATCAAAATGAAGGGGACTTTCAGCTACTCACACAAAATTAAAGATAAATGTTTAATTTCTCATATCTGAATGTCAGACATATGACAATTGAATAAGTCATTAAAGCTGTTTTTGAAAAAACAATGATAAATTTTCCATACAAATTGAGTTTTATTTATGGACACTCTTTAACTACTATGGTTCTTAATGTCCCTTCTATATTGGGCATGAAAGAATCAGAAATTTTGCCGAGGCATCTTTATCAGGCTTGAGGTTCTTTTATGTGCCATAAATCTAGGACATGGGACCTTCAGCTTTATTTCCCGTCTGAAGGAAGCCATGCTAAGGATTTTTATGCCTGAAAAAATCCATCTCCCTCCAGCAAGTTTGAACCCACCATCTTGGGAATTGAGAGGCTAGCATGGTACCCCTAGACCATGGGGAATGACAGATTTTCCATACAAAGGGTAGTTTGGGTTGAGGGAAGTTTTGTGAAAATCTTCATGTTACATTGCTTGAAGATGATGGCCTTAAATAAATAAGTTTGATAATTACACAAATTTTTGTTTTTCAGTTATGCTGTTCACACACAAACACACATGCGTGCATATGCATTACACAAAGAACCATGTCAGCCATTGGAAAATAGTATATATTTGGTTACAATATGGAATTAAAAATATGTACATTTAAGTAGGTTCAACATTAAATGCCTCTCATCACAATTTATATATTCATCCACATTGTAATAAGCTTTTTAAGTTAAAAGTTTCTTTAGGTGAGTTTTGAATTTGTTATAGTTATTTACACATTTTAAGTTCATCTTCCAAGGCTTTATATAATTTGACAACTTCTTGTATGGGCTTAATCTGTCTGGAATTGCAAGCTTATTTTTTCCTCTTGTATCATGGTTATGTAAATCGACATTAGTTTTTACGGGAAATTTACATGCTTTACTATACATAGAATTATTTTATAAATATATATGCTAAGAAGAGTCAGAACCTTCAACTGCTAAAATGTGTTTCTATATGAGTCATAATTTAGATTAACTAGACAACTTATTTCTTTCTTTTGCAGTACAAATATTTTTAAGTTTATTTTAGAGGCATTATCCCATAATAATAATAATAATAATAATAATAATAATAATAATAATAATAATAATAATAATAATAATAATAATAATAATAATAATAACAACAACTTTATTGCAGTCAATAGACTCTTACAAGAGCATCTGACACTGTCAATTATAGCTATACAATACAATTTACTTAATAATATTTACATATGTACATATATCCATTATAATTCAGTAATAGCATTTCTCTATCAGGAATTATTAATGCAGTTGTCTTAATAATATTTACATAAGTATACATATCCATTATAATTCACTAATATTATACAAACATTTCTCTATCAGGAATAATTTTAGGACAGTTTTAAATTTTGAATCTCTGGTATTCTTAATTGCACATGGTAATTTATTATATGGTATAGCTCCCATTTTATATGGGTCCTTATTTGTTTGACTTTTATTCGTGCTCACCCTATGGTAATTGTTTGCTCTTCTCGTATCGTATGAATGACAGTCTTTATTGAGTATGTCAAATTGCTTTCTATTTTTAACAACTATAATGGTTTTAAACACATACAGCGAAACTACAGTTAGGATGTTTTGTGTTATAAATGTTTCACGGCAGGATTGCCGAAACCGAAGGTTGAAAACAGTTCTTACGCACCTTTTTTGTATTTTTAATAATCTGTCCATATTGGTTTTACTTGTTCCCCCCCAAATTTCAATACCATCCTTTACCATATGACCATAATCAGAGAAAAATATATCATGATCATTATTTTAGGGATGTATTCAACTATACATCTAAGAAAAACATGTTTTTATTGATAATGATACATAAATCCGCTATATAGCCAGTATATGTAAGCTTTGTCAATTTTGATACCTAGTAATTTCATCTCCTTCACATCATTTATGACATTTCGTCAGTTGTTTGAAGGGTTTGAAGATGAAGGAACTAAACAGCGCAGATTAATATGTTAATAGAACATAGATGAGACAATTTAACAACACAGGCTCATCAAGTGGTTCATCAGGCCTTCATCAGCAATGCTCAGGAGTTCCTATACAGAGAATTGTCCAACACTAGCAGTCTACAATAAGCCAATGATGCAGACAATGGTTTGTGAAACATTCTTCAAAATCTTGAATAAGTAAAGCAGTAAGGGTGTGTTAAGTCATCTCTTCTGTTTTCTATTAAACTAATATTGCTTTGCTTCCAATCAAATTTTCAGTTAGCAACCTAACAATCATACATACAAAAATAAAATAGCACTCCTGAAAAAATAGGAAATATATTAAATTAATTGCAGAGATTGTGATTTGGAAAAAGAGACCAGAGCAAATAGCACACATATCATATCCAAAACAGACAGAAAAATAAGCAGTAGTAAACCATTTCTGAGTGAAAGGGTGTGAAATAGATAAAATTCCATCTTTGCTAAAGGAATTGACAAAACGGAAAAACATCCACGTAATGAAATATAAGATTTCAATTTTCAGCTTTAAATTACTATCACAAGACATCCTTATGAAAGGATTTATCTCCCTATTTCAAGAGAACAGAACAAAACCAGTGCAGATTAATGATGCAGAAGGCATCTTCTCTAGTCATAAGCCAAATGAGTATATAGGTAACTTGCCCCTCAAACATGTTCCAATAAATCATAAATTAACAAGTTTAAGTTGAGACATTAAGATCATATGATTATAATTAAGATGGAATTAAATGAAATTATATTCTTTTACTGTGAAAAACTAGCTAGCAGAAAGATTTTTATGTCCTTCATAACTGAGACATTAATATCAGTATCAGAGGTAAAAAGGACACTGTTTTGCTAGTCCAGTTAAGCAGATTGTCCAAAAAAGGTAGTTGTAAATAAGTCTACAAAGCAATGGGACAGTATACTAAAAATTTTTCTGGACATTGTTCTGCTGCTTCAGTTTTGCAAAGCAACATTGTAAGTGAATGCACATTATAGGATTGTGGAAATGAAAGCTATAAGTACCTATTTGTAACCACTATAAATATTGTAGAATATTTTAAAGCTTGTTAATAATAATTTTACTATATTCCTAATTTATGACTCTAAAGTTTTGGAAAATTTTTCTCTCAGTTTTGATCCATATCCTACTATTCGTCATTCCTTTTGGACTCTAAATGTTGGAGCATTTGTCTACTGGTTGGGCTCAAATGCTGTCAGACAAGAGATGTGTCAGCGATACTTCAGTCTCCCAACTCTACGAAATGCTAGAATGTGAGTTGCATCAAAGGCAATAAAACTATGTTATTTTTCTAAATTGAAGAATTCATTATATATTTAACACTTGCAGAGGTACTAAACATCATAAATACGGTGGTACGCATGTTAGATATTTTATCTTTCCTTCTTCTCTTTATCTTTTTGTGTTTATTTTCCTTTGGCTCTACTGTTTCAAAGTTTAGAAAACTGCGAGTTACTTGTGTCTGTATATAATGTATAGGCCAATTAAAATAAAAATGTGTTGTAAATTGTTATCACTTGTGACAAACATTTAGCAAAACTGAAAGGGCGTAGAAGATCTAAAACTGCTAGAAATCGAACAAACTGTAGCATGGAAAATTGAATCAAATTTGAAAATCGAATGCCTGGTCATGACTCAAACCATGGGTTTTTGGCTTGAGTCTCAGCTGTGGTATTGAATTTTTCAATTCTGATTCAACTTTTTAACTTAGTGTCTACATACAGCTAGTATGAAGAACAATTATTTAAAGGTAGCATACTCTTTCCCATACAGCTTGTTGTAATAATACCGATCTCCTCATTCTAGTTGAGTAAAATAGTTGAAGGTGTTAAGTTTGATTGTTGGAGGCAACTTACAAATTGTATAAGAGATAAGTCAGTTAGTGTAGATAAATGAGAAAAACTCAAGAGAAATAGTCTAATGTTAGTAGATGTGCAATACAGGGAATACTGCATAGAACATAGATGAGACAATTTAACAACACAGGCTCATCAAGTGCCTATGTTGTTAAATTGTCACTGATTCACAAGATATTAATACATACTATAGCAGTTTATATGAAGCTCAATGCTTCCCAATATGTGTCATTTGAACCATTCAAAAAAATGTACACAGTAGACTTTAAGTGTTAGTGGTGGTACATACTGCATGTGTCTATATGTATTATGAACTTAATTTATACTAATCCCTTAGCCGAGAATGGTCCATTTGGTAGCACCATTGTTTGTGGTAACTAAGCACAGTGCTCACTCCTTGTTTTTTTAATCTCAAATTTGAGTTAATAAGATGTTTATTCATATCTGATATTTTTGATTCTTTTCATATAATTTAGTCTAATAGGCTCATTTATTATAAGCTGACAATCAGTTACAAAAACTGTTTTGTAAAAGTAATTTTAATGTTGAATTAATTTGCATAGTTTTTTCATGATTCCTATATTTAATATTATTGCAAGTGGGAAATACTTTGTTTGAATCTTTGTGAACAACTTATAAACAAAATTAAATTTCTGATCAATTGGTGGTATAACTTTTTAAACCAATGAACAGTTTTATTCACCATCTCTGGGAATATTTTCAGTGTTTTCAAAATACACATAACAAATATGAGAGTAATTTACCACAGATAGGGTGTATACATTGCTTATATCTTAGGGCCTTTGTTCTTCTTCTTTAGGCAAAGCTATGCTTGAATGGTTGTTGCAGAGCAACTATAGGAGCTTCAGCAACACTTTTTCTCCTTACAGTTTTAATATAAGGTTCTTGTGAATCCCTGAAATAAAGGCCCATATTGAAAGGTGGGGCCTTGTTAGCTCGAAGGCCAACATTTTCAACATGTCTCATGTTATCATCTGTATTTTCTGGAGGATCACAATCTCAGGTTTGATCTTTTCTCAGGGTATTACTGTCAACCTCATTTGCCATTATATACCCTGGAAGTCAGTAGTATATTTCTGTATCATTATGGAGTATGTGACACCAACATTGAGTCTTCCTTAAGTGCAAAAAGGCTGCTGCTCACTGATTTTATTCTTATGTTTACCATACATGGTAGAATCTCCTCCTTGTTTTTATGAGTTGTTCCAAAGACTGAGATTCTGTTCAAGTCAGTGGTGTGAATGAGTTGTTCATAATAATATTTCTTCTAGTGTTCAGAATGGTTCAATGTATCTTTCTGCAGCAGTGCACGAATATGAAAAAATTAAAACCGGTCTTACAAGCTGTAAAAGTTGGAGTTAACACAGAGCTTTGGAAATGCAAAGAATGGATGGAAAAGATAAGAAAGAGCTATAAGAAATGCTAAAAGTAGATACCCAAAAAAGAAATAACTGCAAATTGCTTTTAAAAAACAACTCAGTTTACTAACACTAACTTGTCTACACTTATAAGAATGTCTAAAATATGTTGTAAAAACCTGTGAAGACAAAAATATGAATATTCATAAACATAACACTCGAACAAGGAAAAACTACTTTAGAAACAGATTAAGAGGTTCATTAGAAAATAAATGTATTGACAGCAATGCAAAATATTTTTACAATCATTTACCTTAGTGGATTACAGAAATACAAGATATAAATAAAAGAAGTTAAGTCTTACCTTATTCTTATATACAGTAGAAGAATATAAAATAGCAAAAGTAAATAATGATTAACTTATTAAAAGTTTATGCTAAAATTGTACTTATAGATAGTAGTACCTATCCTCATATTTATGGTTAAATTGTAACTTGTATACTTCATTTCACATGACAAAACCTTGTAAAGCCATTACAATTGGTGAATACATCTGAATCTGATGTAAAGAAAGATGACTATAATCTTATTTAGAGTTATTTGGAATTGAAGACAAAAGTAGAAAGCTCAATCAGATTGTGTGAAAGATATTCAAAGTAAACTAGGTTTCAAATGGACTGGATGGGAAATAGTAGACTTTTACAGATACAGAAAAGGAGGTGGAAAACCTAAACCAATTCTAGTTAAAATGGTGACAGTGATTTTCAAATGGAAAGAGCTAACCAGTACAAGAAAAATGAAAGGGACAAAGTTTATATGGATCAAGACTACAATGAAGGTCAAAGAGATTATAGAAATAAGTTATTTGGAGAAATGAAAGAAGCAAATGATAGCGAGAAAAGTGTATTTCTTAAAGGAATGCAATTTTACATTGGTAAAAACATCCAGAAATGAATCAGCAAAAAATTGAGAGATAAGCAATGCTACACCCTGTGGTAGACAAACAGCAGAGCCAGTATGGATTGGAAAGAGCAGGAAGCAGGAGCAAGATGGAAGAGGGGAGAGGTCTAGCAGAGGGAAAGTACAAGGAGAGATACAGGGGAAGCAGAAAGCCATGTGAGTATCCAATAAGGACGGTATCTCCAGACTAAAAACAGAGAAAAAGCAGTAGCCATCAGCTGGTAAACAGATACATGAAAGTGAGTTAACAGTTGTGTCAATACTTGAGGGGAGCATCCCAAAGGTCATAGTCAATACAAAAAGAAAATCGAGATGCAGGTGACAAGACTCAGAGCAAAGGTTTAAGCCAATAAACACAACAGATTTAAAGCAGAGGCAAGATTGAGCCCCAGATAGGGTGTAGTAGTTAAGGTGATGTTTTGGAATGCAGAAGGGTTAAAAAGAAATAATTAGTGGTAAAGTGCCTGAGGTTTTAAAATTGGGTGATGTGGTAGCAGTGGGAAAGTCATAGCTGAGGAAGAGGAAACTGTGGGGATAGATGGTTTTGTTTATATATATATATATATATATATATATATATATATATGTTAGTATTTTTTTTTATTATTGTGCTAAGAGTTTTACAATTTGATTGTCCACTGCACTTTGACCCTGGCCACTCATTTAGTAGACAATCACTACAGTTTATTTACATTTTACAATTTCCTGTCAACGCATTCCGTAGACAATCACTACAGATTATTTACATTTTACAATTTCTTGTCAATAAATTATCTCGGTTTTTTTTCAGTTTTTTCATGTCCCATTTCCACTTGTTTTTCACTTTTCACTTATTGATTACTTATCCTTTACACATTCACTATAGTTTTCCATTCAAATATAGGGAGAAGAGCTAGCAAAAGATGTGATGGGGGAAGAGCTTCAGGGTGGTTGGGCATGTGTAACAAGAAGAGTAGTGGTATAGTATAGTATAGTATTTATTGTGCTAAGAGTTTTACAAATTTGATTGTCTACTGCATTTTGACCCTGGTCACTTATTCAGTAGACAATCACTACAAAAATATGAATACCAAGACCACTAGGAAGAACACTATCATGTCAGAACATATACACATAATACACACATACAATAATATACATACCTAGGCCCACTTATACAAAATTATAGAAATGGAGAATCATAAATAAATTATGAAAACTAATATTATGACAAAGAAATAATTATAAGCAATTAATGAATTATGTTCACAAGAAAAAGAAAGTTAAAATAAGTATGCAAATGCCTTACTTCTATCAGTGATGAATATTTAAATATGGTGAAAATATTTCAGAGGGGAGTTTTTCCACAATTTATTTTTTTAAGAGAAAATAAATAATAGTTCAAAGAGAAATTTTAGTTATAAAAGAAAATAAATTTTAAAAAAGGGAGCTTTGCAACATGGAACTGAATCTATGGCAAAAAATTATGCCACAAGGCAAAGAATCAAGTCGTTTAATTATACAAAATAGCTAGGAGAAAAATTAATTATCTAGCAAAAGCAAACATTGTAAGCATTTAAAGTAATGGAAATGGAAGTTAGAGTTCATATAGAGTCACATCAAGAAGCCCCAACACAAAATTAACATGCAATACTGAAATAAAGACTTGTATATTACTGTACAAGGGGAAGGTAATGGAAAGAGCTTTGAAATTTTGGTTCAGAAGTTTAAATCTAGGAAAAAGTAATGTGTTAAGACAATGTATTGAATACCAAGAGAATAGCTTAATGAATGATGGATGGGTAAGTAAATTATGGAACATTTTGGAGAAAAATGGGTTAGGAGATATGTGGAGAAGGAGAGAAAATAATGTGAAAATGTTTTGGAAAAAGGCGAGGAAAAGACTGGAAGATATAGAAATACAAATCATGTTCAGTGAGATTGCCGAAAAGAGCTCATTAGTTTGTTATAGGCCAATGAAAAATACATGGTGTAGGGAAAAATATATGGACATAGTAAATAAAGAAGAGAGAGAATCTATTGCATGGGTAAGAACTGGAGCATGGAGTCTAAAAGGGCCAAGACAGGGTATTCCTCAGAACCAATGTCGATATGTGGTGGTAATGAAGACATTGAACACATAGTATTTAAGTGCCAAGGAACAGAAAATTGGAGAAAAGAATTTTTTAATAAGAAGTGGTTGAAGGGGGATAGAAATACACTTATGATTGAAATAATATGCAAGGATGCTAGAAGCATTGGACAGTTTTTGTGTAAAGTAAAAAATAAATGGCTTTGGACAGTGGAAAGAGAAAAGTAAGAGGTAGCGCATCTTACCTTGAATGGAAAACTATAGTGAATATGTGATGGTTAAGTAACCAATAAGTGAAAAATGAAAAATGAGTGGAATTGGCACATGAAAAAAACTGAAAAAAAAAACAAGATAATTTATTGACAAGAAATTGTAAAATGTAAATAAACTGTAGTGATTGTCTACTGAATGAGTGACCAGGGTCAAAGTGCAGTAGACAATCAAATTTGTAAAACTCTTAGCACAATAATGCAATATTACTGTACAGGGTGGGTGAGAAGTCCCCATACCCTCTAGTATTGAATTCTAATTGATTTATTTTAGCACAAATACTTACGTATTAAGTGTCCAATATATCTGTATGCTCCCCATCATGCTGTAAACACAGTTCCACAATCCTCCATGTTCTTCTTGACATATTCTTAAGCATGTCTGCTGTTATAGTGCAAAATGTATGCTCAACAGCATTGTGCAGTTCTTTGTTTGTATCATAACAACATGCAGATACATGTGCCTTAGTGACTCCCCATAATGAGTAGTCAGGCATGGTGAGGTCAGGACTTCTTGGTGGCCGTTTCAAGGGAGCTGGGTAGTTGATGAACCACGACCAATCTACGATCTTGGAAAGTGTTCATTTAGGAACTCGCGCACTACAAGAGCATAGTGAGGAGGTGCTCAATGTTGCTGCAACCATATAAATTCTGTGAGGTCCCTTTCCTCAAGCCAAGATATTAACCATGTTTGTAACATGTGTAAATAATTTGCACCATTCACAGTCCCTTCAAAAAATTACGGTCCAAGCAGATGTTGTGATGTCATCACTGCCCATATTACATGAGGTGGGTTCCTTTCTAATTTGACTGTGTAATGAGGATTCTCTTTGGCCCAAAATACAAAATTTTTAGTACATGACCTGTGATAAATAGCACATTCATTTGAAAACATAACCTTGGCACAGTTCACTGCATTTGGAAATTGAGTTAACAAAGCACACAACATGCTAAAACATGCTCATTGTCTCTATCCGATAACTCATTTACAAACATCGGTTGAAAAGGTCTGAGCTTAAGGTCTTTTTCATGTGATCTCACACTGTTGTCCTCAGTATACCAAGTTCCAAAGCATGTTTACATGTCGACTTCATAGGAGATTGTTCAATCGAAGCAGAGGCACATGTTTCTTCTTGTGTCTTTCTTCCACTCCGTGGCCTATCTTTAACAATGCCAAAAGCACCTCTTTCACAATCCAGAAGTGTTGCTTATTAAATCTTTCCTGAAATGACACACTTGTCACTAAGGGCTCCTCAATAGTGTAACTATGAATGCTCACATCTGCCATGGCTGCAGATTAAAACTTGGCTGCAAAAACATGTATCTATGAATTCCAAAAATTGATTCTGACAATTGATAAGATGCAGCATAGCTACATAGCATAATAACATTTGATACTACCAACCTGCATAATAACATTTGAAACTCACAGGGGTGTGGGGTTCGGGGATTTCTTGCCCAACCTGTACATTGTAATTCAAAAATGGCAATGAAACATAAGTTTAGTTCAAAAGGAAAAAAATACTTTTAAAAGGTGAAATAAGAATGGACACTACAGTGAAAAGGTGAAACAAAAACAAAAGTTAATTGTAGGGAAGAAAAGAAGCTCCATAATAAGTAACCTAGCATCAATTGACGAGGAACAATGTTAAATGTAGGAGTAGTGTGATAAGCAAAAGGAATATACCAGTGAGACACAAGTTGACCACCAAGTGTACATGTGCCCAGACCAGTATTGGAAAAAATTCATTGGAGAATCCAAGTCATTGTAAGTCGAGAGTTAAGATTTATTCCATGAAGCTAAAGATTTAAGACGAGGGAGCTGTACCATAGCAGATAAAGTGAATTATCCTCTGCAAGAGAAGCATAGAGTAAATAGAAATTATCCTGCTGGAGAGGATTAGATCCGCTTGCCTTAGATGCAATGAAAGCTTGATATTTGTTGTCTTCTTGCAGAAAAGTAAAATAAATTAAATGGTAACAAAGTGAACTAAAGTGACAATGCACATAAAAGTCTCATAAAAATAGTAAAAGTAATGATTTTAAATAACGTCAAGAAACGTCAAATTTTAGATGCGGTCATATAATAAATTGTTTGTGAAAAGAATCACAATGAACATTAAGCCAATCAAGTACATATTTAATTGTTGATACAAAGATATTCAAATATTGTTGATCTAAAATCTACAGACAGAAAAATTTTTAAAAATACATTTTTCCTTCAGTTCACAAAAATGTATTATTATTTCTATAAGTTAAGCAATACTTCAATCTCATGCTGCACAAGAACTTCCAGAGTTGCAGAGTTCCTGAGATACATATTCAAATAGCCCCAGCAGTGAAGCCACTACCATGCGCACTAACATTACATATTTAAATAAAAACATTTCCAAACAATTGATTTTATCTTGTCCATTTATGCTGCAGAATTTATCCTTTAATGAATGGTATGCTTTTTAGATACTCATAAGCTCTGGTTTAACTGTGTAATACAAATGTATTTGGTGTTGTTATAGCATTTTTTTTGAATTATGTATCTGCTTAAGGGCTGTTTGTGAGCTTTATAAACAAGTTTCATCTTTTTTTTAGTAAATATATTTGGTCAATTAAGTACTTTAAGCTTTAAGACTCTTAAAACTGCTATTTTATTTATTTATTTATTTATTTTTAGCCGAGTTGTAAACTGACACACCAATTAAGCTATGGAATATTGCATGTCAATGAAGTCTTGGATTGAAAATATGGTATTTGATGTAGTTGTCCATGTAGTGGATTTTCTGTAGATTTTAGAATTAGGATTTTGTTTTATCCTTGTAATTTTGAGATCTAGAAATTGTAAAATGCCAGCTTTATAACTTTTATTCTTCTTGTTTTTCTCTGAATGTTCAACAGTATAAGGGCATTGCTTGTAATTTTGTTCAAAGCTCCTCTAAAAATATTGTTTATGATTCTAAACTAAATATTGAAGATCAGTGGGAAAACTTTGTTTAATTGAATTGGTTACCAGAATAATGTAATTGAAAGTATAATATTTTCATTTATTTATTTATTAAATGGTTGGTTATACCAATGAAGTTTGGCTTATCAGCTCTGTTACAAGCAAACAAAAATGAATAACTAAATAAATAAGCATACTCCAATGCACCTGAGTAAACTCTAATTTAAGTGTAATGTTGAAATATTTACAGAAGGCACCATTGCACCTTTTATTTTATATGCTCATTTACAGTATTGTTAAAGAAAGAAAAGTAAATACAAAAGGTTAGATAATGGATGGAATTTAGTTTTGGATCTTAATTTTATTTACTGGAAGTCTATATTACATTATATCCTATTAAAAATCACTCTTAGGTGGATAAACCATAGCACTGATGTAAAGATTTGAGTGTGTTATTTTCATGTTTAGTAGATAGATAAACCATAGCACTGAAGTAAACATTACAGAGTGTTATTTTCATGTTGGGTCTTTGTGTAAAATAAATCTGCATATTCACATTTGTTTTTTAAGTTCATAAGTAATGCATGCTTAGTTTTCCATTGCCTATGTGGAAATTTGCAGTATACTAACTGATATTTGCATGCTTTTTAAAAGTAGTATAGTAGCATGAGTAAATTTTATGCATATGTAATAATTTAATAAACATACATCTAAGTAGCAACGCCGTAGTGTGTGTATGCATACTGTAAGGAAATTTGTGTGGTTTTAAGATTACAACAATATAAAATCAAGCAGCACTGATACTTCAATGTGGCAAATAACAAGTAGGACTTAGTAATTCCAATAATTCATCATTTTTAGGTAAATAAGCAGTTTTATATAAAATAATGCATAATTTTCCCCATTATGACATATTGAAGGTTTGAAATCTATAGCCTAAAGAAATAAATAAGAAATTGGGAGGACAGGCATGACATTCAATCAGAATTTAAAGTAATATGCACATTGCAATGGCGTGGCATGATGTGCTGAGTGCTATTACCAGTTTCTCACCACCACTAGCACCACCACTTAAAAATGGTGTATCTCTGGTAATAAAGAATCTATTTTCACAGCAAGTTGATTCAGCTATTCCTTCTTACAAATGTATCAATGATAATGTCAAAGAATGTTGGTTTCTTTTCACCATAATTCTTCAATAGATATTTTTCTTTTCTGTTGACATTAAAGAAAACACAGAGAGTCTAAACTACCCTTGGGCTTCTTTAATATGTTTGTATTTATAGTGCATTTATTCCAGAGATGTTGTACTTCCTCAAATGCTTAAACTGCATTGCTTAGTGCATGTTCGTCTTACAAGTTCTGGTGACTAGACACATAGAATGAGTGTTGTTTCAAACTCATGTAACAACCATGAAAGATTCTGAAATTTTGCATGTTTACAATACAATTTCTGTTGCATACTAATATTTTTTCCATTGCAACGTATAAAACTGTTGAATATCCATACGGTTAACGGTTTCTACAGAAAACAATATAGGATCACAAACAAACGCGCTGTGATTATCATAATTAGTAACTCACGAGGAAATGTTCATTAACTGGAAGCATCTATATGTATATTTCCATAGGTAATAAATTTGATCAGCAATACATCTAAAATATAAGAATATATTTATGATTATTTAAACAACTGATTTTCCTTAATGTATGCATACATAAACTGTGGTAACACTCTGGGTTCAGAATCACAAAGTTCCACTTAGAAATTTTGTAAACTTTGTAGCAGAGTATTTTAAAGTTTGTTTAACCTTAGAAGCTATGGCTACTTGATATTGGGTTCATAGCTCATTTGGCTAAAGTACTGAGCATCACTGGCCAGGACTTCAATGTTTAAAGTTACAGTATTCAACACTATGGCACTATCAAGTCAGTGTTGAAGGATGGAATGACTGGAATGCAGTATGCTGACAGAACTTTACTAACATCAGTATGGAATATATTTTCCATTTATTTTGAAAAAAGAAAGGGTATCAATGAAAGTTTTTTCTCACTTTTTATTTATTTTAAGCTGTGCAGATATCAACAGATTAAACAGATTATCTGTTTACTAGCATTACTCAAAATATTAAACATCTCAGTTTTACAAACAAATTTTGAACAAAACCATATCATTCTGAATCCATGATATATCCAGTGCATATGAACAATAAGTTACTTAGAAAATTATCATCAATAAAAATTATAAAGGGAATGAAATTATAATTAATAATTAGTAATTATGTTATCAATATATATCATTATAGTAGCATTGTTTTAAACATCCATTCAAGTAGCAATTTGTTTGCTGTCTGAAATTACTTAATTTAGTGAGGCTTCTGTGGCACTTAGAAAGAAAAGTACTTGTGTTTAATACTCACTTATATTATAGATTAATAATGCTGAGAAAAAAAATTATTGTACTCAAAAACTTAGAAAGGATTCTTATATGACAACAGAAATAAATATTAAATAAATCAGTATATTTGCATATAAGTTTTGAATTAAATAGAATAAAAAGAGGTAACAAATAACCACCATATGTACTTATTAGCCTTTAATAGTAAGTTTTAAATAAACATCTAAAATGATTACAGAGCATTGTTTACTTTTATTATTGGAGCATTGGGACTGGTGCTGCTATGCAGTTACAGCGGAATGCTCATATTTGCAACTTACTATGACTGTGATCCGCTAACAACTAAGGTAAGCATCTTATGGTAATTACTTCACATTTAATATTAGGTAAGAACTGCTTAGAAATAGCAATGTTCCTAGTGGTTTTATGGTCCTCTAAGACAGAAAAGTTAACTTAATGAATAAATAATGTTGAATATAGTTGTAATAAATATTTTATAATAGTTAGCACATTATACATAAAAGGAGAAAGTACCTGCTGCATAAAATAATGTGATAGAAGGAAAAGCATCTATTTTGATCTTAGAGATAACACATTTTGAAAATAACTTTGCCTATAGAATAAAGCTATTAGTTTGCAAGAAATTATATTTTTATTCCATCGCAATATAGCAAGCTCAGTTTATTGTCATTATAAATAAAAAGGAATACCGCAAAGAGGCACTAAACTTATCTCCCTTAAGGTTAAATTAGAAGAGTTATTTGAATTGTTCCATGTAGATAGGAATGTTATCCTTTTTTTAAGAAAAATATGGGGAAAAAAGTACCATGTGTTACATTATTAGCCTAAATCAGATCACATTAGTTCAATCTTAATGCTTTTCAAGCACTGGACAGCATGCCTTATCTGCATAGAATAATGGAGTCCTGATTAAGGATATGATAGGCCACCAAGATCTGTGTTTGAAATTTTTATAATTGAAACCCCTTCCGTATAGAGTATATTCTTTTTTAGCACATTACATGGATGGGAGTAAGGGTACATAATATTTACTTCATTTGAGATTATAAATGTTCAAAATTTAATATAATTTCAAGTTAGTGTACAAAATATTTAATAAAGTAAGTCAATGAGTAAAGTAAGTTAATAGAGTCGAACAAACACTCTACACTCCACTTGTTCTTGGTTCTTACCTAGAATATGTTTCATGAGCTGTTGCTCATATCATCAGCTAACACTGACAACCTGGATCCAGACCTGAAGATCTCCTTGTGATGATCAAGGTGCCTCTCCTGGTGGTATTATGAACATAAAGTTAGGATTTTCTTTCCATGTAGTATCAAAGACCATGAGTCTTCCTTCAAAACTTTTTAAATCAAATCTTCTCTTAGGTAAGTGGTTAATTTTATTACTCCCTGAAAATTTTTTAGTGCCTACTCCTGATGATCAGCCACTGTACATGATTTGTTGATTTCTTTATTCCTTCAGTGCTCTTTGAGCCCAATGTCAAAGTTTTTCTTCACTTTTACTTTCTCTACCATGTACATAGTAGGTAGAGAAGGTATTGCATTCCACCCAATAATTTGATACGATGATTTCACCAGAAATACCTGCTTTGAAGTTCCTGAATAAATAAAAAAAAAGCATTTTTAGAAAAAGGTCTGTGTGTGTTTGAACAGCATAACTCAAAAACAAAAAGTTGGATAAATATCAAACTTGGTATTTAGGTTCAGCACATTCCAAAAATGCTACACAAAGATTTTCAAGAAAATCCCCCCATCCAAAACTACTCTTTACATGGAACATTTTTCAACATTTTTTATCTTCTTAAAAATGACTAACAATTTTAATTAAAACACCATATATTAAATATATTAATATGACAAATAAAATGTATATTTTGAATTTTATGGGAATAGCCTGTGAAGACTTCTTCATTTGGAAGGAATTTTGTATAGTCTTATATAACTGGTAAACATTAAGTGATAGACAAAAACGTACTATACAAAAAATTCAGATCTATTTAAAACACAATTTATTTCAAATAAGTTTTTCTGTGGCATAAGCCATTTCTGAATATCTGTTATTAAAGGTTAAACTGTTCATTTCTTGGTCTCTTAAAGTCCTGTAAACATTCAGTTGTTTCTCGTAATTGCATAGAAACAGTATGGAATTTTAAGGCCAGCATATAGCATCCAGTTCTTAAACATTCGCCTATATTACTGTTCCCTTTGTATTTGTAATGAAATGCATAATGCAGCTATTTCTGCAAAATTTGGATTAAAAGTTAATAGATAAATAAGCTTTAGTAAAAATAGTTTGTATGCTAAATAAATAAATGATGGAGGGTAGAGAAAGTCATGTGAGTGTATCGCATCAGATTTTTTTCTACGTAGATTTTGTTACATTCCTTATACTTAGTGTGATAAGCATCCAATTTCTGTTCAGAAGGGAAGTATTAGATTCCTCATTCTGGTGCCCATCCTGAAATTCCTGACAGAAGTGATGTAGATAAGGAGGAACTTGTTAAAATCACACAGAGCAGAAGAAATTCCACTGAGAAGAAATTGGACTTTTACCACATCAAATATAAGGAATGCAACAAAATAAAAAAATGAAGCAAAAAAATAGAAGCAAAGCTTGGATACTGAGCTCCAAGAGTATTTAAGGAACAGAGAAATCAATATATCTGTAGTAGCTCACCATTTCTGGGAAGGGAATCATGAGGTAGTGGAAAACATTCAACTACTAAAAAATGCTGAGGAAGTAACCGAATTAACCACATGAGACAAAATACTGAATGGAGACTTATGTACTCTAATACTGTACGAGAAGAAAATCCTAACTTTTAAGTTCATAAACTACCATGAGAGGCACCTCAGTTGTCACAATCTGCAGCCAGCTGTTGATGTTAGCTGATGATATGAGTAATGGCTCCTGAAGCTAGGTTTGAACCAAGAACAAATGGAGCATAGAGTGTTTTTTTGACTCAATCATATTATGTTAATAAGTTTGTGCTTCAGTGTATTCATATACATTTAATATTTCTTCACTTTCTTCACCATGATAGCCTCTGATTCTGGAGGTCGTGGTTTCAAACCCGATGTAGGGCAATGGATTTTTTTTGGGCATAACATGGCTTCCTTCAGAAGGGAGGTAAAGCCTTTAGTCCCATGTAATGTTTATTTTCTCTTAAAAGAACTTCATACCTTGTAAAAGAAAATTATTGAGCAAAATTGTTAGCCACTTCATTCTTAAACATCCTGCTTCTATTTTGTGGTGCTATCTGATTGCAATGGTCTAATTTGCTGGCACCATACTTGCCTAGTGATGGAAGCAGTGACTATAGAAATATACCTAATTATAGAAAGCACCACTAGGGTGTCCCTATATGCCAGTGACATACAGGGATTTAAATAAATTAACTCACTTTAGTGTAGATTGACATACTGAGGACAGCTAACACAAATTTGTGTCTTATACAAGACGGATGATGCAAATGTGTATTTTAGTATAAATAATATCCCAAATACTGAAGTCCCTCCTTTGTGCAGCAGACATAATTTTATTTCAGTGTTTGCCTGTTTGTTGTACCTTTTTTTATACCTTGGAAATGATAGTAAGCATTTACTTCTGTAGAACTGTACATTTAATAAATACTCAGACCTTTCATAGTGATGCAAAAAAATGATGTTTATTGAGAAATGAAATTTGTTACTAAAAAGAAATTCTGGCAGAGGCTTTTGTGACAGCTTAACTGAAATTCCTGAAATTCTTAATGGTAGAGTGACTGAAAATGAATGATAATAAAGCTAAAAGTGCTCTCTTTATAATGAATAGTTCAGATGAAAACCACGATAGGAGTTTTCCAAATCTGAGGGCACTAGGTTAGTTATATGAATGAAAGAAGATAAAATCCCAATTTAAGGTTACAGGGGTAAAACAGATCTGCCTAACCCAAAATATGTACTGAAATCAGAGAATATTTTTCACAGATTTATGTTGAATGTGTCAAATAATAATACAATACAATTCAGTGCATTCTGTGCAGTGCAGTGCAGTGTGAGCCTGATTAGACTCAGGTGATTCACACAAGCATGTGCTTGAAAAATTGTGAAGGGTGATCAAGATAAAAGGAAAGACTGTGCGAGAAGGTGCTATGTTTATGTAACTCTTAAAAACCAGGTAACAAAGTACATCTACAAAATCTGCCTAGTACCACTCTGTAACACTGGGCATTTTTTCAGAGATATTACACCCTCATAAATTACTAAAAGTTTTAGTAAACACCCTCTTTTAGCTCTAGATTATATAATAGGATGTTTTATGGTGTTGCAGTTCTTAAAAATGTGCTTGGAGTAATTTAATTCCTAAGAAAAAGTGGTTTAAATATACTATCCTCACTGGTAAATGATATTAATACAAACTTCTTTTTGTTAAAAGGGAGAAAGAAAACCATGCATCTACCACAGTGTATGCTTGAGAAAATGTAATATATCCTGATACACATACTTATAACTTCAAAGCATTACAGTAAAGAAAATTTAAGAGAACACCTAGTACAAAAGTTTATTTTCACAGTTAGCAGTTGCAAAAGACCAGCTGCTACCTCTATTGGTGATGGATACTTTGGGAGAGTTTCCTGGCCTTCCAGGGTTGTTTGTGGCTGGCGTCTTTAGTGCAGCTCTAAGGTAATCCTCTCTCTCCTGCTTAGATGTATGCATGCACACACCATTTGACTACTAATTACTATTCCCATATAAGAAGAAAAGCTTGAACCCTTTGCCCACAATCCAGAGGGCACCAATTGAAATCTTGGTTGTAGTTAGTTATCTGAATACAGAGTTTTTTGTAGGTTTTCCCCTTATCCTCAGTAGACAAATAACCTCTCAGTTCTGTGGATCCTGGGCTTATCTGAGTGTGTGTGCATGTGTGCTATTAAAGAATACTCAGCTTACAAAACAGAAAAACTAAATGAAACAAAAGAGATAAAGATCTCTTTATGCCAGTAATCATGTGTGGTATTTAAAGGTGAGGCAATGAACATGTCAGTCAAACCGTATCTTCATTAAATATTGTTTAGAATTATAGATACTATAGAGTTTCAAATTCTTAACAAGTAAATATAAGACATGGGTAGTGTTTTATATTATTCCATCTTTAGTAACCATTAACTTTTGAAACAACTAATTACTTTTTGTTGCTATTATTATATATAAATTAATTATACTTTTTACAGACCTTAGCCTGGTTTTGGCAAGTTTTTAAACCAGTTTTTAAAAAATTGGTTTAAAAACCAATTACTTTCTTCATTTTAAACCTTTTTATTTTTGAGTACTAATTATTAACAAAGCCTGCTTCAATTTCAGTTCATTATCCACTGGCCTTAACTCAATGGCTGCTGTCATATTTGAAGACTTCTATAAAAGCTTCAGTAAAACTGAACTGAGTCCTAAAGCAACAAAGCTTCTAATGAAGAGTGTTGTTGTGGTAGTTGGAATGATATGTGTAGCTCTTGTGTTTGTAGTAGAGAAGTTGGGAGCCGTATTACAGGTAAATTATAATTTAAATATGCTAAGTTCTTAAAAGTTAAAATTAAATGCTTTCAGAAATAGAGAGAGTGCAGTGTTGTAATATTTTCCTTCACGTGATTTGTCTGGTTATTGATTTAATGTTGTTCCTATGACAAAGAAGAATTCACTGGCTCAATTTTTATCCATATATGCTTGAGTGCAACTGTAGTACTTAAGAAACAAACTTTATATAAGTAGGTACTGTATCACCAGAAGGTTTGCATTCTTTCAGGCAACTGAACCTAAAAAACATTCATTGCTTAAACTATTTGAAACAAGTTTCTTTTGTGTATCATGGTGATATAAAATGTTCTGATTGTGATTGTGTGTGGTGTATGTATTTGTGCTGATTTTAAGATAACTTTGAATAATTTCCTTAAAATATATCATTATACTTTACCCCTTTTGAAGGTTATCCATTTTTTAAGAACTGGACTTATTCAATGTTTATCTTCAACTGAAAGTTTTAAAACAGAGTAAGCAACTCCTGACAATTAATATATATCTGGATATTTTTACTACCAAACATTATTTCTAGATCTAGCCTCTGCTCCAGTAGTTTTTCAGTCAGTTACAGACGAAATTCTTAAAGATATACCAGTATATAAGAATATACTTATTCAGATAATATTATTTTTGATGGAAAGAATTTGGCTAAGTGCAAGAATGCAACATCTTGACTCTTAATTTGCATTTGATGAATCACTTTCAACTCTTACATATTCCAATAGCTCCAGTGTTGAACAAGCATGCTATCTGGTATTTTAGACATTTTTTGCAAATAGATACATAATTTGAGATATAAAATAGTGTGAAGTCTTCCGATGCACACTTTTGATTAAGTCCCCAAGGAGATAAAGCCAACCTCAGATTTGGAGAGCAAGTAGGCCAAGAAAGGTCAACATTTGTTTATAGAACACGTCTGTGAACGTTTCATAACTCAAATAGGATTGCTTAGCAAAGTCATTGTGCTCATTAACATTCCTCCCATTCCAAAATAAGGTGCATACTGCCCAGAATCTTCAGATATTTCTGTAATCATTGTGCATGCCTTCTGGTAGATAAATTAAAAACTATTAAATTACTGTGGTGTTAGCATTTGCTGCACTCAGATATACAAGGTGGACCATTTAAGTTGAGACTGTACAACATCTCCAAAACTAAATGTTGTAGAAAGAAATGTCTTTAATAAAAGTTGCTTGATATTATAGGAGAAAGTAAATGCCATTAATCGTGTTTTGTTTGGAGGACATTGTGATTATCATCTTAGGGTCAATTTAATATTTTTAAATGGAAACCTGCACTTGGTCAATTTAAATTGACCCTAAAATGACCATCACAACGTTCTCCAAACAAAACACGGCTAATGGCATTTACTCTCCCCCATAATATCAATCAACTTTTAATCAAGACATTTCTTTCGACAATGCTTAGTTTCGGAGATATTGTACAGTCTCAACTTAAATGGTCCACCCTATATAAAATAAGCAGAATATCAATTTTAACTATGATCTTATGTACCTATTTCAGATGTCAATGAGCTTGAGTGGTATAACCAATGGACCATCCCTTGGAATATTTAGCATGGGGCTGTTTTTACCATGGGTTACATCCAAGGTACATGGTAAATATGTAATGTAAAAAATAAATCAACCTTGAAAATTTTCTAATGGCGATAATTCAGTTAATTGTACTATTTCTGAGCATGATGAGGCAATAAACACTGTCAATGAATAAAAATTCCTGCTTACTTTGGGAGATTATGTCATTGAAAATTGATAATATAAATATTTTAGGATTGTTGCTACAATATGAAAATAGGAACAATTGGCCTAATGAAAAAGATTCCTATTTCATTTTATCAATGATATGGATACAAAATAAGTGTTATCATTTTTGATAACAGAAATCTTGCATGGTGTTTATCATAAAATGTTTCCTAAATGATAAAACTGTAAAATCAAATCTTGTTCATAATTAAATAAATAATGTAAATTGGATAACATTGTGGACACTCATTCACAATGGACATATAGTATTTGTAGTAGTTTATTTGTCATTAAATGTATTGATCACTTTTATGCTCTCTCTATTAATTTTGTAACTGAACGTGTAGATGACGATATTGTCTTAATACATTTCATATCCAAATGTATGATTTGAGTTTAAGGACAGTTAATCACAAACTAAAGTATTCTTTACAAATAACTAAAGAACTAAATGAGGAACATAAACTATTATTTTCTAAAAAAAAGAAAAAGAAAACACATAGAAATAAATAAAAATTAATGTTGAGTGTATAAGCCCTCAGCACAATTAACTATTCTCAATCTACAGGGCAAAGATGAAATCAAATTTCTGTAGTAACATGGACAAGACGTTACACTATCTCAGGCTTCCTGAACTTGTGACCACAAGCTATTTTTTATCCTTCAAGCAACTGTAGAGAAATCTGATGCAAATCTTTCACCTCAGCCCACACATTTTGAATAGGGTTAAAATCTGGTGAACAGGGTAGCCAGTCTATCACACTGATATCCTGACCCTCTGAGAATGAAACTGCTCAGCAGGTGTGAATGGAAAGTTATTTCTGAATGAATTTGACAATTCTATGAGGATATCTCATCTTTATAGAGGGTATCGTAAGACGTTTGTCGCAGGAGACAGGATACAGCTACTATATGTGTTAGAGAGCTGTGAAAAGTGCAGGCCTAAAGTCGTATAGGATTACGGTTGTCCATCAGTTACAGGAACCAGATAAGGATAGACGACTGAATTATTGTCGTTGGTTTCAGGCGTTCACTGTGCAAAATCTTGCCATATTGTCCATCACATGGTTCACAGATGAAGCATGGTTCCATTTATCCGGCTATGTGAACTCACATACGCACCTGGTTAAAATCGGAGTTTGGTGCGCAATGTCAGCACAGAGAATAGTGGGACCTATTTTTTTAAAACAATGTGAACACTACAAAGTACCGACGGATTTTCATGGAGTTTGCTGAGCAACTAGACAATGTAGAGCTGAGTCAAGGATATTTTCAGCAGGACAGTGCTACATGCGATACATAAAATGAATCTATGGCACTAATTGTAAGTTTCTTTGACGGCCAGATAATTTTCAAGAACCTGTGGCCACCGAAATCTCCAATTTTACATCGCCGGACTTCTTTCTATGGGGTTACTTAAAAGATAGGGCTTATGTCACACATCCCCAGACATTGGACGATCTGAACCACAACATTACACAGGAAATTCAAGCTATTGACAACAGAGTCCTACAACGAGTGGCCAGTAACATGGTACGACATGTTAAGTTGTGCCTTATGCAGGATGGAGGACATTTTCAACATTTGCTATAGAGGTAAATAATCTCCCAAAATTCCTCTGTATTTCAGGTCTAATAAGTTGTCACTAGCATAACTCGTTTTGAAACAATTAAAGAAATAAATGTGTCAGTTCTTCATAAATCACCCTGTACAATCCCTTTAGACTATAGACAATCACTTTTCTGTTACATTTAGAAGAAAGCATCATCTCATCTGAGACTATATTATTCCAATTATATTGGCATTTTCCTCTAAAAACATGAGGTGAAACATCCTGAGATCATCTCCAAAATGTTATTTCTTAGTTGCATAAGGGAAGGTAACAACTTTCTTCGACAAATCTTCACTATGGACGAAACATGGACGCGCTCGTATGAAACAAACTTGAAACACCAATCCAATGAATGGAGGCTTCCCGGTTCTCCTTGTCTAAAAAAAGTACACACTGCACAAAGTGCTGTGAAAGTGATGTTCATTGTGGTGTATGACATTAATGGGGTAATACTGCATCACGCTGTACCACCAAGGGTGATGATAGACGCTGCCTACTACTGCACATTCCTGCAACGCCACCTTCGTCCAACGCTCAGGCGAAAGCAATGACATTTCATGGAACAGCACCCCATTATTCTGTATGACAATTCAAGATGCCACACCGCTGCTGCTGTCCAGGACCTCTTGCGGCGCTGGCAATGGGGGATTCTGGAACATCTACCTTACTCACCTGACATGGGTCCCTGTGATTACGATCTCTTTGCCAATGTGAAAGAACCGCTGTGAGGGATCCAGTACAACACCAGAGATGACATTATCTCTGCTAGGGTGGTCAATATGGGACATAAACAGAAATAGACACGCAGATGGTATACAACACCTTCCGAACATTTGGCGAAAAATCAAATAATGGGTGTGATTATATTGAAGGTGTGTAACTATAAGTACCTCTATCAATGAAGTCATTTTGGAGAAAAAAAAATAGCTCTCATTACTTTTTATCCAATCCTTGTAAATGGAATCTCATGGTTAATTCAAAAACTGTTTAGTATTTTACTTATGTTTACATTCTCAATTATAGCAATTCAGTGTAAGTGATTGCCATTAATACAGGCAATCCCCAAGATATTTTCTCACTGGCCACCACTGTATTATGGAATGAAAAATGGGATAATTTAGCCAAAGATGTAGTAATTAAAAAGCTGACAGATACAAAGACAGGAAAAATTAATACATAATGAACTTTTTTTTAGGATGGGTTAGAGATAAATTGATATGGGGCATAAGAAAAGGCAAGGGAGTGGCTACTAGCCTGGAAAGTAGAGAGGTATTATTGTAGGTCTATTCCATACACACCATACAACCAGTGGGTTAAAGTATGGAAGAACTAAGATATAGACACTTTAGATTTCTAAGTGTACTATTGTATTCAGTGATGGAAAAAATATTCTCTTCTATTCTAGCAGCAAATAAAATTCTTCATAAATGTAAACGAGGTACCATAGAGCAGGTAAAAAGCATTAAACATAAAATATTTTCCCTTGTAATTCAGAAAACACAGTAAAATAATTATATAAAAGATGTGGTGCACATATAAAACTTTTATAAAAAATCTTTATGTGAAACATGAACAAAACTTAAAAGAATTTTTTTTTGGGACCTAAGTAATCTAAGTTTGTATGATGAGCTTCTTTACATGGAAACATGATGAACAGCTGTTAAGCAAAGCTAGACAAGTTACAAATGTATGCTTATATTGTTATGACAGGGAGCTTTTGCAGGAGGAGTAGCAGGTCTTGGAGTCATGTCTTGGATATGCTTAGGAACCCAGGCAGCAATTGCCTCTGGATCTATTAGGTTTGAACAGAAACCTGTCTCTGTGGAAGGCTGTACATATGATTTTGTTGCATCTAGCTTCAACAGCACATCAATCTCACAACCAAGGTAGCACAAGCTTATTGATGTATGTTGTTTTTCCACACAATTGCTTCCTGGCAACATTAAGAATACATCTAAAAAAAAATTTAGGAAACATTGCAAAAAATATTTTTAAATAAGCATCTATATTGACTGCCTCATTGGTCTGGTGGCTAGAATGCTAGTTTCCAAATCCAGAGGTCCCAAATTTGATTCCTGGTTGGAGGATGGGAATTCTTCTTTAACCAGAATTATTCCCCAGCCTCCCTAGAGTCTGGAAGCATGAGTGAGAGTGTAAATGTGTGCATGAATTAAATGTTTAAGAAAAAAACCCAAAGTAAACAAACCCTAAGTTACACAATAGTAAACGTGAACATTATTGCGGATGAACAATTGTTCTAAAGGCAAAGCCACCAATATTAACTTAGAGGATAAATGTGGCACAGAAATGGAAGAAATAAAAAAAATCTATATTCTTTAAAACAATGTGTCTTTAGTAAATATATTATAATATGCTGTAACTTTAGCAGAATTTTATTATTATATTAATAAATAGGCATGTTAGGTACTTGTAACAACAACTGAAGATTCATGTACAATGTATATAGCTTTGAAATGACCTATATAGCAGTGGCATAACTGGAGATTTACAGATGGGGAGACAAGCCAATTTCATAATTCTGCAGCATAAATGTAACATAAAATCTCTTATAACTAATGTTAATAATTAATGAACATGAACATAAAATTAAGTTTTATTACTTATATTTACTCTGAAGCTATTTACAATGAAGTTTGTAGGTATATAAATTCACTACCAATGAAAAGTTAAACTTGCAAACTTAATTAAGGAACATTTTTTCAAAATTCAATAGACACATAAAATTGCATTTCTGAGAAAAATGGTTTTTTCAACTTGTTAGCAATACCGATTGGTTAGCTCTGAAAAGTTTTTAATGATTCATTCTCCTTCCAAAAACTGTCTCAATATATGGGAAAACAAACAGCACAGTGAAATTTTGAGGTTTGAAAACTCAAGAGTTTTTTAAAAAATGATAGATGCTGATTAACGTTTTTGCATGAGTGTGAAATTAGCATGTTGATTATGAGCTTTTGTTGTTCATTGTCAAGAATTAACTATTTTTACATGTTAGCTTCATTATGGAACATCTTTTTATGGACATAGAATTATTAAATGTATAGCAGTCATGTTGACCACTGTTTATTTGATGTTTTAATGCTTTGTTTATAGTTTTAATTTTATTCACTTTTGTTTTGAATATTTGATACAATATTTTGCCAGCCTTAGCATAACAGCAATATTTATAATTTCTGATTACACAATCATTTGTTATTTATTTAATTTTAATTATTTATATATTAATTTTTTATTTATTTTCACCTTTTTGTATAACATAATGTACTATACCCAGCATATTAACATTTAAATGGATTAGTTAGTAGGTATAAACTTCGAAATTAAGTGCCACTACATTCACAATAACAATATTTATTTTGTTCATAAACAGAACATATTGACTACAATACAAAGAAATCACAATTTTATATTCATAACAATATGAATAAGTAAGCTTTAAACTTTAACTGCCTCTCCTAGCACATCTTTATAAAATTCTTTTGCATTTTCCGGAATTTCAAAAAAACCTAGCTAGATTTTAAACATCCTTTTTATTTTCTTTGCTCACCCTATTGATTTTGGGAACAGATTGAGACTGAAGCAGGACCTTGCTGCTGGACTTGCTGTGTGGTTTTATCACATCCACTTCCACAGGCAAAGCAGAATATGCATTTTGAACTTCTACAACTTTTATGGTCTTTCTTCGATTGCTTGGAATATGCTATGATTTGCTGTGTATTCATCTTGAAAGGAAGCTTTAATTCGGTGTTTGCTTTGCACTTACTTTCAAATCCTTAATCTCCCAGTCTTTAAACAACACTTACACATAACTGTGATTTTGTAATATTTGATGGTATTCATCGAGGCTTAAGATATATATTTTTTTTTTCCTTAACTCTTTTTCAATTCTGCCAAAAACTCTATCTGGAGACATATAACTGTGTCCACATATTAAGTAGATATATGAAATGCGGGAAAATTTCTACTCTTCTCCAAGAAAGCAATAAGCGAGAGCATCAAAGTATTCTTATTCTGACTAGAGCAAGAGTTTGAAAATAAACGAATGGTAGTAGTAGATTGCTGCAGATTCTTTCTTCCAGTTCCAACAAGAAGTGGTGCAAAGCAGAGACAACCTGGTTGCAGCCTTTAGCTGATTCAGTTTCCAACCATGCATATAAGGAATATTGTCTTTGTTCTGGGTTTTAGAAGAATTATTACACATAGATTATACAACCACAACTGCCTTGCATAGGATACCTCGCTAACTAAAAGTTTAGGCAGTGGTTGATTCTGCTGCATATCAAAGCAAATAGTGATTGTCCTGGAGTTTCCCTCTTTCAATAGCTGATAAATCCTTTTGAACAGGTCTTATGCAGTCTGTAGATGGTTCTTAATTCGTTTTTGTTTCCCACATCTGCCTCTATCTTAATCTTCATCATGAAGACTTCATCTTCAACATTGTATTTCATAGAATTAAAGTTGCTATATGCTGTGGTAGAATATAATAAAATTGCATCTATCAACTTTTGCTCTAACTGTACAAGTACATATATCAGTCTTTTTTTTATATATTTTATTTATGAATGATCCTTAACTACTATGGTCCTTAGCGTCCCATTCTATATTGGGCGTGAAAGACCAGTAATTTTGCTCAGAGGCCTCTCCATCAGGCTTGAGGTTCTTTAATGTGTTGTAAATCTAAGACACGGAACCACCGGCTTTACTTCCCTTCCGAAGGAAGCCATGCTAAGGATTTTTATGCCCAAAAAAATCCATCGCCCTCTGCTAGGTTTGAACCCGCAACCTTGGGAACTAGAGGTTAGCACGGTACCACTAGTCCATGGAGGACAATGTATATCTATCAGGTTTTGAAAAAACTGCTAATATTCCTTATCTTCTACACTGAGCATATATTGAGATATGCAAAATCTGATTTAACAGAACGATGTAGGAGGTGGAAATAATGCCAATACTATATATAAATCAATTTCATAAAATTTTACATCTATCAAGTTTTGAAAAAATGCTCAATTGGACTTGATAAATCCAATGTCATGTCTGAGACTTGAACACTGGATCTTCAGCTCTCTATGCCAGTGCTCTTACCAATGAGCTACCATGACAAGATGTCTGTATGGCAAAAGAAAATTACAGTAAATTAAGTTGAGTTTTATTTATGGATGCTCATTAACTACTATGGTCCTTAGCATCCCATTCTATATTGGGCATGAAAGACCGGTAATTTTGCTCAGAGGCCTCCTTATCAGGCTTGGGGTTCTTTTACATGCCGTAAATCTATGACACAGGACCACCGGCTTTACTTCTCTTCCGAAGGAAGCCATGCTAAGGATTTTAACACCCAAAAAAATCCATTGCCCTCCACCAGGTTTGAACCTGCAACCTTGGGAACTAGAGGCTAACACGGTACCACTAGTCCATGGAGGACAACAGAAAATTACAGTGAAACCTGTTCAACAAGGAAGTGCTATGATCCTAATTTTTTTCCCCCCATTTTGGCAAGGTTTCCGCATTATTCAGATATTCTGGAGTTTTTTCCTACACACAGTTTATTGATCACCAACATTATGCCAGTAGTTTCAATATCATGAATTTTATTAAAAGCTACTCACCACAGTACATATTATGTGTGTTACATTATTTCAGTTCTCTGTATCCTTTCCCCAATACATTCATCACAACACTAATAAAGAGATTTTACACTATACATTTGAGTCTCTTTGTCCTTGAACTAAAGATGTGTCATAACACTTAACTAGGAATCTTAAAATTATATGTACATCTGAGTCTCTTGTCCTTTCATACATTAATTTCTTGGAGCTCTAAATATCTGTTAGCACCAACTGCTTTGTGTTGCACTCAGTAATACTCTTTTCCAGTAGTCTTTTACCATACACATTTGCAACTAAATCCATTATTTTGCCCTTGACATTGTCTGTACTCAGGTATGTATGTTTTCACAAAGAAATCTCATTTATCTTAATGATCTACCTTAGCAGTTTCCTTGGAAGCATAGCATAGCCCAAATAAAATGTATTTTAATGCTGGATGTTTCCATTTTAAGCAGCTACAAATGATTTCTGTTTCTATGTTAAGCAGTTTCTGTATTACTCAGGAAAAACTACACATAAAGTAAATGATTTCCATGCTGTAAAAATCAATTCTGGAGTTACTCCTTTAGAACTTAGTTCACATTTTTCATCAATATCAACATCCTCAACAATAACAACAAAAACCAGAAGAAGAAGAAGAAGAAGAAGAAGAAGAAGAAGAAGAAGAAGAAGAAGAAGAAGAAGAAGAAGAAGAAGAAGAGGAGGAAGAGGAAATTGTTGACAGCAAAAGTTGGATCTGGACTGTAATATTCAAAGCAGTCATCTTGATAGAAACCAAATATTGCACTCATATCAGGGACTTGTACATTAAATTTGCATGATTGAAAATTTCAATTGGGACACATTAGAAAAAATAGATTAGTTTCAATTCTGCTTTTACTATCTTCAGATCTGTACTGCTTTACTGACAACACATTTTACAACTTGTATAAAATATTCTGCATACAAGTATATAGATGTCAAAACATTATGAATTATATAACCTAGTCAGGCACACCGACCACTATCTGACCGCTATCTGGGTCTTCTGGTGTATATAAAATATTATCTATTTAGCCTAAAAATAGAATAAAACACATTAATTTAATAAATGGCTTAGTCTCAAAGTCTCTCCCAGGTATCCTACTGCTATGTTGATATATACTATCATAAATAGTAGTTGTATCCTAAGTTTATCCTATCATTAATTACACAGGTCAACAGTGATTTTGCTGTTTTAGATATTCAGGTCTTTTTATAGTAATTTCTATACCTGATTCCAAAAATGAAGTCATATTGTCAATAACATGCCAGTTTTTTCAAAATTCGTATCTTCCATTTTTATTTATTTGTGTATCTTTTATGTGATAATGGAACCATTATACTACTACAACAATGCCATGTATTGGAATAAATCTACTAAAAGGAAACAATTGACTGTTTTATGGCAGGTGGCAGTGCATTCTAAGCTGCTTACACCATTTTGTATTCAGAATTCATCTGTTACAGGGCTTAATAGTTGTTGTATAAAGCAAGAAATTAGCATTTAAATAATACCATTTTGTTATCTTTATCATATGTAACTTAGAACAGCATAATGGAAAGAAGTTGTATAAATAATATATTTTTATAATAATAATATATAATATATAATTATATTTGTGGCAGTTTTATTGTGAAGAAGCAGAAAAAAAAGCTTCATTTGTAAGAAAAGCATATGAAGCTTACTTCAGAATTGAAATAGGAGATCAATCCAGGTCTTGGGCTCCTCATAATGTGTGTAGTGTTTGTGTTGAAGACTTATGAAATTGGACAAAGGGGAAGGAACAATCAGTACGTTTTGGAATACCAATGGTGTGGTGTGCCTCACAATCATAGTACTGACTGTTACTTTTGCACATGCAATGTGAAGGGAATTGTTTACCCAAACTTGCCATCTACTATGAGACCAGTGGCCCATGGCCCTGGTATTCCTATACCTAAGCCACCTACAGACAGTAGTGAACTTATTTCAGATACAGACAGTAACAGTGATTCACCATCATTACTTGTGTCCGAGGAGTTTGTTCCTGAAACATCAAATGTGCCACAACCATTATCACAAGTCAAGCTAAATGATATTGTAAGGGATTTAAATCTTCCGAAGGATGCAGTGAAGTGTTAGGTTCCAGACTACAGGAAAATAACTTACTTGGAGCTGATACATCAGCATCTTTATATAGGAACGGAGAAAATTATTTCTTGCAATACTTCAGCAAAGAAGAAAATCTAGTTTACTGTAATAACATTACAGAGATAATAAAGAAACTGGCCTGTGTTACATATGATCCACATGAATGGGGACTCTTTATTGATTCTAGTAAAAGAAGTCTCAAGGTTGTGCTGCTTCACAATGGGAATGCTCTTTCTTCAGTTCCAATAGCGCACTCAGTGCAGCTGAAGGAAGATTATGAAATTTTAAGTATGTTTTGGAGAAATTAAATATGTTGAACATCAGTGGTTGATGTGTGGAGATTTGAAAGTAATCTGTATGGTATTAGGCCAACAACAGGGATTCACAAAATTTCCATGTTATTTATGTGAGTGGGATAGTAAGGCAAGAGACAAACATTGGAAACAAAGACAATGGCCCAAAAGAGAAAGTTTAGTGCCAGGTAGTGAGAACATAATAAGGGTAGCCTAGTGAATCTCAACAAAATTCTTTTACCACCTCTTCATATAAAACTTCGTGTAATGAAACAGTTTGTAAAAGCACTTGATGAAGATGGTGATTGTTTCAAATATCTGTGTCAAATTTCCCGCTCCTTCTGAAGCAAAAATAAAAGAAGGAATATTTGTGGGTCCGCAAATCAGAGCTCTATTTAAAGACAGGCAGTTTGAAGCTACTTTCATCTCTGAAGAGAAAAATGCTTGGAATGCATTTAAAGAAGTTATAGACAACTTTCTGGGTAACAATGAACATCCTGACTATGTTAAAATTGTGAACAATATGCTACAGAAGTTTAGGATGCAACATGAGTCTCAAATTACACTTTCTGTTTTCACATTTGGACGTCTTTCCTGACAAACTGGGGGCAGTCAGTGAGGAATAAGGGGAGAGGTTCCATCAGGATATTCGAGAAATGGAGAGGAGATACCAAGGATGATGGAATTCTTCAATGATTGCAGATTACTGCTGGATGCTGTGCAGGGAATTCCACAGAAACACACAAGAGAAAATCCAAGGGACAAAACATTGGATACCAAACGAACAAGATCTTATGACCTGCTGTTTATAAAATGAATCTAAATGTGATATTTGTCAATAATAACCCTCAAAAATTCATTTGTAGCTCTTATACAACTCATGAGTATACACATTTTTCGAAGAAAATATGTAAATACTTCATTTTTGATTTGTAAAAAAACCTGATGTGATGGAGAAAAATGGAAGTCATTTTTTAAATCAGCAGTACTGTAATATTAAGAATCACCTTTCAAATGTAAAACAGCTCACAAAAACTTTTTATTTGTTGACCTGTGTTATCTTATCCTATCTGAGTACTGATCATCAAGATGCAATACATTGAACCTATAATACCTGTGAAATTACAGTAGCAGCAAGATAAGAAACATAAATAAAAAGGGATCTTAATATTTAAAGTAAGCTTTTTACCTATGATCTTATAATAAAAGTGACATTTTAATTTTCAGTGATGTGTTTGTTTTGTACCGCATGTCATACCTATGGTACACTTTACTTGGGACAGTGGTATCCATGTTAGTAGCTGTGATTGTCAGTTTTATTACTGGACCTAATGATCCTAATGCCATTGATCCCATTCTGCTTAGCCCAGGCATACGGCATTTCTTTCATAGAAAAAGGCAACCACAAGATGTGGATATAGCACTACTAAATGGTTATAAGGTAAGTTTCTGCCTTTTTCTGTTTCAATTTTATTAAGGCAAATATATTTTGGAGTGAGCAGAAATAACCTCTGAAATTTAGATTATTAACAATTTATTTCTGCTTGTAATTGCATTTGATAAAACTGGTCATAACATGTGTCACTTCTTGGCTTGGTTGCTACAAGTAATACTTACAAAAGTAAGCCAGGTTTGCAGTTAATTTGCAACTCTGAGCCATATTGTTGTTAGGTACCTATGTGCAATAGCAGGCAGGCCAGTTCCTGCCTTATCCAATAGTGGAGATAGAAAAGAGTTTGTCACACAGCATTCAAAAGTTGAACTTTTAATCAGATGACAAGGAACAATATGAAGACTTCCAGTTGAGTCAACAAGCTAAGAGAAAGCTAATTGCATGCATCTGCCATTAATCTTACAGTAGCAGCTCTAATGCAAGGTAAAACAGGTCCCACTCTTAGAATTGAACTCTTATACTTTTGAAGTAAACTTGTGCAGTTAAATATCAATTGCATTTGGTATTAAAGCAGGTGCTATAAGGAGAAAAAATATTGTGATTAAATAGCAAACATAGCAGGAGATCCATTGATATTTTCTGGGAAGACAGGAGGAGTTATCTATTAGCTGAAGATGTTCTGAGATCAGTGGTAATGGCCCACATTAAAATGTTCCAATTCATTTCAAAGAACAGTTTAACTGAAACTTTCATATACAAGTAGTATTAAGGATAACATTTTTATATTCTGTAAGGGTAGCAGTGTGGGTAGAATCACATTTGCAAATGAAACTTAATCAATTGTTAGTCATGGAGTGAGCTGATGAAAAAATACAGAAGAATTGGTATTACTCATGTTAGGTAACTTCTTATCTTATTTTAGGTTATGCTGGAAGGTATTTTGAAGAATAGTTGATGTGTGGTCATTTGCTTTAAGCAATTGTTGCAAATGTCCCGTCTGAGCACTGTTCTCTTCTGTGATCAATTGCTTTCAGCTTTTTTCAATTTTCTTTATGAGTTCAACAAATACATTTTGTGCTATGCTCACTCAAAATAAGTTATAACTATACCACCTTTGATAGCAAGGAGCAATGCTCCAGTGGATAAATTGAGTTATGCATGAGAGTGAGCCTCTATCTGGATTTTCAGATATAAATGAAATGTTCAATGATGATTTAGAAGATTCAGGTGAGGAGACAGTGAAAAATAGTGACCATAACAGTGAAAACAAACAATCAAGTAGTGAGGAATACATCTCAACTATTGGAGGTATATAGCATGAGATAATACAACAGTGTGGAAAGTTCATGCTCCTTCAAGAAATTATCACTGTAGAGCAAAAAGCATTATTTTGCATACTCCTGTGCCCAGCAGACAAAGAAATGAGTATAATGGATTGTTGGAAGCTATTTTTCACTGACAATTCACTGAAGAAATTGCAGAATACACAATGTAAAGATTGAACAAATTCACTCCAAATACAGCAATTTAGGAGAAAGCTTGAAATTAAGCTCTTCTTGGATGCTGTACTTAGCATGGTTCATGAAGTTTTCACATCGGTGTGCTAAAGACTTTTGGATAACTGATGATATGGTCCTGAACATTTTTACCAGTGATGAGGTGAAGTTACTTCTATTTATTACTTTGTGCTTTTTGGCTTAGCAATGTTAGACACATTGCAGAAAGAAAATGGGTTGACAAGCTTGCACCACCTCAAGAACGTTTTGAAAAATTTGTGTTGCAATGTAAGTCAGTACACCCTTCTGATTACATCACAATGAATGAAATGCCACAGAACTTCTGGGTATACTGCAGCTTTACGTAATACATACCAAAAAAGCCAAGTATGGCTTGAAAATAGTTGTGGTTGATTCACATATGTTATGTACATTGAACATAGAAATTTAGGCTGACAAGCAATCAGAGGGATTTCATGCTGTAAATAATCAGCCCAGCAGTGTTGTAAAAAGACTCAAGCTAATTGTGAACAATGGAAGAAATTACAATAGACAATTGGTTTACATCAATTGATTTGGTGAATTAAAAAAGTGCAAGATCAAAGTCTTACAATGGTTGGAACATTTCATAAAAATTAGAGAGAGATCCACCACTTATAGTAAATGCAAGAAAAGGAATAGAGAACAGCAGTCTCTTTGGGAAGACTCAGTGCTAGTGTTACATACACATTCCATGGCAAAACAGAAATGTACTACTCATTTCACAATATGCATAAAGTTGATAAAATTGACAGCAACTTTTAGAAAAATGAAACCAGAGGTTGTAACTTTATTACCTGGTATGGATATCAATGCATTGAAGGTAGGATACAACAACATACTCCAATGCTCTCTTCAGTATTTTATGTCATGATGGTCATTACTCGGTTACATTCCCAAATATTTTTTTGTGCAAATACAGACACTAACGTGATGCATAGCTCTTATTTGAAGACTCTGGCTCTTGAAACAATAAAGCCTCACCTTGCAACATGAGGCTTTACTTCAGGGATCCATAAAGATCTTAGATTAAAGTGGAAGAGGAAAATACAGGATGTGCTACAAAGCTCCTGCACTAGCATTTTGCAGCAACTTTGATAAGTGGCAGATTCAATTGTGGGTTCTGCCCCAAGAAGAAGAAGAAGAAGAAGAAGAAGAAGAAGAAGAAGAAGAAGAAGAAGAAGAAGAAGAAGAAGCCAATGGTAACATGTAAGTGATGTGCACATGTATTTGTAGTGAACATACTGTCACTATTTGTATGTGTGTTGTGGAAACACTGAAACATATTTCTAGAGATGGTGAATAAAAACTATCATTACTTTAAAAAGCTGTATCACTGATAGATCAAAATTTAATTTGATTTAATTTTGTTTAAAATAATTCAATGAGGGCTTTCCAATTTTGGTAATATTGAATGTAAAAGCATGTAAATAATTGAACTAACTGTAACTGTGCACTGTTAGAACTTTCTACTGATTCTTCACTTCTGTGACATGTTTGTACATTTTAATTATATGCTCACCACAGATGGGAGGATGATATTCAACACATCTTACTGATGTTTTTAAATTTTTCCTTTTAAGGCAGAAGTTACATTTTTCTCTGCATGTACTTGTATTGGTCTGAGTAGGTGTCTGGTCTCTGGTTATGATGAACTTCTCTTCAAGACAGAGTTGTAATTCTGATCAAAGGTTGAAGTATTAATTGAAGCTCTTGAAATCATGTGAGGCTTCGAAGTTTCTTCAGAAATGTTTTCCTGGATATATCTACTCCAGCATTTGAAAGAAAAATTATCTGTATATTTATACCCACAATGTCCATTAGTGAAAATAAAACGCATAACATTCAGAAAAATCAAACCCTTGAACACAGTATTTGATTGTCCATCTACAATGTCTACTTACTCTTTTGTCACATTACAGAAGGTTATTATTTCTGGTTTGTGAGCATCGTGTATAGATTCATCAACATTATCTTTGAAGTGTATGCATGGTAGCAAGCAGGGTTTTTAATATTCTTGGAATATATGATAGCAGAGTTCCTTTATCCCAACATGCACACAAATAACTGTTTACTCTGTGTTAAGTATTTATCAATATAGCAGGAACATCTTTTTTGTTTTTCTAATTGTTCCTACAAGTGTTTGATTTTCTCAAGGATCAACTCATTCATCAGATCCACAAAACTGAACCTGCTGTTGTCCATGGTGCCCTATATTTTTTACCATTGCACTGATCTCATGTCTGTTGCAAATTAGTTGCTTACCAGGATGAATTTCCATGTCTGCTATGTATAACATGCAAATGTCCACCAAAGCAAATATCTCATACTTCAAAGTTTTCTTGGAATGTACTGCCGAACTTTACATCTACCTCAGAAGAACTCCAACATTTCATCACTGGTAGATTATTCTCCAACACAGTAACAGTCCTGAATCCTTCAAAAAGGTCTCTTATTGGTGCAGGATTGTCTCCAACTCTTCATGCAGCCCTGGTTGAATCAGCAACAAAGCAATGTTCTCTAAGAATAAGTAGGAAGCTATTAAATTTCATAGTAAGCTGAAAACACTGTGGAGTTGTGCCATCCATTGCCCAAAGATCAGTAACATTTTAACAAGATGATTTCAGCATGTCTACCAAATAAAGAAGTCCTAAAACAGCTTTAATTTCTTCTACAGTGGTATCATGTGAATCAATTTCTTTAGAGTAGTAATTTTTGGAAGCTTCACTTTAGTAAATCCAAATATTTCTTCCAATATATTCTCTGGGAAAAACAGCTGCCAGCATTTAAATTTCTTGTGTTTTGAGCTCCTGGTTTACACCAGCAGATGAATGACAATAATGTTCTTCCTAGAATATTTATTAGGGCATGGTGGGTGGGTGTTTCACAATGTCCTTATTGTCTCTGCTTAAATATTGTGGTAAAGAAATTTGAGCAACAACAGCATTGGAGACCTCCAAGAATGTGTCTTCTTCACTGTGTTTAGGATTTTCTTTGTCTAATTTCAGTATTCTCCCCTTGGCCTGAAATACCATTGTCTTCAGAAAATTCAAATGGTATGTATTATTTTCAACTTAATTGTTTCTGAATGAATAGACCAGTGTCATCAACAAGAGATTGTAGACTATTAACTAGACTCTTTCTTGGGAGATCTCCTGTTGTGCCAGTCACTCGCAGGTGTTATTATTTTCATCTGGCTAGCGCTTAACAGTCAAGGAGCTTATATAACACTGCATTCAACTAACACAATAGTGAGTCAGTGCCTAAGAACTGCAGAAAAATAATCTGCAATGAGTTGACAATATAGCACAAACAACAATACAATGTGTTAACACTGTGCTGTAGAAAAAATAACACAACAATGAGACAATCCTATTATGTGAACAGAAGACATGTGAGCTGTGGACACAGTTCAGTGACACATACCATGTCTTCTGCTATCTGTAGGAGATTGTTAACCTAAGTATCCTAGAAACCATGTAAATAAACATGTTAAACTTGATTCCATACAATCACCTTAGATTATATTATGTAAACAAATTTGTAAATTCTTTGTACTTGTATATACATTTGTAAATACTTGTTTATAATTCAATTACAAAACCTATTGCTTTTGTAAGCTTAATGTAAGATTATGATTATGAGAATGAAATTAAACACTCCAGAACTTATATCAAACTTATTCCAAGATTAAGCAAAAAAGGTATACAGTATCTCACTCTATTGGCTTCAGTGGTAAACAATAGTACACACTTTGAAATCAAAAGTGAGTGCATGTTCTCACATTGACCAATGACAGATTAAATTCCAAAAATAATATTTTATTATCTTAAGTGGACAAAAATGTCTATAGTAATTTACTCATCAACTATTATAGTGTGCAGCTTAAATGAGTGAAAAGAGTTAAATTTGGATATATGTTATAGAAAACTACAATTAATATAATTTAACCTTGAAAATAGGTTAGAACATTGGAATGTTTATTACTACATTGCTGCCAAAAATGTAACATTTAAGTTGTATTAAAAACTGACACAAATCAATTTCCTGTTACTATTGATTCTACCTCATTTTCTAACCAAATTTTATTCCATTGTTTCAGGCTGCGCCATGACACAGCTGTTACATATCTTCAAATTAATAGTTGCTACATTTCTAATGGTACCTAGAATGGAATGGCACTTAATGCTAAACTAAGGGGCGAACTGTAGCAGCAAGTACTGAAAAACATTCCGCTGATTTGTCAAGTTGAACATAAGAACAAATTGACAATACAGGCATATGGACAAAGAGAGAAAATAATAAGAAAATTGTATATAATGATAATTAAAGGAAGAAGTATATCTACTAAGTCTAAAATACTTACCTAATTATTTATCTTAATAAAACTTTAAGGAAAGGAAATTAATTGTTTTTAATTGTGTTATTTTCTATGGTCACCTTTAACCTCTACAAACAAATTGGCCACTTTGGCTTAAGAATCAACAGATGGTGTTGGTAGCTTGTTATATTTTAGCTGATTGATGAGTTTTAGTTATTTTCCTTGATCATTCCTGTGTTCATATATTCTGAATTTACTTCCAACTAAAGAAAAAAGTTCCTAGCTCAATCAAGAATGAAACTAAAGATTTTAAGCTAAGATGCTAATGCAGTGAGCATTAGACTACAGATGCAGTCCTCATTAATACTCTTTAATGTAATCTTAGCATTATAAATACATTATAATAGTTAAAATCATGTGCAATTGCATCTTTCTAGCACATAGTTGGTGTTCAGGCAAAAGTCACTAAATCCAAAATCATAGTTTTGAAACAGAACCAATTTAAACTTTTGAACAGTCATGAAAAATAGTAAAAAATAGTTTACAAACTTCTTTCTTAGGAGTTCCTTAATTGATGCATTTAAAACTTGTTGATATGAACAATTATTGGTTTTAAAATATAAATTGACTCCTGTAAACCCTTAATTGGGAAACTTTGGACTTACTGGTTTTTGCTTGCCAACAAAATGTACTTTGATGTGTGACTTACAAGTAGTTTGAAGCAGTGATAATAATTTAATGAAATTTGTTTGCTTACTATGAATTTTATTATTAGTTTACTCAATAATTTTACAAAAATGCAAACAATATTCATAGTCAACTCCATTATGGTGTTAACATGTATATTGTAAGCCTTTGAGGCAGAAGGAATTGTTAAACTTCCACAACCATATGCATTGATTTGAGAGTAATCTCCTGAGTAACCATATTTAAAAAAAATCTGATGTGTTACACTCACATGACTTTCTCTACTCTTGTACAAACTATTTTTACAAATGCCTATTCTCCATATGCTTCATGTTAATCGAGATATTCAGATGTCAATCTTATTGGTAATTTTCTTGTAGATGCAAGGGGAATATGGTAGGTTTCAAGCGATAGTCAAATATTTTAACGCTGGTTGCTATGTGGCACATTCCATTCTCTTTGCATGTCCAGGACATAAAAAAATGAATAACGAATTTGAGAAAAGTATAAGTATTGGAAAATTTAAGGAAATAACAAGCAATATCTCGAAAACAGTTCACTCAACAAAAGAAATGTATATGACATAAGTTGTGTATTTTAACGCGATCTACATTTTTTGTATAGTAAAATTTTGTCTATCTCTTATGGTTTACCAGTTATGCAAAAGTCGTTCACAATGAAGAATACTTTTGAAGACATTCCCAGAAAATTCGAGATATACATTTCATTTCTCATGACATTATCTTAAACATATGATATTTTCATCAAAATCGTTAGAGCCATTTTTGAGAAAATTAAAATTTTCGAAAAACGTTCCATGTAAAGGGTAGTCTGGGGTGGGGGGATTTTCTTGAAAACCTTCGTGTCGCATCTCTGGAAGATACTGAACCTAAATACCAAGTTTGGTGTTTATCCGACTGTTCGTTTTTGAGTTATGCTGTTCACAGACACACACACACACACACAAACACACACACACACACACACACAGACACACACACGGACATGTTTCCAAAAATGCTTTTTTTGGATTCAGGAGGTCTCAAAACATGTATTTCCAGTGAAATCTCGGTATCGAATTTTTGGGTGGAATGCAATACTTCCCCTACTTACTATACGTAGTAGAGAAAGTAAAAATATGATGCAAGAATGCTTTTTTCAAAGTGGAACCATTTCACCTTGAACCAATTTACTTTATTTTGTTCAGTGTTTATTGTTTTGTTTCATAGCATATTTCAAGAGAGTTTTGACAGATCAAGGAAATTGATGTTCCTGAGTTCCGGTACTCAATATGGAAGAATGTTCTTTTTTTCCTAGCTGAGCAAGTTGCCTTAAAGATATTGATCCAATCATGCATTATATACACTGGCATGTATTTTCTGTAATGCAATAGTACTGTACATGCTGTCGCACTCTACCACTGAATGTCCAGATTCCAAAAATGTTTGCTTGATTATTTTGTGAGTTCTGTAAACCAGATATATCATTAGGGCAACAATATTCTGGTTTTAGTTCTGGCCACTACATGTGTTAGAAGAAAGGGATACCTCAATAATATTGTCAGGTAGTGTAGTTAGAAAGTTTTAAAGATATATTCCAATCTCTACACTGCCATGCTTACCATTTACCTTGTGTGCAAAATGTTTTGTATGGAGGTTCTGCTTCATGTATGGTTAGATTGTAATAACACAACTTTCTGCTGTAGCACATTGTTAACACATTGCTTGATAGAATCTGCAGAATGCCAACATAACAGCACTTGATGTTGCATCAGAAAAATAACTCATTACCTCATTGACTAAGTGGCTCACTCAAGAGAGGCGGACAGAAAAAAGCTTCCAGAACAATTCCGTTATCTCTTGATAGTGCTTCTGGTGTTTACACTGTGAGAGTGCTACTCCATTGACTTCTCTCTTCATGTGGTCGGTCGGTCGCAATAACTGAAGCCCATAGCTGCGTCACAATGTGCCAATAATTACTTTAAACTTAAGACTCATCCTGGCTGTTAATAAGCTTATATTAGGTATTTAGAGTTTTCTCTTAAGCAATTCCTTTTTCTTGGCTGTGTGGCATTTTGTTTTATAAGTGCTGCATGTTTGAGAGCCAAATGCGCTGGTCAAATCAATGTGTGAGCTTTGATAGCTTTTTTAATACTACAGGGCATAATAATGGGTAAGACTCTTTATAAATAATTTGTTCCATTTTTAAAGTTTTTACTTTTTATTTGACAATTTCTGATGTTCTTCACAACTAAAACATTTCTTTTAATGCTGTAATTGATTTATATAACTTGCTGATTTAATGTGCTTTATGTCTGGGAATCTCCTCTTCTAGGTGATTAATGGGTGGTGAATCCTATGGATGTTGAATCAATACTGGCCTTCTCCTTGACAATTTTTCTAACAACTTTCTGATCCTCATGGAGATGACAAAGCAAGCATTCTTGTTGTTATTTCTCTGTAACTTCTTAATAAATTACACAAATCTTCCTTATTTATGGCAATAGTTAAGAGTTGGCCATGTTGGTTTTAAATTACTTCTATTTGAACATTTATACTTGTAATTCCAGGCATATGCATACAATATATATATATATATATATATACCCATAAACAAATAAAGAAACATAGAATCAACATTAATAACACAAGTGAATAAACAACACATTCAGTTAATACATCAAGAAATAACAAATATAACCTAAAGAACATTTAAAATAAGCTTCCTATAACATCTGAGGACATTTCATGTAAGCTCCTTTTTTAACTGCTATAGATACCTCTTATTGCTTACATTTGAATCATATCATCTACGAACATAAAAAAAGATTTCAAACTTAAACAATAATGTGTTTCATTTTATCATGTTAGCTACATATCATATTACAACCTAATTTTATCCTTTTGTGTTTACAATGTTGGTACATTGTGTTACACCTGTATATGCCTCTTCATAGTTAAACATATATTTTTTAAATATTTGAGTTTATTTAATGAAGAAATTATGTATTGTGTGGGTCGTATTGCCTTCTTTTCCATCAGCTTTTCATATTCCCTGGTACTATCTATAATTAATGAGATATCCATTCAATCCTGTGTGAAATATTATTGTATTAAGTATAGGATATCCATTTCTATATCTATCCCTAGTATATATGTTTGTTAATCCCAATTATTCAGCTCTGCTTGTAATTTAGCATTCATCATTGGCTATTATTTCATTTATTTAAGCATTATCTTTATTTTGACTATATTATATACTTCACATACCATCCGTTATCATCCTTTAGAAACATAAATTCATTGCTATAGCCATCTCATGAGAAGATTAACATATTTTCAAATTATTCCTTCCATTACATTTACACTAGACTCTTGCTAATCTGGCCATTCCTTGTACATATGGGTGCCAGATTAGCAGAAGTGTCAGATTGTTGAGAGTGTCTTAATTTAGCTTAAACACAGGGACTATGCTTTACTAAATCCAAAGAGACATTCATTTTCATAGAAAACTTAGTCCTTGAATGTGTATGTATACAATAGTATCACTCAGTCTGAAACCTGTCCTGAAATTTTAGTTGCTGCAATGATGTAGCTTCAGCATCAGCATTGTGAAAAATTTTCATGCCCATCTCCCCCTATGTCCTGTTCCTTATCATTTTCATATTACTTTCCTCCATGCTTTTGATTAGTTCATCTGTTAAAGTTTGGTCTACCTCACAGTTTTCCTCACTCAGCACTTAGCAACATCTTCTTCATCAATTTCTCCTCCTCCTCCTGGAAGCTTTGCAACATGTCAGTGTACAAAGCGTCAGCAATTGATGATTCCAAATTGACTGGCTCATTGCTGTCACTCAGTACTAGCTCCAATTCTGCATCAATGGATGGCTATACTTTTCTCTAGCAGATATCTTCCTTATGTACATTATGTAACAACCATATGTATGCAGTACCGAAGTAATGGTTGTACAGAAGTTGCGCAATAAGCATGCCACCATTGCATATCATCAAATCAGCTGAGTTCCAGTAGCTGAGATTGCTAAGGCATAGGTTCATAAAAGGAGGTGTATGGTTCAAATCCTGCCAGGACCATCCTCCCTGACTGAGGTTTTTTACAGGTTTTTTCAGACCTCAATAACTGGCAAATACCAGGGAGTTACCCTAAAACTTAAGCCTGCTGAAACATTCTCTTCCCAATTATTTCATTTCGTCTATCATCAGTCTCCCCCATTGTGGTATCATATGCAGTAAGAATGGTTTTTTAAACATTACTAAAAGAATACCAATATCATTCATCAAAGATACTTTGGCACTGAACCAAATGTGGAACCAGATTACTATTTTCTTTTTAATACATTTTAAAAAGATATGCTAGCCAAATTTTAACCTCTTCTCTTTTACGTGTTATAGATATTATTTTTATTATTGTTTAAAAATATTGCTTTTCTGGTTGCTAGAATTACTTTATTTTATATTTCAGACTTTGAAATATTTCCAATCCTATCTCTCTGACTTCTGCAATCGTCCTCTCCTAATCTTCAAATGCAGATTTATGTACCAGTTCTTCATTATGAATTTGTTACTGGATTATGCTTAAGTGAATTAATTTTTTCCTCATGAGTCAATCATATTTGATGTTCTGTGTTAAATAAATACAAATTATGTATAAAATAATTTATTTTATTATTTTAAGGTATCAAATAAAATTTTATATGATAATCAAGCAAATGTGCTTTTATGTTCCATTTGCATGGTTGCCATAGATATGTATATGAGATTTTTAACATTTCATGTCCAGTTATTTTTAAATATCGATTTCTTTAAACAGTTTTAGTTTATCTTAATGGTACCTTCCCATGATTTTTTCATTTAAATTTTGTAATTCATATATATGGTTTCCAAATTTTTTTATAATTATTAAAGGTCTGGCATATAACAATCCATTTTACTATTCCCTTTCCTGGATGTCTTTGAAATGTTATGTTTTCACATTATTATTATTATTATTATTATTATTATTATTATTATTATTATTATTATTATTATTATTATTATTATTACTCTATTTTATGTTGCTTTAACTCCTTGGTCATATCACGACAAATCTGTTAGTAGATAAGCCTTAGAACAAAATGTAATGGACAGTTAGCCTTCTAGGTCTCATCCCTGTAACCACCCACTCCATCACATGTCAGAGACCCTAGCGCATAGCTACCGGATCTTCTGCTTCGTGCCGTGCAGATGGCATTAGGATGCCGATCTCATATTATAGAAAGGTGGACAGTTAGCTTTCTAGGTCTCATTCCTGTAACCACCTGCTTTGTGCCATGCAGATGGCATTAGGATACCATTCAGTCTGACCGTTGCCTTCACGCAGAAGGCTTACGTTTGGAATCATTTGTTATGAAACCTTATAGTTTTACTTTTTCTTTTATTAATTTTATCCTGTAATCTTCTAAAAGCCAAAGTCATTTCATTCCTACACTTTCCTCCTCTTCCTCTAACATCCTCTTATTCTCCCTCATTTTAATTTCTAGATTACCCATTCTGTTTCCAATGATTTCTATTTTACTTTACAAAATGCTTTTTGTTTCTCTCAAATTACTGTTTATTACTTCCATGTTCTTTTTACACTCTTCCCTGCCCTGTTCTAAATCATGTTCTAATTATTTCCTACTTTTTCTATTTCTTGTTTCAAATCCTGTTTTAAGCTAGCTAAGCCTTCCTTTCTACCTAGTCTTATTCTATTCTCTAGGCTTCCCTCATTTCAATTTTTCTACTATCTGCATCTTCTTTCCTACCTTGTTCTATTTTCTGTTCTAAATTTTGCTTTAATTCTATTACTTCAACTTTTCTGCTATCTGCATCTTCTTTCCTACTTTGTTCTATTTTGTTTTCTAAGATAGCTGTTTCTTTCCTCCTACTATTCTCAGATTCTTTCAGAAAGTTGCACAATCTGTTGTTGTTGTTGTTGTTGTTGTTGTTCACCAGTGGCACTGGGGATTAATTGATCTGCATCATTTTCCCTCTGGCTTCCCAATATAAAGTCTGTAAGTTATCACTTTTAAGGGCTTTGCATTTGGCGAGATGTTGTTTGTTCAGGATGACATCTTCTTCACAGAGAGTGTACTTGGGTGTAGGTAGGCATCGTATCTTGTAGAGATGTTCTGCAAGGCAATCATGGCCAGTTGCCATCCTAAATAAGGTCACTGCAGTCTTCCTTGGCATTTTTTGTATATCAACTTTATCTTTAATAGTCTTATAATCTTTATCCTTTAATTTATCTTCTTCATCAGTCTCTGCTGTCTTTTGAAATGTTGTTTAATGTTATTTAATTGTTTATTTATTTCTATTTGTCCTACAGGTTTTATTTGTTGTATTGCACCTTTCTTTGCTAATTGATCTGCATGTTCATTGTCCAAAACTCCAACATGAGCTGGGATCCATTGTAGAGTGACATGATTTCTAGGTTCAACTGCTTTAATTAGGCTTCTTATTTCTTTAATATTTCTTGTTGTTTTATTATTGTAATTTACTATTCCATCTATGGCTGATTTTGAGTCTGATAAGATCTATTTTTGGTTTTATGTATGGTCTATATAAAATGTTCTGTAATGCTGCTTTTATAGCTGTTAATTCTCCATCATAGTGGTTTGACGTTTCATCTAATGTTAGATATTGTGCAAAATGTTTACAGTATACTCCTGCATCAGCATTATTTTATTGATGAGGGATCCATCTGTATACATTCAGAGCCATTCTTTTTCTGGGTATCTTTCATTTTCCGTAGCTATTGCTATGGCTCTCATTTCATCTGGTATATTGTTTTGTTTGTGTATTGTATATATCAGGTCATTCTGATATTATATATCAATATATTCTATTGGACTCGTTACCTCTGTTGCAATTATATTTGTTGTAATTGTATTCTTGTATTTTAAGTTATTAATATATGTTCTGAAGCTTATTTGATTTTTTAAATTACTTATAGTACCTATCTGCTTTGTGGTACCATTTGTATCTGTTTCTATTGACTTGCAGTTTTTGTGCTAGAGTAATTGCTTTCAACTCAGTTCCAATTCTATAACCATATTTTTTGTGAAGCTTTGTAGTATTGTAATTGGTGTTGTTTTTACAGCTCCTGTTGTTATTCTTAGTGAATTATTTTGTGAAATTTGTAGTTTACTTTTAAGTCTCTTGTTTACTGTTGCTAGTAGCTCCATACAATAGGTTAGGTTTTATGTATGTTTTATATGTATTATTAAAGAGGTCCATGTTTCCACCCCATTTTATTCCTGCTGAACGTTTTAAAAGGTTGTTCTTTTTATTGATTTTATTCATTACATTATTTACATGTTCTTTCATTGATAGCTTTTGATCTAATTCTATCCCTAGATACATTGTTGTAGTTGCTTCTTGTAGTTTTATGTTGTTGCACAATACTAAAGTCAATTCTGTACTTGTTGCATGACCTTTTTGCACTGTTTCCTCTTCTACATCTATTTCCATTTCTACATTTTCTACTTCCTCTGGTGACCTTTCTACATTCTATGACATTTCTATATCTGATTTTTCCTTATCCATTTTTTATTATCCTCCTCTTTTTTATTTCTTAACAACTTAAACAAATTAAACATTTTTAGTCCTACTATTTGTCATCTTCTGCACTTGCGCTCCTCTTCTTTAGATGCTGGTCCTCAGATGCCAATGTCTTCTCCTAGTGTTGTTCATCACTGTTATATTGTTGTGTAGTCATCTGCCTCATTTCATCTCCTGGCGTAGTCATTTGTCATGTTGTCTACATCAAAGTTAATTTGATAATTTAGGGTGGTTGATTAAATTTTTTATTTGAGTCTTCCCTCTTATTCGAACCCCATGAATGGGCTCCAAATGCAGAGGTTTTTTCTATAAGTGCTGCATGTTCAAGAACAAAATGCAGCAGTCTAATTAATATATGCTTAGCTTTTTAACTATGAGATCTTTTTTAATATTTTTCAGGGCATAGTAGTGGGTAGGACTCTTTATAAATAATTTATTCCATTTTTATTGTTTTGATCTTTCATTTAACAATTTTTTATTTTCTTCACAATTAAAACATTTTTATTTCAATATTGTAATTGTATTTATATAACTCACTGATTTAATATGCCGTATGTCCAGAAATCACTTCTTCTAGGTGATTGATGGGTAGTGAACCCTATGGATGTTGAATCAACACTGGCATTCTCCTTGACAATTTTTCTAATAACTTTCTGATCCTCATAGTAATGAGAAAACAAGCATTCTTGTTGTTATTTCTCCATGACTTCATAAGAAATTATATAACTGTTCCTTATTTATGGCAATAATTAGAGTTGGTTGTAAATTATTTCTACTTTAACATTTATACTTGTAATTCCAAACATATATATCCATAATCAAATAAAGATAGTATCCACGTTAATAATACAGTACAATGAATAAATAACACATTCAATTAATACATCAAGGAATAATCAATATAACCTAAAGAACATTTCAATTAAGCTTCCTGTAACATCTGAGAACATTTCAGGTATGTTATTTTAACTGCTACAGCTGAATCAGTGAAAATTAGTGGAAAAGCAACTTGAAATACAAACAAAGGCTAGATATTGATTTTAAGTTCTGCAAATTTATGGTGAGTAAAACAATTGTTATAACCAGACATAGGAAATTATGTTAAATTAAAACCAGCACAGAGGGAAATAAGGTTGAACTGTCACTGGATTATGGAAGGGAGGTTGCAGATAACAAACCACCCTTCATACAGCCTTTTGGCATTTGTAGACAACACTCATACCAGTTTTTAATTGCCTATGCATGATCCTTGACCTCTGTTGTTTTGCAGTCTTTCATTTGAGTGTAGATAAATAGAAACTAACTGCTTAAAAATACCTATGCCTGGTTACAACTATGTCACTGAGTTTACCAATGACCAAATGTCAATATTTTCCTTTTAACTACTTTAAATAATTTTCAGCTTCAAACATGTACACCAGGTAGTTGAAGGCATGAAGGTCTTGGACTGAACAAATAAACAACACTCTGTATTTAATTTTCTTAGTCGTTTTCCGTGTTATTAGTGAAAAAAAGTTTAAATAATAATTGCCATCTCTGACATATATGCCAGCATGAACACTTTATTAATTATAATTATTTGTTTTGTTATTCTGCAACTCACCAAATTTGCCATAATCTTCCTCTATGATTATTTAGATGTTTGTAGAATTAGTTGTGCTTCAGCTTTCTTCAATAATTCTAAATGAATATCTTCTGTTTCAGTTGAATTAATATCCGTTTGATTCATTTAATAAGTAAACAAACAAAACATGCTCAATGCTTCAGTCAAAGCCTCAATTATGACCATAGTAGTGAAAGGTGTTATAGAAATGACCCCCCCCCAAAAAAAAAGAACATGCTTGGAACTCACTATAAGCAACTAACAAGCTTCTCTCTATTGCTGTGAAACCATAATGTAATGTTTTCAGCTAACAATAAAATAGAATGAAATTTAATTCTCTAATTTTGGAATCTATCATTACTTTATAATACTAGAATTGTATAAAACATTGCATGCAATTCATGTAAATGATTTTTTTTATGCCACTTGTGAAAATTAGTGCAGTTTCTCTCTTGTGTACCTGCTAAATATTCACTCATCCACAATTTAATGCATTATACATCTGTTACCTGCATAAATAACTATTGATGAATAGCTTACTTGTTTATTTGCTCAAATAAAAATAAATGCTTCTTTTAAAAATTTATTTTTTAATATAATATACAAACTAAAAATTGCTAGATCAATTACTATGATGCTAAAAAGAACCTTTCAATCTTATAGGGACTTAAAAATCAAAGAATGGAGAGAACAGAGAATAATGCACTAATCTTGCACAATGATTAAGATAATAAAAATAGAAGTGTAACAACAATCCAAAAATGTAAATACTTAGAAAGATAATTACATTTTGAAGTAATGTGGTTTAGTCAATTGATCATGACAATTATGTATTCACATCCCTTGTATGTAGGGACTATGTGAAGTCAATATGTAAGGTCATGCAAGTATGACGCATCAGATGGGAACACCTTGCACATTGCGACCCACGACAGATCTATTGCAGCTACCATCCACATGGAGGAATGGATGAAATGAAGGAACCACAGGAGACTACAGGCCACAGAGACGTGCAGAAGCCCCAAACAGTTCTTGGCTTGAATACCGGTCTTACTACAGCCGTTCAGTGAGGATGATGAACGACCCGTCAACCAAGCAGCCCCCTAGTTCCACGGGGAATACTCTTTCCTTGGAGAAAGCATCCGTATGGTCTGTCCGGCACCACTATTGCCACGAAACCTAGAAGCAAACGCGAAACAAGAAAAGGGAAATGATGGAAAGGAAATCATGGTAGTGGTGGATAATAAACCACCCCAGAATTCACCTACCGACCAGGGAAAACCATGAAAAACGCAAGGTCAGCGTAGGGGGGTCGGCTCTCCTGAATGTGAGCCTTGCTTGTTACCGCGGAACCATCCCGCTCGATCGCATGCCGGGTAACAAGCTCTATGGATCCCGGGTTCATTTGAGCACTATTTCGTCCATTTCAATAATTCACTGTCAATACTACCCACCCACAGAAAAAAAAAGTGTGACGTAAAGATCAATTAATATGTAACAGCTTTTAGTATGTTACAGTAATGATAAAGGCTTCTGTTTGGTTGTCAGGCTTTATCCAGAGATGTCCTTTACCATGAACCAATTCACTGCAACATGCCCAAATAAATTTTAGCAATCCTTTTAATAATGCAGAATTCTTGAACAGGTTTAGTTTTTGCTTGAATAGTTCATAACTTCAATTTAGATAGTGGTGTTACTTACGTGTGTTTAATTGTGTTATCATGTAAAAGAATCACGAACAACTATTTACTAGTAGCTACACATGCTCTGGTTGCATATCCTTTGAAATTGTATACATCTATAGCGTGGGCATTTCTGGCATGCTAAAATCGGAACACCAATGACTATAGTGTTATGTGATATTAAAGGTATAATTTGTTCTAATTATCGATTTGTTCAAACTAAAAACATTGAAAGAGACAGAGAGAAAGGGAGAGAGCCCATTGTTACCGTTAATATTAAAAGGTGAAATAAAATATAATAAATGCAGTTAAATTTTAAAAACTCTAGATGTTCTATTATAAAAACAAAATGGCTGGTCCCTTAGCTCAGTCGGTAGAACACCTGCCTGTTGTGCTAAGGGTCCCGGGTTCGATTTCCGGCTGGGAATGTTTCTCAGCTAAGATTATTCCCTATCCTCTCCAGAGTCTGTAAGTATGAATGCGTGTGTGATCTAAAACCAAAACCAAAAGTGCAAAAAACCCAACGAGAGCTACACGAGTTAACACTATTGCCAATAAGCAATAAGTTCCAAAGGAAAGGCCGAAAAGGCAGATAATAATTATCTGCTGGCCTATTTCATTACGTTGGACCAAATGTTTTTAGAAAGTAATGATGTTGGTAATGAAATTTAACAAACTAAATTATAAACAACGTAGAAATGCACTACTAAGTAAATTAAAGCCGTAAAGTATTGGGAAGACGCACCTCCGGGAGACGCCCTTGACTTACAATAATTATTTTAGTTTCTTTTCTTTATAAATGTCCACTTTGGCATTTTTTGTCATTTTACCCTTTAAATGACTTCTTTTACACACTCTGCTTTATTATTTAAATTAATGCGGTGGCTGGAATAACAAAACCTGTTGCAGTGACTTCAGTGACACTTGAACGCTACGTAGTGATTGATGCTTTGCTTCTAGTGCCGTAAGAGCCAAGTTCAACGGGGATTGCACCAGGTACATTACTGTATACTGCCATTTCTTTAATTTCTTTCCTAAGCAGTGATGGGTATCTATGCGTTATAATGGCATCTCATTGTGAGGGATATTAGTAAGTATGCTGTGGTATTATCGCTATCCAATCGCTTAAAGAAATAGTGTTTATTTTGCAACTTATTGCAGAGGTATTTTACTATATTATGTCATTTCTTTAATTTCTTTCCTAAGCACATAGCCTCACATTGTGCAGAAAATTAGTAGGTATAATGTGGTATTTATAGTTCACTTAAAGGAATAGCGTTTATTTTGCAACTTATTAAGCGTATACAGGTTGTATTATAAGGTCTGGCGTGTATATACATGTGACAGCGATGGAAAAAAACAGAGCGATATCAGTAAAAATATATCATTAAATCTTTTCCTAAGCAAATTTAAATATTTTATAAATATTTTTGTCATCGTTCCTTGAATGTGCTTTCCGTTTAAGAAGCAAGATCTTAAATGTACACATGGCGTAACATTTTAGATGTGTTCGTTTTGTGTATGTAGTAATGCGATATCTATAGTAAAATGTATTATTAACGTTAATTTAGGAAATAATCCTAAATACAATTAGTTTTTCGGAAGCTGTTCGTAAAAACTGCTTGTAATTTTATACGGATTTCAACCATTTTGTCTGCAAATTATGAAGAATTACTCGGAAGTCGCGCAGCAGTCAGATATTTTTATAAATTTTATTTACTTGAAAGTTGATATGTGGAGGTAACTAAATGCCATCGATTAAAAAAAAAGTATTACGTGTTACATTCACATGACTTTCTCTACCCACAATAGTTTATTTTTATATAGCTTCTACAAACTATTCTTATGAAGCTTATTTCTCTATCACTTCATTTTTATCGAGATAAACGTTTGTAGAAATAGTTACATAACACATTTTGTTATAGATATAAAGGGAAAAAACGATAGTCAGATGTTTAAGAACTGGGCGCTATATACTGGCTTTAAAATTCCACGTTTACTCTTTTCATGCAATCGTGAGAAACAACTGAATATCGACGGGGCTTTAAAAGAATGATAAAAGTATTGAAAATTCAAACCATTAATAATGGTTATCTCAGAAATCTTTACGCTACAAAAATGTTTTTTAATAAATAGTGTGTTTTAAAAAGATCTACATTTTTTGTGTAGTACGTTTTCGTCTATCCCTTCATGTTTACCAGTTATACAAAATTATACAAAATTCCTTCCGAATGAAGAGGCTTTCACAGGCTATTCCCAGAAAACTCAAGATATGCGTTTATTTATCACCTGAATATCTTTAATGCATGATATTTTTAGCAAAACCGTTAGAGGCATTTTTGAGAAAATTAAACGTTTCGAAAAATATTCTATGTAAAGGGTAGTTTGGGGTTGGCGAATTTTCATGAAAATCTTTGGAAGACACTGAACTTAATTTCGGTTTTGAATTATGATGTTCACACACACGCGCGCGCGAATCTTTTTCTAAAAGTACATTTTTTGGATTCAGGTGGCCTCAAAACATGTATTTTTGGTGAAATATAGCTATCGAATTTTTTTAGTGGAATGTAATATCTTCTCTACCTACTATAGTACACCTACGTGGTAGAGAAAGTAATAAGATCGTAAGTTTTATACTATTTTTGGTTTTACTAGAGTACACACAAACTCTTTTAATAAATATCCTGTTTTTGTAAGTATTCGAGTATTATACATAAGCAGCTTTTCAAAAAGGTTATGTAATAACGGCCGTTATGTAATAAAAAATATCTGATGTTACGACCGTATGACTTCCTATAACCTCTATTATTATTGTATTTATATTTATTTGTATTGTTCCATTTATACCCCGCCTTTAACTCCAATGGTTATATCGGCGGCCTTTGGAACATATTGCCTATCGGAAATGGTGTTAATTCGTGTACAGTTTTCATTAGATTTCTGATATTTTTTCTTTTGTTTCTTTGGGTTTCATGCACTCCTTATCCTCCCCACATTTTGGGTAGGATAGGTAATAATCTTGACTAGAGAAAAATTCCTACGCCCCAGCCAGGAATCGAACCCGGGACAGCAGGAAGGTGCTATACTGAACTACAGGGCCACTTACTTCTATTGTTTATTTTCATATCTGTTCTACAAATTATTCACACGAAACCTAATTTATCTATCCACTTCATATTAACCATGATTCATTTTAGCAGAATCGGTGATGATGATACGACAGTTGTTTCATATCTGTCTGGCTTGAAGTGTGTATCTACTGGTATTGCTGAAAATACTGGAAAATTCAAACGAAACAGCGAGTATTATGGAAATAGCTAATGATATTTACTTCACACGAATTTTAAATAAGCGCTACATTTTTTTCCTGAAGCACCTAAGTGCGGTGGCCGAGTGGTAGACTCTCACCAAAGCGGTCCGGGTTCGATCCCGGGACCCGTATGTGGAATTTGTGGTGGACAAAACGGCGTCTGGGTGAGTTTTCTCCGGTTTTCCCCGCCACTCATCATTCCACCGGTGTTCCATCTTCACCTTTCCTGTCATTCATCTCTCGCATTCATCTATCATCTCTTTCGCTCTCATCCCGGGCGTCGGGCTGATCCCCCACCCTAGTGTCACTCTCTGATCCATAGATCCTCAACTCCCCGACAGGCATCTGGCCACAGGCGTTGGTTTATAAATCCTAGGGGAGTTGTAAGTCCTACGAAGCGGAGGGTAATCAGATATTGCTTTGCTTTTGCACCTAAGTAAGTTTCATTTGCAGAGTGACCACTTTCATAGATTGAAGGACAAGAGTTCCAAAAAGGAGTGGCATTTCAGGACTTATAAGGTTACATCTTGGAGTGAAATTGAATTGTGCTTATGCCTTTTTTCTCTTATAAACACAGATATTCTTTCATTATACCTGTTTTAAAATTGGAAAATACAAGCGAGAAACAAAATAGATCCTAAAATATTGTGACTTTGTCCAGTTTTTCAATTGGCACTCCTGTAAGTTCCCAGTGTTACTTCACTGTCTTTATCTAGCTCACTTTCACTGAGACTTCACTTCGTTCACACTGTCACTTCCCTATCACTTTACTTCCTTCATAACGCGGTCTCTTCTTCCGGACGGATCACTCACTGGGGAGTCCAACACCAGACCTCCACAATCTCTCGCTTCGCAGCACCACCTCTGCACGCCACAGCGCTCGCCCAAACTCGCTCGGGGAACGACATCCGTCGTCGCACCGGAAACGCGCTCGCCAACTTGCTCGCTCACTGACTCAACTCTCGCGAGAATGCTCGCTTATATAGGGAATGAAATCTCACAGAATATTATAGAGCTATCTCGATACACGTTCTGGAGGAAGGGGGAAATAAACTTCCTGAAGGTTCTGCATATCTGCCGAAAGCGCTACCGGTGTTTACGCTGGCGAGCGCTATCCATCGTTGTTTATCTCCGACTGCCTGGTGCCGTCCTCCCGATAACTTTGAGCGATAGTCATTGCGTTATAATATAAAACTAGCAGATGAGTATTTACTTATACACCCACTAACATTTTTTGAAGAATTTCAATACTTTTGAATTTTCTTTCAAGTTTCGATGACAAAAAATTATTTTACTTGAAGGACTGCTGATTTGTTATTCCTGGAGCATACACAAGCTGTTGCTTCTGTAAATATGTACACTTCTTGTTGCTGTTTGAACGCCCCAAAATACTAAAATACTTCCAGATTCCGTTCTTTCCCCGGCGGAGGGCGATGGGCGTAAAAATCCTTAGCACGGCTTCCTTCGGAAGGGAAGTAGAGCCGGTGTTCCCGTGTCGTAGATTTACGGCACGTAAAAGAATCTCATGCCTGATAAAGAGGCCTCTGAGCAAAATTATCGGTGTTTCACGCCCAATATAGAATGGGACGCTAAGGACCGTAGTAGATAAAGAGCGTCCATAAATAAAAAATAACTCAAAAAAACTCCGTTCTTTTCTTCTTAACGTGGTCTTCTTTGGGACTCTATCTTAAACCATCACAACCACTTGCATTAATTTTGAAATTAGAATTCACCATTCGGAGGAGGCCCAGCTGACGTTTGGACGTGTAATCTGACTGGCTCGCTAATTTCTCTGGATGTCATAACTAAATATTTAATTATTTCGATTTGTGTATTTTGTTACTGTTTTTGTCGGTGTAAGTTTATTAATTAATTTAGTATAATTAGTAGTTTTAAACCATGTTTTGCCCTTTTTGGGCATAAATGGAATTGAATATGGGATCGGGGGGCCTTGGTTTATAGTAACGATGTTGATCTTGATAAATTGAAATTTCGAATAGGTCTAAATAAAATCACAAATACGTATATGCAAACCTATAGAGATTCTGGCCCTTCTTTGTAATATAGTAAGTAATAATTTAAGTAGGATGTATGCATGAAATATGGTAAGATGTTGTTTCAGAACAACTTTGAGTTTCAATCAAGAAAATCTGACTCTCCAGTTCAAATGATACAGAAAATTGTTAGAAATAATATTGATACGACAAAATGCTGTTTTCCCTAATAGCAGATTATAATCTTCAGCTTCGCCCTAATGTCTTCTTGTAAACTTTTGAAGCCTTCTACAAAAGCTAACCTGCTTCTACTGCTGTTAATTTGGCTGATTTTAGTGAAGAGAATACGGTTTTAAAGGACGTTGATTTGATCTTACACAGTGATCCTGATAATATTAAGATTGGTTTTTTGAAACTATGGGAAGTAACATCATACAGGATTTTGAAATCACAAATATCTTCATCAAATGGTCAATAGAATATCAGATCTTTCCATATTTTATTGGAATGTCAGAAGTGTTACAAACAAGAAAGAAAAAGTAAAGAATTTAATTAATTGACGTAAGTATGATTTGATTTTAATTACAGAAACTTGGTTAACAGAGAACTTCACATTTAATATCCCGAACTATAAAGTGATTCATTAAGATGGTCCTTTTAGAGGTGGTGATGTTTTGGTTTCAATAAAGAATGGCTTATGCTTCACACAATATGAAATTATTAACATACTGATTATTCGGTTCAAGTTATAAAATTTGCAATTAGTGATCTTCAAATGTTCCTTATTTATAAACACTAACGTTCCACTCTCGTATTGAAAAACATTTTTTCCACTTACTTCATTGATAAAGTTCTGATTTTAGGAGACTTCAATTACACCTTTACAATTGATCAAAGTTCGTGATTTTGACTGTCCTTTAATTTGATACTTATCGTCACACAACATCTATGTTTTAAACGATGGATCTCCCACAAAAATTGGCACTTATGGTCAGAATGATTCCTCCCTTATTTAACGTTTGCTTCAGGATCATTAATGAACTCTACTGAGTGGGAAGTAACACTAGGTCACTAGTCACTTCTGATACTTGAGGCAGTATTTTATATCACAACACTGTGAATGTTGTGATTGTAGTGTAAAGTAGCATTATTGTATGACAATGATTTGAGATGTTTGTTAATTATAAGTATTGTTATGAAATAAGTTTACACGGCCTCACTGAAACTGACAATAGGAGCGGATAACAATGTAGCGAGGGGGTGAGTTATTTATCAATTAGAAGAGACAAACAAATAACGTCAGAGTAGCGTGCCTTTCTTTAGAAATGGAGGGAATATCTTCCCTAGAGCATATGTGTTCGTAATTTTGATTGGATAAAAAAATAGACGCTAATGTTGGCGCGTTTTATTAACCAATAGCAGCTCTGTTATAATGTTTAGGCATATCGGGGTGAGGGAGTATAAATTCTGAGCCAAAGACAGGTATCGCGCTGTTTAATAGAATGATTCACGAGTTACACGTTGCGCAGTTTAACAGAATCACTCACGAGTTACACGTTGCGCAGTTCAATAGAATCATTCACGAGTTACACGTTACGCAATTCTACAGAATCTCTCGCGTCGTAAAGTTAGTTACAAAATGTGAAATACGCGAATTAATAATGCGCGGCAAATAAGTGATTATAGTTACATTCGAAAATATAACAGTTTCAGTCAGGCGTGTATCAAGATTAAATATATGAAATTAATTCAGTGTGACGGCAATAAAAGTGTAAAAACAAATTCTTTTATCAGTGTTATCTTTTTGTAACAACTCCTTTCCGTTTACACACCCTGTTCAAGGGATTTGCTCGACTGAGTAATAATAGCTAGCCGGAGGACAAAGAACCCAAAATTCAAAATAGTAAAACAATAACAGGCGCCAACAAATAAGAACACGACAGTTACCGCGACATACTCTAGTAGTAACCATTTTCCGATTAATATCAGCATAAGAAATATGGACTACATATTCTTGAGAATGTTGTCACATTTCACCAGCTAAATATAGATAGAAACCAATTTCATGACTTCCTTATGTCTGCTCTTCAGAATAAAGAAACTGTTGAAGCTGAAGATTTCTTCCAGTTCATCTATGATACTCTAAATTTATATTTGGGCGCCTTTTATCCTCTAGTTCGGCGTTCAGGAAGAAACTCATTAAAAAAAAAAAGGTCTATATGGATTGTAATAAAGCCATAGCTGTTCGGAGAAATTCGTTCCTTTCAGAAATGTAAATCATTAGAAAATTATTTAAATTTAAAAAAACGTCACGGCTGCAGCTAGAAGAATAATTAAATATTCAAAAGATCAGGTTGGATAAACTTTTGTAATCAGTTATCATCTAAGTTTAAACTACAGCTCATACATGGAAATCCATACGTTGATTTACTAAAAGGGACAATTCCAACAAATCTCCGATTGATGATGTTGTTGAACTTCAGAATAACTTTTTACACAATGTTATCCCTGACTATGTTTCTTTAAACACATCTGACTATATTGAAGATTATTCTTATAAACTTCCGTTTGACCATGAACTTATCTAAAATTTTAATTGAACTTTTCAGATTAGTTGAAATGGAGAATACTACAGAAGAATATAAATATTCAGCCTAGGATAGAATGGAATAACATGTTATTTTAATGGTTCAGCTCTTACCTTTTGAATATGTATGTCTAGTAAGTATTCTCATGAAGATACCATTATTAATCGAACACAATATGTACAAAAATGCCTTCACCAAAGCTCTCTTCTCCCATATTATTCAAATTAGACTAAAAACAAAAGTTTATAAAATCGTCTATGTCTTGATCTAGATGATAAGTGACCTCAGAGAACTTAAAAATTACCTACACAGTTTTGGAATCACCAATAATTTGCTATGGAATTGAAAACAATAACAATAAAGTCTCCTATTCACTGTATAATTTAATCCAGCTTGCTGGAAGACAATATTTTTGGTAGTTTTCAGCACAGTAATGTAAATTAAACCCATTAATTAGTTTATGTGTTTCTTAAACATTGTTGCATCCCGGTCTTTGAGAAATCTACAAGACATTCTTGTCTTGTCCGCCGTCCTTCTCGAATGTTAATTAATTAAGATGCAGCATATTGTTCAAAGGAAGTCACCTCATATAATTGTTCACTCTATTGACTTGTAGTGGATGGTCGAGAGTCGGGCGGATACGGATTCGTGTCTTCTCCCTTTAGCTATACGCTACATCGGTCGTCGTCTCGATGTTGTAGGTCCTCGGCTGCCCCTGGGTTCAATATGTTTGGGTCCCACTACTAAAGTTAGAGCTTGAGATAGGTTGGCGATTTCAGGGCGTGTGAAACGAGCGATAGCTAAGTAAAAGACACTGGATTTAGCTTTGAAAATATAATAAAATCTAATTTATTATTTGCTAAAAGTGTTAAGAGATAAGAGATGATCTCTGAGATAAGAAATTATTTGAACCAAATTGGAGAAATACAAGGATTATGGAGTCAGTTGATATGTGCTCTCTGATGGCTGTCGCAGAAGAATGACAATTTAAAAAAATTTATATATATATATGTGTGTGTGTGTGTGTGTGTGTGTGTGTGCAGAGTGGACATTTAAGTTGAGACTATACAATACCCCCAAAGCTAAGCGTTGTAGAAAGAAATGTCTTTAATAAAAGTTGCTTGATATTATGGGGGAAAGTAAATGCCATTAGTCGTGTTTTATTTGGAGGACGTTGTGAAGGTCATTTTAGGGTCAATTTAAATTGGCCCTAATTGTAGGTTCCCATTAATATATATATGACGCAATCCACTTATAAGCTTTCCGACACCAACGTTAATTTCCATTGGAAGAATATTATAATGCACATTGTTTGGATGGATACGCGCACACGCAATTTCACTCCCGCACTTGTTTCACAGCAAGTGTGCTATCTATGCACTTCGCGTAATTGTTGCCGTGCTAGTTCTTGTTCAGGAGTTCTGAAAAGTTCTCTGCGTTAATTACCCATAAACGATTACCGTCACTGGTTCACTCACCGCACTATTACTCGTTTTGCTTTCTACGAGCGACTTTAGTTTTGTTAGTACAGATTGGCATGGATCGTGCCGTTGCATGAGTTCTGACAAAATGTTTTTATTATTCTTTCCACGCACTGTTTAAAGCCATCATTAATTATAACTACTTCACTTTGCGAACTGTAAATTCTTTCTCTTTTAAATGCGGTTTTAGTAGTTGGCGTGGAATGTTAATACGAAGTAGCGCAGAGTCTACTGTCGCGCGAGTTAATAGGAGACTGAAATTTTCCACCTAAAATATCGGCTTATGTGTGATTTTAAGAGATGGTGGTACGTTATCGTTGGTAAAAAGGTAAAGATAAAGGTACATATCACGGAGGGGGGGGGCAGAACACCGCACGCAGGCCAGTCTACCCATTGTGCTTCCAACGTAACCCCTGGGAGGGAGGGATGAGGGAAGGGACCCGAAAAGTGACCAGATCCGGATATCGACGGATGCAAGCATGGACGGAGTCCCCAACATTTCCAGATAGAACTCATCCGACGGCGAACGGTCCCTGGCCACAAGTCACCAACCTCCAGTGTCCCCCAGAGCGGAGCCCCACGCTGAGGAGAGACCTAACTGAGCGGTACCGCAGCGACGCCAGGGAAGAAACCTTTACAGAGCGCAAGCCACCAACCTCCAGTGTCCCCCAGAGCGGAGCCCCACGCTGAGGAGAGACCTAACTGAGTGGTACCGCAGCGACGCCAGGGAAGAAACCTTTACAGAGCACAAGTCACCAACCTCCAGGGTCCCCCAGAGCGGAGCCCCACACTGAGGAGAGACCTAACTGTGCGGTACCACAGCGACGCCAGGGAAGAAACCTTTACAGAGCACAAGCCACCAACCTCCAGGGTCCCCCAGAGCGGAGCCCCACGCTGAGGAGAGACCTAACTGAGCGGTACCGCAGCGACGCCAGGGAAGAAACCTTTACAGAGCACAAGTCATCAACCTCCAGGATCCCCCAGAGCGGAGCCCCACACTGAGGAGAGACCTAACTGAGCGGTACCACAGCGACGCCAGGGAAGAAACCTTTACAGAGCGCAAGTCATCAACCTCCAGGATCCCCCAGAGCGGAGCCCCACACTGAGGAGAGACCTAACTGAGCGGTACCGCAGCGACGCCAGGGAAGAAACCTTTACAGAGCACAAGTCACCAACCTCCAGGGTCCCCCAGAGCGGAGCCCCACACTGAGGAGAGACCTAACTGAGCGGTACCGCAGCGACGCCAGAGAAGAAACCTTTACAGAGCACAAGTCATCAACCTCCAGGGTCCCCCGGAGAGGAGCCCCGCACTGAGGAGAGACCTAACTGAGCGGTACCGCAGCGACGCCAGGGAAGAAACCTTTACAGAGCACAAGTCATCAACCTCCAGGGTCCCCCGGAGAGGAGCCCCGCACTGAGGAGAGACCTAACTGAGCGGTACCACAGCGATGCCAGGGAAGAAACCTTTACAGAGCGCAAGCCACCGCCCAAACGCAACCCGCCGAACACCGTCGCCTGGTCCTACAACTCTGAAACAGATGACAAGGAAGATAATGGGCACAGGAAATGAGATGTAGGAGAGTGGTGGTAGAATATAAACCACCCCAGCATTCGCCTGGCGACCTGGGGAAACCACGAAAAACCTATGGACCAGAATCGGCGGTCGCCGGGGATCGATCGCGGCACCTCCCGAATGCGGGCTAAAGACGTAACCGCCTGATATCCAGTAGTAATTCAGTGTGAATTTAAAGTATTTTTGTGGTACTTTCTTTATATTTAAATGATACCTCTGTTATGTATCTTTCCTTACATTCAATAATATCTTCTTAGTATGAATAAAAGTATAGTAGATGCCTAAATGTACTTCATCTTCCAGTGGCGCTACAGCCCAAAGTGATCTGAGATCTCCAAGATTCTCTATTCAATGCTCTCTGTTGCCAATTTCTCTGTTTCAAGATCTGATCACAATCTTCCTTCGCTGAGTCCATTCATGTTTTCCTAGGTTTAACTGCTGGTGTTTTACCAAACATCATCTCCGTCACCAGCTTCTTAGGTATGCTTCCTTTGTCCATTCTTTGTACATGTCCTGCCCATTGTAATCTTTTTAATTTGACAATAATAATGCATAATTCAGGTTCCATAAACAGGCCATATACTTCCTTATTATATCTCATTCTCCATATTCCATTCTGATTTATAGGGCCATATATTCTTCTTAAGACCTTAAGACCACCTTTTACATTTGTTGATTACATTTTTAGATTTTTTTGGTTATAATCCAGGATTCACATCCATAAACAACTATAGTCATATGCATTTTAATACAATCATATTTTAGTTTTCCTGTATATAGACTTGGATTTAAAAATTGGTAAGTAAATATAATATGCCCTATTTGCTTTGTATATTCTGTATCAGATTTCTTCTATTGCATCGTTATTACTGGTAATAATTGTGCCTAAATATGAGCATTTATTTACTACTTCAAATGTATTTGTATCTATATCATGAAGCATTTAGAGCCCTGCGCTCCGATTCTCAGATTATGCATGGGTTCGAGCCCACTTATAGAGAGTGCAGATTTTTCGACCCATATATAGGGTCGGTACCCTCAGCATCAAGAGGAATATGAGGACTACGATTATTAGCGGTCTGTGCGTCACGAAAGCCAATCCGATGGTACCTACTAATCACATCACCTCCCCGACAGTATCACATGGATGATTGCCGCTTCTGCCATGTGCATGTGAACGTGAGGTTGGCAGGACTCGGTCCTGCCGTCTAATAATAATAATATAATAATATAAACACTAATAATATTTACTAATTATTTAAAAGTATTTTAAGTACAGCAATTAAGCATCCTCTCTAGTCGATTGGATGTCACGTGACATTGCCTCTTGGATGTTTTTATCCTACGCAGTGAACCATTATGTTTTTGTCCTATGCAGTGAACTATATGTTTTATTCTTACTTCTCTGTTTCTGACTGTGGACCCCCCACAGAGGAGAAAATAGGAATTGAATGTAATGGTCCACTGCGCAGGGTTAGCGTTGAGGAGGCGAAGTAAACACTGCAGAGAACACTTCAAGGACTCCTTACGAAAGAAACCGAGCCTTCATCTACATCTTAATATTGTGGTTTTATGTAATGGGGTTTTACATTTGGTTCTGAACTCTGGATTACACACATTCACAATGACAATCATAATGTTTGAAATGGGGAACAATACTAATTAGAGAAAATTGCTTCCCTTCCAGCCGGGAATTCAACACGATACCGCTGGATTTAGAAGTTAACGTAATCACTAGACCATAGAGGTAGTTTGAAGCAATCCTAGGGTGACGTTTCAGAACTAAGCGAGTTGATACTAAGGGCGTGAGGAATTTAGTTCCGAGTTTAAATTCCATTTGCTCTTATTGGAGGGAAGGCTAAATTTATGGATTGTTATGCAAGTACACATTTGCTTCTACAGTGCAGTTTTTACTTTCTCTACTACGTATAGTAAGTAGGGGAAGTATTGCATTCCACCCAAAAATTCGATACCGAGATTTCACCGGAAATACATGTTTTGAGACCTCCTGAATCCAAAAAAAGCATTTTTGGAAACATGTCCGTGTGTGTGTCTGTGTGTGTGTGTGTGTCTGTGTGTGTGTGTGTGTGTGTGTGTGTCTGTGAACAGCATAACTCAAAAACGAACAGTCGGATAAACACCAAACTTGGTATTTAGGTTCAGTATCTTCCAGAGATGCGACACGAAGGTTTTCAAGAAAATCCCCCCACCCCAGACTACCCTTTACATGGAACATTTTTCGAAAATTTTAATTTTCTCAAAAATGGCTCTAACGATTTTGATGAAAATATCATATGTTTAAGATAATGTCATGAGAAATGAAATGTATATCTCGAATTTTCTGGGAATGTCTCCAAAAGTATTCTTCATTGTGAACGACTTTTGCATAACTGGTAAACAGTAAGAGATAGACAGAATTTTACTACACAAAAAATGTAGATCGCGTTAAAATACACAACTTATGTCATATACATTTCTTTTGTTGAGTGAACCGTTTTCGAGATATTGCTTGTTATTTCCTTAAATTTTTCAATACTTATACTTTTTCTCAAATTCGTTATTCATTTTTTTTATGTCCTGGACATGCAAAGAAAATGAAATGCGCCACATAGCAACCAGCGTTAAAATATTTGACTATCGCTTATAACCTACCATATTCCCCTTGCATCTACAAGAAAATTACCAATAAGATTGACATCTCGATATCTCGATTAACATGAAGCATATGGAGGATAGGCGTTTGTAAAAATAGATTGTACAAGAGTAGAGAAAGTCATGTGAGTGTAACACATCAGATTTTTTTATATCAATTTAACGTCTTTTAACCGGGTACGGGTAGGTTATATCGAACATGATGAAATGGGTGAAATTATGCTCAAATAAGCCCAGAGTCCATAGAGTTTAAAGTTACCCGACATTCGTCTTTACAGGATAATTGAAACCACCGCAGAAAACCTTACCCGGATAATTCACTAATCGAGATTCGAACTCGGGACCTTTTTAATGTGAGGAAGTCACGCTACCCCACACAAAGGAGGTGGGAATGCATTATTAACACTGCAACAGGATCCTTGTGACATGTGAACAATCTCTTCCAAAGGATTCCAAACAAAAGAACGTCCTAACACTTAGAAGCAATGTGCAATTAATGTCAACAAAACATGGTGAACAAAACGATTGAAACATCGATTGCTGACGGAAACTATCGAGTTATCCAATATCAGTCGATAGTTTTCATTCGGAATGCCTATCAATATGTTATACTATTATAACAACGCCAGAGCATCACGTTTTGCCTCCGCTGTACTTTGTGCTTCGTGGCCATGCACGTGCTCTGCGGGATCGATTCCACTTTTGTTACATCACATTTCGTTAACTTAATACCGTTCCTCCTACAGCTTTATTGCCTGTTGACTTTCATTGCCATAGCATCAGGTGAATAAATTAAAGAAACTTCATAATTACCTCAAAATAAACAGAGAAATAAAAATTACGGGTATTTCTTGGGACATTCATCTTCTGAGTGTGGTTCTATACATGCAGAACTTTGATGGTAAAGACCATCTGCTTTATGTTTACAAAATATATCGTGGCGAAAAGAAATACAGACATGATCGAAATGAAAGAAAGAAGGAGGGGCAGTGTCAACACTGCACTGTTTCTGCAGATGTTCCAAACAAGCCCGAAACGTGAGCACCCGCCGATGTGACTTAAGATGTTAAAGGCGGTATATAAATTACAAATTATCCTGATGATAATACGAGTACATATATAGCTCTGTAAGTAGTATTAGTAAATATTAATCACAATTGCCAATTACATTTGAAGCTTGCTCTAGAATTATGAAGCTATTTAAATGTATGTATATTAAGAACTGACAGTAAATGCTATGCATTACAAATCAAATAGAAGAAAATTATGAGACGAACAAAAGGTACAAGCCTAGTGAAAGTTAAAGTAACTGTTTTTTGTCTATAAATACAATGTTAGCCTTATAACGGCGGGGAGGTATTCCATATTGCACAAAATTACACCTGTTTTGTTTCATTTTGTACATAATGCTTTATTTTATGTTAAATGTTCTGTATTCTATATAATATTTATGTATATATGTAACTATATTGTACATTTCCTTGACATGTTCTATGTTCACAAACCTTTATGGCTGCTAGTGAACTCACAGAAGTAATCCAATTTAATCCAATCTAATCTAAACACAACAAAAAACATGTGAACTTTAAGCAAAACCTTAGAGGTACTCCTTTCATACACTAGACAGCCGTTGGATGGCTACTGGCCACTGTTTTACATTCACATGGCTTCCTCTACATGTTTTCGTTTTTATTTTTATATAGCTCCAAACTATTCCTTGCCGGTCCTCGTAGCCGTGGTTGCTGGAGGGTCTAGCTCCAGCGCTAGGTTCAAGTCCCGCCATGGGCATGGGTGTTTGTGTGTGTATGTGTGTTCATTGCGGTGATAAGGGGTAACGAGAAACAGTAAAACCATAGTATTGTAAACTGGGTAAAACAAGGGGACTAAAAAAGAACTATTCCTAACAAAGCTTATTATTCTGTCTGCTTAGTGTTAAGAATTAATCTTTACAGAAATAATCTCATTACACATTTCGTTGAAGGTACAAGGGGAATAGAGGAAACCGAATCAATAGTTAGATATTCAAAAACCGGATCGCTATATGCTGGCCTAGAAATTCCATGCTCTTTTCATGACATCGCGAGAAACTTCCGAATGGCAACAGCATTTTAAAAAATCTGATGTGTTACATACGTATGACCTTCTCTACCCTCTGTTGTTTATTAGTGGCTCTACAAATTATTTTTACGAAAGCTTATTTTTCTATCCCGTACTTCATTTTAATCGAAATAAATCTTTGTAGAAATAACTACATTGCACATTTCGTTACAGATACAAAGGGAATAGCGATAGTCAAATGTTTAAGAGCTGGACGCTACATGATGGCCTTAAAATGTCACATTCTATTCACGGAAGCGTGAGAAACAGCTGAATGCCGACAGGACTTAAAATAATGACATAGTATTCATCATTTCGAAACATTAATAACGGATATCTCGGAAATAGCTTTTGCTACAAAAAAGGTTATTTGGAATAAATTGTATGTTTTAAAGAGACCTACATTTTTTGTGTAGGAGGTTACGTTTTCGTCTATCGCTTAACGTATGTCACTTGTACAAGATTATACAACATTCCTTCACAGGATATTATCAGAAAATTCAAGATATACATTTTATTTGTCATAAATATCTTTAATATGGGTATTTTAATCACAGTCGTTAGAGTCATTTTTGAGAAAATAAAAATGTTTAGAAACAAGTTACATGTAGAAGGTATTTGGGGTGGGTTTTTTTTTCTTGAAATTTCTTTGAGGATATTGAACTTAAATAGCAAGTTGGCATTTATCTGACTCTTCGCTCTGAGTTATACCGTTCACAGACACACTCGTGTGGAACTTTTTCCAAAGCGAGCTTCTCTTTTTGATTCAGGGGTCCTCAAAACAAGTATTTCTAGTGAAGTCTCGGTATTGAATTGCAAATATAAAGGGCAATTGCCATATGATTGGGCATGAAACCAAAGTTTGTCATAAGAAGATTATCGCACTACCAAAGCTTTTAGCTCGTGTGCACTATGTTAGAAGTTCTACTTTTAGGCCATGCTGTCTAAAAAGTTATTTTAAATAAATTGTATGTCTTAGATAGTTCTTCATCTTCTGTACAGTAAGCTTTTATCTATCTCTTAACGTTTATCAGCTATACAAAATTATACATCTTTCGAATGAAGAGGACTTCACAGACTATTCTCAGAAAATTCAAGATGCACATTTTATTTGTTATGTAAATATCTTAAATATATGTATGGTATTTTAATCAAAATCGTTAAAGACGTTTTTTAGTAAATCAAGACTATCGAACATTTTTCCATGTAAAGAATAGTTTGGGATCGGGAGATGTTTTCGGAAATCTTCGTGTTACGTACATCTTTGGAAGCCACTGAGCTTAAATAGCAAGTTTGGATTTATCGAACTTTTCGTTTAGGAGTTATGGTGTTCAGAGACACTCACATGGACCTTTTTACTTTCTCTACCTCGCAAGTTAGAGAAGATACTACATTCCACACAAAAATTCCATATCGAGATTTCACTGTAAATACTTGTTTTGAAGCCCCTTAATAAATAAAATTATTAGAAAAAGCTCCATGTGTGTGTGTGTGTGAAAGCATTACTCAAAAACAAAAAGTCGGATAATTACCAAACTTGGTACTTAAGTTCAGCATGTTCCAGGGATGTGACAAGAAGATTTTTCAAAATCTTTTGTCTTATAAAGAACGTCTCTAACGATTTTTGTTAAAATACCATATACTTAAAATATCTATATCTTAAATAAAATGTATATTTTGAATGTTCTGGGAATAGCCTGTGAAGTCCTCTTCATTCGGAAGGAATTCTGTAGAATTTTGTACGAGGGTCGTCCAATAAGTAAGTTTTCCTATTTTATAAAAAACATTACACCAATTGATCATGTTGAATTAATTTTATTTATATTGTACAATGCTTCTGTTACTTTTCTATATAGTCAACATGTTTTTCCAAGCATTTTTGGGGACATGACACAAGTTTTTCCAACCCAGTGTTGTAACCAGGTCGGGTCCCGTGCTCGTAACCAGCTGTTCATTTCTGATTGATCTTCGTCACGGTGTTAAAGTGCTTACCTCCATGATGACCTTTGAGTCAGGGGAACATGTGAAAATCACTTGGGAAAAGATCTGGTGAACATGAAGGATGCGAGAAAACTTCCCAGTTGAATCTTCTAATAGAGTATTTATCAAGTTTCGATATTGCAAACAGACAGTAGTAATCATGATCCTGCAAAATGATTTGCAATTCTAGTCCAAGACTTTGATGTTAAGTCCGATGAAATTTAAAAGCAGCCGATAGAACTTACAAGCAATCCAAAGGAAAAATCTGAAACGATTGCATCGTACATATTCGATACTCTTAGAAGCAAAGGTGTTCATGATATATCTGTTGCTTTCTCCAGAGACAACACCATTACTGGAATTGTTAAGAGATAGGGAATAATGTTTTCACCCTTTGAAGAATAATTTAAATGATAAAGTAGTATAAGTAGGGTGCCCTGCCCATCTTGTGCATGTGTTCAACATAGTATTGGTACACGCCTCACATTAGAAGTTGATCAAAAAGTAAAATCTGACGAGGTACATTCACATGACTTTCTCTACCCTCTATCTTTATTATACAAACTGTTCTTACTAAAGCTTATTAGTCTAACAGGGAGAAGAAGGGGAGAGAGATGTACTAAATTTAATGAATTACATGACAATTGGCATTACATACTGGAATGCGAGGACACGGATAAAGGAAGAGAGAATTTAATACTAGAGAAATGGAAAAATTTATCAATAGAGCCAAAAGTTAGGAAGGTTTTTAATACAAGATCAAATTAATATATGGAGAAAGCAGGAAAATATTTAGGAAAACTTAGGTTAAAGTGGTTAAATGAGACGTGAAGCAAATTGGAGAAGATACGGAAAAAGGGTAACAAGGCAAAAAAGTAAATAGTGCTAAATTATACTTTCCCATTATATATATACAACAGAACGTTAAATATAAGGGGAAGAGAAATAATAAGCACCTCCATTGCATTGTAAACATTGTATAAATTGCATGTAAGTATGAAGTAGACAATAAATCATTCATTCATACTACTAAAGCTTATTAATGTTTTTCTATCTACTGCATTTTAATCCAAATAAACCTTTGCAGAAATAGCCGCATTACACATTTCGTTATAATACAAAGAGAAGAGCGATAGTCAAATGTTTAAGAACTGGACCCTATATGCTGGCCTTAAGATTCCGTACTGTTTCCATGCAATTGCGGGGAAGAACTGAATGTTGACAGGACTTGTAGAAAATGACCAAGAAAAGAACAATTCGAACCTTTAATAATGGATATCTCAGAAATGGCTTATGCCGCAAAAAAGACTTCTTTGAAATAAATTGTTTTTTAAAGAGATCTCGTTTTCGTCTAACGCTTAGCGTTTACCAGTTATAAAAGATTATACAAAATTTCTTCCAAATGAATTGGACTTCACAGGCTATTCCCAAAAATTGAGGATGTACATTTTATTTGTCACGTAGATATCCTTAATATATGACATATTTTAATCAAAATTGTTAGAGCCATTTTTCAGAAAATAAAAATTTTCTAAAAATGTTCCACGTAAGGGTGGTTTGGGTTGCGGGATTTTCTTAAAAATCTTCATGTCGCATCTTTGGAAGGTACTGAAGCCTAGGACTAACTTTGGTGTTTATTCCACTTTTCATTTTTCATTTATGCTATTCACAATCACACACACATACAGGGACCTTTTTCTAAAATGCTTTTTTTGGAATCAGGGAGCCTCAAAACATGCATTTCCGTTAAAATCTGGGTATGGAATGTTTGGTGGAATGCAATACCTTATTTACCCACTATGTACGTGTTAGAGAAAGTAACCTACCTATAGTAGGTAAGTGAACAATATTGCATTCCACCCAAAAATTCGATACCGAAATTTCACAGGAAATGCATGTTTAGAGACGCCCTGAATAAAAAGAACATTTTTAGAAAAAGGTCCGTCCGTGTGTGTTTGTATGTGTGTGTGCGCGTGTGTGTGTGTCTGTGATTTTCAAGAAAATCCTCCCAACCCAAACTACCCTTTACGTAGAACATTTTTCAAATTTTATTATTTTCTGAAAAATGACTAACGATTTTGATTAAAATAGCATATAGGCATAAAAGATACTTACATTACAAACAAACTGTATATCTTGTTTTCTGGAATACCTGTGAAGTCCAGTTCATTCGCAAGGAATTTTGTATAATAGTTTATAACTGGAAAAAAAATGTAGATCTCTTTAAAGCACACAATTTATTTCAAATAACTTTTTTTGGCATCGTCCATTTCCGATTTATCCGTTATTAATGATTTTAATTATTCAATAGTCTTTCGTTTTAAGTTCTGACGATTTTCAGCCTTTTCTCACTGTCATGGAAAGAGTATAGAATTTTAGGGCAGCTATAGCGCCCAGTTCTTAAACATTTGACTGTCGCTATTCCCTTCGTATCTAAGATGAAATGCGTAATGTAGCTATTTCTGCAGAGGTTTATGTCAATTAAAATGAAGTAGATAGGAAAATAAACTTCCGTAAGAATAATTTGTATACCCACTAACAAGCGACAGAGGGTAGAGAAAGCCATGTGAATGTAACACATCAGGGTTTTTTTTTTTGGTTTTTTTTTACAGTGTGAACCAAAGGTTTTGAGGATTTTAGTGAATTTTTTCTGGTACAAATATACTTAAGCAGTATAATGTATATATCTAGGAGTCATTCTTAAACTCTCTGTCTCTTCTTACTTGTGTTACAAGCCTAATTAAGGTGCTGTCTGCAATGAAATCAAATTTCTATTCTGAGAATGAAAATTTAATTCAATACTAATCTGGATTTTACCCCTTTTTTGCAAGTTGAGGTTAGTGAAACGAGATATGCTTGCGCCGTCTCTTATGTCACTTTACCAGGGTGATATTTCAGTAACAGTAAGAGTGTATGTCTGCTTGAGAATAGCATAATTCAAGAACGAAGAGTCGGATAAATACCAAATTTCCTATTTTAAGTTCAGCTTCTTCCAAGGATACGACACGAAGAGTTTCAAGAAAATACCCCATCACAAACTACCCTTTATATGGAAAAAGTAATCGTTATTATTGATATCCTCAAAAATAAGCCTAACGACGTTGATCAAAACACCAAATCTTAGCTAAAGTAATACACAATTAAAACGAACAATGAGCAGTTATCTGTTATGAAATGCTAATGTTGTGAACACAAATTGTCTCAGACAAACTGTATTTTAACGAAGCCACGTTACTTTGCATAACGAGTTTTTGTCTCCTTTAATGTTTCCTAGCTACAAACAATGCAATAAGAATGAAAAGGGCTTCACGTGCTACTCACAGAAAATCCAAGACAAATGTTTAACATGTTATATCAAACACATATTTTAATGGAAGTCCTTAGAGCCATTTTTGAGAAAATAAGAATAATGAAAGAAAAGAGTGTTTTGGAATGGCGGATTTTCTCAAAAACCTACTTCTGAGGCGCTTAAACGATATGACTCAGACTTGAAAATTTGCATTTTTCAGACTTTTCATTTCTGAATTACTGTTCACGCACGCGCGCGCGCGCACACACACACACAAACGACATGCGCACCGACACAGCTGTGGCCGGGATTGTTGAAGCACGTACTTGTGAGCGGGAGGTGCTCGGCTCGATTCTTGCCAGTTCCTCCTGCCTGACTTTTAATAATTTTCTTCCAGCTTCCTCGGTCCTCACAATTAGTAAATGCGGGAGGTACCCTAAACTTAGACTGGGAGTTTACCTTCCTAAATTTCCTTTTCGGTTTATCTTTTTATTTCATGCCTCATTAGTGTCCACTGCATATGGTGATCTATGATGTAAGAACGGGCGGTAAACACCAGGCGCGAACCTTTTTATAAACAACTTTTTATATTCAAAGAACCTCGAAACGTGTTTTCTGATAAAAACTCGATATCGAATTTTTGGATGGAATACATGCCTACTTGCCGCAGGAATGGGATAGAGGACGTAGAAGCTAAAAGCCAGGTAAACAGCATCAAGCAGTTTTTCATAATTTGAAGTTTTGTTACGTTTTTACTTTCTCTACTACGTATAGTAAGTAGGGGAAGTATTGCATTCCACCCAAAAATTCGATACCGAGATTTCACCGGAAATACATGTTTTGAGACCTCCTGAATCCAAAAAAAGCATTTTTGGAAACATGTCCGTGTGTGTGTCTGTGTGTGTGTCTGTGTGTCTGTGTGTGTGTCTGTGTGTGTGTCTGTGAACAGCATAACTCAAAAACGAACAGTCGGATAAGCACCAAACTTGGTATTTAGGTTCAGTATCTTCCAGAGATGCGACACGAAGGTTTTCAAGAAAATCCCCCCACCCCAGACTACCCTTTACATGGAAGATTTTTCGAAAATTTTAATTTTCTCAAAAATGGCTCTAACGATTTTGATGAAAATATCATATGTTTAAGATAATGTAATGAGAAATGAAATGTATATCTCGAATTTTCTGGGAATGTCTCCAAAAGTATTCTTCATTGTGAACGACTTTTGCATAACTGGTAAACCATAAGAGATAGACAAAATTTTACTACACAAAAAATGTAGATCGCGTTAAAATACACAACTTATGCCATATACATTTCTTTTGTTGAGTGAACCGTTTTCGAGATATTGCTTGTTATTCCCTTAAATTTTCCAATACTTATACTTTTTCTCACATTCGTTATTCATTTTTTTATGTCCTGGACATGCAAAGAGAATGGAATGCGCCACATAGCAACCAGCGTTAAAATATTTGACTATCGCTTAAAAGCTACCATATTTCCCTTGCATCTACAAGAAAATTACCAATAAGATTGACATCTCGATATCTCGATTAACATGAACCATATGGAGAATAAGCGTTTGTAAAATTAGATTGTACAAGAGTAGAGAAAGTCATGTGAGTGTAACACATCAGATTTTTTTGTATGGTAACATTGCATATTTTGCGTAATTTAACTGTGACACATTGTATCCAAAATGGTCCTTTTTGCCCTAATACGGGATCTTAGTCTATCGGGCCAGTCATCAACAGCAGCACACGTCTCCATGGGGAAAACCGTCACTGCTGACTTCAAAACTGTTTGAGAGACTCAACATTGGATGTCTTTTCTTACATGCAATATTCTCAAGTACTGACCACAGCTTGTAACCCAAAGTTTTGAGGTCAGGGCTGCTCGAGGGCCAATCTTACGAGGGCTGATCAATAAAGACTGAGACTGATTTTTTCCTGAAGTGTTCTTAATAGTTTCCTGTCTCTACTATAAATATTTAAAAAGATCGGGGTTTCATGGATAATTTCCATAGGCGGCAGCACTCTCGTATTGGTAGGTTTGTAGTATTGGTGTACATTGTTGACCTTACTTGAATTTCGCAAACCACAAAATGGAGGTGACACGAGAGGAGTAATACAGCGCAATAAAATTTTGTTTTCGCTTACATCATACAGCCTCTGAAACTTTCGAAAAGCTGAAGCAAGCATACGGTGAATATGCACTACCTCGTGCAACAGTGTTTAGGTAGTTCAATGACTTCAAAGAGGGCGAGTCCTCTGTGCTAAGCAAGGTGGGCCTGGTGTTTCGGCTTCTGCTATGACTGAAGTCAACATCAACACAGCTGCTGAGATTGTTGTTCCCCCTCACTCTACTGATACAGCAGTGTACTACAGGTCAGTATTGGCTACACTGAGGAAGCACATTGCAAGGAAACGTCCAGAACTTCATCGGAATGAGTGGCGACTTCATCACGACAACGCGCGGCCTCAAGTCGCCAATCAAGTCTAGGCATTTTTGGCTAAATTCAATATTACCTGTGTGCGCATCCGCCTTATAGCCCAGATCTTGCCACCTGTGATTTCTTTTTATTCCCATCACCAAAGGCAAAGCTTCGGGGCATTCGATTTGAGAGCACTGAAGCAGTGCTGAAGAAAAGTGAGGCGATTCTCAAAGACCTGACAAAGAATGGCCTGCACCATGTGTTCGAGGACTGGCAGAGATGCTATAAAAAGTGCACTGAAGTAGGAGGGGACTACTTTGAAAAATAGCGTGACAACATTGAAATGGAGTAATAAATATCTGTGAAAAAAATCAGTCTCAGTCTTTATTGGTCAGCCCTCGTATATAAGAATAAAATCTGGAACATTTTTCTCAAGCCAAGATTGATTGGATCTTACCTTATGGGCTAATGTAGAATCTTAATGAAAGGCCCAATGCCCATTCTTGAACAATGAGGTGTTCCAGTCTTTCACCACAACTTCAAAGAGAATTATTTCATATACTCTGGTCGTTGTCTTAACCCCTTTTGGCAGAAATGCAGCTTTGTGACATCATTGTAGCTTACTCCCCACCAAACCATCCCTGAGGCGGAACGGTGGCACCTCTGGATCCATGGGATCCTCTCACCAGCTTCTTCAGAAGTCCTGGCATACAATCTGTCATTCTGGAGCTTGTAGCTCTCTTCAATGGTGAGCATTTTTTCATCCGTAAAAAGGCTATTTCTGTGCCTATTGTTAGCGTAACGCTCAAGTAGGCCTTTGAATTTCAGTTGTAACTGCTGCTTAAGTTTTGGAGTTAAGAAATGTGCGGTACCCCGGCGATAAGTCTTTAGCCCAAGGTCTTGTCTGAGCAAGTTTGATGTTGCTCTCCTTGAGATGTTCACCCCACGAGCCACCAACTTTTCTTCCGAATTGAATTTCTCCTGCTACGAGCCATCGTTGCTTTCACCACTGCCCTAATCCTCACAAAGCACGGACGTCCCGATCTCAGTCGGTCAACAATTGTAACAGTTTCATTTAAGTGCTGAATGGTGCGGTACACAATCAAATTGCTGATTTTCAGCTTCTTAAGGGTCTGAAAATCTTC